>CM060427.1:65136340-66472333 GCA_030545235.1 Helianthus tuberosus | reverse complement strand
TGAAATTCGGAATCGAATTGGTATTGGGTGCAAAGCCGGTAGCTAAGGCGCCGTATAGGCTTGCACCATCGGAGCTACAAGAGTTAATGTCACAGATACAAGACCTACTTGATAAGGGGTTCATATGGCCGAGTGTGTCCTCGTGGGGTGTACCAGTATTGTTCTTGAAAAAGAAAGACGGGAGTATGCATATGTGTATCGATTACTGGGAGTTGAATAAACTTACGGTGAAGAATCGATACCCGCTCCCAAGGATTGATGACCTATTCGACCAACTACAAGGCGCGAGTTGGTTCTCAAAAATCGATTTATGGTCGGGGTATCATCAGTTGAAAGTCAAAGAAGAAGATGTACCGAAAACGGGTGTCCATACACGGTACGAGCATTACGAGTTCCTCGTGATGTCCTTTGGGTTGACGAATGCACCCGCGACATTCATGGACCTCATGAACCGGGTTTGCAAACCCTTGTTAGATAGATCGGTGATAGTGTCATCGATGATATTTTGGTGTACAAGAGGAATGAAACGGATCATGCTCGTCATTTACGAGAAGTGTTAGAGACGCTTGGATGAGAAAAGCTCTATGCGAAATTCCCGAAGTGCACATTTTGGCTACGAGAAGTGCAATTCCTAGGACACATCATTAGTGCCGATGGAATACTAGTCGATCCGTCCAAAAATAGAAGTTGTGTCGAATTGGAATCCTCCGAAGAATTCTTCGGAAATCAGAAGCTTTTTAGGGATTGAGGGATATTATCGGAGATTCATTCAAGATTTCTTCAAGATCGCTTCGCCATTAACCAAGTTAACTTGCAAGGATGAGTTATATATTTTCGTTGACAATATATGGATTTGTGAAAATATATGTTTCAAGGATGAAACGGTTTTGTTGAATATATTTATTTCGGGATGAAATGGTTTTGGAGAATGAATATGTTTCGGGTGGAAACAGGGTTATGCACGTTGTTTGGGGGAAAACGACCGTGTAGTTGGAACAATTTGATTGATCTCAAGAGGGTAAGTATCGGCATTGGCTTAAATTTTGGTGGGGATTTCAGGGGATTCGTACAACTTCGTGTATTAAATTGTCATATTAGTAGGATATATATATTGTACGTGAGGCAGACATCATATTGTTCTCGAAGAGGACCCTGCGCCCATGTTGTCGTTTAATCAATTAAGTATTGCACGCGAGCAATTGTTGGTAGATCTATCGGGTTGACAACCCCGTCGTGACCGGTCGCCTCGTGTCAAGTCAAGCGACGAATTTTGATTCTGATTATTGTCTAGCATTGATTATCCCTGCATAGTTAATATATAGTTCGTATTGTCTAGCTAACATTACGAGTCTGAAAGTTGACGCAATAATTTAATATACAAAACCTGGGTCAGAATGTTATCGTCGGGTGGTTGAACTGCGACGGAAGGACCATGGATTTTATTAAGGAAGTAAAAATGGACTTTCTAAAAATTATATGGATGTTTTTAAATAAACACATAATCAGAAAGTTTTCCTTTGAAATAATTTATTTGTATGTGAATATGTGAACTCACCTTCTTTTGTGTTGACACTTGATTTTAACGTGTTCTACAGGTACTAGAGTTCGGCTTCGGGAATCATGGCGTATCTTGTGTTTGATGATGCATGTTGTTTTGTTTGAAAATGTTGGACAACTTTTAAACTTTCTGGGATGTTTGTAACTAAGATCCGCGAGGATCAAAACAACTTAACTTATGTGGTTGTGTCGTGGTCTTTAAAAAGTAATGTTTAATAACTTATGTTTTAAAATATGTCGAAATATCCAACAAATGAGTGCATCGTCCAACAAGGTATAAATGGGCACCAACTTCCATCACCACTACGTTTAATATTCCGATGCGATGTTTTTGGGGTGTGACAGAAGTTGGTATCAGAGCCATTGGTTGTTAGCGAACTAGATATTTTCGGGGAAAACACCAGACTTCAACTGGAGAATTTTGAAACGTAAAGTCCAAAATTCTCAAAGCCAAGATTTTTTAAATAAAAATAGAAATATTTTATCATGTATGAAAACCATTATGTGTTTATGTGCATACGTGATTTTCTGTTTATTTGGCCTTATGTGTTAATGTTCATTTTGATTACGCACTTACTTGTACGGTTATATGTGTGTCACAGATGTCGCACGAACATGAGGTCATCGAGATCGATGACTCAGGTTACGAGCCAGATTTTGAGACTTCACCCAGACCAATGCTGCAAGAGACACCTGTCACGGCTTCACAGATGGTTGGTACTACCGAGCTTACCTCATCTTTCCATGTCTACCCTGCTGCTTTTGCCAGCCAGGTAAACCCCCGATACGCTTTCACTAGCAATTGGTGGATAGATGATAATGATGTACCTCTCTCAATCCATGGGACGAGACGGTCATCTAACGTTGTACCAGTTATCGGTGACGTGATCAGGAGTGTCCCTACTGTCGGAGGATCTTCTAGTATCGCACCAGTGGTGGACGCCACTATCGTAACGGCTCGACCCTTAGAGCCATCAGTCGTCCCACCTGCTGCTGTGATCAAGCCTATTATTGAGATCCCTCCACCCATTTTGTCTGAGTCTTCTTTGCCTGTTTAGAGTCACACACTTCTTCGACGCCGCTGTAATTTATTATCGTCGTAGGAAGAGGATTAGGCCTGCTGGGGATATCGCATCTACGTCATGTGCTGAGACGGTACCTGCTTCCAAGAAGCAGAAAGGAGATAGGGTAGATCGATATTGCCATTGTGATCGACAGCTCGCCGCATTGTGCAAAGATTTAGACATAGCTAAAGGAAAGGCGAAGTACCTTGAGGGACAGATGGACGAGCATGAAGAGTTGAAGGTTATAGACGACATTGCGAGAGATGAGATGTATTGGAGAGTTGTGGATTTGCAGAAACTGTCCAGGAGATGTTAGAGTCTCTAGGTTTGAGACGTTGATGATAGTTGTTTGTTTGTTTCGTTGTTTGTTGGATTGTATTGCTAGACATTTTTTTATGTTCTTTATGTTTGTGGCCTGCGTGCCAGTTTCATTTTTGGATATTATTTGGGAATTTTGTGTGAACTTGTTTTTGGTTGTTGACGTAGACATGCCAAGGATAGTCATTTTGTACTGAAAATGAGTTTAAATAATTTCTATAATAAATATCAATTATATACTTTTGGTTTAAAATTTTTCTCATTAAAATGTGGATGTTATACATGCGCAATGTTTGGTCCACTAACATTTAATGATTGAATTATTTTGGTTATCGTCTTATGTGGATATTATTGTTGTAATAATAGAAATGACGAAATGCCGCCAAAAGCAAGACAGGGTACTGGATTACCTACCACACCTGAAGAGTTGGCTCAACTCATAGCCCAACACATTAATACTGCCATGGAACAGCTCAATGCTAACCAAAATGATGGACAGGGACATGGACGTGGTGCACACGGGCAAGGTTTTGGTGGGCCACATAATGGAAATCCTCCAGGTAAAATGTGATCGGAAAGTTTTAGTAGTTCATGTGTTATGTTATCATTGGAATGAATTCCTGATTTCTATTAACATAATTGAACAGTGCGGATGTACATATAAAACATTCTAGGGCTGTAACCCACGATCATTTACCGGTGCAGAAGGACCCTTAGATATCACCCGATGGATTGAGAAGATGGAATCTGTCATGGCAATCAGTGGTTGTGCTGTTGATCAACGGGTGAGATATGTTTCTTGTTCTTTTCTTGATGAAGCACTGTCCTGGTGGAACTCGCAAGTTCAAATTTTGGGTGAAGACGCTGCCTACGGTCAGACATGGAACGAACTTAAAGAGATGCTCCTGAAAGAGTACTGCCCGCGAAGCGAAATTCAGAAAATCGAGATCGACTTCTGGAACTTAACCATGGAAGGTCAGAACGTCAGAGCTTACACTTCTCGTTTTAATGACTTGGCAAGGTTAGTTCCACGAATGGTTACTCCCGAATATGTAAAGGTAGAAAGGTATATCTGGGGATTGTCGCCACGGATTCGCAGTATGGTTACATCCGCGAAACCTACCACCTACCTAGAGGCTACTACATAGGCAAAATCTTTAGCTGATGACGCTGCTCGTAAAGGTGGTCTCGATAAAAAGGAGGAAACCGGGAAGTTAACGGGCAAGGCCAAAGCAGACGCGAAATCTGAACGGTCGGGGCGGTCTGAGACTAAGACAGAAGTTACAAAGAAATGCAAGTCCGAGAGCTCGAGGAAGGAGACAGAAGAGAAGCACGACAGGAAACGCAGTTCGAAGAAGGAATATGCAGCAAGTTCTAGTGGTTCTAGAAAGGATGGCACCAGAGATATCAAGGCGGGATCTGAGAGGAAGCCTCGTGAGGAAGGGCAGAAGAAATGTAACAGATGCGGACGAAATGGACATGTTACCCATGAATGCTATGCCAAAAGTACTTTAGAGGGAACAAAGCTTGAAGGATGCTTTCAGTGCGGGGAACAGGGACATTTCAAGAAGGAGTGTCCTAAGGCGGGAGGTCAGAATGCTAGGGGTAGAGCATTCGAGCTAAACACCGGGAAGGCACGTGACGATCCTGCTGTTGTCACTGGTATGTTTTTTATCAATAACCATTCCGCGTTGGTACTTTTTGATACCGGAGCTGACTTGAGTTTTGTCTCGAAAAACTTTGAACCATTTCTGTGTTCACCTACAAGTAAGCTAAATAAGAAGTACTCGATAGAACTAGCAAATGGTAAACTGATAGAAACTAGCGAAGTCATTCGCGACTGTAGTATGGGAAGCTTCGATGTAGTTGTAGGGATGGATTGGCTGTCCAAGAACAAAGCAGAGATTGTTTGCTCGAAGAAACAAGTGCGGATACCTCGTCCTGGCGGTGGCGAAGCGATAGTTGTCCATGGAGATCGTTTGAGTCATGTGTCGAGTGTTGTCAGTGTTATGAAGATGCTCAAGATGTTGCGGAAAGGTTATCCTGCGTTCTTAGTTAACGTGATGGATACAAAGGCCGAATGTAGGAAGATTGAGGAGATTCCTATTGTTCGTGACTATCTAGAAGTTTTCCCTGAAGACTTACCTGGATTACCCCCTGCGAGACAGATCGAGTTCCGAATCGATCTAGTACCTGGTGCTGCACCAATTGCAAAATCTCCTTATAGATTGGCACCGTCTGAAATGAGAGAAATGTCGAACCAGCTTCAAGAGCTACTAGATAAAGGTTTCATTCGACCGAGTTTTTCGCCATGGGGTGCGCCTGTTTTGTTCGTGAAGAAGAAGGATGGATCCTTCATGATGTGTATAGATTACAGGGAGCTGAACAAGTTAACTATCAAGAATCGGTATCCTTTGCCGAGGATTGATGATTTGTTCGATCAGCTTCAGGGATCTAGCTATTACTCGAATATAGATCTGCGTTCAGGATATCATCAGTTGAAGGTTGCTGACAAAGATATACCGAAGACATCCTTTCGAACATGATATGGCCATTATGAGTTCCTAGTCATGCCATTTGGTCTAACTAATGCGCCAGCTGTGTTCATGGATCTCATGAACAGGGTATGCAAACCCTACTTGGATAAATTCGTGATAGTATTCATCGACGATATACTTATTTATTCGCGAACCAAAGAAGATCATGAGCATCATTTGAGGTTGATTTTGGAGTTGTTGAAGGAAGAGAAGCTGTATGCCAAGTTCTCTAAATGTGAGTTTTGGATTCGAGAAGTTCATTTTCTCGGACATGTCATAAATGAGAAAGGTATACATGTAGATCCGTCCAAGATTGAAGCGATTAAGAATTGGGAAGCGCCAAAGACTCCATCGGAAGTGCGACAATTCTTAGGGCTTGCTGGGTACTACCGGGGGTTCATTGAGAACTTCTCCAGAATAGCGCAGCCGTTGACGCTATTAAGCCGGAGGGAGAGGAAGTTTGACTGGACAGAGAAGCAGGAGGAAGCTTTTCAGTTGTTGAAGGAAAAGCTCTGCAGTGCACCAATTCTTTCCCTTCCTGAGGGAAATAATGATTTCATTGTTTATTGTGATGCTTCACGTTTGGGCCTTGGATGCGTTTTAATGCAAAGAGACAAAGTGATAGTGATGCAGTTTGGTGTGTATATGGATTTAAGTATATTTTAAGCCCTTTTTACACGTTAGTCAAGTTTTAAATTTATAAAACAAGATATTTTACTAACACCAAACACACATATGGGCAAGTGCACCCATCGTGAGCGTAGTATAGTGTTGGCAAGATACCGAGGTCGTCCAAGGACACTAATACCGGTTTATCCTCAACGTCTAATCAAATCAAAAGTTTAGAAAAAGGTTTTAAACTAGAAAAATAAAACTAACTAAAATGCTGAAAAATAAAATAAAAGTAAAAATAGATAGACAAGATGAAGCACATGGCTCCGACTCGTGTATAGTGTAACCTTTGATTATTTCCGCACTTTTGCACTTTTTAAGAGATTATCTTAGTTATTGTAGTAGGCCCCTCTTTTGAAGGTGACGTTACCCTCAACCCAGTAGTCTGAGTCAGCAAGGATACAATCCTAAAGGGTCGGATTATTGAAAGATAATTAATTAAGTTATTAATGCATATTATGGTAGGCCCCTCTTTTGAAGGTGACGTTACCCTCGGCTAAGTAGTCTGAGTCAGCAGAGATACAATCCTAAGTAGCCAGGTTAAAGTATTAATAGTAGCTTACATATGAGGGGATCAAAGATTTTGGACCCCTGCCATCCAATACCGGTGGGTATTGAAGGAGGTCCTACTAAATTTGACCCAGGTCCTTGCAAGATCTATACACTGAACAAGGCAAGACTCTTACCAAACCGTTCCCTTAACCCCGACCAGGTAGCCAACATATCTCCATATAGACCGTGGAGATATGAATGGTGAAAATCTTTTATTTTATATAGACAGTAAAATAATGCCAAGACACCACGGACAAACGATAAGGAAGAATCACCTTCAACATAAGAAACTAGTTATTAAAGTCATTAATACATAACCAAGTAAAAAGTGTGATAAGATTAAAAATAAAAAGTATTACACTAGACACTTGTCTTCACCAAGTGATGTAAGAGACTTAGGCAAACATGGCCTTTGATTCTCAAGAACTCTTACGATAAATCTTGGATCCCGAGACGACTCACACACTCTATGATGGACATTGGATGATGGTGGTGGATGATGGTGTTGTGATGGTGGTGGGTGAAGTGTGAGAGAGGTGGTGTGCCAAGGGATGGTTTGCAAATGAGCTAAGCACCCCTATTTATAGCCTGAACAGCAGCTCGGGCACGGCCCCGAGTCCATTGGGCACAGCCCCGTGTCCAACTTCTTTCTCTTTCTTCATTAATTGCAGTTTGTCTGCATTAGTTGACCATGCCCCCGTGTCCGCTAGGCACACCCCCATGTGCAGAAGCATATCTGTACTATCAAGATTTCCCCAGATTCTGCGAATCTTAGAGTTGACCACGGCCCCGTGTCCGCTGGGCACGCCCCTGTGGTGGGTGATAGAAGCTTCTGCAGCTTTGTCTTTTCTGGTGGCACTTGGGCACGCCCCCGTGTTCACTGAGCACGGGGCGTGTTCAGCCTTCTGTCTTCTTGATTTTGCTTGGGAAGATGCTGTCGGGGTGTCGGGCATGCCACGTTTGTTCCTTTTCTTGTATTTATTTTAGATTTAGCTGCCTTTTTGCTTATTTTGTTCATTTGAGCTCATTTAATCCTGAAAATACAAAAGGAAGACAAAAACACACTTTTTCCAATATTAGTACTAAAAAAAGGTTAGTTTTATGCCACAATTGATGTAATTTATATGTTGCATTTTGTACACATCAAATACCCCCACACTTGAATCTTTGCTTGTCCTCAAGCAAAACTCTTTATAATGTGGCTTTACACTCCCAAATGGAATGGGTAGAAGAGAAGGTTTTGGGGCTTGTCATAGAGTGTCGGGATTTCCAAGATTCTTTATTAAGTTTTATTTTTATTTATTTACAATCCTATTCGTCATGATTTATTTAAAACATTACATAAGATAAATTACTTTTTAGGGCATAACATGCCTTTTTAAAATTCCACTTATATACAAGTTCACATACCTCACGGGGATAACTCAACACTCGGCCGAAGATGTATTTTAGTGAATCACTCGAAAGCAGCATGGAACTTACTCCTACCATAGGCTTGCCAAGCAATCAATCCTCCTCCTTTTTAACTATAAACCTTTGTAAATATCAAGAGGACTTTTGGGGTGAAGGGTTAGGCTTTGGGTTTAAGGTAGGTGGTTGGGTTAGTGGTTAATAAAAGGGCGAAAGGCGTAAAAGCGTCGGTTTTCGTAAGACTTTTTATTTTTGAAATTTTTATTTGGATGAAGGCATTATTCAAACAAAGTTATTTTTGATAAACTTGTTTGTTTATTTCTCTTTTGCTTCATCATCAATATTTTTTTTTAAAAGTCATACGAAAAACCGAGCTTGTTACTAAAACAAATGGTTAAAAATAAAAAGGTTTTGGTGGGTGAAAGCGTGTTTGTTTTTGGGTTAAGAAATGAAAAGGTTTAGGCTCAAAAAGGGGTTAGATATGGGGATTTTGGGTAGGTGGTAAAAAAAATAATGGTGTAGAAATAAAAAGGGTTAGTCCTAATGCCTCCGTCATTTACTTACTCGGGTTTAAGTTGGTAAGGACCGGGAATGTATCGTCGTGACAAGTTCTAGAGTCGTAAGAACCAAGAGGCTATTCACACAAGAAACGAAAAATGAGCATTTAGTTTAAAGATATGTATTTGTATGCTCAATAAAGGCTGAAAACTCACTTTTTGTGGGAATGAGTTTTTATGTGATCAAGTATATATAATCAAATTTTAACTAAGCTTGTCATGTCGTTTCATAATTTTCTTATGTTGGTTCTTTTTATCACGACGCTATCGGTTGTAAATTTGTAAAAATATAAACTTTTTAGAACTTGAAATTCCCAATTTAAACCTAGACAAGTAAAAAAAAAAATTTTTTTTGAAAAAAAAATTGGGGTGATTAGCGGTTCCAATAGAGTTTTGTGTAAGGCTTGTGATTAGGACTTGCAAGATTCAAGGTTTTAGCATCCCCCCCCCACACTTAAATTACACATTGTCCTCAATGTGTCCCAAAAATAAATTTTTAGGTTGATTGAATGCGTAAAAAGGTGTGAAAAAGCAGAATTTATGTTACTGGGCGTCTGGACACGGCCCCGTGGTGACCGGGCACGGCCCCGTGTTCAGATCGCTAGTAACATAAATGAATAAAGAGAAACATAAGCCTGGGCACGGGGGTGTGTTCAGTGAGCACGCCCCGTGTCCAGTTACCTGAACTGGGCATTTTCTGCAGATTGTGCAGCACGGGGCCGCGTTGGGCGGGCACGGCCCGTGCTGAACTTGTTGTAATGAGGAAAATTTTGTCGGATAGCCTTGTTTTCGTGCATGGGTTACTGGTTCAAGTTTCCCTTGTTATCCTTCACCATCCCGAGTGTGTTTTATTCCTGCAAATTTAAACTAAACTAGAAAACATTTAAATTAATCTAAACTAAGCTAAGGATAGTTCCGCGGAATGCCTCTGTGGTGCACCACGTTTATAAGGGTCCTTGGCTAGACCCAAAGCCTGGTCATATGTCTCCCAAGTGGGATGCTTTGCATCCCATGCTGCACCGTCGGAGAGCGTCATCCAAACTTGAGTCTATGACCTTCATGTAGTCGACCGGGTCTTCGTCTTCTACTCTTTTTCCAACTTCAAACTTCACTTCCCCGTCCCCAAACTTCAATGTTAGTGTTCCGTCATTCGTGTCTACCACTGCTTGGGCTGTGGCTAGAAATGGTCTCCCTAGGATGAGGGGGACTTCGGTGTCTTCTTCCATGTCTAGTATGACAAAGTCGGCCAGGAAGACGAAATTGCTGACTTTGACCAATAGATTTTCAGCGACACCTTGTGGATATTTGACGGATCTGTCGGCAAGCTGTATGCTCATCTTTGTAGGGCTCGTTTTTCCTAGGCCGAGTCATTTGAACATTGATGCGGGCATGAGGTTGATGCTAGCCCCAAGATCGGCTAGTGCATTGTGAATGGGGGATTCCCCAATTGAGCAAGGAATCGTGAAGCTTCCAGGATCAATCTTCTTTTGCGGGAGTTTGTTGAGTAGTAAGGCGGAGCATTCTTCACCTAAGTTAACTAATTGCAATGATTCAATTTTCCTTTTATGAGTGAGGAAGTCCCTCATAAATTTTGAATATTTAGGCATTTGAGTTAGGACTTCGATAAATGGAATATTAACATGCAATTGTTTTAATAAATTTTTGAATTTTGTGAATTGCTCATCGGTCTCTTGATGAATTAACCGACCGGGGTATGGAACCGGAGGAGTCTTAGTAGGCTCTTGGATTGGTGGAGAAGCCTTCTCTGGTTGGGGTGTGGGTGGAGTTGTGGTATGGCTGGATTGGCTTCTTTCAGCTGGCGGTAATGGAGCCTCCTCGGGACCCACGGTTCGGTTTCTTAATGTGATGAGATGTACTTGCGCCTTTGGGTTGGTTTCGGTATTACTTGGTAACGCGCCTTGTGGTCTCTCGGAGAATTTTTGAGCTATTTGATTTAACTGTTTTTCAATGTTTTGAATGCTAGCTTGTTGATTTCTGAAATTCGATTCCAATTGCTGAAATCGATCCGAGTTTTTCTTTTCGGTGTCGGAGATGAGGCGAGATACAGTATCTTCAAGCCTTTCTCGTCCACCTTGTTGTTGAGAAAAATTTTGTGGTTGTTGAAAGTTAGTTCGTTGGTTTTGTTGGTTACTACTATTGCCGGGATCTCTCCAACCAAGGTTAGGGTGGTTACGCCATCCTTGGTTGTAGGTACCCGTTGGAGGACCCGACGGCCTAGGTCTATTATCAATGTAGTTTACCGTTTCCGTTTGATCATCTAATTCTTTCATACAACTCCAATTTTCATGTGGCCCACCACACCCCTCACAAGCCATAACCGAGACCGTTTTTGCCATTTCTAACTTTTTGATTTTTAAAGAAAGGGCCTCGATTTGGGCTTGTAAAGAAGTGCTTTCATCAACCTTATGGGCGCCCGGGGCAATAGATTTATTGCCTCGGGGAGTGTGCCACTGAAAATTGGTTTGAGCAATTTCCTCAATTTGATTATATATTTCATTTGGGCGACGATTACCTAGAAGTCCCCCGGAGCTAGAATCAAGTGTTTGTCTTGTGTGTGGCAACAACCCATTGTTGAAAGTGGATACTTGTTGCCATACCGCAAGACCGTGATGAGGACACTTTCTTAGTAGCTCCTTGAACCTTTCCCAAGTTTCATATAAGGATTCCCCATCCTCTTGTGAATATGTATTAATTTCAGTCATTAATTTAGCCGTTTTAGCAGGAGGGAAATACTTATATAGAAACTTTTGGGCTAGTTCATCCCAGGTGTTTACCGAACCAACTGGGAGGGTGTTAAGCCAAGCCTTAGCTTGGTCTTTTAGTGAAAATGGAAACATTCGAAGGCGGATGGCGTCATTTGATGCTCCATTGATCCGAAAGGTATCACATATTTCTAAGAAATTAGTAATATGTAGATGTGGATCCTCGTCCGCAAGCCCATGAAAGGTTGCAGAGTTTTGAAGCATTTGTATCAAATGCGGTCGAAGTTCGAAGTTATTGGCTTCGACATTCGGTGCATTGATAGCGGCGCCGAGATTACCTACAGTGGGTCATAGGTAATCCATGAGGGTACGTTGTTCTGCCATTGGAAGTGGGTCCCCCGAAACTTTCTCTTGGTTTTTAGCTTTAAGTCTTTTTCTGAGAAAGCGTTCGGGTTCTTCAAGAGGTTCTTTTATGTCTATACTAGAACTCGAGCTCATACACTACGTAGAAAGTTCAGATGTGGCGCCTGGGTTCCAAGTCCTGCAATAAAAACAGGAAAGAACGTTGGTCAGAAGCTTCACCACGGACCCGTGCTCAGATGAACACGGCCCGTGGTCGGAGATACTGTAATTGTTTTCTGGATCCCTGTTACTGGGGAGCTCGACACGGCCCCGTGTTGCACTGACACAGCCCCATGCTCAACTCTCTGTAACTCGGAAAATAAAAACTGCTAGTAACAATGCTAGGAACGGCCCGTGTCCAACTAGGCACGGCCCGTGCTGAGCACTGCAGAAAATGAAAAATTAAGAAAATTCTAAAAAAAATTAGAAAAAACAATTAGACCGCTGATTCCTAACTTTCTTAAAATCCTTGTGTCCCCGGCAGCGGCGCCAAAAACTTGATGCAGTTTGGTGTGTATATGGATTTAAGTATATTTTAAGCCCTTTTTACATGTTAGTAGAGTTTTAAATTTATAAAACACGATATTTTACTAACACCAAACACACATATGGGCAAGTGCACCCATCGTGAGCGTAGTATAGTGTTGGCAAGATACCGAGGTCGTCCAAGGACACAAGAGCTTTTAATACCGGTTTATCCTCAACGTCTAATCAAATCAAAAGTTTAGAAAAAGGTTTTAAACTAGAAAAATAAAACTAACTAAAATGCTGAAAAATAAAATAAAAGTAAAAACAGATAGATAAGATGAATCACTTGGCTCCGACTCGAGTATAGTGTAACCTTTGATTATTTCCGCATTTTTGCACTTTATAAGATATTATCTTAGTTATTGTAGTAGGCCCCTCTTTTCAAGGTTACGTTACCCTCAACCCAGTAGTTTGAGTCAGCAAGGATACAATCCTAAAGGGTCGGATTATTGAAAGATAATTAATTAAGTTATTAATGCATATTATGGTAGGCCCCTCTTTTGAAAGTGACGTTACCCTCGGCTAAGTAGTCTGAGTCAGCAGGGATACAGTCCTAAGTAGCCGGGTTAAAGTATTAATAGTAGCTTACATATGAGGGGATCAAAGAGTTTGGACCCCTGCCATCCAATACCGGTGGGTATTGAAGGAGGTCCTACTAAATTTGACCCAGGTCCTTGCAGGATCTATACACTAAACAAGGCAAGACTCTTACCAAACCGTTCCCTTAACCCCCCCACCAGGTAGCCAACATATCTCCATATAGACCGTGGAGATATGAATGGTGAAAATCTTTTATTTTATATAGACAGTAAAATAATGCCAAGACACAACGGACAAACGATAAGGAAGAATCACCTTCAACATAAGAAACTAGTTATTAAAGTCGTTAATACAAAACCAAGTAAAAAGTGTGAAAAGATTAAAAATAAAATCTATTACACTAGACACTTGTCTTCACCAAGTGATGTAAGAGACTTAGGCAAACATGGCCTTTGATTGTCAAGAACTCTTACGATCAATCTTGGATCCCGAGACGACTCACACACTCTATGATGGACAATGGATGATGGTGGTGGATGATGGTGTTGTGATGGTTGTGGGTGGTGGGTGAAGTGTGAGAGAGGTGGTGTGCCAAGGGATGGTTTGCAAATGAGCCAAGCACCCCTATTTATAGCCTGAACAACAGCTCGGGCACTGCCCCGTGTCCACCTTCCTTCTCTTTCTTCATTAATTGCAGTTTGTCTGCATTAGTTGACCATGCCCCCGTGTCCGCTAGGCACGCCCCCGTGTGCAGAAGCATATCTGTACTATCAAGATTTCCCCAGATTCTGCGAATCTTAGAGTTGAGCACGGCCCCGTGTCCGCTGGGCATGCCCCCGTGGTGGGTGATAGAAGCTTCTACAGCTTTGTCTTTTCTGCTGGCACTTGGGCACGCCCCCGTGTTCACTGAGCACGGGGCGTGTTCAGCCTTCTGTCTTCTTGATTTTGCTTGGGAATATGCTGTCGGGGGGTCGGGCATGCCACGTTTGTTCCTTTTGTTGTATTTATGTTAGATTTAGCTGCCTTTTTGCTTCTTTGTTCATTTGAGCTCATTTAATCCTGAAAATACAAAAGGAAGACAAAAACACACTTTTTCCAACATTAGTACTAAAAAAGGGTTAGTTTTATGCCATAATTGATGTAATTTATATGTTGGATTTTGTGCACATCAGATAGCCTATGCATCCAGACAGTTGAAAGTGCACGAGAAGAATTATACAACACATGATTTGGAGCTTGGAGCTGTTGTGTTTGCTTTAAAGATCTGGAGACACTACTTGTATAGCAGGAAGTGTACGATATACACGGACCATAAGAGCCTCCAGCACATCCTCGATCAGAAGGAGCTCAATATGCGACAACGACGTTGGGTATAGTTGCTCAATGATTATGAGTGTGATATCTGTTATCACCCAGGGAAAGCAAACGTTGTTGCAGATGCGCTCAGCAGGAAGGAGCGGGAAAAGCCTCAACGTGTGCGTGCCTTGGGTTTGACCATACAAACGAGTTTGACTGATCGAATTCGTGATGCACAGCGAGAAGCTTTGAAGGATGACGGTTTGAGAAGAGAAGGTTTGAAGGGCTTAGAATGTAAACTGATACTGAAAGCGGATGAAGTAATGTACTTCGTGAACCGAGTCTGGGTTCCGCGTAAAGGTAACCTCCGTCAATTGGTTATGAACGAAGCTCATAAATCCATGTATTCCATTCATCCAGGTTCTACCAAAATGTATCAAG
Source organism: Helianthus tuberosus (assembly GCA_030545235.1). Lineage (NCBI taxonomy): Eukaryota > Viridiplantae > Streptophyta > Magnoliopsida > Asterales > Asteraceae > Helianthus > Helianthus tuberosus. The sequence continues at coordinate 66,457,736 of CM060427.1, read as the reverse complement.
ACATCAAGGAGTTTTACTGGTGGCCGAAGATGAAGGGAGACATTGCGGCCTACGTGAGTAAATGTCTGACGTGCTTTAAGGTTAAAGCTGAGCACCAGAAGCCGTCTGGGCTTCTGCAGAAACCGGAGATCCCTAAGTGGAAATGGGAATATCTTACGATGGACTTTATCACCTAGTTACCCCGTACGTCGCATGGACACAATATGATCTGGGTAATTGTGGATCGATTGACAAAGTCTGCTCATTTCCTGGCACTTAAGGAAACAGACAATACGGAGAAGATATCGCAACTGTACCTTAACGAGATTGTAGCCCGTCATGGAGTACCAGTGTCAATCATTTCGGATAGAGACGGACGATTTGACTCCAGGTTTTGGCGATCTCTCCAGAAATCGTTGGGTTCTCATTTGGATATGAGTACTGCATATCATCCTCAAACGGATGGTCAGAGCGAGAGGACCATTCAGACATTAGAGGATATGCTAAGAGCGTGTGCGATTGATTTTGGTGGAAGTTGGGATACTCATTTGCCCTTGGCAAAGTTTTCTTACAACAATAGTTACTACGCTAGCATAAAAGCCGCTCTGTTCGAAGCCCTGTATGGAAGGAAGTGTCGATCACCGCTCTGTTGGGCTGAAGTTGGCGAGAAGCATTTGACCGGACCCGAGATTATTCAGGAGACCACGGTTAAAGTCGTCCAGATCAAGAATAGGTTGAAGGCTGCCGCGGATTGACAGAAGAGTTATACGGATAACCGAAGGAAACCGCTGGAGTTTCAAGTCGGTGCTAGAGTTATGTTGAAGGTATCGCCATGGAAGGGCGTTGTGAGGTTTGGGAAAGGGGGAAGGTTGAGCCCGCGTTATATAGGTCCTTTCGAAATCGCCTCTCGAGTTGGACCAGTCGCGTATAGGCTCAAGTTGCCACAAGAGCTGAGTGGAGTTCATGATGTATTCCATGTCTCCGACCTGAAAAACTGTTTGTCCGATGAGGCACTAATTATACACCCTAGAGAGGTTAGAGTGGACAATAAACTGAGGTTTATCGAAGAACCAGTGGAGGTTCTGGATCGGAAAACCCAGAAACTCAGAAGGAGTAAGATTGAGTTGGTCAAAGTCCGTTTGAATTCTAAGCGTGGACCTGAGTTCACCTGGGAGTGATAGGACCAAATGCAACAGAAATATCCTCACCTCTTCCCACCGAGTGCGAAAATAAAACCTGTAAAGTAGAATTTAGGGGACGAAATTCCCTAAACAGGGGGAGACTGTGACACCCGGCTCTCAAGCCGTACCGTACAATAGTAATCTGTGTGGTGAATTTTGGCTAGAGGAAGTTCAATTCCTCGGTCACATCGTCAATAGTCAAGGTATTCATGTCGACCCCGCGAAGATCGAAGCTGTTAAGAGTTGGGTTACTCCAAAATCACCATCCGATGTTCGTTCGTTCCTCGGATTGGCGGGCTATTACCGTCGATTCATTGTTGACTTCTCGAAAATCGCTGTTCCGCTTATTTCCTTGAAGCATAAAGACAAGCCATTTGTTTGGGGAACTTAACAAGAGAGTGCCTTTCAAATCCTCAAGCATATGCTCTCCAATGCTCCCGTTCTTGCTTTACCCGACGGAAACGATTACTTCATTGTCTATTGTGATGCCTCAAACCTTGGTCATGGTTGTGTTCTCATGCAACGGGACAAGGTTATAGCTTACACATCCCATCAACTCAAGATCCACGAGAAGAACTATACAACCCATGACCTCGAGCTAGGCGCAATTGTTTTTGCGTTGAAGATTTGACGACACTACCTTTATGGTACAAAGTGTACGGTCTTCACCGACCATAGGAGCCTACAACACATATTCAGCCAAAAAGAACTAAATATGCGTCAACGCCGATGGGTGGAACTTCTCAACGATTACTACTGTGAGATTCGTTATCATCCTGGCAAAGCAAATGTCATTGCCGACGCCCTCAGCAGACGAAGCTATTTGCATAGTGTTCATAATGTTCACACCCAGCATCATCTTGAAACCGTCATCCGTGACGCTCAGCATGCTTGTTTTACCGAGCGTACTTTGAAGAAGGAAAAGATCTATCATAATGGCGAGCAGTTAGTGAATAAATCGAATGGGATATTCCATTATTTGGACCGAATTTGGATTCCCAAACGTATTGACTTGCGACAAATCCTGTTGGATGAAGCCCACAAGTCTCGATATTCTATTCATCCTGGTGCCGACAAGATGTATCGTCACCTTCGTCAATGATACTGGTGGCCTGGTATGAAGAAGGATATCGCTATCTATGTTTCGAAGTGCCTGACTTGCTCGAAAGTCAAGGCAGAACAACAAAGACCCTCTGGCTTGCTTGTGTAACCCGAGATTATGATGTGGAAATGGGAAAGCATAGCCATGGACTTTATCATGAAACTCCCGCGTACAACCCCAGGTCACGATAGCATCTGGGTTATCATTGACCGTTTGACTAAATCTGCTCATTTCCTGCCGATACGAGAAGACTTCAAGGTAGAAAAATTAGCCCGAATCTACACCGACGAAATTATCTGTCGACACGGTACACCTCGTGACATCATCTCTAACCGCGATGGTTAGTTTACCTCGTGTCTTTGGGAAACGTTTCAATCTGCTCTCGGTACTACGCTTAATCTAAGTACCGCATTCCATCCCCAAACCGACGGTCAGAGTGAAAGAACGACTCGTACTCTGGAAGACATGCTTCGCTCGTGTGTCATAGATTTTGGTGGTAATTGGGACGCTCACTTACCTTTAGTCGAATTCTCGTACAATAACAATTATCATTCTAGCATACAGATAGCACCATTTGAGGCATTATACGGAAGAAAATGTCGATCGCCGATTGTGTGGCATGAGATAGGAGTGTGACACCCGGCTCTCAAGCCGTACCGTACAATAGTAATCTGTGTGGTGAACATGTAAAATGGATGTTTGTGACTGATTGTGATGTTAACATATGATATTTGATGTGTTGGTAAATTTAGATGTATATAAAAATTATGTTGGCAACGATAAAACAAACGCTTATCGCGTAATGTTTAAAATGTGAAACGAACGTCGATGACCACCCGATCAGTGTTAAAATCCTAAAAATAGTCTGTTATAATTAGAATAATAATTTTAATCATATCCGTGTGGAAAAATAATTTAAAACGCTAAGAAACTCTATTTTACAAGTTTGACCAAGTACCGCGCGATACTGCGCGAATTAAACAAAATACCGTCAACGCAGCCAGTCAAGGCAACTGGTAATTATTCCAGTAATAATTTTAAGTGATTATTTTTATATAATGATAAAAATAATTTAAAACGCACTAAAACGGGATTAAAACGCTAGATAAAATACCCGGAATCCAGTAAAATACCTGTTTTTGAGCTAATATACATATAATATATGTATGTATAGGTGGTGTGTGTGTGTGGAGAGTGAAAGGTGGCGACCCTATGGCAGCCCACCTCTTTCAATTTATGCCAATCCTATGCCAAGTGTTATCTTGGAAATGATAACCATCATTTAAAAACATTCTCTTACACATAACCATTCATAATTCAAGATCAAAAACTCCTCTCTCTCTTCTTGAACACCTACGGCTGAAACCCCCATCACACATCCATATTTCATTTTCAAAATCAAATCATGAAGATTCAAGGGCTAATCAAGGTGATTCCAAGCTTGTAAGAAGGTTTGGAAGTGATTTCAAGCAAAGATTAAAGCAAGAACAAGTCTCATATCACCATATTTTCTCAAAAAACCACTTTGAAAACTTGAAGGTATAAACTTATTTTAAAATTTTCATTCTTGATTTTTAGTGATGACAGAGATATTAGATGGTTTCTCTTGAACTTGTAATGAATCACAAACTTGAATCAAACAAAGAATGATGTTTTAATCAAAGTAAAAATGAGTGTGTATATGTGTGTGCATGTAGCCGATTGTGTGTGTGTATATGTGTGTAAGTTGTATTTTGATTTTGATGAAAAGTTCTTGATTTGTTTGTTTTCTTGAAAAATATGATGATTGAAGGAATTTTTGGTTGTCATGCAAGAAGGTTCCAAAGTGATTAGAGATTTTAAAGTAATATATTGAAAAGTAACTTTTAGAAAGTATGTGTGTGTATATGTAATCTATATATATATATATATGTATGTATACATGTATGCATGCATGCATGTAAAAGTGTTGTATAATCTTTGATGTGAAAGATTTAAGTATAAATGAGCATGAATGATTTGAAGGATTAAAGTGTTATGTGAACTATTTGAAAGAATATGATGTTAGTGAAGCTTTGATGCATATTAAGATCATGTTAGATGATAATGTTATGATATGAGTATATTAGATGCATATACTTAGACATGCATGATGATATGAGATTTTAAAAAGGTGATTTGAGTATGATTGAGTAAAAATTAGTTATGAGCAGAATATAAACACTAAAATGAAGTTATTTTAAAGTGTTTAGTGACTTATAACTTTGTCATAATGTTTGCTAGCTTTGCATGTTGTACATGGTGCATTAAAAGTTGTAAACTAAGTGAAATCGCATGATTTATGTGACTTATACAAAAACTGCACTAATCTGATTATAACCATTATTTTAATCAGTAAATAATATGTATTGTGTTAAAATATCAAGTCGTTTCGAGTTGGGATGATTATAGTAACGTTTAACGCAAAACTAGGCGTTACAACGGTCAAAAAATCGGCTTTTCGAGTGATTTTTATAAAACCGATTTAGATCAGTATGTAAACTGATGTTTTTAGTTTAAAAATAAGTATTTTGACTAATTTTAAGTTTACTTGGTGTTTGGTTTGTCACACCCCGACCACGTAAAACAACAAAACGTGGCGGAAACGTTGGGGAGTGTTGTAACAGAATCATTGTTTCATAACACATGGAAATTTAGATATTGTTTTATTGATTAAAAGAGTTACAATGTCTTGACAATCAAATAAATATAACATAAATAACTAGTCTTGCATCTTTTATTGTCACTAAGGCCCAAGTCCGCCTAAGTGTATCTTGATAAATCCTATGCATCATATCCTGAAACACATGTGAAAATAGGTACGTCAGCATAAAAATGCCTGTGAGATACATAGGTTTTATGAAAATAGAATTCATGACTTATGTTTAAGAAAATGTTTAGTCATGAACCTTGTAATTTTCTTTGTCTTGTAAATCATTTGAAAAGTGATAAATAAACCAAATGATATATATATGTATAAAAGAATAATACATGGTTAAGTAAATAACCAAGTAAAACGAGTTTATATCAGATAAGTTGTTTGTAAAACAATGTATTGTGAAAAGTATGTTATTTGTATAAAATGTTATATGTCTAAATTGAAATAATTCAAATAACGCTACGATATGTAATACCATACAAGCACTTATATATAGGAAGTACCAGCGGTGTATCCACCATGCTTGTATCATATTACACACGCCTCGTTACTTAAATCACTTACTCAAACCAAACCACCAAAGTAAAATGTTTATGTAGAATCAAATGTCAAAATGTTTGTGTGAAAACCATGTCTAATGTCTATGTCTAATGTAAATCATGAATTGTGTCTATCGATGTCAAAATGTTTATGTCTAATGTAAATCATGAATTGTGTATATCAATGTCAAAATGTTTATGTCTAATGTAAATCATGAATTGTGTATATCAATGTCAAAATGTTTATGTCTAATGTAAATCATGAAATGTGTATATCAATGTCAAAATATTTATGTCTAATGTAAATCATGAATTGTGTATATCAATGTCAAAATGTTTATGTCTAATGTAAATCATGAATTGTGTATCCAAAATATCACGTATGGTAAGTGAAATATATCAACTAAACCATATGTAAAATGCACAAAAACAAGGTATTGAAGTAAAACATGGTTTAAATCAAAGTTATGTTTTGTGGAACAAATGCATGCTATACTGATATAAACATCTATGTGGTATTCTGAAAATGCATACATCCAAGCCTTGTGACTGTGGTGATAGACCCCTAAACGAATTTAAAGGTCTATCTGTGTTATGTTTATCGAATTCGGTCATTCCTTCCACCCAAACAAACCTAGGGTTCAGGAACGGGAGTTGTCAAGTCCTATGGTACCATTACCTACTAACGAGCGGCGTAGCTAATGTTAATGAATGTATATTGTCCCAGTTGAACAAACCAAATGTCATACCAAAATGTAAGCATCTGATGAATAACAAATGTACTAAGTATGCACACAATGGACATACATAGCATAAAATGTAATGTAAAACAATGTACTAAGTATGCACACAATGGACATACATAGCATTAAATGTAATGTAAAACGATGTACTAAGTATGCAACAAAGGACATACATAGCAAAAACACAATGAAATCATGTACTATAAGTGTACTATTGAACATAACAAGCATATGATATGAAAACACGAAAGGCACGAAAGTAACAAGTAGGCACATGTGTTTCACCCCAAAATGTTTGGAAAACAGTAAAAGAGGGGTCTATGTACTCACTTGAGATTGCTCAATAGTCCTAGGATAACCAGCAAGCAATGCTAGAAGATCACGGAATCAACCGGTACCTAATATAGGTAACTACATTAATAAACCGGACCTAAATCGGAGGATCGGATAGAATGAGGGTTTGTAAACCAAATGAGTGTAGGAACTCATGTAATATGGTTTAAAAAACCTACATACTAAAATGAAACCTAACATAAGTGCTTACGACCCATTACGACCCGTTTAGGTCGCTTATGCTACTTTAACGCGTCGTTCGCGTAAAACACGTTCGGAACGCCTAACTATGACAAGTAAAATATGACTTAACATGTCTAATATTGTTGCCAAATCAGTTTAGATACCAAAATTTATGTTACATATGCTTAAAATGAATTTTGGCGTAAAAAGGGCATTTTGGTAATTTATCTAAGGCATATAAACTACCTATCATGCAACTACTTAACGAAGCGACCATAAGGTATAACCTCGGAAGGTTATTTCCTATATACTATGGTCACCTAAAGTGTTTGGTCGGATCCTAAAGATCAACCAAACGGGTCGGTTTCGAAAGTATAAGCGATTGTTTAGATCGCTTACCTTACGACCCTACATAAGCACTAAACTAAAAGTGACGAGCTAAGCATGTTAAAACATGCTTAACTAAGTTTAGAAAACAGGTTTGGTATCAAAACAAACGGTTTTGATACCCAAGATTAGTTTGGTTACAAAATACGCGTAAATGCGTATTTTGGCCGAAACTACGACTCGTCAGTGAGCCTAGATAACGTGGTAATCAGTAGGTTTAGTCACAAGAGACTATAACCATCGTGATTACGCTCACGTTATGAAGTTCAACTGAACTTCGTGTTGACCATAAACTGGTCAACGCAGAAAGTCAAACATAGTTTGACTTTCGGACTCGAAAAGCGATAAAAGAACGAAGGGACACTTACAAAGGGTCCCCGCTAGTAAACCTTGATCGAATAGCTCAGGTATGAAGCAATGGCTTCAACTTAGAGCTTTTAGATTAGATTTGTGGGTTTTTGGAAAGAATGGAGGTGGGTATTTATAGGAATTGGACAACCGTTAGGATCGTTTCTTGAAAACCGGGTTTTAATCTCATCCATACACTTGTTGGAATGTTATGGAACATCAATGGGCCCCCCATGATCAGGTAGCAACATGTGGAATTGAGATTATGAGTGGTTAACAGCTTTTAACAGCTGGTTTAGAACATTCTGATGTGCTGGGGACCCCTTACGGACCGTAAGGGTGATGGCTTACGGTTCGTAAGCCATCAACTATGCTGAAATGACAGTTTCAGTCCCTGCACCTTGTTTCGTTGCGTAACGGCACTTCTAACACCCGTCAAACCCAATTTCAAGCTCCAAAATGATGTTAAGACATAGGGAACATGAAATATGCTTGAAAACATCACGGATGTTGGTTCGTTTGGCCGTACGATTGCGTTGTTCGGTTAATTACGACGGGAGTCGTAACGAACGCAAAAACAATCCAAATTAAGCGACGAATGGATTTTTGACAAGCCAAACACTAAAGCATAATATTATAATGCTTACATAAATTTTTGGATGTCCGGATGTATTCAGAACGTAAGATATGCGTGAAAGTGCAAACTTGTGCACTTTTTGACGCTTTTAGTCCCTGAATGACCATAAAGTTTATTTTAGCATACCGAACCCCTCAAAGCCTATTTCTAAGCTATTTAAAGGATATTTATGGTATGTTTAACTTATGCTCATGTTCCGGAATGTCTGTTACAGTTCAAATTGGCATACTTTCGTAGTTTGTCAACTTTAGTCCCTGTAAGCGATTTAACTTGATTTTGCCATACCAAAGCCTTCAAAACTTATTTCTAAGTTATGTAAAGGTTATTTAAGGTATGTTAAGCATATGTTGATGTTCCGGAGTATTTTTTGCATTGAATTGGTTATATTTACGCATCAGTGCGCGTATAACCTTCCAGAAAGCGATTTAAAGCTTGAAATCGAACAAGAATTGATATGTGCAAATGATACACATATTTATACAAGTCCCAAGTATGAAATACAATTTTTCATTAGTTTAGTATTTGTTTGACGATTGAAGTGACACAGGTGTCACAGTCTCCCCTACTTTAGGAAATTTCGTCCCGAAATTTTATTTAGAGGAAACTTGTGAGAGTTTGAAACATGAAGTTGAAAAGACCAAACAACACTGGTTTGAGTTCTTGAACTTCTAGTAACTTTAAATAACGTCATGCTTGCAATGTGAGAGGGACACTTATATACAAGTATATAAAGCGTTATTGGTGCGTCCACGGTACCTCTATTACGTTGTTCACATTCCGTTATGGTTGCCACTATCGGTTCTTACACATAATAAGTCTTACTGTGGTTTCCATGCACTGAACTTCGTAATTATGTATGCATCCATAATTACGTCATTCCTTGCATAGTCACGTAGTGCATCTTATAATGTGTAGGGGAAGAAAACAATGAACGAGCCGGTGATGATTGTGACTGGACCACCATAGGGTCCTTTTTAATTAAATCAATAATTGATTTAAATAGACTACCAAGGAGTCTGTTTAGCTATATCACCACATGTCATTCTTAACCATATTTTTAAATCAATCTTTTTTACTAGACCACTAAAAGGGTCTCTTATGAATCAAGGAGTATTACTATAAAATCCAAGTGTCTTAACTAACACGTAGAAGCCCAATAAGGATTTAGGGTAGTACCTTTTTGAATATCCTTCTACGAATCCCTCATATGAAGATACGAAAGGTTCTACGAGGATTTGGATAACGAATATCCAGAGTATACAAAAACACACAAAAAAAGGCATAAAAGAAAACACAAAATGCATAAACACATAGTCACATAACCACAAAATTGTTTAACTTGATTTGTTAGCATTTTGTTAATTTGTTCTGCTAACTGTGCACATGTATTCAAAGCACACCAGGTATCCAATTAGTGGATTTTTTATTGGTGCTTTAAATATTTCTAAGAATCTAACTATAAAGATAGAAAGATCTTTTAAAGAGAAAATTCGATTTTGATTATAAGGAACCGAAATGTTCGAATTAAGGTACACAAGGAATCCAATTAAGGACTCTGATTTGAATGATAAACATCCACAAGGGTTTAATTGTGAAGATAAAAAGATCCCATATTGATTTTAGAAGTTGAAGATGTTTTGAAACCTTGCACTGGATGTGCTTAAGTCAAAACATGAAGTAAAAATGCTTATGAAGTTGGGATGCTAGATATGTCAAGGTGACATATGAAGCGAAATTTGAAGGTTAAGTCAATGTATGAGGAAAATATTTTGAAAACTATGCATGGGGTTTCTTTTAAAAATGTATTTAATGTTTTTGAAACCTTATATATAATACTTTTGAAATCACAAAGTAGGTGTATTAGGTAAAAATGTTTAAAAATCATGCGAGATGAATTTTGAAATTATGTATAAGGTTTTTGAAAACATGATTGATGCTTTTGAAATCATGCACTTGATATAAGTAATTATATTGTATTAATAACATTTTGAAATCATGAAGGTTGTTTTTGAAACACTCATACTATGTATGTTGAAAAATCAAAACGTAATGGGTATGAGATTTGAAAATACCCTTAGTTATCTAACCAAGGATTCAAAGGCACATATGTGCAGAAGCATGATTACTCATAATGTCACTTTATTTTATGTACTTCGTATCTTAGAATTTTCTATGGGAATCATGAGTAAACACAAGAATGGGAAATATTCACAAGAGTAGTTTGTAAGGAACATAGTTCCTTAATGTAGGTATTATAGGGAAATGTCATACACACATGTAACTACACTTGTTTATCAGAATTTGTGATCAACGATTTATTTATAAATAAAACTGAATGTTTCACATTACAAGAAAAACAAAGAAATAAAAGCATAAGATTAAAACAATAACATCTTATACTCAGCCAAATGCTCATCTGTGGGTCAGATTTGCATTGACAATCTTTATTCACTTGTTCCTGAAAAATCTCGTCTCGCCGTAGTTGTATCAAGTACCAGATGGTAAACGAGCTGGAGCAGGGTTGACTTGGGGTTGGTTTGGACCACCTTGGATTGGGTTGTATTGACAAGCATTTTCCAGGTGACCGAGTCATCCACATGATGCACACAGTGCATTACACTTGTTGCACATCAGTGCAGTACCGGCATAAGGTTTCTTAGCAGGAGGTTGAGCAGCAGCAAGGTTTATAACAGCTTTGTTTTGGATAGCAAAGCGGCATATGTTAACCAAATGTCCCCGCCGTCCACAATAGGTACATTCGAAGCAGGGTATGAGGTTTGAATGATGACGGTTGCATCGTTTGCACCATGGGGCAGTTCCAAAGTACGGCTTCCTAGCTGGTGGCGCTGTCATTTGGCTAGGTCCCGCTTGATTAGGTGTAACTGGTGCGGGTTTCTTTGAAGCCTTACGCTTCCTTGATTTTGGTGTAGGCTTGACTTCTGCTTCCTTTGGTGACTCTTGAGTGGTTTCATCCTGGAGACGATACATGGCAGTAGCTAATTCAACAGTCTTCAGGACTACTTCGCCTATTCGCTGGGCAAATTTGGCAGTCTGCTCGAGTATCTGCGCATTTGTTGCGATGAAGAGACATTCTGGAGGAAAAGAAAGATATAGGAGGAAACAAATGAAATGACAACGCATAGAAATTGCGATCATTTGTTTGTTACCTAAGGCAAATAAATGAGACGGTGACTAATCAAAGTAAGCGGGTCATATTAATGTATCGCGAAGACATGCTTTAGCCTATAAGTGGACACTCACCCCAAGAGTTCCCAGGTAAGAGTGACTGGTCCGATTATGTGGATTTGTACGAACACTCTAGCCTTAGACAGAAAACTCAGAGTACAGGCATCCACTCTTCCAGATTGCATGTGTTCACACTATAAGACCCAAACTTTGACGAGGTTTTGAAAATTCAAAGGAGTTCAAAACCTTATAACAGAGGGTTCAAAACCTAGTAATCAATCATCCTAGAACAGACGATTAGTTTTCAAAGTGGTTTTGAAATTTATGTTCTTGTTGCGGTTATCACTTAAGGATATAGGTGACGGTATTGTTTTATGTCTAAACGCAAGTAAACTCGTGTTAGGGTCCTAGGAAGGTTATAGACTAGGTCAAAGCATTACTAATAACCTAATTCCCTATAACCATGGGCTCTGATATCAACTTTTCTGTCACACCCCGACCACGTAAAACAACAAAACGTGGCGAAAACGTCGGCGAGTGTTGTAACAGAATCATTGTTTCATAACACATGGAAATTTAGATATTGTTTTATTGATTAAAAGAGTTACAATGTCTTGACAATCAAAGAAATATAACATAAATAACTAGTCTTGCATCTTTTATTGTCACTAAGGCCCAAGTCCGCCTAAGTGTATCTTGATAAATCCTATGCATCATATCCTGAAACACATGTGAAAATAGGTACGTCAGCATAAAAATGCCTGTGAGATACATAGGTTTTATGAAAATAGAATTCATGACTTATGTTTAAGAAAATGTTTAGTCATGAACCTTGTAATTTGCTTTGTCTTGTAAATCATTTGAAAAGTGATAAATAAACCAAATGATATATATATATATGTATAAAAGAATAATACATGGTTAAGTAAGTAACCAAGTAAAATGAGTTTATATCAGATAAGTTGTTTGTAAAACAATGTATTGTGAAAAGTATGTTATTTTTATAAAATGTTATATGTCTAAATTGAAATAATTCAAATAACGCTACGATATGTAATACCATACAAGCACTTATATATAGGAAGTACCAGCGGCGTATCCACCATGCTTGTATCATATTACACACGCCTCGTTACTTAAATCACTTACTCAAACCAAACCACCAAAGTAAAATGTTTATGTATAATCAAATGTCAAAATGTTTGTGTGAAAACCATGTCTAATGTCTATGTCTAATGTAAATCATGAATTGTGTATATCGATGTTAAAATGTTTATGTCTAATGTAAATCATGAATTGTGTATATCAATGTCAAAATGTTTATGTCTAATGTAAATCATGAATTGTGTATATCAATCTCAAAATGTTTATGTCTAATGTAAATCATGAAATGTGTATATCAATGTCAAAATGTTTATGTCTAATGTAAATCATGAATTGTGTATATCAATGTCAAAATGTTTATGTCTAATGTAAATCATGAATTGTGTATCCAAAATATCAAGTATGGTAAGTGAAATATATCAACTAAACCATATGTAAAATGCACAAAAACAAGGTATTGAAGTAAAACATGGTTTAAATCAAAGTTATGTTTTGTGGAACAAATGCACGCTATACTGATATAAACATCTATGTGGTATTGTGAAAATGCATACATCCAAGCCTTGTGACTGTGGTGATAGACCCCTAAACGAATTTAAAGGTCTATCTGTGTTATGTTTATCGAATTCGGTGATTCCTTCCACCCAAACAAACCTAGGGTTCAGGAATGGGAGTTGTCAAGTCCTATGGTACCATTACCTACTAACGAGCGGCGTAGCTAATGTTAATGAATGTATATTGTCCCATTTGAACAAACCAAATGTCATACCAAAATGTAAGCATGTGATGAATAACAAATGTACTAAGTATGCACACAATGGACATACATAGCATTAAATGTAATGTAAAACAATGTACTAAGTATGCACACAATGGACATACATAGCATAAAATGTAATGTAAAACGATGTACTAAGTATGCAACAAAGGACATACATAGCAAAAACACAATGAAATCGTGTACTATAAGTGTACTATTGAACATATCAAGCATATGATATGAAAACATGAAAGGCACGAAAGTAACAGGTAGGCACATGTGTTTCACCCCAAAATGTTTGGAAAACAGTAAAAGAGGGGTCTATGTACTCACTTGAGATTGCTCAATAGTCCTAGGATAACCACCAAGCAATGCTAGAAGATCACGGAATCAACCGGTACCTAATATAGGTAACAACATTAATAACCCGGACCTAAATCGGAGGATCGGATAGAATGAGAGTTTGTAAACCAAATGAGTGTAGGAACTCATGTAATATGGTTTAACAAAACCTACATACTAAAATGAAACCTAACCTAAGTGCTTACGACCCATTACGACCCGTTTAGGTAGCTTATGCTACTTTAACGCGTCGTTCGCGTAAAACACGTTCGGAACGCCTAACTAGTCCTATGACAAGTAAAATATGCCAGGTGTTGAAGTAAAAAATGAGAATTCTGGTCTAACAATGGATGATGCAAATTTTCCACCATTGTTGAACAAGAATTCAAAATCACCCAAGGACCGTCAGGCTTGGGTGAATCTGTTTAAATGAAAAAACCTGACTTGCGGGAGCTTCCAGGTTGGTAAGAGTGGAGCAGGAATCGGCATATTTCTTGAGAAATTCACGAAAGTGATTTCGTCATACATGTGGTAAATCAGGGACATTAAGTTGTACTCGATTTTCTACAAGTGATTGTGTTGAGAAAATCGGGAAATGTTAAATTTTTACATGTGATTGAAGAAAACAAGGTGATGAAACCCCAAATTTGTGAAATGACACGCAAAACTAATTTTTTGGAAAAACCATTTTGATTAAAATAAACTTAAGTGTTTTGAAATCACTATGGGAAAATAGTTTGTTGTCAGGGGGAGTTCTGATTGTTTAAGCCAAGTGAATGGATAATTGAAGTGATTCTCATCATGTTGTCACATTTCTTGTACAGCTTGTTTTCAAATTTTCCCAGAAAATCAAAATTGAGACATATTTTGATTTTAGGGGGAGTAAAATTTTTTTTAAAAAGTAGAAAATTTGAAAATGTCAAAAACATTGAAAAATGCAAAAATGAGTTTTGTTGAAAAAAGAGGAAATGATAGTAGATCAGTGAGACTGTCACAGCATGCTAAAGAAATGGAGAGATAAAATGTGATAAACGATCTTATTAAAGATGTGACGGTAGGCTCATCTAGACTAGTAGATTTGCGATAACGATACAAATCTAAAATGAAAAGGCCTGGTTCTAGTGGGAAACATGGTTGAAAGCATAGTACTTAGTTTTGTCCTTCTTGATTGTGTGCCTACTCAGTAATCGCTGATTGTCGAAAGACATAAAACTGGTTAAGTTTGTGAACTTTCACAACTTTGCTGAAAAGTCATTGTGATTGTGCATTTTATTTTGCAAAGATTTAAACTTGTTTTATTTCCTTATTTTGTTTAAGCATTGGACATCCTCTGCGTATACGTGAGTATCGACCTGGTTGTTAATGCCTAAACATTCTGTTTTATTTTCTCTGGTGTTTCGTTTAAGCTTTGGATCACCTCTGCGTATACGGAAGTATCGACCTGGTGGTTAAAGCCTAAACAACTTCAACTTATTTTTATTTTTCTTATTTTGTTTAAACATTGGACTTTCTCTGCGTATACGGAAGTATCGACCTGATTGTTAATGTTTAAACATTCTGCTTTGTTTTCGCACAAATCACAGTTGATAAAAGTTTAAAGGCATTACTTGAGTCAGTGTATTGCATGATGAGGGGATATGCTGAGATCATGGGGTCCATAAGAATTTAGTGCTATCTAAATATACCTTAAATGTATCGGTAAGCATGTCGAAAGTTTTTAGAATGAGTTTAGGTGGACAACAATATCGTCAATCTACGTGAATCGTTTGGAACTGAAAATGTTTAAAGCTTTACGGTGTTGGTGATGTGTCTCATAAACTGATATGATCCTCTTACACAAACTCACAAAAATAGTGTATGTAAATATTTCTTTACTGCATTCCTTTGTTATTAAAAATCCAAAAAGATTTTAGTGTGTTTTAGCATAAATTTTGAAAAAGTCAAAAAGATTTTCGACAACAGATGTTGAAGAGCTAAATTTCAAAATTTCTAGTGCTGAACATGATGAACAGGGTTGGGAGTGTGCGTTTAACAGAAGAAATTTGTTTTGTGAAAGAAAAGTTTGATTAGTTAATCAAGGTCATTAATTTGAACTTGATGTAACTATTATGATTGAATGATTTCTATCAGTAAGTTTTTCTTATTGATTTAAGTAAAAACTTATATTTGATTGAGAATTGTGTAGGTGATGAGCTTGAACAGAACTAAAGCCAGTGTTTGATCTCAAGGTGATAGCTAATTCCAGACAGCGATCCCATCATGATGAAAAGGGGAGTCTGAAGAGGTTAGAGCCAAAGAGAAGATCCTGGTACATGCTAAAAAGGAAAGGAAAGGAGACCGATCAAGATAGAAGAGTCGTTATGTTGAAGAATGTCACTGAAGATTCCGTCAACATCCAAGGGGGAGTCTGTTGGTGCAGTTGTCTGTCGACTTCATCTTCGTTCGAGTCTCAGATTGTGAAAGAGCCCGAAGAACGGTAAAGACTGAAGAATGAGAAGACTCAATACTTCAGACTCGTCAACATCCGAGGGGGAGTCTGTTAGTGCATACGTCTGTCGACTTCGTCCTGTATTGAGTCTTGTATTACTATTGTTAGAATAGGGCACGTTGTACGAGAAAATTATAGAGTTTTGGGTGGATTGGAGTTAATTTCATTTGAATGAGTCATGTGTAAGTTCAAACGAAATCAACATATGTAATTTCGTTTGAACTGTACATGGTCACCTTCAAACGAAATTACAGCTCCTATATATACCCTCCATACGAAATCATTTGTAACCTTCTTGATTCCGACACCGAGGTGTTGTCGAAGTGTCTTCGTGCTGTAAATCATTTCAAGATCAATAAACTAGACTGTTAATAGTGATTCTAGTCTTATACAAGCTAAACGCAAGACTGAATCAATGAATTACGCCTCTGATTCTGTCTGAGCACTCTTCTGATCGACTCGTTAGGTCGTTTCACGATCCTACAAAAAATGACAAAATAGATAAGTTAACAAGATTTCGCGTGTTTCGGTGATAAATTATATGAACATTTATGTATATATATTACGACGCGCAAATCGTAGATATATTGCATATAAACGGGAGTGTTAACGGATTTACACAATAATGGTCACCAATAAAATTGTTCAAGTTGAAAATCATAAAAATATATATACATGGACTCAAATATATATTGACGTGCCAACATAATAAAAAATCATAACTTTTCGAGAAAATTTCAAAGTTATGTGACAATTCTAAGAAAAGAGAGAAACTTAGGATTTTGTGATGAATATTGATTTAAAAATCGTTCCTATATATATATATATTAGGACGTGTAGAAATCAATCTTTGGGATTGCGCTATATATATATATATATATATATAATGTTTTCGAAATAAAACATACCTTTTTTATATAAATTATATATTTTCGTTGACAATATATGGATTTGTGAAAATATATGTTTCAAGGATGAAACGGTTTTGTTGAATATATTTATTTCGGGATGAAATGGTTTTGGAGAATGAATATGTTTCGGGTGGAAACAGGGTTATGCACGGTGTTTGGGGGAAAACGACCGTGTAGTTGGAACAAATTTGCTTGATCTCAAGAGAGTAAGTATCGGCATTGGCTTACATTTCAGTGGGGATTTCAGGGGGTTCGTACAACTTCGTGTATTAAGTTGTCATATTAGTAGGATATATATATTGTACGTGAGGAAGACATCATATTGTTCTTGAAGAGGACCCTGCGCCCATGTTGTCGTTTAATCATTTAAGTATTGCACGGGAGGAATTGTTGGTAGATCTATCGGGTTGACAACCCCGTCATGACCGGTCGCCTCTTGTTAAGTCAAGCGAGGAATTTTGATTCTGATTATTGTCTAGCATTGATTATCCCTGCATGGTTAATATATAGTTCGTATTGTCTAGCTAAAATTACGAGTCTGAAAGTTGACGCAATAATTTAATATACAAAACCTGGGTCAGAATGTTATCGTCCGATGGTTGAACTGCGACGGAAGGACCCATGGATTTTATTAAGGAAGTAAAAATAGACTTTCTAAAAATTATATGGATGTTTTTAAATAAACACATAATCAGAAAGTTTTCCTTTGAAATAATTTATTTGTATGTGAATATGTGAACTCACCTTCTTTTGTGTTGACACTTGATTTTAACGTGTTCTACAGGTACTTGAGTTCGGCTTCGGGAATCATGGCATATCTTGTGTTTGATGATGCATGTTGTTTTGTTTGAAAATGTTGGACAACTTTTAAAATTTCTGGGACGTTTTTAATAAGATCCGCGAGGATCAAAACAACTTAACTTATGTCGTTTTGTCGTGGTCTTTAAAATGTAATGTTTAATAACTTATGTTTTAAAATATGTCGAAATGTCCAACAAATGAGTGCATCATCCAACAAGGTATAAATGGGCACCAACTTCCGTCACCACTACGTTTAATATTCTGTTGCGACGTTTTTGGGGTGTGACAGAAGTTGGTATCAGAGCCATTGGTTGTTAGCGAACTAGATGTTTTCAACCGGAGAATTTTGAAACGTAAAGTCCAAAATTCTCGAAGCCAAGATTTTTTAAATAAACATAGAAAATATTTTATCATGTATGAAAACCATTATGTGTTTATGTGCATACGTGATTTTCTGTTTATTTGACCTTATGTGTTACTGTTCATTTTGATTACGCACTTACTTGTACGGTTGTTATATGTGTGTCACAGATGTCGCACGAACACGAGGTCATCGAGATCCATGACTTAGGTTATGAGCCAGATTTCGAGACTTCACCCAGACCAATGCTGCAAGAGACACCTGTCACGGCTTCACAGATGGTTGGTACTACCGAGCTTACCTCATCTTTCCATGTCTACCCTGCTGCTTTTGCCAGCCAGGTAGACCCCCGATACGCTTTCACTAGCAATGGGTGGATAGATGATAATGATGTACCTCTCTCAATCCATGGGACGGGATGATCATCTGGCGCTGTACCAGTTATCGGTGACGTGATCAGGAGTGTCCCTACTGTCGGAGGATCTTCTAGTATCGCACCAGTGGTGGACGCCACTATCGTCACGGCTCGACCCTTAGAGCCATCAGTCGTCCCACCTGCTGCTGTGATTAATCCTGCTATTGAGATCCCTCCACCCGTTTTATCTGTGTCTTCTTTGCCTGTTTTAGAGTCACGCACTTCTTCGACGCCGTTGTTAATTTATTATCGTTGTAGGAAGAGGATTTGGCCTGCAGGGGATATCGCATCTACGTCATGTGCTGAGACGGTACCTGCTTCCAAGAAGCAGAAATGAGATAGGGTAGATCGATATTGCCATTGTGATCGACAGCTCGACGCATTGCGCAAAGATTTAGACATAGCTAAAGGAAAGGCGAAGTACCTTGAGGGACAGATGGACGAGCATGAGGAGTTGAAGGTTATAGACGACATTGCGAGAGATGAGATGCATTGGAGAGTTGTGGATTTGGAGAAACTTGTCTAGGAGATGTTAGAGTCTCTAGGTTTGAGACGTTGATGACAGTTGTTTGTTTGTTTCGTTGTTTGTTGGTAAGCTACAAGTAAGCTAAATAAGAAGTACTCGATAGAACTAGCAAATGGTAAACTGATAGAAACTAGCGAAGTCATTCGCGACTGTAGTATTCAGTTAGACGATCATAAATTTAACATCAATTTACTACCAGTGGAGTTGGGAAGCTTCGATGTAGTTGTGGGGATGGATTGGCTGTCCAAGAACAAAGCACAGATTGTTTGCTCGAAGAAGCAAGTGCGGATACCTCGTCCTGGCGGTGGCGAAGCGATAGTTGTCCATGGAGATCGTTTGAGTCGTGTGTCGAGTGTTGTCAGTGTTATGAAGATGCTTAAGATGTTGTGGAAAGGTTATCCTGCGTTCTTAGTTAACGTGATGGATACAGAGGCTGAATGTAGGAAGATCGAGGATATTCCTATTGTTCGTGACTATCCAGAAGTTTTCCCTGAAGACTTACCTGGAACACCCCCTGCGAGATAGATCGAGTTCCGAATCGATATAGTACCTGGTGCTGCACCAATTGCAAAATCTCCTTATAGATTGGCACCGTCTGAAATGAGAGAAATGTCAAACCAGCTTCAAGAGCTACTAGACAAAGGTTTCATTCGACCGAGTTTTTCGCCATGGGGTGCGCCTGTTTTGTTCGTGAAGAAGAAGGATGGATCCTTCATGATGTGTATAGATTACAGGGAGCTGAACAAGTTAACTATCAAGAATCGGTATCCTTTGTCGAGGATGGACGATTTGTTCGATCAGCTTCAGGGATCCAGCTATTACTGGAAGATAGATCTGCGTTCAGGATATCATCAGTTGAAGGTTGCTGACGAAGATATAGCGAAGACAGCCTTTCGGACATGATATGGCCATTATGAGTTCCTAGTCATGCCATTTGGTCTAACTAATGCGCCAGCTGTGTTCATGGATCTCATGAACAGGGTATGCAAACCCTACTTGGATAAATTCGTGATAGTATTCATCGACGATATACTTATTTATTTGCGAACCAAAGAAGATCATGAGCTTCATTTGAGGTTGATTTTGGAGTTGTTGAAGGAAGAGAAGTTGTATGCCAAGTTCTCTAAATGTGAGTTTTGGATTCGAGAACTTCATTTTCTCGGACATGTCATAAATGAGAAAGGTATACATGTAGATCCGTCCAAGATTGAAGCGATTAAGAATTGGGAAGCGCCAAAGACTCCATCGGAAGTGCGACAATTCTTAGGGCTTGTTGGGTACTACCGGAGGTTCATTGAGAACATCTCCAGAATAGCGCAGCCGTTGACGCTATTAAGCCAGAAGGAGAGGAAGTTTGACTGGACAGAGAAGCAGGAGGAAGCTTTTCAGTCATTGAAGGAAAAGCTCTGCAGTGCACCTATTCTTTCCCTTCCTGAGGGAAGTAATGATTTCATTGTTTATTGTGATGCTTCACGTTTGGGCCTTGGATGCGTTTTAATGCAAAGAGACAAAGTGATAGTGATGCAGTTTGGTGTGTATATGGATTTAAGTATATTTTAAGCCCTTTTTATACGTTAGTCATGTTTTAAATTTATAAAACAAGATATTTTACTAACACCAAACACACATATGGGCAAGTGCACCCATCGTGAGCGTAGTATAGTGTTGGCAAGATACCGAGGTCGTCCAAGGACACAAGAGCGTTTAATACCGGTTTATCCTCAACGTCTAATCAAATCAAAAGTTTAGAAAAAGGTTTTAAACTAGAAAAATAAAACTAACTAAAATGCTGAAAAATAAAATAAAAGTAAAATCAGATAGACAAGATGAATCACTTGGCTCCGACTCGTGTATAGTGTAACCTTGATTATTTCCGCACTTTTTCACTTTTTAAGAGATTATCTTAGTTATTGTAGTAGGCCCCTCTTTTGAAGGTGACGTTACCCTCAACCCAGTAGTTTGAGTCAGCAAGGATACAATCCTAAAGGGTCAGATTATTGAAAGATAATTAATTAAGTTATTAATGCATATTACGGTAGGCCCCTCGTTTGAAGGTGACGTTACCCTCGGCTAAGTAGTCTGAGTCAACAGGGATACAGTCCAAAGTAGCCGGGTTAAAGTATTAATAGTAGCTTACATATGAGGGGATCAAAGAGTTTGGACCCCCGCCATCCAATACCGGTGGGTATTGAAGGAGGTCCTACTAAATTTGACCCAGGTCCTTGCAGGATCTATACACTGAACAAGGCAAGACTCTTACCAAACCGTTCCCTTAACCCCCGACCAGGTAGCCAACATATCTCCATATAGACCGTGGAGATATGAATGGTGAAAATCTTTTATTTTATATAGACAGTAAAATAATGCCAAGACACCACGGACAAACGATGAGGAAGAATCACCTTCAACATAAGAAACTAGTTATTAAAGTCATTAATACATAACCAAGTAAAAAGTGTGAAAAGATTAAAAATAAAAAGTATTACACTAGACACTTGTCTTCACCAAGTGATGTAAGAGACTTAGGCAAACATGGCCTTTGATTGTCAAGAACTCTTACGATCAATCTTGGATCCCGAGATGACTCACACACTCTATGATGGACAATGGATGATGGTGGTGGATGATGGAGTTGTGATGGTGGTGGATGATGGTGTTGTGAAGGTGGTGGGTGGTGGATGAAGTGTGAGAGAGGTGGTGTGCCAAGGGATGGTTTGCAAATGAGCCAAGCCTCCCTATTTATAGCCTGAACAGCAGCTCGGGCATGGCCCCGTGTCCATTGGGCACGGCCCCATGTCCACCTTCCTTCTCTTTCTTCATTAATTGCATTTTGTCTGCATTAGTTGACCACGCCCCCATGTCCGCTGGGCACACCCCCGTGTGCAGAAGCATATCTGTACTATCAATATTTCCCCAGATTCTGCGAATCTTAGAGTTGACTACGGCCCCGTGTCTGCTGGGCACGCCCCCGTGGTGGGTGATAGAAGCTTCTACGAATTTGTCTTTTTTGCTGGCACTTGGGCACGCCCCCGTGTTCAGCCTTCCGTCTTCCTGATTTTGCTTGGGATGATGCTGTCGGGGGGTCGGGCATGCCACGTTTGTTCCTTTTCTTGTATTTATGTTAGATTTAGCTGCCTTTTTGCTTCTTTTGTTCATTTGAGCTCATTTAATCCTGAAAATACAAAAGGAAGACAAAAACACGCTTTTTCCTAAAGTTACGCCGATAGACGATGCAAGCCCCTTGAATTTGACGTTGGCGATCACGTACTCCTAAAGGATCGGAGAAGTGGCCTACAGACTTGAACTACCGGAGGAACTTAGCAACGTTCACCCGACTTTCCATGTATCGAACCTCAGAAAATGCCTAGCCGAGCAGGATTTACAAGTTCCGCTAGAGGATCTCCAAGTGGACGAAACATTACACTTCGTGGAGAGGCATGTCGAGATCATGGACCGAGAAACCAAGAAGCTCAGGCGCTCACGCATTCCCATTGTGAAGGTTCGCTGGGAGGGCAAACGAGGCACAGAGTTCACCTGGGAACTCGAAAGTGACATGAAGGCGAAGTACCCGCAGTTGTTTTTTACGACTTCAGCCTAATTTTGGGACGAAATTCCCTTAAGTAGGGGAGGTTGTAACACCCCGTGTTAAGAAGTCAAAGTCAAAGTCAAGATTGAAGTTAAAGGAAGAAAAGATTGCTAATTGCGATCTGTCACTCGTTTCTCAACTACTGTTTTGACTTCTTTGACTTGTAATAGAATCTTTTATTTTATCGCTTTAGTTGTATTATGTGGAGTATCTAGTAATAATCGAGGTTTAATCACTATTTATCGCATGTTTATCTCCTTATCGCTTATCGCATTCGCGCCGGGATTAATAGGTTCTGTATATTGTTTTAGGTGTGTGTGTTACTTATGTGTTACTTGTGCATGTTTACCTTATGTTTTGTGGGTGACTAATTGAAACGCAAATCGCAACTTTATCGCATCGCAAATTAATCATGAACGCTAAACGCAAGTTATTTATAGTGATTGTATGTTAGATATAGTAGTTAGGTTATTTGTGTAACTAATGGGTAACTCTATCGCACTGCTCGTTCGAAACACATCGCAACGCTCAACACGCGAATCGAAACGACAAAACTCAACACGCCGGACACCTGGATCGAGTAGCCAACCGATCGAGTGGGCATCCGATCGGTGACCAATCCGACCCTGGTGCACTTTCCTCTTTTGGAAACCCTATAAATACCCTCCTGTCACATCATTTGGGATGTGACAGCTCCTCCACTCGACCAGCCACACTCAAGTCTCATTTCTCTCGATTTCTCACGATTCTTGTAAGTTTTCAACCTAAATCTTGTACTTCTATGATCTAAACGCACTTCTCCATCTTTTTCTCTTTTGAATCTCAACTTTTAACCGTGAAATCAGCGGATTTGAGGTGTTCTAGGGTGATGTCATCATGGATTTCTTAGGAACTTCAAGTATTCGCCTCATCCCACCAAGAACAACTCAGATCTGAAGGATTTCCACATGATTAAACAACGTTTTCGCATAGATCTACACATATTCATGGTTAAAAGGATTGAAAGTTGGTTTTCTAACTTTCTTTCAACTCTTTTACACTCAATGCACTCAAAACCGATAGAATCGGAGCTCGTTCTGATCTTCTACTCTTTCTTAGTGATATGTTGGTTCAAGATCTGGTTTCTATCAAAGAGACTACCGATTTCGGGTTAAACATGAACAACCGTCTTGAACAGTTAACTGATCGGACAAGGGTGATTCCTGTTCGATCGGATCACTTGGGTCATGATGGGGTTTCTGTTGTTTAGTACGTTATCACACCGTCTCGATCAAAACTACAAAACTTTCAAAAATAATCAAGTTCAAGACGATTTGGTTCGTTGGGACGGATTACCGCCCGATCGAATAGCCATCCGATCGGCTTGTACTTGGTTCCACACTTGAAATTTTATTCAAACTTTTCAAAGGTCTGAACGTCGAATGGAATGCCGCTCGATCGTATAGCCATCTGATCGAACGACCATCCGACCATGTGACATTTGGAACTTTGACACTTAACCATTTTCATAATTTTCAAAGATCATCAGTAGCTGACGGATTGCCAATCGATCAGATTGCTATACGATCAAGTGACAATCCTGCTATGAATTTGTTCTCACTAAGTGTCCTGCCAATCGGATCGCTATCCGATCGAACGACCGTTCGATCGATCGACCTGAAGGATAGAGATACTTCTCTGTTTTCAAAATGCTGCAACGAAAACATCAAAGCCATCATACACAAACACATCCTTACCAATGAATGTCAATCCAATCAAATGGCCATCCAAATGGATTGACATCCGATCGACTAGCCATCCGATCAGATTGCCATCCGACACTTGATCACATTTCACCGTTTAATGCGCCCTTTATTGTTTATGCTATCGTTAACTGTTCAGGCTAATCTCTCAGCGCTCCCTTCAATCCAAGAGAGTGTTTACTTGTTAAGCATAATCTGTGAGTTTACTCGAACCCTTTTTGCTTTACGCACTTTTGGGCGTTACATACGTTACTTATTCTAAATCACAGTCTACACACAACGCAAACACTATTTATACGCTAACCGTTAACGCATGCTATGTGTTATTCGATGAATGCTTGTATGTTATGTTAACACAGTGATTGTTACCTGACACCTTAGCAACGATAGTACTATAGTTTGGACTCAGCCCCTGTCATGGACATGGGTTGTTAAGGGCTTTACTTCACGTGTTCCAGTGGGGATATGTGTTGCGCATTCTACAACTCGCAGTCACGTCTATGCATATTTCTCTGCCGATAACCTACTTGCCTTCACTTTGTACATGTTACATGCTGGTTATGCGTAAACGATTTCGAACTCTATTACTATTATCAAACTTGTATGCTCACCTTTACACTATGTGTATTGACCTCTATTTTAACGTATGTGACAGGTGTTTGAATGCTTATGATGCCGTGCCTTGCTTGCTATCTTTTATAGAATCAAGATAGGATGGGTCTAGAAACAAACATTTTAAATTCTGAGTTGTCGGAACAATTTATTGTCCTAGAGATAATATGTCTGTAATAATTATTTTTGCTGGATATGTTTTGGTATGGGACTTAACGTTAAATATTCGGTAATATTAGTTGTTATGGATTTCTCCTGGACAATCTGTTTCGCTCAGTGTCATGCCCCGATGTTTTCGTCATCGGTTGGGGTGTGACAGTTACGTGTTTAAACATTGATACATACATTCGTTTGATACATGATTCACAATTCTCATAAACATAAGTTTAACTCGTAAACAATGATCGTGTATTCATGATTATTAAACATTCCGTTCATGCATAACACTTGGTTATTCGAATACGAGACTTGTTTAGCATTGATTTCATGTCTTATATACATTTTGGGCCATAAACATGTTAGGTTATACTTTAGACATCATAAATACTTAGCATATAACACAAATATACAACATATAATAACAAAAAATATTAAAGCTGGACAGATTATGATCGCAGCCTTTATGGCTGAGTTTAAGTCCTTTTTTTGTTAGTTTAACTCCCAACTACTTGTAATTAAGACCCAACCACCTTAACCCTAAATGCCCAAGTATAAATACCCCCCTTTCCCAGCCATTTTACCACTTTACAACTCTCAAAACACACCTAAACTCAGCTGAGTTTCAGCAAGTTACATCAGAAAGTTCCAGCACTTCTAAGTGAGTTTTTACTCACTTCTTCTTTAATTTCTTTCTTGTTCTTTCTTCTAAAACACTTGGATAACCTCTAGGAAGGTTTTCACAAGTTTTCTTGGGCAAACTAAGGTGAAACCTCACCATTTTTTAGGCCCAAAGTGAAGTAAACTTTCTGCTTGTTTTTATATCTTTGTATCTTCATGTTTTTTATAGAAACTTGGTAGAATCTTATTCTCACCAAGCTCACAACTTAGTCTATTGTTGTGGATTTGTGTTAGGGTGATTTCCATAAAAGTTTTGGGTTCAAACACCTCTTTTATTTCTGTTTATACATGGTTAATCAATGAAGAAAAGAAACACAAGTCATCGTTTTCTATATGATGAACTTGTGACTTGTGAAGTGTGAACAAATGGAAGCCTTGGCTTTCCAAAACGAAGTTCCACTCCTTCATTCTTCACCTTGTGTATAAACACTCTCGTGACTTGCAAGAATCAAAGTACCTTAGCCCCATCTAGCCTCCGACTCTTAGGATTACCTTTCCATGTCGTGTTGGCACACCTTGGGTTGTAGTGTTGTAACACCCCGAAAACGGGTTTAGTAATCAAACCACATTAATACTAAAAGACGGGTAAAATACCGTTAGTGGTAAAATTTACCCGATGAATATTAGGACTTAAACAAATAATCCTAATATTAATTAAAAAAGGAAAACAAATGCCTTGAGAAAACAAAGTCATAAGAAGCCCGAGTTAAGGGGACTTAAAATAAGACGGGTTATAACCCCCGGAACCTTTTAAGATACTAGGAGTAATTAACTTAGTTATTAATGGGTAATTAAGTGAGTGACTAAAAATAAAAAAAATCAAGACTTTTAACCCTCTTTATAAAATCTCTAAGCTTGTGGTACTAAACATGGGCAAGTAGAGAAGTGTTTTAATTAAAACACTTATATAAAAAAAAAAGAAATCAAAAACACACACACACATGTGTGTGTAGGTATGCGACCAGGAAAAGCTCCATGGGAGCTCAAACCCTAACTTCAACAAATAAACAAATTGAGGCTCGATTCAATCCCTAAATCAACGCATGAACACATAAAAATGTTCACCTAGTCATGGGGATCACAAGGTATGTTGAATTTTGCTATTTGATGATACGTTGAAATTATGATGAACACCCATAATCAAAATTCTGGAATGGATGATGAATCTATAAGTATTGTTGTGATGAAATCCCTGTTTAGAAACAACCCTAGTTAATAATTCGATGAACTAGTGTTGAAAAATAAAATTTTGATGATTACCCATATGTGTGCTAAGTGGGTTTTATATTATTGTGATGAACATATGATCACGTATGTTAAATTGTGAGAAAACTAATGTTATGATGTAAGATAATGATAATGTTCATGAATACTAGACCAAGGGCTTGATTTTGATAATATAAACTTGGTTAAAAGCAAGTAATGAACTAGATAAAAGTGGTATAAAAATCTTGCTCGTAAGGTGTTTGTTAAAATGCCTAAATGAATGTTCATATGTTGAAATTGTGAATGAAACGCGTAATTGTCTAATTTGATTAATCTCGTGTGATATGGGATAATACGAGTTCTAATCATGAAGTTGATTTAATTTAAATGGTGCATGTCATATGAATAGCGGTAGTTAACTTTTAGAAAGTTAAACTAACCAATGATGAAGTCGAATAGTAGTTTCGACATAAAATCAGTAAGATGGAATAGTCATAAGTAATGATGACTAATCTAACCGTCTTATGAATTATGATGATAGTTTGACGCTTGAAAAGCTAGGTGGAAGCTTGGAAAGGAAGCGGGTCAAACAAATCAAGTATGAAGAAAGGCATAGTTTGGATGCAAGGTAAGTTAAGCTTACACCCTCTTTTATTATAATTCACATACATGTGAGTATTTACTTCGAGTTACACTAAGTAATTGATTATGATATTCCGACATGATACATTGCAAGTCGGAATAAGTAAAAGTGGCGAGAAACCATAAGTTATGACAAAAAGGGTAAAAACGGAAAACTAGTCGGGTAAAGACTAATAAACGAGAAATTTTGGACATCGCGTTATGGTGTGAACTATAACAGGTAAAAGTGGTCAAATGATAATCTGAACATGAGTTGACGGATAGACAAAAGATTTGAAAAAGATATCTTTTGGTGAAAGTCATAATGGGTCGAACAATTTAAGAAAATGTCTTTTAAGTAATAAGAACTCACGGTGCAAACTGGGATAGGTTCAAGGAGCGGGATGGTATTAAGATGCCATCATATTTTGGTAAATGGTCATCTTGACTAAACGGGTCAAATGGTGTGTTAACACCATTGACAACAATAATTGATGACCGCTTGTTGAGCTTTGTGGTCACAGGAAATATCACGCGGACTTTGTTGTTTTTAACTACAAGGTTTATAAGCAAAAAGGTATTTGAACGGGTCAAAGCAATGACCCGAGCCAGGTATGTATAAGTAGGTTTATGGGTAAAAGGTGTGAATTTGGCAAACATATTGTTAATGGTCCTTCGTCATGCAAGAGGAGACTAAGGTTGACCAAAATTCCCTCGAACGTTAAACGGGGCAAACGACCCTTACGAGTCGTTTAGAAACAAGTATTATGCTAAGGTAAGATTAGTCAAGTGTTAAAGTATGGGCAAAAACCTTAACTGGATCAAATGCATTAAAGCGGTTCACTATCGTAAGCTAACAACCAGAAGGGGTAAATTCGGAATAACAAATTGATACACATAAAAATCCACCACAATAATAGTTGTGGCGGAATACCACTTGATAGAAATGTGAAATTTTGATAATAGAAATGAATATGTGAGTATATGCGTAAAAGCGCATAAATACCCTTAGCAGGTCAAATTAAGCATATAAGCATAAACGGGCTAACGAGGCGTAATAACCCGTGATTTGAGGCTAACATGATAGACAATATTTAATTTAAAAGGTTCATGTGAATTAGGGGTCAAACAAACTTGTTTGTTTGATAAATACATGAACGGGTCAAAATTTAGAAATTTTATTTTAAGCCGAAATCTTAAAAGTCCATAATTTTGTTAATCCGAATGTCGGATGTTAACTCCATATGATGGAGAATCAAACTACGGTCGCGTAGGAAAAAGAATCGCGTAAAACAGATTAATAACGAATAAGTTATATTCGTTTCCGTAAAAACTGGCATAACTGGCAGAGTGAAGGTTCAGGAAACGAACCTGCTGAAAAACGGTCTCCCTCGCGCCATGCGAGGGAGCAAGTTGGTTCTGGCGCATGGCATGACGGAGTCAGATTCTGAAAATTTGTTTTTTTTTTCAATTATTTCGCCTACCGAACTCGTTTAAACACGTTCTAAACTACGTATGACTAATTCAATTCATGTTTTATGAATTGTAGGTATAATATACAATACCAGAGGATGATCAAGTTCAATGAAGAACCGAACACGAACAAGTTACAAGCTTCCGCACATAGTTAATCTTTATTTTTAAACGACGAATTTAGTCACATTATGTGGTGTACTTGAAAATTGTAAAAGATTTAATTAATCCGTATTTTTCCAATGTACTTGTAATTATAATTACATGATTATGTTCGTAATTTTAAACGAAATTCGCTTAAAAATAGTAAGGGTGTTACAAGTTGGTAATCAGAGCTCATGGTTAAAGAGTAAAGTGTGTTTGGTTCGAGGCTTGTTCGCAAATCCGGTAAGTACATGTATGTTAACGGTTTAGCATGTTAAAGTGTTATGAACAACACATAGGGTTATCGTGTAATATACATTACCCCAATTAAATGGTAGATATAGTTATTGATATTACGTGCGTTGACACGTATAGTAGAAAAGACTTGTGTCACACCCTGGCTTTGCGGAAGCGTGGGTTTATTTGGTGTGACTTCTTAATACCATAGCTTAATCACAACAAAGCTATATGAAAGTAAAACCATGAAGATCATCCGTTGATTTAAGTTTTAAAAGTAAAATACCACAACATTGTTTTAAAGCGTTGACACATGCAACGAGTTACAACCCATAAAAACATTGTTCATACGACATAACCATAAACATAACATAGACACCGCTTAAGACTTGCGACTCGTCCAGGTAAAAGTCACAATCCCTAAACGTGGATGACCTCATAACTCTTACGCAGTGTGAAAACGTAGCATACTTCGCCAGATCCCTAATTCCCTGAAATACATGTAAGTTGAAAAGTCAACATAAAGTTGAGCGAGTTCATGTAAAGCGAGTATGTAAAACCTTTGTAAGTATAAAATCCGTGGTATGTAGCAAATAAGGAAATAAAGAGATCACCAATGGTTTGCAAGGCCATTGATATGTGTGATGTGCAGTAGGAAAACACAAACCTAGCGGATTTTGCGTCGGGCTCAAAGTCACCCCGAGGTCCGTTCTGTTGGGCCTGGGGCTGGGCTCGCTACACCCAGATAGATCTACCGCTTACGACCCTCGGTCCTACAATGAGGATTAATGGCCTCCAGTTCCCGCCTACCCACTCACATGATCTAAGTAGTAACCCTCCTTATGCTAACCATACCAACGTAAGTACAAGTTCGTAATAATCGTAACATGTATTTCACCCCCGCAGTATAAAAACTGAAAACAGTTAAGAGAAAAGGCGGACATGAACTCACTGAAGTGCGTCTCGAAATAGTCTCTCCCAGTCAACCTGCTGCGTGACGACCTACACGTACTAACTTCTATTAGACGGACGGCCGTGTCTTGGCTTAAGGTTTAACGTTTTTGGGAAATAGTTAGGTAACTATTCCGTGTTTACACTTCTTAATTATTTATACTTATATTCCTTCCCAAGGATGGGGGTTTCGATACATGCGTGTTTTGTAATTCCAAAATACATTATTAAGTCTCACTTAATAAAATATATTTGTCTAAAATATTCTATTTCCAAAATATACATATTTTTCCCAAAAATATTATATTTTACTTTATACAAATTCCAAAATAATACTTTGTCAAAATACACATTTAAAAGTATTTTCCAAAAAATACGTAAGTTGCATTTTAAGGTTCGGATGGTAATAATAATACCGGTGTAACTTAAATATTTATTTGTGATAGCGTTGGTATTATTTTGGAGTCGTGCTTTCACAATGTATTCCAGTTATATTATTTTTACCCTAAAAATAATATATAGTTCACAAAATAATCATAATATCACACAAGTGTTTTACTACGAAATATATATTCTAAATATATATTTAACAAGTTACCTTTACGAAAATCCACCTCCGACACTTGGTTATTTTGTAATAAAAATCATGGCGAAGTTTGTTTGGAAAACAAGTTAAAATATATTCATAACACTTGTTGTAAAAATATTTCCTGTAGGATCGGATTGCGACCTAAATGAGTCGTTCGGAAGAGTTCTAGTCCGTTTCAGAGGCGGAAACTAAGAAACGGACGTGTAAACAGCTTGATATACACTTTAACCCTCTTTTATATTGATATTACAACCTTTACAATCAGAAGAGAAACCGGCAGCACTTCGGTACACTTGGTAGAAAACTGTTCTAACTGTTACAAATGACAAGACAAGTAGCCTATTTATAGAACACTAGATTTCGCTTGAACCACTCAAGCGAAATCCTCTAAAAGTCTCTCAAGCGAAATCTTGCTAAATCTATTCAAGCGACACCATGCAAAACATAATCTGATTTCATGCATTTTGTCCTTTTGAGATGTGATGTCATCGATGATGTCACCTAGATGACGTCATCATGACATCATGTCTTGTTTTGATTCGCACCGAACACGAGACTCGATACAAGACGAAGACGACAGATGTGTGCATCAACAGACTCCCCCTCAGATGTTGACGAGTCTTAAGTGTCGAGTCTTCACAATCTTCAGTCTTTATCAGTCTTTGAACTTTCTTCAGGATCTCTATCTGGCTCTATCCTATCTCCAAATCTCTTTCAGGATCTCTAACAGACTCCCCCTCAAAACATGCTGGGATCGTAGTCTGGCTTTTACAGTATTTCAGAATCCTCAGGTATCGGAACCTGGCACTCTATCTGCTATCCTGCACATCCTCTACCCAAAAATAAGATTCATAAAATATTTAACAATTTATCAAATTTCATGCACCAACACTGAGCCTTCTCCAATCAATATACAAACAAACATTAACAATGATCTTTTTCATTTCAAACCTTTTCAAACAAATTTTCCCAATCCTGTTCGTCATGTTTAGCACTTGGAATTTTGAAATTCAGCTCTTCAACATCAGTTGTCTAAAATCTTTTTGAATTTTTTTCAAAAATTTATGCTAAAACACACCGAAAATCTTTTTGGATTTTTGAAATAACAGAAAATGAAAAATGCAGAAATGAACTATTTACATAACAATATTTTTGTGAGTTTGTGTAAGAGGATCATATCAGTTTTTGAGACAAATCACCAACACCGTTAAGCTTCATTTCATTTTAAGTTCTAAACAATTCACCTAGATTGTCAGTATACTTGTCCACTTAAATTTTCACACAAAGTTCAACTGCTTCGAGATACGAATTAGTGTTTTAGGACTTAAACATCTACATGTGTCCCACCTCAGTATATACTCCCGTATCCAGACCCCAATATTCAGTCTTACAGGTGAGTATACCACAGATGATATCTGTAAGGGGAATAAATTATGTAACCGTGATAGCTCAGGTCAGAACTTCCGTTCAGCAGAGAGCCTAGTTGACTTTTAGGTGTGTCCCCTTTAGAGGATCTTTTGAATTACAACAGCCATGATTAGCATTTTTCAATGTTTCATCATTTTTTAGCTGAGGGTGAGCTATATTTCAAGCAATCAGAAAGTATTCTCCGGGGACTAGGCCATTGCTTCCGCAAAATCAGATGTCCCGGGATAATACCCCAGATATCACTGAGTATAAAGACCTAGTATCTCAGAATATGGGACCCTTCAAACAAGATTTCAGGGGTTACCTATATATCCTGGAGGTGTTCCCCACGTAGACGCAAGTAAATTTTATGTTTATATCTCGTCACAATTTACTAAATGTGCAAAAACCTACTGACACATCATCAGTGAGATTGTTTATCACATTTTTACTTTACATTTCTTTAGCATGCTGTGACAGTCCACTGATGTACTATCATTTCCTCTTTTATACAACAAAACTCATTTTTGATTTTATCATGTTTTTGGCTTTTTCAAATTTTCAAATGTTTTTTGATTTTCTGAAAATTTTTACTCCCCCTAAAATGCAAACACATTTTAGGAAATTTGAAAATAAACTGTACAATAAAATGACAACTGATATCAAATTGCTTCAAATCGCCATCCACTTGGCATAAACAATCAGAACTCCCCCTCACAACAAACTATTTTCCCATTGTGATTTCAAAACACTTAAGTTTGTTTTAATCAAATGGTTTTTCCGGAAAATAAGTTTGATTTTACCAATTGTAGGTTAGGGGTGTAGCTCATATTGTTTTCATATCAAAAACCAATTGTAGAAAATCAAGTACAATTTAATGTCCCTGATTTACCACTTGTAAGTCGAAATCACTTTCGTGAATTTCTCAAGAAATGTGCCGATTCCTGCTCCACTTAAACCAACCTGGGAGCTCCGGCAAGTCATACTTAACCTGTAAAATTTAACAAACTTTAAGATTCATTCACACAATCAATCACTAAGAAAGATGCCGATTCCTGATCCGCAATTACAAACTTGGGATCTCCGGCAAGTCCGGTTTTTACTCAAACATAACGTCCACCCAAGCCTCACCAGCCTTAGGTGACTTTGGTGGCAAACATCTGTCCCACCAACATTTTGATTTATAAAATTCTTGAGCACCTTTTACCTTCCTATCAACCATCTTACCGAAAATATGCTTGACTTTTCCATTGAAAGCCTTCTCAACATCAAATTCTCCCTTATCAGCGAAGAATTGATTTGAGATCTCTACCTTCCCTACTTTCGACTTCCAATTTTCCTTTGACAATGAAGGAAAATTTTCATCGTTCACCTCAGGAACGGAATTCACAATCTTTTTCTCAACAAATGACTCCTCTGATTTTATGGAATCAGATTCATTGTCAGAACTTCTTTCAGATTTTACAATCCATTTTTGTTTGGTTAAATCACCTCTTCTTTTGTAAAATCGTTTTGAACTTTCACCTATTTCAAAACTAGAATTATCAAACACTTTCGATTTTTCAGTAGATTGTTTCTTCTCAAAGACAAGTTTTTCGTTCAGTTTTGAGTTAGAAGTAACTTCCTGTTTTGTGTTGTTGGACTGTTGGCAATTCCAAGCAATATGCCCAACCTTTTGGCATTTGAAGCAAGTTCTTCTATCAACTCTTTGAGCAAACTTCTTCACATTCTTCTTTACCTCAGCAAGAAACTCTTGATTCGACTGCTTCCAGAACGGTTTCTTCTGCTCATCTTCACAACTTCCACCTGCAACAAATTTTGTATTTGGTTTATAAGTTTTCTGATTTTGATAATTTTCAGGAGGAATAAATCCTAAACCTTTCTTTTTGAAATTTTTGTTATGGTTTGGTTTCTTTTGAAAACCATAACCAGAACCATAACCCTTTTTCTTGTTCAATCTTTGTTGAACTCTTGAAGTGTACTTTTTAGGTTTTTCATCAAGATTTAAATCTTTTATATCAGAAATATTAATTTCTGTTAATTTGAAAACCTGTTTGATCATTTCAGTTTTTACACTTCTGATTGGAAATTCCTCATCAGAATATAATTTGTCTGAATCATTCAAAGTATAAGCCACTTTGATTGATCCGTCATTCAAATTAGATTTTGATAACAAGAATTCTCTATTGTAAACCCTATTAACCGGT
This sequence comes from Helianthus tuberosus, assembly GCA_030545235.1. Lineage (NCBI taxonomy): Eukaryota > Viridiplantae > Streptophyta > Magnoliopsida > Asterales > Asteraceae > Helianthus > Helianthus tuberosus. The sequence continues at coordinate 66,423,121 of CM060427.1, read as the reverse complement.
GAACTCGGACTCTTTTCTGACGAACTCGGACTTTCAGACTTATACTCCGGTTTTAACTCCTCATCCGTATCCAACACCTGATCGACAACTTTCTTTAATAACTCAGACTCATGATCAGTGTCAGACGCTGTGAATGTAACATCAATATTGTCTGGTAATTCATCAATGATTTCAGACTTTAACTTGATGTTGACTGCCTTTTTTAGATGCTCTTCATTTGGATTCCTGGGAGAATAAGTTTCATGTGTCACACCCCCAAATCCCACCTGCGGAGTACCGTCCGCTTGGAGGCGTGACCGACCAGGATCCAGCCACCAATTATACTGAGCATTGGATAATAGTAAGGATGATCACCAACCATAATGGTTAGTGAGCACCATAGTTTAAAGTTCAAATGTTTAGGTTTAAATAACAGTTAAGTAAGTAGCGGAAGCATAGATAAAATAGTTTAAACAAAGTTCATAGTTCAAATTATTTAGAACCCAACATGCGGGTTTAGGCGACCACTACACTTCCCAAGCTGCAAGCTCCTGAGTCACTGGTTACCTGCAAAGCATGCAGTAAGGGGTCAACAATAATGCTGAGTGAGTTCACTAGTTGTCCAGTTTTAATTACCAAAAACTTGTTTCACCAGTTAATTTATCCGTTTATACATGCCATGGGGAGCTACCCCAAAAGTTAGCAACTAAACTGTTTTTCCAATACCGAACACTAGGTGACCGTTGCGTATCCGCAAGAAAGTGCCCCGATGTCAATGTTCTATCATCATTGACGGATGCCTGAGTACATTAGTTCACGACCGATCCCATACCTTGGCACGGTGTGAGGTTGGTAAGACCTAAATAGCGCTATCAACTAATAACCCGTTCGCCTGGCCCCGGCGACTAATCGGTATTATGTAGTAGGGACTTTAAGTGATAGAGTTTCGTTTAGTGCCGTTGGTTGCAATCCGTATAAACAGTAATTAACTAAAAGGTTTCCCAATACAAGGGAAGGTAAAGTAAGTTTGTTCCCAGTAACTAGGGAAGGAATGTGGATGGTATCCCCTTTACAAGGGGATAGGGTTGTTTTAGTCTCGTGTCCCAATCCACCGGGACGCATGCTTTTAAGTTGTGAACTCACCTTGGGTTGCTCGGTAGATTATTTTTACCCGATCAAGTGTGTTGGTCACCACGTCCTAACATGGTTACCAAATATGGGTCAAGTCGGGTACAAGTAGACACATAGCGAACACGTATGGCAATACATATAGCAAACACGTATAACATGCGAATACACAAACAGTTGGGTTATTGGGCCAGTCCTAAACATACAATCAGCAGCAACAACACGTATTCCAGTCAACAGAAAGCCCCAACAGTCAAAGCCCAATAACAACAAAGTAGCCCAGTCGAGACAAGGGTGGTCGCGACTCGCAACCGAGGTTACGACTCGCAACCGAGGTTTCGGTTCATCACGTTTTGGTTACGACTCGCAACCGGCGGTTCCGACTTGACCGCAGTGATTACGACTCGCAACCGGATTCGACTCGTGCTGATTGCGACTCGCAACTGAGAGATCTCGACAAGACTTGATGTGGTCTCGAGTAGCAACCAAAGGTTGCGACTCGCAACCGTGATTACGTGCACAAGAAGACCTTCTAGAACCTGACATGTACTAACCAATGATATTGCATTTTCATGTAAATTATGTACTATTCCACTAAACATGTTTGTTTGTCCATTTTGTGTCTAAATCGGATCAAAACAGGCATTTTCAAATATTTATAAGACATTCATGCTGTTCATCATATTCAAATAACATTCAAACATCATTCATGAACATTCAATCCAAAAATCATTTTAATATCATTCGGATAACAACATCATCAAATCCCTCATAAAAATATTAGAGAAAAAGAACACATTTTATCATTAAACCTCACAACATGGACATAAAAGGTATTATCATTCTCGGTTCCTAAGCATACATGGATACTAACCATTCAACCAAGTAAAGGGTAACATAAACATACACGGCTAACTAACCGGCAAAAGTGATGACATGAATGGACATTTACTAGCTAAAACATGTTCATCATCAACAAACAAGCATAATCAAGCACAAAATAATGAAGATCCCATTCAAGCCAAAAGAAAACACTAACCGGCTAACTCGAGGTGTAAGAAAGGGGGTGTTCGGGTGATGATTGATCCGGCCGATCCTCCTCGTCGTTTGTCTACTTGATCCGAGAGAGGAAGAGAGAGAAGGAGGTGGTTTTGGTTGCTAGAGTTCTTAGGTTTTTAGGGTTTTAGTGAGGAAGAAGGAGTGAGTGAGGGAGAGTGTTGTAAAAATGGTTAAGGGAGGGGAGGGTTGGTTTATATAATGTCACGAGTGGGCTTAGGGGTTTCCGGGTTGGGTTCTCGGTCGCAAGGCCCTAACCGGCCCAAATTCACTGTTCACTCGAGACCATTCCGGGTCTCGAGTCGGGTTGAGGTTTCGGCCCTAATATATAACACACACATATATATCTATATACACATATACATAAGTACACATAACATGTAACAACGAATAGTTTCATGAATTTTTCATTTAATAAAACATACGTACACACACGTTACATCGAAAGGTTGTCCGGGAAAATCCGAAGTGTCACATTATCCCCAAGTTTTAAGAACTTTCGTCCCGAAAGTTAAGGCAGCCACTGTCAAGCTAGTGTAAGTGAAAGCGTTTCAACGGGGTGTCACATCATCCCCCCGTTAATTTGGAATTTCGTCCCGAAATTCGGTCGTAGCTTCAGTGCTGGGGGTTTCATTTGGGAACAGTTGGGGATACTTGCGCTTCATCTGGTCTTCCCGCTCCCAGGTAAACTCTGGGCCACGGCGTGAGTTCCAATGAACTCGCACGAGGGGTATCTGGCTACGTTTGAGGGTTTTGATCTCACGATCCGTGATCTCAACCGGTTCCTCAGTAAAGTGTAGCTGTTCGTCAATAGTAAGTTCCTTGTAAGGAATGACGAGTGTTTCATCTGATAGGCACTTCTTCAGATTAGACACGTGGAAGACGTTGTGCACAGCACTCAGTTCTCCAGGCAGATTCAATCTGTAAGCGGCCGTGCCTATCTTTTCGGTAACTTCAAAGGGTCCGACATATCTTGGATTAAGCTTGCCCCGTTTTCCAAAACGGACCACACCCTTCCAGGGTGAGACCTTAAGTAGAGCCCGTTCACCAACCTGGAACTCTTGCGGTTTCCTATCTTTGTCAGCGTAGTACTTTTGACGGTCACGAGCTGCCGCCATGCGTTGCCTAATCTGGGCAATCTTTTCTGTGGTGTCGACTACATGTTCCGGGCCTGTGATTTGGCTGTCACCAACCTCAGCCCAGCAGAGAGGCGATCGACATTTACGGCCATACAACGCCTCAAAGGGTGCTGCCTGAATGCTGGTGTGGTAGCTGTTGTTGTAGGAGAATTCTACCAACGGTAGGTGCTTCTCCCAATTCTTGCCAAAATCGATCACACATGCCCTGAGCATGTCTTCGAGGGTTTGGATGGTGCGTTCAGACTGCCCATCCGTTTGCGGGTGATAAGCGGTGCTCATGTCTAGACGTGAGCCGAAAGATTTGTGCATGGCTTGCCACAATTCAGAAGTAAAACGCGCATCTCGATCAGAAATAATAGAGGTAGGCACTCCGTGCTTCGAGACCACTTCTTTTAAGTATACCTCTGCTAGGGTAGAGAACTTGTCTGTTTCTTTTATGGCCAAGAAGTGTGCAGACTTAGTTAAGCGATCCACTATTACCCAAATGGTGTCATTTCCGCGCTGAGACCTAGGCAGGCCAGTAACAAAATCCATGGAAATCTGCTCCCATTTCCATTGCGGGATCTCTGGCTGTTGGAGTAGGCCTGATGGTTTCTGATACTCAGCCTTGACTCTTGCACAAGTTAAACATTTCCTGACATAGGTTGCTATGTGGGCTTTCATGCCAGGCCACCAATAGGTAGCCCTCAAGTCGTGGTACATCTTATCTGAACCCGGATGTACTGAATAACGGGACTTGTGGGCTTCATCCATCACAAGGTCACGTAAATTTCCGTAAAGCGGAACCCATATGCGTCCGGCCACGTAGTAAGCACCGTCTTCTTTTTGTTCCATTCGTTGTCTCGATCCTCGCAGGGACTCAGCCCTGATGTTCTCGGCTTTCAATGCTTCAACCTGAGCATTCCGGATCTGATTAGGGAGGTTCGAGTGGATAGTGAGCTGTAAGGCACGAACACGCTTGGGTTTGGTCTCCTTTCTGCTGAGGGCATCGGCTACCACATTAGCCTTGCCTGGGTGATATTTGATTGCACATTCGTAGTCGTTTAGGAGTTCGACCCATCGGCGTTGCCGCATATTCAACTCCTTTTGTCCCATTATGTGCTGGAGACTCTTGTGATCAGTGTAAATCGTGCACTTGGTGCCGTACAAGTAGTGTCTCCAAAGCTTGAGCGCGAAGACCACAGCTCCAAATTCTAAGTCATGCGTCGTGTAGTTCCGTTCGTGGACCTTGAGTCGTCGCGAGGCGTAAGCAATAACTTTCTCGCGTTGCATCAATACGCAGCCAAGTCCTTGAATAGAAGCGTCGCAGTAAACGACGAAGTCGTCGGTACCTTCGGGTAAGGAGAGGATAGGAGCACTACAAAGGTTCTTTTTCAGTTCCTGGAAGGCAGATTCCTGAGCATTACTCCATTTGTAAGCAACACCCTTCTGAGTGAGTGTCGTAAGGGGTTGTGCGATCTTAGAGAATCCCTTGATAAATCTTCGATAGTATCCCGCCAATCCCAAGAATTGGCGAACTTCGGTCGGAGTCTTAGGTACGGGCCAGTTCTTAATGGACTCAATCTTAGCGGGGTCAACATGAATCCCTTCCTGATTGACGATGTGTCCAAGGAAATGGACTTCTCTAAGCCAGAAGTCACATTTCGAGAATTTAGCGTACAGTTGCTCATTGCGAAGGAGTTCGAGAATAAGACGCAGGTGTTGTTCATGCTCCTCTTGGCTCTTCGAGTAGATTAGGATGTCGTCGATGAACACGATCACGAACTTGTCGAGGTAGGGTTTGCATACTCGGTTCATGAGATCCATGAATATTGCAGGTGCGTTGGTCATACCGAAAGGCATCACAAGGAATTCGTAGTGACCATAGCGGGTTCTGAAAGCAGTCTTAGAGATGTCCTCATTGCGGACTCTCAGCTGGTGATAACCCGATCGCAGATCGATCTTGGAATAATAGCTCGACCCTTGCAGCTGGTCGAACAGGTCGTCGATACGGGGAAGTGGATAGCGGTTCTTGATGGTAACCTTGTTAAGTTCGCGGTAGTCAATGCACATTCGGAATGAGCCATCTTTCTTTTTGACGAAGAGCACTGGGGCTCCCCAGGGTGATGAACTAGGACGGATAAAACCTTTGTCCAAAAGTTCTTGTAGCTGAGTAGAAAGCTCCTTGAGCTCCGCGGGGGCTAATCGATAAGGTGCACGAGCTATAGGCGCTGCTCCGGGAGCTAGCTCGATTTGAAATTCGACCTGACGGTGAGGAGGGAGTCCAGGTAGTTCCTCCGGGAATACCTCGGGATAGTCGCGAACCACTGGAAAATCTTCAATCCTGTTTTCCCTTTTCTGTGTGTCGGTAATGAGTGCTAAGATAGCGGTGTGCCCTTTTCGTAGGTACTTCTGGGCCTTCAAGAATGAAATGATGCCTGTGACTTCTCCGCTCTTGTCGCCTTGAACTATAAGAGGTTTGCCAGGGGGACGGGGAATACGAATAGCTTTCTCCTGGCAGAGGATTTCAGCTCGATGTTTGGATAACCAATCCATACCAATAATGACATCGAAGCTTCCAAGAACGATGGGGAAAAGATCAATACGGAAGGTCTGACCAGACAACTCTAATTTGCAGTTACGAATTATGTGTGAGGCCTCGAGGTTTCTACCATTAGCTATTTCAACGGTGTGCTTAGAGCTCAGCGGCGTAAGAGTGAGCTTAAGTTTCTTACTAATACGTAGGGATACATAACTAGCATCTGCTCCGGAATCAAATAGCATGGAAACATAACGATCATTAAGTAGGAACTTACCCGCTACAACGTTGGGGTCATTCCTTGCTTCCCCAGCTCCAATCACAAAAGCTTTTCCTCTAGCACCATTTCCAGCATTGTTGTTATTGTTCCCAGCACCCTGATTGTTGTTATTCTGATTCAGTTCAGGGCAATCCTTTCGCATGTGCCCCATTGCTCCACACTTGAAGCATCCACGGTTGTTTCCTTGTTGCTGTTGTTGCTGATTCTGCCTAGCTGGGAACTGGCTTCGGCAGTCTTTGGCTTCGTGCCCCATCTTGTTGCATCGCTGACACTGACCCTTCCCACATGGCCCACTGTGATGTCGGTTACATTTGCTACACTTAGGGTGGTTTCCTCGATAGCCACCCTGTTGCTGAGGGCCCTTGTTGCTTTCAGTCTTCCTTTGTTGAACTGGGGCCTGAGTGGGGTTAGCATCCTTTCCCTGACTTCCATCCCACTTTCGCTTGTTATCGCCAGAAGTTCCAGCAGTAGCACCGATTCTCGGGGGCAGCTTGCCCTCTTCCACAGCCTGATTGGTGAGTTTGTGAGCAAGACGAACCACAGGCTGTATGGTATTGAGGTTGGCTGAGGTCACATGACTTCTGATTTCTGGGACCAAGCCCTTGATGTACAATTCAATTCTTCGGTACATAGGTCGGGACATGTTTGGGCAAAGTGCAGCATAGTCGTTGGACTGCTTGGTGTAGGTTTCAATCTCTGATCCAACCATCTTGAGTGCATAGTACTCGTTCTCGAGTTTGTGGATGTCATCCCTGTGACAGTACTCCTCTTTGATCATGTCCTTGAAATCTTCCCATGCCGTAGCATTAGCAGTTTCCAGACCAAGCATCTGAATCTGTGCTTTCCACCATGAAAGCGCATTTCCTTCAAGCGTACCAGTTGCGTACTTAACCCAGTTAGCAGGGGGACACTCGCAAACAGCAAAGACAGCTTCGGCCTTTTCAATCCAGTGTAGAAGGCCTATGGCACCCTCAGTGCCGTTGAAAGGGAGAGGCTTGCCATCCATGAAGGTTTTGAAAGTACAAACACGTGGTTGCGCAGGCGCAGGCTGACCTGTTGTGAGAAATGGAGCGAATAGGTTTAGAGGTGAAAAGACGATGTGGGGGTAGGATCTAAACATCCTGTAGCAGCGAGTTTACCTCCAGGGTGAGCTGCGAAAGCTGCAGCCACCGTGTTAAGCAAGTTGGCGAATTGAGCCTGAGTCATGTTAACGCTTCCTCTTCCGCGTCCACTCATTGTCTTCATAACCAGAAAACACAGTATGAGTGTGATGTCGTAACATAGCGAGAATGAGACAGAAGAGGGAAGGCGTATCTATCTAATCTGGCAATCTAGTACGTACGGTAGCATATAAAGTATAAGACAAACAAGCAAGCAAATATGGGTCCGAGCTATGAGGTCAGATAAGTCGAGTCCTGCCCTTGGAGTGTAGTGTCGTCACGAGTCACGGGTTATAGTCTGGTTTTTCTCAAAAAGACTCTTCTTTTTAAAACCAAGTTCACTATAACCAATGGCTCTGATACCAATCTGTCACACCCCCAAATCCCACCTGCGGAGTACCGTCCGCTTGGAGGCGTGACCGACCAGGATCCAGCCACCAATTATACTGAGCATTGGATAATAGTAAGGATGATCACCAACCATAATGGTTAGTGAGCACCATAGTTTAAAGTTCAAATGTTTAGGTTTAAATAACAGTTAAGTAAGTAGCGGAAGCATAGATAAAATAGTTTAAACAAAGTTCATAGTTCAAATTATTTAGAACCCAACATGCGGGTTTAGGCGACCACTACACTTCCCAAGCTGCAAGCTCCTGAGTCACTGGTTACCTGCAAAGCATGCAGTAAGGGGTCAACAATAATGCTGAGTGAGTTCACTAGTTGTCCAGTTTTAATTACCAAAAACTTGTTTCACCAGTTAATTTATCCGTTTATACATGCCATGGGGAGCTACCCCAAAAGTTAGCAACTAAACTGTTTTTCCAATACCGAACACTAGGTGACCGTTGCGTATCCGCAAGAAAGTGCCCCGATGTCAATGTTCTATCATCATTGACGGATGCCTGAGTACATTAGTTCACGACCGATCCCATACCTTGGCACGGTGTGAGGTTGGTAAGACCTAAATAGCGCTATCAACTAATAACCCGTTCGCCTGGCCCCGGCGACTAATCGGTATTATGTAGTAGGGACTTTAAGTGATAGAGTTTCGTTTAGTGCCGTTGGTTGCAATCCGTATAAACAGTAATTAACTAAAAGGTTTCCCAATACAAGGGAAGGTAAAGTAAGTTTGTTCCCAGTAACTAGGGAAGGAATGTGGATGGTATCCCCTTTACAAGGGGATAGGGTTGTTTTAGTCTCGTGTCCCAATCCACCGGGACGCATGCTTTTAAGTTGTGAACTCACCTTGGGTTGCTCGGTAGATTATTTTTACCCGATCAAGTGTGTTGGTCACCACGTCCTAACATGGTTACCAAATATGGGTCAAGTCGGGTACAAGTAGACACATAGCGAACACGTATGGCAATACATATAGCAAACACGTATAACATGCGAATACACAAACAGTTGGGTTATTGGGCCAGTCCTAAACATACAATCAGCAGCAACAACACGTATTCCAGTCAACAGAAAGCCCCAACAGTCAAAGCCCAATAACAACAAAGTAGCCCAGTCGAGACAAGGGTGGTCGCGACTCGCAACCGAGGTTACGACTCGCAACCGAGGTTTCGGTTCATCACGTTTTGGTTACGACTCGCAACCGGCGGTTCCGACTTGACCGCAGTGATTACGACTCGCAACCGGATTCGACTCGTGCTGATTGCGACTCGCAACTGAGAGATCTCGACAAGACTTGATGTGGTCTCGAGTAGCAACCAAAGGTTGCGACTCGCAACCGTGATTACGTGCACAAGAAGACCTTCTAGAACCTGACATGTACTAACCAATGATATTGCATTTTCATGTAAATTATGTACTATTCCACTAAACATGTTTGTTTGTCCATTTTGTGTCTAAATCGGATCAAAACAGGCATTTTCAAATATTTATAAGACATTCATGCTGTTCATCATATTCAAATAACATTCAAACATCATTCATGAACATTCAATCCAAAAATCATTTTAATATCATTCGGATAACAACATCATCAAATCCCTCATAAAAATATTAGAGAAAAAGAACACATTTTATCATTAAACCTCACAACATGGACATAAAAGGTATTATCATTCTCGGTTCCTAAGCATACATGGATACTAACCATTCAACCAAGTAAAGGGTAACATAAACATACACGGCTAACTAACCGGCAAAAGTGATGACATGAATGGACATTTACTAGCTAAAACATGTTCATCATCAACAAACAAGCATAATCAAGCACAAAATAATGAAGATCCCATTCAAGCCAAAAGAAAACACTAACCGGCTAACTCGAGGTGTAAGAAAGGGGGTGTTCGGGTGATGATTGATCCGGCCGATCCTCCTCGTCGTTTGTCTACTTGATCCGAGAGAGGAAGAGAGAGAAGGAGGTGGTTTTGGTTGCTAGAGTTCTTAGGTTTTTAGGGTTTTAGTGAGGAAGAAGGAGTGAGTGAGGGAGAGTGTTGTAAAAATGGTTAAGGGAGGGGAGGGTTGGTTTATATAATGTCACGAGTGGGCTTAGGGGTTTCCGGGTTGGGTTCTCGGTCGCAAGGCCCTAACCGGCCCAAATTCACTGTTCACTCGAGACCATTCCGGGTCTCGAGTCGGGTTGAGGTTTCGGCCCTAATATATAACACACACATATATATCTATATACACATATACATAAGTACACATAACATGTAACAACGAATAGTTTCATGAATTTTTCATTTAATAAAACATACGTACACACACGTTACATCGAAAGGTTGTCCGGGAAAATCCGAAGTGTCACATCATGGATCGGGGGCGGACATCTGTTATACTTGACACTTGGTTTCTTACCAGTATCAGTATCTTCAGTCTTTTTGTCCATGAACGCTTCCAGACCTGCAACAGTAGGATAAACACGATCAATCAAGTAATCACATGTAGTGTAACTCAACAGTAATCGTTTAATCCTTTCACTCTCAATCTTCTCTAATTCCACTTCTTTCTTCAACTGTGCACAATCTTCAATATACTCATTAATGACTTTTTGCTTTGTCATTAATGTTGCACTCATTTTATCCATTGCTTTTTCGGTTTCAGTATTCGTTTTTTTTAGACGATCAACTGTGTTGTTGAGCACATTATATGACTCCTTAATGTACTTCACATCAGACAGTAAATCTTCTTTAATCTTCTCCAACTCAGCAATCTTCTTATCTTTCTCTTCACAAGCTTTGCAAGATTCTGAACACTTCAAACATGGTTTTTCTACTTCAACCACTTTTTCAACTTCGACTATTTTCTCTACCACTTTCTCCACTTCAACAATTTTTTCTATTGCATTTTCAGTCACTGTTTCAACTTTTATTTCTCCAACTTCTGTCTTTGCCTTTTCATTAGCAAGTAACTTTGCTGCTTCCAGTTCCCTCTTTAAGCGGGCAATCTTCTTCTGATTTAGCATCTCAACTTTATCTGCATAGAAAAAATTAAAACTATCAGGCTCAATGCTTTTTCTACATTTGTTAAGATATTCTTCCTCATCATCGGTATCTACATCGCTTCCAAGATCTGGAAAAATTGGGATTCTTTTCTGATTAACCTCATCTTCACCTAGAATTCGAGCAACAAAGCATGATTCTGATGGAATGTATTTATCCCAACTAAATCCCTCGGCAACTTTTTCGTCATCTTGATTGATAAGTAAAGCTTTCTTCTTTCCATCATCAGTAGCATGAGCATGTACAATTTGAGGTTGTTGAGTAGTCTGATGGAAGATTGATTTCTGGTAATAATTGTTTCTATCTTGATTCCCGGTAGTTTCTTTACTTTTGCACTCTCGTTTAAAATGACCTTTTCCTTTACAACGGAAACAGGTAACCTTTGATTTATCAAATCCCAATGGAGAGGTAGCCATTCCTCAAAATTCATCCCTACCAGTAATCTCTTGAAACTTCTCAGCTCTCCTCCAAGCACTTGCTAAGCACCATTTGATATCCATCACTTCAAGTTCTTCAGCATCAATTTGGTCGTAATCTTCTTTGGTAAGCATCGGATTCCCAATCTTCCCACCGATCAAACTTTCGTAAGATTCTAACATAGTAACCAGTGATGCCATGTGTTGCTTGGCAACTTCTGGAGACAGATTCTGACCATTTTGAATGTTTAAAGTAACATTGCACTGAAGATTTGTTGAGTTTTGTCGTTGATAACTTGATGTTGTGCTGTTTGGATCAAAACTTGAGAACGAAGGTGAAGATCCACCACTTTGTGTCACACTACTACCCTTTGTTCCAGATGAACTGTCAGCACTGAAACCAGTTTGGATCTTTGGGCTCTGGCTGGGAGTAGTCTCAAACTTGTTCCCTCGGTAATACAAACTGACATCTTGTTTGGCATTTGGATTTGTCATGATAGCTGTTTTCTGAATATCTAACTCATGCTCTTCAATCCTCTGAATAAACTGAGCCAAATTCATATTTTCAGACTTTCTTGTATGTTTTAAGATCAGCAAATACGTTCCCCATTTCTGTTGTGGTAATGCTTCAGCAAGTTTATCAACCCACTCATCATCCTCTTTATCAATGTTAAATCTTTTCATTTCCAAGACTAGATGACAATATCTATCAATGGTATGCTTGGTAGTTTCATGATCGAAGGCTGAAAACATATCAAATGATTTTTTCAGTAAAGCCTTTCTGTTCTTGATCATGTCTGCGCTTCCTTGGAATTTCTGAATCAATGCTTCCCAAATTGATTTAGCTGTACCATTATGTTGGAGCAAAACAAATATATCTTCTTTTATTGCTTGCTGAAGAATACTGATCATCATTTTCTCACTTGTGAATTTTAATTTGTCAATCTCTGAGTAGTCCTCAAATGCTTTTTCCATCCCACGGTCATTCTTTGGTTTCTCATAGTCTTTCAACAATGAACACCATGCATCAAACTTGTAAGCTTGTACCCAGTTCTCAAATCGATTCTGCCATCCTTTAAATTCTTCAATGTACATAAGCTTTGGTGGTTTTTGATGCGTTCCCGTTTCATTTTCACTATATAAATTTTCAGCAGCAGTAACCGGAGCAACTGGTGTGGCAAACGCGTTGTAGAAATCCTCTTCCATGTCTTCGGCAAATACCTTGCAAGTACCATCAAGCGAAATCCCGAGTAATACAGTTCTGAAGCGAAATCAACTATTCTATCTTGAAGCGAAAACAGAAGTTAAGTCTTGAAGCGAAATCAATTGTTTGTTGAAGCGAAATCTGATATCAGGTTCTATTTCAAGCGAAATTAACTATTTCGCTTCAAACACTCAATGTTTTCAAGCGAAACTCTGCTAAATGTTATGAACTCTTTCAAGCGAAATCAAGTTTTTGTCCAGTTTTTGTCATTTTTACTTTGAATTTCGGTCTTAAACTTTCAAGGCTTTGTTAGACTACTGTTTTATACAAACGGTGAAAAATTCAGACCAATTTGACCGTTAAATTTCATCCAGATTGAAAAAGAAGGTGTAGAAATCAGAAAATAGATGATATCAAGCTAAACTCTTCTTCATGTGCTCTGATACCAATTGTAGGATCGGATTGCGACCTAAATGAGTCGTTCGGAAGAGTTCTAGTCCGTTTCAGAGGCGGAAACTAAGAAACGGACGTGTAAACAGCTTGATATACACTTTAACCCTCTTTTATATTGATATTACAACCTTTACAATCAGAAGAGAAACCGGCAGCACTTCGGTACACTTGGTAGAAAACTGTTCTAACTGTTACAAATGACAAGACAAGTAGCCTATTTATAGAACACTAGATTTCGCTTGAACCACTCAAGCGAAATCCTCTAAAAGTCTCTCAAGCGAAATCTTGCTAAATCTATTCAAGCGACACCATGCAAAACATAATCTGATTTCATGCATTTTGTCCTTTTGAGATGTGATGTCATCGATGATGTCACCTAGATGACGTCATCATGACATCATGTCTTGTTTTGATTCGCACCGAACACGAGACTCGATACAAGACGAAGACGACAGATGTGTGCATCAACATTTCCAAGTGTTATATTTCTAGAAAATTTCGCCAGAGTTTCCTCTATAACTGGTGGTGGCCACGCTTACTAGCGTATCATTTTCTTTTTAAAAAAATTCAACCAATCAATTTTCCATCATCAACAAACAACATTCAAACATTAAACTAGTCAAAACAAGCACAAATCGCAAACATATGAACTTGTGAGTTGTGTAAAAGTATGTAGTAACTTCCCAATATTTTTAGTAGATCTTTTTACCTTTAAAAATGTAATCGGTTTCTTGAAAGGTTTATTTTTAAAGAAAATGCAAGTTTACAACTTCTATTTCTAGGATTACAAAAATATTTCTTTGTTAAACCTTTTGTCACACAAGTGTTTACACACTTGTTTGTTCACAAAATGCCTTTGTTTCAAGAAAGATCCGACTTTTAAACACGGTTTTATCTTACACTTGGTTCTTCGAAAATATCACTTGTAGATCCTTAGATCTACTAGTTTAGAGCTCCATTTCATAAGAAAAATCGTTTTTACACAAGTTCATGTTTCCGTATGAAAGGGTTCGTCATCTTGTAACTTTTCTATTTAACATAACAATTGTTCATGTTTCATGAACCTGACCTAGCCTGGTTAGATGATGATCCGTTCTACTACTAGCATCAAACAACATAAAATAATCATAACAAAACAAGTTTCATAAGTTTTACACTATTAGTTTCTTTTTATCCACCAAGTTCATCTTCTTTACAAGACTTTAAACTTTGATCTCTAGTGTTTATGATTTTTACCCGTTAAATATCTTATTAACCACTTTAAACAAGATCAAGAGAGTGTTTAGAATCACTTACAACTAGCTCAAGGCTAGGGAAGATTCAAGGCGAAAACAAGGTGGTTAATAGCGATGTAGAGAGGTCCTTGAGATTCCGTAAGCACCGAGCCTCCTTGTATAAACTCTAGAACACTTGAGTGTATGTGGTTTAGCAAGATGGAAATTGGAAAGTGTTGATGGGTGTGGGTGAGCTTACGGCCGAACACAAAGAGAGGGAAAGAGAGAGTGGAATTTGTGATGTGTTTAGATGAAATGAAAGTCTTAGACTTTCATGTTATTTTATAAACCAATTCATCATTATCCAATATGTAAAGTGCCTACTAGATTTCCAACAATAGAGATTAAAATAATCAAAAAATGTGAAGGTTTGTTCCCACATGGGGAACCGATCGGTTCATGGGGGTGGGTACATGGTTGGATTTGAACCAATTAGTTAAGAGTTAGTTATGTTAATTAGGAGTTTAAGTAAGTTACTATTGTGTTATGTTTTGTAACGGGTGTTAGGGTATTCGGGGACCCTAACTAGCTCAGAAAAAGAAAAACTATGTCATTTCAATATTTTTTTTGTTCCGAGTAAAGTCCGGTTGTTCGGTTGGATATTAATCCGTTAAAGTGCTAAATAAGCATTTAAAGTGTCATTAATATTATTTTTAGTGACACAATGAATTCCCGACACTATGGAAAGTGTCTAGTATTATTTTCCCATGTTTTTGCACTTTACTAGTTAGCTTAAATGCTGAATTTTTATATTAAAGTGCAGAATTTCGTGTTTAGAACATGTTTTAGGCACATCCGGTCACTATAGCTATCACCTAGTGACGCAGTTCTACAATCCTCATTTCCCTACACTCTCTACTAGTGTAGTAAACTATTCCCGACTCATACAGGCCTTAGAGGCAGTGTCTGCCTGATGCTGGTTATGTCAGCATGTTTACTGGGTTATCCGTTCATTGTGCTACTGTGCTTTTGTGCATCAAGTTTGTCACTGATGTTTTGTGTAAATAATGGAATGACAACAATAAAGTATGATGCATGTATAAGTATGTATCAGAAATCCAGTAGCAGTTTAATCACAACTGTAAGCAAGAACAGTAATTAAGCATTAATTAAATATTAATTAATTCGTACGGATACCTGGTTTGGTGAGGGTTGTCACAACTTGTATTATGATACGGGCGTTTAGTGAAGTTGACATTACAAATTTTTGTGAATGTTTAATTGAAGGATACTCGCATCTGAAGATGGCGAGGGGGTAACAAGTGACAGATATGATAGAGGAACGACCTGAAGTATGACAAGAGGAGCGGACCAAATCGCGTAACAATCGCGAATAATAGTAATGGCAAGGAAATCCCGACAGGGCACGAATTACCAGGTGTAGACTTTTAAATTTAATCGCACAAGTAGTAATATGCAACAAACACATAGGGAAGGGCGGTTGCATATATCTGATAAAACCTAAAAAACCTGAATAGGATACCTATTCAGGATGATGTTTCCAATAAAAGTTTAATAGAAACGTGTGTTATTCACGATTAAAATTAACAAAGAAATAATAGGACTAGTTCATATGGAAAGTTGGATGGGGGGTAATTATCCAAGTGGAAAACTCTCAATATAATGCTATTGAGAAAAGTAGTGATCACATTAACGAATGTGATTATATAATAGTTCGATAGAAAGGAAAAACATTATATATGTTCCAATGTAAAACTAGTAAAACTAATGATCGTTGTTTTGCAACTAAATAAAGTTTTACTAAATGAAATCAGAGATATGAAATAAATAGAGGCGTTACTTACATAGGGCATGATGTGAAAACAATACAAAGGTCATGTGTGTCACGTGTTAATCGCTTACTCTAGCCAAGTAAGTAGTGGCATATGATACCATGAACTTCTTGTAGTGGACGCATTTACGTCCAATGTAGTAAGGACGGGGTGAATGGGACGAACTAAAAAGGTACCCAAATGAATCAAACAAGCAAGATGTTTGATAATAAACGTAAATGCAAGTCGGATGACGGAAGCGTATTACGTTAGAGTAACGAGCCCGAGAGAAGGGAAAAGGATCAAAGTAAATGAAAATACAGACCGATTAATAGGAATGCTAAGGCATAGAGATAAAAGTTTGACTATCACAAGTGATGAAATTCACACGGACAAGTCAAATGAATAAATAAATAAATAAACAAATAAATAAATAAATAAATAAAGGACTTGATTGAATAGAAGCGATGGGTTTCGCTAAGGCGACCAAATAAATTAAAACAAAGTCTTAATACATACCGGGACGGTTGCTTTGATAATGACTTCGGTAAAATACCCGATAGATGGGTAGGATTTTGAAAATATGCGTAAACCTTGGCGGTCAACTATTACCCAAATAGTATCATGACCTCTGGGCGTCTTTGGCAACTTAGTTATGAAGTCCATTGAAATCTGTTCCCATTTCCACTTGGGAATCTCAGGTTGTTGTAGAAGTCCTGAAGGCTTCTGGTATTCAGCTTTTACCTTGGCGCACGTTAAACACTTGCTAAGATAAACATCAACATCGCCTTTCATCCTAGGCCACCAATAATAATCCTTAAGATCTTGGTACATTTTATCCGCCCCGGGATGAATAGAGTACCGTGACCTGTGAGCTTCATAAAAAATAACCTTCCTTAATCCGCTAAACAGAGGAACCCAAATCTTTTTCATGAAACATAAAGTTCCTTCCTCGTTTGGCACCAACTGCTTCTCCATCCCACGGAGATACTCATTTTCAATATTTCTTTCTTTCAAAGCTTCTCTCTGCACGGCACGAATGCGTAGGGAGAGATCTGTCTGGACAATCATCTCCAAAGCCCTAACCCTTATGGGCTTGAACCTTTCTTTTCGACTTAGGGCGTCGGCGACCACATTCGCCTTCCCTGGATGATACTTGATCTCGCAGTCGTAGTCGTTCAACAATTCGACCCAACGTCTTTGTCTCATATTCAGCTCTTTCTGGTTGAATATGTGTTGCAGGCTTTTATGATCTGTAAAGATTGTACATTTCGTACCATACAAATAATGTCTCCAAATTTTCAGCGCAAATTCCACTGCGCCTAGCTCCAAATCATGCGTGGTATAGTTCTTTTCATGAACTTTCAACTGACGTGACGCGTAAGCTATGACCTTCTGGCGTTGCATCAGCACGCAACCCAAACCTTGTCGTGAGGCGTCACAGTATACCACGAAATCATCAGTTACCTCTGGTAGCGCTAAGATCGGTGCATTGCAAAGCTTGTCTTTCAGTAACTGGAATGCTTCTTCCTGTTTGATTCCCCAATCAAACTTCTTATCCTTCTGTGTAAGCGCGGTCAGAGGTTGAGCGATCTTAGAAAAATCCTCAATAAACCTTCGATAATAACCAGCCAAACCCAAGAATTGTCGAATCTCGGTTGGGGTCTTCGGAGTCTCCCAACTCTTGATCGCCTCGATCTTTGTTGGATCCACATGGATTCCATTTCCATTAACCACATGTCCAAGGAATTGGACTTCACGCAGCCAGAACTCGCACTTCGAGAACTTGGCGTATAATTTTTCCTTCTTGAGTAGCTCTTGAAAAGCTCTTATGTGTTGTTCGTGCTCGTCCTTCATCTTCGAGTAAAATTAAGATATCGTCTATGAACACAATCACAAACTTGTCTAGGTACGGCTTACACACTCGGTTCATTAGGTCCATGAAAACTGCAGGTGCGTTTGTTAGCCCAAACGGCATAACTAGGAACTCGTAGTGTCCGTAGCGAGTTCTGAAAGCGGTCTTCGGGATACTTTCCTCCTGTATCCTAAGTTGATGGTATCCTGATCGCAAATCGATCTTCGAATAAAAGCTTGAACCTTGCAACTGGTCAAATAGATCATCGATTCTCGGCAGAGGATACCTATTCTTAATGGTCAACTTATTAAGCTCACGATAGTCTATACACATACGGAAACTACCGTCCTTCTTTTTAACAAACCGAACCGGAGCTCCCCAAGGTGAGAAACTTGGTCTGATGAATCCTTTGTCCAATAATTCCTGGAGTTGTGTCGACAACTCCTGCATCTCTGATGGCGCAAGTCTATAGGGTGCCTTGGCTACAGGCGCGGCGCCTGGAACCAAATCAATGTGGAACTCAACTTGCCTTTGAGGCGGTATTCCTAGCAAGTCTTCTGGAAAGACTTTCGGATATTCTCTGACGACAGGAATGTCTTCGATCTTCGGCTCAGCAGCTTTCTTATCCACGATGTGTGCCAAGAATGCAACACATCCCTTTTGTAGGCACTTTCGAGCTTTCAGGCAGCTAATAATTCTTAGAGGCGCATCACGTTTTTCTCCATGAACTACAATCGTTTCTTCATCCGTCAGAGGGATGCAGATGGTCTTCTCATGGCAAACTATCTCGGCTTTGTTGCTCGATAGCCAATCCATTCCCACTACCACATCAAAGCTTCCCAACTCAACAGGTAGTAAGTCTAGCGTAAACTCGTGCCCTCCTAGTTCAATCACACATCCTCGGACAACTTCACTGGTCTCAACTAGTTTCCCATTTGCTAATTCGATCGAGGATGGAACATCTAACTTACTAGGAGTCAACCCAAGTATATTCTTAAATTCTAATGACACGAAGCTATAATCGGCACCAGTATCAAACAAAACGGATGCAAAGCGTTGGTTTATAGGGAACGTACCAGTAACAACATTGGGATCCTGGCGCGCTTCCCTCGCCTCAATGTTAAACACTCTTCCGCGGGCTTGACTCAATCCTGGGCAGTCCCTTTTAAAGTGCCCAATGTCACCGCAGTTGAAACAACCCAATTTTTGACCATTACCTCCTCCGTTCCCCGCTTGATTGTTGTTTTGGTTTCGATTCGCGTCCCCAGGTTGATTTGCATTGTTCCCTCGATTTCCATTGCCTCCATTATTCCCTTGTGGACGATTTCCATTACCACCATGATTATTGTTCCGATTACCAAAACCTCCTTGGCCTCCCCGGCTAGCACTAGCCCAGCAAGAATCCTTCAAGTGGCCAAGTTTTCCATAAGCTTCACATACCTTTGGCCCACATCGGCCAGAATGATGACGTTGGCAGGAGTTACACCTGGGATGAGTACCCATATAACCTTTTCCCTTCCTCCCAGTACCGGTTGCAGCTTGGACCGGTGCGCTTGATTCTCCTTTCTTGCCAACACTGCTAGTTCCCTGTTTGAAGTTCGAGAATTTCCTCTTATTCTCGCCAGACGACTCTACGTGAGTCTCTTTCTTCTTTGGTTAAAGTTTGAAAACTTGTTTAAGCGAATGGCCTCCTCAGTAAGAGACACGCTCAGATCGATAGCCTCTGTGATTGTTGCAGGCATGGAAGTAGTGACCATACTCATGATCTGTGGAGCTAAACCCCAGATAAAACGCTCGATTTGCTTGAATTCCGGTGTAACCCTATAAGGTACCACATGAGACAGGTCGTGGAATCTCTGAACGTATTCCGCGATTTTGGGACCATCCATTTTCAAATGCCAGAAATCAGTTTCTAGCCTTTGTATCTCAGCACGAGAGCAATACTTCTTTCGCATTAGCTCTTTTAACTCAGCCTAGGTCAATGCGTAAGCAGCGGCTTCACCAAGAGTTTGCACTTGTAAGTTCCACCAGGACAGGGCTCCGTCCAAAAATAGCCCAGAAATGTAAGTCACTTGTTGGTCTGGAGCACACTTGCTTATTCGAAGAACAGAGTCTGTTTTCTCGGCCCATCTTACAAAAGCAACAGCACCTCCGGTGCCGTCAAAGTTCACAGGCTTGCAGTCTAGAAACTGCTTTTAAATGCACCCTGCACATACATTAGAATATACAAATGGTATTAGCAAACGTGCTAAAAATATCCAATTGTATCGTAGTTTGTCTCAATGACTTAACATTACCATGTGGTGGATTGTTATTGCCGTTGTTCTGTGAACTGCTTCCGCTGGTTCCTCCGTTTGAGGCTGCATACTGCGCTATGGCGGCAACAATGATTCCTTGGAGTTCTGCCTCGTTGGAAGGCATGCGCGGATCGCATTTCGGTGGCATCTTCTAAAAGATGATCGTGTTGGTTGGGTCATAGTAAGTAAAGTGTACGTATGTATTCAACAATATCAACCACATAACATCTCATGTTATAAATAAATCAACCACATAACATCTCATGTTATAAAACATAAACAATAAATCAAACATCACAATTGATGAGAATACTGCGATTGCACTGTCATAAATCAAGACCACAACGTAAGGTTTACAAGTACATAACTGTATCGTACATCATCAGTGACTAAGGGCCACATCGCCCTAGTCCAAAATATCTAGTCAGTGACAACAACATCAAATATACAAATCATCAAAAGTCACAATCATAAAAAATGCGGTCTCCAAAAGCTGTGTAGTCTACACAATCGCGATCGTCTCATTAAAAGTCTACCTGAGTCATACAAAATGGCCCTAAGCTGATGGCGGTGGAGGAGGGGGAAAATGAGAAAAGAGTAAACGTCGCATATGAAGCCAGTCCTCCTCCATAGCGCGATGAGAGCGCAGTAAGTATGCTATCTGCTGCTCCGGAGTCCAAAAACGAGCAGCAGAATCCGGTGAAAGTGGTCGAGGAGGGTGTGATACGGCAGGTGGAGTCTGGCACTGGCACGGGAGTCGCTGAGCTCTCTCTAGCTCCTGTACGCGACGGGTCCGCGCCTCCTGCTGTATCATGAAAGAAACAAGGACATCCTCGGTAGAAGACCCAACATGATATGGGTGATACGGATCCGTTGGTGGCATAATGGGGGGCGTGGTCCAGAGAAATGGCCCACTAGATGGAGCAAAAGATGGCCCAATAAATGGTGCAACAGTGGGGACAACAGTGGGGTAAGAAACCTGAGGTACAAACTGATCTCCTCCTGTCATGAAAGGTGAATAACCGAACGGCTGACGAGATGAAACCTCCCAGGACGTGGGGGAGGTATGTCCTGACGAAACATGATAGGTAAGTCGGTGCGGTGAACACCAGTAGTATGTGTGGGAATCAAAGGAACATCAATAGGATCTGAAACAGGGGCTGTAACGGGTGCCATAGGGGGTGTGACAGGGAACACGAAAGGTGGGTAATCATCGTCGTCATCTATCCACCCATTGTGGGTGTGAGCGTATCGTGGATCAATGTGGGTCGCGAAAGGTGCATGGTCTAACATCACTGGCATAGGATCAGGAAGTGGTGCAACAACAGGATCCTCTAACGCACGTGGAGCATCAACATGAACATCAACAGCATGATCATCCACCAACTGTGGAACAACAACAGGATGATCATCAACAGGTATATCATCAACCAAAGGAGCAACAACAGGTGCATCGGCATGAACAGGGTCATGCTCAAATGCGGGGTCAGGAGCAACGCCTGGCTCAGGGGCCACGACCGGCTCTGGATCAACAAACTCCATCTCAAAATCAGCTGGATCATCAAACATAGGGTCGACAGGGGCTACAGGAACCTCCAAATGCTGGTCTAAGTGTACGAACTCAATGTCCTGGTCTGGATCAAAGCAAGGTGGAAAAATAGGATCTGAATCATCATCAACGTCATGATCGAACTCAAAGTTGTGCGCAGGAATAGGTGCGGCGGATGACGCCATATCCGGGTCGTCGTCGTGTGAGTGGTGCTGCACTCCCTGCACGTGCGAAGGTACGGTTGCCACAGACTCAAAGGAGTCTGGAGCAGGTGAATGAACGGGAGCCTCCTTCGCAGGAGCATCAGCAAGACGTGGGATATCACCGGCAGCAATATGGGCCTCGCCCTCAAGTGGGTCCTCCTCAAACAAGTCAACATCGTCGTTAGAGACAACGTCAAGGGGCATATCAACAACGGGATAAGCGGCAAGGGGTATGGGAACAGGGATCTCCACCAGTGGCAAATCCCCAACAAGATGGCCATCAGCAGGCTCTGCTACGACATCTGGCAGCGCAAGGGGCTGAAAGTCGTCATCATCCGTACTGGTCGTATCGGAAGTATACACCTCATGCTCTGATGAAACTATGTCATCTGATACTATGGCCATGGGATCTGTAGTGTCCGACTCTCCAGTATCTGATGAAGGCATGATGTCTGTAACACAAACACACACATGCACAAATAATCAATCATATAATCAAATAAGCATGTTAGTCACCAATAAGTAATCAAGTAATTCTCCCAGTCTCACTAGTCTAACCCCCCAGCCTCTCAGACTGAATCTCCTAGTCCCACTAGACTATCCTCCCAGCCTCTCAGACTGACCTCCTAGTCCCACTAGACTATCCTCCCAGCCTCTCAGACTGACTCCCTGGTCCCCCGACCAGAACCTCCCCAGCCACCCGGCTGAATCTCCCCAGCCACCCGGCTGAATCCCTGGTCTCCCGACCAACCAAAAATTCTAACAAATATGCTCAACTTTTGTTTTGTAAAATGTTTTGGTGACCTGGATTTGGACATAGTGTATGCAATGTAAAAATGTTTTCGTGAGAGCCCTAGTGATCATAGTCTAGACTCGAGAAGGAATCCTAGTTCGCTATGATCAAGGCTCTGATACCAAGCTGTCACACCTTGGCTTTGCGGAAGCGTGGGTTTATTTGGTGTGACTTCTTAATACCATAGCTTAATCACAACAAAGCTATATGAAAGTAAAACCATGAAGATCATCCGTTGATTTAAGTTTTAAAAGTAAAATACCACAACATTGTTTTAAAGCGTTGACACATGCAACGAGTTACAACCCATAAAAACATTGTTCATACGACATAACCATAAACATAACATAGACACCGCTTAAGACTTGCGACTCGTCCAGGTAAAAGTCACAATCCCTAAACATGGATGACCTCATAACTCTTACGCAGCGTGAAAACGTAGCATACTTCGCCAGATCCCTAATTCCCTGAAAGACATGTAAGTTGAAAAGTCAACATAAAGTTGAGCGAGTTCATGTAAAGTGAGTATGTAAAACCTTTGTAAGTATAAAATCCGTGGTATGTAGCAAATAAGGAAATAAAGAGATCACCAATGGTTTGCAAGGCCATTGATATGTGTGATGTGCAGTAGGAAGACTCAAACCTAGCAGATTTTGCGTCGGGCTCAAAGTCACCCCGAGGTCCGTTCTGTTGGGCCTGGGGCTGGGCTCGCTACACCCAGATAGATCTACCGCTTACGACCCTCGGTCCTACAATGAGGATTAATGGCCTCCAGTTCCCGCCTACCCACTCACATGATCTAAGTAGTAACCCTCCTTACGCTAACCATACCATGTAAGTACAAGTTCGTAATAATCGTAACATGTATTTCACCCCCGCAGTATAAAAACTGAAAACAGTTAAGAGAAAAGGGGGACATGAACTCACTGAAGTGCGTCTCGAAATAGTCTCTTCCAGTCAACCTGCTGCGTGACGACCTACACGTACTAACTTCTATTAGACGGACAACCGTGCCTTGGCTTAAGGTTTAACGTTTTTGGGAAATAGTTAGGTAACTATTCCGTGTTTACACTTCTTAATTATTTATAGTTATATTCCTTCCCAAGGATGGGGGTTTCGATACATGCGCGTTTTGTAATTCCAAAATACATTATTAAGTTTCACTTAATAAAATATATTTGTCTAAAATATTCTATTTCCAAAATATACATATTTTTCCCAAAAATATTATATTTTACTTTATACAAATTCCAAAATAATACTTTGTCAAAATACACATTTAAGAGTATTTTCCGAAAAATACGTAAGTTGCATTTTAAGGTTCGGATGGTTATAATAATACCGGTGTAACTTAAATATTTATTTGTGATAGCGTTGGTATTATTTTGGAGTCGTGCTTTCACAATGTATTCCAGTTATATTATTTTTACCCTAAAAATAATATATAGTTCACAAAATAATCATAAAATCACACAAGTGTTTTACTACGAAATATATATTCTAAATATATATTTAACAAGTTTCCTTTACGAAAATCCACCTCCGACACTTGGTTATTTTGTAATAAAAATCATGGCGAAGTTTGTTTTGAAAACAAGTTAAAATATATTCATAACACTTGTTGTAAAAATATTTCCAAGTGTTATATTTCTGGAAAAATTTCGCCAGAGTTTCCTCTGTAACTGGAGGTGGCCACGCTTACTAGCGTATCATTTTCTTTTTAAAAAAATTCAACCAATCAATTTTCCATCATCAACAATCAACATTCAAACATTAAACTAGTCATGACAAGCACAAATCGCAAACACATGAACTTGTAAGTTGTGTAAATGTATGTAGTAACTTCCCAATATTTTTAGTAGATCTTTTTACCTTTAAAAATGTAATCGGTTTCTTGAAAGCTTTATTTTTAAAGAAAATGCAAGTTTACAACTTCTATTTCTAGGATTACAAAAATATTTCTTTGTTAAAACCTTTTGTCACACAAGTGTTTACACACTTGTTTGCTCACAAAATGCCTTTGTTTCAAGAAAGATCCGACTTTTAAACATGGTTTTATCTTACACTTGGTTCTTCGAAAATACCACTTGTAGATCCTTAGATCTACTAGTTTAGAGCTCCATTTCATAAGAAAAATCGTTTTTACACAAGTTCATGTTTCCGTATGAAAGGGTTCGTCATCTTGTAACTTTTCTATTTAACATAACACTAGTTCATGTTTAATGAACCTGACCTAGCCTGGTTAGATGACGATCCGTTCTACTACTAGCATCAAACAACATAAAATAATCATAACAAAACAAGTTTCATACATTTTACACTATTAGTTTCTTTTTATCCACCAAGTTCATCTTCTTTACAAGACTTTAAACTTTGATCTCTAGTGTTTATGATTTTTACCCGTTAAATATCTTATTAACCACTTTAAACAAGATCAAGAGAGTGTTTAGAATCACTTACAACTAGCTCAAGGCTAGGGAAGATTCAAGGCGAAAACAAGGTAGTTAATAGCGATGTAGAGAGGTCCTTGAGATTCCGTAAGCACCGAGCCTCCTTGTATGAACTCTAGCACACTTGAGCGTATGTGGTTTAGCAAGATGGAAATTGGAAAGTGTTGATGGGTGTGGGTGAGCTTACGGCCGAACACAAAGAGAGGGAAAGAGAGAGTGGAATTTGTGATGTGTTTAGATGAAATGAAAGTCTTAGACTTTCATGTTATTTTATAAACCAATTCATCATTATCCAATATTTAAAGTGCCTACTAGATTTCCAACAATAGAGATTAAAATAATCAAAAAATGTGAAGGTTTGTTCCCACATGGGGAACCGATCGGTTCATGGGGGGTGGGTACATGGTTGGATTTGAACCAATTAGTTAAGAGTTAGTTATGTTAATTAGGAGTTTAAGTAAGTTACTAGTGTGTTATGTTTTGTAACGGGTGTTAGGGTATTCGGGGACCCTAACTAGCTCAGAAAAAGAAAAACTATGTCATGTCAATATTTTTATGTTCCGGGTAAAGTCCGGTTGTTCGGTTGGATATTAATCCGTTAAAGTGCTAAATAAACATTTAAAGTGTCGTTAATATTATTTTTAGTGACACAATGAATTCCCGACACTATGGAAAGTGTCTAGTATTATTTTCCCATGTTTTTGCACTTTACTAGTTAGCTTAAATGTTGAATTTTTATATTAAAGTGTAGAATTTCGTGTTTAGAACATGTTTTAGGCACATCCGGTCACTATAGCTTTCACCTAGTGACGCAGTTCTACAATCCTCATTTCCCTACACTCTCTACTAGTGTAGTAAACTATTCCCGGCTCATACAGGCCTTAGAGGCAGTGTCTGCCTGATGCTGGTTATGTCAGCATGTTTACTGGGTTATCCGTTCATTGTGCTACTGTGCTTTTGTGCATCAAGTTTGTCACTGATGTTTTGTGTAAATAATGGAGTGACAGCAATAAAGTATGATGCATGTATAAGTATGTATCAGAAATCCAGTAGCAGTTTAATCACATCTGTAAGAAAGCACAGTAATTAAGCATTAATTAAATATTAATTAATTCGTACGGATACCTGGTTTGGTGAGGGTTGTCACAACTTGTATTATGATACGGGCGTTTAGTGAAGTTGACATTACTAATTTTTGTGAATGTTTAATTGAAGGATACTCGCATCTGAAGATGGCGAAGGGGTAACAAGTGACAGATATGATAGAGGAACGACCTGAAGTATGACAAGAGGAGCATGCTCACCAAGGACCAAATCGCGTAACAATCGCGAATAAGAGTAATGGCAAGGAAAGCCTGACAGGGCAAGAATTACCAGGTGTAGACTTTTAAATTTAATCGCACAAGTAGTAATATGCAACAAACACGTAGGGAAGGGCGGTTGCATATATCTGATAAAACCTAAAAAACCTGAATAGGATATCTATTCAGGATGATGTTTCCAATAAAAGTTTAATAGAAACATGTGTTATTCACGATTAAAATTAACAAAGAAATAATAGGACTAGTTCATATGGAAACTTGGATGGGGGGTAATTATCCAAGTGGAAAACTCTCAATATAATGCTATTGAGAAAAGTAGTGATCACATTAACGAATGTGATTATATAATAGTTCGATAGAATGGAAAAACATTATATATGTTCCAATGTAAAACTAGTAAAACTAATGATCGTTGTTTAGCAACTAAATAAAGTTTTACTAAATGAAATCAGAGATATGAAATAAATAGAGGCGTTACTTACATAGGGCGTGATGTGAAAACAATAAAAAGGTCATGTGTGTCACGTGTTAATCGCTTACTCTAGCCAAGTAAGTACTGGCATATGATACCATGAACTTCTTGTAGTGGACGTATTTACGTCCAATGTAGTAAGGACGGGGTGAATGGGACGAACTAAAAAGGTACCCAAATGAATCAAACAAGCAAGATGTTTGATAATAAACGTAAACGCAAGTCGGATGACGGAAGCGTATTACGTTAGAGTAACGAGCCCGAGAGAAGGGAAAAGGATCAAAGTAAATGAAAATACAGACCGATTAATAGGAATGCTAAGGCATAGAGATAAAATTTTGACTATCACAAGTGATGAAATTCACAAGGACAAGTCAAATGAATAAATAAATAAATAAATAAAGGACTTGATTGAATAGAAGCGATGGGTTTCGCTTAGGCGACCAAATAAATTAAAACAAAGTCTTAATACATACCGGGACGGTTGCATTAATAATGACTTCGGTAAAATACCCGATAGATGGGTAGGATTTTGAAAATATGCGTAAACCAAGAGACGGGAACGCGAAATAGAAAGTCAAAGGACTCGGATTATGTGACACCCGGCTTTTCAGGCCGTACCGTACAATTGTAGCACATGTTGTAAATAGGTAATAGGGCCATATTTGACTGATTATGATGTTTATATGTGAAATTTAATGAGTTGGTAAATTTAAACTTTGATAAAAATTATGTTGGCAACGGTAAGATAAACGATTATCGCGTAACGGTTAAAATGCGAAACGAACATCGGTGACCACCCGATCAGTGTTAAAATCCTAAAAATAGTTTTTTATGATTATAATAATTATTTTAATCATATCCGTGTGGAAAAATAATTTAAAACGCTAGGAAACTCTATTTTTCGAGTTTAAGCGCGTACCGCACGATGTAGCGCGTGTACCGACAAAATACTGTCAACACACCCTGTCAAAGCAACTGATAATCATTTTAGTAATAATTTGATGAGTTTATCACTTTAGAATGATAAAAATAAATAAAAACGCATAACTTCCTATTTTTGCGATTTTAAGCGCGTAGCGCGCAGCACAGCGCGTATACTGCCAAATACCGACAACGTAGCCAGTCCAGGCAAAAAAAATATTGTTCAATAATATTTTGGTGAGTTTGTTTTTATAGAGTGTTAAAAATAATTTAAAACGCACTAAAACGGGATTAAAACGCTAGATAAAATACCCGGTATCAAGTAAAATACTAGTTTTTAGCCAAAATTTACATATATATGTATATAAATACATAAGTAATCGGTTGGGTGTGTGTAAAAGAGACATATGGCAGCCACCTCCTTCTTTTCTCTTTGCATGTTGGACATGTGGACTTATTGGAAAGACAAATCATGATTATGCCACCTTCTATACACTTCCAATTCTCAAATCCAATGCCACACAACTTCACTCTCTCTCCTTCTTCTCTCTTTTGGCCGAACACCCACATCCATCCATTAAATTTCGAAATTTAAAGATCTCTTGAAGATTAAAGCTCATTTCAAGAAATTTCTTAGTTGTTTTGAAGAACCAAGAAGGTTTTCAAGGCGATTCTAAGAGGAAACAAGCTCCATAACGTCAAATCTTATCAAAGCCCACCAATAATCTTGTAGGTATAAAAATTATTTTCTTAAAAATGTTCTTGGTTCTTGGTGAAGAAGATGATAGTAAAAAGTTTCTCTTGTTCTTGAGTTCACTCACAAACTTAAAAATATTAAACAAGAAAATGGTTTTAATCAAATACAAAATGGTGACATGTATGGATATATGTATATGGCCGAAAGTATATGTGTGTGTATAGTGGTTGTATTTTAATCTTTGTTTGCAATAATACTTGTAAGATGTTTGCTTGAATGAACAAGACTATGTGCAAATGTGATAGAGATATAAAGGAATGGTTTAATCATGATTTTTGATTTGAAGTAATGTTAATACATGTTTAAGCATATGGTCTAAAATTGTTAGGTATGTTTGTAAGTTTTTAAGTTGTTGCATGTTCTTGAATTATGATTAAAATGCAAGTGTTTGATGATTTGTGTATGATATGATGAATGTTCATTCAAATCAGTAAGTAAACATGAAATATAAAGCTATATGATATGTTTTGAAGTTACAAAAATTGTGTCATAACTTGGTAGCTTTGCATGTTGTACTATATGCTTGAAAAGTAGTAAATCGGGTGATGTTTGCATGATTTCTGTGCTATTTATGAGACCTGCATATACATGAGTAAAATTATTGTTTTAATCAGTAAATAACATGTATTGTGTTAAAATATCAAGTCGTTTCGAGTTGGGATGATTATAGTAACGTTTAACACAAAACTATGCGTTAAAAACGGTCAAAAATCGACTTTTCGGATGATTTTTAAAAAACTGATTTAGATCAGTAAATAAGTAAATAAACTGAAGTTTTTAGTTTAATAATAAGTATTTTAACTAATTTTAAGTTTACTTGGTGTTTTGATGGTCATATGAGACTTCCGACGCCCGAAAACGTTACCGAATCGTTAAAATACGCATTTTTCAATGAACATTAGTATGAATGAATTTTGAGTGAATCTTTGTAATAAAATGTGTTAAGTGATTTAAACATGTAAATATGATAATATGTTAAGTGATAATTTGATAATGGGAAATTTAGACTATGCATGTATGCATGTACGTTATGTGCGGTAAAAACGGTAAAAGTGCGTTAAATGTATAACTTGTTTGTCGAGCATGAAATTTGATATATATAGGATATTTCATGTATATTTTCTTTGAAAATGAAAAAATAGATAAATTAACAAGATTTCGTGTGTTTCGGTGTTAAATTATATAAACGTTTGTGAATAAATATTATGACGCGCAAATCGTAGGTATATCACGCATAAACGGGAGAGTTAAGGGAATTACACAATAATGGTCACCAATAAAATCGTTCAAAACGCAAAATCATAATAAATATATAAATATATATGGACTCATATATATATATTTTAACGTGCCAACATATTCAAAAATGACAACTTTTCGAGAAAATCTCAAAGTTATGTGATAATTCTAAGAAAATGAGAAACTTAGGATTTTTGTGATTAAATGTTATTTTGATTTAGAATTGTTCCCATATTAGGACGTATATAATCAATTTCTGGGATTGCGGTATTAAAATACGCACCTAAAGGTGAGTGTCAATAAACCCCTCTTTTTACTGCATTATATATACTTTGGGGGTAGAACACGCCAATAAAAGGGTTTAATAATGTTTTTGAAATAAAACATACCTTTTGATATAAATTATATATTTTCATTGAAAATATATGGATTTTTGGGAAATTATATATATATATATATATTTCGGGATGAAATGGTTTTGAAGAATAAATATGTTTCAGGTGGAAACGGGAGTATGCACGGTGTTTGGGGGAAAAACGACCGTGTAGTTGGTACGAATATTGCTTGGTCTCAAGAGAGTAAGTATCAGCATAGGCTTACATTTCGTCGGGGATTTCAGGGGATTCGTACAACATCGTGTGTTAAATTGTCATATTAGTAGGATATATATATTGTACGTGAGGCAGACATCATACTGTTCTCAAAGAGAGAACCCTGCACCCATGATGTCGTTTAATCAGTTTAAGTATTGCACACGAGGAATTGTTGGTAGATCTATTGGGTTGACAACCCCGTCGTGACCGGTCGCCCCGTGTCAATGTCAAACGATGAATTAATATTATGTTCATTGTCTAGTTTTGATTATCCCTGCATGGTTAATATATAGTTCGTATCGTCTAGCTAACATACGAGTCTGAAAGTTGACACTAGAATTTAATATACAAAACCTGGGCAGTACTGCAATCGTCGGAGTAATGAATCGATGGATGCCCATGGATTTTATTAAGGAAGTAAAATGGACCTTCTAAAAATTTCCTGAATCTTTTGTTTTTAAATAAACACCTAATTAGAAAGTTTTCCTTGGAATAAAATTTGTTAGTAAACGAATAAGTGAACTCACCTCCCTTTGTGTTGACACTTGATTTTAACGTGTTCTACGGGTACTTGAGTGCGGCTTCGGGAATTATGGCGTATCTTGTGTTTGTCGATGCATGTTTTGTCACTTAAAATGTTGGACTGATTTCTAAACTTTCTGGGACTAAAATGTAATAAGATCCGTGAGGATCAAAAGACTACTTTATTTTGTCATGGTTATGTTGTGGTTTGGGACGATAAGTTTAAAATCAACGTTCTAATTAAGTAATAATGTCCAACACTAAAATGCATCAAACATCAAGATAGAAATGGGCACCAGCTTCCGTCACCACTACGTTTTATATTCCGCTGCGACGTTTTTGGGATGTGACAGATTATGAGTCATGTCAAAAAGACGATAACAAACATAAATTTTGATAACTACGTTCAACTATTTCAAAGTTGGACGGGTCGAATAAAGAACGAAGTTTGATACTCATAAGTGATGAAATTTCACCCAAAATGAGTCAAATGAGTTAAATAAAGAACAACGCTTGCTAATGTAAGTAAGCGCGAACCGAATAGATAAATAAATATATATATATATATATATATATATATATATATATATATATATATATATATATATATATATATATATATATATATATATATATTGATAAGCCTATGCAAAGGGTTATAAGCGCTAAAAACATTAAGATAAAAGAACCCTGGGTACGGGTTGTAAAGAAGTATAGGTATGAACCGGGTAACGGTAAACGTAGAACAAACCGACATGTAGACGGCGTAAGAAATCGTAGAGTCGGAAGGTTAATCCAAGAAGAACCAAAGGTAGCCTTAGACCATGGTCAAGGTCCATAAAATTCAAGAATGAAAATGAACGATTCTAAACTTAAATTGGTGAAAAGACCTACGGGTCAATAGCGTAAAGCGACGGAACTGGTTACGATTCCCCGTGTAAAACGAGAATGGAAAAAGAATAAATTATGAGTTGTCAATTTCCTGGATATGAGTAATTGATATAGTTAAAAAAACGTTAAACTAAAATTCAGTTTTAGTAAGAAACAACGTTTTAACAAATATGAATACTATGAGACGAATCTGGAAATGATTAATATCAAAGAATATAGGTCTTAACACCGATAGGTGCGAGACGATAAATTCGAAAAGAAGAAGTATGATAAAGAAAAGTCGAACTAAACTCAAACGTGACGTGACACGCTCACGGTCAAGAAAAGTAATATAGAAAATGATCACGTTGAAACGTGGGTTACGGGATAAGGAGTCATAAAGTCGGATGATGAGTTCGAAAGTAAATATATATGTACATTAAATAAAGACATGAATAAAAGATGATCTACGAGATCATCATAACCTACGGGATTATGAGAAGTGTTAAGGTCTACGGGACCAAAAGACCCTTGGGTCACAAATAGAAAGAAACGAACTATTAAGGTCTCACCTTAAAAAAGGTAAAAGGGTGAAAATTTAAAGAAATAGCCTACGAGGCTAAGTAAAGGAACCTACGGGTCACTTGGGTAAAGCATGGAAAACTGGTTACAATTCTCCGTGTAAAATAATAACGGTCAGGAATAAAAAAAAACTTAGAACGGAAATTCCTAGACACGAGAAAAAGATGTGAGACAAGAGAGAGCGTAAACTAAAAATTTAGTTTTTAGTCAAAAGCAATGTTTTAACAAACACAAGTAGAATAAGGAGGTTTAAAAATTCTTAAACACACATAAGGCCGGAGATGGCAAAATAGTATACCCGGGTGACGGAGTATGTAGTGACGGCGACTAATTAGTCTAGCCGGTAAAACTATTCAAAGTTAAGAAAAAGGTCATGACAAATACAAAGCGCTTGTTAATTTAAGAAAAGCGCGGGATAAACATGTTAACAGACGGATGAGACTAAGTGGTTGTAAGGTCCCGTGTTTGCGTCTAATAAAAGACGACTAAGGGACACTAGAAATATAAATTTTTTTTAAGAGTGTCCAACTTTTCGCAATTTAAAACGATGATATCAATAACATATATGCATTAATTTTAACAAAATTTGGGCATGACCCGTCCATAAAACGAGCATACCCCTGTTTTAAACATAATCAGACTAGATACATTTCTACGATTCGTTCAACAAAATACTACTAAGAACCAATACAACAAATTCTGGACCAAAAACATTTGAACAAGCTAGCGGAAGCGTTTGGTATGACATAACATGAACACGCGCTCGCTCCGATTCTCCAAGTCGCCTAAATTGAGGATTTACCTACATTCAACAACAAAACT
The DNA here is from genome assembly GCA_030545235.1 of Helianthus tuberosus. NCBI lineage: Eukaryota > Viridiplantae > Streptophyta > Magnoliopsida > Asterales > Asteraceae > Helianthus > Helianthus tuberosus. Next base: position 66,390,037 of record CM060427.1, on the reverse strand, counting down.
TTAAAAAGTTAGTCGTTATACTTGTTTGCTTATAAAACCGTCATTTTAGTTCCATTCGTGTACGTACTTTCATTTCTCTTACGCATTCGATTACCCAATTAAATGGGTATGACATATACTCTCATACAACTAACCCGTTAGTAGGTGGTGACGACCAAACATAAAATATTGTATAAACTAAAACGTCCATAGCATATTCTAACCGCTTAAGTTACTTCAACCCGATTATCCTTCCAACATTCAATCATTTCATTACTATATCAACACTTCGAAAGTCCGGCATTCATAAACCTGCACTTTCAAACATACTCAATAATAACTTGGTTAGCAAACCCGTAATCTCAACATATTCAAGTACTACATCTTCGTAAAAAGGTCGCCAACCATTTATAAGCATCTATTTAACTACAACACAATGTACGCCTTTTGCATAATTATGTACATACATATATATATATATATATATATATATATATATATATATATATATATATATATATATATATATATCTTCTATACACATCACGCATACTAGTTTATACGACTTAAACTCACCATGACTCCAATTATTCATACTTACATACCATCCTATTCTCTTAACTTAATTAACACACCTCCCTAGTCATGCATATGACCATCCGATAATAGACTTACTTACAAACAAGTTCCATCCATTCGCATGTATAACACATTCGGACAAAATCTTATAAAGGGAAACCGTCCAAACCCCCAGGGGACGTAAATTACGGCCTACCAAGTAAAATACGGCCTAAAATATGGCCTGCCTGCTGTTTACGGCCTCAAACATGATGCTGATGCAGGGGAGGCCGTAAATTCCGGCCTGGGGCGTAATTTACGGCACCTGTGTCTTTATTTCGTCCGTTTACGCTAAAACTTGTGTAACTTTCAAACCGTTTACCCGTTTAACCTCCCGTTTCTTCCTACATGATACTAGCAAATCCAATCTTCTACATGAATCATATCTAAAGCACACTTCTTATGTTAATTCACTATTCAACACACCATTATTACTTCCTATAAACATTCATTCATTGTTTACATCCAATCTCATCCAATAATCTCACCTATGCATTTCATCAAACACTTGGTGTGCATGCCATCATTTAAGCATATAGTACAAGTATTTTATGCATACTCTTCCTAGTTCATAACATAGATTATCAATTTCAACTAGAATTATATAACTTTTATACCATTATCTAACAATTACTTCTTACAATCAACATCAAATATCAACATCACACAAGCATTGAACATGTATAATCATCCATATCATCATCTCTACTACTACAAATAGGTTTATAAAATTTTCTTTCAATTAAACTAAAATCAAGCATGATTTCCACTCTAGGGAGTAACCCTAACATCTAATTAACACAAATCATACCACGAATTCATGATTGGGTTGAAACCCTTTTTCTACAATTCACCAAATCCAGAAATTCGACTTACCACTTCACTAGGTATGCTTAGATGATCGATAAGAGGGCTCATGCACTGGATTTTCTTATGATTTTAGGCTTCAATTGCTTGATTTCTTGAGTTTAGGGTTTCCCCCTCCTCCTGCCCTGTTCGATCGATCCCCCCAGACACACTCACTGTGTGTGGGGTTTTATTTGTTTTTTTTATTAATTTAAGTTTAATCACTTTGCACTTTACCCCCTTCACTTAGTTGCTAATTACAAATCTAATCTTTAAACCACATTTGACTACCATCTTGCCATAAATTCTTAATTATGTTACGTTTGTTATTTATCCTCACTTGTTTTATTGAGTTTTCATTTTTGGGGCATTACAAGTCTACCCCCCTTAAAAGAGGTTTCGTCCCCGAAACCTTTCTCATTCCAACTGGACCAATTCTATTCCTACTTTTTCATTTTTTCATTCACGAGGCTTAGCACCACATGGATGCATTCGAGATCTTGGCAAGAGTTTCATTCATTCATTCATAAACGTCTTTGTACGCATTTTCCCTCCGTTCTTAAATCAAGTAAATTACTTTTATAATGGCATTAAAGTCAGAATCTGATCCAGAGCTCTTATTAGTGTCGTTTTCACTTTATAATGCTAGCTCCTAGCACATACCATCACTAGCGCTTCATTCATCGAATTTATTCTAATTGTATACAGTTATTAACCATACAAGCTACGTCTATGGCTTGTTTCTAACATCCTATTTAAGCATATTACATTCATATGTTTACTAATTGAAATAAGTCGATTTATTTCATTCTACTCATACATCATATGCTATCTTTCATTTTGTTCACTATGAGCCATCCTAAACATTCCATTACTATCTTTACTTCTGATTACCCTTAAGCTCATAGGAGGGGTCGATATATTATCATACGCATATTATAATCATTCAAAGACTTATTGTTACAACCAAAATCACATATCTTAAACTCACTTATCCATACTTAACACGAAAACTAAGCATTATTTCCATGGTCACTATTGTTAGTTATGCCATGCGTATCTTTTCTACAATGTCTTGTTCAAATGAACATGGCCAACAAGCCGAGCATCAAGGTTAGTATTTCTTAACGATACTTGTCGTCTCTTACATTATATCAGAATTTTCACAGTTACGAGCATTCAAGTTCTATACCACTCGACGATCATTACGAACATTTTGAAATTCATTCTACATTTATGCATTACGGTTTGTATATATATATACATTCTATTCTAACACATCCATCTCTAGTCGAGTCATAACCTCCTATTTAAGTTATAACTCTTTTTATACATACCTGACGGAAGTAAATTCCATTGATTCGTTATCCATATCTTACGATGATCATTCCCTTCCGATTAGTGACATTGCGTGTCCATTCTTCAAGCTCACCTATGAGTATAAAACTTAACAAATCAAATCATTAACTACCGAGTTCAAATGGCGAACGCCATCTGACCCGTATGTCCCATTTATCCTTTCTACCATTCTTGCATACAACGCATTTGCATAAATATATTCATGTGTGTATATATATATATATGAAAGTTTAAACAAAATTTGGATCTTATCACTTAAGGAATATTTACTTGTTCGGTCCGTAATTACTTACACATTCGAATATTTTCATTCTTATCATTCTTTTGCTCATTTGCTTTACATTTACTTAACATGGTCAAGCTATCGACTTTTTCTTATGTAGACTAGTTTCGTCTTTTATATCTTAAATCTGTTTCGCGGATTCGAACACATTATTCATACCTTTCGTACCTCCTATGTTTTGAATCTGTCTCGCGGATTCAAACATTGCATTCACATCCTTCATTCTTTGAATCCATCTCGCGGATTCAAACATTTCATTCATGCCTTTCATTCCTTGAATCCGTCTCGCGGATTCAAGCATTGCATCCATATCTTTCATTCTTTGAATCCGTCTCGCGGATTCAAGCATTTCATTCATGTCTTTGATTCCTTGAATCCGTCTCGCGGATTCAAGCATTGCATTCATATCTTTCATTCTTTGAATCCGTCACGCGGATTCAAACATTTCATTCTTATCATCTGCACTTTTTACTCTAACGTAGTACTCTCAATCTCCCGAGAGTCTTACAACTCATTTCACCCATACGCCCACCTGCTACCCAATTCTAACGGACATACCTGTAACAATTATCGCGGTCTCACGAACGTCATACGTTTCTTGTGTACTGGCCAGGTACACAATCCACGTACTAGTTTCGTGTCTTCGCGTAATTGCCACATTATGTCCGAAGAATTAAGTTTCGGCACGTGTTACATTTTTAAAACTTCTTTACCATGTCGTTCTTATATTCATCTAGAATTTTCTTTCGCTTGCCTAATTATACTATTTCATACATCCACGCGTTGAGTTTACGTACCAGGGGTTAATTCGTCTTATTACTTGCCTTGATGCCGGTCCTAGACCGCATTCCCGGATCATCCCTTCCGAACAATTGCGCTTACCCTTCGCATAACCTGCGTGCTCTTGGCCTTATGAATAGCATATTAATAAATGATTAGCATATTCTGTCTATCTTATCCACTAATCGTGGTCACATATGCCTATTAGGACTTATATAGATCTTACACGAACATTCATTAGGCTTTTGAACAACTTAGAAACCCAAAATACGAAAACAAAACAAAACAATTGCGCTTACCCTTCGCATAACCTGCGTGCTCTTGGCCTTATGAATAGCATATTAATAAATGATTAGCATATTCTGTCTATCTTATCCACTAATCGTGGTCACATATGCCTACTAGGACTTATATAGATCTTACACGAACATTCATTAGGCTTTTGAACAACTTAGAAACCCAAAATACGAAAACAAAACAAAACAAAAACTTTTCAGCGGATTTGATTTCAGCTAGCCGTCGGCGACGGCTTCATGCCCCGTCGGCGACGGGCTCTGAAAACTTGCGTCGCCCACAAAAGCCCGTAGACAGCCACTTAGGCCGTCAGCATGCATAAGGGCGTCGGCGACGGCATCACAGCCCGTCGGCGACGGCCCTTCCTTTATTAAAACGCTGGAAATCAATTTTGGGTTGTCCCGATTATTTCCCGAGTCCGTTTTCAGCTACATGGGTCCCGGGACTTTTTATTTTTGTAGGATCGGATTGCGACCTTAACGAGTCGTTCGGAAGAGTTCTAGTCCGTTTCAGAGGCGGAAACTAAGAAACAAACATGTGAACAGCTTGATATTCACTTTAATCTCTTATATATTGATATTGACAACCTTTACAATCGAAAGAGAAACCGGCAGCACTTCGGTATCACTTGACAACAACTTTTCGAACTGTTACAAATGAAATGCCAACTAACCTATATATAGGACACATGATTTCGCTTGAAGCACTTGAAGCGACACCCTTCAAGCGAAATCTTCATGTAAACATATTACAATTTGAAGCGAAATCTACATATAAAATATGTCACAATTTCAAGCGAACCTCAAGTTAACTTCAAATCTGTTTTGTCTTTTGGTGAATCTCAATTCTTGATTAGCTCCGCACCGAACCCGAGACTCGATACAAGACGAAGACGACAGATGTGTGCACCAACAGGCTCCCCCTCAGATGTTGACGAATCTTAAGTGTCGAGTCTTCTCAATCTTCAGTCTTTATTAGTCTTTGAGCTTTCTTCAGGATCTCTATCTGGCTCTATCCTATCTCCAAATCTCTCTCCCTCTAACAGACTCCCCCTCAAAACATGCTGGGATTGTAGTCTGGCTTTTACAGAATTTCAGAATCCTCAGGTATCGGAACCTGGCACTCTATCTGCTATCCTGCACATCCTCTACCCAAAAATAAAATTCACAAGAATAAAATATTTAACAATTTGTCAAATATCATGCACCAACACTGATCCTTTTCCAATCAATATACAATCAATCATTCACAATGATCATTTAACGAATTTTTATCTCTGAAAAACTTTTCAATCAAATTCTCCAAACCTGTTCGTCATGTTCAGCACTCGGAATTTTGAAATTCAGCTCTTCAACATCAGTTGTCTAAAATCTTTTTGAATTTTCCAAAATTTATGCTAAAACACACCGAAAATCTTTTTGGATTTTGAAATAACAAAAATAAACTACAGAAATGAACTATTTACAAACAATATTTTTGTGAGTTTGTGCAAGAGGATCATATCAGTTTTTGAGACAAATCACCAACACCGTTAAGCTTTAAACATTTTAAGTTCTAAACAATTCACCTAGATTGTCAGTATACAGGTCCACTTAAATTTTCACACAAAATTCAACTGCTTCGAGATACGAATTAGTGTTTTAAGACTTAAACATCTACATGTGTCCCACCTCAGTATATACTCCCGTATCCAGACCCCAGTATTCAGTCTTACAGGTGAGTATACCACAGATGATATCTGTAAGGGGAATAAATTATGCAACCGTGATAGCTCAGGTCAGAACTTCCGTTCAGCAGAGAGCCTAGTTGACTTTTAGGTGTGTCCCCTTTAGAGGATCTTTTGAATTACAACAGCCATGATTAGCATCTTTCAATGTTTCATCATTTTTAGCTGAGGGTGGTGCTATATTTCAAGCAAGCAGAAAGTATTCTCCGGGGACTAGGCCATTGCTTCCGCAAAATCAGAAGTCCCGGGATAATACCCCAGATATCACTGAGTATAAAGACCTAGTATCTCAGAATATGGGACCCTTCAAACAAGATTTCAGGGGTTACCTATATATCCTGGAGGTGTTCCCCACGTAGACGCAAGTAAATTTTATGTTTATATCTCGTCACAATTTACTAAATGTGCAAAAACCTACTGACATATCCACAGTGAGATTGTTTATCACATTTAACTTTCCAATTCTTTAGCATGTTGTGATTGTCCACTGATGTACTATCATTTCCTCTTTTATACAACAAAACTCATTTTTATTTTATCATGTTTTTGGCTTTTTCAAATTTTCTAATGTTTTTGGATTTTCTGAAAATTTTTACTCCCCCTAAAATGCAAACACATTTTAGGAAATTTGAAAATAAACTGTACAATAAAGTGACAACTGATATCGAATCACTTCAGATCGCCATCCACTTGGCATAAACAATCAGAACTCCCCCTCACAACAAACTATTTTCCCATTGTGATTTCAAAACACTTAAGTTTGTTTTAATCAAATGGTTTTTCCGGAAAATAAGTTTGATTTTACCAATTGTAGGTTAGGGGTTTCATCACATTGTTTCTCAATCATTTGTAGAAAATCAGATACAATTTAATGTCCCTGATTTACCACTTGTAAGTCGAAATCACTTTTGTGAATTTCTCAAGAAATGTGCCGATTCCTGCTCCACTTAAACCAACCTGGGAGCTCCGGCAAGTCCCAATCTGTAAAATTTAACAAACTTTAAGATTCAATCACACAATCAATCACTAAGAAAGATGCCGATTCCAGATCCGCTATTACAAACTTGGGATCTCCGACAAGTCAGGTTTTTACTCAAACATTACGTCCACCCAAGCCTCACCAGCCTTGGGTGACTTTGGTGGCAAACATCTGTCCCACCAACATTTTGATTTATAAAATTCTTGAGCACCTTTTACCTTCCTATCAACCATCTTACCGAAAATATGCTTGACTTTTCCATTGAAAGCCTTCTCAACATCAAATTCTCCCTTATCAGCGAAGAATTGATTTGAGATCTCTACCTTCCCAACTTTTGACTTCCAGTTTTCCTTTGATAATGAAGGAAAATTTTCATCGTTCACCTCAGGAACGAAATTCACAATCTTTTTCTCAACAAATGACTCCTCTGATTTTATGGAATCAGATTCATAGTCAGAACTTCTTTCAGATTTTACAATCCATTTTTGTTTGATTAAATCACCTCTTCTTTTGTAAAATTGTTTTGAACTTTCACCTTTTTCAGAAATAGAATTTTCAAACACTTTTGATTTCTCAGTTGATTGTTTCTTCTCAAAGACAAGTTTTTCTTTCAGTTTTGAGTTAGAAGTAACTTCCTGTTTTGTGTTGTTGGACTGTTGACAATTCCAAGCAATATGCCCAACTTTTTGGCATTTGAAGCAAGTTCTTCCATCAACTCTTTGAGCAAACTTCTTCACATTCCTCTTTACCTCAGCAAGAAACTCTTGATTCGACTGCTTCCAGAACGGTTTCTTCTGCTCATCTTCACAACTTCCACCTGCAACAAATTTTGTATTTGGTTTATAAGTTTTCTGATTTTGATAATTTTCAGGAGGAATAAATCCTAAACCTTTCTTTTTGAAATTTTTGTTATGGTTTGGTTTCTTTCGATAACCATAACCAGAACTATAACCCTTTTTCTTGTTCAATCTCTGTTGAACTCTTGAAGTGTATTTTTTAGTTTTTTCATCAAGATTTAAATCTTTTATATCAGAAAGATTAATTTCTGTTAATTTGAAAACCTGTTTGATCATTTCAGTTTTTACACTTCCGATTGGAAATTCCTCATCAGAATATAATTTGTCTGAATCATTCAAAGTATAAGCTACTTTGATTGATCCGTCATTCAAATTAGATTTTGATAACAGGAATTCTCTATTGTAAACCCTATTAACCGGTGAATTCTGACTCTTTTCTGACGAACTCTGACTTTCAGACTTAGACTCCGGTTTTGACTCCTCATCCGTATCCAACACCTGATCGGCAACTTTCTTTACTAACTCAGACTCATGATCAGTGTCAGACGCTGTGAATGTAACATCAATATTGTCTGGTAATTCATCAATGATTTCAGACTTTAACTTGATGTTGACTGCCTTTTTTACTCGTTCCTCATTTGGCTTTCTGGGAGAATAAGTTTCATGGATCGGGGGCGGACATCTGTTATACTTTACACTTGGTTTCTTACCAGTATCAGTATCTTCAGTCTTTCCGTCCATGAACGCTTCCAGACCTGCAACAGTAGGATAAACACGATCAATCAAGTAATCACATGTAGTGTAACTCAACAGTAATCGTTTAATCCTTTCACTCTCAATCTTTTCAAGTTCCACATCTTTCTTTAACTTTGCACAATCTTCGATGTACTCATTGATGACTTTCTGATTTGTCATTAATGTTGCACTCATTTTATCCATTGCTTTTTCGGTTTCTGTATTCGTCTTTTTCAGACGATCAACTGTGTTGTTGAGCACATCGTACGACTCCTTAATGTACTTCACATCAGACAGTAAATCTTCTTTAATCTTTTCTAATTCAGCAATCTTCGTATCCTTCTCTTCACAAGCTTTGCAAAACTCTGAACACTTCACACATGGTTTTTCAACTTCAACCATTTTTTCAACTATCTTTTCAACCTCGACAGTCTTTTCAACTTCAACAAGTTTCTCAATTTCAACAATTTTTTCTACTTCAACCAGTTTTTCAACTTCAACTATTTTTTCAATTTCAACACGTTTTTCCACCACTTTCTCCACTTCAACGATTTTCTCAATTACTTTCTCAGTCATTGGTTCAACATTTGCTTCTCCAGCTTCTGTCTTTGTCTTTTCATCAGCTTGCATTTTTGTTGCTTCCAGCTCTTTCCTCAATCTTGCCATCTTTTTCTGATACAGCATCTCCATTTTATCTGCAAAAAACAAATTAAAACTAGTAGGATCAATGCCTTTTCTGGCTCTGTTGAGATGTTCTTCCTCATCATCGGTATCCACATCACTTCCAAGATCTGGAAAAATTGGGATTCTTTTCTGATTAACCTCATCTTCACCTAGAATTCGAGCAACAAAGCCTGATTCTGATGGAATGTATTTATCCCAACTAAATCCCTCGGCAACTTTTTCGTCATCTTGATGAATAAGTAAAGCTTTCTTCTTTACATCAACAGTAGCATGAGCATGTGTAATTTGAGGTTGTTGAGAAGTCTGATGAAAAATTGATTTCTGATAATAGTTGTTCTTTTCTTGATTCTCGGTAGCTTCTTTACTTTTGCACTCTCGTTTAAAATGACCTTTTCCTTTGCAACGGAAACAGGTAACTTTCGATTTATCAAAACCCAATTGAGAAGTAGCCATTCCTCGAAATTCATCTCTACCAGTAATCTCCTGAAATTTTTCAGCTCTCCTCCAAGCACTTGCTAAGCACCACTTGATATCCATCACTTCAAGTTCTTCAGCATCAATTTGGTCGTAATCTTCTTTGGTAAGCATCGGATTGCCAATTTTCCCACCGATCAAACTTTCGTAAGACTCTAACATAGTAACCAATGATGCCATGTGCTGCTTGGCAACTTCCGGAGACAAATTCTGGCCATTTTGAATGTTTAATGTAACATTGCATTGAAGATTTGTTGAATTCGATTGTTGAGGACTTGATGTTGTAAAGTTTGGATCAAAACTCGAGAATGATGAAGATCCACCACTTTGAGTAACATTACTCTTTGTTCCGGATGAACCATCTGCACTGAAACCAGTTTGAATCTTTGGACTAGGGCTGGGGGTAGCCTCAAACTTGTTCCCTTGGTAGTACAAACTGACATCTTGTTTGGCATTTGGATTCGTCATGATAGCTGTTTTCTGAATATCCAACTCATGTTCTTCAATCTTTTGAATAAACTTTGCTAGACTCATATTCTCAGATTTTCTCATGTGTTTGATAATCAACAAATAAGTTCCCCATTTCTGTTGTGGTAATGCCTCAGCAAGTTTATCCACCCATTCCTCATCATCCTTCTTTATATCCAATCTCCCCATTTCCAAGACAAGATGACAATATCTGTCAATTGTCTGTTTCGTTGATTCGTAATCAAAAGCTACAAACATATCGAATGATTTCTTTAGCAAAGCCTTTCTGTTTTTAATCATATCTGCGCTTCCTTTGAATTTCTGAATCAATGCTTCCCAGATTGACTTAGCTGTATTGTCGTGTTGAAGCAAAACAAATATATCTTCTTTGATTGCCTGTTGAAGAATACTGATCATCATTTTCTCACTAGTATACTTCAATTTGTCAGCTTCTGTAAAGTCACAGAAATCCTTTACAAGCCCACGTTCATTTTTCGGTTTTTCATAGTCTTTCTCCAACGAACACCATGCATCGAATCTGTAAGCTTGAACCCAGTTCTCAAATCGATTCTGCCATCCTTTGAAGTCTTCAATGTACATGAGCTTTGGCGGCTTTTGATGAGTTCCCGTCTCATTTTCACTGTACAAAGCTTCAGCAGCTGTAACCGGAGCTACTGGTGTGGCAAACGCGTTGTAGAAATCTTCTTCCATGCTTCAGTAATTAGCAAAAACTTCAGAAAACACCTTACAAGTACTTTCAAGCGAAATCCTGATTAATACAATTCTGAAGCGAAATCAACTATTCTGTCTTGAAGCGAAAACAGATGTTAAGTCTTGAAGCGAAATCAACTGTTTGTTGAAGCGAAATCTGATATCAGGTTCTATTTCAAGCGAAATTAACTATTTCGCTTCAAACACTCAATGTCTTTAAGCGAAACTCTGCTGAATGTTACGAACTCTTTCAAGTGAAATCAAGTTTTTGTCCAGTTTTTGTCATTTTTACTATGAATTTCGGTCTCAAACTTTCAAGGCTTTGTTAGACTACTGTTTTATACAATCGATGAAAAACTCAGACCAATTTGACCGTTAAATCTCTTCCAGATTGAAAAAGAAGGTGTAGAAATCAGAAAATAGATGATATCAAGCTAAACTCTTCTTCCTGTGCTCTGATACCAATTGTAGGATCGGATTGCGACCTTAACGAGTCGTTCGGAAGAGTTCTAGTCCGTTTCAGAGGCGGAAACTAAGAAACAAACATGTGAACAGCTTGATATTCACTTTAATCTCTTATATATTGATATTGACAACCTTTACAATCGAAAGAGAAACCGGCAGCACTTCGGTATCACTTGACAACAACTTTTCGAACTGTTACAAATGAAATGCCAACTAACCTATATATAGGACACATGATTTCGCTTGAAGCACTTGAAGCGACACCCTTCAAGCGAAATCTTCATGTAAACATATTACAATTTGAAGCGAAATCTACATATAAAATATGTCACAATTTCAAGCGAACCTCAAGTTAACTTCAAATCTGTTTTGTCTTTTAGTGAATCTCAATTCTTGATTAGCTCCGCACCGAACCCGAGACTCGATACAAGACGAAGACGACAGATGTGTGCACCAACAATTTTACACGCCTTATCACCCGTAGCCTACTTGAACCTTAAAACTTATACCGTAACACACTACACATACTTATATTAAACGAAAATTTAAAATTTTACCTCATTGGCGATCTCGGAGCGAGCACACTTTTGCACGAGCCATCGGTTTGAGTTCAAGCACTGACACTCTTGCTCGAATCCCTCAAACCTAGGCTCCGATACCAACTTGTAAGGTCCCGTGTTTGTGTCTAATAAAAGACGACTAAGGGACACTAGAAATATAAAAATTTCTTAAGAGTGTCCAACTTTTCGCAATTTAAAACGATGATATCAATAACATATATGCATTAATTTTAACAAAATTTGGGCATGACCCGTCCATAAAACGAGCATACCCCTGTTTTAAACATAATCAGACTAGATACATTTCTACGATTCGTTCAACAAAATACTACTAAGAACCAATACAACAAATTTTGGACCAAAAACATTTGAACAAGATAGCGGAAGCGTTTGGTATGACATAACATGAACACGCGCTCGTTCCGATTCTCCAAGTCGCCTAAATTGAGGATTTACCTACATTCAACAACAAAGCTATAAAAAGTTAGTCGTTATACTTGTTTGCTTATAAAACCGTCATTTTAGTTCCATTCGTGTACGTACTTTCATTTCTCTTACGCATTCGATTACCCAATTAAATGGGTATGACATATACTCTCATACAACTAACCCGTTAGTAGGTGGTGACGACCAAACATAAAATATTGTATAAACTAAAACGTCCATAGCATATTCTAACCGCTTAAGTTACTTCAACCCGATTATCCTTCCAACATTCAATCATTTCATTACTATATCAATACTTCGAAAGTCCGACATTCATAAACCTGCGCTTTCAAACATACTCAATAATAACTTGGTAAAAAGGTCGCCAACCATTTATATGCATCTATTTAACTACAACACAATGTACGCCTTTCGCATAATTATGTACATACATATATATATATATATGTATATATATATATATATCTTCTATACACATCACGCATACTAGTTTATACGACTTAAACTCACCATGACTCCAATTATTCATACTTACATACCATCCTATTCTCTTAACTTAATTAACACACCTCCCTAGTCATGCATATGACCATCCGATAATAGACTTACTTACAAACAAGTTCCATCCATTAGCATGTATAACACATTCGGTCAAAATCTTATAAAGGGAAACCGTCCAAACCCCCAGGGGACGTAAATTATGGCCTACCCAGTAAAATACGGCCCAAAATACGGCCTAAAATACGGCCTGCCTACTGTTTACGGCCTCAAACATGATGCTGATGCAGGGGATTTTCTTATGATTTTAGGCTTCAATTGCTTGATTTCTTGAGTTTAGGGTTTCCCCCTCCTCCTGCCCTGTTCGATCGATCCCCCCAGACACACTCACTGTGTGTGGGGTTTTATTTGTTTTTTTTTTATTAATTTAAGTTTAATCACTTTGCACTTTACCCCCTTCACTTAGTTGCTAATTACAAATCTAATCTTTAAACCACATTTGACTACCATCTTGCCATAAATTCTTAATTATGTTACGTTTGTTATTTATCCTCACTTGTTTTATTGAGTTTTCATTTTTGGGGCGTTACAAGTCTACCCCCCTTAAAAGAGGTTTCGTCCCCGAAACCTTTCTCATTCCAACTGGACCAATTCTATTCCTACTTTTTCATCTTTTCATTCACGAGGCTTAGCACCACATGGATGCATTCGAGATCTTGGCAAGAGTTTCATACATTCATTCATTCATTCATAAACGTCTTTGTACGCATTGTCCCTCCATTCTTAAATCAAGTAAATTACTTTCATAATGGCATTAAAGTCAGAATCTGATCCAGAGCTCTTATTAGTGTCGTTTTCACTTTATAATGCTAGCTCCTAGCACATACCATCACTAGCGCTTCATTCATCGAATTTATTCTAATTGTATACAGTTATTAACCATACAAGCTACGTCTATGGCTTGTTTCTAACATCCTATTTAAGCATATTACATTCATATGTTTACTAATTGAAATAAGTCGATTTATTTCATTCTACTCATACATCATATGCTATCTTTCATTTTGTTCACTATGAGCCATCCTAAACATTCCATTACTATCTTTACTTCTGATTACCCTTAAGCTCATAGGAGGGGTCGATATATTATCATACGCATATTATAATCATTCAAATACTTATTGTTACAACCAAAATCACATCTCTTAAACTCACTTATCCATACTTAACACGAAAACTAAGCATTATTTCCATGGTCACTATTGTTATTTATGCCATGCGTATCTTTTCTACAATGTCTTGTTCAAATGAACATGGCCAACAAGCCGAGCATCAAGGTTAGTATTTCTTAACGATACTTGTCGTCTCTTACATTATATCAGAATTTTCACAGTTACGAGCATTCAAGTTCTATACCACTCGACGATCATTACGAACATTTTGAAATTCATTCTACATTTTTGCATTACGGTTTGTATATATATATACATTCTATTCTAACACATCCATCTCTAGTCGAGTCATAACCTCCTATTTAAGTTATAACTCTTTTTATACATACCTGACGGAAGTAAATTCCATTGATTCGTTATCCATATCTTACGATGATCATTCCCTTCCGATTAGTGACATTGCGTGTCCATTCTTCAAGCTCACCTATGAGTATAAAACTTAACAAATCAAATCATTAACTACCGAGTTCAAATGGCGAACGCCATCTGACCCGTATGTCCCATTTATCCTTTCTACCAGTCTTGCATACAACGCATTTGCATAAATATATTCATGTGTGTATATATATATATATATATATGAAAGTTTAAACATAATTTGGATCTTATCACTTAAGGAATATTTACTTGTCCGGTCCGTAATTATTTACACATTCGAATATTTTCATTCTTATCATTCTTTTGCTCATTTGCTTTACATTTACTTAACATGGTCAAGCTATCGACTTTTTCTTATGTAGACTAGTTTCGTCTTTTATATCTTAAATCTGTTTCGCGGATTCGAACACATTATTCATACCTTTCGTACCTCCTATGTTTTGAATCTGTCTCACGGATTCAAACATTGCATTCACATCCTTCATTCTTTGAATCCATCTCGCGGATTCAAACATTTCATTCATGCCTTTCATTCCTTGAATCTGTCTCGCGGATTCAAGCATTGCATCCATATCTTTCATTCTTTGAATCCGTCTCGCGGATTCAAGCATTTCATTCATGTCTTTCATTCCGTGAATCCGTCTCGCGGATTCAAGCATTGCATTCATATCTTTCATTCTTTGAATCCGTCACGCGGATTCAAACATTTCATTCTTATCATCTGCACTTTTTACTCTAACGTAGTACTCTCAATCTCCCGAGAGTCTTACAACTCATTTCACCCATACGTCCACCTGCTACCCAATTCTAACGGACATACCTGTAACAATTATCGCGGTCTCACGAACGTCATACGTTTCTTGTGTACTGGCCAGGTACACAATCCACGTACTAGTTTCGTGTCTTCGCGTAATCGCCACATTATGTCCGAAGAATTAAGTTTCGGCACGTGTTACATTTTTAAAACTTCTTTACCATGTCGTTCTTATATTCATCTAGAATTTTCTTTCGCTTGCCTAATTATACTATTTCATACATCCACGCGTTGAGTTTACGTACCAGGGGTTAATTCGTCTTATTACTTGCCTTGATGCACGTGTTACATTTTTAAAACTTCTTTACCATGTCGTTCTTATATTCATCTAGAATTTTCTTTCGCTTGCCTAATTATACTATTTCATACATCCACGCGTTGAGTTTACGTACCAGGGGTTAATTCGTCTTATTACTTGCCTTGATGCCGGTCCTAGACCGCATTCACGGATCATCCCTTCCGAACAATTGCGCTTACCCTTCGCATAACCTGCGTGCTCTTGGCCTTATGAATAGCATATTAATAAATGATTAGCATATTCCGTCTATCTTATCCACTAATCGTGGTCACATATGCCTACTAGGACTTATATAGATCTTACACGAACATTCATTAGGCTTTTGAACAACTTAGAAACCCAAAATACGAAAACAAAACAAAACAAAAACTTTTCAGCGGATTTGATTTCCGCTAGCCGTCGGCGACGGCTTCATGCCCCGTCGGCGACGGGCTCTGAAAACTTGCGTCGCCCACAAAAGCCCGTAGACAGCCACTTAGGCCGTCAGCATGCATAAGGGCGTCGGCGACGGCATCACAACCCGTCGGCGACGGCCTTCCTTTATTAAAACGCTGGAAATCAATTTTGGGTTGTCCCGATTATTTCCCGAGTCCGTTTTCAGCTACATGGGTCCCGGGACTTTTTATTTTACACGCCTTATCACCCGTAGCCTACTTGAACCTTAAAACTTATACCGTAACACACTATACATACTTATATTAAACGAAAATTTAAAATTTTACCTCATTGGCGATCTCGGAGCGAGCACACTTTTGCACGAGCCATCGGTTTGAGTTCAAGCACTGATACTCTTGCTCGAATCGCTCAAACCTAGGCTCCGATACCAACTTGTAAGGTCCCGTGTTTGCGTCTAATAAAAGACGACTAAGGGACACTAGAAATATAAAAATTTCTTAAGAGTGTCCAACTTTTCGCAATTTAAAAAGATGATATCAATAACATATATGCATTAATTTTAACAAAATTTGGGCATGACCCGTCCATAAAACGAGCATACCCCTGTTTTAAACATAATCAGACTAGATACATTTCTACGATTCGTTCAACAAAATACTACTAAGAACCAATACAACAAATTTTGGACCAAAAACATTTGAACAAGCTAGCGGAAGCGTTTGGTATGACATAACATGAACACGCGCTCGCTCCGATTCTCCAAGTCGCCTAAATTGAGGATTTACCTACATTCAACAACAAAGCTATAAAAAGTTAGTCGTTATACTTGTTTGCTTATAAAACCGTCATTTTAGTTCCATTCGTGTACGTACTTTCATTTCTCTTACGCATTCGATTACCCAATTAAATGGGTATGACATATACTCTCATACAACTAACCCGTTAGTAGGTGGTGACGACCAAACATAAAATATTGTATAAACTAAAACGTCCATAGCATATTCTAACCGCTTAAGTTACTTCAACCCGATTATCCTTCCAACATTCAATCATTTCATTACTATATCAATACTTCGAAAGTCCGACATTCATAAACCTGCACTTTCAAACATACTCAATAATAACTTGGTTAGCAAACCCGTAATCTCAACATATTCAAGTACTACATCTTCGTAAAAAGGTCGCCAACCATTTATATGCATCTATTTAACTACAACACAATGTACGCCTTTCGCATAATTATGTACATACATATATATATATATATATATATATATATATATATATATATATTTATATATATATATATATATATATATATAGGACAAAGATCCGTTAGGAACCACCCCTTATTGCGAGAACCGCGAGAACCAGTGTGAACACAAACAGTAATTCCTAAAAAAATCTAAAAAACACCCAAAAATTTTTTTTTTATTTTTTTACTATTTTTTTGAAACAATCGCTATATTTTGTTAATAAAAAAAAATTCAAAAAAAAAAAAAAAAAATTTGAGTAACAGTTATCCATGCACATGTGCATATGTGTCGTTTCTTTGTCAAATTCCGTAATTCATTACAAATAATAGTCAATTGCACTTTCATTTACACTACTACGTGTAATACACTATTTTTTACATTACCAATGTTAGAAATGCACATGTGCATCTATATGTATCAACAGGAAATAAGGTGTTTTGGTACACTACTTTCTCTTTCATCTATCATTCCATCCATAATACACAAGCATGCACATGTGCATTTTTGTCATTTCTTTGACAAATTCCGTAATTCATTACATATATTAGACAATTGCACTTTCATTTACACTACCATATGTAATACACTACTTTTTACATTACCAATATTAGAAATGCACATGTGCATTCATATGTATCAACATGAAATAAGGTGTTTTGGTACACCACTTTGAATACACTTTCCCTTTCATCTATCATACCATCCATAATACACAACCATTACCTCCTACCATCCATAATACAATACCATTACCTCCTACCACCCATAATACAATACCATTAACAATATTTTCACTTTATTACATGTATGTAAACACCATTTATACCATCCAATCAACATATTACATAAAAAATTGACAACTATAACCAAACCATCAACCACTAGATATAACTAACCAAAAAACATGTATATGGGTCTACTTCTCCATTCAAAATCACAAACTTTTTGTACCAAAACACGTTATATCATGGTTATACCTAATTATGCACATGTGCATTTTGAATATTGGTAATGTAAAAAGTAGTGTATTACTAATGGTATTGTAAATTAAAGTGCAATTGTCTATTCCTGATAACGTATTACCGAATTTGTTGAAGTAATGATACATATGCACATGTGCATGGATAACTCTTACTCGAAAAAAAAAAGTTTTTTTTTTTTTTTTTTTTTTTTTTTTATGGGAACGAAATATAGCGATTTTTTATTAAAAAATATTAAAAAAAATAAAAAAAAAATTTTGAGTGCTTTTTTGATTTTTTTTTAGATTTTATTTTGTGTTCACATTGGTTCTCGCGGTTCTCGCAATAAGGGTGGTTCTCGCATGAACCTTACCCTATATATATATATATATATATCTTCTATACACATCACGCATACTAGTTTATACGACTTAAACTCACCATGACTCCAATTATTCATACTTACATACCATCCTATTCTCTTAACTTAATTAACACACCTCCCTAGTCATGCATATGACCATCCGATAATAGACTTACTTACAAACAAGTTCCATCCATTAGCATGTATAACACATTCGGTCAAAATCTTATAAAGGGAAACCGTCCAAACCCCCAGGGGACGTAAATTACGGCCTACCTAGTAAAATACGGCCTAAAATACGGCCTGCCTACTGTTTACGGCCTCAAACATGATGCTGATGCAGGGGAGGCCGTAAATTCCGGCCTGGGGCGTAATTTACGGCACCTGTGTCTTTGTTTCGTCCGTTTACGCTAAAACTTGCGTAACTTTCAAACCGTTTACCCGTTTAACCTCTCGTTTCTTCCTACATGATTGTAAATTAACATTCTATCATGTAAACTTGAAATCCAACATCCGAGTTAGGGAATTTCTTAACTTATACGTGTTCGGCTTATTATTCATCTACGAATTGTTCGACCCGTTCATGCATTTATCAAAATAATCTATTGATTTGACCTCAACTTCATATGAAATTAATAATTAAACATTATATTACTTAAACAAACTAAGAAGTGATTATGAAAATCACTTACCTTGTGCTCACCATGTTTATGCTAGTTTCTTTGCCTCCTCTTTGACCCGTTTGCTTCCCATGAGTTGGTCCATCTTGACATGGTTCTTATTCTTTCAAGCTATCATGTTTACAACATTGTTAGCATATATGCTTATACATAATAACGTCCATTTCCAACACATGGGTCACATTGACTTTCACTAGTCCATTATAACATACACAAGTCCTATTTTAACAATTATTTCATTGCAATTCCATACAATTTAACATATCATCAAATCATGGCATGTTAGAACATACCCATTATACTATATATGCTTCACACTCATGTAGTAAGACACATACAACCACATTCACCTAGATTCCACGTATGTACATAAACAACTTCCATTCATACTAGTATTTAGGTAATCCTACATGTAGCATCATAATCCATGATTCGCCAACCTAAATCACCATTCGAATATTTCTTCTTCCTTGTACATTCACGTTCTTACAATTAATTCATAACCATATTTAGAAAGTTCGGCAACACATGGAGTCCATTGTATCATTTAAGCATAAGGTACCATTCCTAAAGCATACTACTACCATATGATACTAGCAAATCCAATCTTCTACATGAATTATATCTAAAGCACACTTCTTATGTTAATTCACTATTCAACACACCATTATTACTTCCTATACACATTCATTCATTGTTTACATCCAATCTCATCCAATAATCTCACCTATGCATTTCATCAAACACTTGGTGTGCATGCCATCATTTAAGAATATAGTACAAGTATTTTATGCATACTCTTCCTAGTTCATAACATAGATTATCAATTTCAACTAGAATTATATAACTTTTATACCATTATCTAACAATTACTTCTTACAATCAACATCAAATATCAACATCACACAAGCATTGAACATGTATAATCATCCATATCATCATCTCTACTACTACAAATAGGTTTATAAAATTTTCTTTCAATTAAACTAAAATCAAGCATGATTTCCACTCTAGGGAGTAACCCTAACATCTAATTAACACAAATCATAACACGAATTCATGATTGGGTTGAAACCCTTTTTCTACAATTCACCAAATCCAGAAATTCGACTTACCACTTCACTAGGTATGCTTAGATGATCGATAAGAGGGCTCATGCACTGGATTTTCTTATGATTTTAGGCTTCAATTGCTTGATTTCTTGAGTTTAGGGTTTCCCCCTCCTCCTGCCCTGTTCGATCGATCCCCCAGACACACTCACTGTGTTTGGGGTTTTATTTGTTTTTTTTTATTAATTTAAGTTTAATCACTTTGCACTTTACGCCCTTCACTTAGTTGCTAATTACAAATCTAATCTTTAAACCACATTTGACTACCATCTTGCCATAAATTCCTAATTATGTTACGTTTGTTATTTATCCTCACTTGTTTTATTGAGTTTTCATTTTTGGGGCGTTACAGTGGTTAAGTGACAACTCGGTCAATAAAGATAAAAGATATAAGCTGAAAGTAACGGCTCGCGAGGCCTTAGACATAAAAGACGTACGCATCAATATAAATAAAACGTTAGATTGAAAGGAAAGAAAGAATGTCTTGAAAATGAAACTAAGTTCGTTTAGTCTAAATTAAAAAGAACTACGTAAATAAGGTTTCGGGGACGAAACCTCTTTAAGGGGGGTAGACTTGTAACACCCCGAAAACGGGTTTGGTAATCAAACCACGTTAATACTAAAAGACGGGTAAAATACCGTTAGTGGTAAAATTTACCCGATGAACATTAGGACTTAAACAAATAATCTTAATATTAATTAAAAAAAAGGAAAAGAAATGCCTTGATGTTAGTGCATATGTATGTTGACTTCGTCTTGTATAGAGTCATGTTACAGGATAGTTAGACCAAGACACATAGTTCGAGAAAAACGGGAAACATGTCTGAACTGACTAGTTCGTGCGACCTGGCACTAGGTCGTGCGACCTGGTCTTTTCTGGTTCGTGCGAAGTGGTTTTCCCTATATATAGGAGGTCTTGAGATTTCATTTGTAACATTCTGATTCCAGAGACAAGGTGTTGCCGAAGTGTCGTACGATCTATAATCACTTTCAAATCAATACTAACGACAGTTAAAGTGATTCTTAGTGTTAAACAAGCTGTAATCATGTCCGAATCATTGAATTCCGCCTTTGGTTTGGTCTAGAACTTTTTCTGATCAACTTGTTTGATCGATTCATCGATCCTACAAGTGGTATCAGAGCTCAGGAGGAAGAGTTCTTACCATTTCAGCTTGTTTTCACGGATAAATCTGTTTTCTACTCATTTCTTCTCACTTTTCTACACTTTTTCATCAAAATCAGATCGTTTTCACGGTTAAAATGATCTGAATTTCACATATAACACGTAAAACATTGTTTTAATCAATCCGGGAACAAATCAGACCTAAAATCAACCTAAAACTTGTTAAAATTGACCATATCGCGTGAAAATCATCTTAGATCATTCGACATACTGTCAGTTCGTTTGAAAATTTACTTCAGGTCGTACGAATTGATCATCCAAGTCGTGCGAAGTGTTCAAATCATTTGAAATCAGTCAGGTCGTGTGAAATTTAGCAAGGTCGCACGAACTGAACATCCAGGTCGTGTGAAAAGTTGTTCAGGTCGTGTGAAACTAGATTCAGGTCGTGTGGGGTGAGGTCAAACTACCAGGTCGTTTGAAAGTGTTCAGACCGTGTGAAATATCATCCAGTTCGCATGGAGTGTGTTATAAATCCCAGCTCGTTTGAACCAGCTTGTTTGAACCAACTCGTTTGAACCAGATCGTTTGAACTCAGTTCGTTTAAAACTCCAGCTCGCTTGAACTTTGTGATTTTGTGAATCTTTTCACCAAAACATGGATAACGAGTTTTACAATGCTTTTGTTACTGCCCCGGCTACTCCAGCTACTGTTGCCGAAACTGTCGGTATCGAGAATGAAACAGGAACTTTCCAAAAGCCTCCAAAGCTTATGTACATTGAAGACTTTAAAGGATGGCAATATCGTTTTGAAAACTGGGTGCAAGCAAATAAGTTTGATGCATGGGTTTCGTTAGAGAAAGATTATACTTTATCGAAAGATGATCTTGGAAATGAAAAACCATTAAGTCAATTTACACCGGATGAAAAATTAAGATACACCAGTGAAAAGATGATGATTTGCATTCTCCAACAAGCGGTAAAAGAAGATATTTTCGTTTTGCTTCAACATAAGGGAACTGCTAGATCAATCTGGAAAGCGTTGATTAAAAAGTTTAAGGGTAGTGCTAATATGATAAAAAATAAACGTGCATTACTAAAAAAATCGTTTGATATGTTTACAGCTTTTGAAGGTGAAACAAGAAGAACGATTATTGAGAGATATTGTCATCGTGTCATGGAAATGAAAAGATTGGACATCAAGAAAGAAGATGATGAATGGGTTGATAAGCTAGCCGATGCGTTACCACAGAATGAATGGGGAACATATCTGTTGATTTTAAAGCATAACCGACAATTTGAAGATATGAATTTGAGTAAGTTTATCCAGAAGTTGGAAGAACATGAGCTAGCAATTCGAAAAACTGCTACAATGAGAAGTCCGGGTGCTCAACAGGATGTGAGTCTATACTATAGAGGAAGCAAAGTTGAGACCACTCCAAGTCCAAAGATTTAGACTGCGTTTAGTGCTGGTGGTACTTCCGGAATAAATGCAAACAATACAAATCAGAGCAATGGATATTCTTCGTCTTATTCAAGTTTTGAACCAAATTTCTCAACACCAAGTTCTCAACAACAAAATTCAACAAACTTTAATGGTCAAGTTCTGCAATGCAATGTTACATTAAATATTCAAAATGGTCAAAATTTCTCTCCAGATATTGCAAAGCAACACATGGCATCACTTGTTACTGTGTTAGAATCGTATGAAAGCTTGGTTGCTGGACGAATTGGTAATCCGATGCTCCCTAAAGAGGATTACGACCAGATTGATTCTGAGGAACTTGAGTTAATGGACATCAAATGGTGTTTAGCTAGCGTTTTAAGAAGAGCAGAAAAGTTCAAACAAATCACCGGAAGAGATGATCTTCGTGAAGCTGCAACATCTCAGCTAGGTTTTGACAAATCGAAGGTTACTTGTTTTCGTTGCCGAGAAAAAGGGCATTTTAAACGAGAATGTACAAACAGAGAAGCAACAGGAAGACAAGATCCTTTTGGAAACAACGATTATCATCGAAAAGCAATTTATCATCAGGTTGCCTAACAACCATATCAACAACAATCTTCACACTCAAATACTATTCCGATTGAAGATGGAAAGAAGAGAGCTTGTTTTGGTCTGATAGATCAAGAAGATGAAAGGATTCCAAAAGAGTTCAATTGGGATGATTATGATCCTTCTAGACCTTCAGTTTCTAAAGCATTTGTTGCTCGAACGATTGAAGAAGAATCCGTCAAATCTAAGAACAGTCCGAGAAGACAACCGATTTTTAAGTCATTAGGAAGTGATGCAGACACTGTTGATGAGGAAGAGTATATTAATAAAGCTAGAAAACAGTTTGTGACAACTATACTCTGTAATCGATATACGATGTAAAACAATGTTGATTATTAATAAAAAAATGTGCTTTGGTGTTATTATATGTG
This sequence comes from Helianthus tuberosus, assembly GCA_030545235.1. NCBI lineage: Eukaryota > Viridiplantae > Streptophyta > Magnoliopsida > Asterales > Asteraceae > Helianthus > Helianthus tuberosus. The sequence continues at coordinate 66,366,302 of CM060427.1, read as the reverse complement.
TTTGATGTCTTTATGTGTGTGTTTATGTTTGGTGTTTTTACAAATTCGATTCCGATTTCAAGCTTTAAATCGCTTTCTGGAAGGTTATACGCGCACAGATGCGTAAATATAACCAGTTTAATGCAACAAACACTCCGGGATAGTGACATAGGCTTAACATACCTTAAATAACCTTTACATAACTTAGAAATAAGTTTTGAATGGTTTGGTGTGTTGAAAACAAGTCTATTCGATCACAGGGACTAATTGTGTCAAACTGTGAATCTATGGGGATTTACACAGTAACGAACATTCCGGAACTTGATCATAAGTTAAACATACCCTAAATATCCTTTACATAGCTTAGAAATAGGCTTTGAGGGGTACGGTATGCTAAAATAAACTTTATGCTCATTCAGGGACTAAAAGCGTCAAAAAGTGCACAAGTTTGCATTTTCGCGCATAACTTACGTTCTGAATACACCCGGACATCCAAAAATTTATGTAAGCACTAAAAAATTTTATTTTAGTGTTTGGCATAAGAAAAATCCATTCGTCGTGTCATTTGGATCGTTTTTCGCGCTTATGCGCATTCCGTCGTAATTAGCCGAACAACGCAACCCTACGGCTAAACGAACCGACATCCGAGATATTTTTGAGAACATTTTAGGTTCCCTTTTACTTTAACTTCATTTTAGAGCTTTGAAATGGGGTTAACGGGCCTTAAACGCGTCGGAAAAGGCCTTACTACACTACAGGGACCAAATCTGCCATTTTTGAAACTTTCTGTGCAGAAACACTGAATCTGGCCTATACCACCTTTGCACATGGTTTTGGGCAATACTATGGGCTGGTTTGATGTGCACATGGTATTACAATACCATGGGTGCAAGTGTATGGCTAAGATTGAAGCACATTTTCCAAGAAACGATCCTAACGGTTCGGGAAATCCTATAAATACCCCATGCCTTCAATTGCAAAACCCACTAGAATTTTGATTTGAGAAACTCTAAGTTGAAACCATTGTTTCATACCTGAGTTACTTGAATCGAGATTAGCATTCGGGGACCCTTCGTAAGTATTCCTTCGTTCTTTTATTGCTTTTCGAGTCTTTTCGAGTCTGAAAGTCAAACTTTGTTTGACTTTCTGCGTTGACCAGTTTATGGTCAATGCGAAGTTCGTTTGAACTTCGCAACGTGATTGTAATCACGATGGTTATAGTCCCTTAGGACTATGCCTACTGATTACCACGTTGTCTAGGGTCGTAAGGGTAAGCGATCTGATAAATCGCTTATACCTTCGAGCCCGACCCATTTGGTCGATCATTAGGATTCGACCAAATACATTAGGTGACCATAGTATATAGGGAATAACCTTCCGAGGTTATACCTTATGGTCGCTTCGTTAAGTAGTTGTATGATAGGTAGTTTATATGCCTTAGGTAAATTACCAAAATACCCTTTTCATGTATAATTGGTAATTTAGCTTATGTAACTTAAACTTTTGTACATAACTGATTATACAACATGATAAAACATGTATAGGCATATAATACTTGTCATAGGACTAGTTAGACGTCTCGAACGCGCTTTGCGCGCACGACGCGTTAAAGTAGCATAAGTTACCTTAATGGGTCACGATGGGTCGAAAGCACTTAGGTTAGGTTCCGATTGAGGATGTAGGCTTTGTTAAACCATATCACATGAGTTCTAACACTCATTTGGTTTACAAGACCTCATTCTGTCCGATCTTCCGATTTAGGCGTCTATTGTTTGATTAGTGATTCGATTACTAGGTACTGTTTGATTTCTCTGGTTTGCTCGAGTTTGTTGAAGTTCTATTGACTAAGGATACTTTGCACTACATGTGAGTACATAGTTCCCTTATTTTACTGCTTTCAATTGTTTTGGGGTGATTCATATGTACTAAATGTTTTCAAGGTTTTAACGATGGTATCAAAACGATTTTTGATGTTATAACGATGGTTTCAAAAACGATTAAGACGATTTATACAAAACTAATAACGATTTCGATAATGTGAACGAACTTGTTGGTTGGGTTACATAACAAATGACATTCATTAGCAATGATCAAGTCGACCAGTATTAGGTTATGGTACCATAGGAACTGACAAATCCCGTTATCATACTACACCCATGGTTATGTGTGGGGGTTGTGGGTAGCGACTGAATCTGATATTTGTTAACTTACCCTATGGAGGTTTGTTAATGCGAGAACGAGAAGCGACGAGGGACGAGTCACGAAGGTTTGAATGTTATTAGCGAGACAACCACATATATAAGTTATTCACAATTAAAATGAGGACGATTTGGACGATGTAAACGATTTCTAAACGATTTGGGTAAACGATAGCGAAACGATGTCACACAACGATGTTTTCGAAGTAACATACGGGTTTTATTAACGAGTTAATACGAGCTGTTTTACAATTTGCTTTGCTAAAACAAAGGTTTTTGGGTTAAGAATCATGGCTACGAGGTTTCATAAACTATAACCCGTTCGATTTGAGTTGGTTAATAAAGTTGCAATATTATACTCTTTTCAAAACAAGGTTTTTAATAAAGTATTGCAACATTTAAAATAGCCATGAATCCAATACTCCTATAAAACCTATGTACTCGCCAGCATTTCTTTGCTGACTGTATTTTCACATATGTTTCAGGAATTGATGCTTGATGATGATTTGCTAGGATGCATGCGTCACGTAGGATCTGGACGAGGCCTTAGTGACATAAAACAATATTAGTCGATATGTAACTTGTTTGTTCCATTTTAAGACAATGATAATGTTTAATATTCAATAAAACGAAACACTTTTGTATCCATGGTTATGAAACGATAATTCTGTTGCAACACGCCCCGACGTTTTCCGCTGCGATTTGTTGTTTTACGCGGTCGGGGTGTGACACAGTTGGATTCTTATAGTTTTAATTTGTTTTTTTGCAGATAAAATCGATATGTTGAAAGAGAAAAGGGTTGCTAGACTGAAGAGAGAAATGGAAGCAAGAAGGGTTGCTGAAGAACAGACTAAAGTTCAGATGGAAGCTGATGAGGCAAAAGTTGAAGAAAAACCAACAGAGAAGGTCGAGGTTGAAGAGAATGAAGTGAAGATAGAAGTTGAGAAAGAACCGATTGTGATTGAAAAGGTGGTGGAGAAAATAGTAGATAAAATCATTGAAGTTGAAAAAATTGTTGAAGTTGAAAAAATAGTTGAAGTTGAAAAGATTGTAGAGGTTGAAAAACCTTGTGCTAAGTGTTTAGAATCTTGCAAAGATTGTGTTGAAAAAGATATAAAGAATGCTGAATTGGAGAAGCTTAAAGAAAATTTGCTGCACAATGTGAGAAGCATAAAGGAATCATATGATCTCCTAAGCAGCAAAGTAAATTTGTACAAAGGAGCTTGTGATGAGGATATTCAGATGAAGAATCTTCTAAAAGCAACAGTTCTTCAAAAGCAAACTGCAAACAACAAATACATTGAGATTAATGCAGGGTTGAAACAAGAATTGGCAGCAATGACGATCGAAACAGAAAGAGTGAACAATTTACTTCGAAGTTATCAAAGTTCAGATTATGTTATTGATCGCATCTATCCTACCATGGCAGCTCATAAGTTTGCAGATGATGAAGAAAATTCTGGCAAGAAAACTGGTTTGAATTATAACAGAGTGCCCAAATCCAATGTGGGATGGCTATACCCCCCGAGACTTTGAAAAGGTGGCTGAAGCACTCAATCTGAATCTGAAATCCGAGTCTATCGATGGATTTCCAGATGATATTGATGTCACCTTCATAGCTTCTGACACTGATCATGAGTCCGAGATAATTAAGAAAGTGGTCGATCAGGTGTTGGATAAAGACGAAGAGTCAAAGTCAGAGTCTAAATCTGAAAATTCGAGTTCATCAGACAAAAGCTCGAATTCACCGGTTAAAAGGGTTTATAATAAAGATTTTCTGATGTCACAAAATAATTTGAATGACGAAACATTTAAAGTAGCATATACTTTGAATGATTCTGACAAATTATATTCTGATGAAGAATTTCCAATAAGAGGTGTTAAAACTGAAATGATTAACAAGGTTTTCAAATTAACAGAAATTAATATTTCTGAAATAAAAGATGTAAATCTTACTGAAAAACCTAAAAAGTACACTTAAAAGTTCAACAAAAACTGAACAAGAAAAAGGGTTACAGTTCTGGTTCGGGTTATCTAAAGAAACCAAACCATAACAGTAATTTCAAAAAGAAAGGATTAGGTTTTATTCCACCCGAAAATCATAAAAATGAGAAAATTTATAAACCAAAAACTATATTTGTTTCAGGAGCAAGTTCTGAAGAGGAGAAGGAGAAACCTTTCTGGAAACAGTCAAACAAGGAGTTTCTCGCCGAAAAGCAAAAGAATATGTTGAAAGAATCTGAACAGAGAGTTGAAAGAAGAACTTGTTTCAAATGCCAAGAGGTTGGACATATTGCTTGGAATTGCCCAAAGTCCACCAACACAAAACAGGGAGTTTCTTCTAACTCTAAATTGAAAGTGAAATGTGTTGATAAAAAGGAACAACCAATAGAAAAATTTTAAGAGTTCAAAAATTCGACTTTCGAAGTTGGTGAAAGTTCGAAACATTTTTACAAAAGAAGAGCCAATTTAAACAAACAAAAATGGATAGTTAAGAAATCAGAAGTTATTTCTGGCAATGAATCTGATTCGTCAAAGTCAGAGGAGCCATTTGTTGTGTTAAATGATGAGAACTCTGTTCCAGCAATGGATGATGAAAATTTTCCACCATTGTCAAACGGAAACTTGAAATAAAAAATTGGTAAGATTGAGATTTCAGATCAATTCTTCTCTGATTAGAAAGAATTTGATGCTGAAAAAGCATTTAGTGGTGAAGTGCTACTTATTTTTGGTAAGATGGCTGATGGGAAGGTGAAAGGAGTGAAAGAATTTTATAAATCGAAAATTGTTAAACCAAATGAGGATGGTTCACCCATGATTGATCAGGCATGGGTGAGATTCCTTAAAAAAATAAAATCCTGACTTGCCAGAGCTCCCAAGTTGGTAATCATGGAGCATGAATCAGCATCATTCTTGAAATTTTTTTTTGTGAAAAACCTTCAAGTGTTAGATTTTACAAGTGGTTGAAAGAACAAAGTGATGAATGGATCCCCATGATGTGTGAAATCAACAAAACTAATTTTCCAGAAAAACCATTTTGATTAAAACAAACTTAAGTGTTTTGAAATCTTAATGGGAAAATAGTTTGTTGTCAGGGGGAGTTCTGATTGTTTATGCGATGTGAATGGAGAATTGAAGAAATTCACATCAGTTTGTCATTTTATTTGTACAGTTTATTGCGATTACTTTCAAATTTTCCCGGAAAATCAAAAATTGAAATATGTTTTTGATTTTAGGGGGAGTAAAAAATTTAGAAATTTTGAAAAAAACCAAAAACATGATAAAATCTAAAAACCAAAAAAATCATAAAATCAAAATGAGTTTTGTTGTGAAAAAAAGGAAATGATAGTACATCAGTAGACAATCACAGTACGCTAAAGAATTGGAAAGTTAAAATGTGATAAACGGTCTCACTGATTGTTAGGACCGGTTTGACACCATACGATTGCGTAACGAAAGTTTGACGTGCGGAATCCGTGAACGATCGAGACCGAAACACACAAGCTGTAATATAAACTGTGATTCTATATAAGATCTGAAATTGTACAATCACTTGAATCACTTAGAGACTTTCTCTCTCTAGTTTCTCTCTCTAGAACTAGAGCTCTTCAAATCTCTAAAATAGCAAAAGTCTTAAAATGATTTAGCTTGAACTCTATTTATAGTGATGAGGTTTAGCTTGAAAATGTCATGACCATTTCAAGGGAAACCTTAGATTTAGCTTGAAATGAACATGTGTTCACTTCAAGGGAAACCTTCACTATTAGATTTAGCTTGAAACTGTCAAGTAACATTTTCAAGGAAAATCACCACTTTCAAGCTAAATTACATTAAACATACTATTTCATGATACAAGACAAAGTCAATAGACATAGTGCACTAACACTGATGATATGCCAGTAGGTTTTTACAGCTTAGTAGATTGTTTTCGAGATATTAACCTAAATATCAAATACTTACTTATCTCGTGGGGAACATCTCTCGGATATATGGGTAACCCCCGAAATCCTGTTTGAAAGGCTTTCTATTTCTGACATACTAGGTCTTTGTGCGTGATGATATCTGGGGTATTATACCAGGACTTCTGATTTTGCGGGAGCAATAGCCTAGTCCTCGTATAATGCTCTGCACTGTTTTTTTTTTCATAAAGCCCACCCTCAGCATAAAAAATGATGAAACATTGAAAAATGCTAATCATGTGCTGTTGAAAAGAAGATCCCCAAGGGGGACCCACCTAAAGTCAAGCCATCATCTCTCTGATTTTGCAGAAGCAATAGCCTGAGCTCTCATGGCCTCGCATTTAACCCTTACAGATATCATTAGTGTACATTCACCTGTAAGACGGAATATAAGAGTCAGGATATGGGAGTATATTCTGAGGTGGGACATGTGAATAAGTTTAAGTCCTTAAAAAATTAATCTCGTGTCTCGAAACAGTTGAACTTTGTGTGAAAATTTTAAGTGGATCAGTATACTGACAATCTAAGTGAATCGTTTAGAACTTAAAGTGTTTAAAGCTCAACGGTGCTAGTGATTTGTCATAAACTGATATGATCCTCTTACACAAAATCACAAACAGATGTCTATATATAGTTTATTTCCCAAAATCCAAAAAGATTTTCAGTGTGTTTTAGCATAAAATTTTGAAAATTCAAAAAGATTTTATTTCATCTTATTTTCGACAACTGATGTTGAAAAGCTGATTTTCAAAATTCCAAGTGCTAAACATGATGAACGACAGTGGGTTGGGAGAGTGTGTTGGAAATGAAAAATGAAGTTAGAGTATGAGATTATTTGAGTAGTCTTTACTGTTAGTTAATCAAGGTCATTAATTTGAACTTGATATAACTATTGTTGATGTTGAATGATATCTACAAGTGGTTTCTAAATTAGTTAAATTTTATAAATTGTGAAATTTACTTTTAGGTAGAGGATTGTGCAGGTTACCAGGTTTCTAATCCTGTTGCTACAGAGAGCCAGGAGACGTTGCTGAACCTGTGAGAGCTTAAGGAATCAAGAGATCTGATCAAGAGAATTTGAAGAGTCAGGTTGAGATTCTGGAAGAGTAAGAGAGAGATTGAAGGATGCTTACAGAGAAAGATACTTTGGAAAGAGCGAGAAGACCGATCAAGACTGAAGACTCAATACACTGAAGACTCGTCAACATCCAAGGGGGAGTTTGTTAGTGCATATGTCTGTTGACTTCGTCTTGTATCGAGTCATATTATAGGATAGTTAGACCAAGAAACATAGTTCAAGAAAAACGGGAAACAGGTCTGAACTGACCAGTTCGTGCAACCTGGCACCAGGTCGTGCGACCTGGTCTGTTTTGGTTCGTGCGAAGTGGTTTTCCCTATATATAGGAGGTCTTGAGATTTCATTTGTAACATTCTGATTTCGGATACAAGGTGCTGCCGAAGTGTCGTACGGTCTGTAATCACTTTCAAATCAATATTGACGACAGTTAAAGTGATTCTTAGTGTTAAACAAGCTGTAATCATGTCCAAATCATTGAATTCCGCCTTTGGTTTGGTCTAGAACTTTTTCTGATCGACTCGTTTGATCTATTCACCGATCCTACAAGTGGTATCAGAGCTCAGGAGGAAGAGTTCTTACCATTTCAGCTTGTTTTCACGGATAAATCTGCTTTCTACTCATTTCTTCTCACTTTTCTACACTTTTTCATCAAAATCAGAACGTTTTCACAGTTAAAATGATCTGAATTTCACATATAACACGTAAAACATTGTTTTAATCAATCCGTGAACAAATCAGACCTAAAATCAACCTAAAACTTGTTAAAATTGACCATATCGCGTGGAAATCATCTCAGATTGTTCGACATACTGTCATTTCGTTTGATAATTTACTTCAGGTCGTACGAATTGATCATCCAAGTCATGCGAAGTGTTCAAATCATTTGAAATCAGTCAGGTCGTGTGAAATTTAGCAAGGTCGCATGAACTGAACATCCAGGTCGTGTGAAAAGTGGTTCAGGTCGTGTGAAACTAGATTCAGGTCGTGTGGGGTGAGGTTAAACTACCAGGTCGTTTAAAAGTGTTCAGATCGGGTGAAATATCATCCAGTTCGCACAGAGTGTGTTATAAATCCCAGCTCGTTTGAACCAGCTTGTTTGAACCAGCTCGTTTGAACCAGATCGTTTGAACTCAGTTCGTTTGAAACTCCAGATCGCTTGAACTTTGTGATTTTGTGAATCTTTTCACCAAAACATGGATAACGAGTTTTACAATGCTTTTGTTACTGCCCCGGCTACTCCAGCTACTGTTGTCGAAACTGTCGGTATCGAGAATGAAACAGGAACTTTCCAAAAGCCTCCAAAGCTTATGTACATTGAAGACTTTAAAGGATGGAAATATCGTTTTGAAAACTAGGTGCAAGCAAATAAGTTTGATGCATGGGTTTCGTTAGACAAAGATTATACTTTACCGAAAGATGATCTTGGAAATGAAAAACCATTAAGTCAATTTACACCGGATGAAAAATTAAGATACACCAGTGAAAAGATGATGATTAGCATTCTCCAACAAGGGGTAAAAGAAGATATTTTCGTTTTGCTTCAACATAAGGGAACTGCTAGATCAATCTGGAAAGCGTTGATTAAAAAGTTTAAGGGTAGTGCTAATATGATAAAAAATAAACGTGCATTACTAAAAAAATCGTTTGATTTGTTACAGCTTTTGAAGGTGAAACAACAAGAACGATTATTGAGAGATATTGTCATCGTGTCATGGAAATGAAAAGATTGGACATCAAGAAAGAAGATGATGAATGGGTTGATAAGCTAGCCGATGCGTTACCACAGAATGAATGGGGAACATATCTGTTGATTTTAAAGCATAACCGACAATTTGAAGATATGAATTTGAGTAAGTTTATCCAGAAGTTGGAAGAACATGAGCTAGCAATTCGAAAAACAGCTACAATGAGAAGTCCGGGTGCTTAACAGGATGTGAGTCTATACTATAGAGGAAGCAAAATTGAGACCACTCCAAGTCCAAAGATTTAGACTGCGTTTAGTGCTGATGGTACTTCCGGAATAAATGCAAACAATACAAATCAGAGCAGTGGATATTCTTCGTCTTATTCAAGTTTTGAACCAAATTTCTCAACAGCAAGTTCTCAACAACAAAATTCAACAAACTTTAATGGTCAAGTTCTGCAATGCAATGTTACATTAAATATTCAAAATGGTCAAAATTTCTCTCCAGATATTGCAAAGCAACACATGGCATCACTTGTTACTGTGTTAGAATCGTATGAAAGCTTGGTTGCTGGACGAATTGGTAATCCGATGCTCCCTAAAGAGGATTATGACCAGATTGATTCTGAGGAACTTGAGTTAATGGACATCAAATGGTGTTTAGCTAGCGTTTTAAGAAGAGCAGAAAAGTTCAAACAAATCACCGGAAGAGATGATCTTCGTGAAGCTGCAACATCTCAGCTAGGTTTTGACAAATCGAAGGTTACTTGTTTTCGTTGCCGAGAAAAAGGGCATTTTAAACGAGAATGTACAAACAGAGAAGCAACCGGAAGACAAGATCCTTTTGGAAACAACGATTATCATCGAAAAGCAATTTCTCATCAGGTTGCCCAACAACCATATCAACAACAATCTTCACACTCAAATACTATTCCGATTGAAGATGGAAAGAAGAGAGCTTGTTTTGGTCTGATAGATCAAGAAGATGAAAGGATTCCAAAAGAGTTCAATTGGGATGATTATGATCCTTCTAGACCTTCAGTTTCTAAAGCATTTGTTGCTCGAACGATTGAAGAAGAATCAGTCAAATCTAAGAACAGTCCGAGAAGACAACCGATTTTTAAGTCATTAGGAAGTGATGCAGACACTGTTGATGAGGAAGAGTATAATAATAAAGCTAGAAAACAGTTGGATTCTTATAGTTTTAATTTGTTTTTTGCAGATAAAATCGAGATGTTGAAAGAGAAAAGGGCTGCTAGACTGAAGAGAGAAATGGAAGCAAGAAGGGTTGCTGAAGAACAGACTAAAGTTCAGATGGAAGCTGATAAGGCAAAAGTTGAAGAAAAACCAACAGAGAAGGTCGAGGTTGAAGAGAATGAAGTGAAGATAGAAGTTGAGAAAGAACCGATTGTGATTGAAAAGGTGGTGGAAAAACAGTAGATAAAATCATTGAAGTTGAAAAAATTGTTGAAGTTGAAAAAATAGTTGAAGTTGAAAAGATTGTAGAGGTTGAAAAACCTTGTGCTAAGTGTTTAGAATCTTGCAATGATTGTGCTGAAAAAGATACAAAGAATGCTGAATTGGAGAAGCTTAAAGAAAATTTGCTGCACAATGTGAGAAGCATAAAGGAATCATATGATCTCCTAAGCAGCAAAGTAAATTTGTACAAAGGAGCTTGTGATGAGGATATTCAGATGAAGAATCTTCTAAAAGCAACAGTTCTTCAAAAGCAAACTGAAAACAACAAATACATTGAGATTAATGCAGGGCTGAAACAAGAATTGGCAGCAATGACGATCGAAACAGAAAGAGTGAACAATTTACTTCGAAGTTATCAAAGTTCAGATTATGTTATTGATCGCTTCTATCCTACCGTGGCAGCTCATAAGTTTGCAGATGATGAAGAAAATTCTGGTAAGAAAACTGGTTTGAATTATAACAGAGTGCCCAAATCCAATGTGGGATGGCTATACCCCCCGAGACTTTGAAAAGGTGGCTGAAGCACTCAATCTGAATCTGAAATCCGAGTCTATCGATGGATTTCTAGATGATATTGATGTCACCTTCATAGCGTCTGACACTGATCATGAGTCCGAGATAATTAAGAAAGTGGTCGATCAGGTGTTGGATAAAGACGAAGAGTCAAAGTCAGAGTCTAAATCTGAAAATTCGAGTTCATCAGACAAAAGCTCGAATTCACCGGTTAAAAGGGTTTATAATAAAGATTTTCTGATGTCACAAAATAATTTGAATGACGAAACATTTAAAGTAGCATATACTTTGAATGATTCTGACAAATTATATTCTGATGAAGAATTTCCAATAAGAGGTGTTAAAACTGAAATGATTAACAAGGTTTTCAAATTAACAGAATTTAATATTTCTAAAATAAAAGATGTAAATCTTACTGAAAAACCTAAAAAGTACACTTCAAGAGTTCAACAAAAACTAAACAAGAAAAAGGGTTACAGTTCTGGTTCGGGTTATCCAAAGAAACCAAACCATAACAGTAATTTCAAAAAGAAAGGATTAGGTTTTATTCCACCCGAAAATCATAAAAATGAGAAAATTTATAAACCAAAAACTATATTTGTTTCAGGAGCAAGTTCTGAAGAGGAGAAGGAGAAACCTTTCTGGAAATAGTCAAACAAGGAGTTTCTCGCCGAAAAGCAAAAGAAAATGTTGAAAGAATCTGAACAGAGAGTTGAAAGAAGAACCTGTTTCAAATGCCAAGAGGTTGGACATATTGCTTGGAATTGCCCAAAGTTCACCAACACAAAATAGGGAGTTTCTTCTAACTCTAAATTGAAAGAGAAATGTGTTGATAAAAAGGAACAACCAATAGAAAAATTTAAAGATTTTGAAAATTCGACTTTCGAAGTTGGTGAAAGTTCAAAACATTTTTACAAAAGAAGAGCCAATTTAAACAAACAAAAATGGATAGTTAAGAAATCAGAAGTTAGTTCTGGCAATGAATCTGATTCGTCAAAGTCAGAGGAGCCATCTGTTATGTTAAATGATGAGAACTCTGTTCCAGCAATGGATGATGAAAATGTTGCACCATTGTCAAACGGAAACTTGAAATAAAAAATTGGTAAGATTGAGATTTCAGATCAAATCTTCTCTGATTAGAAAGAATTTGATGCTGAAAAAGCATTTAGTGGTAAAGTGCTACATATTTTTGGTAAGATGGCTGATGGGAAGGTGAAAGGAGTGAAAGAATTTTATGAATCGAAATTGTTAAACCAAATGAGGATGGTTCACCCATGATTGATCAGGAATGGGTGAGATTCCTTAAAAAAATAAAATCCTGACTTGCCGGAGCTCCCAAGTTGGTAATCGTGGAGCATGAATCAGCATCATTCTTGAAATTTTTTTTTGTGAAAAACCTTCAAGTGTTAGATTTTACAAGTGGTTGAAAGAACAAAATGATGAATGGATCCCCATGATGTGTGAAATCAACAAAACTAATTTTCCAGAAAAACCATTTTGATTAAAACAAACTTAAGTGTTTTGAAATCTTAATGGGAAAATAGTTTGTTGTCAGGGGGAGTTCTGATTGTTTATGCGATGTGAATGGAGAATTGAAGCAATTCACACCAGTTTGTCATTATATTTGTACAGTTTATTGCGATTACTTTCAAATTTTCCCAGAAAATCAAAAATTGAAATATGTTTTTGATTTTAGGGGGAGTAAAAAATTTAGAAATTTTGAAAAAAACCAAAAACATGATAAAATCTAAAAACCAAAAAAATCGTAAAATCAAAATGAGTTTTGTTGTGAAAAAAAGGAAATGATAGTACATCAGTAGACAATCACAGTACGCTAAAGAATTGGAAAGTTAAAATGTGATAAACGGTCTCACTGATGATATGCCAGTAGGTTTTTACAGCTTAGTAGATTGTTTTCGAGATATTAACCTAAATATCAAATACTTACTTATCTCGTGGGGAACATCTCTCGGATATATGGGTAACCCCCGAAATCCTGTTTGAAAGGCTTTCTATTTCTGACATACTAGGTCTTTGTGCGTGATGATATCTGGGGTATTATACCAGGACTTCTGATTTTGCGGGAGCAATAGCCTAGTCCTCGTATAATGCTCTGCACTGTTTTTTTCATAAAGCCCACCCTCAGCATAAAAAATGAAGAAACATTGAAAAATGCTAATCATGTGCTGTTGAAAAGAAGATCCCCAAGGGGGACCCACCTAAAGTCAAGCCATCATCTCTCTGATTTTGCGGAAGCAATAGCCTGAGCTCTCATGGCCTCGCATTTAACCCTTACAGATATCATTAGTGTACATTCACCTGTAAGACGGAATATAGGAGTCAGGATACGGGAGTATATTCTGAGGTGGGACACGTGAATAAGTTTAAGTCCTTAAAAAATTAATCTCGTATCTCGAAACGGTTGAACTTTGTGTGAAAATTTTAAGTGGATCAGTATACTGACAATCTAAGTGAATCGTTTAGAACTTAAAGTGTTTAAAGCTCAACGGTGCTAGTGATTTGTCATAAACTGATATGATCCTCTTACACAAACTCACAAAAAGATGTCTATATATAGTTTATTTCCCAAAATCCAAAAAGATTTTCAGTGTGTTTTAGCATAAAATTTTGAAAATTCAAAAAGATTTTATTTCATCTTATTTTCGACAACTGACGTTGAAAAGCTGATTTTCAAAATTCCAAGTGTTAAACATGATGAACGACAGTGGGTTGGGAGAGTGTGTTGGAAATGAAAAATGAAGTTAGAGTATGAGATTATTTGAGTAGTCTTTACTATTAGTTAATCAAGGTCATTTATTTGAACTTGATATAACTATTGTTGATGTTGAATGATATCTACAATTGGTTTCTAATTTAGTTAAATTTAAAAATTGTGAAATTTACTTTTAGGTAGAGGAGTGTGCAGGTTACCAGGTTTCTAATCCTGTTGCTACGGAGAGCCAGGAGACGTTGTTGAACCTGTGAAAGCTTAAGGAATCAAGAGATCTGATCAAGAGAATTTGAAGAGTCAGGTTGAGATTCTGGAAGAGTAAGAGAGAGATTGAAGGATGCTTACAGAGAAAGATACTTTGGAAAGAGCTAGAAGACCAATCAAGACTGAAGACTCAATACACTGAAGACTCGTCAACATCCAAGGGGGAGTTTGTTAGTGCATATGTTTGTTGACTTCGTCTTGTATCGAGTCATATTATAGGATAGTTAGACCAAGACACGTAGTTCAAGAAAAACGGGAAACAGGTCTGAACTGACCAGTTCGTGCGACCTCGCACTAGGTCGTGCGACCTGGTCTGTTTTGGTTCGTGCGAAGTGGTTTTCCCTATATATAGGAGGTCTTGAGATTTCATTTGTAACATTCTGATTTAGGAGACAAGGTGCGGCCGAAGTGTCGTACGATCTGTAATCACTTTCAAATCAATACTAACGACAGTTAAAGTGATTCTTAGTGTTAAACATGCTGTAATCATGTCCAAATCATTGAATTCCGCCTTTGGTTTGGTCTAGAACTTTTTCTGATCGACTCGTTTGATCGATTCACCGATCCTACACTTGAGAAAACAAAGTCATAAGAAGACTGAGTTAACGGGACTTAAAATTAAACAGGTTATAACCCCCAGAACCTATTAAGATACTAGGAGTAATTAACCTAGTTATTAATGGGTAATTAAGTGAATGACTAAAAAAAATCAAGACTTTTAACCCTCTTTATAAAATCTCTAAACTTGAGGGACTAAACATGGGCAACTAGAGAAATGTTTTAATTAAAACACTTATATAAAAAAAGAAATAAAAAACACACACACATGTGTGTGTACGTATGCGACCAGGAGAAGCTCCATGGGAGCTCAAACCCTAACTTTAGCAAATCAACAAATTGAGGCTCGATTCAATCCCTAAATCAACGCATGAACACATAAAAATAATCACCTAGTCATGGGGATCACAAGGTATGTTGAATTTTGTTATTTGATGATACGCTGAAATTATGATGAACACCCATAATAAAAATTCTGGAATGGATGATGAATATATAAGTATTGTTATGATGAAATCCATGTTTAGAAACAACCCTAGTTAATAATTCGATGAACTAGTGTTGAAAAATAGAAATTTGATGATTACCCATATGTGTGCTAAGTGGGTTTTATATTATTGTGATGAACATATGAACATGTATGATAAATTGTGAGAAAACTGATGTTATGATGTAAGATAGTGATAATGTTCATAAATACTAGACCAAGGGCTTGATTTTGATAATATAAACTTGGTTAAAAGCTAGTAATGAACTAGATAAAAGTGGTATAAAATCTTGCCCATAAGGTGTTTGTTAAAATGCCTAAATGAATGTTCATATGTTGAAATTGTGAATGAAACGCGTAATTGTCTAATTTGATTAATCCCGTGTGATATGGGATAATACGAGTTCTAATCATGAAGTTGATTTAATTTAAATGGTGCATGTCATATGAATAACGGTAGTTAACTTTTAGAAAGTTAAACTAACCAATGATGAAGTTGAATAGTAGTTTCGACATAAAATCCGTAAGATGGAATAATCATAAGTACTGATGACTAATCTAACTGTCTTATGAATTATGATGATAGTTTGACACTTGACAAGCTAGGTGGAAGCTTGGAAAGGAGGCGAGTCAAACAAACCAAGTATAAAGAAAGGCGTAGTTTGGATGCATGGTAAGTTAAGCTTACACCCTCTTTTATTATAATTCACATACATGTGAGTATTGACTTCGGGTTATGCTAAGTAATTCATTATGATATTCTGACATGATGCATTGCAAGTCGGAAAAAGTAAAAGTGGCAAGAAACAATAAGTTATGACAAAAAGGGTAAAAACGAAAAACTAGTCGGGTAAAGACTAATAAACGAGAAATTTTGGACATCGCGTTATGGGGTGAACTATAACAGGTAAAAGTGGTCAAATGATAATCCGAACATGAGTTGACGGATAGACAAAAGATTTGAAAAAGATATCTTTTGGTGAAAGTCATAACGGGTCGAACAATTTAAGAAAATGTCTTTTAAGTAATAAGAACTCACGGTGCAAACCAGGATAGGTTCAAGGAGCAGGATGGTATTAAGATGCCATCATATTTTGGTAAATGGTCATCTTGACTAAACGGGTCAAATGGTGTGTTAACACCATTGACAACAATAATTGATGACCGCTTGTTGAGCTTTGTGGTCACAGGAAATATCACGCGGACTTTGTTGCTTTTAACTACAAGGTTTATAAGCAAAAAGGTATTTGAACGGGTCAAAGCTATGATCCGAGCCAGGTAGGTATAAGTAGGTTTATGGGTTAAAGGTGTGAATTTGGTCAAACATATCGTTAATGGTCCTTCGTCATGCAAGAGGAGACTAAGGTTGACCAAAATGCCCTTGAACGATAAACGGGGCAAACGACCCTTACGAGTCGTTTAGAAACAAGTATTATGCTAAGGTAAGATTAGTCAAGTGTTAAAGTATGGGTAAAAACCTTAACTGGAACAAATGCATTAAAGCGGTTCACTATCATAAGCTAACAACCAGAAGGGGTAAATTCGGAATAACAAATTGATACACATAAAAATCCACCACAATAATAGTTGTGGCGGAATACCACTTGATAGAAATGTGAAATTTTGATAATAGAAATGAATATGCGAGTCTATGCGTAAAAGCGCGTAAATACCCTTAGCGGGTCAAATTAAGCATATAAGCATAGACGGGTTAACAAGGCGTAATAACCCGTGATTTGAGCCTAACATGATAGACAATATTTAATTTAAGAGGTTCATGTGTAACACCCCAACCCGGAAGGGCTGACGTGTCACAATAACAGTAGTATCATAAACAAAAGTCATAATTCCATTTATTTATTTAATAAAGATACAACCACACAATAACTAAACTTAAGGTTAATATACAAGCTGACACATTTGGCTTGATTAACTAACATCTTCAGATTTATTCCTAGGCTTTATTCTTCTCTCTTTTCCCCGCCCAAAGTATCCTGCGTACCTGTATATACAAAAATTTACGGAATGAGCCGAATGCTCAGTACGGAATTATAGGTTCAAAGAACAAATAACGCTTTATATGCAATGTTATTCGGAGGAAACTCATTGCGAAAATGATACGATGCAAGAACATGATTTCATAATTATATTACGGATGTACCCATGAGCAAACTGAAAACGTGATAATACACAGGTAGCTACTCCTGCATACTTATCACACGAAATGGCGAGTTGGCATACCCTCTATCCACCTCATTAACTGAAATCCTAGGATCGATCCATACGCCTCCTAATAGCTTATATGTACCACACTTGTACTTAAGAGACGCCGTGAACTGATCTCTCCATCACGGGTGGAGCACATGATGTTGATGCCGCAACAACATGCTCCTGGGACACTCCACGAGAAGCGATACTCAGGGTATCAGAGTACAAATGGTCTTATTCACATAACTTATAAAACTTATTTTCATAACAAAACGGAACATATATTGGAACATGCGATAATGAGTACAACTAACATAATACTATCGCATGACATGAAAGCTTAAATCAAATGATTAGAATAGAATTCGAACGGACTGTCAAATGAATTGATACTCAAAGACGTGAGGAGTTTTAAAATATATAGTAATTTAGTGGTTTATAACAATTTGAACATGAAGCAATAAGGAGTGGGGTAAGGATCCGTACCTTAATAATTCCAAATTGATGCTACCTTGTGATAATAATTCAGATTTATACGGACAGAGTTTAGACTACTGATTAGTCTGTTAACCTAATTTAAATAACATGCACACAACTAGGTTAGTAACTTAATACAACCTTTACGATAACTCACGAGATCAAATTCTCACAACGAACGACAAAGTGCGATACTTAAACTCATCCATCGAATTAACGACGAACGACAAAGTACGATACTTAAACTCATCCATCGAATTAACGACGAACGACAAAGTATAACCCTAATGTGGGCAGCACTTAAACATCCATTGGATATATTGATCGATCGGACAATGAATCGTAATAGCGATCGAGTTATTACCCTGTTCTGCAGCACCCCGCTACACTTAATTAGTGTTTCGTGTGTGTTAATTGAAGTAATTAGAGCATAACTCCGTGAAGAAGTGGAATTTCTTCGTCGTTTTTGTGCCCAGAATCAAGTGCCAAGCTCCTGTATTTATAGGTGAATTTTGACCCTTAGGCGGCTCGCGTGAGAATTAAGCTTAACTTGAGGCGGCCCGCGAGAGAACTTATTTTATGTATAGGGTTGCCACGTGTGGGACTAGGCTAGCTGAGTCGACGAAATCATTAAATTCAACTTCGTCCGCAAGTTATTAAGATAATCGTTAAGTAGGGAATACCCCCCCTGAGTTTTAGGGGCCCTAATCCTGATTCTGAAAATTCTGAAAATTCTAGGGTTTGTACAGAATTACTTGGGTGTCTTAATTAGGGTTTCCTATTGGGTAATTTATAAATAAAATAATAGTTTTGGTTGATATACAGAAAGATAGATCATAATATAAATATATATTATTATTATTCTTTTATTTTCTATAATAATGATTTTTAAATTTAGGGTTATTACAACTATTACCCCCTTAAAAGAAATTTCATCCTCGAAATTTTTCAAACATATCACATAAGTAACGGGAACGGAATTTTCATAGCAAAGTTACTAACTTATATAACAAAAATTTCTTAAACACACATGTGTATCTGAAATTCATAACTAAGGTCATGACTATACTTGTCAATTACCTTACATATGTGCCCTAATGGTCCTTCCTCTACGTATCTTAATAACATATTTAATCATGCAGAAAATCAACATAGACTTACATATAATAAGAGTGACTATTGGTATTGATATCTCCTACATAATTATGCTTAATCATAGCTAAGATATATTCACATAAGGGAAAGCATAATTGATCGTAAACAGAAACAAATGAACATATATCAAAGAGCAAGATTTACCGTTACTCGACTAAAATTCTATTGCGAGAATAGATTAGGGTATAGAGAGTGAATTGATTCTTCAGATTCCCATGTTGCTTCGTGTTCAGAGTGATTTTTCCAAAGGATTTTAACAAACGGAATTACTTTCCTACGCAAAACCTTTTCTTGTCGATCTAAGATGGCTTCTGGTTCCTCTTCGTAGAACAAATCCTCGTGAATTATAAGTAACGGATAACTAATGACATGAAGTGGATGATAATTATATCCTCTTAACGAGGAGACATGAAAAACGTTATGAACGTGAGAGAGCTGAGGAGGTAAAGCCAGTCGATATGACACTTCTCCAATTCTTTCAAGGATTTCAAACGGACCGATGAAACGGGGACTAAGCTTCCCTTTAATTCCAAATCTACGAACGCCACGCCAAGGTGATACCTTTAAGAATACGTGGTCACCAATTTTAAATTCGAGTGGTCGTCTATCTTGATCTGCATAGCTCTTTTGTCTGCTCTGAGCTTCTTTCAGTTTTTCTCATGCCATAGTGACTTTTTCATTTGTAATCTGAACTAGTTCTGGCCCTTCAATAATTTTTTCTCCAACTTCATCCCAGCATATCGGTGCTCGACATTTCCGATCGTACAAAAGCTCAAAAGGTGCCATGCCAATACTTGCTTGCCAACTATTGTTGTAAGCGAACTCAACAAGGCATAGATATTCATCCCAGTTTCCAGACCATTCAAGTGCACATGCTCGGAGCATGTCTTCCAAGGTCTGAATCGTACGTTCTGACTTCCCATCTGTTTGTGGATGGAAAGCCGTACTAAACTTCAGTCGTGTACCCCAAGCTGCCTGAAAACCTTTCCAAAATCGTGAGGTGAAACGTGGATCTCTATCGGAAACAATGGAAGATGGTGTGCCATGGAGTCGAATAATTTCTTGAAGAAATATTTCGGATAACTTATTAACCGAAAATCCTTGCTGAATCGGTAGAAAATGTGCTGACTTCGACAATCTATCGACAACAACCCATACAACATCATTCTTCTTGAAAGTCTTAGGTAAACCGGTAACAAAATCCATTGTGATCTCATCCCACTTCCATACGGGAATATCCAATGGTTGCAATAGACCACTTGCTCGTTTGTGTTCAATTTTCACTTGTTGGCAAGTGAGGGATTTACTTACGTATCGAGCAACGTCTTCCTTCATGCCATTCCACCAGAAGTTCTGTCTTAAGTCTCTATACATCTTGGTAGATCCTGGGTGAATTGAAAATGGTGAGCTGTGAGCTTCGGCTAACAATGACTCACGAAGGCTGGAGTCATCGGGTACACAAAGTCTTTTACCGCACCAAATTACCCCATGATGGTCAATACTAAATTCAGATTGCTTACCCACCTCAATATTTTGCACAATTGCCCAAAGTTCTCCATCTTGCTTTCGTGCATCTTTGATTCGTGATATGAGGTTGGGTTCAATCTGCATTCTAGCTAGATATCCATCAGATTTACTAACTTGAAGCCAAATATTCATCCTTTCAAGATCCCTCATAATATGAGGCTGAATTTGTAAGCAAGATATAGTCCCGGAATTCTTTTGGCTCAACGCGTCAGCTACAACATTGGCTTTGCCTGGATGGTATTGAATATTTGCGTCGTAATCTTTTAAAAGTTCTAACCACCTTCTTTGCCTCATATTTAGCTCCTTCTGTGTAAATATGTACTTGAGGCTCTTGTGGTCGGTAAATATGTCACAACTTTCACCATACAGATAGTGTCGCCAAATCTTAAGTGCAAAGACAACTGCGGCCAGTTCTAAATCATGTGTAGGGTAGTTAACTTCATAAGGCTTCAACTGACGGGAGGCATAAGCGATAACCTTCCCATGTTGCATTAGCACACAACCTAATCCTTTCTTTGAGGCATCACTATAGACTTGGTAACCTCCTGATCCAGAAGGGAGAGCGAGTATCGGAGAGGATACGAGTCGTTTCTTCAATTCTTCAAAGCTTTTCTCTTGTTCCTCATTCCATGAGTACTTCACCCCTTTCCTTAGGAGTTTTGTGAGTGGTAAAACAATTACTGAGAATCTTTCAACAAATCTTCGGTAATAGCCAGCAAGACCTAAGAAACTTCGTATTTCGGTAACAGAAGTGGGTCTTGGCCATTTTGTAATAGCTTCAACCTTTGTTGGGTCTACCATAATTCCTTCTGCTGATATGACATGTCCTAGAAATGCCACTTGGCTAAGCCAAAAGTCACATTTGGAAAACTTCGCGTACAACTTCTCATGACGCAAGGTTCCAAGTACTGCATGTAGATGTGCTTCATGCTCTTCATGACTCTTAGAATACACTAGAATGTCATCGATAAAGACAATAACGAATTTGCCTAGGAATTGGTGAAATACACGATTCATCAAATCCATGAAGACTGCGGGTGCATTAGTTAGCCCAAAGGGCATAACCAAAAATTCGTAATGACCATATCGAGTACGAAAGGCGGTCTTGGGAACATCATCATTCTTGATCTTTAGCTGATGATACCCGGACCTCAGGTCAATTTTTGAGAAGAACTGAGCCCCCTGAAGTTGATCAAAGAGATCATCAATGCGAGGCAGAGGATACTGGTTACGAATAGTAATCTTGTTCAGCTCTCGGTAGTCAATACATAAACGCATACTACCGTCTTTCTTCTTCACAAATAAGACCGGAGCACCCCAAGGTGAAACACTGGGTCTTATGAATCGTAGATCTAACAATTCTTGCAATTGTTCCTTCAACTCCTTCAGTTCCATTGGGGCCATACGGTATGGAGCTTTAGAAATAGGTTCGGCACCAGGGATTAAGTCGATGGTGAATTCTACCTGACGGTCGGGTGGTAATCCCGGAAGTTCATCCGGAAATACATCAGGATATTCACGGACAACAGGATGGCTATTGATACTATTAACACTAGCAGAAGTATCCTTAATCGATGCTAGGAATCCAGCACAGCCGTTTGATAAGAACTTTCGAGCCTTAAGCGCAGAGATAATCTTAAGAGATTTATGAGCTTGAGTTCCCTGATATATAATATCAGGATGATGAAGATCACCGAAAATAACACGACGAGAATGACAATCTATAGTTACACGATGTCTAGACAACCAATCTATTCCTAGAATAACTTCAAAATCACACATATGTATTGGAAATAGATCGGCCTTACACACAATAGATTCAATACGGATCGGACAATCTTTATATACGTGAGTGATTACGGATGAATTTTCCATGGGAGTGGAAATGGTTAAAGTATGGTTTAAGAGAGTTGGTCTTATCGGAAGGTACTTAATAAACGAGTGGGATACTAAAGAATGAGTCACCCCTGTATCGAATAACACATAGATACTACGTTCACCAATCTGAAGGGTTCTAGATATAGTACCTGGAACATTAGCAGCGTCAGTAGTAGAAAGTGCAAAAACTCTTCCTCCAACATTGGGTTGGTTATTCTTCTTTGTGTCTTTCTTAGTACACTCCTTAATCATGTGTCCAGTTTGGCCACATCTAAAGCATGCTCCTGTACTTCGGTGACATATGCCCTGATGTCTCTTACCACAAGTATTACATAAAGGATATGTAATCTGATTCAGGTTTACATGTTGATTCAATGGTTGAGCTCGAATAGGTTCTGCATACAACTGAATCTGGTTTTGAGCAGGCCTCGGGTTTTGGTTTCTAGGTTGCCATGGACGTGCCTGATTTCCAGAGTTTTGATTTTCTTGCACTTTGCGATCTTGATGCTGTGGCGTAGTGGATGATTGGCCGTTTTCCTGCTTAAATTGCCCTTCCCTATTTCTCTTCTTATTATCCCCAGTTCGAGATAAGAATTCTTTCCTTTCGAATTCAAAAGTTTTGATTGCATCAGCAACTTAAATTTCATGTACATGATCGACTTCCGAATTCGATCATTGACTGCCCACTTGCATTTTTCTGCCTGGACTTCTACTGATCCTGCAACGTCTCCTACAATACTAGCCAACCTTGAAAATGGAGTAATGAACTCAGAGGCTGGTTCATCACTCCCCTGTCGAATCACTGCATACTCCCTGATATAAGCTTCTTTATCCGCGGTCGAAAAATACTTATCGTAAAAGATGGTACGAAAGTCGACCCACGAAAGATTAGCATCGAAATCATCCCCTCCTTTGACATGCTTATATCCTTCCCACCAAGTTTGTGCGTCATCTTCAAATTTGTAGGTAGCCAGTCTAACTTTGTATTGCTCCGGAACTCAAAGAACTCCGAAGATCTTTTCAACATGAGCTATCCAGTTTCTTGCTTCGACTGGATTAGTAGCGTGACTAAAGGATTTCGGCTTTTGTTTTTGGAATTTACTAATCCATATGTCTATACTATAAGTAATATTATTCGTGGTATTCTCACGAATTTCTTCACCAGAGATTGGATTCGTGTTATTACGTTCTGGAGGACGAGTTTGTTGAATAACGGCCTCAGCTGTTTGAGCAACAAGGTTTGGAAACAACTCGGCAACAGCCTGGTTGATAGCATTAATTACGCTTGGATCAACTGGAGTCTCATTCGAAGAATTGTTGTTACGCACATGGTTAGTACGAGTACTCCTACGTTGCGGACGACGAGGAGGCATATCTATACGAATAAACATAGGAATTAAACCAAATAAGAGACCAAGTTGAATCCTATCATAGATATCTACCCATTCCTCACAGGTTTTAATTACTATCTTCAAGTTTTCTACAGGAAAGAGCCTTTGCTCTGATACCATAGCTGTAACACCCCAACTCGGAAGGGCTGACGTGTCACAATAACAGTAGTATCATAAACAAAAGTCATAATTCCATTTATTTATTTAATAAGGATACAACCACACAATAACTAAACTTAAGGTTAATATACAAGCTGACACATTTGGCTTGATTAACTAACATCTTCAGATTTATTCCTAGGCTTTATTCTTCTCTCTTTTCCCCGCCCAAAGTAACCTGCGTACCTGTATATACAAAAATTTACGGAATGAGCCGAATGCTCAGTACGGAATTATAGGTTCAAAGAACAAATAACGCTTTATATGCAATGTTATTCGGAGGAAACTCATTGCGAAAATGATACGATGCAAGAACATGATTTCATAATTATATTACGGATGTACCCATGAGCAAACTGAAAACGTGACAATACACAGGTAGCTACTCCTGCATACTTATCACACGAAATGGCGAGTTGGCATACCCTCTATCCACCTCATTAACTGAAATCCTAGGATCGATCCATACGCCTCCTAATAGCTTATATGTACCACACTTGTACTTAAGAGACGCCGTGAACTGATCTCTCCGTCACTGGTGGAGCACATGATGTCGATGCCGCAACAACATGCTCGTGGGACACTCCACGAGAAGCGATACTCAGGGTATCAGAGTACAAATGGTCTTATTCACATAACTTATAAAACTTATTTTCATAACAAAACGGAACATATATTGGAACATGCGATAATGAGTACAACTAACATAATACTATCGCATAACATGAAAGCTTAAATCAAATGATTAGAATAGAATTCGAACGGACTGTCAAATGAATTGATACTCAAAGACGTGAGGAGTTTTAAAATATATAGTAATTTAGTGGTTTATAACAATTTGAACATGAAGCAATAAGGAGTGGGGTAAGGATCCGTACCTTAATAATTCCAAATTGATGCTACCTTGTGATAATAATTCAGATTTATACGGACAAAGTTTAGACTACTGATTAGTCTGTTAACCTAATTTAAATAACATGCACACAACTAGGTTAGTAACTTAATACAGCCTTTACGATAACTCACGAGATCAAATTCTCACAACGAACGACAAAGTGCGATACTTAAACTCATCCATCGAATTAACGACGAACGACAAAGTACGATACTTAAACTCATCCATCGAATTAACGACGAACGACAAAGTATAACCCTAATGTGGGCAGCACTTAAACATCCATTGGATATATTGATCGATCGGACAATGAATCGTAATAGCGATCGAGTTATTACCCTGTTCTGCAGCACCCCGCTACACTTAATTAGTGTTTCGTGTGTCTTAATTGAAGTAATTAGAGCATAACTCCGTGAAGAAGTGGAATTTCTTCGTCGTTTTTGTGCCCAGAATCAAGTGCCAAGCTCCTGTATTTATAGGTGAATTTTGACCCTTAGGCGGCCCGCGTGAGAATTAAGCTTAACTTGAGGCGGCCCGCGAGAGAACTTATTTTATGTATAGGGTTGCCACGTGTGGGACTAGGCTAGCTGAGTCGACGAAATCATTAAATTCAACTTCGTCCGCAAGTTATTAAGATAATCGTTAAGTAGGGAATACCCCCCCTGAGTTTTAGGGGCCCTAATCCTGATTCTGAAAATTCTGAAAATTCTAGGGTTTGTACAGAATTACTTGGGTGTCTTAATTAGGGTTTCCTATTGGGTAATTTATAAATAAAATAATAGTTTTGGTTGATATATAGAAAGATAGATCCTAATATAAATATATATTATTATTTTTCTTTTATTTTCTATAATAATGATTTTTAAATTTAGGGTTATTACATCATGTGAATTAGGGGTCAAACAAACTTGTTTGTTTGATAAATACACGAACGGCTCAAAATTTAGTAATTATATTTTAAGCCGAAAGCTTAAAAGTCCATAATTTTGTTTATCCGGATGTCGGATGTTAACTCTATATGATGGATAATCAAATTACGGTCACGTAGGAAAAAGAATCGCGTAAAACAGATCAATAACGAATAAGTTATGGTCGTTTCCGTAAAAAATGGCATAGCTGGGAGAGTGCAGGTTCCAGAAACAAACCTGCTGAAAAACGGTCTCCCTCGCACCACGCGAGGGAGCAAGTTGGTTCTGGTGCGTGGCATGACGGAGTCAGTTTCTAAAAATTTGTTTTTTTTCAATTATTTCGCCTCGCGAACTCGTTTAAACACATTCTAAACTACGTATGACTAATTCAATTCATGTTTTTTGAATTGTAGGTATAATATACAATACCGGAGGACGATCAAGCTCAACGAAGAACCGAACACGATCAAGTTACAAGCTTCCGCACACTGTTAATCGTTATTTTTAAACGACGAATTTTGTCACATTATGTGGTGTACTTGAAAATTGTAAAAGATTTAATTAATCCGTATTTTTCCAATGTACTTGTAATTATAATTACATGATTATGTTCGTAATTTTAAACGAAATCCGCTTAAAAATAGTAAGGGCCGGTGTTACAAGTGTACTTGGTCACTTGAGCCTTGTTAGAATAGATTTATTTTCTTATTATTCATGACCCTCCCACCATCATGATGGTGTGTGTAGTGGTGAATCATATAATGAGGTTTCAACCTCCATGCTTGACAATACATGATACTACATGACATTCTTTGATTAGACATAGTTTTAGGTTATATTATTACCTTATAAACATACATATAGTTATATAAAACATGACTGAGCTTGTGATGATAATCAAGCCATGATTGTTCTTCAAAAATATTGGCTAATATATCTAAAAATCTAAGATACTTGTTATGACTCTAATGGGCAATTTGGGACCCATGAAACCACTTACTATAGTGTCATAAATGAGATCATAAAGTTAGATATTACTTTCATATACATAATTTTACTACTTCAAATTCCAAGTTCGAATCTTCCATTCCTAATTCATGAACTTACACACATTCGTTTACCCTTGAAGGGTGACTCGGTGTTCCATCCTCATCAAACAACTCTTCACGGGATTAACAAGTTTGGAGCTTGCAAAACCGTGAGTACACATGACCCATTTTTGTTTTACACATTTTTTGGTGTAACATGTTAACTTATTAAATTCACAACACTTAAACTTTATCTTTATGCACAAATAATCCAATACATGCATGCATACGTTATACTTGATACGTCTATATAGGTTAGTTCATTTTGTGATTGAACTTGTCATTAACTTCGATCAAGCCTACCTTAACACGTATAGCGCTATAGGAGTAATGCCCAACCTATGACACATGTGCCTCTGCGACCATCAAATAAATACCAAACCAATGAGATATTGTATTTCATACTTGGGATTTGTATAAATATGTGTATCTTTTGCACATATCAATTCTTGTCCGATTTCAAGCTTTAAATCGCTTTCTGGAAGGTTATACGTGCACTAATGCGTAAATATAACCAGTTTAATGCAACGAACACTATGGAATAGTGAAATAGGCTTAACATACATTAAATAACCTTTACATAACTTAGAAATAAGTTTTGGAGGGTTTGGTGTGGCGAAATCAAGTTTATTCGCTTACAAGGACTAATTTCGACAAACTACGAAAGTATGCCAATTTTTACTGTAAGGAACATTCTGGAAGATGAACATAGGTTAAAAATACCCTAAATATCCTTTACATAGCTTAGAAATAGGCTTTGAGGGGTTCGGTGTGGTAAAATAATATTTTTGGTCATTCAGGGACTAAAAGCGTCAAAAAGTGCATAAGTTTACATTTTCGCGCATATCTTACGTTCTGAATACATCCGGACATCCACAACTTTATCTAATCATTAAAATATTTTATTTTAGTGATTGGCATGATAAAATTCCATTCGTCGCGTAATTTGGATCGTTTTTCGCATTCGTTCGTGTTTCGTCGTAATTAACCGAACAACGCAACCGTACGACCAAACGAACTGACATCCGAGATATATTTGTTGGTGCACTACATCTGTCGACTTTGTCTTGTATCGAGTCTTAGACTAGTTAGAATAGATCAGGGCACGTAGAACGAGAGAATGAGAGAGAGTTAGCAAGATTTCGCTTCAAGGTATTTGTATGTAAAGGATTTCGCTTGAAGCAGCTCAAGCGAAATCAACATGTTAAGATTTCGCTTGAGTTATGCTGAAGCAAAATCCCAATCCCTATATATAGGAGATCAAGGTCAAGCGAAATTATAAGTTGTTTTGGTGTGATTTCCATACCGAGGTGCTGCCGGTGTGAGAACTGATTGTAATTGCTTTCATATCAATACAAATCAGTGTTAAAGTGAAGATTCAGCTGTTTATAGGTCAAATACTTGTTTTCCGCACCTGTATTTGATGGAATTCCTCTGAACCGACTCGTTTAGGTCACAAACACGGTCCTTACAATTGGTATCAGAGCCTGGAGGAGGAGTTCTGCAAAATTCAGCTGAAACAGTTCAAAATCTCTTACTTCTACATCTTCTTTCATCAGTTCAGAAATTTTTCACGGTCAAAAACTATTCAATTTCTCACGGATTGTTTAAAAGTACAAGATAACAAACCCTTGAAAGTTTCATAGCAAAATTCGACCTAAAAGTGATCAAAATCGACCTTCGAATGGATTTCGCTTGAAGAACAAAGCTTCATTGAACGATTTCGCTTGAACTTTCAAGCGACACTTAACATTTCGCTTCAACGTTTTCGCTTCAGTGTTTCGCTTCAAGGTTTTCGCTTCAGGATTCTCACTTCAGACAGTTTCGCTTGAACGATTTCGCTTCAAAGAATTGATTAGTTTCGCTTCAACCAGTTTGACAGATTATTTCGCTTGAAGAAAGTTCAGTTGACCAGTTCGCTTGAAAGCTACAAATTGACTATTTCGCTTGAAAGAATCTGTTATTGAAAATCGTGCTATTGAAACATGGATAACGATTTTCACAACGCGTTTGCAACATCGTCTAGTTCATCTTCCATTGCTCAGAACATGAATTCAGAAAATGAAACGGGGACTACTCAGAAACCCCCGAAGCTAATGTGCATTGAGGAATACTATGGATGGAAAGATCGTTTCGAAAACTGGGTGCAAGCAAATCATCTAAGATCATGGGAATGTATTCTAAAAAAGTATATGCTACCACGTACTGAAATGGAGACAGTAAAACAAATTTCAGAGTTTGGTAATGAAGAACGAGAAATGTATCGAGCTGAAAAAATGATGATCAGTTTGCTTCAACAAGCTATCAAGGAAGACATCTTTATACTACTTCAACATGACAAAACATCAAAGTCAATCTGGGATGCTTTGAAAGTAAAAGTTGAAGGTAGTGCAAACATGATTAAAAGCAAAAAGGCGTTGCTTAAAAAGGAGTTTGACTTGTTCACAAGTTTGCCCGGAGAAGATACAAAGAAACTCATTGAACGATATTGTCACTTAGTTCGAATAATGTCGATGATGAACATTAACAAAGAAGATGAGGAATGGTTGGATAAGCTAGCTGATGCTTTACCTCAGAAAGAGTGGGGAACATATTTGATGATACTGAAAAATACCGGAGTTTATGAAGGGTTGTCAATCTCTCAGTTCATTGAAAAGATTGAAAGTCAGGATTTGGAACAGCAAAAGATCGCAAGGATGAATAATCCAAGTGGTCAACAACATGTAAAGATGTATTACAAGGGTAGTGTTCCGACTTCAGAAGCTGAGAGAAGTCCGAAAATTCAGACTGCTTATAGTGTTGGGGATTCTACAGAAAAGACTGATCAAAACTCAAACAAAAGCAACAGTGGTTTCTCATTGTATCCAAGTGTAAATCCGAAAAGCTCATCAGAAAGTTTTCAGTCTCAAAACACAAAGATGGGAAATGGTTGTGTGATTCAATGCAATATAGCTCTAAATCTTCCAGAAGGTCAAAGTTTTTCTGAAGACATTGCAAAAGATCATATGGCATTACTTGGTTCCGTGCTTATATCATATGAAGGTTTAGTGGCTGGTAGAATTGGAAATCCTATGCTTACCAAAGAGGATTATGACCAAATAGATGCCGAAGAGATGGAACTAATGGATATCAAATGGTGTCTTGCAAGTGCTCTTAGACGTGCTGAAAAGTTCAAGACAATTACCGGGAGAAATGACTTTCTTGATGCTTGTGTTTCTACTTTAGGTTTTGATAAATCTAAAGTTACTTGTTTCAGGTGCAGGGAAAAAGGTCATTTTAAGCGGGAATGCAAAAACAAAGAAGTTAGTGGTGCTCAGAATCCATTTGGAAAAGATGACTACTACCGGAAAGCCATTTATCAGCAAGTTGGTCAGACACAAGACTCACAGACGGCTCATGGTAGAAAGATTGAAGATTCAAAGAAAGGATGTTTGGTAGATTTCAACTGGAGCAACTACATTTCTTCTAACAGCACAGCATGTTTAGTGGACCAAAATGATGAACAACTACCTGAAGGATTCAGCTGGGATATGTTTGTTGATGAAAAGGGGGATTTCAAAGCTTTCATTGCAAAGATTGTTAGAGAACCAAATTTGTTTGCTACTTGGATGAGATCAATTGGTGAAACAGTGAAAGATCAATCGATTACATCTGAAGAAAGTTCAGAAAGTGCTGATTCTGAGTCATTAACTACAGATGAGAGTGTACAAAATGATGATACTTCAGAAAAAGAAGTTGTTTTTGATCAAACACCATCTGATTCTGGTATTTCAGATGCTGATTCTGAAAAATCTGTAGAGTTTGATCAAACACCGATTGAGAGTAGCAGTGATGATGAGGAAGAGAAACATATTAATATTACTAAAAATCATCTTTCTCCTGAAAGTTTTCATTTCTATTTTGCAGATCGCATGGAGAAACTGAAGGAGAAACAAACTGCAAAAGAACAACAACAAGATGAAAAGTTTGAAACTGTTGTTCAAACTGAAGAAGTTAAAATTGTGGATGAAGAAAAGGTGACTGAGACTGAGAAGGTAACTGGTGAAGAAAAAGTAATTGAAGTGGTAAAAACAATTGAGGTTGAGAAAATTGTTGAAGTTGAAAAGCCTTGCAAGAAATGTTTGAAAATTTGCAAAAGTTGTGAAGAAAAAGATGTTACACTGTTTGATCGAGAAAGACTGATAGAAAAGTTACTATCCGACATCAGCTATGTGAAAGAATCGTATAGTGTGTTGAATAGAACAGTGACAGGTCTTCAAACAACGAATTCTGAAAGAGAAAAGGCTTTAACGATGACGAATGCTACATTGATGACAAAGCAAAAGGCAATTAATCATTACATCGAAGAAAATGCTAATCTAAAGCAAGAGTTGGAGAAAGAAAATATCGAGAATGAAAGGATCAGAAGGTTATTACTGAGTTATTCTTGTTCTGATTATGTCATTGATCGAGTTTATCCTACTGTTGCAGGTTTTGAAGCATTTCAGGATGAAAAGACAAAGAATGAGACTGGTAAGAAATCGATTGTTAAATACAACAAGTGTCCGCCTCCTATCTGGGAAGGATATTCTCCTAGAAAACCAAATGAGGAGCAAGTCGAAAAAGCAGTCAATATAAAGTTAAAATCCGAGACAACTGACGTTTTACCAGATAACATTGATATCACGTTTACCTCGTCTGATACTGATCATGAGTCTGAGTTAATCAAAAAGGTGGTCGATCAGGTGTTGGATATTGAGGAGGTGTTTGAGTCAAAGTTTGAGTCTGGGGGTTCAAGTTCGTCAGTCAACAGTTCAAAGTCATCGGAAAAACGGTCTTACAGTAAAGAATTTTTGTTATCAAAGGCAAATTTGGATGATGAAACATTTGAAGTTGCATACACTTTAAATGATTCGGACAAATTATACTCTGACAAAGAATTTCCTATTAGAAGTGTTCATTTTGATATGATCAAAAAGGTTTTTAAAATGACAGAAATTAATTTTTCTGAACTTAAAGATTTAAAATTTTCTGAAAAACCTAAAAAATACACTTCAAGAGTTCAACAAAGGTTAAACAAAAAAAAAAGGGAAAAAGAATTACAATTCTGGATTTGATTTTCAAAAGAAAACAAACCAAAAGTGTAGTTACAAAAAGAAAGGTCTTGGTTTTACTCAAACTGCAAATTATCAAAATGAAAAACATGTTAGAGATTTTAAATCAAAAATGACATATGTTGCAGGAAAAAGCTATGAAGAAGAGACAAATAGCTTATTCTGGAGAAAATCGAATCAAGATTTCCTTGCTGAAAGGAAAAGGACAGGAACTGGAGTTTTTCATCCAATTGGAGTTTTTCAACCAAAAGACACAAGAACTTGTTTTCAATGTCAAGTTGTTGGACACATCGCTCACAATTGTCCAAACAAAGCCAACAGAAAACAGGAAGTATCTGAAAAACTTAAAGAAAAAGTGGTTGAAAAGAATGATTCACCAACTACAAATTTCAAAAATTTTGAAAATTCAAAGAATGAAGTTGGTGAAATTTCTAAAAGATTGTACAAAAAGAGTGCAAAAGACAATCAAAAATGGATTGTTAAAAAATCAGATGTACAATCTGGCGATGAATCTGATTCCACAAAATCAGATGAGCCACAAGTTGAGAAAAAGGATTCAGTGAATGATGTTGACATTCCATCACTGAATTTTGAAGAGGTTAAACAAATGGTTGGTAAAGTGGAAATTTCAAATCAATTCTATTCTGATAAAAAGGAATTTGATATTGAGAAAGCATTTAATGGAAATGTTAGAAAAATGTTCAAGAAAATGCTTGATGGGAAAGTAAAGGGGGTTAAAGATTTTTATGCAACTAAAAAGGCAACTTACAACCCTACTGCACAAGAATTGGAATCCACCAAGTATAAGAAGACTTGGGTGGAAGTTTGTTTCCCATGATAGTCTAATGACTATGCCGGAGATCCCAAGTTTATATCGTGGATCAGGAATCGGCATTTTTCTAATGTTTGAAGTTTTTGGTTGAAAGTTTTTTGATAGTGTTTGGATGTTTACAGGTTGTATGACTACGCCGGAGCTTCCAGGTTGGTAAGTGCGAAGCAGGAATCGGCATTTTGATTGGTAAAATGGTGATGTAGACGTAACATTCCTACAAGTGGTATTGTGTTCTACATGTGGTAATTTTTACAATTGGTATAGATGGTGCGTACATGCAAGTGGTAAATCAGGGACATTAATTTGTACTTGATTTGCTACAAGTGGTTAAGAATAGACAATGTGATGAACCATACCCTGAATCTACAAATGATTATATCATCAAAACTTATTTTCCGGAAAAATCATTTTGATTAAAACAAACTTAAGTGTTTTGAAATTTAAATGAGAAAATAGTTTTGTGATAGGGGGAGTTCTGATTGTTTATGCCAATGTGAATGGCGATTTGATGCGATTCGATATCATTTGTCATGTTTTTGTACAGTTTGTATATTTTAATTGTGTCAAGAGTTTTAGTTTTAAAATTTTCTAAAAATGTGTTTGCATTTTAAGGGGAGTAAATTTTTTTTCAGAAAATCCAAAAACATTTGAAAATTTGAAAAAGACAAAAACATGATAAAATTCAAAAATGAGTTTTTGTTGCATATAGAGGAAATGATAGTACATCAGTGGATTGTCACAACATGCTAAAGAAATGTAAAGAAAAATGTGATAAACAATCTTACTGTGGATATGTCAGTAGGTTTTTGCACATTTAGTAGATTGTGATGAGATATAAATCTAAAATCAAACTTGCTTATTCTGTGGGTTAACACAAACTTGGATATATAGGTAACCCCTGAAATCTTGTTTGAAAGGTCCCTTATTCTGAGATACTAGGTCTTTATGCTCAGTGATATCTGGGGTATTATCCCGGGACTTCTGATTTTGCGGAAGCAATGGCCTAGTCCCCGGAGAATACTTTACATTTGCTTGAAATATAGCTCACCCTCAGCTAAAAAATGATGAAACATTGAAAAATGCTAATCATGGCTGTTGAAACAAAAGATCCTCTAAAGGGGACACACCAAAAGTCGAAGCCGTCATCTCTCTGCGTATCGAAAGATCGACCTGAGCTCTCACGGCCCTCGTACTATAATTTATTCCCCAGACAGATATCATCTGTGGTATATTCACCTGTAAGACTGAATATTGGGATCTGGATACGGGAGTATATTCAAGTAGTGGGACACACGGATAAGTTTAAGTTGCTTAAAACATTAACATCGTATCTCGGATCAGTTGAACTTTGTGTGAAAATTTAAGTGGACCAGTATACTGACAATCTAAGTAAATTGCTTAGAACTTAAAATGAAATGAAGCTTAATGGTGTTAGTGATATGTCTCATAAACTGATATGATCCTCTTGCACAAATTCACAAAAATATTGTTTGTAAATATTTCTTTATTGCATTCCTTTACAATCAAAAATTACAAAAAGATTTTAGTGTGTTTTAGCATAAATTTTTAAAAATCAAAAAGATTTTCGACAACTGATATTGAAAAGCTGATTGTCAAAATTTCAAGTGCTAAACATGATGACTTGGTTGTGAGGGGGAGTGAATCTTAAAATGTCAAAAAGGTTTGTTAAAATCCTACAATTGGTATTTTTTTAAACCTACATTTGGTTCATCATTGGTTTGTGATATGAGAGAGAGTTATCTGATTATATCAGATTGTTGGTGCATTTAAATTGTTAAATTTAGAAAATTTATTTCTGGGTTAAGATTGTTACAGGTGAGCCAGATTAATTCATTCAAAGCTTATGAAAGTCAGAATCTAATCATGAATCTAAAGTTTGCTAGCTGCTGATGCTGATGAACTTAAGGAATCAAGAGATCTGATCAAGAGAATTAGATAAGATCCAGGCAATGATCTTGTAAACAACATTTGAGTCAGGCATCGATCCTAAAGCAGATATTGCTGAAGAACAAATGAATGCCAGCAAATCGTGAGGGGGAGTCTGATAGAGCCAGGTGATTCTAGAGAAGAAGATAGAGAGAGAAAAGCCCAGAGACTGATCAAGAATGAAGATGTGAAGACACAGTGTTATTGTGACTCGATAGTCGACTCGTCAACATCTGAGGGGGAGTCTGTTGGTGCACTACATCTGTCGACTTCGTCTTGTATCGAGTCTTAGACTAGTTAGAATAGATCAGGGCACGTAGAACGAGAGAATGAGAGAGAGTTAGCAAGATTTCGCTTCAAGGTATTTGTATGTAAAGGATTTCGCTTGAAGCAGCTCAAGCGAAATCAACATGTTAAGATTTCGCTTGAGTTATGCTGAAGCGAAATCCCAATCCCTATATATAGGAGATCAAGGTCAAGCGAAATTATAAGTTGTTTTTGTGTGATTTCCATACCGAGGTGCTGCCGGTGTGAGAACTGATTGTAATTGCTTTCATATCAATACAAATCAGTGTTAAAGTGAAGATTCAGCTGTTTATAGGTCAAATACTTGTTTTCCGCACCTGTATTTGATGGAATTCCTCTGAACCGACTCGTTTAGGTCACAAACACGGTCCTTACAATATTTGAGCATGTTTCATGTTCCCTATACTTTAACTTCATTTTAGAGCCTTGAAATGGGATTAACGGGGCTTAAACGTGTCAAAAATGCATCAAAAACCATGTTTTGCACATTCAGGGACCAAAATTGACAATCTGCCATAGTTATCTTAGGAAGGGACCAAAATGGAAAATCTAAATTCCAGCTTGTTCCAGCTGTTCCCCTCATTTGCACATGG
Source organism: Helianthus tuberosus (assembly GCA_030545235.1). Lineage (NCBI taxonomy): Eukaryota > Viridiplantae > Streptophyta > Magnoliopsida > Asterales > Asteraceae > Helianthus > Helianthus tuberosus. Next base: position 66,330,915 of record CM060427.1, on the reverse strand, counting down.
TTTTAATGAAACTAGGGGCTCCCATGGTTTCACAAAACCATGGGCACATGTGTACGGATGAGATCGAAGCTCGTTTTACGATGAACGATCTTAACGGTTGTGCAAAAACTATAAATACCCCATCCATCTCGTTGTTGCAACTCACATTTGATCTAATATTTCTCTAAGTTGAGGTGCTTTCACTTCATACCTGAGAAGAAACGGGTCATACTTCCGTTCTTGGACCTTTTGTAAGTCCTCTTTCGTTCTTTTTCGCATGAAAGTCAAACTGTGTTTGACTTTCTGCTTTGACCAGTTTATGGTCAGCATGAAGTTTATTTGAACTTCATAACATGAGCGTAATCACGATGGTTTTAGTCTCTTGTGACTATACCTACTGATTACCACGTTATCTAGGCATAGTGGCGAGTCGTAGTTTCGGCCAAAATGCGTATTCTTGCGTATTTTGTAACCAAACTACTTTTAGGTATCAAAACCGTTTGTTTTGATACCAAAACTGTTTTCAAACCTCGTTAAGCATGTTTTAACATGTTTAGCTCGACACTTTAGGTTTAGTGCTTATGTAGGGTCGTAAGGTAAGTCGTCTAATCAACCGCTTATACTTTCGAACCCGACCCGTTTGGTCGATCTTTAGGATCCGACCAAACACATTAGGTGACCATAGTTGCATAGGGAATAACCTTCCGAGATTATACCTTATGGTCACGTCGTTTAAGTAGTTGTATGATAGGTAGTTTATATGCCTTAGGTAAATGACCAAAATGCCCTTTTTACGCCAAAATTCATTCTAAGCATATGTAACATAATTTTTGATATCTAAACTGATTTGGCAACAATATTAGACATGTTAAGGCATATTTTACTTATCATAGGACTAGTTAGGCAGTCCGAACGCGTTTTACGCCAACGACGCATTAAAGTGGCGTAAGCTACCTTAACGAGTCGTAATGGGTCGTAAGCACTTAGGTTAGGTTTCGTTTTAGAATGTAGGCTTTGTTAAACCATATTACATGAGTCCCTACACTCATTTGGTTTACAAAACCTCATTTTATCCGATCCTCCAATTTAGGTCCGTTTTTTTTACATAATTACCTATATTAGGTGTCGTTTGATTCCGTGATCCCTCTAGCTTTGCTTGGTTGTTATTCAAGACTTCTAAGCATCCTCAAGTGAGTACATAGACCCATCTTTTACTATTTTCCAAACCTTTTGGGGTGAAACACATGTGCCTACTTGCTACGTTCATGCTTTCCATGTTTTCATATCATATACTTGCTATGTTCATTAGTACACTATTAGTACATGATTTCATTATGTTTTGCTATGTATGTTTACTTAACATGCTAGCCCATTGTTTTACATTTTGAACTATTCAAACCATTTGTAACCATTGGATGTATGTGAACCATTTGTAACCATTTGATTGATGTGAACCATTTGTAACCATTTGTTATATGTGAACCATTTGTAACTGATTGAACCGTTGGGTTAGGGGAGTGATTAGGTAATGAGGCGGGTGTAATGTGTTAAAAGCATGGTGGATACGACGCTGGTACTTCCTATATATAAGTGCTTTTAACACATTATATATCGTTGCGTTATCTAGATCACTTGGGTAAACGATTTTGAAACGATGTCACACAATGATGTTTTCTGAATAATATAAACCATACGAGTTTTGTTAACGAGTTTTTATGAGATATTTTACAATTTGATTTAATAAAACAAATGTTTTGGAGTTAAGAGTCATGGCTATGAGATTTTGAAAATTATAACCAACTTGATTTAAGTTGGTTAATTATGTCGCAATATTATACTTTTCAAAACAAGATTTTTAAATAAGTATTGCAACATGTAAAACGAGCCATGAATCTGACACTCATATAAAACCTATGTACTCGCCGGCATTTTTATGCTGACGAATTTTCACGTGTGTTTCAGGTACCATAGTTGATGATGTTTGATGATGATTTTTGTGTACGCTCACATAGGAATGGACGAGGCCTTAGTGACTTAATAACAATGAAAGTCCATTTGTTCTTGTTTTGTTTCTAATTCCAATGTAATGTAATACGTTTAATTTCGTAAAACGAAACTGTTTAATCCAAGGTTGTGAAACAATGATTCTGTTACAACACTCCCCGACGTTTCCGCCATGTTTTGTTGTTTTACGTGGTCGGGGTGTGACAGAAAAGTTGGTATCAGAGCTCATGGTTATAGGGAATTAGGTTATTAGCAATGCTTTGACCTATACTATAACCTTCCTAGGACCCTAACGCGAGTTTACTTGCGTTTAGTCATAAAACAATACCGTCACCTATCTTTAGGCGACAACCACAACAAGAACATAAATTTCAAATCTGCTTTGAAAACCAATCATCTGTTCTAGGATGATTTATTATAAGGTTTTGAACCTTCAAATTTTTCAAAATCTCATCAAAGTTTGGGTCTTATAGTGTGAACACGTGCAATCTGGAAGAGTGGATGCCTGTATCCCGAGTTTTCTGTCTAAGGCTAGAGTGTTCGTACAAATCCACATAATCGGACCAGTCACTCTTACCTGGGAACTCTTGGGGTGAGTGTCCACTTATAGGCTAAAGCATGTCTCCGCGATACGTTATGAGGACCTATTTACTTTGATTCAGCTTGTATACGTCGTTTGTTTGCTTCGTGGTTCGAACAAATGACCATCATCCATGCCTTTTGGTCGGAAATTGTAACATCCTTACCCAATGCCATTTCATTTGTTTTCTCTCTTGTTTTCCCTTTTAGAATGCCTCCACGACGCGACAATCAGGTACCTAATGAAGAACTGGCAGCTATCATTACGCAGCAAATGGCTGCTGCAATCCCAAACATCATTGCTCAATGTAACCTAGCCCTCAACAACAATAATGCCCCATGCAACTTCAAGACGTTCAACTCAGCTAAGCCATCAAAGTTTTCTGGGTCTCAAGGAGCGACTACACTTCTGCAATGGTTCGAGAGTCTAGAGAGCACCTTCAGACATGTTCAATGCCTAAACGAGCGAATGGTAGAGTTCCCATCTAGTGTTTTTGAGAAACGAGCTCTAACATGGTGGAATGGTGTGATGAGAGATAGGGGTGCCGAGGTAGCACTGGCTCAAACCTGGGAAGAGCTTCGAGCACTAATGATGAGGGAATTCTATCCTTGTCATGAGATTAGGGCATTGGAAAGGGAATTCGACGATCTTAAGCAAGATAGCGGTGAGCATCGAGCCTACACTGACCGTTATGAGGAGTTAAGTCTGTTATGCCCGAACATGGTTACGCCTTTGGATAAGGCAATCGAAAAGTACATTGATGGCCTCCCTGACTCAATTCAAGATATTGTTACTGGTAGTAATCCCACTACAGTTAGACAGGCCATTGAGCTTTCCGCTACCTTGAGTGAATCTCAGATCAAGAAAGGTAAGCTTTTCTGAAAGGGTGACAAGAAACCGATCGAGGAATCAAAACTGAAGGATAAGCAGACTGAATCCTCCAAGAAGTCAAAGAAGTGAAAGGCTTCTCGGAACTTCGCCGTGGTCGCTCACAATGATCAAGCTGTCCCCAACGAACCAGCTCAACCCCCTGCTAGGAAGCCATTCAACGGAACTGCACCCTTGTGCAACCAATGTAGTCTTCACCATCATGCCAATATAAAGTGCCGCAAATGCCAGACTTGTGGACTTATAGGCCATACAGCAAGAGTTTGCCCAACTGTAGCTGCACCAAATCAAGCTGGCAACAATCCTGCTCAAGCTCGTTTTCCACTAGGTTCTTGCTACAACTGTGGCGAGATGGGTCATTTCCGAAGAAATTGCCCAAAGCTTGCTAATGCAAATCCAGCATAGGGATGAGCATCTGACCCACTAGAAGACAACACCGTTTAGAAATAATCACGTCTTATGTATTATTTTCTTTTGTTGTCAAGGTCCATGAAACAGTTGTTATTGTTGTTTATAAATAAATCTTTTATTTACTTTGAAATATATTTATGTGGTTGCATGTATAAACAACATATCCCCTACAATACCGACAATCAGGGAATCGTATTCCTTGAAGAACAGACTACCCCCAAAATTCTTCCATTTTACGATCTCTTGCGTTTTCCATGAAAATCCTAAGTACCCGTTTCTTCCAAAGAAATGAAGTACAAGGCGCAAGTTACAACTCTGGACGAATACCCAAAGTACCACTATAAATCCTTAATAGGGTACCTAAGGGTATTTCCGTAAATCCTAAAATTGTTGTGTTCCTTAATTCTAATATTACGTTTCTATGAAAACAAAATCGAATTTTCGGAAGATCATCCTATCTTCATAGATAGATTCTTGAAAATGATTAAAGTGCCAAATGAAATCCACGTATTGGATTCCTAGTATGCTTTAAATATCTGTGTCCAAAGATAACAAATTAAAGGTCAAATTAAACAAATATGTGAATATGTGCTTATGTGTTCCCTTTTATGTTTTTGTGTGATCCAAGTTTTTGTTATCCAAATCCTCGTAGAATCTTCCATATCTTCGTATAAGGGATTCATAGTAGGATATCCAAAGGTACTACCTTAAATCCTTAATGGGCTTCTACGTAGTAGTAAAGACCCTTGGATTATAATGTACTATTCCATAATTAGACCCCTTGAGTGGTCTAGTTAAACAGATTGATCCAAAAATCTGGTTAGGAATATCATGTGATGATATAGCTGAAAAGACTCCTTGGTGGTCTAATTAAAGAGATCATTTGTCGATCTAATTAAAAGGACCCTATGATAGTGTAGTCACACTCATCACAGGTTTGATTTTCTTCCCCTTCACATTACAAAACAAACTATGCGGACTGTGCAAGGAATTACGTAATTATGGATGCATACATAATTATGGAATTCAGTGCACAAAAACCACAACAAGTTTTATCATGTGTCTAGAGTTGACTCAGTTCATTTCCGTTTCTGAAGAATACCCATTGAGGAAAATGACTCACTCCGTTCATTTTCATTTCTGAAGAATATCTATCGAGGGAAATGAATATTCTTGATTTTTCCTTCATTTCCGTTTCTGAAGAATACCCATTGAGGAAAATGACTCATTCCGTTCATTTTCGTTTCTGAAGAATATCTATCGAGGGAAATGAATATTCTTGATTTTTCCTTCATTCCATTTCTGAAGAATACCCATTGAAGAAAATGACTCATTCCGTTCATTTTTTTTTCTGAAGAATATCCATCGAGGGAAATGAATATTCTTGATTTTTCCTTCATTTCCGTTTCTGAAGAATACCCATTGAGGAAAATGACTCATTCCGTTCATTTTCGTTTCTGAAGAATATCCATCGAGGGAAATGAATATTCTTGATTATTCGTTCATTTTCGTTTTTGAAGAATACCCATTGAGGAAAATGACTCATTCCGTTCATTTTCATTTCTGAAGAATATCCATCGAGGGAAATGAATATTCTTGATTATTCGTTCATTTTCGTTTCTGAAGAGTACCCATTGAGGAAAATGACTCATTCCGTTCATTTTCGTTTCTGAAGAATATCCATCGAGGGAAATGAATATTCTTCATTTTTCCTTCATTTCCGTTTCTGAAGAATAACCATTGAGGAAAATGACTCATTCCGTTCATTTTCGTTTCTGAAGAATATCCATCGAGGGAAATGAATATTCTTGATTTTTCCTTCATTTCCGTTTCTAAAGAATACCCATTGAGGAAAATGACTCATTCCGTTCATTTTCGTTTCTGAAGAATATCCATCGAGGGAAATGAATATTCTTGATTATTCATTCATTTTCGTTTCTGAAGAATACCCATTGAGGAAAATGACTCATTCCGTTCATTTTCGTTTCTGAAAAATACCCATCGAGGGAAATGAATATCCTTGATTTTTCCTTCATTTTCATATTAAAAGATTATCCGTTGAGAGAAATGACAGGATTATGCCTTTCATAATCTTTGATGGGTTATTCTACGCAAATAGATAAACACCCTAGATTCCATGCAAGGCAATTATTTAACACAGCGTCACAGACAGACTCCTACGAATAAATTTCGGGATGAAATTTCCTAAACTAGGGGAGACTGTGACACATGTGCCCCTGAGACCATCAAACAAATACCAAACCAATGAAATATTGTATTTCATACTTTGGATATGTATAAATATGTGTATCCTTTGCACATATCAATTTTTGTTCGATTTCAAGCTTTAAATCGCTTTCTGGAAGGTTATACGCGCACTGATGCTTAAATATAACCAGTTTAATGCAACGAACACTCTAGAATAGTGAAATAGGATTAACATACCTTAAATAACCTTTTACATAACTTAGAAATAAGTTTTGGAGGGTTTGGGGTGGCGAAATGAAGTTTATTCGCTTACAGGGACTAATTTCGACAAACTGCGAAAGTATGCCGATTTGAACTGTAACGAACATTCCGGAACATGACCATAAGTTAAACATACCCTAAATATCCTTTACATACCTTAGAAATAGGCTTTGAGGGGTTCGGTGTGCTAAAATAAACTATTTGGTCATTCAGGGACTAAAAGCGTTAAAAAGTGCATAAGTTTGCATTTTCGCACATATCTTACGTTCTGAATACATCCGGACATCCAAAACTTTATGTAATCATTAAAATATTTTATTTTAGTGATTGGCATGATAAAATTCCATTCGTCGCGTAATTTGGATCGTTTTTCGCATTCGTTCGTGTTTCGTCGTAATTAACCGAACAACGCAACCGTACGACCAAACGAACCAACATCCGAGATAGTTTTGAGCATGTTTCATGTTTCCTATACTTTAACTTCATTTTAGAGCCTTGAAATGGGATTAACGGGGCTCAAATGTGTCAAAAATGCATCAAAAACCATGTTTTGCACATTCAGGGACCAAAATTGACAATCTGCCATAGTTATCTTAGGAAGGGACCAAAATGGAAAATCTAAATTCCTGCTTGTTCCAGCTGTTCCCCTCATTTTCACATGGTTTTAATGAAACTAGGGGCTCCCATGGTTTCACAAAACCATGGGCACATGTGTATGGATGAGATCGAAGCTCGTTTTACGATGAACGATCTTAACGGTTGTGCAAAAACTATAAATACCCCATCCATCTCATTGTTGAAACTCACATTTGATCTGATATTTCTCTAAGTTGAGGTGCTTTCACTTCATACCTGAGAATAATCGGGTCAAACTTCCGTTCTTGGACCTTTTGTAAGTCCTCTTTCGTTCTTTTTCGCGTGAAAGTCAAACTGTGTTTGACTTTCTGCTTTGACCAGTTTATGGTCAACATGAAGTTCGTTTGAACTTCATAACGTGAGCATAATCACGATGATTTTAGTCTCTTGTGACTATACCTACTGATTACCACGTTATCTAGGCATAGTGGCGAGTCGTAGTTTCGGCCAAAATGCGTATTCTTGCGTATTTTGTTACCAAACTACTTTTAGGTATCAAAACCGTTTGTTTTGATACCAAACCTGTTTTCAAACCTCGTTAAGCATGTTTTAACATGTTTAGCTCGTTACTTTAGGTTTAGTGCTTATGTAGGGTCGTAAGGTAAGCGGTCTAAACAACCGCTTATACTTTCGAACCCGACCCGTTTGGTCGATCTTTAGGATCCGACCAAACACATTAGGTGACCATAGTTGCATAGGGAATAACCTTCTGAGGTTATACGTTATGGTCACGTCATTTAAGTAGTTGTATGATAGGTAGTTTATATGCCTTAGGTAAATGACCAAAATGCCCTTTTTACGCCAAAATTCATTTTAAGCATATGTAACATAATTTTTGATATCTAAACTGATTTGGCAACAATATTAGACATGTTAAGGCATATTTTACTTATCATAGGACTAGTTAGGCGGTCCGAACACGTTTTACGCGAACGACGCATTAAAGTGGCGTAAGCTACCTTAACGAGTCGTAATGGGTCGTAAGCACTTAGGTTAGGTTTCGATTTAGAATGTAGGCTTTGTTAAACCATATTACATGAGTCACTACACTCATTTGGTTTACGAAACCTCATTTTATCCGATCCTCCGATTTAGGTCCGTTTATTTACATAATTACCTATATTAGGTGCCCTTTTGATTCTGTGATCCCTCTAGCTTTGCTTGGTTGTTTTTCAAGACTTCTAAGCATCCTCAAGTGAGTACATAGACCCATCTTTTACTATTTTCCAAACGTTTTGGGGTGAAACACATGTGCCTACATGTTACTTTCATGCTTTCCATGTTTTCATATCATATACTTGCTATGTTCATTAGTACACTATTAGTACATGATTTCATTATGTTTTGCTATGTATGTTTACTTAACATGCTAGCCCATTGTTTTATATTTTGAACTATTCGAACCATTTGTAACCATTGGATGTATGTGAACCATTTGTAACCATTTGATTGATGTGAACCATTTGTAACCATTTGTTATATGTGAACCATTTGTAACTGATTGAACCGTTGGGTTAGGGGAGTGATTAGGTAACGGGGCGGGTGTAATGTGTTAAAAGCATGGTGGATACGCTGCTGGTACTTCCTATATATAAGTGCTTTTAACACATTATATATCGTTGCGTTATCTAGATCACTTGGGTAAACGATTTTGAAACGATGTCACACAATGATGTTTTCTGAATAATATAAACCATACGAGTTTTATTAACAAGTTTTTGTGAGATATTTTACAATTTGATTTAATAAAACAAATGTTTTGGAGTTAAGAATCATGGCTACGATATTTTGCAAATTATAACCAACTTGATTTGAGTTGGTTAATTATGTCGCAATATTATACTTTTTAAAACAAGGTTTTTAAATAAGTATTGCAACATGTAAAACGAGCCATGAATCTGACACTCATATAAAACCTATGTACTCGCCGGCATTTTTATGCTGACGTATTTTCACGTGTGTTTTAGGTACCATAGTTGATGATGTTTGATGATGATTTTTGTGTACGCTCACATAGGAATGGACGAGGCCTTTGTGACTTAATAACAATGAAAGTCTATTTGTTCTTGTTTTATTTCTAATTCCAATGTAATGTAATACATTTAATTTCATAAAACGAAACTGTTTAATCCATGGTTGTGAAACAATGATTCTGTTACAACACTCCACGACGTTTCCGCTACGTTTTGTTGTTTTACGTGGTCGGGGTGTGACACCACCTGTGAACGTTGGGTTATGTTAAGAATCTTTTACTTGCATGAACTTTGGTTTGACTGGTTTATCACATGCTAGACTTACGTTAATCTTGAATAACATAGTTTGCCATGTGGATTCGTTTAAACCTTTTTATACTTATGCTATATATACTTAAACTTGTGTACTCGCCAATGCTTTTTGTGTTGAACTATACTTTTTAACATGTTGCAAGTTGATGATGTTGATTATGATGAAATCTAGTAGAAACGACACTAGAAACTCATTTCAAATTACTAGAATTGTTATTTCATTTTTGTTGAACTTGTCGTATGTTGTCTTTCCTATGTTGTAATTTGAATTTCCATGATGTACTTGACAATTATTATTATGAAATGAAATCGGTTTTGATTTAAACTATTGTCACATAATGTTATGAAGCCTTTGAGCAATCTTATTCGTCTCACTCCGATGTTTCTGCCATCGATTGGGGTGTGACAGATTGGTATCAGAGCCATAACTATTGGGAATTAGGTAGAATATCCATGTTCGACCTATTCTATAGTAGGTACCATACTTTGACCGTTCTTGCTACTTGTTTAAAATGTTTATTTTTCGTATTTGCTCATTTCTACTTCTTTTGTCTTAAATACTTAAAATATGTCTTTCCTGGGACATTTACACAATACACTTTTGAAGGCTTGAAGACACTCGTAATATAAACGAGATGAGTTCACCAAAATAAGCATGAAACCCATAATTTGGTGAACGACTCTCACTCAGCTTATTCTATTTCGCACAAAATTATGCCATCAAGTTAGGAGTGAAATCCAAACCTTGATGGTAAATTTCCAATTCAAATTCTAGTGGACACTCGTCAAAGTGTCGAAATTAAATTTTTGACCCGACGAGTACCAACCACACTTAGGGTACGAAATTGTCAAGTTAGGGGTGAAACCCGCATCTTGTCGATTAAGTCCCATTCCTCGATTTTCAATCCCGCCAAAGTTTCGATTATTTCAATCGATTAGGGACGTGTAGTAACTAGAAGGGTAAGATACCGTTAATCGCTTCTTGACAAGAGTATCTTACCTATAGGGCAAAGCACGTTTCCCTAATTTGAAAGGACTTTCGATTCACTTTGGAATAGTCGACGTTTCTAAACCCGAAACAATCCAATGTTTTACTAAGCCTCTCTTTTATGTTAATTCAATTTATATGTGATTTTCTACTTCTTACCTCGTTCATTTCAAAACCTATACACGATTCGCACGTCTCTCGCAATCGAAAACAATAATAATTCTCGTGAACAAACTAAATTTATACTCTTTTTACGCATTCATACGTGTTATACTTGTGAATACTTGCTAAATGCATGTGATTTATGTGAATCATACGTGAATACTTACATGTTTATACATATAAAACTTTATTTTTTAATTATGATCAAGTCTCATCCTTTCCTTCTCTTTAGATTCTTTAGATGTCTTCCCACAGTATGTCCAAGAAGACCAAGTCCAAGAAGGGTTCCAACTCTAACTCTGATATGATGTCCAAGAAGGATTGTATGAAGTTCATGGACAAGCAAATGGCCAAGATCATACCCGACATCGTTAGCAAGATCCAACCCAACCCTGACTCACCCCATGCCTCTGTCGACTCAAAGGTGGAAACACCTAGAGCGATGTTCCTATTTAAGCAATTTATGGCCTATAAACCTCTCGAGTTCACTGGCAAAGATGGTGCCACCGCCCTGCTGAACTGGTTCAATGCTATTGAACTAACTTTCCTCCAAAGCGGTTGTCATGACAACCTGCGAACCCCGAATGCTACAATGGTATCCCGTTCGAGGGCTCTCGAATAGTGGACCTCCGAGCGTAATAAGCGAGGGAACGACGCAACCCACGCCTTGCCCTGGGATGAACTGAAGCAATTAATGATGGATGAGTTTTTTCCTCCCCACAAGCTTCAAAACTAGAAAACGAATTCTGGAATTTGAAGCAAGTCGAGAATGACAACGCTGGTCTAACAGCGCACTTCAAACAACTCAGTGTTCTCTGCCCTGGTCAAGTCGACTCTGTTGAGAAGGCCATTGCCAAATACATTTGTTGCCTCCCACCCACCTTAATGAACCACGTTGTTTCTTCCTTCCCCAAAATCCTCGAAGACACATTCCGTTTAGTAGCTGAACTCAATAACAATTGTGTTCTTCATGGAACTTCCGACAAGGTTTCATCAAAGAATACTCATCAAGCTACAACCGACACCACCACCGTTGAACCATCACCCAAACTATCATCCTTAAAAGGGAAAGGCAAGAAGTGGAAGGCTTCGAGCCAAAACTGTGCGGTTGTTATTCCGCAAAATCCCAAGCCCTTTCAACCTGTTCCTACTACACCTATCACTGAGCCTCAATGCAAAGCTTACACTGGGACTCAATCTTAGTGTAGCACATGCCTTTACCATCTTCTAGCCTATGCTCCATGTCATTTGTGCACTAATTGCAATCAGTATGGACACTTTGCTCCGCATTGCCATAAACCTGCTATTACCCAAAACCAAGCTGTCGTAGCCCAGAACCCTGCACCTAAACAGGCTCAACCACAAGTCGTCACTGTTCATGCCTGTTTCAAGTGTGGTGATCCGAATCACCTTGCTAATGCCTTCACTCAACATAACAACAACAATCAGCAGCAGTAGCCTCAACAAGCTCGAGGCAGAGCTTTTGTCATCACCGCCTCTCAGGCGCAGAACGCTAATGACGTCATAACTGGTACATATCTCGTCAACCATGTCTATGCTTCTTGTCTATTTGATACTGGCTCAGATAAGAGTTTTGTATCTATTGAATTCCAACCTATGCTTAAGTCTAAACGCTCTAAGTTACCAAGATTATTCGTTGTCGAAGTCGCAAATGGTAAATCCATCATTGTCGATTCCGTTCTTTCTAAGTTTTCTTTGAATCTCAACGATCATACGTTTTCGATTGATCTCATACCTATGCAAATAGGTAGTTTTGACGTCATAGTAGGTATGGACTGGCTTAGGCGGGTTCGTGCTGAAGTTGTATGTTCCGAAAAATTCATCCGACTTCCTCTTCCTAACGGTGATTCCTTGCACATCTATGGCGATAAACCTTTTAAAGGTCTCAAGCTTATGTCGTGTACTCAAGTGAACAAACACTTTCGTAATGGTTCTTTCGCCTTTCTGGCCCACGTTGTGGAAAACAAGGAAAAAGGCTCGAGCATGAGTGATGTTCCTATTGTACGTGATTTTCCCGACGTTTTTCTCGATGATCTTCCTGGTCCACCTCCTGCTCGTTCTGTTGACTTTCGTATCGATTTAGTGCATGGTGCTACGCCTGTCGCTAAGTCTCCTTACCGTTTAGCACCCTCGGAAATGCAAGAGCTATCGAGCCCACTTCAAGAGCTTCTTGATAAAGGCTTTATACGCCCTAGTACTTCTCCTTGGGGCACTCCCGTTTTATTCGTCAAGAAGAAATATGGATCATTTCGAATGTGTATTAACTATCGTGAGCTCAATAAGCTCACTGTCAAAAACCTATATCCTCTTCCTCGTATTGACGATTTCTTCGATCAATTACATGGCGCAACTTGCTTTTCCAAGATTGATCTCCGTTCTGGTTGTCATCAACTTCGAGTCCTCGAAGAAGATATACCCAAAACGGCCTTTTGTACGCGTTATGGTCATTATGAGTTCGTGATCATGCCCTTTGGTTTGACCAACGCACCTGCAGTTTTCATGGATTTGATGAACCGCGTGTGCAAAGCGTACTTAGACTGTTTCGTGATCATCTTCATCGATGATATTCTCATTTATTCCAAGACCTAAGAAGAGCACGAGCGACACTTGCGTCTTATCCTTCAGCTTTTATGTGCTAAACGTCTTTACGCCAAATTCTCCAAGTGTGAATTTTGGTTAAAAGAAGTTCAATTCCTTGGTCATACCGTTAACGAAGTTGGTATCCACGTTGACCCTGCAAAGATTGAAGCTGTGAAGAACTGGATTGCTCCTAAGTCTCCGTCTGAAATTCGTTCGTTTCTTGGTCTAGCTGGTTACTATCGTCGTTTCATTTCGAACTTTTCCAAAATCGCCATTTTTCTTACCTCCTTGACTCAAAAAGATAAACCTTTTGTTTGGTGTCCTTAACAAGAGGAGTCTTTTCAAACGCTCAAGGACATGCTTTGCAATGCTCCTATAAGGCTCTTCCTGATGGTAACGACGACTTCGTCGTGTATTGCGATGCTTCGAATCTTGGCCTTTGCTATGTCCTTATGCAACTAGACAAGGTTATTGCTTACACATCAAGGCAACTCAAAATACGTGAGAAAAACTACACTACGCATGACCTTGAACTTGGTGCAATTTTTTTTATCTTGAAGATATGGCGACACTGCCTTTATGGTACTAAGTGTGTGGTCTTCACTGACCATAAGAGCCTTCAGCACATCTTCAACCAAAAGGAACTGAACATGCATCGACGTCGTTGGGTGGAGTTGTTAAACGACTACGACTGCGAAAATCGCTACTATCCAGGAAAGGGGAATGTAGTGACCGACGCTCTTAGTCGTAAAACTCATGTCAAGGGAGTCATTGTTTCCAACTCGTCAACAATCTTCAAATCCGCATTCGTGAAGCTCAATACGCATCTATTAACGAGGGTAACCTCTATAATGAGATGCAATGTGGTGCTGAAGAGAGTCTTGTAACCAAATCCGATGGTATTTTATATCATCTAGATCATATCTGGATTCCTAATCGTGATAACCTTCGAGTTTTTCTGATGAAAGAGGCACACAAATCTAGTATTCTATTCATCCTGGTGCGGATAAGATGTACCACGATATGCGTACGTCCTATTGGTGGCCTGGAATGAAGAAAGATATTGGCACCGTCGTTTTGAAATGTCTCACTTGTTTAAAGGTTAAAGTTGAACATCAACGTCCACCTGGCTTACTCGAATAACCAGAAATTCCTATCTGGAAATGGGAGAGCATTGTGATGGACTTTATTACTAAGCTTCCTTGTACGTCTTCTAGTCATGATAGTATTTGGGTGATCATTGATCGATTGACCAAATACGCTCAATTTCTCCCCATTCGTGAAGATTACAAAGTCGAGAAATTGGCTCGTATCTACACGGATGAAATCATTTATCTTCACGGTATCCCCATTGGCATCATCTCTGATCGTGATGATCGCTTTACTTCCCGTCTTTGGAAAACATTTCAAACTGCTATGGTTACTCATCTTAACCTTAGCACTGCTTTTCGTCCTCAATTTGATGGACAAATCGAGCGTACTATCAAAACTCCAGAGGATATGCTTCGTTCACGCGTAATCGATTTTGGTGGCAACTGGGATATGCACTTGCCTTTGATCGAATTCTCGTACAACAATAGTTATCGCGCGAGTATTCAAATGACACCTTTCGAGGCATTGTATGGTCGTAAGTGTCGTTCGCCTATTTGTTGGCATGAGATTAGAGAAGCTCAAATAACCGATCCCGAGCTTATACAAGAGATGACGGACAAGATTTTACAGGTTCGAGATAACTTGCTGAAAGCCAGAAGCTGAGAAAATAGTTACGCTGACAAGCGTCGCAAACCTTTGGAATTCGAAGTAGGTGACTTTGTACTTCTCAAGGTATCCCCTTGGAAGGGCGTGGTTCGTTTTGGTAAGAAAGGGAAACTCGCACCTTGCTACATAGGTCCTTTCAAGATTCTCGAAAGGATTGGCAAGGTAGCGTATCGACTGGACCTACTTCAAGAGCTCAACAACGTTCATCTTACATTTCACGTCTAAAACTTTAAGAATTTTCTAGATGATGAAGGACTTCAAGTTCCACTCGAAGATCTTCAAATCAATGAGACTTTGCACTATGTGGAGAAACTTGTAGAGATCATGGATCGACGAGTCAAGCAATTAAGGCGTAGTCGAATTCCTATCGTTAAGGTACGATGGGAAGGAAAACATGGCACTGAGTTTACTTGGGAACTCGAAAGTGACATGAAGGCTAAGTATCCGCATCTGTTAGTTGCATCTTCCTAAATTTCGGGACGAAATTTCCTATAGGAGAGAAGACTGTAATGCCTCGCTTTTCACAGCTTTACGTTTTTAGAAAGTTTGTATCGTAATTCTATTTTCGGAAACTCGTTTCCTTTGTAATCGTATTTCGCCTGAAACCATTATAAATCCGAGACTTCCATCGTAATGAAATTGATCATTTATGTGAAATATACATTTTTGTTACGTGTTTAAACATTGATACATACATTGGTTTGATACATGATTCACAATTCTCACAAACATAAGTTTAGCTCGTAAACAATGATTGTGTATGAATGATTCTTAAACATTTCATTCATGCATAACACTTGGTTATTCGAATACGAGACTTATAATTATTTAACACATCATTATATGTTACATATACTTGTTTTAACCTTTCAATACTTCTTTATTCATACAACACAAAACAATCATGTTACATACTTGTTTAGCATTGATTTCATATCTTATATACATTTTAGGCCTTAAACATGTTAGGTTATACTTTAGACATCATAAATACTTAACATATGACACAAATATACAACATATAATGACAAAAAAAAAGATTAATGCTGGACAGATTCCGATTGCAACCTTTATGGCTGAGTTTAACTTCTTTTTTTTGTTAGTTTAACTCCCAACTACTTGTAATTAAGACCCAACCACCTTAACCCTAAATCCCCAAGTATAAATACCACCTTTCCCAGCCATTTTACCACTTTACAACTCTCAAAACACACCTAATCTCAGCTGAGTTTCAGCAAGTTAGATCAAAAAGTTCCAGCACTTCTAAGTGAGTTTTGACTCACTTCTTCTTCTTTCTTTTTCTTTCTTCTAAAACACTTGAATAACCTCTAGGAAGGTTTTCACAAGTTTTCTTGGGCAAACTTAAGGTGAAACCTCACCATTTTTTAGGCCTAAATTGAAGTAAACTTTCTACTTGTTTTTATATCTTTCTATCTTCATGTTTTTGATAGAAACTAGGTGGAATCTTGTTCCCACCCAGCTCACAACTTAGTCTATGGTTGTGGGTTTGTGTTAGGGTGATTTCCATCTAAGTTTTGGGTTCGAACACCCCTTTTATTTCTGTTTATACATTGTTAATCAATGATGAAAACAAGCACAAGTCATTATCTTCTATATGATGAAGTTGTGACTTATGAAGTGTGAACGAATGGAAGCCTTGAATTTCGAAAACTATGTTCCACTCCTTCATTCTTAACCTTGTGTATGAACACTCTTGTTACTTGCAAGAATCAAAGTACCTTAGCCCCGTCTAGCCTCTAACACTTAGGATTACCTTTCCGTGTCTTGTTG
Organism: Helianthus tuberosus; assembly: GCA_030545235.1. Taxonomy (NCBI): domain Eukaryota; kingdom Viridiplantae; phylum Streptophyta; class Magnoliopsida; order Asterales; family Asteraceae; genus Helianthus; species Helianthus tuberosus. The sequence goes on along the minus strand of CM060427.1, from coordinate 66,314,363 downwards.
GCACACCTTGGGTTGTAGTGTACTTGGTCACTTGAGCCCTGTTAGAATATATTTTTTTACTTGTTATTCATGACACTCCCACCATCTTCATGATGGTGTGTATAGTGGTGAATCATATAATTAGGTTTCAACCTCCACGCTTGAAAATACATGATACTACATGACATTCCTTGATTGGACATAGTTTTATGTTATACTGTTACCTTATAAACATACATATAATTATATAAAACATGGCTGAATTTGTGATGATGATAATCAAGCCATGATTGTTTGTCATAAACCGTGGCTAATATATTTAAAATTCTAAGACACTTGTTATGATTATAATGGGTAATTTGGGACCCATGAAACTACTTACTATAGTGTCATACATGAGATCTTAGAGTTAGATATTACTTTCATATACATACTTTTACTACTTAACATGATACGTCTATCTAGGTTAGTTCATTTTGTGATTGAACATGTCATTAGCTTCGATCAAGCCTTCCTTGACATGTATAGCGCTATAGGAGTAATGCACCGCCTGTGAACGTTTGGTTATGTTAAGAATCTTTTACTTGTGTGAACTTTGGTTTGACTTGTTTATCACATGCTAGATTTACGTTAATCTTGAATAGCATAGTTTGCCATGTGGATTCGTTTAAACCTTTTTATACTTATGTTATATATACTTAAACTTGTGAACTCGCCAATGCTTTTTGTGTTGAACTATACTTTTTTACATGTTGCAGGTTGATGATGTTGATTATGATGAAATCTATTAGGGAAGACACTAGAAACTCATTTCAAATTACTAGAATTGTTATTTCATTTTTTGTTGAACTTGTCGTATGTTGCCTTTTCTGTGTTGTAATTTGAATTTCCATGATGTACTTGACAATTATTATTATGAAATGAAATTGGTTTTGATTTAAACTGTTGTCACATAATGTTATGAAGCCTTTGAGCAATCTCGTTCGTCTCACTCCGATGTTTCCGCTATCGGTTGGGGTGTGACAGCTGACACCGCCGCTGCTGCTAGAACACAGATCTGACTCTCTGTGCGTTCGGTTTTGTGCCTCGTTATTCAAGTAGACTAGAACCGACACAAATGAAAATCGGATTTAGGCAAATAATATGTCCACGCTTCATGTCAACAGACTGGTATCAGAGGCATTGGTTCTAGTGAACTTGGTTTAAAACTTTTGAGAAAAACCAGACTATAACCTCATCTGTACCGAAAAAGCCTCAATGACACTACACTCCAAAGTGCAAGTCCCAACAGATTTACTTCATATACTAGATATGTGCCTACTTGAGATGTATACATGCATTGCATTAGTTACGCGTACGCACAAATTTGTTTGACATTTATGCATTGCATTCACACACATTATACTTATAGGGATGTCGATTTCAAGTTCGCCTCGTGAACCACGTAGGGAATCGGTCATTCTTGAATCGCCACCTCAATCACAATACCCAACATATTTACTCCAAATCAAAAGGTTGCAAGCTCAGCTTAAAACCGTTCCAAGCCATACAACCAACGCATCCATTCACGTACGGTACCCATGATTTAATGTTACCGAAAACGTTCGGAAAAAACGTACTCGACATGTTTCTCACATCCCAAAATAGCCCCCAACAATGAATATAAGTTTTTACGGATACATACGTTTGCGTACATGACATCCTTGGCGTGTCTATGTTACTCTGAACTCCTGACACAAAATGCGAGTAGAATCTTGTTTCACCCATAACATGACTATACGACATCCGTTTCATGCCTTCTACCTATCCACGCAATCGTCTCGACATTCCCAACATCTAAAAATTATTGGCGTCGTTTTCCAACACTGCTTCTCCTGCCAGAACAAATATCCGACTCTCTGTGCGTTCATTTTGTGCGTCATTATTCGAGTAGACTAGAACCGGCCCAAACGAACTCGAATGTAGGCGAATATAATATGTCCACGTGTTCGTGTTGACGAACCACATCATCTCCACCTGTCGTCGTCACCGGAAAACAAAACAGTGCCTGGAAGTCACAGTTCTTGCGCATTTGTCATCGCGCAACTCGAAACCCTATCCATGTGACTGTGACGCAACGAATTCATGCCATTGTCACTACCAGTTACTGCCGGGGACGAGAATAGTTGCTGGAATTCTTTGGTTACTTGTCGGGTTCGTTGTTTTCGCCTAATTCTTCGGCGGAGCATCACCACCCACCTGTTCCTTCGATCCACAACTGAAATAATGAAACGCTAACAACCGTGTCGTAAGGCTGCCCCCCTATTATCCTATTATGTGGTTAATCCTTAGTCTAACTTGATTTGAACCATAGCATATCCAACTCTGCAAACGGATTTTTCCCCAAACGGTTCGATGGTCTTAGGGATATTGGGAGACGAAGATATAAATTATTCAACCCACAGGTGTGCATGATGACTTAAACATCTACCTTACCCCTTTTATACAAGAGTCGTTATCCAATAAGAGTTTTTTCGTTTTATGCGAATTTCTTTTTCGCACTAGCCTTTGCATTGGCTGATGCTTACCATTTCATGTGATATCTAATTACTTTTATCGACTTAGACAAATCTTTCATTCCATTATCTCGGTGACACTGCATCTTCGCTTCTCCATGCAGAAACTGTAATAGTATTGCGCTCTAGCTTAGAGAAGTTGTTAAATTCGAATTCGATCCTTGGTGATCACTTCTTGAACTCTGAAGATGGTGATATATTGTTAATATGACCATACCATTTTGATCTTGTTTTCGCGTCCTCGTAATGAAACCTCTTGACGACGTATGTAGTCTTTCAAATTCATGCACACGACTTAGTAAAACCCCTTCGAATTTGGTTGCTTACCGGTTTGACTAATCGCAAACTCATTTAACTTCGTGGATCATAGAGAATATATCCTTACTTGCACACGAGCAAACTCAACAACTTTGGCAGACGCTTCAGTTGAACCTAGACACTACAAACTCGGACAACAACCATTTTTCTCTGGTTAATTTTTGTGGTGCCAACACCTTCAACGTAACCCTACTATCGACGAATAATATTCTTTATTTCTATTTATACCCATATCATCGACATCGGATAAAACTTTACTAATGGCTCTAAAACATTTATGTATTGCACCAAGTTGAACACATTAATTGAGGCTACACTTTGGTATGTTTTTCACGTCTTATCCTGTTGTGCTCTAGTGAATACCATAGTTCTTGTCTAACCCTGTTATGCGTGAACCATCTCTTGGTTAAACCACTCTCTACGAATGTTACTCAAGGAGCAACGAGCCATACATAAGTTAATCAAGTGCAAGAGAACAAAGTAAATTTTCTACTTCAGTAAGCAATGCTGAGGTCGAATCCCTTTCCGTGTGAAAGCACCATACTTATGTATAACTTCGCCTTCATCGACCTCTTTAGTTCCATATTTATTTCTCCTTAGACTAGGAGTTGGTCATCTACTATAACTAACTGCAACCGATATAGCATGATCAATACCTACCAAGTTAGCGTGATCAATATCAATCAATATCAACTGCAAGGATTTAGTTTTATTCTAAATCCGATCTAAGATCAGGCTATCATCAGATGAGAGTCTGAGACACGGACGTCATTTAGATTGCCTTCTGAACTCGGTACAGCCATTACGAGTTCCTTGTCACACCATTCGGATTAGGGGTGTTCATGAGCCGATCCTATCCGAGCGAGGGTCTGCTCATTCTCGGATTGAATTACAACTGATCCAATCCGATCGGATCGAATTTGCAAAACCGAGCACAAAAGTGATGGTCATGCTCGGATTGAATTTGAATCGAGCGGATCGTTTTCGCTCGGTTTTGCTTAGCATCAAAATTAAAACATGTGTAGTAACAAAAAAAAAACTGAAATCAAGACTATTACAAGAGTGCATTCAACAAAAACAAATCCTAACTTAATTAAAGAATGTCTAACACCTTACTAACAAAAGAAATACAAAACTAAAATCATGATCCATATGAGTTGAACTTGAGCAGCAGTGAGGTATGTGGAAGGAGGTATGTAGCAGGAGATTAGGTGCTCATTTGAATTTTTAGGGATTAGGGTTAGGTTTTGGTATTGAGTTAGGCTAGTATGTTTCTTGGGCTTTTAATTTTTCTTCGGATTAACCTATGCACCTCCAGTTTTCATGGATCTTATGAACCGTGTGTGCAAACCCTACTGTTGATGTATATGTCTATCGCCTACGTCTTGATGTAATAGGGCTAGATAGCATCAAATATAAGTTTGGTATATAAAACTAGCTTATCCGTACGGATGTAGCACATCCACAATCCTGAATGATTGATTAGTGTAACAGTAATCTCCACAATCAGCAAATCTCCATCGGATAACAAATCCTCTGGTAACACATACAGATCTCAGAAACATTCTTCCACGATCAGATTCACATTCTTCCTCTTCAGTCACGATAACAGATGTCACACCCCGACCACGTATAACATACAAGACGTGGCGGAAAATGTCGGGGAGTGTTGTAACAGAATTAATTGTTTCAAATCCATGGCAAACAAGGTTGTATTTTATTTATAAAACAAGAGTTACATTGTCTTTAAACAAGAAGTAAAGAGTACATAACATAAATTAACTAGTTCTTGTCTCGTTTTAAGTCACTAAGGCACAGGTCCGCCCTAGTGTCCTGATCAACATCCTATGGAAAAGCTCCTGAAAACACATGTGAAAATAGGTACGTCAGCATAAAAATGCCTGTGAGATACATAGGTCTGTGAAAATAGGATTCATGACTTAAGTTTAAGAAAATGTTTAGTCATGAACTTTGTAAATTGTTTTGTCTTGTAAATCATTTGAAAAACGATAAGATCAGATGATATGTATAAATAAGATCATAAAGTATGGTTAAATAAATAACCAAGTAAAATGAGTTTGTATAAGATAAGTTGTTTTGTAAAACAACGTCTTGTGAAAAGTATGTTATTTGTATAAAGTGTCATATGTCCAAATTGAAATGATTTAAATAATGCTACAATATGTAATACCATACAAACACTTATATATAGGAAGTACTAGCGGCGTATCCACCATACTTGTATCATATTACACATGCCTTGTTACTTAAATCACTTAAACAAACCACCAATGTATAAAGTCTATGTTTAAACCAATAGTCAAAAGTCCTTGTATAAGCCATGTCCAATGTTTATAAGTCCAAGAGTAGTCAAGTAATGTGTAACAAATGTTATGTCTTGTAAGTAAAGTATTGTCAAATAGTCCAAATGTAGAAATGTACAAAACAAAGTAATTTGAATATATCAAAAAGTTATGTTTTGTAAAGTAATGCATGTTACATTGACACAAACATTTATGTGGTAAGTTAACGCATACATTCAAGCCTTGAGACAGTCGGACAACCCTTTCAGTCAAGGTTATCAAAAGTAATGTTTTCGGATTCAGTCATTCCTTACATCCAAACAAACCCGGGATGTCAGGAATGGGATTTGTCAAGTCCTATGGTACCAGTACTTACTACCGAGCGGCGTAGCTAATGTTAATGAACGTATAATAGTCTCGTTTGTGCAAACCAAATGTCATAGCAAAAGTGAACATGTTATATGAAAACAATGAACTAAGTATGCTTAGTTAACATACAAAGCAGAAAAGTCATGTAAATCAATGTGCTAGCATGCTATCAGTTAACATACATAGCAGAAATGAAATGTAAAACAATGTACTAAGTATGCACACAATGGACATACATAGCATGAAATGTAATGAAATCATGTACTATAATGTACTAATAAACATAGCAGGTATATGATGTGAAAACAGGAAAGCACGAAATTAACAAGTAGGCACATGTGTTCCACCCCAAAACAGTTTGAAAACAGTAAAAGAGGGGTCTATGTACTCACTTGAGATTGCTCAGAAGTCCTAAGATAACCACCAAGCAATGCTAGAGATCTCGGAATATCAAACGGCACCTAATATAGGTAACTACATTAATAAACCGGACCTAAATCGGAAGATCGGATAGAATGAGGGTTCGTAAACCAAATGAGTATGGGAACTCATGTAGTATGGTTTAACAAAGCCTACATACTAAATGAAACCTAACCTAAGTGCTTGTGACCCATTACGACCCGTTTAGGTAGCTTATGCTACTTTAACGCGTCGCTCGCGTGAATCGCGTTCGGACCGCCTAACTAGTCCTATGACAAGTAATATATGCCTTAACATGTCTAATATGGTTGTCAAATTAGTTTAGATGTCAAAAGTTATGTTACATATGTTTAAAAATGAATTTTGGCATCATAGGGGTATTTTGGTAATTTACCTAAGGCATATAAACTACCTATCATACAACTACTTAAACGAAGCGACCATAAGGTATAACCTCGGATGGTTATTCCCTATATACTATGGTCACCTAATGTGCTTGGTCGGATCCTAATGATCGACCAAACGGGCCGGGTTCGAAAGTATAAGCGATTGTTTAGATCGCTTACCTTACGACCCTATATAAGCACTAAACTAAAAGTGACGAGCTAAGCATGTTAAAACATGCTTAACTAAGTTTAGAAAACAGGTTTGGTATCACAACAAACGGTTGTGATACCTAAGAGTACTTTGGTTACAAAATACGCAAGAATACGTATTCTGACCGAAACTACGGCTCGTCACTGAGCCTAGATAACGTGGTAATCAGTAGGTATAGTCACTAGGGACTATAACCATCGTGATCACGCTCACGTTATGAAGTTCAAACGAACTTCGCATCGACCATAAACTGGTCAATGCAGAAAGTCAAACAAAGTTTGACTTTCGGACTCGAAAAGCAATAAAAGAACGAAAGAATACTTACGAAGGGTCCCCGAATGCTAATCTAGATCGAAATAACTCAGGTATGAAACAAAGTTTCCAACTTAGAGTCTTTAAGATCAGATTCTAGTGGGTTTGAAGTAATGAGGGTTGGGGTATTTATAGTTATCGGGTAACCGTTAAGATCGTTTGTCGAATATCGTGCCTTAATCGCAACCGTACAAGTGTCGGAAAGTTATGGTGCCTAAAAAGGGCTCTTAATCAGCTGAAAGGTCAAGTGTGAGCATGTGGTTGAGGATTAAACAGCTGGAATCAGCTGACTGTTCGATCTTATCTGATCTGGGAGGTGTACGCGGCCCGCGTGGATATGTGCAGAAACTGAGGCGGGCCGCCTGGCCCTTCTGATCAGAAAACAAGTTTCAGAAATTACAGTTTTGGTCCCTGCACGTGTTTATGGCCTTTTCCGACACTTCTAAGGCCCGTAAAGCCAACTTTAAGGCCCTAAAATGATGCCTAAACATTGTGGACATGAAACATGTTCAAAAATATGTCTGATGTCAGTTCGTTTGGTCGTACGAACGCGATGTTCGCTTAATTACGACGGAATGCGCACAAGCGCGAAAAATGATCTAAATGACGCAACGAACGGATTTTTCTCATGCCAAACACTAAAATAAAATATTATAGTGTTTACATAAATTTTTGGATGTCCGGATGTATTCAGAACGTGAGTTATGCGTGAAAATGCAAACTTGTGCACTTTTTGACACTTTTAGTCCCTGAATGACCCAAAAGTTTATTTTAGCGCACCGAACCCCTTAAAGCCTATTTCTAAGCTATGTAAAGGATATTTAAGGTGTGTTTAACTTATGGTCATGTTCCAGAATGTTCGTTACAGTTCAAATTGGCATACTTTCGTAGTTTGTCAAGTTTAGTCCCTGTAAGCTAATTAACTTTGTTTTTGCCATACCAAAGCCTTCAAAACTTATTTCTAAGTTATGTAAAGGTTATTTAAGATATCTTAAGTATATGTTGATGTTCCGGAGTATTTCTCGCATTAAACTGATTATCTTTACACATCAGTTTGCGTATAACTCTCCAGAAAGCGATGTAGAGTTTGAAATTACATAAAAGTCAAAACATGAAAAATGTAAAACACAAACAAACAAACATTGGGATCAAATAACATTGTTTTATTGATACTGTTCACAATGATTACAAGCACGGATGTTACAGTCTCCCCTACTTGTGGAAATTTCGTCCCGAAATTTATTTAGAGGAAACTCGTGGGAAAAGATGCGGATATTTTTCCTTCATTTGATCTTCGCGTTCCCAAGTAAACTCGGGTCCACGTTTAGCTTCCCAGCGAACTTTGACCAAAGGAATGCGCTTGCGTTTAAGCCATTTGACTTCACGTTCCATGATTTCCACTGGCTTCTCAACAAATTTCAGTGTTTTGCCAACACGAGTTTCATCAAGCGGTATGTGGAGGTTCTCATAAGCTAAACACCTCTTAAGATTGGATACGTGAAAAGTTGGATGAACATTTCCAAGTTCAGGGGGTAACTCAAGTCTGTAGGCTACCTTTCCGATTCTTTCGACGATCTTGAATGGTCCAACGTATCTAGGTGCAAGTTTTCCTTTCTTTCCAAATCTGATCACACCTTTCCAAGGTGAGACCTTAAGTAATACTCGATCACCGACTTGAAATTCCAAGGCCTTGCGTTTTGGGTTCGCGTAACTCTTCTGACGGCTTCTAGCTGTCTGAAGGTTTTCACGAACTTTCTTGATCTTGTCAGTAGTCTCCAAAATGAGGGCAGGTCCAGTAAGTTAAGCCTCGCCGATCTCATTCCAGCAGATTGGTGAACGACATTTTCGACCATAGAGAGCCTCGAAAGGAGCCATTTTGATGCTGGTGTGATAACTGTTGTTGTAGGAGAATTCAATCAACTTAAGATGTGAATCCCAACTACCACCAAAATCGATCACACAAGCTCTAAGCATATCCTCCAGAGTCTGGATTGTTCTCTCAGATTGACCATCCGTTTGCGGATGATAAGCTGTGCTCAGATTAAGTTGGGTCATCATAGCAGATTGCATGGTTCTCCAAAAATGAGAAGTGAAACGAGCATCTCTGTCAGAAATGATGTTCAAAGGAACACCATGTCGAGCTACAATTTCATCCACATAGATTTGAGCAAGTCTATCAGCAGGAAAATCCTCACGGATTGGCAAGAAATGCGCTGATTTAGTAAGACGATCAACAACTACCCAGATGGCATCATGACCTTTCTTTGTGCGCGGAAGTTTAGTAACAAGATCCATAGTAATGTTTTCCCATTTCCAAACCGGGATCTCTGGTTGCTCCAATAAACCCGAAGGACGTTGATGTTCAGCCTTAACTTTGAGACAAGTAAGGCATTTTGATACATATAAGGCAATGTCTTTCTTCATACCAGGCCACCAATAGTGAATACGAAGATCATTATACATCTTATTTGAGCCCGGATGAATAGAATAACACGACTTATGGGCTTCATCCATAAGCAAGGTACGAAGATCATCCTGGCTTGGGACCCACAAACGGTCCATGAAGTAATACGATCCATTGTCCTTCAGTTCCAAAGCAGGCGTTATGTGATAGGGAAATTCCTTATCCATTAAACCTTGTGAAACACAAGATTGTTGAGCCTGAGAAATGCGTGCTTGGATATCGGATCGAGCTTGAATAACAGATTGAACACGTACACAATGAAGCTTAGTACGTTCCTTACAACTCAATGCATCAGCCAGGACATTTGCCTTACCAGGATGGTAGCGAATTTCGCAGTCATAGTCGTTTAAAAGCTCAACCCAACGTCGTTGCCTCATGTTGAGTTCTTTCTGGTTGAAGATATGCTGAAGACTTTTGTGGTCCGTGAAAACCACACATTTTGTACCGTACAAATAGTGTCTCCAGATCTTTAGAGCGAAAACAACTGCACCCAACTCAAGATCATGAGTGGTGTAGTTCTTCTCATGTATCTTCAACTGCCTCGATGCATATGCTATGACTTTGTTCCTTTGCATAAGAACACAGCCAAGACCCAGTTTAGATGCATCGCAATAAACAACGAAATCATCATTGCCCTCAGGCAAAGTCAGAACAGGCGCGTCGCAAAGTTTCTGCTTCAAGTGTTGAAAAGCTTCCTCTTGTTTGAATCCCCACTCAAAGGGCATTTTCTTCTGAGTTAGAGCAGTTAGAGGAACTGCAATCTTTGAGAAGTTCTCAATGAAGCGGCGGTAATAACCCACTAGACCAAGAAAAGAACGAACTTCAGTAGGAGTAGTAGGCGTATCCCAATCCTTGATCGCACTGATCTTGGAGGGATCTACATGGATACCTTGTTCGTTGATAATATGTCCTATGAATTGAACTTCTTTAAGCCAAAATTCGCACTTGGAGAATTTGGCGAAAAGTTGCTCTTTCTTTAGGAGTTCCAGAGTAAGACGAAGATGTTTCTCGTGATCAGCTCGCGTCTTAGAATAAATCAAGATGTCGTCAATAAAAACAATGACGAACTGATCCAAATAAGGTTTGCAGACCCTATTCATTAAGTCTATGAAAACAGCAGGAGCATTAGTCAAACCGAATGGCATGACTGTGAATTCATAATGTCCATAAAGAGTACGGAACGCTGTCTTCGGAATATCTTCTTCATGCACCCGAAGTTGATGATATCCGGAACGTAGATCAATCTTCGAAAAATAGGAAGCGCCCTGTAACTGATCAAAGAGGTCGTCTATGCGCGGTAGGGGATATCGATTCTTGATGGTAAGCTTGTTAAGCTCACGATAATCGATACACATCCTAAAAGATCCATCCTTCTTATTGACGAAAAGAATGGGAGCACCCCAGGGTGAAAAGCTAGGACGGATAAAACCTTTGTCAGAGAGCTCCTGAAGCTGCTTAGACAACTCTTGCATCTCAGATGGTGCAAGACGATATGGAGCTCTGGCAATGGGATTTGCACCAGGTACGAGATCAATACGGAACTCGACTTGGCGTGCTGGAGGTAGACCAGGTAACTCTTCAGGGAAAACTTCAGAATAATCCCGAACGACAGGAATATCTGAAATAGACTTACCCTTGCCTTTATCTGCTGTAACATGTGCTAAGAAAGCCACATAGTTCTTCCGCATATACTTCCGAGCTTTAAAACAAGACATGAGTTTGAGACCACCGGCAGGTTTCTCACCTTGAACCTGTAGGATCTCGCCTGTCGAAAGCGGCACACGAACAATCTTCTCAGAACAAACTATCTCTGCGCGATGCTTAGATAACCAATCCATACCCACTATGACGTCGAAGCTTCCAAGTTGCATAGGCGTGAGGTCGATTGGAAAAAGATGATCGTTAAGATTCAACTGGCAGTTGTGAAGAACAGAATCAAGAACAATGGGTTCACCACTAGCAACTTCTACTGTCAAAGGTTTACCTAGTTTTGTTCTAGACACGCGAAGCATAGGCTCAAAAGACAATGACACAAAACTCTTGTCGGCACCCGAATCAAAAAGAACAGATGCAGGCTGATTATTAATAAAGAACGTACCGTTCACCACGTTATCATCCGCCTGCGCCTCTCGGGCATTCAAGTTAAAAGCTCGTCCTTGAGCCTGAGCCTGATTCGGGTTCGCATTCTGATTCTGGTTGGCTAGCCTTGGGCACCAGTTCCTGTAGTGGGTCAGATCCCCACAATTGTAGCACGAACCAGGAGGAAAATGAGGTCGTGCAGCTTGACCTTGTTGCTGAGCAAGAGGCTGAGCAACTTGTTGTGCTTGGTTCTGAACTGCCTGGTTCTGGTTAACAGGAATGCGGCAGGTGGCAGCAAGATGACCAGGCCTTCCGCAGTTGGTGCACTGACGACACTGGAGGTGTGGTTGATGATGGCCGTTACACCTGTTGCACAAAGGTGCATTGCCAAGATAAGGCTTCTTGGCTAGTGGTTGCGCAGGCTGATTTGGTGCAGCCTGGCCTGTGCAGTAACAACATAGTTTTGGGAAGCCTTCCGCTTCCTAGACCCTCCAGAATTCTTTCCCTTCTTGTTTTGCCCTTTCTTGCTATCTTCCTTATCAGACACCTGCTTCTTACCCTTGTCACCCTTTTTGTGCAGCTTCCCCTTTCGAATCTGCGACTCAGTCAATGTCGCTGATAACTCGATCGCCTGACGGAGTGTGGCAGGGTTACTACCAGTAATGATGTCTTGTACTGAGTCAGGTAGGCCGTCGATGTATCTCTCGATAGCCTTGTCGAGTGGGGTAACCATAGTTGGGCAAAGCAGACTAAACTCTTCAAACCTATCAGTATAAGCCCTGTGCTCGCCACTGTCTTGTTTCAAGTCCTCAAACTCTTTCTCCAACGCTCGCTGTTCATGACGAGGACATAATTCCCTCATCATAAGGGCCCTAAGTTCAGCCCAAGTTTGCGCTAGAGCAACTTCTGCACCCCGATCTCTCATAACCCCATTCCACCATGTGAGAGCCCTCTTCTGAAACACGCTCGAAGAAAACTCGACCTTGCGATTATTCGGACACTGCACGTGGCGGAAAGTATTCTCAATGCTGTCAAACCATTGAAGAAGCCCAGTCGCTCCCTCAGAACCACTAAACTTGAGTGGTTTAGCTGCGTTAAAATCCTTGTATTTGCATGGAGCATTGTTGTTGTTGTTGGCTTGGTGCCATTGAGCAAAGAGATTTGGAAATTGAGCAACCATCTGCTCCGCAATAATTTCTGCCAGTTCGGCAGTCGCAATCAGATTGTCGCGTCGAGGAGGCATTCTAAAAGAGGAAACATGAAAGGAAACGAGTGAGATGATTTGATGAAAAGAATGAGATGAAACAAAATCAACCAAAGCAAAGATGGTGGTCATTCATCCGTATCACAAAGTAAACAAACGACACACAGTGACTAATCAAAGTAAATGGATCAAAAATAATGTATTGCGAAGACATGCTCGCCTATAAGTGAACACTCATCCCAAGAATTCCCAGGTAAGCACAACTGGTCTCGCGTCTGATGAGATGTATACGAAGTGCTTGCCTAGACAGAAAACCCAGAATACAGGCATTCACTCTTCCAGTTTGCACGTGTTCACACTATTTAGAACCCAAAACTTTGACGAGATTTTGAAAATTTGAAGGCACAAGGCCAAAAATTTAGTCAAACTGGAAGGGTTCAAAACCATATAACAGAGGGTTCAAAACCTTGTAATAAATTATTCAAAAGCAGATGATTGTTTTTCAAAAATCGTTTCGAAAAAAAAATTTGGTTCTTGTTTTGATAATCACCTAAGGATAGGTGATGTGCATGTTTTAAGATCTAAACACAAGACAACTTGTGTTAGGGTCCTAGAAAGGTTATAGTCTAGGTCAAAGCATTACTAATAACCTAATTCCCTATAACCATTGGCTCTGATACCAACTCTTCTGTCACACCCCGACCACGTATAACATACAAGACGTGGCGGAAAACGTCGGGGAGTGTTGTAACAGAATTAATTGTTTCAAATCCATGGCAAACAAGGTTGTATTTTATTTATAAAACAAAAGTTACATTGTCTTTAAACAAGAAGTAAAGAGTACATAACATAAATTAACTAGTTCTTGTCTCGTTTTAAGTCACTAAGGCACAGGTCTGCCCCTAGTGTCCTGATCAACATCCTATGGAAAAGCTCCTGAAAACACATGTGAAAATAGGTACGTCAGCATAAAAATGCCTGTGAGATACATAGGTTTGTGAAAATAGGATTCATGACTTAAGTTTAAGAAAATCTTTAGTCATGAACCTTGTAAATTGTTTTGTCTTGTAAATCATTTGAAAAACGATAAGATCAGATGATATGTATAAATAAGATCATAAAGTATGGTTAAATAAATAACCAAGTAAAATGAGTTTGTATAAGATAAGTTGTTTTGTAAAACAACGTCATGTGAAAAGTATGTTATTTGTATAAAGTGTCATATGTCCAAATTGAAATGATTTAAATAACGCTACAATATGTAATACCATACAAACACTTATATATAGGAAGTACTAGCGGCGTATCCACCATACTTGTATCATATTACACATGCCTCGTTACTTAAATCACTTAAACAAACCACCAATGTATAAAGTCTATGTTTAAACCAATAGTCAAAAGTCCTTGTATAAGCCATGTCAAATGTTTATAAGTCCAAGAGTAGTCAAGTAATGTGTAACAAATTTTATGTCTTGTAAGTAAAGTATTGTCAAATAGTCCAAATGTAGAAATGTACAAAACAAAGTAATTTGAATATATCAAAAAGTTATGTTTTGTAAAGTAATGCATGTTACATTGATACAAACATTTATGTGGTAAGTTAACGCATACATTCAAGCCTTGAGACAGTCGGACAACCCTTTCAGTCAAGGTTATCAAAAGTAATGTTTTCGGATTCAGTCATTCCTTACATCCAAACAAACCCGGGATGTCAGGAATGGGATTTGTCAAGTCCTATGGTACCAGTACTTACTACCGAGCGGCGTAGCTAATGTTAATGAACGTATAATAGTCTCGTTTGTGCAAACCAAATGTCATAGCAAAAGTGAACATGTTATATGAAAACAATGAACTAAGTATGCTTAGTTAACATACAAAGCAGAAAAGTCATGTAAATCAATGTGCTAGCATGCTATCAGTTAACATACATAGCAGAAATGAAATGTAAAACAATGTACTAAGTATGCACACAATGGACATACATAGCATGAAATGTAATGAAATCATGTACTATAATGTACTAACAAACATAGCAGGTATATGATGTGAAAACAGGAAAGCACGAAATTAACAAGTAGGCACATGTGTTCCACCCCAAAACAGTTTGAAAACAGTAAAAGAGGGGTCTATGTACTCACTTGAGATTGCTCAGAAGTCCTAAGATAACCACCAAGCAATGCTAGAGATCTCGGAATATCAAACGGCACCTAATATAGGTAACTACATTAATAAATGTTGGTGCACTGAATGTCTGTTGATTACATCATTATCAAGTCTTGTGTCTAGGATTGTTTGATTAAACATGTATTAGGATTTAAGTTAGGGTTTTATGTGATTAAACACAAGATTTCGCTTGAGATGGTTTGTGATAGCTTGAAGCGAAATCAACATGAAGATTTCGCTTGAACAATCCTCAAGCGAAATCATGGTTCCTATATATAGGTGGTTAGTTCCTTGAAGGGAAATCACTAGGTCATTGTATGTGTGACGAAGTGCTGACGGATCTGTATCAGAAAACCTTGTACAAGCACTTAAATCAATCAGAAAAGAAAGATTAAAAGGATTAAAGCTGTTATGACTTAGTTTACTTTGATTCCGCCTCTGTAAACTCAGATGAACTGCCTTGACTGACGTTTTAGGGTCATACAACGGTCCAACAAGTGGTATCAGAGCTCAGGACGAGGAGTTCATACCATAGCAGCGGATTATCTTCTTTCTACTCACTTTTTTTTACATTTTTCAGATCTGAACTATTTCCAACGGTTAAAATGGTCTAATTTTCAAGTATAATGTGTAAAACTGTGTTTTAACAAAGCCTACAAAGTTTCGAATTAAAATTCAGCTTAAAAAATGTTAAAATTGACCTAGAACCAGATTTCGCTTGAAAGTATTTCGAAGATAGCAGGTTGATTTCGCTTCAAAGTAGACTGTTTGGACTATATCGCTTGAAACCCTGAAGCGAAACTGAATTCCTGAAGCGAAATTGTGGATTTCGCTTGAACAGTTGAAGCGAAACTGTTCTGTCAGATTTCGTTTGAAGAGTCTGATATTCTGAAGCGAAATAGAGCTGTTCGATTTCGCTTGAAGTTTGGTGTTAGTTGAAGCGAAATAGTTGGGTTCGCTTGAAACTGTTTGGTTTGAAAATTGTGTTGTTGAAGCGAAATAGAGGATTTCGCTTGGATTAAATTTGTTAGCTGTTTTCGCTTGAAGGCTGTTTACTTCAAGTATTTCGCTTGAACTGTTAATCTTTTCAAAACCTAAAATTTTTCTAAGTGTTTGATAATCTTGCAGGTACGATCAAGATGGATGATATTTTCATGAATCCCTTCAGCGACATGTACGCATTCGCTGGAGATTCCGGAAACAAAGAAACGTCTTCAAGTGATGCAAACAAAAGTCCACCGAAAGAAAGGAAAAAGGAAGCTTGGGAGTCCGAAAGCGCATTTGGAACGTTTAACAAACCTCCTAAGCTGATGGCTATAGAAGATTATAGCAGGTGGGCAACAAAATTCGAAGATTGGTTGATGGCATTTGCTTTTCCTAGCTGGAAGAGTATGAAGAATGGTTTTGAACAAGGAAAGAAAAATGGTGAAGCATTAAGATCAACTGAAGAGATTGACAATTTTGTGGCTGAGCAAAAATGTGTGGCATTATTGTTTCAGTCGGTGCGTGAAGACATCATTTCACTGATTGATTACTCAAATTCTAAAGACTTATGGGAAAAACTTGAAAAGAAGTGTCTTGGAAGCAAAGAGATTGTAAAAAATAAAAGGAAACTTCTTAGGAAAGAGTTTGATATGTTTGGTTGTCTTAAAAATGAATCGGTGTGTAAAATGATTGAAAGGTTTGGTCATCTGAAGTTGGAATTAGCAAGACATGATATCAAATATTCTGATGAGGAGCAAGTAGACAAGTTGTTCGATGCATTGCCAGACGAGATGGAGTGGAGATATTATGTTCTCATGCTTAAGAACACTATTCCTTCTGATTTGTTGAAACCAGATTTGGTGATTGAGAAATTGGAAAGTCATGAACTGGAATTGAAGAAGACATACAAAGTTAATCATTCATCTTATCAACAAAATCTGGATCTATACTATCCAAAGAGCATGATGCCGAAAGCTACTTCTCCAAAGACTGCATTTTCTGCTGAAAATGTGTCAACAGTAGTTAAAGAAAGTCAAAGTGGTTTTCATAGTGGATCATCATCTTCTGCAAATCATTCTGATGCGAAGTTTTCTTGCAATATCGCTATAGATCTGAAGAACGCACAGAACTTTGATGCGGAGTTGGCCAAGCAACAAATGGTCTTTCTAGCGTCTGTTTTGGAATCCTACGAAGGATTGGTAGCTGGAAAAATCGGGAATACAAATCTGACGAAAGAAGACTACGATCAGATAGATCCTGAAGAAATGGAGCTGATCGATATTCGTTGGGCAATGGCAAGTGCAGTTCGACGTGCACAACGCTTCATGGAGATTACAGGGAGAAAAACGATCGGTGGTCCGTCTACTAAATTGGGGTTCGATAAATCGAAGGTGACTTGCTTCAAGTGTAAGCAGAAGGGTCATTTCAAACGGGAATGCTGGAATGTGTATGCTGATGAATCGGAGAATCCGTTTCGAGATGATTATTACAAAAAGGCAATCTACCATCAGAATAAATCTGAGCCGCCTAGATTGAAGCAGTCTGAAGATAACAGAGACAAATCAAGGGCTCTTGCTGTGATTTATGATGATGAGGGGTATGATTGGAGTAAGGAAGTTCTACCAGAAGAAGATGCGGTTGGTTACGCATTCATGGCAAGCAATGATGAACCTAAGCCATGGAAAGATGATCGTACTGAAGAACAGAAATATAAATACCGGAAGATGACTGCTGAAACAAAGATTATCAGACTTTCTGGTATCTTTCTGGAAGCTAGAAGAGCAAACAGATGGGATCCAGATAGAGAGTGCTATCTTGATAGGTATGGCAACATTGCAATTGATGACAAAACGATTGATATCGAAGCCATCATCAAGGAGTACCAAGAAGAAGATGAATATTGGCAGCATAAGTGGTGGGGAACACCGACATCAAAGATGATTGAAGAAGCGAAAGAGAAAGAGAGAAAAGAGAAAGAGGAGAAAGAGAAGAAAGAAAAGCAGGTTGATACAGGCATAATTGATACTACGCAAGAGTTGACAGCTGAGAACCTGGGAGTGATGGCTGACAAAGTGCTAGCTGCAAAAGCACTTGAGGTAGATCCTAATTCTGTCACTGAGTCAAAGGGATCGGTCAGTCAAAGTGTGTCAACAAATGCGTCAGGTAACAAAATTGATGGGAATGCTGACTGCAAAAATTGCACCAAACAATGCAATTTTTGTAGCACTGTCACGTATCTTAACAATAAGAAAATTCAGAATCTGACAACAAAGGTTAGAAATGTTGAAAATCAGATTCTTGATCGTGACAAAAGTGTAAGAGCTTCAACTGAACGGAACAAAGAATTAACGGCTCAAATTGAAAATGATAAAAAGGAACATGAGAAACTAAAATCTGAAAATGAAAAGTTAATTCTTGAAAACCGTCAGATTTCCGAAAAGTTTGAAAAATTGAAAAACATTGTCAAAGATAGTGATGATCGTAATGGAAAAACTTTTAAAGAAAATGAACATCTAAGAGCTTTTTTGAGATTAAAAGAAGAATCGATTAATGAACAACTGGATCAAATTGCTAAATTGAAACTTAAAGTTCAAGAAGCTGAAATTGAGAATGAACGAATCCAGTTGAAGCTTAACAGCTATAAATCGGCAAGCTTTGTTTTGCAGCATATTGTTCCTAAACCTATAGGGAAAAACAAAGATGGCGAGGATGTGTTTTCTGATGGAACGGGTATAGGTTTTCACAAAGTTCCACCTCCAATTTTAGACAACTACACGAAAAAGCAGTCTAGTTTGGTGGAAATTGAGGAAGAAAGTGAAGTTAAACTTCCTGAAAACATTGATGTCACGTTTACATCTTCCAATGAAGAGGGTGTCCAAAGTGATGTGGTGAAAAGTGTGGTAGACAAAGTGCTTAAACCGGACTGTGACACTTCTGAGGAGGATGGGTGTTTCTTTGATAAATACATTCCGAAACAAAAGTCCAAAAACAACTTAAGTGATGAATCGGGTCTTGTGATGTACAAGATGGCTGGATCTGATAAGTTGTTTTCGGATTCAGAGTTTCCCATTGAGAATGTTAACATGAACAAATTAACAAATGTTTTCAAACTTGTTGAAGTCGAGTTGTCAGCTGTGAACAATCTGAGTCGAAAGAAAGACAGGGTTTATAACAAGAAAACTGTTTATTCACCACGTTTTTACAATAACAATCGAAACAATTGGTCGGGTGATTATCGGGGTGGTAATAGTTATCGGAAGAACAGTTTTCAAAACAAGAGGTTTACTGAAAAGAAGGTGTTTGTGAATGGTTCACGGTTACTTTCTGATGAGAAAAATGAAATCTTTTCAAAATCGAATGAAGAGTTCTTTGAGAAAAGAGCTTCACAGGTTCAGTCTGAAGGCACGAGTCAAGTAGCTGATACTCGTACTTGTTTTAGATGTGAACAAGTTGGTCATATTGCACGAAAGTGTACATATGTGAAGCCTAAGACTGAAGCTGTGAAGGTTCAACAAAAGAAGGTTGATGTGAAGGGTAAATCATCTATGTATGTTGAGAAGAAAGTGGTTGAGAAGCAAAACGTTAAAATCAACAATGTAAAAGCAAAAAATGAACCTGTAAAGAAATTGGTAACTCAAAATGACAATTTTTATAAACGGGTTGCATTAACTGAACAAATTTGGAAACCAAAAGGTGAAATGAAAAGTTCAACTTCTGAAGTGAAAAAGGCTGAAGAATCAATTTCGGTTGATTATGATGCAAATTTTCCGCCTTTGAAGGCTAAAAATTTCAAAATTCAAATTGCGAGAGTCAAGGCTACACCTAAGGCTGATGAGGCCTGGGTGGACACCATGTTTGAATAAGTAGTTTGAATTGCCGGAGCTTCCTGGATCGCGAAGCATGAATCGGCATCTTTCTTGAAGTTGTTTAAATTGTAGTTTGTTTTGTGCAGGATCTTCCACAACTAATATCCAGATAGATTATGGATAGTGGTGCATCTCGACATATGACAGGAAAGACCGCGTTGCTGTATGATGTGAAGAACATTAATGGTGGTTATGTGGGATTTGCTGGTCATGAAGGTGGTAGAATTGTTGGTGAAGGAACGTTGTCCAATGGGATAGTGACGTTTGAGAGAGTTAACTACATCACTGAGCTGGAGAACAATTTGCTTAGTATCTCACAGATTTGTGACAATCAGTATACTACTCACTTCACTAATAAGGAATGTTTGATTCTGAAACCTGGTTTTGTTGTTCCTGAAGAATGGATTATCATGAGGGCACCTAGAGTAAACGATTTATATGTGTTAGATATGTCGGTAGCAACTACAACTACTGGTCAAGCACATTGTTTCGTGTCTAGAGCAACTGAGAAAGAATCCAGATTGTGGCACCGAAAGATGGGGCATATTCACCTAAGGAAGATGAATCACTTGGTGCAAAATGATTTGGTATTGGGAGTTAATATCAAAGGTTTTCATCTGGAAGGGGAGTGCATTAGCTGTGTCAAAGGCAAGCAGAAGAAAAAGTCACACCCTACAAAGCAAGTCAATTCAGTTTCAAGACCTCTGGAAAGACTTCACATGGATTTGTTTGGTCCAGTGAATGTTAAAAGTGTTACAGGAGATTACTATTGTTTGGTCGTTACTGATGATTATTCCAGATTTTCGTGGGTTTCTTTCTTGAAGACGAAAGATGAAACATTTGACAGTTTGATGAGTCTGTTCAGGAAGATAGAGAATTTGTACCAAAGGCATATCAAGAAAATTCGAAGTGATAATGGTACTGAATTCAAGAACAGCAAGATGGAAGAATTTTGTGATGAAAGAGGTATTTTGCATGAGTTTAGTGCTCCGTACACTCCGCAGCAGAATGGAGTCGCAGAACGCAAAAACCGGACGCTAATCGAGACGGCTAGAACTATGCTCGCAGATTCAAAGTTACCGATTAATTTTTGGGCTGAAGCTGTTTCTGCCGCATGCTATACGCTCAACAGGGTTCTTACTGTCAAGAAGTTCAACAAAACATGCTTTGAGCTAATCAATAACCGCAAACCGAATTTGAAGTATCTAGAACCGTTCGGGTCACCTTGTACGGTTATAGAGCCTTTTAGAAAGTTTGGTCCGAAGTGCATTGAGGGTATATTTGTTGGTTATTCAAATCCATTGTTACGTGTCTTCGTTCCAAGTGAGAAGCGGATTATTGAAGCTGCAAATGTTGAATGTCAAGGTTATACTATGCCGCCGCAGAATCCTGGTGATTCATGGCGTTATCATTATGACAAACTTTGGGATTCGTTTGACATGAGAGAAGAATCAGAGGATGACGAAGATTTCTTTGATGAGTTGGATATTTTGCGTGAATATGAGTCGCAGTTAAGATTCCCAGCTGAGTATTCAAGAAGACCACGGGAAACTTCAAATGATGATGAAGCAGGTCCAAGTAATGCTGGTGAACATGATGATGTCCAACAGAATGAAGTTGCTCAGGATAATCAGTCGGTTCAGAATGATAATATAGAAGCTGAAAACATGCCAGTTTTTGATCATGGTGATTCAGATTCAAATTCTGAGGGGGAGCAGATTCAGATTTCAGGTCAAACAAACCAAGTTGGTGAACAAGATGCAGAGCAGAATGTTACTAATCTGGAGGGAAATGTAGATGTTCCAAGTGAAGTGATGCCGAGAACTTTTTCGTGTCATCCAGAGGAGTTGATTATAGGAGAATTACAAGCTGGTGTTCGCACTCGAAATCAGATTGATAAAGGGCTTACATGTTTTTATACAAAAGTTGCTCCTTTGCAAACTGAATTTTCTTTGAGTTGTTTTATCTCGCAGGTTGAGCCAAGAACTTACAAAGAGGCGCTTACTGAAGACTCTTGGGTCAATGCTATGCAGGAGGAACTTAGTCAATTTGAGAAATTGGGAGTGTGGAAGTTAGTTGATTTGCCAGATGGTCAAAGGAAAATTAACACTAAGTGGGTGTTTAAGTGTAAGAGGGACGATAGAGGAGTTGTCATAAGGAACAAAGCTCGACTCGTTGTTCAGGGCTTTAGTCAACAGGAGGGGATTGATTTTACCGAAGTCTATGCTCCTGTAGCACGACTAGAGGCAATCAGAATTTTTCTTGCATTTGCGTCTTGGAAGAATTTCAAAGTATATCAGTTGGATGTTAAATCGGCGTTTCTTTACGGGAAGGTTAAAGAGGAGGTTTATGTTGGTCAGCCGCCGGGCTTTACTGACCCAATCCACAAAAACAAGGTCTACTTATTGGACAAAGCGTTGTATGGTCTACATCAGGCACCGAGAGCCTGGTACGAGACTTTGTCTCAACACCTACTCGCTAACAAGTTCATACGTGGAACAGTGGATGCCACTCTCTTCACGAAAGTCGTTGATGGTCATTTGTTGATAGTACAGATTTATGTGGACGATATAATCTTTGGGTCGACGAATGAAAATCTATGCAAAGATTTTGAATCAGTGATGAAGCAGAAGTTTGAAATGTCATCAATGGGGGAGATGAAATTCTTTCTGGGATTACAAGTTGAACAACTTCCTGAAGGAATTTTCATTCATCAGTCAAAGTATGTTCATGATATTCTAGAGAAATTTGGGATGTCAAGTTCTACTCTAGCTGCTACCCCACATGCAACAAATCATGGGATTCACCCAGATCTCACTGGAGACAGGGCTGATGAAACTTTTTATCGATCCATGATAGGTTCTTTAATGTACCTAACTGCTTCACGTCCTGATATTATGTACCCAACGTGCCTCGCAGCAAGATTTCAGTCTAACCCGAGAGCATCACATATGATTATTGTGAAGAGGATATTGCGCTACCTGAAAGGAACTCCTTCATTGGGGTTGTGGTATCCTAGGAAAGGTGATTTTACGCTCGAAGGGTATTCCGATTCGGATTTCGGATGCTGCAAAGTCAATTCAAAATCAACAACTGCAGGATGCCAGTTCTTTGGTCCTAGATTGGTTACCTGGCAGTGTAAGAAACAAACATCGGTGGCGTTATCTACATGTGAAGCGGAGTATGTTTCTGCTAGCAGTTGCTGCTCTCAGATCTTGTGGATACAGCAACAGATGCGCGACTACGGTTTGCAGTTTCTTAACACACCTCTTTTTGTTGATAATGAGGCCGCAATAAATATAACTAAAAATCCAGTACATCACGCTAAAACGAAACACATAGAAATTCGTCATCACTTTATTCGTGATTGCTTTGAGAAAAAGTTGATACGAATTGAAAAAATCCACACTGACGAACAGAAAGCTGATTTACATACCAAAGCTTTTGATAAAAATCGGTTTAAATATCTGTTAAAACTGAATGGTATGAAGCTTCTGTCGGTGTCGGATGGCATTATTGGCGTTGATGAGGGTACTGTTGCGGATGAAGACGAGAAACAATCTGCAATGGTTTGTCGAATTTTTACTTGTTTTGGTATTTAGGGGGAGTAGATGTTTGTACATAGTTTATTTTCTGAAAATACAAAAACAGTAAAAAATGCAAAAATACAAAAACATGATAAAATCTGAAAAAGAGCTTGTGTATATGGGAAAATGATAGTACATTGGCTAGACGATCACAGTATGCTAAAGATTTGGAATGTTTAAAAGAGTTAAACAATCTTACTGATGATGTGTCGATAGGTTTTCACACATTTAGTAGATTTATTCGGGATATAAACCTAAATTCAAACTTGTGAATTCGTGGGGAACACTACTTGAATATATAGGTAACCCCTGAAATCTCGTTTGAAAGGTCTCGTAATCTGATATACTAGGTCTTTATACTCTATGATGTCTGGGGTATTATTCCGGGACTTCTGCTGAACGGTAGTTCTGACCTAGTCCCTGGCTAATATTTGCTGCAATGCTAGAAACACAGCATTAAACCCTCAGCATGCTGAAACAATAAAATTGATATATGCTGCTGTTGTAAGCAAAAAGATCCTCTAAAGGGGACACACCTGAAAGTCGAAGCTGATATCTCTCTGCGTATACGGAAGTATCGATCTGAGATCCCTCGGCCCTCGCATACCTAAATTATATACAGATATCATTGTAGTATTCTCACCTGTAAGACTGATTATTGAGATTCTGGATACGGGAGTATATTCAAGAGGTGGGACACATGAATGATCTAAGTTCTTAATTCATCTAAATCATATCCTGAATAAATTGAAATTTGTGTGAGAATTTAAGATGGATCAGTATATCGACAATCGAGGTAAATTGTTTAAGTCTGAGTATGAAATGTAGCTTAACGGTACTTGTGATTTGTCTGAAAAAGCTGATATGATTCCCTGACACGCTCATCAAAAATATGTTTGTAAATAGTTTACTTTGTTTAATTTCTGCAATTTAAGTTTCTTGTATTTCATTTCTTAGTTTAGATCACTTTATAAAATCCAAAAAGATTTTATTTCTGCTTTATTTTAGACAAACCAAAGTGGAGAGTTGATTGTTGGATTCTCAGATGTTTGAAGCAGATGCAGGAGATTCTGAGCTGAAGAATGAGGAGAGCTTACTTTGAAGAAGTTTTGATTTGTTTTGAAATGACAAAAACAAGTTCATTAACTTGATACTTGTTATTTTCAGAAAAAGTTTGAAAATGTTGTTTTTAAAATCAGTTTGATTCGTCAAAAGATCAACCAAGGTCATTAATTTGGACTTGGTAGATTAATTGAGTAATCAGGGTCATTAACTTGAACTTGAATACTTGAGTGGATTGTTAAAGCTGATTGAGTTTGTGTTTTATTGTTGAAAAGGTAGAATAGTTATGTTTGTTGGTTGAGTAACAGGATTGGACTTCATTATTTCCAACGGAAGCTTATTGACAAAGTTTGAACCAGATATCTCAGATTCTAGCATATTGAAAGGGGGAGTCTGTGAAAGGGGGAGTCTGGATCAACAGTCAAAGGGAAGTTTGAAGTTTAAAGTTTAAAGAGTGATTAGAGTTTTTACAATGTTTGAAGATTGTGAAAGACAAAGACTTGAAGCCAAAGACTTCATCAACATCCAAGGGGGAGTCTGTTGGTGCACTGAATGTCTGTTGATTACATCATTATCAAGTCTTGTGTCTAGGATTGTTTGATTAAACATGTATTAGGATTTAAGTTAGGGTTTTATGTGATTAAACACAAGATTTCGCTTGAGATGGTTTGTGATAGCTTGAAGCGAAATCAACATGAAGATTTCGCTTGAACAATCCTCAAGCGAAATCATGGTTCCTATATATAGGTGGTTAGTTCCTTGAAGGGAAATCACTAGGTCATTGTATGTGTGACGAAGTGCTGACGGATCTGTATCAGAAAACCTTGTACAAGCACTTAAATCAATCAGAAAAGAAAGATTAAAAGGATTAAAGCTGTTATGACTTAGTTTACTTTGATTCCGCCTCTGTAAACTCAGATGAACTGCCTTGACTGACGTTTTAGGGTCATACAACGGTCCAACAATAAACCGGACCTAAATCGGAAGATCGGATAGAATGAGGGTTCGTAAACCAAATGAGTATGGGAACTCATGTAGTATGGTTTAACAAAGCCTACATACTAAATGAAACCTAACCTAAGTGCTTGTGACCCATTACGACCCGTTTAGGTAGCTTATGCTACTTTAACGCGTCGCTCGCGTGAATCGCGTTCGGACCGCCTAACTAGTCCTATGACAAGTAATATATGCCTTAACATGTCTAATATGGTTGTCAAATTAGTTTAGATGTCAAAAGTTATGTTACATATGTTTAAAAATGAATTTTGGCATCATAGGGGTATTTTGGTAATTTACCTAAGGCATATAAACTACCTATCATACAACTACTTAAACGAAGCGACCATAAGGTATAACCTCGGATGGTTATTCCCTATATACTATGGTCACCTAATGTGCTTGGTTGGATCCTAATGATCGACCAAACGGGCCGGGTTCGAAAGTATAAGCGATTGTTTAGATCGCTTACCTTACGACCCTATATAAGCACTAAACTAAAAGTGACGAGCTAAGCATGTTAAAACATGCGTAACTAAGTTTAGAAAACAGGTTTGGTATCACAACAAACGGTTGTGATACCTAAGAGTAGTTTGGTTACAAAATACGCAAGAATACGTATTCTGACCGAAACTACGGCTCGTCACTGAGCCTAGATAACGTGGTAATCAGTAGGTATAGTCACTAGGGACTATAACCATCGTGATCACGCTCACGTTATGAAGTTCAAACGAACTTCGCATCGACCATAAACTGGTCAATGCAGAAAGTCAAACAAAGTTTGACTTTCGGACTCGAAAAGCAATAAAAGAATGAAAGAATACTTACGAAGGGTCCCCGAATGCTAATCTAGATCGAAATAACTCAGGTATGAAACAAAGGTTCCAACTTAGAGTCTTTAAGATCAGATTCTAGTGGGTTTGAAGTAATGGGGGTTGGGGTATTTATAGTTTTCGGGTAACCGTTAAGATCGTTTGTCGAATATCGTGCCTTAATCGCAACCGTACAAGTGTCGGAAAGTTATGGTGCCTAAAAAGGGCTCTTAATCAGCTGAAAGGTCAAGTGTGAGCATGTGGTTGAGGATTAAACAGCTGGAATCAGCTGACTGTTTGATCTTATCTGATCTGGGAGGTGTACGCGGCCCGCGTGGATATGTGCAGAAACTGAGGCGGGCCGCCTGGCCCTTCTGATCAGAAAACAAGTTTCAGAAATTACAGTTTTGGTCCCTGCACATGTTTAAGGCCTTTTCTGACACTTCTAAGGCCCGTAAAGACAACTTTAAGGCCCTAAAATGATGCCTAAACATTGTGGACATGAAACATGTTCAAAAATATGTCTGATGTCAGTTCGTTTGGTCGTACGAACGCGATGTTCGCTTAATTACGACGGAATGCGCACAAGCGCGAAAAATGATCCAAATGACGCAACGAACGGATTTTTCTCATGCCAAACACTAAAATAAAATATAGTGTTTACATAAATTTTTGGATGTCCGGATGTATTCAGAACGTGAGTTATGCGCGAAAATGCAAACTTGTGCACTTTTTGACACTTTTAGTCCCTGAATGACCCAAAAGTTTATTTTAGCGCACCGAACCCCTTAAAGCCTATTTCTAAGCTATGTAAAGGATATTTAAGGTGTGTTTAACTTATGGTCATGTTCTGGAATGTTCGTTACAGTTCAAATTGCCATACTTTCGTAGTTTGTCAAGTTTAGTCCCTGTAAGCGAATTAACTTTGTTTTTGCCATACCAAAGCCTTCAAAACTTATTTCTAAGTTATGTAAAGGTTATTTAAGGTATGTTAAGTATATGTTGATGTTCCGGAGTATTTCTCCCATTAAACTGATTATGTTTACACATCAGTTTGCGTATAACTCTCCAGAAAGAGATGTAGAGTTTGAAATTACATAAAAGTCAAAACATGAAAAATGTAAAACACAAACAAACAAACATTGGGATCAAATAACATTGTTTTATTGATACTATTCACAATGATTACAAGCACGGATGTTACAACAGATGTATAGTCTTCTCTGTTAGTCCTGCTACTTAATCAACAAACATCCTCATTCCATGGTGGTTAGTCTGAAAAGCAATTCCTCTGCTCAAAGATTAACCATTCTGACACTTTAGACTATCACAGAATTATCAGTTCCGAGATATCTTTTAAGTATCGACAATATTAATGCATCCCCCTAACGCTAATCCTGCTAACCGGCTTGTACGAAGACTCGGGACTCAAACCCTAAGACATTAATCTATCCATGATCTGTAGAATCTGAACTTCCTATGATCACAACTAACGAAACCAGATACTATGCATCCCTGGACAATCAGAAGTCAGAACCACCCGAATACTGTTACACGTCTGAATTTCAAAAATGCTGGAATTTCAATATATTCTAATGAAATTTTTATCCTCCTCATTTTTGGAAATTCTAACCTCTCTAAACTCATTACTAAATTTCCCCATCAAAATAAGAAAATTCAGTCTTCTCTATTCACTGAAAAGCCCAACTATGTTGAAAATGTGACAGTTTGCTCCACAAAAGTTAGTTTTTCATCAGTACGGATTTTTCTTGTTGGCCCATTAACAGTCACTATACCAAATGATAAACATTCTGCATAGGTATCAATGACTACCCCATTAACTTCAACATTCTATGATCGCATCATCATATCTATTCTATGAAGCTCTCGACGGTGTCCCTAACAGCCAGTATTTGTCGTTAAAATCTTGAAAAAATTTCAATCACCAAATTTTTTCGGGACACTCGTCTCATCACCACGATAAAAAATGCCTTTTTTAGGCATTTGACTCTTTCGTGCGGATCATGTAGGTTCATTCGTACGAACGAGATGATTTTAGAATGAATATAGGCTAGTTCGTGCGAAGGTGAGTCTTTCATGCGGATGAAGCTCCTTCGTGCGAACGTAAACATTTTGGAGCGGATGAAGATTACCTTCGTGCGGATGTAAAACGTTTGTGCAAACGTATTACATTCGTGCGGACGTAGTTCCTCCGTGCAAACAGTTCTGATTCAATTTTTCGATCCACAATCTTTATTCTATAAATTTTCATGATGATTCTTTCACAGATAATGTCGAAATTCATTTCTAAACAATCCTATGGTCTCAATTTTAATTTTTGTCAGTGAATTAACCATTTATTTGATGATTTATGTCTAAAACCCATAATTCTTGAGCGTAGGTGATTCAATCAACTGTTAGATCGATTGAATCGATACTGTAGCTCTGATACCAATTGAAAATCCAGGATCCGGCGGGTTTAGACAGAAGTTTGGGTAGAATAGAACTAATTTGGTAGAAATCTTAGTCATAAGTCGAATGATTCCATTCATACTAAAAGATTATACATCATTTACAAGCTGGAGAAACCAACTTTCCCCAGCATTTCCCCTTTGGGATCTCCAAAACTTAACAACTAACGAACACACGACACTATATATACATGAGGATTTAGAACGGACTAACACTTCGTGTGGATGAACCTGTCCGTGTGGAGGTAGTCAATGAAGCTGGAATACATGTCAACCCAGCCAAAATTGAAATGTGAGGAACAAGGAGGAACACGCAGTACATTTACACCTTATCTTGGAGCTTCCAAGGAACGACTTTATGCAAACTATCGAAATGTGACTTCTAGATTCGGGAAAGGCATTTCCTTGGGCATGTTGTCAATGAAGCTAGAATACATGTCGACCCAGCCAAAATCGAATCCATCCAAAATTGGCCTGCGCTTAAAAATTCCAGCTGAAATCCGCCAATTCCTTGGTCTAGCGGGTTATTATCGTAGATTCATCGAGGGATTCTCCAAAATTTTCCAACCTCTCACTACTCTGACACAGAAGGGTACCACTTATAAGTGGGGTGATACCCAGGAGTCTACTACCCAATTGTTAAAACAGAAACTCTGCAGTGCACCTACCCAGTTGTTAAAATCTAGAGAAAATACTTGTATGGTACTAAGTGTATGATCTACACCGACCACAAGAGTCTTCAAGATATTCTTAACCAAAAGGAATAATGTCGTTGGGTTGAACTCCTGAATGACTACGGCTGCGTAACCAAGTATCATCCGAGTAAGAATAATGTGATAGCCAATGCCCTCATTCAGAAAGAAACCAGACCCAAGCGAGTTCGATAATTGCAGCTCACCATTCATTCTAACCTCCCTGATCAGATCTGTGCCACACAAACCGAAGCATTAATGAAGGAAAACCTTCAAGCAGAGTCCATGTGGGGAATGGAAAAGCAACTTGAAACCAAATCGGACAGTATTCGCTATTTCATGGAGCGAGTATGGGTTCCACTACACAGAAATTTCCGGGATATCTTTAGGGATGAAGCTCACAAATCACGCTACTCTAGTCACCCTGACTCTGATAAGATGTATCATGACATGAAGATCCTATAGTGGTGGCTGAATGTGAAAGCTAACATAGCCACCTCCCTGAGCAAGTACTTGACATGTGCTAGGGTCAAGGTAGAATAGCAAAAGCCATCCGGGTTACTGCATCAACCAGAGCTACCAATGTGAAAATGGGAGCAAATTTCCATGGATTTCATTACCGGTTTACCTAGGGCTCAGAGTGGGAACGACACCATTTGGGTGATCGTGGACCGTCTAACTAAATCTGCTCACTTCTTCGCGATCAAAGAAAAAAAGACAAGTTTACCAAGCTTGCCAGTATATACTTGTAGGAAGTAGTCTCTCGACACGGAGTGCCGATCTCCATCATCTTCGATCATGACCCTCGATTCGCGTATGATCTGTGGCAAGCTATGCACAAATCATTTGGCTCACATCTAGACATGAGCACAGCCTATCACCCATAAACCAATGTTCAAACTGAGCGTACTATTCAAACTCTAGAAGACATGCTGCGAGCATGTTTCATTGATTTCGGTAACGGTTGGGAAAGACACATACCTCTGGTGGAACTCTCTTATAATAATAGTTATAACACCAGTATTCAGGTCGCAACCAATCAAAGCGTTGTATGGACGGAAAATCCAATCACCTCTTTGTTGGGCTGAAGTTGGAGACAGTCAAATCACTAGCCCTGAACTCGTGCTTGAAACATCCGAAAAGATCGTTCAGATCAGAAACCAAATGGCGACAGCTCGTGACCATCAGAAAGGCTACGTTGATAAGCGTAGGAAACTGTTGGAATTCCAAGTTGGTGACAGGATTTTATTAAAAGTCTCACCTTTGAAGGGTGTTGTCCATGTTGGGAAACGGGGCAAACTAAATCCACGTTATGTTGGACCATTCGAGATCATTGAAAGAATGGCACAGTGGCTTATAGACTGAATTTACCTGAAGAACTCAATGGTATGCGCAATGCCTTTCACCTATTGAATCTAAAGAAGTGCCTATCCGATGAGACACTTGTAGTTCCATTCAATGAACTCAAGATTGATGATCAACTCCGTTTCATTGAGGAACTAGTTGAAATCATGGACCGGGAGGTCAAAACACTCAAGCGTAGTAAGATTCCGGGAGGTCAAAAATAAAAAAAAGTGCCACTAAAAACCTTGTAGGAATGGGTGGCACACAAATAAAGTGCCACAAGAAACGCTGATGCTAAATCCTTTTAGTGGCACTTTTTTAATCTGTCGCACAAAATTTTTGGGCTTTTAGTGGCACTTTTTTTTGCCATAATATATAATAAGACTTTTGTGGCACAATTTTGTGCCTTTAAAAACCTATCCAAGTTACATATTCGTACTAGTTTTAATGGCACTTTTTTTGCCAAAAATTCAAAAACCCTTTTGTGGCACAATTTTGTGTCAATAAAAATTGTTTCTAGATAAATATATTTATTATTTTTGTGGCACATTATTTTGCCTCAAAAATCACATTATTTGCAATATACTATTCAATATACAAGTTCGATAATTTTATAAATGTAGAAATCATAATATTATAAAACAAAAAAAATAAGTTCGAGCCGAAACATATTCCAAATGGTAGCAAAACATTGTGTAATAATAATTTTATATTTATAATAGTTATTATATAAACAAGTTAAATAAAATTTATATACGATGGGCTCAAGCTCGTTTAAACTCGGCTTGATTCGAATTTCTAACAAGTCAATCTTGAGTATCTAATGGGCGGCTTGACTCATTTACACCCATAAAAGACAAAAGGATGGAAAAAATATTCAGCGGCATACACAAAGTGCCATTAAAAACTTAAATTAGTGGCATAAAAACTAAGTGCCACAAAAATATATGTTATGCAAATATGGCATACACAAAGTGCCACTAAAAACCCAAATTAGTGGTAGACTAGCTAAATGCCATTAAAAACGTGTGCCACTAAATGGATTTTTTTGTAGTGTTTTGAATCTTTGCTTGATAAACCACGAACTAAGCTAGGAAAACCTTTAAGGGTAGAAATAGCTAGTGGTGATCCTCTTGTGCTCCATTCTATTTTCAGGAATCGCCAACTAAACTTTAATAACCATCTTTTTCCTTCAACCACACACCTATGCAGCTCGGGAGTTTCAACATCATAGTAGACATGGACTAGTAAGCCAAAAACCATGCCGAAGTTATGTGTTTTGATAAAATCATTCGTTTGCCTCTCCCATCTGGCGATGTCTTGGAAGTCTATGGAGAGAAACCTTCCAGGGGACGCAAACTCATGACTTAAACCCAAGCCCAGAGATACCTACAAAAGACGTATGTGGCCTTCTTGGCACATATCGTTGACGAGAAGACCAAAGGTAAAAGTATCCCAGACATCCCCATCATTCGGGATTTTCCAGAGGTGTTTCCCGAAGAACTGCATTGCTTACCACGTATATGCCATGTAGAATTTTGCATTGATCTTGTGCCTGGTGCCAACCCTATTACCAATTCTCCTTACCATCTTGCACCATTTTAGATGCAAGAATTGGCAAGTCAACTCCAAGAACTTTCGGACAAGGGTTACATCTGTCCAAGTTTTTTCCTTGGGGTGCTCCTATGTTGTTTATAAAGAAGAATGATGGATCTCTCCGCATGTGGACCCACCAAGATCTCTAACAGGTGAGATCTATTTATACTAAGTACAAAAATTATTCTAAAGATGTTAGAAACATCTGATGGAATTAATAGCTGATTAAATATACCAAACATCTGTTCAGACTAACATTGTTGCATTGATAATTTCTCTTCTTTAAACCTATGTTGTCTTGATCTAAACATCAGTTCTAGCCACAAAGAGATGTTTGGTCTTCTTAATTAGTGCTTTATCTTCAACAAGGCTTTGGCATTTGAACAAATGTTCTTTCTTCTTGAACAGTGCTTTGCAGTCTTCAAATAGATATTTTGTTAGTGCTCAGGATTCACTATCTTTAGGAAGAGCTTAAGATCATAACTTGCTTATTTTATGATAAGATAAGAATGTTTTGGCTATTGATATCACCTATTCTTTTGAAGGTCCAACAATCTCCCCCTAAACAGATAACGCCAAAACTCAGCTTTATTTGATGTTACGATCTGAGTTTGATATGATTGTGTTTGTTTAACTAAAATGAAGATGAATCAGAAACAATTGCAGCGGAAATAGATGAATAAACTTTCAAGACAATCAAAGAGAGAACAATTTTAAGCAAACTTGTTTAACATAGAGTCGAATGATTGTATTTGATTACAATACTCAAAACTAATGCATGCATACACAAAGTCTCCCCTTCAGCCTGAGCTCACAATGGTTGTTCATACATAATGACTTGGTGATGAAGAGAGCTCATAGAACAGTACATGGTACTGTTCAATTTATAGTACAGAACAAACCACTGAAGCATCTTTGCTGACGTCACCATGAAAGTGACATCTAACCTCCTAACAACCTCTAACCACTGACTATTACAACTACTGCTTTACAAACTACTGATTACAATGAATAAACAAAATACTAAGTAAACTACTGCTTCTCATTCCACTATTATAGCTCCAGTAGTACTTTGTGTCTTCAGCAGGGCTTGACCCATATCAGTAGATTGAGCATCAGTGCTTAGCCTTCAACAGTCTTTAAATACCATCATTTGTTGTAGATCAGCAGTTATTGTTGAAGGGCAGTACTTAGGACATCAATTGTTTGGCCACTTTCACGGGGAAAGAACTGTTGCAAACAACTGCTTATTGAGAATCCACTGATCTGATCCAGTTTTGGCTTTATCAACTGTTCCTTTGGTAGGGTTCAATTCTAACAATCTCCCTCTGGAACATATGATGCCAAAACTCTTCATTATTCTGGATTTTTTATTGTCTCATCAAGAGTTCCCTAACTTGACCTTTGAATTGTAATTCAAACTTCATAGAGTCCTCATCATCCTCATCCCTGCACAGTGGAAGCTCAAGGAGATCTTGTAAATCTTCAACACCCAGGCCAAGTGCTTCTTCCCTTGATATGTGCTTCACCTCACCATTGGATTTGAGAAGAGTCAATACGTGGGTCTTTTGATCAGACTTCCACTTTAGTATCTTTGAATCCAATGGGTTTCTTGGGAGAGTTTTTATTGCTGATGAGTTTGGAGATTGAGGCCTGCTAATGACAACTTTGGCAGGGTCTTGAGATTGTACTGAGTCTTGTTTCTCTGCCATAAGTGTCTGAAGAACCATCTTTATAATGTACTCTTCTTGAGCCTTGTATTCTTTTGTCATTGTATCCATCTACTTTTGTTTCCTTCTTTGATAAAGGATGGTGGAAGGTGGAACAGTGGGTTTCCTGATTGGTAACTTTTGTGGTTTGACTGGAACCACTGCTTCTTGATAATCATGCTTTTTAGGAGTAGTGGGATCTCTCTTCCTCAACTCTTCTAACCTTTTGTAGGTGGTTAACACTTTACCCTCTGACCACCTTGTAACCTGGTTCCTTGACCCATAATCAGCAGCTATCAGCTCTTCTTTCATTCTTTTTAGCTTCAAGGCCCTTTCAGGTACATTTTTCTTGTACTTGGCCCAGATTGGAGGAGTTTGTTTTACTTTGTCTTCAAGCATCTTTTGAATTCTGGCTATTTCCTCTTGTAGTTCACTGATGGTCCATTCTTTGTATTGATGATTTTCTGCCCTGTACTTCTTGTATGTCATTATGTATTCAAGGTAGTCTTGCCTCATACTTTCATCATCTTTTTCAGATAATTTTTAGCAAAGGTCTTTTGAGAACTGTTCTATAGTTCTGACCTTGGTGAGCAGGTATTGCAGATTTCTCTGAATCTCTTTATCAGACTTTCCATAGGGAAGTCTTTGAGATATATCCTCCGCTTGTTTGACCGTTATTTTGAGATACTCTTCTATGTTTCTTGGGAAAGGATAACCTTGAATAGATGGGAGTTTTCTTTTTGCAGGGTCATCTTCAGAGTAAAATGATTTGATCTCCTCCCTGACTGCTGGAAGATCCAATGGGTATTGTACTCCCACAGGAACAATAACAGTGTTTGGATTGAAAGCTTGAACTGAAGATAATGGAACAGGGTTTGGAATGGTGACAAGAGACAGTGGTTGTGTAGATGTTTGAGTTGGATAGATGTCATCTTCCAGGACAATGTTTGTTACCCTTCTCCTTTTGTGCTTAGGAGAGGTTGGTGGTGTATTTGTGGGTTTAGTGGTGGTGATTGGAGTGGTAGGTGTCTGACTAACAACTGTTGAAACAACTGGCGTTTCAACCACTGTTGTCACTACGACATTTGATGTGTCAACTGTTGTCTTCTGCTTTTTGGCAGGTGGTTTTTATGGTGGTGATGTTGTTTTTGGTATGGCAGTGGATTGAGTGTGGGTTGATGTAGTAGTGATGGTAGTTGTTGGGGTAACATCTGTTGAAACCACTGAAGTACCAACAACTATTGATACAATAGGTGTCTTAACATCTGTTGGTTTGGAGGTTTGATGAGAGGAACTTTTGGGGATTTGAGGAGTTTGTTTGGTGGGTTTGGAAGGTGTGGTTTTGGGTTGGCTTACTTTTCTGGTAGGCTGTCTTCTTTTAGGTTTAGAAGTACCCTGCTCTTCCTTCTCCATCAAAACTTTCTTCTCCTGAGCAAACGTTTTGACCGTTTTATTTCCATTGAATCTTTCATGTTTGCTTTTAGTTCAGCAAATGCATTTTGAGTCTCATCAACCTTTTTGGAACCATCTGGCCTTGGGATTTCAACAACCAGTTTAGAAATTGGATCTGGTTTAATGTATAGACCATCTTTTCCCTTTTTACCCTTCTCCCCCTTTTTGGCATCATCAAGATTTTCAACAAAGATGATCGAAGGAGGAGCATTGCCAGTGGTTTGAAGCAAATGAGCTTTTATGGCTTTGATATCTGCTTGAGTATCTTTGTACCTAGCTTCCATAACATTTATAACCATTTGAAGTTGAACGTCATGATGTTGATCTGCATACTGTCTTTGTTTGTGAAGCAGAGGTTGAAACAGATGACATAGCTCAGTAGGGGGATGGAGCAGATGTTGCAGCAGTGGGTGTAGCCTTTTGAGCTTGTAACAACTGTTGCATCATAGTTTTGATTTCTACAACAGATGTGTCAAGTTTATTGTAACACCCCGAAAACGGGTTTGGTAGTCAAACCACGTTAATACTAAAAGAAGGGTAAAGTATCGTTAGTGGTAAAAGTAACTCGGTAAATGTTAGGATTTAAATAAATAAACCTAATATTAAATAAAAGTTGAACGAAAACTTTTGAGGAAATAAAAGTTTATAAACAGCCCGAGATAACAGGACTGAAAATAAACCGAGTCGTACCCGAGGATATAAATCTTTATATTATAAGATTTAATGCCGGATATAAATGAGATGAAATAACTAGGAATATATAACCTAGTTAATCACAAGTTTTGTAGTAATGGGGAAACTTGATTAAAACACCCTAAATAAAACTTGGGAAAAATCGAGGGGCCAAAAGTGACAAAATCGAAAATAGTTTTTATTAATTAAAACTTAAAACCCAAAACACACACTTGGTGTATGTTTAGGTCGCAGACAATACAGGGGGCGAACAAGAATTCCTTGTCCAAACCCTAACTAGCCAAAAATCATGCAATTGGAAGGCCAAATCAGTCCCAAATCAAAAACCAGGCTAAGATTAGTGATCACTCGGGTTAGAGGATCACAAGGTATGTCGAATTACATCTTTTGGTAATGTTTTGAATTCATGGTGAATTATCATAAATGAAATTATTGCTTGAATGTTTGATGTAAGAGTGAAATTAGGATAAATCCATGTCTAGGAACAAACCCTAGTAAGGATTTGATGAATTAATGATGAAAAATTGTGAAATAGATTATTACCCATTTATGTGCTAAGTGGGTTTTTATGTCATTGTGATGAACACTTGGATTAGGGTGTTAAATTGATGAATATTGATGTTATGATACAAGTTCTAGTTGTAGGTCATGAACACGAGACATAGAGATTTGATTTTGATGTTAAAACTTGGTGAAAAGTTGGATATGAACTTGATAAAAGAAGTATAAAAATCTTGCCCGCAAGGTGTTTGTTAAAATGCCTAAACGAATGTTCA
The DNA here is from genome assembly GCA_030545235.1 of Helianthus tuberosus. Lineage (NCBI taxonomy): Eukaryota > Viridiplantae > Streptophyta > Magnoliopsida > Asterales > Asteraceae > Helianthus > Helianthus tuberosus. The sequence continues at coordinate 66,277,557 of CM060427.1, read as the reverse complement.
TATGTCAAAATTTTGAACAAAACGCGTAAATTCCTAATTTGATTTATTAGGGGTGTTAAGTGATGATACAGATTCTAATCATAATGTGGATTTTAATTAATTTCACACATCATATGATTAGAGGTAGTTTACTAGAAGAAATGTTAAATTAATCAATGATGAAGTCGAATAATGATTTCGACATAGAAAATACGTAAGGTGGAATAGTCATATTTGTTAATGACTAATCTAACCACCTTGTGAATGATGATGTTAGTTTGATGCTAAACGAGCTAGGTGGAAGCTTGAGGACGAAGCGGGTCAAACGAATCAATAAGGAAAAGTAAAGCATAGTTCTGATGAGAGGTAAGTTAACCTTACACCCTTTTTAATTACAGTACACTTACTTGTGAATATTGATTGGGAATTATGTTAAGTATTTGAAATATGATGTTCCGACATGGTACAATGCAAGTCGGAATAAGTAAAACTGGCGAGAAAGCATAAGTTATGGTAAAAAGGGGGTAAAATGGTAAACTAGTCGGGTGAAGACTAGTAAATAAGGAATTTGAAACAATACGTTATGGGGTGAATCGTAACGGGTAAAAGAGGTTAAATGAATATCTGGACACGAGTTGACGGATAGTATAAAAGATGTGAAAAGACACTATTAGGTGTAAGTCTTAGGGGGTCAAATGATTTAATGAATGTCTTCTAAATAACGAGAACTCACGGTGTAAACCGGGATAGGTTCAAGGGGCTAGATGGTGTCAAAATGCCATCTTATTAAGATAAATGGTCATTTAGACTAAACGGGTCAAATGGTGTTGTTAACACCATTTGACTATAATAACTGACGATCGCTTTATGAGTTTTGTGATCACAGGGAATAGTTATAAGGTTCGCGAAACTATTAATTAGTGATTAAAAGCGAAAGGTATTTTAAACGGGTTAAAACTTTGACCCGAGCCAGGTATGTATCAGTAAGAATATGGCTAAAATGTGAAATTTTGGTCAAATATATTGATAGAAGTCCTTTGCCGTAAATGAGGGACTAAAATTGACCAAAACACCCTTGATGGGTAAATCGGATAAATGACCCTTAAGAGTCGTTTAGAAACATGTATTAGGAAAAAGTAAAGTTTAGTTAAGTGTTGAAGCATAGGCATAAATTCTTTCCGGATCAAATGCCTCAAAATAGCTTCTTGTCGTAAAATAACAACCGAGAGGGAGTGAATTCGGAATAAATAATTGTGACACCTAAAATCCACCACCATAATAGTTGTGGTGGAATACCACTTGATAGAATTGAGAAATTTGGGATGATAGAATTGAGTATAGGAGGCTATGCGTAAAAATGCGTAAATACCCTTAGCAGGTCAAATTAAGCACATAACCATAAACGGGTTAAGATGTGTAATAACCCGTGATTAAGACTAATATGATAGAAAATATTGAATTTAAGAGATTTATAGGAAATAGGGATCAAACAAACTTGTTTGTTTGATAAATACATGAACGGGTCAAAATTTAGTAATTATATTTTAAGCTGAAAGCTTAAAAGCCCATACTTTTATTAATCCGGATGTCGGATGTTAACTCCAAATGATGGACAATTAAATTACGGTCGTGTAGGAAAAGAAATCGTGTAAAACTGATAAATAACGAGAGAGTTATGCATTTTTCGGCGAAAATTAGCGTTGCTGAAAATATGCAGCTTTCAGCTGCAACATTCTGAAAAAAAAGAAGGGGTCGCGCCACGCGACGACAAAGGCCAGGGGCCATCGCGCGACGCGATGGTGTCCTTTTTGGCGAAAAATTATTTATTTAATCAGTTTTGTTTTGCGAACCCGTTTAAGCACGTTTTAAACTACGTATGACTAAAATCATTTCATGTTTATGGAATGTAGGTTGCCTAGAAGTAACGGATGACGATCAAACCCGATGAAGAACCGAACACGATCAAGATACAAGCTTCCGCACATCGTTTCGTCATAAATTTTTAAACAACGAATTTAATTACACTATGTTGTATTGTTTTCAAGTTTAGAAAAGTTTTAATAAACTCGCGTTTCTCAATGTATGTCTAATTGTAAATGTATATTTATTCCCGAAACCTATACGAAAACTGTTAAATAGTAGTAAGGGCGTTACATGTATCAACCCTTTATGTCAATTCTTTGTATTTTAAACCATCACCCAAGTTAATGGGATCATCTGATTTCCCACCAGTGGTGGTTGTATCAGTGGTTGACTTAGGGAAAGTTTCCCAAAAATCATCCACTGATGCCCCTTTTTCTTGGTACTGGGGACTTCTTTCTTCAGTAGAGGTTACCGTTTTAAGGTTACCAGTGTATAATGGATACACACCAGTAGACACTATGGTTCCAAAAGAAGAAATTTCCTTCAAGGGAGTCTCACTAATGAAACTACTGTCCAGGTGTAAACCAGTGGGTTCAACGCCTGTAGCAGCTGCTCCACTTGAACTACTGACATGTAATTCCTGCAGTGTAGCCTCCTCAACTGTTGGTGGGTTAGCAATGATAGAAACACCAGACTCAGTCACTTGTTGTGGTATATTCTCATTGACAGGTGATTGAGAAGAACTGATTTGTGTCTGGGCTATATCAAGTGCATCCAACAGAGGTATCATTGTTGGTGGAAGTTGTGCAGTGAGGATATAGGTAGAAAGAGAATTTGCCCGGGAGTAGGGCTATGGAAGATAGATTCAAGTGAATCCATTGCTTCATATTGTGGTGTCCCTGTGGATACAACTTGATCCTTTTGGGAGGATGCAGGAGGAGTTTTAGGCTCAGGTTGAGGTCTTTCTTCCAACTGCTGTGAGGAAGTAGCAGTAGTGGTTATTGGTGACTTTTGTGTTGTCACAGGTATAACCACTAGGACCTCATCTTCCAGAGTTACCTTTTTGGTGGGTTTGGGGGGGCTTTTAGATAGTTTTCTTTTTGGTCTTTTTGGTGATTTTTTGTGTGGGTTTCACAGCAGGGGTTGTGCTGCTGTGATCACCAGGAGCATGGGCTCAACAGCAGGAGCCTGAGGAGCAGTGGATGCTGCTAAATTCTGCTCAGGTACCTCTATTTGTGTTTTTGAAGGTTTTGACAGCCTTGTGAATGTTTCAGAAGATAGGCTGTTTATTTGAATAGGATTTCCTTGGATAAGCACATGGGCATTATCCTTTGAAAATTTCTTTTAAAAATAAAAACTTAAAAACCTTGGAAATAATAAAAATGATTTTTTATTAACATTTTTGACCAGATCATTTAAAATATCCTGGGAGTAGTTAAAAGTTTCTTCAGCTATGATAGCATAGCCCAGGTATTGGATTTTCAATGGGATTTCATTAAAAGCTGTTGTTTTATTAGACACACACATGAGGAGGGTATGGACTAAAAACCTCATGGCAGGTGGAAAACTACCCTTTTGTAAAGTATCCTTTTTCATTTCTTCTTCATACGCTCTCTCAATGAAATCAGTTTGGTACTCAGACTTTGGGAAAGAGTTTTTACCTGTAAGATCATTGATTTCAAAAACCTCTGAAATGGTTTGAGGTAAGATGGTAACTGGAAATTCCCCTTATTGATGAAATAATAGCTAAGGGCTTTTTGTCCTTAGTTTCAAGCTTTGCATTTTTCCAGAACTCTCTTTGGGTATCCAGGAAGATGGCTTCATTGCAGGTCAACAAAGTTTTGTACTTTGAAGAAGAAAGTGCATCAATCACAGAATGAAAATCTGTGTTTTGACTTGTTTTCTCAAGGGTATACAGGTAGTTATGAGGGGTTTTGAGTGGAAGAGCCATGATGAATCGAAGGTGGTTAAGAACGAAGAAAGAAGATGAGTAATTTGGGAGAATTTGGTGAAAACTGCTTTTGAATTCGATTCGACAGTGAAAACCCGGTTTGGGGTTTTGATCAGGGTTTTATAGGTGGAAAAAGTGAATGCTAACGTGGCAGCGGTTACAAAAGATCTGACCGCTAAGTATTGTCCACGTGCCAACCTTTGATGAATAATGGTTGACAGTTGTTTAGGAAACCACTGATGGAGCAATATCAGTGGTTTACAATGGTAAAAATGAAACAGTGGCTGACTTTTAACTATCAGTAGATAGTCTATCAGTTGTCACACCCTGACTTTTGTAGAAGCGTGATTATGGTGTGACTTTCTTAATACCATAGCATTCAATCATAACAACACTATTTGATAATACCATTAGATGTTCATCCATAAATTAAGTTTGAAAAATAGCACAACATAATTGCCTGAAACGTCGACATCAAATTTAAATTACAACCCATGCAACATGTTTGAAAGAGTTCACGAAGACTCAACAAAAGGCCTTAGATAAAACCGAGTTTAGAACCATGTATCTCGTCCAGGATTAAGATACATCTCCTAAACCCTAATGACTTGGATGACATCTTTTATTCATGACACAGCTTGTAACATGCAAACACCTGCCAGATCCACTTAGTTTCCTGAAATACATGTAATTTGAAAACATCAACAAAAGTTGAGTGAGTTCATGTGATTGTTCGTGTATATGAATAACCTTTAAAGTATGTCTGTATGTATGTAAGCCCTGGTATGTAGCAACAAGGAAAAACAGATCACCAATGGTTTGCAAGGCCAATGGTATGTGTGAAATGGTGCAGGAAAACTCAAACCTAGCGGATTTTGCCACGGCATTAGTATGTGGACATAGTCACCACATGGTCCACCATGGTCCTCATGGGTGTGGGCTCGCTACACCCAAATAGATCTATCACTCATGTCCCTCGGTCCTACGACGAGGATTAATGGCCTTAAGTGTTGTACCCACCTTTCACATGATCAAGCAGTAACCCTCCTTAGCTAACCATACCATGTATAAAATGTTTGTAAACAATTGTAACATGTATTTCACCCCGGAAGTTATAAAACTGAAAACAGTTAAAAGAAAAGGGGGACATGAACTCACAGTTTTGCGTCTTCGGTACTCGTAACTCAAATCTCCTCAGCAAACACAACTACCTACAATGTACTAGGGTCTATTAGACGAATGGGCCGCGCCTTGCCTTAGAATTAATGTTTCTAAGTTACGTTTCTGTTATGTATTCAATATTATTCCAAGTTATAATTACTTGTAAAAATAATAATTATTTTAACTTTAAATTATATTTAATTTTTGGAATAGCTGTTAAACAATATTTTTGTAACAATACTTCTCAAGTATTTATACTTATCTTTCCTTCCCAAGGATGGGGGTATCTCATACATGTATTTTTGTATGCTTGTATTTGTTAAGTATACTCATACTTAGTTTTTAATTGATTATATTCCGGAATAAATATCCAAATTAATGTATTTTCAAGTCTAAATTTAGAAAATACATGTAAACTTATTTTTAACCCAAAAATAATGTATTCCAAGTTTATCCAAGAAAATATATATTTTTTCCAAAAATCACATATCTTCTAAAAATCCCAAGAAAATATCTTTTTATTTTCCAAGAATAATATATTTTCTCCTTGTCGAAACGGTATAACTTTTGTAATAATCATCAAAATCATATTTTCATTTCTTGTGTCCAAAATATTATTTACCAAAAATACATTTATAACGGTATTATTCGGAATATTTTATAAGCTACATTATTTCGTTCGGTTTCCCAATATTTTGTATGCAACTTGTGTATTTATTCCTTGTGATTTTTGGTAATATTTCGGATTGTAATTTCTTGGTATTTGTTAAGTTATATTATTTTATCCCTAAAATTACATAACTAATGCACAAAGTACACAAATATTCACACATGTGACTTTAATATATATCTAGCCATTTTTATTTATAAAAAAAACAACCTCCAATATTTGTATTTTTGCAACAAAAATTATGGCAAAGTTTATATTGAAAACCATAGTTAAAATACACTTGTAAATACTTGTTTGAAAATATTTTTCCAAGTGTTTATATTTTTAGAAAATTTTGCCATAGTTTCCCCTAAAAATGGAGGTGTCCATGCTATGAAAGCATATCATTTTCTTTTTAAAATCATCACAAACAATCAACAATCAACCCTAAACAACTTACACTTACCAAGTGCCAAAACGATGCTATTTACATAACAATCATGAACTTGAACTTTCATAAAAACTTGTAGTAACTTGGTAGTGTGTTTAGTAGGTTTAGTTACCCTTTAAAAAGTGGTTATTTGTTTGTAAATCTCGTTCTTGTAGAGTTTAGTCTTTTACAACTTACTAGATGATTTTTCCAAAAATCATTCTTTTGATTTTTTCTTGTAAACAATGTATTCTTATACTTGTTTCACCACTAGAAAATGGTTAGTTTCTTTAAAAACAATGTTTATGTAAATCTTGTGATTTAACTTGGTTACTTGAGAAAACTATGTTTAAAATCATCCAAGTTTATGTCTAGTAATTTGTTACATACTTCATCATTTACAAAATAATTTTCATTTTTCAAGTTCATGAAAACATAAAGTATGATGATCTTGGTCTTTCACAAGATCACCACCTTAACTTACTAGCTCATGTGTTAAATCACAATCTAGTAGGTTTCATATGATGTCTAACATCACTAACACAAACCATCAATCATCAAGAAGCAAATCAAAACTAATCAACATGTATTCGTATGGTTTTAAGCTTATGTTAATGTTTCTTGATTATGTTCTTTAGTGTTCTTGTGATTAACAACATACTACATCTTTTAACCAACAAAATATGAAGTAAAATCAAGTGATAAGAAGCTTACTACTAGCACAAGGGCTAGGGATGAACACAAGAAGTTGAAGGTGACAAAAGTGATGGATAATAGCAAATGGAGGAGGTCCTTCAAGATCCACAAGCTTCAAACTTCTTAATCTAGCTTTTAACACCTTGTGATGAACTTGGATTGTAGGAGAATGAGATGGAGATGGTGGTGATGGGTGGTGGTGCTTGCGGCCGTGAGGAGGGGATGAAGGAGAGGGAGAGTAGTGTGTGTTCTTGTGTGTGTGAGATATGAGGGAATGATCACAAGGTTATTACTTATAACCGTGTTTAAGGACTACCCAAAGTGTAATGTGTCTTCATAGTACAACACAAGATCTTTAAGCATATAAATTAGGATCATGGAAGATTATGGTGTGGGGTCACTTTGTGACCGTCCCAACAAGGGGGGGGGGGGGGTATTGGTTGTGATTAAATGGTAAGTTAGGTGATTAGTTAGAATTCTAAGTATAATGCTTAGTGTTTATGCATATCATGTGTTATATAGTGTGTTGGGGTGTTCGGGAATCATAACTAGCTCAGAAATAATAAAACAATACTTCTTGTGTAATTTTGGTGTTTCGGGTAGTGTCCGGTTGTTTGGTTCTATACCGGTTCGTTAAAGTGTCAAACTATACCGTTTAGTGTTCATTATGTTACCTTTTGTGACACTTTTAATTCCCGACACTTAGGAAAGTATTTAGGACCATTTAGTCATAGTTTTGCATGCTACAAGCTTATTAAAAAGCTGATTTTTGCTGAATTATGCAGAATTCTGCACTTTGGGTGAGTTTTTAGGAACTCTCCGGCACTTAAACTATCACCTAGAAAATAGTTTTGTGATCCTCACTTCCCTACACACTATACTAGTGTAAAACTTTGTCTCTGGCCCATACTGGGTCTCAAAACACTGTTTGTCTATGTACTGAACCTCGTCAGCATTTTTCGGAGTTATCCGCTAACTGTGCTAGCTGTGCTTTGTGCATCATTTATGTCAATATGGTTTGCATGTAAATATGATGTGACATTATGAAGTATGTGATGCATATGTAAGTATGATGCAGTAATCAGAAAGCAGTAGAGCATAATTCGGCACAGTCATTAAGCACTAATCAAGATTAATTAATTGTACGGATGCATGCAAATTTGGCGGTTGTCACATTCTCCCCCTGTTAAGAAAATTTCGTCCTCGAAATTTATACTACCTTAATCCCTTAGGGTTTCATTATGCGTGTATCTATATATGAATAATACTGGGGTAGACAACCACAAATCCAAATCAAATCTTATTCACATCAGGTGAATTCGAGGGATATATTTCAACAACCAGAACCCAATGGTTAAAAGGTATGTGTTCTATCATTTGATGTCAAAGGGCACGAGATGTATAGTTGTATAATCTAGCGTAACTTAGTTAATAGAGGTGTAATAAGGGAGTTTTGACCAATGGATTCTCAAACAATTGGTCACAGTATGCAAATGAGTTTTCACAAACCATAGCATCCGCTATATGAACTCAAAATCAACAACTTGAATATGAAAATGATCCGTCAACTTTTGAATAAATAAATGGTAAGGATTAGTGTGTTGACATTCTTGAATTGCGAAAATACACCGAATGAAATACAAACGAATCCGATGTATCATTGTCTTGACTCGTAGTTGCATCAGGAACGTTTAAATGACATGTCAAACAAAAGTATATGTAGTTTTGTGTGAAACGATTGACCATGATTAGCACAAGCTACAAATTTGTAATGACACCACAAGGTGTCGTAATTGACATATTTCAATAATAGTGGTGACCGAACAAGTTCACCATGTTTATAAACAATTGAAGGTGTACTAAAACAACCTGAAGATTTGATTTACACAATGTCATGGGGTTTTCAATTGATTATGGAACATCAAAGAACTACTGTTTCTGATTGAAGACGGAAAGCAATAAACACTGCAAGGTATTTAATTTATCACGAAAGAATCGTTAGGGGATACCCCGTGATATGAAATGAATCTAGGTACCATTTTCTTAACACACAACTGTGTTGAGACCGCTTCGATTGTGATAAACAAAACGGATTTAGGTTAAATAAATAGACAATCAAATCAGTGTATGAGGTGCGTAACCAAATTAGCATAAGCTTCAATTCTGTGAAAGTATCACCGCAAAGTAACGAACCCAACAAACGATTTAGTGGAGTCGTAGACCAATCAAGTTTACTACGACTCGAAACAAAAGGTCCTTAAAAATTATTTGAATATGATGCTCTCAATACATCATATGGCGTCTTAAATTGAACGTGTGAAATGGATAAGTTCAAGCAATTGAACTTGGTTTCAGCGTAACCTGACAATAAACGTATGTATCAACAAGGGAATCTCAGCATGGATACGAAGTCAAGCCATGAATACAACTTGAAATAAAAGGATTTTCAAGAAAGTGTGTTGACTTGATAACAAAGGAGCAAACAATTACAAGAACGTAGGTTATTCGAATCATTAACCAATAGTTAGCTTAAGCAAAATAACACTTGAATTTTAATGAAGCGTTCATTCAAAACGAAACCACATGCATAGCAAATGGTGCAAGTGTGACATATAAGTTTCCGAGTACTAAAACAATGAGTATGAAAAATAACCAAGTATTGAAGCAGTGTGTGTTCGCTCTCAGAGAAGAAAATTAACACGATGCAACTACCATTAAGGGGAGTAGAGATGCAAACATCCATTTGCTAGAAGCAAAAGTGGAGATTTCAACAAAAGAAATTTGAGTACTTTCTGTTTGGTTAACTGATATAGCATATATGACAGGATAATGGGGTTTGCTTGAGTTAACAGGTGTGGTTCCTGAGTGACAACCTCCACGAGTTTTGACCTGGGTTCCCAACGGATTACGCACATGTTTTCTAGGTTCTCAAAGTCTCGTATTCTGTGTAAAACTGTTTTGCGCATTGCGCAGGAAACACAATTTTTGTGTAGGTTTAAAACAAGTTATTGTCCCACAATTCCCCGGTATACTTTCTTCCTGAATTCACATATAATGTCACTCAATCATCGATCAGTCTTAAAATAGTAGTTGGGTCCTCATAGTTAGTTAAATAAATAATTCGTTAATCCTCATCAAGAGTTACCGACTCTTGTTGGTTAGCTCGTTCGGCTCCTGGTAGTTGATGCTCTTTTGAAAATCATCGTCCTTCTTCTTGATGAGTAGAACTGGGGTTACTCAAAACGGGAAGCTTGGTCTGTTAACTTCCTTCTCTTTCAATGACTGAAGCTACACTGACAATCCTTGTATCTCCGAAGGTGTAAGTCGCTAAGGTGCATTAACTGCAGGCGCGACGCCTAGAATCAAATCGATGCGAAGTTCGACTTGTCGTTGGGGCGGTAATCTTGGAAAGTCTTCGAGGAAGACTTCAGGATGTTCCCTTATCACAGGGATATCATTGAGCTTAGATTCTTCGGCTTCCTTGTCCACGACATGAGCCAAGAAGGCAACACATTCTTTGCGCGAAGACTTCCGTGCCTTCAAACACTAGTAATTTGTAGAGGCGTATCCTGCTTCCTGAGTCGTGATTGCTTCGTCGTTCATCATCGGGAGGCGGATAACAATCTCCGCTTGATTGCTCGACAACTGGTCCATCCCAATACCACATCGAGGCTTCCCTTTAGCTAGTATATTCTTAGACTCATGAGATACGAAGCTATGGTCAGCACTGGTATCAAACAACATAGATGCAAAATTTTTAGTTGATAGAGAACGTACCCGTAATCACATCTGGATCCAGGCATGCTTCACGAGCTCCGATGTTGGATGCCCCTTCACGGTCTTGGTTAATCCTCCTTGGGCAATCTTTCCTGAAGTGCCCCACGTTTCCACATTTGTAGCAGCCCGAAATTTTATCATTATTATTTCTGCCTTGGTTGTTGTCATCATTTCCTCCTTTTATTGGACTCCTCGCCCAACATGCATCCTTGTTGTGTCCTTTCTTTACGCACCTACCGCACTTAGGCTTCTGGCATCGACCTTCATGGTGGAACTTGCACTTATCACATCTCGGCTTAGTCCCTAAGTAAATCTTAACATCGGCTTGATTGTTGTTAGGGCAATCTTTCTTGAAATGTCCTTTGTCCCCACAGTCAAAACAACCTCGAATATGTTTTTGTTTATCATTGGTCCTACTTTGATAGTCGTTGTTGACGTTGCTTCCTCCGTGATCTCCGTTACCAACTTGTCCTTCGTTTCCATGTCCCGTTCCGATCTGGCACGTCTCCTCGACATGCCCTACTTTGTCGCAGACATCACTTCTCCCATACCTACATGACCCAGCATGATGAAGTAAGCAGTCATCGCACTTAGGTAGGGTGGCCATGTACTCCTTTCCCTTTTTGGCTTTGTTCCCGTTATTTGTTCGGGTGTCCTCCTGGAAGTCAGTGAGCTTCCTTTTGTTCTTTCCGGATGACTCCACCTGGGTTTCCTTCTTCTCGTCAGGGTTTGAAAGCTTTTTCAGTCTAACCACTTCTTTAATGTGTGCCACACTTAATTCGATCGCATCGATAGCTGTTGGCTGTGCTGACACCGTCATTAAGCGCATGATCTAAGGCGCCAATACACAGATGATTGGCTCCATTGTCACACCCCGACCACGTGGAACATACAAACGTGGCGGAAACATCGGGGAGTGTTGTAACAGAATTAATTGTTTCAAATCCATGGCAATTGAAGTTTCGTTTAATAGATTAAAAGTGTTACAATGTCTAAACAAACAAAGAAATACAACATAATTAACTAGTCTTGCATCTTTTATTGTCACTAAAGCCCGAGTCTGCCTATATGTATCTTGATCATCTTATGCAACAGTTCCTGAAAAACACATGTGAAAATATGGTACGTCAGCATAAAAATGCCGGTGAGATACATAGGTTTTGTGAAAATAGGTTTCATGACTTATGTTTGAGAAAATGTTTAGTCATGAACCTTGTTATTTGCTTTGTTTTGTAAATCATTTGAAAAACAATGAGTTCAGATGATATGTATAAATAAGTGAATAATGTATGGTTAAATAAATAACCATAGTAAAAAAAATGGATTTGTATAAGATAAGTTGTGTTGTAAAACAATGTCTTGTGAAAAGTATGTTATTTGTATAAAATGTTATATGTATCAAACTGAAATGATTCAAATAACGCTACAATATGTAATACCATACAAACACTTATATATAGGAAGTACCAGCGGCGTATCCACCATGCTTGTATCATATTACACACGCATCGTTACTTAATCACTTAATCAAACCAAACCAAACTATCAAAATGTTCATGTCAAGATGTATATCATATCAAAATATCTATGTCAAATATCCATGTCAAATGTCTATATCAAATATGTCATGTATGGCAAGTGAAATGTCTCAAACTAAACCATATGCACAAAAACAAAGTATTGAAGTAAAACTTGGTTTAAATCAAAGTTATGTTTTATGGGAAATGCATGATCTAATGTCAATCATGTTAAAATGTCTATGTCGAAATGTCATGTAAAACGATGTACTAAGTAATGCACACAATGGCAATACATAGCATGAAATGTAATGAAATCATGTACTATAATGTACTAACGAACATAGCAGTATATGATGTGAAAACAGGAAAGCAGGAAAGTAACAAGTAGGCACATGTGTTCCACCCCAAAACAGTTTGGAAAACAGTAAAAGAGGGGTCTATGTACTCACCTGAGATTGCTCAGTAGTCCTTGAGTAACAACTAAACAATGCTAGAGATCGCGGATATCAAACGGCACCTAGTATAGGTAGCTACATTAATAAACCGGACCTAAATCGGAAGATCGGGTAGTATTAGGGTTTGTAAACCAAACGAGTGTAGAGACCCGTGTCTTTTGGTTTAACAAAGCCTACATACTAAATGAAACTTAACTTAAGTGTCTACGACCCATTTCGACCCGTTTAGGTAGCTTATGCTACTTTAACGCGTCGTTCGCGTGAAACGCGTTCGGACCGCCTAACTAGTCCTACGACAAGTGTTATATGCCTAAACATGTTACATAATCAGTTACGTGACAAAGGTTTAGGTTACATATGCTTAATATGAATTTTGGCGTAAAAAGGGCATTTTGGTAATTTACCTAAGGCATATAAACTACCTATCATACAACTACTTAAACGTCGTGACCATAAGGTATAACCTCGGAAGGTTATTCCCTATATACCATGGTCACCTAACGTATTTGGTCGGATCCTAATGATCGACCAAACTGGGTCGGGTTCGAAGGCATAGGCGATTTATCAGATCGCCTACCCTACGACCCTAGACAACGTGGTAATCAGTGGGCATAGTCCCAAGGGACTATGACCAACGTGATTACAATCACGTTGCGAAGTTCAAACGAACTTCGCATTGACCATTACTGGTCAACGCAGAAAGTCAAACAAAGTTTGACTTTCAGACTCGATAAAACAATAAAATAAGGAAAAGAACGAAAGAATACTTACGAAGGGTCCCCGAATGCTAACCCAGATCAAAATAGCTCAGGTATGAAACGAAGGTTCCAACTTAGAGCTTCCTTAATCGGATTTGTGGGTTTTGGGGTTGAGGGTGGATGGGTATTTATAGTAAAACCCGAACCGTTAAGATTGTTTCTTGGAGAAGGAGGCAACGATCAAGGACGTACACTTGTCGGGATGTTATGGTGGGTAAATGGCCACTCACCATAGGGTAATGACATGTGGAAGGGGGTTAGGAAGTGGTTTGCAGCTGGAAACAGGCTGTCGGTACATCGAATCTGGTCCCGAAAATGCGAAAAATGAGTTTCTGCATGTTTTCTGCCCCAGACTAGGCAGTCGCGTAGCGCGACGGCGAAGCCTATAGGGCTCGCGCTACGCTAGCACTCCATCTGATCAGAAAAGTTTCAAAAATGACACGTTTAGTCCCTGCAGCCCGTTTAAGCGATTTTCGATACGTTTGAACCCCCTTAACCTCATTTCAAGGCTCTAAAATGAAGTTAAAGTATAGGGAACTCAAAACATGCTCAAAAATATCTCAGATGTCGGTTCGTTTGGCCGTACGAACGCGATGTTCGCTTAATTACGACGGAATGCGCACAAGCGCGAAAAACGATCCAAATGACGTGACGAATGGATTTTTCTTAAGGCGAACACTAAAATATAATGTAGTCATGCTTACATAAATTTTTGGATGTCCGGATGTATTCAGAACGTAAGATATGCGCGAAAATGAAAACTTGTGCACTTTCTGACACTTTTAGTCCCTGGATGACACAAAAGTTTATTTTAGCACACCGAACCCCTCAAAGCCTATTTCTAAGCTATATAAAGGATATTTATGGTATGTTTAACTTATGGTCATGTTCCAGAATGTCTGTTACAGTTCAAATTGGCATACTTTCGCAGTTTGTCAACTTTAGTCCCTGTAAGCGATTTAACTTTGATTTCACCACACCAAACCTTCCAAAACTTATATTTAAGTTATGTAAAGGTTATTTAAGGTATATTAAGCCTATTTCACTATTCCGGAGTGTTTGTTGCATTAAACTGGTTATTATTACGCATTAGTGCGCGTATAACCTTCCAGAAAGCGATTTAGAGTTTGAAATCGAACAAGAGTTGATATGTGCAAACGATACACATATTTTTGCAAATCCCAAGTATGAAATACAATATTTCATTGGTTTGGTATTTGTTTGATGGTCGTGGAGGCACAGGTGTTACAGTCTCCCCTACTTTAGGAAATTTCGTCCCGAAATTTATTTCTAGAGGAAACTTGTGACTTTGTGTTAAATAACCATCAAAGATGAACAAGACGTGATCCTGTAATTTCTCTTTAACGAACATTTTTCAGAATTGAAAAATGAACGGAGTTATTTTCTACAGGCATTCTTCAGAAATGAAAATGAACGAAAGGAGTCATTTTTCACCATTTCTTCAGAAACAAAAATGAACGAAAGGAGTCATTTTTCACCATTTCTTCAGAAACCAAAAATGAACGACAAGAGTCATTTTTCACCATTCCTTCAGAAACCAAAAATGAACGACAAGAGTCATTTTTTTTTCACCATTCCTTCAGAAACCAAAAATGAACGACAAGAGTCATTTTTCACCATTTCTTCAGAAACCAAAAATGAACGACAAGAGTCATTTTTCACCATTTCTTCAGAAACCAAAAATGAACGACAAGAGTCATTTTTCACCATTTCTTCAGAAACCAAAAATGAACGACAAGAGTCATTTTTCACCATTCCTTCAGAAACCAAAAATGAACGACAAGAGTCATTTTTCACCATTCCTTCAGAAACCAAAAATGAACGACAAGAGTCATTTTTCACCATTTCTTCAGAAACCAAAAATGAACGACAAGAGTCATTTTTCACCATTTCTTCAGAAACCAAAAATGAACGACAAGAGTCATTTTTTTCAGACACATGACCAAACTAGCTGTGGTTTCCGTGCACTGAATTCCATAATTATGTATGCATCCATAATTACGCAATTCCTTGCATAGTCCGCACAATTTGCTTGTAATGTGGAGGGGAGGAAAATCTAACCTGTGATGAGCGTGACTAGACTACCATAGGGTCCTTTTAATTAGATCTACAAAGGATCCTTTTAATTAGACCACCAAGGAGTCCTTTCAGCTATATCATCACATGATATTCCTATCCAGATTTTTGGATCAATCTGTTTATTTAGACCACTCAGGGGTCTAATTATGGAATGGTACAATATAATCCAAGGGTCTTTACTATTACGTACAAGCCCGTTGAGGATTTAGTATAGTACCCAAAGATATGGAAGATTCTACGAGGATGGATAACAAAACTTGGATTACACCAAAAACATAAAAGGAAACACATAAGCACATAATCACATAGTTGTTTAACTTGTTTATTAATTTGTTATCTTTGGACACGGATACTTAAAGCACACCAGGAATCCATTTCGTGGATTTCATTTGGCACTTTAATCATTTCAAGAACCCATCCATGAAGATAGGATGATCTACCAAAAATTCGATTTTCGTTTTCAGGAAAACGCAATATTCGAATTAAGGTACACAATAATTTAGGACATACGGAAATACCCTTGGGTACCCTATTAAAAATTTATAGTGGTACTTGGGGTATTCGTACGGAATTATAACTTGCACCTTGTACTTCGTTTCTTTGAAAGAGACGGGTACTTAGGATTCTTGTGGAAAACGCAAGAGATTGTAAAATGGAAGAATTTTGGGGGGGGTAGTTTGCTTTTCAAGGAATATGATTCCTTGATTGTCGGTATTGTAGGGGATATGTTGTTTATGCATACAACCACATAAATACATTGCAATATAAATAAAAAGATTTATTTATTAACAATGATAACAACTGTTTCATGGACCTTGACAACAAAAGAAAATAATACATAAGATGTGATTATTTCTAAAGAGTGTTGTCTTCTAGTCGGTCAGATGCTCATCTCTGTGCTGGATTAGCATTAGCACGCTTTGGGCAATTTCTTCGGATATGTCCCATCTCGCCACACTTGTAGCAAGAACCTGGTGGAAAGCGAGCTCGAGCAGTTTTAATGTTAGCTTGATTTGGTGCAACTGCTGCTACGCAAACTTTTGCTGTATGACCTTTACGTCCACAAATTTGGCATTCGCGGCACTTCACATTAACATGATGATAAAGGTTACATTGGTTGCACAAAGGTGAAGTTCCATTGTATGGTTTCCTAGCACGGGGTTTAGCCGGTTGGTTGGGGCCGGCTTGATCATTGTGAGCGACCATAGCGAAGTTCTGAGAAACCTTTTGCTTCTTTGACCGCTCAAGGGATCCAGTCTGCTCATCCATGGTCTTTGATTCCTCGATCGGTTTCTTGTCACCCTTTCGGAAAAGCTTACGTTTCCTGATCTGAGATTCAGTCAACGTTGCAGATAGCTCAATGGCCTGCCTAACCGTAGTGGGGTTACTACCAGTAACAATGTCTTGAACTGTGTCAGGGAGACCATCAATGTATTTTTCGATCGCCTTATCCAAAGGCGTAACCATGGTAGGACACAACAGGCTCAGCTCCTCATATCGATCAGTGTATGCTCGATGTTCACCGCTGTCTTGCTTAAGATCGTCGAATTCCCTTTCCAATGCCCTGATCTCGTGACGAGGACAGAATTCCTTCATCATCAGTGCTCGAAGTTCTTCCCAAGTTTGGGCCAGTGCCACTTCGGCACCCCTATCTCTCACCACACCGTTCCACCATGTCAAAGCTCGTTTCTCGAAGACACTAGATGCAAAATCTACCTTTCGCTCGTTTGGACATTGAACATGCCTGAAGGTGCTCTCTAGACTCTCGAACCATTGCAGAAGTGCAGTCGCTCCTTGAGACCCAGAGAACTTTGATGGCTTGGCCGAGTGGAACGTCTTGAAGCTGCAGAGGGCATTATTGTTGTTGATGGCTTGTATTATTTGAGCACAAAGATTTGGGAAGGCAGCAGCCATTTGCTGCGCGATGATTTCCGCCAGCTCGGCAGGCGTCATCTGATTTTCGCGTCGAGGAGGCATTCTAAAAGAGGAGAACATGAAAGGAAACGAGTGAGAGAATTAGACGAAATGAATGAGATGAAGCAAATCTGATGAAAGCAAGGGTAGTGGTCATTTGATTGTTACTACAAAGCAACAAACGACCCTGGTGAAGAATCAAGTAAAATAGGTCAAAAATAACGTATCGCGAAGACATGCTCGCCTATAAGTGAACACTCATTCCGAGAATTCCCAGGTAAGCACAACTGGTCTCGCGTCTGGTTGAGATGTATACGAAGTGCTTGCCTAGACAGAAAACCCAGAATACAGGCGTTCACCCTTCCAGTTTGCACGTGTTCACATTATTTAAAACCCAAAACCTTGACGAGATTTTGAAACTCAAAGGGATTCAAAACCTTACAATTGAGGGTTCAAAACCTTGTAATCAATCATCCTAGAACAGATGATTAGTTTTCAAAGCGGTTTTGAAATTTATGTTCTTGTTCTGGTCGTCGCCTAAGGATAGGTGATGGTATTGTTTTATGACTAAACGCAAGTAAACTCGCGTTAGGGTCCTAGAAAGTTATAGACTAGGTCAAAGCATTACTAATAACCTAATTCCCTATAACCATTGGCTCTGATACCATCTTTTCTGTCACACCCCGACCACGTGGAACATACAAACGTGGCGGAAACATCGGGGAGTGTTGTAACAGAATTAATTGTTTCAAATCCATGGCAATTGAAGTTTCGTTTAATAGATTAAAAGTGTTACAATGTCTAAACAAACAAAGAAATACAACATAATTAACTAGTCTTGCATCTTTTATTGTCACTAAAGCCCGAGTCTGCCTATATGTATCTTGATCATCTTATGCAACAGTTCCTGAAAAACACATGTGAAAATATGGTACGTCAGCATAAAAATGCCGGTGAGATACATAGGTTTTGTGAAAATAGGTTTCATGACTTATGTTTGAGAAAATGTTTAGTCATGAACCTTGTTATTTGCTTTGTTTTGTAAATCATTTGAAAAACAATGAGTTCAGATGATATGTATAAATAAGTGAATAATGTATGGTTAAATAAATAACCATAGTAAAAAAAATGGATTTGTATAAGATAAGTTGTGTTGTAAAACAATGTCTTGTGAAAAGTATGTTATTTGTATAAAATGTTATATGTATCAAACTGAAATGATTCAAATAACGCTACAATATGTAATACCATACAAACACTTATATATAGGAAGTACCAGCGGCGTATCCACCATGCTTGTATCATATTACACACGCATCGTTACTTAATCACTTAATCAAACCAAACCAAACTATCAAAATGTTCATGTCAAGATGTATATCATATCAAAATATCTATGTCAAATATCCATGTCAAATGTCTATATCAAATATGTCATGTATGGCAAGTGAAATGTCTCAAACTAAACCATATGCACAAAAACAAAGTATTGAAGTAAAACTTGGTTTAAATCAAAGTTATGTTTTATGGGAAATGCATGATCTAATGTCAATCATGTTAAAATGTCTATGTCGAAATGTCATGTAAAACGATGTACTAAGTAATGCACACAATGGCAATACATAGCATGAAATGTAATGAAATCATGTACTATAATGTACTAACGAACATAGCAGTATATGATGTGAAAACAGGAAAGCAGGAAAGTAACAAGTAGGCACATGTGTTCCACCCCAAAACAGTTTGGAAAACAGTAAAAGAGGGGTCTATGTACTCACCTGAGATTGCTCAGTAGTCCTTGAGTAACAACTAAACAATGCTAGAGATCGCGGATATCAAACGGCACCTAGTATAGGTAGCTACATTAATAAACCGGACCTAAATCGGAAGATCGGGTAGTATTAGGGTTTGTAAACCAAACGAGTGTAGAGACTCGTGTCTTTTGGTTTAACAAAGCCTACATACTAAATGAAACTTAACTTAAGTGTCTACGACCCATTTCGACCCGTTTAGGTAGCTTATGCTACTTTAACGCGTCGTTCGCGTGAAACGCGTTCGGACCGCCTAACTAGTCCTACGACAAGTGTTATATGCCTAAACATGTTACATAATCAGTTACGTGACAAAGGTTTAGGTTACATATGCTTAATATGAATTTTGGCGTAAAAAGGGCATTTTGGTAATT
Organism: Helianthus tuberosus; assembly: GCA_030545235.1. Lineage (NCBI taxonomy): Eukaryota > Viridiplantae > Streptophyta > Magnoliopsida > Asterales > Asteraceae > Helianthus > Helianthus tuberosus. The sequence continues at coordinate 66,258,119 of CM060427.1, read as the reverse complement.
TACCTAAGGCATATAAACTACCTATCATACAACTACTTAAACGTCGTGACCATAAGGTATAACCTCGGAAGGTTATTCCCTATATACCATGGTCACCTAACGTATTTGGTCGGATCCTAATGATCGACCAAACTGGGTCGGGTTCGAAGGCATAGGCGATTTATCAGATCGCCTACCCTACGACCCTAGACAACGTGGTAATCAGTGGGCATAGTCCCAAGGGACTATGACCAACGTGATTACAATCACGTTGCGAAGTTCAAACGAACTTCGCATTGACCATTACTGGTCAACGCAGAAAGTCAAACAAAGTTTGACTTTCAGACTCGATAAAACAATAAAATAAGGAAAAGAACGAAAGAATACTTACGAAGGGTCCCCGAATGCTAACCCAGATCAAAATAGCTCAGGTATGAAACGAAGGTTCCAACTTAGAGCTTCCTTAATCAGATTTGTGGGTTTTGGGGTTGAGGGTGGATGGGTATTTATAGTAAAACCCGAACCGTTAAGATTGTTTCTTGGAGAAGGAGGCAACGATCAAGGACGTACACTTGTCGGGATGTTATGGTGGGTAAATGGCCACTCACCATAGGGTAATGACATGTGGAAGGGGGTTAGGAAGTGGTTTGCAGCTGGAAACAGGCTGTCGGTACATCGAATCTGGTCCCGAAAATGCGAAAAATGAGTTTCTGCATGTTTTCTGCCCCAGACTAGGCAGTCGCGTAGCGCGACGGCGAAGCCTATAGGGCTCGCGCTACGCTAGCACTCCATCTGATCAGAAAAGTTTCAAAAATGACACGTTTAGTCCCTGCAGCCCGTTTAAGCGATTTTCGATACGTTTGAACCCCCTTAACCTCATTTCAAGGCTCTAAAATGAAGTTAAAGTATAGGGAACTCAAAACATGCTCAAAAATATCTCAGATGTCGGTTCGTTTGGCCGTACGAACGCGATGTTCGCTTAATTACGACGGAATGCGCACAAGCGCGAAAAACGATCCAAATGACGTGACGAATGGATTTTTCTTAAGGCGAACACTAAAATATAATGTAGTCATGCTTACATAAATTTTTGGATGTCCGGATGTATTCAGAACGTAAGATATGCGCGAAAATGAAAACTTGTGCACTTTCTGACACTTTTAGTCCCTGGATGACACAAAAGTTTATTTTAGCACACCAAACCCCTCAAAGCCTATTTCTAAGCTATATAAAGGATATTTATGGTATGTTTAACTTATGGTCATGTTCCAGAATGTCTGTTACAGTTCAAATTGGCATACTTTCGCAGTTTGTCAACTTTAGTCCCTGTAAGCGATTTAACTTTGATTTCACCACACCAAACCTTCCAAAACTTATATTTAAGTTATGTAAAGGTTATTTAAGGTATATTAAGCCTATTTCACTATTCCGGAGTGTTTGTTGCATTAAACTGGTTATTATTACGCATTAGTGCGCGTATAACCTTCCAGAAAGCGATTTAGAGTTTGAAATCGAACAAGAGTTGATATGTGCAAACGATACACATATTTTTGCAAATCCCAAGTATGAAATACAATATTTCATTGGTTTGGTATTTGTTTGATGGTCGTGGAGGCACAGGTGTTACATCCATCCTTTTCAATTCTGGTTCCACTAGGTACGGAACAACTCGCGACAAATCATGAAGTCTCTGCATGTACTTCTTCACTTTTAGACCTTCCATCATTAGCTTCCAGAATTCGAATTCTAGCTTCTGGATCGCCATCTGAGAACAATACTCCCTATGCATCATTTCCTTCAGCTCACTCCATGTTAAGGCATTCGTAGCAGCTCTACCCAATATTTGAACCTGAGAGTTCCACCATAATAGGGCCCCATCTTGAAATGATCCTGTCGCATATGGGGCTTGTTGCTCTGGCGTACATCCGCTCATTCGCAAAACAGAATCCATATTTTCGGTCCATTTCACAAGGGCTATGACACCTTCAGTGCCGTTGAAATTCGGAGGCTTGCAGTCAAGGAACTGCCAGTAGGTACAGCCATGAGGTGGGTTGTCTCCTGAGGTACCCCCGCTATATTCAGAGCGCAGGGCCTCGAGTTGTGCTATCTCTTGTGAAATTCGTTCTTGTAACTCAACCTTTGTTATGGGCAATCGATTTCTCTTCGTGGGGGCATCTTCTATAAGAAGATCGTATCAGTCAGGTCATAATAAGTATAGTAAGTACATGATATGTACACGTAATAGCATTTATCAACGCAAGTAAGCACATAATATCCCAATCATAACACAAACGAGTAACTCAACAATGCATGTAATGAGAATATTGCGATTGAGCTTTCATATATCACCGACCACAAATACGGTTTTACATGTTCTACAATGTACCATACATCAAAAGGGACTATAGGGTCACATCACCCTTGTCCAAAATGTCGATTAATCTACAACAGTCATAAAATAAAAAAAAGTGGTCTTCAAAAGGCTTCGTATGCTAGGCTCAATAGCGACACTCTCATCAAAAGTAAGCGACCTGCATAAGACCAAAAACCGGCTATGCTGATGGTGGTGGGGGAGGAAGTGGAGGAACAGGAAGCAAAATGCGCACATGCGCGAGCTCCTCCTCAAGATCGTAAACGTGACGTAACAAATAGCTAATCTGCTGCTCCATAGTGAGAAATCAAACATCGAAATCTGGGTATGGCAGAAGAGGAGCAGTTGGAGTCGCGAAGGGTGACTGACATGTACAAGGTGGAGGATGTGGAATCCTCTCAAGATCCATGACTCTACGACACAAGATCTCCTGCTGAAGATGTAACGACAAAAGCAATTCATCCCTCGTGTAACAAGTGTAATGTGAAGGATGGTATGGATCAGAAACTGGCATGGTGTTTGGCGGAAACCATATGAGTGGCTCGCCTGATGGTGCAGAAGCAAAATGGGTATCAGGTGTAAACTGTGGCATGAAAGGAAAGGCTGCTGACACGGGTGGAACATGGCTAGACAGCTGGCTGGACGGTCCTTCCCATGGACGGGGTGGAGGGATATCCTGTAAGAACGTGACAGGCAGATCAGTGCGGTGAGCATCAGACACATGTTGGTGAAACGGGGCAACGTCAACAGGTGCATGTGTAGGTGCAGGAGGGGGGAGTAACGGGCTCAACAAAAGGAGGCATGTCATCATCATCCTCTATCCACCCATTGTGGGTGAATGCGTAACGGGGATCTATCTGATCAGCAAAAGGAGCATGGTCAGCGGCTGCAGGGATCGGATCAGGTACAAGTGGTGCAACAACAGGTATGCCAACAGGTACAGGGTCGTGCTCAGGTAGAGGATCATGAGCAGGTATAGGCTCGGGTGCAAGCATAGGCTCAGGGTCGGCTGGTGCCAGCTCAAGATCAGCGGGTACATCAAAAAGCTGATCGTCAGGATTGAAGTCAACCTCATGCTCAGGCTCATCATCAAACTCAAAGTCCTATGGAGGAACAGGTGCGGCAGACATAGCTGTGTCAGAGTCGGAATCAGTGGGATAACGCTATAATCCCAGTGCATGCAAAGTAGTGGATGACACAGACTCAAAAGAATCAGGACCAGAATGATCAGATGAATTCTCAATGATAGGCATCCTAATAAGTGGAACAGCAACGACATCATCGACTGGAGATCCATCACCCTGGGCACCCTCGGGGGGACCCTCGATAAAAAGATCGACGTCATCGTCAGACAAAGCATCCAAAGGCAAATCCTAGAGAGGAAATGCAGCAAGGGGCAAAGGATCGGGGATCGGAACAAGAAATGGATACTCAATAGGGTAACCATCAGCTAGCGGTACATCGGCGCCAAAATCTAGCAAAGCAAAAGGCTGGAAGTCATCGTCGTCGTCACTCTCAGTTTCGGATGTAAAAACCTCAGGGTCTGGGACAATCTCATCGTCTGAAACTATGGCCATAGGGTCTACACTATCTGACAACTCACTCTCAGATGAGGACATGGTGTCTGTAACAAAACAATCACAACATATGCACATATATCAACAATCATCAAATAAGCATGTAAGTAGTAACAATGTAAGCATGTATTCATCCTAGTCTTCCCAGACTACCCACCTAGTCTCTCAGACTGAACTACTTAGTCTTTCAGACTAAACTTCCCAGTTTCTCAAACTGTCCTAACTAGTCTCTCAGACTAACTACCCAGTCTCTCAGACTGAACTACCCAGTCTCTCAGATTAAACTCCCAGTCTCTCAGACTGAATCATAAGCATAAATTTTGAAATGTGTTTCGTGGCTTTGTTTGTAAAAATGTTTGTCTCCTGGATCTGGACGTTTTGTGTATGCAATGAAAACATGTTGTGAAAACATTTTCGTGAGAGCCCTAATGATCGTAGTCTAGACTCGAGAAAGAACCCTAGTTCGCTACGATCGAAGCTCTGATACCAAGCTGTCACACCATGACTTTTGCGGAAGCATGATTATGGTGTGACTTTCTTAATACCATAGCATTCAATCATAACAACACTATGTGATAATACCATTAGATGTTCATCCATAAATTAAGTTTGAAAAATAGCACAACATAATTGTCTGAAACGTCGACATCAAATTTAAATTACAACCCATGCAACATGTTTGAAAGAGTTCACGAAGACTCAACAAAAGACCTTAGATAAAACCGAGTTTAGAACCATGTATCTCGTCCAGGATTAAGATACATCTCCTAAACCCTAATGACTTGGATGACATCTTTTATTCATGACGCAGCTTGTAACATGCAAACACCTGCAAGATCCACTTAGTTCCCTGAAATACATGTAATTTAAAAACATCAACAAAAGTTGAGCTAGTTCATGTGATTGTTCGTGTATATGAATAACCTTTAAAGTATGTCTGTATGTATGTAAGCCCTGGTATGTAGCAACAAGGAAAAACAGATCACCAATGGTTTGCAAGCCTAATGGTATGTGTGAAATGGTGTAGGAAAACTCAAACCTAGCGGATTTTGCCACGGAATTAGTATGTGGACATAGTCACCACATGGGCCACCCTGGTCCTCATGGGTGTGGGCTCGCTACACCCAAATAGATCTATCACTCATGTCCCTCGGTCCTACGACGAGGATTAATGGCCTTAAGTGTTGTACCCACCTTTCACATGATCAAGCAGTAACCCTCCTTAGCTAACCATACCATGTATAAATTGTTTGTAAACAATTGTAACATGTATTTCACCCCCGAAGTTATAAAACTGAAAACAGTTAAAAGAAAAGGGGGACATGAACTCACAGTTTTGCGTCTTCGGTACTCGTAACTCAAATCTCCTCAGCAAACACAACTACCTACAATGTACTAGGGTCTATTAGACGAATGGGCCGTGTCTTGCCTTAGAATTAACGTTTCTGAGTTACGTTTCTGTTATGTCTTCAATATTATTCCAAGTTATAATTACTTGTTAAAATAATAATTATTTTAACTTTAAATTATATTTAATTTTTGGAATAACTGTTAAACAATATTTTTGTAACAATACTTCTCAAGTATTTATACTTATATTTCCTTCCCAAGGATGGGGGTATCTCATACATGCATTTTCGTATGCTTGTATTTGTTAAGTATACTCATACTTAGTTTTTAATTGATTATTCCGGAATAAATATCCAAATTAATGTATTTTCAAGTCTAAATTTAGAAAATACATGTAAACTTATTTTTATCCCATAAATAATGTATTCCAAGTTTATCCAAGAAAATATATATTTTTTCCAAAAATCACATATCTTCTAAAAATCCTAAGAAAATATCTTTTTATTTCTCAAGAATAATATATTTTCTCCTTGTCGAAAATACGGTATAACTTTTGTAATAATCATCAAAATCATATTTTCATTTCTTGTGTCCAAAATATTATTTACCAAAAATACATACATAACGGTATTTTCTGGAATATTTTATAAGCTACATTATTTCGTTCGGTTTCCCAATATTTTGTGTGCAACTTATGTATTTATTCCTAAAATAACATACATAACGATTTTTGGTAATATTTCGGATTGTAATTCCTTGGTATTTGTTAAGTTATATTATTTTATCCCTAAAATAACATAAATAATGCACAAAGTATACAAATATTCACACATGTGACTTTAATATATATCTAGACATTTTTATTTATAAAAAAAAAACAACCTCCAATATTTGTATTTTTGCAACAAAAATTATGGCAAAGTTTATATTGAAAACCATAGTTAAAATACACTTGTAAATACTTGTTTGAAAATATTTTTCCAAGTGTTTATATTTTTAGAAAATTTTGCAATAGTTTCCCCTAAAATGGAGGTTTCCGTGCTATCAAAGAATATCATTTTCTTTTTAAAATCATCATAAACAATCAACAATCAACCCTAAACAACTTACACTTACCAAGTGCCAAAACGATGCTATTTACATAACAATCATGAACTTGAACTTTCATAAAAACTTGTAGTAACTTGGTAGTGTGTTTAGTAGGTTTAGTTACCCTTTAAAAAGTGGTTATTTGTTTGTAAATCTCGTTCTTGTAGAGTTTAGTCTTTTACAACTTACTAGATGATTTTTCCAAAAAATCATTCTTTTGAATTTTTCTTGTAAACAATGTATTCTTATACTTATTTCACCACTAGAAACATGGTTAGTTTCTTTAAAAACAATGTTTATGTAAACCTTGTGATTTAACATGGTTACTTGAGAAAACTATGTTTAAAATCATCCAAGTTTATGTCTAGTAATATGTTACATACATCATCATTTACAAAATCATTTTCATTCTTCAAGTTCATGAAAACATAAAGTATGATGATCTTGGTCTTTCACAAGATCACCACCTTAACTTACTAGATCATGTGTTAAATCACAATCTAGTAGGTTTCATATGATGTCTAACATCACTAACACAAATCATCAATCATCAAGAAGCAAATCAACACCAATCAACATGTATTCGTATGGTTTTAAGCATATGTTAAAGTTTCTTGATTATGTTTGAAGAAACACTAGATAAATGGTCGGAACCGAGATATCTAGGGGGTTTGAATCCGCATAAAAGGTTAGTTTCCTTTCGATTGATTCAGGTGCAACCGATCTTCTTCTCCGTGAACTCTGCAAAAAAGAGCACCGTCAGCCTCGCCAAGGGGAGAAGAGGGTTCTCTCCTTGACCCGACTCCGGTGTGAGAATAAGTATGGGTAGTGAAGAAGAAAGAGTATTTGAGAAGTGTGTGTAACTTGAATTCATACCTGGGTTGTTTCTCATATTTATAGCCGGGAGTCGTTTAGGCGGGAAAACCCGTTAGTGAAAAATTGACGGAAGATGCTAACCCCGTAAGAGGTTACATTTCCTTCCGTTTAAGTTCTTTGATCCAACGTGAGAGCACACAGATCGTGGTTTAGATCAAAGGTTGGGGATTTGCCACGTGTAATGTGATCAAGTGGAGATTACTCTCCAATTGCATGCCTTTGTTTTGATTTCAGGGGTGCATGTGGTAATGACACGTATCCAGACGGTTATAACCGTCTGGGTGGTGGACGATTGTATTTCTTCTAGAAGATTGCTGCTGTAATCTAGTGTGGTATTTTATCGTGTGGAGACTACTGAATAAACAAATCCAAGTCTGGGTAAAATAATATCCAAGTCTGGATATTTAGGCGGAAGTATTGATCTCAGGATTTTTATCCTTTGCTAATGGGAGAAGGCGCAAGGATTTATGATTTCCTTTGGGCGCGCGACTATAGATTGCTGATTACTATCTTCCTTTTGTAAGACCAGTGCGCGGTCGCGCAAGGTTAAAAGGTTAAAAGGCCAGGTTGTGGTATGGTCCCAAATACTTATTATGAGGTTTTTGGGACCTTACCCCTTCAAGTCCCCCCAGTCTAGTGTTGTACTTATGCAAATAAGTGGAGCACTAGACTTAAATGCTTTTGGGCGCGAGAAATAAGGAATCTTCTATGAGAAGATTGAATTTTGTTGAAAAGGGGAAAAAATGTGACTTTGTAATCATGCTTTGACGTGTAATGACGTCAGTTGGCAGTAAGAGTGGGTATTTTTCTCCTTTGTCTTGGGATTTGTAATGGCGCTTGTCAGACTTTATTAATGGAGACATGACCTTGGTCCCTGTAGCGCCGTTCAGATGGAACGTTTTACCTGATAGTTAATCATGATGATCCAGTTTCCCTACTCCGAAGTCTTATTCCCTTTATATATTTTTAGAATGTTTATTTCATTCCCTTATTTGGAGATTATGAAGATGAAGGGTTTGGCTCATACCCGTCGCCTTCTTGATATCTTGAGGTTCTATGATGCCGCCGAAAGCCTCTTGCTGCTTGCTAACTCACCGTCGCCGACTCTTACCGGAACCGGTAAGGTGACGTTTGCTGTTGAGCCCTTCAGTTCTGAGCCTTGTTTACCGGAGACTGGGGAAGAAGCTGTTGTGCTGTCGGCTGAAGCTTTGATGGCTCGATTCCCAACTCTCCGTCCTGGTAAGTGTGAGTTGGTGTACCGTCGTCGTCGGAAGCGTCGGACCGGTCCTGCTCCGGTTGTCGAGGAAGGTGTTTTTGTTGAATAGGGTAGGTTCCACTGTCGTGATGTAAATGGTTATCGTTTGAACGTCCTGCTACTAGTTGAAACAAGATTTCCTTTTGTTTTTGTGAATATTCCAGTCTTTGGAACTAAAATTTTGAAGATCATTGCCATGATCTTGTTATGAAGTGTTTTGTTACACTTAATGATATGTACACTTATTATGTGCTGTATGATTTGACTTCTTGTATGTTTGGATTACAATATGTTGCATGTGTTTAATTGCTTTTGGATAGGTAAAGCGAATGAGAAATGGTATTGTGCTCATATGTGAACGTTTGTCCAAAAGGCGTGACAGCTTGCCTGGTTTGGACTGTTCATGAGGTGTTCAGTGTTTTACCATTTTGTTTTCGCGTAAGCCCGAAGAATTTCATGCAATTTGTAACAAACAGAAATAAGTATGAAAATAATTTTTGTATTGATAAAGCGCAAGGCTTGTAATACAGGTGTAAATAGGAAATACATTGCCTGTGAATGATTTGACCTACATGTAACACCTGCGCAGCTGCTACGCGTTCCAGGTGCGTGGGACTAAAGTCCCATCAAGTCTTTTTAGAGTATATGCCCCTTTGCCTAGGACCTCGTTAATGACATATGGTCCTTCCCATCTTGGCGCTAATTTGCCTGGTTTTTCAGCATTTGATGCTTCATTATCGCGCAAGACGAAATCACCCGGAACGAATGTGCATACGCGGACGCGCGCATTGTAGTATTTTTCAAGTTTGGATTTGTACATGGCCTCTGTGATAGCTGCATTCTCGCGCCATTCTTCGAGGAGGTCTAGATCCAATCTTCGCTCTTGCTCATTATTATGTTTTTCCATGGTTATCATGCGTGGTGATGGTAAGCCAATCTCAGCTGGAATGACAGCTTCAGACCCATAGACTAAACTGAACGGAGTTTTGCCTGTGCTAGTCTTTGGCATTTTTCGATGCGCCAAGAGGATGCTGGGGAGTTCGTCGACCCACCCTCTGCGTGCTGTCCCTAGTCGCGCTTTTATGCCATCGACGATCTGTTTGTTTACACTTTCTACTTGACCGTTCGCTTGTGGATGCGCGACGGAGGCGAAATTATGCTCGATCTTCATTTCTTTGAACCATTTTTGAAGATCTTCTGAGGAGAAGTTTGTGCCGTTGTCAGAAATAATGCGCAATGGTAATCCAAACCTGCAAATGATATGTTCCCATATGAATTTGCGGATTACCATTGCTGTGGTTGAAGCCAAGGCTTTGGCTTCTACCCATTTGGTGAAGTAATCGACCGCCACAATGATGAATTTTACTGCGCCTGGCGCGTCAGGAAATGGGCCAACAAGATCGATGCCCCATTGTTGGAATGGCCAGGCAGACGTGACGGGTATTAGTGGATTTTTTGGTCGGAGCGTCTTTGGTGCATGGTGTTGACAAGCTGCGCATCTCCTTAATAAATCAACTGCATCCATATGCATTCCTGGCCAGTAGTATCCGGCGTTCATTATTTTTGCCACGACCATGCGCGGTCCTGCGTGTATTCCACATAAACCTTCATGGATCTCTCTGACCAGGTATTGGGCGTTTGTTTTATCGACACAGCATAATAATGGTCCCATGAATGACTTTCAGTAAAGGACGCCATCCGCCATTTCGTAATTTATTGCTTTGTGTTGGAGTTTTCGGGCTTCTGCTTTTCCTTCCGGTAATTTTCCGTGTTGTAGGTATAAGATGATCGGAGACATCCAGGATGGGTTACCGACCTCTATAACGTTTACTTGCTTGAGATGGATCGATGGGTTAGATAATACCTCTATGCGCACTTCTTTTGCTAAGTGCTTGAAGCTGGTAGCGGCCAATTTGCTAAGTGCGTCTGCATGCTTATTTTCACTTCTGTTTATATGGTTAACCCTGAATGTCTAGAATTGGCTAATTAACATCCGCGCTTGTTCAAGGTATAATGCCATAGCTTCTCCTTTTGCATCGTAATGACCGTTAACTTGCTCGGCTACTAGTTTTGAATCAACGTTGGCTTCAAGGTTTCTTGCCCCCATTTTGAGTGCTAAACGAAGGCCTGCTAAAAATGCTTCGTATTCTGCTTCATTGTTGGTACTTTGGAAGTCTAAGCGTATGGCATATGTGAGCTCGTGATTATCCGGACTGACCAATCGGAGGCCTGCTCCTGCTCCATCATCATTGGAAGCGCCATCTGTGTGTAAGGTCCAGACTCTGTCGTCGAAAACAGGTGTAGGGTTCTGGATTGCCTCGCATTCTTGTACTTTATCGATGGGAACTTCAGTGGCGAAGTCTGCTAGAACTTGCCCTTTGATTGCTGGTCTTGGTTTGTAAAAGATATTGTATCCTCCCAGCTCAATGGCCCATTTAGCCAATCTTCCCGCCACATCAGGTTTTGACAAGATTTGGCCTAAATGATAATTTGTGAGAACCGTGATGACATGGCCTGAGAAATACCTGCGTAAGCGTCGGGATGCGTGCACTAGTGCTAGAACCAATTTTGCTATCATTGAGTAACGAGTTTCTGGGCCGGTGAGCATTTTGCTGATATAGTAGATTGGAGTCTGAATGTTTTCTCGTTCCACCATTAATACTGCACCTACCGCTACTTCCGCGGCTGATAGGTATAATATTAGTGGCTCTTTTTCTTTTGGCGCAGTCAGCGTTGGTAGCTGAATTAAACATTCTTTCATTTGTTTGAATGCTGCTTCTGCTTCAGGTGTCCATTGAAAGGGGGTTTTCTTCCTGTAGTTTCGCAGCGTACTGATAAATGGATAAGATTTTGCCGCATGATTAGCCAAGAATCTGTTCAAGGCTGCTAAGCGTCCGACGAGTCTTTGCATTTCTTTTATTGTTGCGGGTGAGGGCATTAGCTGGATAGCCTGTACTTTTTCTGGATTTACTTTAAAGCCATCTCTTGTGACTATGAAACCCAAAAATTTTCCTTCTTCCATGCCGAAGGAGCATTTAGTTGGGTTGAGTTTTAAGTTCACTCTGCGCAGAGAGTCGAATGTGCCCTGAATATTGTTGAGCATTGAGTCTTCCTCATGGCTCATGATGACGGGTTCATCCATGTATACTTCAACTGTCTTGCCGATGTCACTGTTGAAAACTGTGTCCATTAATCGTTGGTAAGTTGCGCCAGCATTGCGCAGGCCAAAAGGCATTTTTGTGTAGCAGAAGATGCCTTTATCTGTGCGGAATGTGGTTTTGTCTTCGTCTTCTTCTTTCATCTGGACCTGATGATAACCTTTGTAACAGTCGAGAAAACACTTCCATCTGAATGATGCTAGAGAGTCGACTTTTTTATCTATTTCTGGAAGCGCGTAACAGTCTTTTGGGCATGCTTTATTCAGGTCTTTGAAGTCGACGCATGTAACACCTGTGCCTTCACGGCCATCAAACAAATACCAAACCAATGAAATATTATATTTCATACTTGGGATTTGTAAAAATATGTGTATCAATTGCACATATCAATTTTTGTTCAATTCCAAACTCTAAATCGCTTTCTGGAAGGTTATACGCGCACTGATGCGTAAATATAACCAGTTTAATGCAACAAACACTCCGGAATAGTGACATATACTCAACATACTTTAAATAACCTTTACATAACTTAGAAATAAGTTTTGAAGGCTTTGGTATGGCAAAATCAAGTTAATTCGCTTACAGGGACTAAATATGACAAACTGCGAAAGTATGTCAATTTGAACTGTAACGAACATTCCGGAACATGGCCATAAGTTAAACATACCATAAATATCCTTTATATAGCTTAGAAATAGGCTTTAAGGGGTTCGGTGTGCTAAAATAAACTTTTGGGTCATTCAGGGACTAAAAGTGTCAAAAAGTGCACAAGTTTGCATTTTCGCGCATAACTTACGTTCTGAATACATTCGGACATCCAAAAATTTATGTGAGCATGACTATATTATATTTTAGTGTTCGCCTTAAGAAAAATCCATTCGTCGCGTCATTTGGATCGTTTTTCGCGCTCGTGCGCATTCCGTCGTAATTAACCAAACAACGCAACCGTACGGTTAAACGAACCGACATCCGAGATATTTTTGTGCACATTTTAAGTTCCCTATACTTTAACTTCATTTTAGAGCTTTGAAATGGGGTTAACGGGCCTTAAACGTGTCGAAAATGGCCTAAATACAGTTCAGGGACCAAAAGTGTAAATCTGCCAAACTATGGCCTAGCGGTGCGCTACACTTTTAGCGTAGCGGTGCGCTAGCCAAGTTCAGACCAGATTCAGTGTTTATAACAGCCTGTTTTCAGCTGTTTAATCCTCCACCACATGTTCTAATTCGCTTAGTCAGCTGATAAGATCATATTTTAGTCACCATAACTTGCCAACACTTGTACGGATGTGATCGAATCACGTTATTCCATGAAATGATCTTAACGGTTACCCGAATACTATAAATACCCCACCCCCCATTGCTTTAAAACTTACAAGAATTCTGATTTGAGAGCTCTAAGTTGAAACCATTGTTTCATACCTGAGTTCTTGGATCGGGATTAGCATTCGGGGACCCTGGGTTAGTATTCTTTCGTTCTTTTCCTTATTTTACTGCTTTTCGAGTCCGAAAGTCAAACTTTGTTTGACTTTCAGCGTTGACCAGTAATGGTCAATGCGAAGTTCGTTTGAACTTCGCAACGTGAGTGTAATCACGTTGGTTATAGTCCCTTGGGACTATGCCCACTGATTACCACGTTGTCTAGGGTCGTAGGGTAGGCGATCTGATAAATCGCCTATACCTTCGAACCCGACCCAGTTTGGTCGATCATTAGGATCCGACCAAATACATTAGGTGACCCTAGTATAGGGCATAACCTTCCGAGGTTATACCCTATGGTCACATCGTTTGAGTAGTTGTATGATAGGTAGTTTATATGCCTTAGGTAAATTACCAGAATACCCTTTTCATGTATAATTGGTAATTAAGCATATGTAACCTAAACTTTTGTCACATAACTGATAATGTAACATGTTTAGGCATATAACACTTGTCATAGGACTAGTTAGACGGTCCGAACGCGTTTCACGCGCACGACGCGTTAAAGTAGCATAAGTTACCTTAATGGGTCGCGATGGGTCGATAGCACTTAGGTTTGGTTTCATTGTAGTATGTGGGCCTTGTTAAACCATATCATATGAGTTCCAACACTCATTTGGTTTACCAAGCCTCATCCTATCCGATCTCCCGATATAAGTCCGGGTTAATTATGTAGTTACCTATATTAGGTACCGTTTGATTTCCGGGACTCCTCTAGCTTACTTGGTAGTTGTTCAAGACTCCTAAGCACTCTCAGGCGAGTACATTATTCCCCTCTTTTACTGTTTTCAACTGTTTTGGGGTGACTCATATGTGCTAAATGTTTTATTAATGGTTTCAAGGACAATTACAATGTGGTTCCAAGAACAATAACAATTATTTCAAGAACGCTAACAATGATTTCAAGAACGAATACAATGATTTCAAAAACTAATAACAAATTTCAAAAAAGTGAACAAAACTTGTTGGTTGTAGTTTACATGACCGATGACATTCATTAGCAATGATCAAAGCCGACCAGTATTAGGTTATGGTACCATAGGATCTGACAAATCCCGTTATTTACTGCACCCATTGTTATGTGTGGGGGTTGTGGGTAGCGACTGAATCTGTAATTATTAACTTATCCTTTGGTAAGGGTTTGTTAAGAACGAGAACGAGAGCGAGTTAGAACGAGGAACGCGTCAAGAAGGTTTGAATGTTATTAGAGAATCGACCATTAAGTAGTTTCACAATTAAAACAAGAACGCTTTGGACGATTAAAACAAGAACGATTTGAACGAATGGGTAACGATTGGGTAAACATCTGGACATGATTTACATTTGATCATGCATTTCCACGAAACATAGTATTGATTTAAACCAAGATTTACTTCAATACTTTGTTTTGTGCGTTTCACCTATGGTTTAGTTGATGCATTCAACTAGCCATACATATCATTTTCGTTATACATGACATTTTGACATGGTTTTGACATAGACATTTTGACATAGACATTATACATTGATGGTTTGGTTTGATTAAGTGATTAAGTAACGAGGCGTGTGTAATATGATACAAGCATGGTGGATACGCCGCTGGTACTTCCTATATATAAGTGTTTGTATGGTATTACATAATGTAGCGTTATTTGAATCATTTCAGTTTGAGACATAGAACAATTTATACAAGTAACATACTTTTCACAAGACACTGATTTACAAACAACTTATCTTATACAAACTCATTTTACATGGTTATTCATTTAATCATGCATTATTCTCTTATTTATACCTATCATCTAAACTTATTATTTTTCAAATGTTTTACAAAGACAAAACAAATTACAAGGTTCATGACTAAACATTTTCTTAAACAGAAGTCATGAATCTTATTTTCAATAAAACCAATGTATTCGCCAGCATTTCTTTGCTGACCTCGTTTTCACATATGTTTCAGGTATTGTTGGATGATATCGATTGATAAGATGCATGCTCACATAGGACTGGACAAGGCCTTAGTGACTCAATAATAATGATAGACTATGTCTAATTTGTGTATTTAGATTTCCAGACGATGTAATTATTCAATGTTTAATAAAACGAAACACTTTTGGTATCCATGGTTATGAAACATTAATTCTGTTGCAACACGCCCCGATGTTTCCGCCGCGATTTGTTGTTTTACGCGGTCGGGGTGTGACAGAAAAGATGGTATCAGAGCCAATGGTTATAGGGAATTAGGTTATTAGTAATGCTTTGACCTAGTCTATAACCTTCTTAGGACCCTAACGCGAGTTTACTTGCGTTTAGTCATAAAACAATACCGTCACCTATCCTTAGGCGACGGTCACAACAAGAACATAAATTTCAAAACCGCTTTGAAAACTAATCATCTGTTCTAGGATGATTGATTACAAGGTTTTGAACCCTCTATTGTAAGGTTTTGAACCCCTTCGAATTTTCAAAATCTCGACAAGGTTTTGAGTCTTAAATAATGTGAACACGTGCAAACTGGAAGGGTGAATGCCTGTATTCTGGGTTTTCTGTCTAGGCAAGCACTTCGTATATATCTCATCAGACGCGAGACCAGTTGTGCTTACCTGGGAATTCTTGGGATGAGTGTTCACTTATAGGCGAGCATGTCTTCGCGATACATTATTTTTGACCCATTTACTTTGATCAGTCACTGTGTGTCGTTTGTTGCTTTGTAGTAACAAACAAATAACCACTATCCTTGCTTTCATCAGATTTATTTCATCTCATTCTTTTCGTCTAAATTCTCTCACTCGTTTCCTTTCATGTTTCCTCTTTTAGACAATGCCTCCTCGACGCGAAAACCAGATAGAGACTGCCGAGCTGGCAGAAATCATTGCGCAGCAAATGGCTGCTCAATTCCCAAACCTCTTTGCTCAATGGAACCAAGCCAACAACAACAACAATGTGCTATGCAAATACAAGGATTTCAACCAGGCTAAACCACTCAAGTTTAGTGGTTCTGAAGGAGCAACTGGGCTTCTTCAGTGGTTCGAAAGCATTGAGAATACTTTTCGCCACGTGCAGTGCCCGGATAATCGCAAGGTCAAGTTCTCCTCGAGCGTGTTTCAGAAGAGGGCTCTTACATGGTGGAATGGGGTAATGAGAGACCGAGGTGCGGAAGTTGCTCTCGCACAGACATGGGCTGAACTTAGGGCTCTTATGATGAAGGAATTATGTCCTCGTCATGAGCAGCGAGCTTTGGAGAAGGAATTTGATGAATTGAAGCAAGATAGCGGTGAGCACAGGGCGTATACTGATAGGTTTGAGGAGCTGAGTCTGCTTTGCCCGACAATGGTTACCCCACTTGACATAGCTATCGAAAGGTACATCGACGGCCTACCTGACTCGGTACAAGACATCCTTACTGGTAGTAACCCTGCCACACTCCGTCAGGCGATCGAGTTATCAGCGACATTGACTGAGTCGCAGATTCGGAAGAACAAGTTACATAGGAAGGGTGACAAGGGCAAGAAAAAGTCAGCTGACAAGGAGGATAGCAAGAAAGGCCAAAACAAGAAGGGTAAGGAAGGTGAGACGTCAAAGAAATCAAAGAAGCGAAAGGGTGCCCAAAATTTTGCTGTTACAGCACAGACTGCTCAGAACCCGCGGAACCCACCAGCTCAGCCAACTGCAAAGAAAGCATATGCCGGTACCGCACCTTATTGTGCACGCTGCAACGGTCATCACGCAGTACAACAAGCTTGCTGGCAATGCACGACGTGTGGTAAACTTGGGCATTTGGCCAAAATTTGTCGTTTGGGACAAAATCAGGCTGCTCAGGTTCAAGCTCCGGTTCAAGGGAATGCTGCGAGATTCCCACTGGGTTCATGTTTCAACTGCGGAGAGATTGGTCACTTCCGCCACAACTGCCCAAGACTGGTGAATGCAAATGCTAACGCAAACCCGAATGCGAATGTCAATGTGAATCTAGCACGCGGTCGAGTGTTTAACATCAATGAGGCAATCAATGATGAAGGAGTGAACTTTTAGTATTTTGTGATTCCTCTGGTTGTTATCTTGTAACATTTAAAAACAATGCGGTTGTTATATAAATAAAAATTTCTGGTTTTTATTTTTAACTAATGCAATTGTATGAATGTTTGATCCAACCTTATGATGTCAACACAGAGACAAAACTACTCGTGTGGTTCTGTCATTTTTCTATGATCACTTGTGATCTCCCTAAGAACCTCAAACACTTGCTTCTTTTAAATCTAAAGTATTTTATCGTCTTGCACCGTTCGAGATGCAAGAATTATCAAAACAGCTTCAAGAGTTGTCTGATAAAGGATTCATCCGTCAGAACTTTTCACCTTGGAGAAACTCCTGTTCTCCTTGTGAAAAGAAAAAAATGGATCTTTTCGAATGTATATCGCTTAACGTAAGCCTAGTAAGCTTACCATCAAGAAGCGATATCCCCCCTACCTTAAATCATCGATTTCTGCGATCAACTGCATAGCGTTCATGCTTTTCCAAGATCGATTTGCGTTTTGGGTATCATCAACTTTGTATTCTCGAAGAAGATATTCCCAAAACGGTTTTCTGCACGAAGTATGGCCATTACGAGTTTACAGTCATGCCTTTTAGATTGACAAATACTCCAGCCATCTTCAAGGACTTAATAAATAGAGTCTGCAAGCCTTATTTGGATCAGTTCGTCATTGTTATTTATGACATCTTGATCTATTCATATCCCGAGCTGGTAACGATCAACACTTTCATTGACACTAGAACCCTTAAAGAAGGAACAAACTTTTCGCTAAATCCTCCAAGGGGAAATTTTGGCTTAAAGAAGTTCAGTTCTTGGGTCATGTAGTCAACAAGCAGGGTATTCATATGGATCAATCCAAATTACCGCAATTAAGGATTTGATCCCTAGTATGCTTTAAATACCCGTGTCCAACGATAACAAATTAAACAATTAAACAAATTGAACGATTATGCGATTATATGTTATGTGTTTGTGTGTTCTCCTCTATGTTTTTGTGTGATACGATTTTCAAATCCTCATAGAATCTTCCATATCTTCATATGAGGGATTCATAGTAGGATATTCAAAAGGTACTACCTAAATCTTTATGGGCTTCTACGTTGTAGTTAAGACCCTTGGGTTATATGGTACCACTCCATGGTTCGATAAGAGACCCTTTTAGTGGTCTAGTCAAAAAGATTGATTCACAATTTGGTTAAAGAACGACATCTAGTGATGTAGCTGGACAGACTCCTTGATAGTCTATTTAGATCATTTATTGATTTAATTAAAAGGACTCTATGGCGGTCTAGTCACACTCATCATAAGAATGTTCATTTGGTTTTACCCTACACATTATAAAATAGACTGTGTGAACTGTGCAAGGAATTGTCTGATTATGGACGCGTACATAATTATGAAATTTAGTGCATAGAAACCCAGTAAGGTTTATTATGTGTAAGAACCGATAGTGACAACAATAACAAAATGAGAACGATGTAATGGAGGTACGGTGGACGCACCAATGACGCTTCATATACTGGTATATAAGTATCCCTCTTACATTGCAAACATGATGTTGTTAAAGTTACTAGAAGTTCAGAACCCTAACCAATGTTGTTTGATCTTTTCAACTTCATATTTTCAAGCTCTCACAAGTTTCCTCTAAATAAATTTCGGGACGAAATTTCCTAAAGTAGGGGAGACTGTAACACCTGTGCCTTCACGGCCATCAAACAAATACCAAACCAATGAAATATTATATTTCATACTTGGGATTTGTAAAAATATGTGTATCAATTGCACATATCAATTTTTGTTCAATTCCAAACTCTAAATCGCTTTCTGGAAGGTTATACGCGCACTGATGCGTAAATATAACCAGTTTAATGCAACAAACACTCCGGAATAGTGACATATACTCAACATACTTTAAATAACCTTTACATAACTTAGAAATAAGTTTTGAAGGCTTTGGTATGGCAAAATCAAGTTAATTCGCTTACAGGGACTAAATATGACAAACTGCGAAAGTATGTCAATTTGAACTGTAACGAACATTCCGGAACATGGCCATAAGTTAAACATACCATAAATATCCTTTATATAGCTTAGAAATAGGCTTTAAGGGGTTCGGTGTGCTAAAATAAACTTTTGGGTCATTCAGGGACTAAAAGTGTCAAAAAGTGCACAAGTTTGCATTTTCGCGCATAACTTACGTTCTGAATACATTCGGACATCCAAAAATTTATGTGAGCATGACTATATTATATTTTAGTGTTCGCCTTAAGAAAAATCCATTCGTCGCGTCATTTGGATCGTTTTTCGCGCTCGTGCGCATTCCGTCGTAATTAACCAAACAACGCAACCGTACGGTTAAACGAACCGACATCCGAGATATTTTTGTGCACATTTTAAGTTCCCTATACTTTAACTTCATTTTAGAGCTTTGAAATGGGGTTAACGGGCCTTAAACGTGTCGAAAATGGCCTAAATACAGTTCAGGGACCAAAAGTGTAAATCTGCCAAACTATGGCCTAGCGGTGCGCTACACTTTTAGCGTAGCGGTGCGCTAGCCAAGTTCAGACCAGATTCAGTGTTTATAACAGCCTGTTTTCAGCTGTTTAATCCTCCACCACATGTTCTAATTCGCTTAGTCAGCTGATAAGATCATATTTTAGTCACCATAACTTGCCAACACTTGTACGGATGTGATCGAATCACGTTATTCCATGAAATGATCTTAACGGTTACCCGAATACTATAAATACCCCACCCCCCATTGCTTTAAAACTTACAAGAATTCTGATTTGAGAGCTCTAAGTTGAAACCATTGTTTCATACCTGAGTTCTTGGATCGGGATTAGCATTCGGGGACCCTGGGTTAGTATTCTTTCGTTCTTTTCCTTATTTTACTGCTTTTCGAGTCCGAAAGTCAAACTTTGTTTGACTTTCAGCGTTGACCAGTAATGGTCAATGCGAAGTTCGTTTGAACTTCGCAACGTGAGTGTAATCACGTTGGTTATAGTCCCTTGGGACTATGCCCACTGATTACCACGTTGTCTAGGGTCGTAGGGTAGGCGATCTGATAAATCGCCTATACCTTCGAACCCGACCCAGTTTGGTCGATCATTAGGATCCGACCAAATACATTAGGTGACCCTAGTATAGGGCATAACCTTCCGAGGTTATACCCTATGGTCACATCGTTTGAGTAGTTGTATGATAGGTAGTTTATATGCCTTAGGTAAATTACCAGAATACCCTTTTCATGTATAATTGGTAATTAAGCATATGTAACCTAAACTTTTGTCACATAACTGATAATGTAACATGTTTAGGCATATAACACTTGTCATAGGACTAGTTAGACGGTCCGAACGCGTTTCACGCGCACGACGCGTTAAAGTAGCATAAGTTATCTTAATGGGTCGCGATGGGTCGATAGCACTTAGGTTTGGTTTCATTGTAGTATGTGGGCCTTGTTAAACCATATCATATGAGTTCCAACACTCATTTGGTTTACCAAGCCTCATCCTATCCGATCTCCCGATATAAGTCCGGGTTAATTATGTAGTTACCTATATTAGGTACCGTTTGATTTCCGGGACTCCTCTAGCTTACTTGGTAGTTGTTCAAGACTCCTAAGCACTCTCAGGCGAGTACATTATTCCCCTCTTTTACTGTTTTCAACTGTTTTGGGGTGACTCATATGTGCTAAATGTTTTATCAATGGTTTCAAGGACAATTACAATGTGGTTTCAAGAACAATAACAATTATTTCAAGAACGCTAACAATGATTTCAAGAACGAATACAATGATTTCAAAAACTAATAAAAAATTTCAAAAAAGTGAACAAAACTTGTTGGTTGTAGTTTACATGACCGATGACATTCATTAGCAATGATCAAAGCCGACCAGTATTAGGTTATGGTACCATAGGATCTGACAAATCCCGTTATTTACTGCACCCATTGTTATGTGTGGGGGTTGTGGGTAGCGACTGAATCTGTAATTATTAACTTATCCTTTGGTAAGGGTTTGTTAAGAACGAGAACGAGAGCGAGTTAGAACGAGGAACGCGTCAAGAAGGTTTGAATGTTATTAGAGAATCGACCATTAAGTAGTTTCACAATTAAAACAAGAACGCTTTGGACGATTAAAACAAGAACGATTTGAACGAATGGGTAACGATTGGGTAAACATCTGGACATGATTTACATTTGATCATGCATTTCCACGAAACATAGTATTGATTTAAACCAAGATTTACTTCAATACTTTGTTTTGTGCGTTTCACCTATGGTTTAGTTGATGCATTCAACTAGCCATACATATCATTTTCGTTATACATGACATTTTGACATGGTTTTGACATAGACATTTTGACATAGACATTATACATTGATGGTTTGGTTTGATTAAGTGATTAAGTAACGAGGCGTGTGTAATATGATACAAGCATGGTGGATACGCCGCTGGTACTTCCTATATATAAGTGTTTGTATGGTATTACATAATGTAGCGTTATTTGAATCATTTCAGTTTGAGACATAGAACAATTTATACAAGTAACATACTTTTCACAAGACACTGATTTACAAACAACTTATCTTATACAAACTCATTTTACATGGTTATTCATTTAATCATGCATTATTCTCTTATTTATACCTATCATCTAAACTTATTATTTTTCAAATGTTTTACAAAGACAAAACAAATTACAAGGTTCATGACTAAACATTTTCTTAAACAGAAGTCATGAATCTTATTTTCAATAAAACCAATGTATTCGCCAGCATTTCTTTGCTGACCTCGTTTTCACATATGTTTCAGGTATTGTTGGATGATATCGATTGATAAGATGCATGCTCACATAGGACTGGACAAGGCCTTAGTGACTCAATAATAATGATAGACTATGTCTAATTTGTGTATTTAGATTTCCAGACGATGTAATTATTCAATGTTTAATAAAACGAAACACTTTTGGTATCCATGGTTATGAAACATTAATTCTGTTGCAACACGCCCCGATGTTTCCGCCGTGATTTGTTGTTTTACGCGGTCGGGGTGTGACAACGCACATTCTCCATCCGCCACTATGTTTCTGTACCATTACTGGGTTGGCAACCCATGTATGGTATTTTACTTCGCGCAAGATTCCCGCATTAAGTAGCTCTACCACTTGTTCGTCCATGGCTTTCGCTTTTTCTTCGCTAAAGTTGCGCCTACCCTGAGCAACAGGTTCTGCTGATGGTTTGATATTCAGGCAATGTTGCGCTATGTCACGTGGAACCCCGGTCATGTCTGCTGGGCACCAAGAGAATATATCTTTGTTGTTAGACAACAGTGCTTTCAGTTGTATTCGTGTTAGGGGTGTTCAAAAAACTCGTGGCTCGCAGCTCGCTCGAAACTCGCTCAAAAAAAGCTCGAAGAAAGCTCGGCTTGAAATTGGCTCGGTTGTAAATGAGCCAGCTCGGCTCGGCTCGATTTGTAAACGAGCCGAGCTCGAGCTTGGCCTGGCTCGGCTCGTGAGCTCGTGAGCTGGCTCGATAAGGTTTACATCCTTCATTTTTTGTCCCACATCGCTTAGGAAACAAAAAGTAAGGGAGCATCTCCCTTATAAAAGTAGGTAAAGACAATGGAGAAAGTGAATTAACTATTTATACTTGCATATTTAGCCATATGGTTAAATTAAATGGCAATTATGGCCCTTAGGCTATGAAGAAATTCATTTTAAGGGCTTTTTAGGGAATAAATTTTGCGGTTCTTTGTTAGTTCGAGCTAGATCGAGCCGAGCCGAGCTAGCTCGAATTCTAATCGAGTCGAGTTCGAGCCACAAATCTCAGCTCGATTTGAAATTCGAGCTCGAGCCGAGCCAGCTCGAATCGAGTTCGAGCCGAGCTCGAGCTGGGTCTAGCTCGGCTCGACTCGGCTCGTGTACAGCCCTAATTCGTGTTGCCGATGAAATGGTGTGTCCTAGCAGAATGGTCTGCTCTGGATATTCGTTGTTCAGGACCCATTTCTCTGGTTCGTTTGATGCCGAAGGTTTGACTACCTTTGTTGGTGGTTCGTCATCCACGTACATGACTTCTTTGCTTGAGTATAGAATTGCAATTCCGGTTTCCGTTGGAAATCCGCATGCAGCATGTGGAATAGAAGTGATCATGCTAAATTCTCTTTGTGACCTTCTTTCGAGCAGCACATCATGGCGTGATGTTGCCGGCATGACCATGAAATTGACTGTGACTGTTCGTGAATGCTCGCCATCCGATAGAGTCACAGGAAAAGCTATTTGCCCTAATGGGAATACAGATTCGTTGCAGAATCCGGTGAGGGGAAAATCAACCGGTTCTAGACGTGCTTTATCTTCTGGGTCTAGCTGTTTAAAACATTGCTCGTATATGATGTCCATCGAGCTTCCCGGATCTATAAACATATAGTCCGTCCGGTAATGTCCGAAGATACCAGTAATAATCACTGGTCGTTCTTCCTGAGGGCCCCCAGGAACAACTGGAAACACAACTTGCTGTTCCCTCCAATGTTGATCATGGTTTCGTATATTTGGCCTTCGTGACGGACCTCCTTGAACCATGTTTATTTGCTTAAGTTTCTGATAACTGCTATATCTAGATTGTATTTTAATGGTACGACTAGATTGGATGTCCCCCTGACGTGGTGTTGGTGGGTCCAATACTGTAGTGTTGATTTCTTCTCCAGATATGATGTTTGGGAAATCAGATCTGGCGATTTGCATGACGATTGTGTTTAAAGCAACTTGGCATCTGTTGAACCAATGTTCTGGGGATCTTTCTATGGTTAGATCTGAGAAATTCTCTCTATCTGAATGACCGTTGTTTCTGTTTTTTCCCATGATTTCATTGATCTGAGTGTTTTGAGTTGTAGAAACTTTGAATTCAGATCGAGGATCTGATAGGTGAGATACTGAATTCTCTGCCATGTGTCAAACAGAGGATGAAAATAACTTAATCAAAACGAGATAAAAACTAGAAAACAGAGGAATCGGTGGGCGCCAATGAAGAAACACTAGATAAATGGTCGGAACCGAGATATTTAGGGGGTTTGAACTCTGCAAAAAAGAGCACCGTCAGGTGCAACCGATCTTCTTCTCCGTGAACTCTGCAAAAAAGAGCACCGTCAGCCTCGCCAAGGGGAGAAGAGGGTTCTCTCCTTGACCCGACTCCGGTGTGAGAATAAGTATGGCTAGTGAAGAAGAAAGAGTATTTGAGAAGTGTGTGTAACTTGAATTCATACCTGGGTTGTTTCTCATATTTATAGCCGGGAGTCATTTAGATCAAAGGCTGGGGATTTGCCACGTGTAATATGTTCAAGTGGAGATTACTCTCCAATTGCATGCCTTTGTTGTGATTTCAGGGGTGCCTGTGGTAATGACACGTGTCAAGACGGTTATAACCGTCTGGGTGGTGCACGATTGTATTTCTTCTAGAAGATTACTGCTGTAATCTAGTGTGGTATTTTATCGTGTGAAGACTACTGAATAAACAAATCCAAGTCTGGGTAAAATAATATCCAAGTCTGGATATTTAGGCGGAAGTATTGATCTCAGGATTTTTATCCTTTGCTATTGGGAGAAGGCGCAAGGATTTATGATTTCCTTTGGGCGCGCGCCTATAGATTGCTGATTACTTTCTTCCTTTTGTAAGACCAGTGCGCGGCCGCGCAAGGTTAAAAGGTTAAAAGGCCAGGTTGTGGTGTGGTCCCAAATACTTATTATGAGGTTTTTGGGACCTTACCCCTTCAATGTTCTTTACCGTTCTTGTGATTAACAACATTCTACATCTTTTAACCAACTAAATATGAAGTAGAAGCTTACTACTAGCATAAGGGCTAGGGATGAACACAAGAAGTTGAAGGTGATAAAAGTGATGGATAATAGCAAATGGAGGAGGTCCTTCAAGATCCACAAGCTTCAAACTTCTTAATCTAGCTTTTAACACCTTGTGATGAACTTGGATTGTAGGAGAATGAGATGGAGATGGTGGTGATGGGTGGTGGTGCTTGCGGCCGTGAGGAGGGGAGGAAGGAGAGGGAGAGTAGTGTGTGTTCTTGTGTGTGTGAGATATGAGGGAATGATCACAAGGTTATTACTTATAACCATGTTTAAGGATTACCCAAAGTGTAATGTGTCTTCATAGTACAATACAAGATCTTTAAGCATATCAATTAGGATCAAGGAAGATTATGGTGTGGGGTCACTTTATGACCGTCCCAACAAGGGGGGGGGGGTATTGGTTGTGATTAAATGGTAAGTTAGGTGATTAGTTAGAATTCTAAGTATAATGTTTAGTGTTTATGCATATCATATGTTATATAGTGTGTTAGGGTGTTCGTGAATCATAACTAGCTCAGAAATAATAAAACAATGCTTCTAGTGTAATTTTGGTGTTTCGGGTAGTGTTCGGTTGTTTGGTTGTATACCGGTTCATTAAAGTGTCAAACTATACCGTTTAGTGTTCATTATGTTACCTTTTGTGACACTTTTAATTCCCGACCCTTAGGAAAGTATTCAGGACCATTTAGTCATATTTTTGCATGCTACAAGCTTATTAAAAAGCTGATTTTTGCTAAATTATGCAGAATTCTGCACTTTGGGTGAGTTTTTAGGCACTCTCCGGCACTTAAACTATCACCTAGAAAATAGTTTTGTGATCCTCACTTCCCTACACACTATACTAGTGTAAAACTTTGCCTCTGGCCCATACTAGTTCTCAAAACACTGTCTGTCTATGTACTGAACCTCGTCAGCATTTTTCTGAGTTATCCGCTAACTGTGCTAGCTGTGCTTTGTGCATCATTTATGTCAATATGGTTTGCATGTAAATATGATGTGACATGTTGAAATAGCTACTTGCTTTTTGCTTTGCCAAGACACTAAGCAATTGCCTAGGAATTGGCACCCTCCTGAAGTGGACTTCCTTGTTGTATTGCATCCAGCAAAGTTACTGTCTGAGAAACCTGAAAGCTTGATATTTCCATCAGCTGGATACTAGATACCAAGTGTGGGAACACCTTTGAGGTATTTGAATATCCTTTTTACAGCAATAAGGTTTGACTTTCTAGGGGCTGATTGGGATCTTGCATAAACACATGTTGCAAACATGATGTCTGGCCTAGATGCAGTTAGGTACAATAAAGACCCAATCATGCTTCTATAAAGAGTTTGATCAACCAA
This sequence comes from Helianthus tuberosus, assembly GCA_030545235.1. Taxonomy (NCBI): domain Eukaryota; kingdom Viridiplantae; phylum Streptophyta; class Magnoliopsida; order Asterales; family Asteraceae; genus Helianthus; species Helianthus tuberosus. Next base: position 66,231,777 of record CM060427.1, on the reverse strand, counting down.
ATCCTCATTTTCATCAGACATGACTAACTTGGTGGTTGCTATGGGTGTACTACATGGTTTGCAGTCATTCATATCAAATTTTGTAAAAAGTTCTTTGGCATATTTTCCTTGATGAATGAAAGTACCATTTTACAATTGCTTTACTTGGAGACCAAGAAAGCATTGTAGTTCACCCATTGCACCCATCTCAAACTCACCTGTCATGAGTTGTCTGATGATGTCATCCACATAAATCTGGACAATCATCAAGTCTTTCCCTCTCCATTTTAAAAACAATGTTTTGTCAATTTTACCTCTTGTGAAACCAATAGAGAGAAGAAAAGTGGAAGGAGTTTCATACCAGGCTCTAGGTGCTTGTTTCAAGCCATACAAAGCTTTGTTTAGCTTGTAGACATGATTTGGATTAAATGGATCCTCAGAACCAGGAGGTTGACAAACATATACCTCTTCTTGAATCTTACCATAGAGGAATGCACATTTGATATCCATTTGAAACACCCTGATGTTGTGGTTGACAACAAAGGCCAAGAACGGTCTGATAGCTTCCAATCTAGCTACAGGGGCAAAAGTTTCATCATAGTCAATGCCCTCTTCCTGTCTGAAACCTTGAACCACTAGCCTTGCTTTATTCTTGACAACAATGCCCCTTTCATCAGTTTTATTTTTGAAGACCCACTTTGTGCCAATAAGACTCACACCCTCTGGCAGTGGCACAAGATCCCATACTTGTTGTCTTTTAAACTATTGGAGCTCCTCTTGCATGGCTTCTACCCAACTATTGTCTTTTAGTGCCTCTTGGTACTTGACTGGTGGATGGAGAGATAGAAAGCCAACAAAAAGACAGACGTTTTGGTATTGGCTTCTTGTGAGCACCCCTTCACTGATGTTGCCAATGATTTGGCCTGGCGGTTGAGACTTCAAGAAGATTAGATCTCCTTTGTATGGAACAATGGCATTTAATGGTGAGGGCTGCAGATGTGAATCATTTGAGCTAACAACTATTGGTGACTTTGATGATCCAACAATGTCTTGAAATGGAGGTGGAGGAATAGGTGGAATTGATGTGGAAACATGTTGACTTTTATCCATTGTTTGAGGACTTTTATCAACTGTGTTTAATTATGTGGAAGTAGGGGCTAAAGGGCTACTTTGGTCAACAACTGTTGAGGTAGCAGTGGTTAAGCTTTGACAGCTGTTTTGAACATCTGCTGCTCTGGCAATGGATTTGAAGTTTTGTTGTGGAATGATCACTTCATACCCATTGTTTGATGGAGGATTTTGAGATGGACCTGCACTGTTAGTCGTGACATAAACATTTTCAAAAGTAAATTTATCAAGATCAAATAACTCTGCAGGATTTGCAGGGATTTTCATTGAAGAAAGTTCATTGAACTTTACATTCAAAGTCTCTTCCACTGTCTTAGTCCTAGTGTTAAACACTTTGTAGGCCTTAGCAGTGGTTGAGTATCCCAAAGGATATCCATTGTCTACTTTGGCTGCAAATTTTGAAATTAAGTCTTTTAAGTTCAAAATAAAGCATGGGCAGCCAAATACTTTAAAGTATGAGATCAGTGGTTTGATTTTATACAGAAGTTCATAGGCAGTCTTTTGATGCCTGGGGTTGATTAAAACTCTATTCTGGACATAGCAAGCAGTGTTTACTGCCTCTGCCAGAAAGTTAATGGCAAACCTAAATCAGCAAGCATGGTTCTAGCAACCTCAATCAGTGTCTTGTTCTTTATCTCAACAACCCCATTTTGCTCTGGTGTCCTTGGAATGCTGTACTGCCTTACAATTCCTTTTAACACACAAAACTCATCCAACTCCCTATTTCTGAACTCTGTGCCATTGTCAGTCCTGAAGACTTTTACTTGCAAGTCAAACTGCTTTTCAACCTGTTTGACAAAGTCTTGCAGAATGCCTGCAGTCTCATCTTTGGAATGTATGAAATAAGTCCATGTAAACCTAGAAAAGTCATCTACAATTACCAAACAATATCTTTTCTTTTTAAGACTCCTGACTTTTACTGGGCCAAACAGATCCATGTGCAGCATTTGCAAGCACTTGGTTGTTTTGGACTCTTTAATGGACTTAAATGAGCTATTATGTTGTTTTCCTTTTAAGCAAGAAACACAATACTCAGGACAGGTGAACAGTTTTTGAGGAAGACCTCTTACTGACCCCTGTTTTGACAAAGCAATGATTGTCTTGAGATTTGTGTGCCCCAATCTCCTGTGCCAAAGTTCTGTCTCTTTGTTAGAGGCAGCTGAGAACAAACAGGCATCAGTCCTGGGGCTCTCTTTTGACAAGTCAACTACATAAACATTGCCACTCCTTTGAGCAACAAGTTGAGTTTTTCCATTTTTTATTATTTCATCAATATTTTTGACCACTTCTGGTCCAACAATCCTACAACAATCCTTAGTGAAGAATGAGCCATAGCCCTTATCACTCATTTATGAGACACTAAGGAGGTTGAATTTTAGATTGTCTATCAGATTAACATTTTCAAACTTTAAATTCCAAGACTGTACTGTACCAGAACCCATCACCTTCCATTTACTATTATTACCAAAAGATATATCACCCCCTCCATGAGTTTTGAATTCTTTGAGTTGGGCTCTACATCCAGTCATGTGCCTGGAGCCTCCACTATCTACATACCAAAGACTATCAAAGCATGTAGAAGCTCCCTGCACATCAAGTAAATAATTAGTTCAGGAGGGTCTCCAAAGCCAATAAGGCTTTGGATAGTGTCTGTGTTAAGTTCAGGTGGATGGACAGTGGTTAGCTCAGGGGTTTGGACAGTTTTTGAAACATTTTTTCTCTAACCACTACTGGGGGTCATTTCCCATTAACTGTTGATGACCAAAGGGATGCCTGTTCACTCTTGGTTTAGAAGGCTTTTTGTAAACCTCATAAACGTGTGGGACCCTTGGGTATGGTGGCTGACCTTTACCTCTTTGGTATTGGTTAGCAGGGGGTGCATTAGTCACCTGAACTTCTCTTCTGACAGAGGTTTGGTTCAGCTATTTTGTAACAGCTGTTTGAACTGGCACAAACAGTGGTTGTTTCTTGACTTGTGGTTTTGATGAACTCATTGGTGTTTTTGAAAAGTACTCTTCCTTTTTGACCTCAAAGGATTTCAGGTGCACACATTGTTGAGTAGAATGGTTAGTTTTACCACAGATGGTGCAGCTCTTTGAAGGCACAATGGTACTTGTTTTGTTAAGATCATAAGCTTTTAAGTGAAAACAATCTTTGGTCAAATGATTTTTCTTTTCACAAAAGTCACAGAACAAGTTTTTAATCTTTTCTTTTCTTCTTTTCAGACTCCTTTGCAATAGAGGTTTGAACCACTGTTGGGATGTCCTTAAGAGGAATTACCTTGGCCTTAGGAGCTTTGACACCATCCACAGTTGTGAAGTCCATGGGTTTGAAATTTTCAAGGATGTCACACTCATCAGACCATGTGGGTTTAAATTGGTATTTCTCAATCTCCTCAAAAGATGAGGACCCCACAAATTTTTCCAAAGTGATTTTGTTACCAAGTTTATCAGTTATTTTAACTTCTTGGCCATCCTTGTTGGTGGGAATGATTTCAACAGAGGTTTGAACAGATTCATTTGCAGTAGTGTTTTCAATTTGATCATGTTTTCTAAAACCTACACCAAATTTTACATTGTTTTGATCTATTTTTCAAGCATAACTTCATAACCTTTGTAGGATTCCACCATTTTTCACATGTGATTTGGGTGGATTCCAACTCCTTTTTGCAGACTTGATATTTTTCTATCATGGTCTGGAGTTGGTCCTTGGTTATGCTATGCTCTTGTTTGAGGCTGCAAATCTCACTTTCTTTTTCTAACAATTTGTTTTTCAATTCTTTTAAAAATTGTTCAAATTGTACTTCACCATTTAACACTCTATCTCTAAGGTTTTCATTCACCTCTTTGATGTTTGCAAATGCTATGATGCATTTTCCTAAACAAAGGTTTTTAAGAACCTAAGGTGATACCTTAGCTGCAGCCATCATGGCACAATCACATGCATGTTCCTTTTCATCTGGCTCTTTCTCTTCTTTTTCACCTTGTTTCTTCTCTTCTTCTTTAGACCAGGGGTCAGACAGTGGTTCCAACAGGGGTTCTGAATTTTCTCCCAACAGTATTTCATTAGCAATAGCAGTAACCACTGCTTCAGCAATTTCATCCACTGTTTCAGCACTGGATGCTCCTTCTTCAGTTTCCAGCCCTTCAGGAATTGACTCTAATGCTACAAAACCAAATTCATCAGTAGAAATAGCATCATTAGCATATAGAGCAAAATTTTCATCTCCTAGTTCCTCAGGCAAGCTACTCCAATCAACAAAGCCTTGTGTGAAAAAGCTTTGCTGATCTGCTTGAACAGTTGTTTGAGGTGTAGCTTGTTGAGGTGCAGTTTGTTGCACCTGAACCTGAGGGACTGGGGCTTGGACATACTGTATCTGAGGAACAGTGGTTTGGACATAGTGCACAGGAACAGGGGTTGCAGGGTGTGCAGAATGAGTGTTTACGTGGGCAGCAGGGGCATATTGGGAATAATGCACAGTGGTTTGGTTATTTTGTGGTCTAGGGTTAGAGCTAGGATGTGTGATGATTGGTCCACTGTTTTGACTCCTACACTCTCTAGCAAAGTTACCTAACCTATTACACTTGTAGCATTTTATCTTTGATTTAACCAACCCAACTTTTAAATTCCTATGTAAACCTGGAAATTTTCTCCCTGTCCTTTTATAAAACTTGCTAGTTCTAACACTCAGCAGTGCAAGTTGGTGCAAAATATCCATCTCTTCCAGATCAGTTGGATGAAAATGCTAGAGATCATTGAGTTCAAAGCACAGATTATCAGAATTATGGCTTTCTCCATTTGCTGTAAAAGCATAATTGGATGAGTGAGAATCATAGTTAAAATTTCCACCAGCTGTTATGTCAATGTAATGATCATAACTCTGATCCTTACTACTGCCAGATTCTTACTGACCCAAAAGAGCTATGTTGCCAAATGAATAGTCATCTACAACTTTCCCAAACTCTTGTAACTTCTTTTTCTGGTTCAACTCCCTTTCATAGGTCAGGAGTCTACCATGAAGCTGGGTTAGGGTCAGATCTTTGAACCCAACTGAATTCCTGGTTACAAAAGCAATTGTGTCCCATTTATCAGGAAGTGGCCTAAGAAACCTGCTATTTTGTATTGCATTAGCAAATTCAACCTTAACAAGTTTTAGTTCACTTATGAGATAGCTAAATCGCTCAAACTTTTGTGTTAATGATTCACCCTAAATGTGACAAAAGGTTTCATACTGTTGGTTTAAAATTTCCCTGTTATTTTCAATTACTTCTTCAGTCCCCCCAAACTTTTCCTTAAGTGCATCCCACAATTCCTTGGCACTATTACAGTGTAACAGTCTAGCATAGATCTCATTTGGTAGTGCAGATGCAACGATGCTAAATGACTTGGCATCCAGTTCAATTTTCTGAAAATCCTGTTCAGTATAGTTCTCAATTTTCTTAGGAACAATGACCTTTAGATCCTCAGCACTCGGCACCATTGGAACATGTGGTCCAAAGATAACCGACTTCCAACATCCGGTATTCTGTTGAGCTAGGATGTGACCCTTCCTTCGCTCCCAGATGTTGTATTCAGATCTCTTCAACATAGATGGTTTGAAGAGTGAACCAATGTTATTATTGACATCCTGTGATTGTGACGTCATTCTGGTTGTTTTTCAGGCACTGAATAATCAACTTTGTACGTGATTATACTTTACTCTGTTTTACAACAAAATGAACAATTAAAAGTATCAACGATTTTGAGCTGAACTTTTACGTCAAAATGATTGTTAGATCAAGTTTGACTGTCCAGGCTCTGATACCAATTGTTAGGATCTGAGTTTGATATGATTGTGTTTGTTTAACTAAAATGAAGATGAATCAGAAACAATTGCAGCGGAAATAGATGAATAAACTTTCAACACAATCAAAGAGAGAACAATTTTAAGTAAACATGTTTAACATAGAGTCGAATGATTGTATTTGATTACAATACTCAAAACTAATGCATGCACAAAGTCTCCCCCTCAGCCTGAGCTCACAATGGTTGTTCGTACAGAATGACTTGGTGATGAAGAGAGCTAATAGAACAATACAGGGTAATGTTCTATCTATAGTACAGAACAAACCACTGAAGCATCTTTGCTGACGTCACCATGAAAGTGACATCTAACCTCCTAACAACCTATAACCACTGACTATTACAACTAATGCTTTACAAACTACTGATTACAATGAATAAACAAAATACTAAGTAAACTACTGCTTCTCATTCCATTGTTATAGCTCCAGCAGTACTTTGTGTCTTCAGCAGTGCTTGACCCATATCAGTAGATTGAGCATCGATGCGTAGTCTTCAACAGTCTTTAAATACCATCAGTTATTGCAGATCAGCAGTTATTGTTGAAGGGCAGTACTTAGAGGACATCAATTGTTAGGCCACTTTCACGGGGAAAGAACTGTTGCAAATAACTGCTTATTGTGATCATGCTTTATTTCTCCTCTAATCTCCCCTTTGAATTGTAACTCAAAATTCAATGAGTAACTATCTCCTAGGTACCTTTTTTGTAACACCTAGTAAAATCATGCCCAATAATGCATTGACACGTGTCCCAAATCCTAACTATGCCTAAAGTTGGCTATGAGGGACTATTTTTGCCAAATATGAAAAGTATGAATGTGGAGGGACAAAAAGTGTCAATATACTAAAACTATGGCTCTAAGTGACCTTATATGGTGTCCGTATTCTCAAATGAGCCACTTGTTGGATGAGAGGAGCCGTTTGTGAAATTTTTTGAAAGTTTCTGAGTTGAAGGGTTAAAAGTGTCAACATGTTAATTTATACCTCTACGTGACCTTTTAACGAACTGGGAGCTTTATGATGTTCGGTCATACTCTCGGGTATGCCTAATAGTGGCTATGAAGGGCTTTTTATACCTTTAGTGATAATACATGAGAGTTTGGAAGTATAGGGGCTAAATATGTTAAGGAACAAAATTAAAATTGTGGACAGAGACTTTTTACGGACCACAAAGGGTCCCAGCTACGGTCCATTGCCAACGCCTAGCAGCGAAGAATTTGCTTGGTGCCCACACAAGCAGCCAAAACTTGATCAATCGAAACCATGGGCTGGTATCTCAGTTGTGCCACGTCTTAGGACACTTGTTGGCTTCTCAAGACTTCCCTTAACACCTGTTGCAACGTCCAAACACTTCCCCACCTATAAATAGGTGCACTTGAGCTCCCATTCAACTTACACCTTCTTCAAACACATTATCCTCATCCTCCTGGAGATTCCCAGCAAAAGGGAGCCTCCTTTTAAGTTCATTTTCATGCTAGGACCACTTGTAAGTGCTCCTACCTCCTGCATTTTCATTTTTAGGCTTTTAAAAGCTGAAAGTCAAACAGTTTCAATAAATGCTTTGACTTTCGGTTTAGACCTTTTGTCACACCCCAACCAATGGCGGAATCATCTGAGTGGGACGAAATAGTTTGCAAGAGACTTCATAACACTAATGGTGACAATATTTAATTCAACCCATTTTCATTTCATAAAATCAAATTGTCAACATTACAAAGAAATTTCAAATAACAACATGTTCATAGCATAACAAAACAAAATTGATACATCATTTTAAACCTAAGACGTCTAAATGTGTATCTAGGCATCATCGCTACTTCGTTTCATAGCATCATCATCCTCAACCTGTAACATGTTTAAAATAAAGTTCAATGCAAAAGCAAATGCGAGTACACAAGATTTGAATAAATATAGCATCAGTATAAAAGCATTTTCTTGAATCCACATGGCAATTTGTAAACAAGGTAACTAGCATGCATAACAGTACGTCAAACCCAAGTGTCCACTAGTATTTAGCATCCCTCGCCACAAAAGTAACGAGACCGTTTTAGAATAAATACTTAACAAGACCCCGACGGGTGGTGTGGTACTCCTATAGCGCTATATATGTTAACTTGGTGCTTAGCAAAGTTAATGAAATAAAACATGTATAATCTAGCATGAACCTAAGTAAACAAGTAGCAAGTATAACGGATTGAGAGCATAAAGAATGTTTTAGTTGTGTGAATGTGAAGTTTGTATAATAACATGTTACAACCCAACATGTTTTTAAAGGTAAATGGGTCAAGTTTACTCACGGTTTTGCAAGCTCCCACTTGATAAATCCGCGAGGGTTGTTGGTTGATTAGGATGGAACACCGAGTCCTTCTACATGAAGAAACAAGGCGTATGAGTATTGGAGTATAACGGTGGAGTAAAGATTCGGAATTTAAAACATGTGAACATAAACATAAGAAAGTAATCATCTTTAACACATAATACTTGTTTGACACTATGAAACCTCAAGGGTTTAAATGTTTTCATGGGTAGAATACCCATTAGAATCTTGATAAGTTATTAGGTCTTAGATTATGTAATCTAGTACTTTGACGAATGAACACAAATTTATCATCAAAGGTTCGAATATTTGAATAGTACATATAAGTATCATATAGATTATGTATATCAATAAGCCCATTAGTTCAAGCATGAGGTAGGAGTATGAATACTCCATTTAGGAACCTCTTTTGTGTCATAGAAGTCATGTAAGAGGTAGGAAGAGCAAATCTTCCATTTAGGCACCTCAAGGTGTTGACCTCTACACTTGATGTTATGAACATTCAAGGAGGGTCATGAACTTACAAGTAATAATGAAATAAGAACAACTAATCTATGAGAAAACATCAAGCAATGTGTGGATTTTCAAGTAGGATAACCCAAACTAATCCTAAATCACACAATCATCAAGCTTTAGGCTTAAACATCACTTGTGGGTTAAACCCTTGAACAAAACAGAAATTTTGTGAGGTTTACACCTCTGATTTTACATGTATCAACTTTTTTTTAAGCCTAACTAACTATATATGTGGTTATAAGCAAAAGGACATAGGTTTGAGATGAGATAACTCAAGTTTAATCAAGTTTAACAAAGACTGAGTCAAAAACAGAAAAGTCAGTCAACTTTGGAGCCTTTTGGTGACATTCCAGACCTTGGTTTTCCATGGAAACCTGTGGAAATGTTCTTGTGGTCAATCCAAGCTAGTAGGAAAAAGAATCAAAGCAAATGGTTAAGAAATGAGTGAGTTATGCTCACTTTTGTAAGAAGGTATGAATCTGTCTTGTTCACTGAATTCAGCTGCGATTTTTGTGTGTTTGAGAGTGATTAGAGGGTGTTAAGAAAGTGTAAAATGCTTGGAGGAGGCTTGGTTTATATAGGGGATGGATTAGGGTTGGGTTGGTGACCTAATTAATGCAAGAAACACACCTAAAATGCAACAAAACCAACAAATCAGCCAATCCCGTGCGAGCTGGTGTGCTGGTCTCGGATTCGAGTCCTTGGCGAGGCGCGAAGGACTAGACCAAATCCTTCACGGATAGCCAGGGACCATCAGGCGGGAATTTGTTTGATTTTGTTACATTTCAGCCCCCTAACTTCCATAATTTGATGTTTTAAGTTGTTTTAAGGGTAAATTATGACATGTAAGCACATTTTAAGGTTTGTTAAGCATAAAAGAAGTATAATGAAGTGTGTTTAAGCGTATGGATGTCGTATTTAAGTATCATATGCATTCAAAAGACGTATTATTTGTAAGTTTCACGTGTTTGCAAGTTTAACACAAAGTTTCCAAGGATTATGAATGTTGTATCAATTATTTTACGAATTCAAACGTATGATCAAGTATGAAGTATGTATAACACAAATTTAAAGAAATACAAATTTTATTTATGATTCAAGTCTCGGATTTTACAATGAAAGAATGATTACAAGAACACAAGACTTCCAAAAATAGAAATACAAGCAAGACCTTCTTATTATGGAAAGTACGAAGAACCAGGGCGTTGCAGTCTCCCCTCCTTTAGAGAATTTCGTCCCGAAATTTAGGAAGAAGTAACGAAAAGGTGCAGATACTTAGTCTTCAGATCACTCTCGAGTTCCCAAGTGAATTCAGCACCACGTTTTCCTTCCCATCGAACTTTGACGATAGGAATTTGACTGCGCCTCAATTTCCTGACTCCTCGGTCCATGATTTCGATGGGTTTCTCCACAAAATGTAAAGTCTCGTTGATTTGAAGATCTTCGAGTGGAACCTGAAGTCCTTCATCAGCTAGACACTTCTTTAAGTTTGAAACATTGACGACAGGATGAACGTTGTTGAGTTCTTCAGGTAGGTCTAGTCTATACGCAACCTTGCCAATCCTTTCGAGAATCTTGAAAGGACCAACATAGCGAGGTGTGAGTTTTCCTTTCTTACCAAATCAAACCACTCCCTTCCAAGGGGATACCTTGAGGAGTACGAAGTCACCTATCTCGAATTCCAAAGGCATGCGATGCTTGTCAGCGTAACTCTTTTGTCGGCTCCTGGCTTTCAGTAAGTTGTCTTGAACCTGTAAAATCTTGTCCGTTGTCTCTTGTATGTGGTCAGGACCAGTGATTTTGAACTTCACCAATCTCATGCCAACAAATAGGCGAACGGCACTTGCGACCATACAATGCTTCAAAGGGTGCCATTTGAATGCTCGCGTGATAACTATTGTTGTACGAAAATTCGATCAAAGGCAAGTGTGAATCCGAGTTGCCACCAAAATCGATTACGCCGGAATGAAGCATATTCTCTAATTTTTGGATAGTACACTAGGTTTAACCATCTGACTGAGGATGGAAAGCTGTGCTAAAGTTCAAAACAGTACCCATAGCAGATTGAAAAGTTTGCCAGAGACTGTGACAACTGTGCCTCCGTGACCATCAAACAAATAACAAATCAATGAGATATTGTATTTCATACTTGGGATTTGTACAAATATGTGTATCATTTGCACATATCAATTCTTGTTCGATTTTCGGGCTCTAAATCGCTTTCTGGAAGGTTATACGCGCACTAAAGCGTAAATATAACCAGTTTAACGCAACGAACACTCCGGAAGAGTGAAATAGGCATCACATACCTTAAATAACCTTTACATAACTTAGAAATAAGTTTTGAAGGCTTTGGTATGACAAAATCAAGTTTAATCGCGTACAGGGACTAAATTCAACAAACTGCGAAAGTATGCCAATTTGAACTGTAACAGACATTCCAGAACATGACCATGAGTTAAAAATACCATAACTATCCTTTACATAGCTTAGAAATAGGCTTTGAGGGGTTCGGTGTGCTAAAATAAACTTTTGGGTCATTCAGGGACTAAAAGCGTCAAAAAGTGCACAAGTTTGTATTTCCGCGCATAACTTACGTTCGGAATACATCCGGACATCCAAAAATTTATGTAAGCACTAAAATATTTTATTTTAGTGCTTGGCATAAGAAAAATCCATTCGTCACGCAATTTGGATCATTTTTCGCGCTTATGCGCATTCCGTCGTAATTAAGCGAACATCGCGATCGTACGGCCAAACGAACCGACATTCGAGATATTTTTGAGCACATTTTAAGTTCCCTATACTTTAACTTCATTTTAGAGCTTTGAAATGGGGTTAACGGGCCTTAAACATGTCAGAAATAGCTCTAAACACCAACAGGGACTAAAACTGTTAATTTACCAAAGTTGCTGGCTTACGGACCGTAAGCCCTCACCCTTACGGTCCGTAAGGAGTCCCCAGATCAGCATATTCTGATTAAACAGCTGTTAACAGCTGTTACCCACTCCTAATCCCTTTTGCACTTGCCTCTTCCTGATGATGGGGGGCCATTTTGAGTTACCTTAGTGTTGCAACAAGTGTAAGGACAAGATCAAAGCACGGTATTCGAGGAACGATCCTGACGGTGGTCCAAATCCTATAAATACCCAACCCATTCACTTGCAAAACCCACTTGAATTCTGAGTTTTTCTCCAAGTGGTTGTGTTTATACACTTCCTACATGAGATTACTTGGAAGATCAAACTTACGGGGACCCTTTGTAAGTGTTCTTTCGTTCTTTTCATTCGTTTTAGCGTTAAAGTCAAACTATGTTTGACTTTCGGCATTGACCAGTTTATGGTCAACGTGAAGTTCTTTTGAACTTCCTAACGTGAGTGTAATCACGATGGTTATATTCCCTAGTGGCTATACCTACTGATTACCACGTTATCTAGGCTCAGTGACGAGTCGTAGTTTCGGCCAAAATGCCTATTCTTGCGTATTTTGTAACCAAACTACTCTTAGGTATCAAAACCATTTGTTTTGATACCAAACCTGTTTTCTGAACTTAGTTAAGCATGTTTTAACATGCTTAGCTCGTCACTTTTAGTTTAGTGCTTATATAGGGTCGTAAGGTAAGCGATCTAAACAATCACTTATACTTTCGAACCTGACCCGTTTGGTCGATCATTAGGATCCGACCAAGCACGTTAGGTGACCATAGTTATATAGGGAATAACCTTCCGAGGTTATACCTTATGGTCACGACGTTTAAGTAGTTGTATGATAGGTAGTTTATATGCCTTAGGTAAATTACCAAAATACCCTTTTTACGCCAAAATTCATTTTTAAGCATATGTAACATAATTTATGATATCTAAACTGAATTGACAACAATATTAGACATGTTAAGGCATATTTTACTTGTCATAGGACTAGTTAGGCGGTCCGAACGCGTTTCACTACCTAAACGGGTCGTAATGGGTCGTAAGCACTTATGTTAGGGTTCATTTTAGAATGTAGGCTTTGTTAAACCATATTACCTGAGTTCCCATACTCATTTGGTTTATGAGCCCTCATTCTATCCAATCCTCCGATATAGGCCCGGTTATTAATGTAGTTACCTATATTAGGTACCGTTTGATTCCGTGATCTTCTAGCTTTGCTTGGTGGTTATCCTAGGACTTCTAAGCAATATCAAGTGAGTACATAGACCCCTCTTTTACCGTTTTCAAACTGTTTTGGGGTGAAACACATGTCCCTACTTGTTACTTTTATGTTATCCATGTTTTCACATCATATACTTGCTATGTTCATTAGTACATTTATAGTACATGATTTACATTACATTGTTTTGCTATGTATGTCCATTGTGTGCATACTTAGTACAACGTTTTACATTACATTTCATGCTATGTATGTCCATTGTGTGCATACTTAGTACATTGTTTTACATTACATTTCATGCTATGTATGTCCATTGTGTGCATACTTAGTACAACGTTTTACATTACATTTCATGCTATTTATGTCCATTGTGTGCATACTTAGTACATTGTTTTACATTACATTTCATGCTATGTATGTCCATTGTGTGCATACTTAGTACATCGTTTTACATTATAATTTGTTGCATATGCTCATCCAGCATATGAACACATTATATTACATTATGTGAACCATTTGACAATAAACATTTTGACATTGATATACACAATTCATGATTTCCATTAGACATAAACATTTTGACATTGATATACACAATTCATGATTTACATTAGACATAAACATTTTGACATTGATATACACAATTCATGATTTACATTAGACATAGACATTAGACATGGTTTTCACACAAACATTTTGACATTTGATTATACATAAACATTTTACTTTGGTGGTTTGGTTTGAGTAAGTGATTTAAGTAACGAGGCGTGTGTAATATGATACAAGCATGGTGGATACGCCGTTGGTACTTCCTATATATAAGTGCTTGTATGGTATTACATATCGTAGCGTTATTTGAATTATTTCAATTTAGACATATAACATTTTATACAAATAACATACTTTTCACAATACATTGTTTTACAAACAACTTATCTGATATAAACTCATTTTACTTGGTTATTTACTTAACCAAGTATTATTCTTTTATACATATATATCATTTGGTTTATTTATCACTTTTCAAATGATTTACAAGACAAAGCAAATTACAAGGTTCATGACTAAACATGTTCATAAACATAAGTCATGAATTCTATTTTCACAAAACCTATGTATCTCACAAGCATTTTTATGCTGACGTACCTATTTTCACATGTGTTTTCAGGAATTGATGCATAGGATTGATCAAGAATACACCTAGGCAGACTTGTGCCTTAGTGACTTAAAACGAAGCAAGAACTAGTTAATTTGTGTTATGTACTCTTTGTTTCTTGTTTAAAATGATGAAAACTCTCTTGTTTGATTAATATAACGAAACTTTAATTACCATGGATTTGAAACAATTAATTCTGTTACAACACTCCCCGACGTTTCCGCCACGTTTCGTTGTCTCATGTGGTCGGGGTGTGACAGAAAACTTGGTATCATAGCCAATGGTTATAGGGAATTAGGTTGTTAGTAATGCTTTGACCTAGAATATAACCTTTCTAGGACCCCAACACAAGTTATCATGTGTTTAGATCTTAAAACATGCACGTCACCTATCCTTAGGTGATAACCACGACGAGAACATCAATTCCAAATCCGCTTTGAAAATTAATCATTTGTTTTTGGATGATTGATTACTAGGTTTTGAACCCTCTATTGTAAGGTTTTGAACCCCTTTGAGTTTTCAAAATCTCGTCAAAGTTTTGGGTCCTAAATAGTGTGAACACGTGCAAACTGGAAGAGTGAATGCCTGTACCCTGGGTTTTCTGTCTAATGCTAGAGTGTTCGTACAAATCCACATAATCGGACAAGTCACTCTTACCTGGGAACTCTTGGGTGAGTGTCCACTTATAGGCGAGCATGTCTTCGCGATACATTATAAGGATCTATTTGCTTTGATTCAGCCTTTGCGTGTCGTTTGTTTGCTTCGTGGTTCAAACAAATGACCATCACCCATGATTTTGGTCGGTAATTGTAACATCCTATTCTTACCCAATGCCATTTCATTTGTTTTCTCTCATGTTTCCCCTTTTAGAATGCCTCCGCGACGCGAAAATCAGGTATCTATTGAAGAGCTGGCAGCTGTCACTACACAGCAAATGACTGCTGCAATCCCGAACATCGTTGCTCAATGTAACCAAGCTCTCAACAACAATAATGCCCCATGCAACTTCAAGACGTTCAACTCGGCTAAGCCATCAAAGTTTTCTGGGTCTCAAGGAGCGACTGCACTTCTGCAATGGTTCGAGAGTTTAGAGAGCACCTTCAGACATGTTCAATGTCCAAACGAGCGAAAGGTAGATTTCGCATCTAGTGTCTTTGAGAAACAAGCTTTGACATGGTGGAACGGTGTGATGAGAGATAGGGGTGCCGAAGTGGCACTGGCTCAAACGTGGGAAGAACTTCGAGCACTGATGATGAAGGAATTCTGTCCTCGTCACAAGATCAGGGCCTTGGAAAGGGAATTCGACGATCTTTAGCAAGACAGCGGTGAGCATCGAGCATACACTGATCGATATGAGGAGCTGAACCTGTTGTGTCCTACCATGGTTACGCCTTTGGATAAGGCGATCGAAAAATATATTGATGGTCTCCCTGACTCAGTTCAGGACATTGTTACTGGTAGTAACCCCACTACGGTTAGGCAGGCCAATGAGCTATCTGCTACCTTGACCGAATCTCAAATCAGGAAAGGTAAACTTTTCCTAAAAGATGATAAGAAACCAATCGAGGAATCAAAGACCATGGATGAACAGACTGGATCCCCTAAGAGGTCAAAGAAGCGAAAGGCTTCTCAGAACTTCGCCGTGGTCGCTCACAATGGTCAAGCCGTCCCCAACCAACCAGCTCAACCCCTGCTAGGAAGCCATACAATGGAACTTCACCCTTGTGCAACCAATGTAGCCTTCATCATCATGCTAGGGTGAAGTGCCGCGAATGCCAAATTTGTGGACTTAAAGGTTATACAGCAAAAGTTTGCCAAGCTGCAGTTGCACCAAATCAAGCTGACAACAATCCTGCTCTAGCTCGCTTTCCACCAGGTTCTTGCTACAATTGTGGCGAGATGGGTCATTTCCGAAGAAATTGCCCAAAGCTTGCTAAATGCAAATCCAGCACAGGGATGAGCATCTAACCGACTAGAAGACAACACCGTTTAGAAATAATCACGTCTTATGTATTATTTTCTTTTGTTGTCAAGGTCCATGAAAAAATTGTTATCATTGTTTATAAATAA
The DNA here is from genome assembly GCA_030545235.1 of Helianthus tuberosus. Lineage (NCBI taxonomy): Eukaryota > Viridiplantae > Streptophyta > Magnoliopsida > Asterales > Asteraceae > Helianthus > Helianthus tuberosus. The sequence continues at coordinate 66,215,620 of CM060427.1, read as the reverse complement.
ATCTTTTATTTACATTGCAATGTATTTATGTGGTTATATGTATAAACAACATATCCCCTACAATACCGACAATCAAGGAATCGTATTCCTTGAAAAGCAAACTGCCCCCAAAAATTTTCTATTTTTATGATCTCTTGCGTTTTCCACAAGATTCCTAAGTACCCGTTTCTCCCACGGAAACGAAGCACAAGGCGCAAGTTACAACACTGGATGAATACCCAAAGTACCACTATAAATCCTTAATAGGGTACCTAAGGGTATTTCCGTAAATCCTAAAATTTTTGGTGTTCCTTAATTCGAATATTACGTTTCTATGAAAACAAAATCGAATTTTTGGGAGATCTTCCTATCTTTTCAGATAGATCCCAGAGGACATTGAAGTCCATCGCCTGGTTTCCATATCCATTTTCAATCGATGACAAGTTAATAATAAATTAATAACCAAGTTAAACAACTATGTGATTATGTGCTTATGTGTTCCCTTTTATGTTTTTCTGTAATCCAAGTTTTGTTATCCAAATCCTCGTAGAATCTTCCATATCTTCGTATAAGGGATTCATAGTAGGATATCCAAAGGTACTATATTAAATCCTCAATGGGCTTTTACGTAATAGTAAAGACCCTTAGATTATATTGTACTATTCCATAATTAGACCCCTTGAGTGGTCCAGTTAAACAGATTGATCCAAAAATCTGGTTAGGAATATCATGTGATGAGATAGCTGAAAAGACTCCTTGGTGGTCTAACTAAAGAGATCATTTGTCGATCTAATTAAAAGGACCCTATGATAGTCTAGTCACACTCATCACAAGTTTAATTTTTCTTCCCCTTCGCATTACAAGACAAATTGTGCGAACTGTGCAAGGAATTACGTAATTATGGATGCATACATAATTATGGAATTCAGTGCACAGAAACCACAACAAGTTTGGTCGTGTGTCTAGAGTTGACTCAGTTCATTCTCGTTTCTGAAGAAATTGTGGAAAATGACTCATTCTGTTCATTTTCGTTTCTGAAGAAATTGTGGAAAATGACTCATTTCGTTCATTTTCGTTTCTGAAGAAATTGTGGAAAATGACTCATTCCGTTCATTTTCGTTTCTGAAGAAATTAAGGAAAATGACTCATTCCGTGCATTTTCGTTTCTGAAGAAATTGTGGAAAATGACTCATTCCGTTCATTTTCGTTTCTGAAGAAATTGTGGAAAATGACTCATTCCGTTCATTTTCGTTTCTGAAGAAATTGTGGAAAATGACTCATTCTGTTCATTTTCATTTCTGAAGAAATTGTGGAAAATGACTCATTCCGTTCATTTTCGTTTCTGAAGAATAACCATTAAGGAAAATGACTCATTCCGTGCATTTTCGTTTCTGAAGAAATTGTGGAAAATGACTTATTTCGTTCATTTTTGTTTCTGAAGAAATCGTGGAAAATGACTCATTCCGTTTATTTTTCATTTCTGAAGAATACCCATTAAGAAAATGTCTCATTCCGTGCATTTTCGTTTCTGAAGGATACCCATTAAGGAAAATGACTCGTTCCATGCATTTTTCGTTTCCGAAAATTTTCCATCGAAGGAAAATGAATATCCCTGATTCTCCCTTCATTTCCATTTCTTAAAAAAAATGTCCGTTAAAGAGGAATATCAAGATTATGCCTTATCCTTGATGGTTATTTAACACAAAGTCACAGACAGGCTCCTACAAATAAATTTCGGGACGAAATTTCCTAAAGTAGGGGAGACTGTGACAACTGTGCCTCCGTGACCATCAAACAAATACCAAATCAATGAGATATTGTATTTGATACTTGGGATTTGTACAAATATGTGTATCATTTGCACATATCAATTCTTGTTCGATTTCGGGCTCTAAATCGCTTTCTGAAGGTTATACGCGCACTAATGCGTAAATATAACCAGTTTAATGCAACGAACACTCCGGAATAGTGAAATAGGCTTCACATACCTTAAATAACCTTTACATAACTTAGAAATAAGTTTTGAAGGCTTTGGTATGACAAAATCAAGTTTAATCGCTTACAGGGACTAAATTCGACAAACTGCGAAAGTATGCCGATTTGAACTGTAACAGACATTCCGGAACATGACCATGAGTTAAACATACCATAAATATCCTTTACATAGCTTAGAAATAGGCTTTGAGGGGTTCGGTGTGCTGAAATAAACTTTTGGGTCATTCCGGGACTAAAAGCGTCAAAAAGTGCACAAGTTTGCATTTTCGCGCATAACTTACGTTCGGAATACATCCGGACATCAAAAAATTTATGTAAGCACTAAAATATTTTATTTTAGTGTTTGGTATAAGAAAAATCCATTCGTCACGCAATTTGGATCGTTTTTCGCGCTTATGCGCATTCCGTCGTAATTAAGCGAACATCACGATCGTACGGCCAAACAAACCGAAATCCGAGATATTTTTGAGCACATTTTAAGTTCCCTATACTTTAACTTCATTTTAGAGCTTTGAAATGGGGTTAACGGGCCTTAAACATGTCGAAAATAGCTCTAAACACCAACAGGGACTAAAACTGTCAATTTGCCAAAGTTGATGGCTTACGGACCGTAAGCCCTCACCCTTACGGTCCGTAAGGAGTCCCCAGATCAGCAGATTCTGATTAAACAGCTGTTAACAGCTGTTACCCACTCCTAATCCCTTTTGCACTTGCCTCTTCCTGATGATGGGGGGCCATTTTGAGTTACCTTAGTGTTGCAACAAGTGTAGGGACAAGATCAAAGCACGGTATTCGAGGAACAATCCTAACGGTGGTCCAAATCCTATAAAAACCCAACCCATTCACTTGTAAAACCCACTTGAATTCTGAGTTTTTCTCTAAGTGGTTGTGTTTATACACTTCCTACCTGAGATTACTTGGAAGATCAAACATGCGGGGACCCTTTGTAAGTGTTATTTCGTTCTTTTCATTCATTTTAGCCTTAAAGTCAAACTATGTTTGACTTTCTGCATTGACCAGTTTATGGTCAATCCGAAGTTCATTTGAACTTCCTAACGTGAGCGTAATCACGATGGTTATAGTCCCTAGTGGCTATACCTACTGATTACCACGTTATCTAGGCTCAGTGACGAGTCGTAGTTTCGGCCAAAATGCGTATTCTTGCGTATTTTGTAACCAAACTACTCTTAGGTATCAAAACCGTTTGTTTTGATACCAAACCTGTTTTCTAAACTTAGTTAAGCATGTTTTAACATGCTTAGCTCGTCACTTTTAGTTTAGTGCTTATATAGGGTCGTAAGGTAAGCGATCTAACCAATCGCATATACTTTCGAACCCGACCCGTTTGGTCGATCATTAGGATCTGACCAAGCACATTAGGTGACCATAGTTATATAGGTAATAACCTTCTGAGGTTATACCTTATGGTCACGACGTTTAAGTAGTTGTATGATAGGTAGTTTATATGCCTTAGGTAAATTACCAAAATACCCTTTTTACGCCAAAATTCATTTTTAAGCATATGTAACATAATTTATGATATCTAAACTAAATTGACAACAATATTAGACATGTTAAGGCATATTTTACTTGTCATAGGACTAGTTAGGTGGTCCGAACGCGTTTCACGCAAACGACTCGTTAAAGTAGCATAAGCTACCTAAACGGGTCGTAATGGGTCGTAAGCACTTAGGTTAGGGTTCATTTTAGAATGTAGGCTTTGTTAAACCATATTACCTGAGTTCCCATACTCATTTGGTTTACGAGCCCTCATTCTATCCAATCCTTCGATATAGGTCCGATTATTAATGTAGTTACCTATATTAGGTACCGTTTGATTCCGTGATTTCTAGCTTTGCTTGGTGGTTATCCTAGGACTTCTAAGCAATATCAAGTGAGTACATAGACCCCTCTTTTACCGTTTTCAAACTGTTTTGGGGTGAAACACATGTGCCTACTTGTTACTTTCATGCTATCCATGTTTTCACATCATATACTTGCTATGTTCATTAGTACATTTATAGTACATGATTTACATTACATTGTTTTGCTATGTATGTCCATTGTGTGCATACTTAGTACAACGTTTTACATTACATCTCATGCTATGTATGTCCATTGTGTGCATACTTAGTACATTGTTTTACATTACATTTCATGCTATGTATGTCCATTGTGTGCATACTTAGTACAACGTTTTACATTACATTTCATGCTATGTATGTCCATTGTGTGCATACTTAGTACATTGTTTTACATTACATTTCATGCTATGTATGTCCACTGTGTGCATACTTAGTACATCGTTTTACATTACAATTTGTTGCATATACTCATCCTGCATATGAACACATTATATTACATTATGTGAACCATTTGACAATAAACATTTTGACATTGATATACACAATTCAAGATTTACATTAGACATAAACATTTTGACATTGATATACACAATTCATGATTTACATTAGACATAAACATTTTGACATTGATATACACAATTCATGATTTACATTAGACATAAACATTTTGACATTGATATACACATTTCATGATTTACATTAGACATAGATATTAGACATGGTTTTCACACAAACATTTTGACATTTGATTATACATAAACATTTTACTTTGGTGGTTTGGTTTGAGTAAGTAATTTAAGTAACGAGGCGTGTGTAATATGATACAAGCATGGTGGATACACCGCTGCTACTTTCTATATATAAGTGTTTGTATGGTATTACATATCGTAGCGTTATTTGAATTGTTTCAATTTAGACATATAATATTTTATACAAATAACATACTTTTCACAATACATTGTTTTACAAACAACTTATCTGATATAAACTCATTTTACTTGGTTATTTACTTAACCATGTATTATTCTTTTATACATATATATCATTTGGTTTATTTATCACTTTTCAAATGATTTACAAGACAAAGCAAATTACAAGGTTCATGACTAAACATTTTCATAAACATAAGTCATGAATTCTATTTTCACAAAACCTATGTATATCACAGGCATTTTTATGCTGACGTACCTATTTTCACATGTGTTTTCAGGAATTGATGCATAGGATTGATCAAGAATACACCTAGGCCGACTTGTGCCTTAGTGACTTAAAATGAAGCAAGAACTAGTTAATTTGTGTTATGTACTCTTTGTTTCTTGTTTAAAACGATGAAAACTCTCTTGTTTGATTATTAAAACGAAACTTTAATTACCATGGATTTGAAACAATTAATTCTGTTACAACACTCCCCGACGTTTCTGCCACGTTTCGTTGTCTCACGTGGTCAGGGTGTGACAGAGACGCGACGTAAAACGACCATCCCGATCGAAAATGATGTCAATGGGGATACCATGACGACAAATGATCTCATCAGTGTAAATTCTAGCCAATTTCTCGACCTTGAAATCTTCCCAAATGGGAAGAAAATGTGCTGATTTGGTCAATCGATCAACGATCACCCAAATACTGTCATGACCAGAAGATGTACGAGGGAGTTTGGTGATGAAATCCATAGCGATGCTCTCCCATTTCCAGACAGGAATTTATGGTTGTTCGAGCAAACCAGAGGGACGTTGATGTTCAGCTTTTACCTTTGAACATGTGAGACATTTCGCAACAAAGGTGGCGATATCCTTCATCATTCCAGGCTACCAACAGGACATACGCATATCTTGGTACATCTTGTCAGCACCAGGATGAAGGGAATATCTCGATTTGTGTGACTCCATCATCAGAAAGTCTTGAAGGTTTTCACGATTAGGAATCCAGATACGATTGAGATAGTATAGAATACCATTAGATTTAGACACAAGATCTTTTTCAACACCACCTCGTATCTCAATGGAAAGACTACCTTCGTTAATAGAGGCGTATTGAGCTTTACGAATGCGGTTTTGAAGATCGTTGACGAGTTGGAGACAACGAATACCCTTTACATGAGTTTTACGACTAAGCGCGTCGGCTACTACATTCGCTTTACCTGGATGGTAGTGAATTTCGCAGTCGTAGTCATTTAACAATTCCACCCAACGATGTTGAAGCATGTTCAGTTCCTTTTGGTTGAAGATATGTTGAAGGCTCTTATGGTCGGTGAAGACCACACACTTGGTACCATAAAGGTAGTGTCACCAAATCTTCAAGGCAAAAACAACTGCGCCAAGTTCAAGGTCATGAGTAAGTAGCATATTTCTTCTCATGTATTTTGAGTTTCCTTGATGCGTAAGCGATAACCTTGTCCGGTTGCATGAGAACACAACCAAGACCAAGGTTTGAGGCATCGCAATACATGACGAAGTCGTCGTTACCATCAGGAAGCGCAAGGATAGGAGCACTGCATAGCATGTCCTTGAGCGTTTGAAAAGATTCCTCTTGTTCGGGACCCCAAACAAAATTTTTATCTTTTTGAGTCAAAGAGGTTAAAGGGACGGAGATCTTAGAGAAGTTGGAAATATAACGACGATAGTAACCAGCAAGACCAAGAAACGAACGGATTTCAGACGGAGACTTAGGTGCGATCCAATTATTCACAGCTTCAATTTTAGCGGGATCAACATGGATACCAAGTTCGTTGACGGTATGACCAAGGAATTGAACCTCTTTTAGCCAAAATTCGCACTTGGAGAATTTGACGTATAGACGTTTAGTACGAAGAAGTTGAAGGATAAGACGCAAGTGTTGCCCATGCTCTCCTTGAGTCTTGGAGTAGATAAGAATATCGTCGATGAAGACGATCACGAAATGCTCTAAGTACGCTTTGCACACGCGGCTTATCAAATCCATGAAAACAGCAGGTGTGTTGGTCAAACCAAAGGGCATGACCACGAACTCATAATGACCATAACGCGTTTGAAAGGCGGTCTTAGGTATATCATCCTCGAGGACTCGAAGTTGATGATACCCAGAACGAAGATCGATCTTTGAGAAGCAGGTCGCGCCTTGCAATGGATCGAAGAGATCGTCAATGCGAGCAAGAGGGTATTGGTTCTTGACAATAAGCTTGTTGAGCTCAAGATAGTCAATGCACATACGAAATGACCCATCTTTCTTTTTAACTAACAAAATGGGAGCGTGTTAGGATCTGACTTTCTTAGATTGTGTAATTTAAATGTAAATGTAAATGAAGATGAAACAGAGAAATTATAGTGCAGCGGAATTATGGAAATAAACTTTAATTACACAATCAAGGAAGAATAGTTATAAGCAAACATGTTTTCCATTGAATCGAATGATTATATCATATTACAATAAACTAAACAACTTGCATGCATGCACTAGACTCCCCCTCAGCCTGAGCTTAGTGATTTGTTCGTACAGAATGACTTGTGAAGAAAGAGCTAATGGAACAGTATAGAGTACTGTACTATTTATAATACAGCCCAAACCACTGAGCATCTTTGCTGACGTCACCATGAAAGTAACATCTAACCTCCTAACAGACTCTAAACACTGTTTTATACAAACACTGATTACATAGACACTGATTACATTAAACTACTGATTCATCATTCCACTGTTGTAGCCTAAGCACTGATGATGAGCATCAGTGCTTTCTTCATTGAGTCATCAGTTCTTTGGTCTTCAACAGCACTTAGTAGAGAACAGTAGATAGAGCTTCAGTCTTTAAACAGATCAGGTCTTTGGCTAATAGATGTTGTGCTGATCAGTGCTTTGGAGTCTATCAGTTGCTGAATAACCACTGTTAAGGGGAGAATCTTGTACAAGCACTACTTATGAAGATCAACTGTTCTGAACCAGTTTTGGTTTTTATCATCTGTTCTTTTTGGGTTTGAAAGTATAGACCAACAATCTCCCCCTAGAACAGATGATGCCAAAACTCTTCATTATTCAAGATCTTTATTGTCTCATCAACATTTCCCTAACTTGCCCCTTGAATTGTAATTCAAAGTTCTGGGAATCTTCATCATCCTCATCCCTGCAAAGTTGAAGTTCTAAGAGATCTTGGAGGTCAGCTACACTCAGACCTAGTGCATCCTCCCTTGTAATGTGTTCAACTACTCCACTGGACTTGAGCAAGGTCAATACGTGGGTCCTTTGATCAGACTTCCACTTTATTATTTTTGAGTTCAGTGGGTTTCTTGGGAGAGTTTTTATTGTTGATGAGTTTGGTGATGGAGGCCTGCTCATGAATCTTTTGGCTATTTCCTGTAGCTTTGCTGAGTCAGGATTATCTTGAATCATCTGCTTGATGGCTGCTTTCATGATGTCAGCTTCTCTTTCTGCATCTTCTTCTTCATCAATCTGTCTTTTTCCTTTTTCTTTGATTTAAGGCAATGATGGAGGTGTCAGATGATGTGAACAAAGTTTTTATACAGAGGGTCTGCTGCTGTGACTCATCAGGCTTTTTGTCTCTGAATGCTGGTTTCTTTGGCACTGTAGGATCTGTCTCTCTTCTTTTTTCAAGCTTCTCATACACCATGTCAGTGTAATGCCTAGACCATTTTGATATGGACTTTGCTGAACCATATTTGGCTGCAACCAACTCTTGCTTCTTTCTTTTGTATTCCAAGGTAAGATCTGCAATAGCCTTTTTGTACTTATTCCAATCTGGTGCTGATCTTTTCATACCTGGATCATTTCTAACTCTTTCAATTCTTCTTGCTTCAGCTTTAAGTGCAATGAGTGGCCAGTCTTTAAATTGTTCAACCATGCCATGATAGAACTTGTCTCTCATGATCAGCTCTAAGAGATCTTTTCTCATCTCCTTTTGTAGGTGAGGATTTGGTGGTAAGTTAGACATCTCTTTGCTTAAGTCTCTTGCATAATCTTCCAATTTCTTGACTTTGCTCAGTAAAAGTTGCATTCCACTTGAGATGCTATTATTACTTTCTCCCTGACCTTCATACTTGGCTTGTAATTCAGCCTGCATTGCTTTGAGTTTTAAATACTCATCCAAGTTCTTTGGAGGTCTAAAACCACAAAGAGAAGGGAATTTTCTTTTGGCAAGATCATCCACTGTATAGAATTGCCTCATTTCATTTTTAACTGCAGGTAATTCCAGTGGGTAGTTTGCTGTTAATGGAACAACCCGTGCAGGATCATGTCCTTTAAGTGTTTTTGGATCAGTGATTGGGTTTGCTAATTTTGGAGGAATGAATGATGGAGGTTTGGTTTGATTGAAGGGTGCATATGAAACAGGAATAGGTGCAGGAATGTCATCATCATTCATCTGGAACTTTCTTTTTCTTGTATATACCTTTTTAGGTGAAGGGATTTTTGTTTGAGGTTTTGGAACAGAAAGGGTTATGGCTTGGGAAGGAGTGTTTGAAGTGGTGGATGACTGACTAACAGCTGTGGAAACAACTGGTGTCTCAACCACTATTGTCATTACAACTGTTGTAGTGTCAAGTGTCATCTTCTGCTTTTTGGTAGGTGGTTTTTGTGGTGAAGATGTAGGTTTGGGTGTGTCAGTGGTTGATTTTTCTTATTCACCAGTGGTTTTGAGACCAGCAGTGTTTGGCTTTTTGGGTGTTTGTTTTTGTGGTGGTGGTTTTGAGAATTTGGCAAGTGGTGGTTTAATGCATTTCTTTCTGGTGGAAATGCCAATATTCTGAGTCTTTATTTCCCATTCCTTTCTTTCCTTTTGTTCCTTTTTCCATTGCCTTTCCTTTGTTTCATTCTGATTTTGAACTGTCTTTCTGTTTTTCTCCACTTCATCTGCATGTTTATTAAGGGTTTCATCAACTCCCTTTTTCTTTTCCTTAACAGGTGTTTCAGCAGTGGTTGTTTCAGAAGACTTCTTTTCAGTTTCTGGCTTTTGATTTGGCTTTTTCCTGGGAGTAGGTCTGCCAAACTTCTTCATTTCATGTTTCTCCCCCTTTTAGGCATCATCTTGATCATCATCATCTTTGTAGATAGATGCAGGGGCTGAGCCAGTAATTTGAACCAAGGCCTCTTTGATGGCTTTTATGTCAGCTTGAGTGTCCTTGTATCTTGCATCAACCATATTTCTGAGAATTTCCAATTGATGGTTGTGCTGGGTTTCTGCAAGTTCTCTTTAAACCTTAATGATTGGTTGAACTGCATTCCAGAGCTCTTGAGAATACTGTTGTGGCGTAGGTTGACTTTTGGAAACTTCTACCAACTGTTTAATCATATCTTGCTTGTTATTAACAGTGGTTTCTATTGTATTGAGTCTCTCCGTCAATTCCTGATATCTTAAACCATCACCCAAGCTAATGGGATCATCTGAATTCCCACCCGTAGTGGTTGTATCAGCAGTTGGACCAGGAGAAGTCTCCAATGGTTCATCCACTGATGCCCCTTTGTCTTGATAGCATCATCAGTGGTTGCCTTCAAGGGAGTCTTATTGATGTAACTACTGTCCAGGTGTAGATCGGTGGATCCAACACCTGTAGTAGTTGTTCCACTTGAACTACTAACAGGAATTTCATGAAACTCTTGTAGTGTAACCTCCTCAACTGTTTGTGGGATAACCAATTGAGGTATTTCAGACACAGCCAAAGTTATGGTTGTACTCTCAGTAATGTGTTGGTGAGAGGGGTTGTTTTGAGTCTGAAGCTCAATGGCATCAAACAGAGGTATTATTGATGGTGGTAATTATGAAGAAGTGATAGGAGTTGAAAGAGAGTTTGCCCAGGGAGAAGGGCTATTAAACATATCCTCAAGTGAGGTATATGCTTCATTGTGTGGTGTCCCTGTGCTTACAACCTGTTCCCTTTGGGAGGAAGTAGGAAGAGTTGAGGTTTTGGGTGGAGATCTGACGAACTGTTGTGAGGAAGTAGCAACAGTGGTTGTTGGTGACTTTTGTGTTGTCACTGGAGTCACTTCTGGCATCTCATCTTCTAGAAGGTCCTTTTTAGAGGGTTTGGTGGGCTTTTTGGGAATTTTCTTCTTGGTCTTTTTGGGAAGGGTTGGTGGGGGTTGAACAGCAGTGGTTTGGCTACTATGGTCACCAAGAGGAGTGGGCTCAACAGCAGAAACCTGAGGAGCAGATGTGGACTCATCCAAATTTTGCTCAGGCTCCTCTGTTTGTGTTTTTGAAGGTTTTGACTCTGACAACCTTGTAAAAGTTTCAGCAGATAAACTATTAATTTGAAAAGAAGCACCTTGGACAAGCACTTGTGCATTGTCTTTTGATACTTTCTGCTGTAAATAATTGCTCAAAAACCTTGGAAACAACATAAATGGTTTCTTCTTATCTTTGATATTATTAACATTTTTAACCAAATCATTGAAAATTTCTTCGGAGTAATTAAAATCTTTTTCAGCTATAATAGCATATCCCAAGTATTGAATTTTCAATGGAATTTCTTTGAAAGCTGTTGTTTTGTTTGAGACACATATGAGCAGGGTATGGAATAAAAATTTCATGGGAGGTGGAAAATCTCCCTTTTGTAAAGTAGCTTTTGTCATTTGACCTTCATACCCTCTTTCGATCAAAAGTCAGTTTGATACTCATCTTTAGGGAAAGAAATTTTACCTGTATGATCATTCATCTCAAAAACTTCTGATATGGTTTGTGGTGTGATTGAAACAAGAATTTCTCCTACTTTTGAAGTACTAGCCCAAGGCTTTTTCTCTTGAACTTCAACTTTTGCATTTTTCCAGAAATCGCGTAGGGTTTCTTGATAGATGGGTGCGTTGCAGGTCAACAAAGTTTTGTACTTTGAAGATGAGAGAGTATCAATGATTGAGTGGAAATATTTGTTTTTGCTTGTTTTCTCAAGTGTACAAAGGTAGTTATGGGGGTTTTTGAGTGCGAGTGCCATGGTGATTCGAAGAAATTTGCGAATGGAAGAAGATGAATGAAGAAGATGGAAACCGCTTTTGAAGGAATTTTGAATTCGATTCGGCACTGAAACCTCTGATTGGAGTTTTAATCAGGGTTTTATAAAGGTGAAAAGTGAATGCTGATGTGGCAGCGGTTACAAAGATTGGAAGGCTAAGAACTGTCCACGTGACAACCTCTGATGAAAATGGATGACAGTTGTTTAGGAAATCACTGATGAACAATATCAGTGGTTTACAGTAGTGAAAATGAAAACAGTGGCTGATTTTAACTATCAGTGGATAGCCATCAGTGATTAAAACACTAATGTTTGAGCAACATTGATTAACAAGGAAAATGGATAAACGGGGGTTGACTTACAGCAGTGGATAATCTTTAACAAACATGTATTTGAACAAAACAGTGGTTGTAACAGACTTTAAAGGATTAATAAAAACTTTCATTTTTGACTATTTTTAAGGATGGATTTTTGATTTTCTGAAAACATTTTGATGCTTTATTCATAGAAAAACAGGATTTTGCATGTTATTCCATGTTAAGCATGCCAATTCTAGAGATCTAGCTTTCAAAGGTAGATGTGTCTAATGCCTTTGTAAGCACATCTGCCAGCTGATCCTTAGTTGGAACATGATGCAGAGAAATCAAACATTTTTCATAGCAATCCCTCATAAAGTGATGTCTGATGTCAATGTGTTTGGTGGTTGAATGTGAAGCTGGATTTTTGATGATATTTTCTACTACTTGACTATGCAACATGAGGGGTGTTTTTAAAGTAGGGCTGCATGCTTTTTGCTTTGCCAAGATACTAAGCAATCACCTAGAAATTGGCACCCTCCTGATGTGGATTTCCTTGTTGCATTGCATCAAGCAAAGTCACTATATGAGAAACCTGAAAGCTTAACATTCACATTAGCAGGGTACCAGATACCAAGTGTGGGAGCACTTTTTATGTACCTAAGTATCCTTTTCACAGCTATGAGGTTAGACTTCCTAGGGGCTGATTGGGATCTTGCACGCACACATGTTGCAAACATGATGCCTGGCCTAGATGTAGTTAGGTACAATAAAGACCCAATCATGCTTCTATATAAGGTTTGATCAACCAGATCATCCTTTTCATTAGTCATTATTAGCTTGGTGGTTGCCATGGGTGTACTACATGGTTTACAATCATTCATCTCAAATTTGTTTAAGAGTTCTTTAGCATATTTGCTTTGATGAATGAAAGTACCATTTTGCAGGTGCTTTACTTGGAGACCAACAAAGCACTGTAGTTCACCCATTGCACTCATCTCAAACTCAGCTGTCATGAGTTTTCTGAACTCTTCACACATTTTGTGACATGTGCTTCCAAAAATGATGTCATCCACATAAATATGGATAATCATCAGATCTTTCCCTCTCCATTTTAAAAACAGTGTTTTTGTCAATTTTGCCTCTTGTGAAGCTAATAGAGAGAAGAAAGGTGGAAAGAGTTTTTACCAGGCTCTAGGTGCTTGTTTCAAGCCATACAAGGCTTTATTTAGCTTGTAGATATGATTTGGATTAAATGGATCCTTAAAACCAGGAGGTTGACAAACATATACATCTTTTGGAATCTTACCATATAAGAATGCACATTTAATGTCCATTTGAAACACCTTTATGTTGTGGTTGACAGCAAAGGCCAAGAACAGTCTGATAGCTTCCAATCTTGCTACAGGGGCAAAAGTTTCATCATAGTCAATGCCCTTTTCTTCTCTGAAACCTTGAACCACAAGCCTTTCTTTATTCTTGACAACAATGCCCCTTTCATCAGTTTTATTTTTGAAGACCCAATTTGTGCCAATAGGACTCACACCCTTTGGCAGCGGTACAATTTCCCATACTTGTTGTCTTTTAAACTGTTGGAGCTCTTCTTGCATAGCTTCTACCCAACTGTTTTCTTTTAGTGCCTCTTGGTACTTGACTGGTTGATGGAGTGATATAAAGCCAACAAAAAGACAGATGTTTTGGGATTGACTTCTGGTGAGAACCCCTTCACTGATGTTGCCAATGATTTGGTCTGGTGGACGAGACTTCAGGAAGATTAAATCTCCCTTGTATGGAACAATGGCATTAAAAGGTGAAGGCTGCAGATGTGAATCATCTGAGCTAACAATTGTTGGTGACTTTGGTGATCCAACAGCTGTTTGATAAGGAGGTGGAGGGATAGGAGGTATTTGTGTGACACCATGTTGATTTTTATCCACTGTTGGCAGATTATTATCAACAGTGGTGGATGATATGGAGGCAGAGGTTGAAGGGCTACTTTGGTCAACAACTGTTAATGTAGCAGTGGCTGAGCTTTGACAGCTGTTTTGAACATCTGTTGCTCTAGAAATGGATGTGAATTTCTGTTGTGGAATTATAATTTCATATCCATTGTCTGGTGGAGGAGTTTAAGGTGAACCTGCACTGTTAGTCTTGACAGAAATATTTTCAAAAGTGAATTTATCTGGATCAAATAACTCAGTAGGGTTTGCAGGGATTTTCAGTGAAGAAAGTTCATTGAACTTTACATTCAAAGTCTCTTCCACACACCTAGTCCTAGTGTTAAACACTTTGTAGGCCTTGGCAGTGGATGAGTATCCCAAGTGATAACCACAATCTACTTTGGCTGCAAATTTTGAAATTGAGTCTTTTAAGTTTAAAATGAAGCATGGGCAGCCAAATACTTTAAAGTATGAGATTAGTGGTTTGATTTTATACAGAATTTCATAGGTAGTCTTTTGATGCCTGGGGTTTATCAAAACTCTGTTCTAGACATAGCAGGCAGTGTTTACAACCTCTGCCCACAAAGTTAATGGCAAACCTGAATCTGCAAGCATGGTTCTGGCTGCTTCAATCAATGTTCTGTTCTTCCTTTCAACAACCACATTTTGTTCTGGTGTCCTTGGGATGCTGTACTGCCTTACAATCCCTTTTGACACACAAAACTCATCCAACTCCCTATTTCTGAATTATGTGCCATTGTCACTTCTAAAGACTTTGACTGGCAAGTCAAATTGCTTTTCAACCTGTTTGACAAAGTCTTGCAAAATGCATGCAGTGTCATCTTTAGATTGTAAGAAATAAGTCCATGTAAACCTAGAAAAATCATCTACAATTACCAAACAATATCTTTTCTTTTTAAGGCTCATGATTTTTACTGGGCCAAACAAATCCATGTGCAGGATTTGCAAGCACTTGGTTGTTTTGGACTCTTCAATGAACTTAAATGAACTTTTATGCTGTTTTCCTTTTAAACAGGAAACACAATGCTCAGGACAGGTGAATAATTTTTGTGGGAGACCTTTTACAAGGCCTTGTTTTGACAAAGCAGTGATTGCCTTAAGATTTGTGTGCCCCAATCTTCTGTGACATAACTCTGTCTCTTTGTTAGAGGCAGCTGAGAACAGACAGGCATTAGTCATAGGGCTCTCTTTTGACAAATCAACTACATAAACATTGCCACTTCTTTGAGCAATAAGTTGAGTTTTTCCAATTTTTATTATTTCTTCAATCTTTTTGACCATTTCTGGTCCAACAATCTTGCAACTCTCCTTAGTAAAGAATGACCCATAACCTTTGTCACTCATTTGTGAGACACTAAGGAGGTTGAACTTTAGATTGTCAGTGAGATTGACATTTTCAAACTTGACTTTTCCAGACTGAACTGTTCCAGACCCAACACTTTTCCCTTACTATTATTACCAAAAGATATATCACCCCCTCCATGAGTTTTGAATTCTTTGAGTAGGGCTCTACATCCAGTCATGTGCCTAGAGCCTCCACTATCTACATACCAAAGACTATCTAAGCATGTTGAAAATCCCTGCACATCAAGTAAATAATTAGTTCAGGAGGGTCTCTAAAGCAAATAAGGCTTTGGATGGGGTCACAATAGTGTCAGAGTCAAGTCTAGGAACATGGACAGTGGTTAGCTCAGGGGTTTGAACAGCTTTTGTAGCATTTCTCTCTAACCATTGTTGTGGGCCATTTCCTATCAGATGTTGATATCCAAAGGGATGCCTGTTCACTTTTGGTTTAGAAGGCTTTTTGTAAACCTTATAAACATGTGGGACCCTTTGGTATAGAGGTTGACCTTTTCCTCTTTGGAATTGGTTGGCAGGTGATGCATCTATCACTTGCACATCTCTTGGAACAGTGCTTTTGCTCAGCTGTTTTGTAACAGCTGTTTGGACAGATACAAATGGTTGTTTCTTTATTGGTTTATTTGATGAACCCATGGGTTTTTTTGCAGTGTATTCTTTCTTTTTAACCTCAAAGGTTTGAAGGTACACACACTCATGAGTGAGATGGTTTGATTTTCCACAGATGGTGCAACTTTTTGAAGGCATAATGATACTGGTTTTGTTAATGTCATAGGCTTTTAAGTGAAATCAATCTTTTGTTAAATGATTTTTCTTTTCACAAAAGTCACAAAACAAATTTTTAACTTTTTCTCTTTTTTTCCTCTTTTCAGACTCCTTTGCAACAGAGTTTTGAACCACTGTTGGGATGTCCTTGAGAGGAATTACCTTGGCCTTTGGTGCTTTCACACCATCCACTGTAGAAAAATCCATTGGTTTGAAATTCTCAAGGATATCACACTCATCATACCAAGTGGGTTTAAATTGGTATTTCTCCATCTCCTCAAAGGTTGAGGACCCCTTTGGTTTTTCAAGAGTGATTTTGTTACCATGTTTATCAGTTATTTTTTATTTCTTGACCATCCTTGTTTGTTGGTATTATCTCAACAATGTTTTGAACAGACTCATTTGCAGTAGTGTTTTCAACTAGGTCATTTTTCCTGAACCCTATGCCAAATTTTACATTGCTTTTGATCTGTTTCTCAAGCATAACCTCATAACCTTTGCAGGATTGCACCCATTTTTCACATGTGATTTGGATGGATTCCAACTCCTTTTTACAGGTATGATATTTTTCTATCATGGCCTGAAGTTGATCCTTGGTTATGCTATGCTCATGCTTGAGGTTGCAAATTTCATTTTCTTTTTCAGACAATTTGATTTTTAGTTCTTTAAAAGACCTTTCAAATTGTATTTCATCCTTGAAGATTTTGTCACTAAGGTTTTCATTCACCTCTTTAACATTAGCAAATGCTATGATGCATTTGTCTAAACATAGGTTTTTGAGGACTTGAGGTGATACCTTAGCTGCAGCCATCATGGCACAGTCACAGGCACTCTCACTTTCATTGGGCTTTTTCTCTTCTTCTTCAACAGGCCATGGGTCAGACAGTGACTCTATCAGTGGTTCAGGTTTGTTTTTCAACAGTTGTTCACCAACAACAGTAGTAACCACTGCTTCAGTAATTGCATCCACTGTTTCAACACTGGATCCTCCTTCTTTAGTTTCCAGCCCTTCTGGGATAGACTCTAATGCTGCAAAACATAATTCGTCACTAGAAGCAAAATTTTTAGCATATAGAGCAAAGTTTTCATCAGCTAAATCTTCAGGCAAACTACTCCAATCAACAAAGCCTTAGGTAAAGAAGCTTTGCTAATCTGCTTGAGCAGATGTTTGGGTAGTTTGTTGAGGTTCAGCTTGTTGCACCTGAACCTGGGGAGCTTGGGCATGGACACACTGTATCTGTGGAATATGGGTTTGGACATAGTGCACAGGAATAGGTGTTACAGGGTGTGCATAATGAGCAGTGTTTATATCAGCAGCAGGGGCATATTGGGAATAATGCACAGTGTTTTGGTTATTTTGAGGTCTTGGACTAGGATGTGTGATGATTTGTCCATTATTCTGACTCCTACACTCTTTAGCAAAATAACCTAGCCTATTACACTTGTAACATTTTATCTTTGATTTATCCTACCCTACTTTCAAGTTCCCATGTAACCCTAGAAATTTTCTCCCTGTTTTCTTATAAAACTTGTTGCTTCTAACACTCAGCAGTGCAAGTTGGTGCAAAATATCCATTTCCTCCATATCAGTTGGATCAAAGTGCTGGAGATCATTGAGTTCAAAGGATAAGTTTTCTGAACTCTGGTTTTCACTACTAGCTGTGAAAGCATAGTTAGTTGAGTAAGAATCAGAGTTATTAAAAGCTCCACCAGCAGTTATGTCAATATAATGATCATAACTCTGCTCCTTACTACTACTAGAATCCTCTTGACCAAGAAGTGTTGTGCTACAAAATGTATAGTCATCAGCAACCTTCCCAGACTCTTGTAACTTTTTTTCTGGTTCAACTCTCTCTCATAAGTGAGGAGTCAACCATGAAGTTGAGTCAGACTTAGTTCTTTGAACCCAATTGAATTTCTGGTTACAAAAGCAATTGTGTCCCATTTTTTAGGAAGTGACCTTAGAAACCTACTATTTAGAGTTGATTTTGCAAATTAAACATTAACAAGTTTCAATTCACTAATGAGACAAGTAAAACGTTCAAATTGTTGTGTTAGTGATTCTCCTTTCACATGGCAGAATGTTTCATACTGTTGATTCAGAACTTCCCTGTTATTTTCTATCACCTCTTCTGTACCACTGAACTGTTCCTTTAAGGCATCCCACAACTCTGTGGCACTATTACAGTGTAACAGTCCAGCATAGATGTCATTAGGAAGAGCTGAGGCTACTATGCTAAAAGCCTTTGCATCTAGTTCAATTTTTTGAAAATCTTGTTCTGAATAATTTTCAGGGCTTTTAGGCACAAAGCCTTTGGGATCTTCAGCACTAGGCACCTGTGGAACATGTGGTCCATAGATGACTGACTTCCAACAGCCAGGTATTTTTTTGTGCCAGGACATGACCCATCCGATGTTGCCAGATATTGTAGTCGGATCTGACAAGCATCGGTGGTTTGAAAAGAGTCCCGGTGTTGTGAGTGTGTTGTGATTGTGACGTCATTCTGATTGTTTTACAGATCTTGAATAGTCAACTTTTATACGTGATTATACCTTACTCTGTTTTTCAACTTAATACGAACAACTGAAAGTATCAATGAATTCGAGCTGAACTTTTACGTCAAAATGATTGTTAGATCAAATTTGACTGTCCAAAGCTCTGATACCAATTGTTAGGATTTGAGTTTCTTAGATTGTGTAGTTTAAATGTAAATGAAGATGAAACAGAGAAATTAAAGTGCAGCGGAATTATGGAAATAAACTTTGATTACACAATCAAGGAAGAATAGTTATAAGCAAACATGTTTTCCATTGAATCGAATGATTGTATCAAATTACAATAAACAAAACAACTTGCATGCATGTACTAGACCCCCCCTCAGCCTGAGCTTAGTGATTTGTTCGTACAGAATGACTTTTGAAGAAAGAGCTAATGGAACAGTACAGAGTACTGTTCTATTTATAGTGCAGCCCAAACCACAGAGCATCTTTGCTGACGTCACCATGAAAGTGACATCTAACCTCCTAACAGACTCTAAACATTGTTCTATACAAATAGTGATTACATAGATACTGATTACATTAAACTACTGATTTTTCATTCCATTGTTATAGCCTAAGCACTCATGATGAGCGTCAGTGCTGTGACATCTGTGCTTGTAATCATTGTATAAACCTTAATCAGTTCAGTTATCAATAAAATAATGTTATTTGATCCCAATATTTGTTTGTTTATGTTTGACATTTCGCATATTTTGATTTTTGTTCAATTTCAAACTCTATATCGCTTTTTGGAGAGTTATACGCAAACCGATGTGTAAACGTAATCAGTTTAATGCGACAAACACTCTGGAACATCAATTTATGCTTAACATACCCTAAATATCCTTTACATAACTTAGAAATAAGTTTTGAAGGCTTTGGTATGGCAAAATCAAGTTTATTCGCTTATAGTGACTAATTTCGACAAACTGCGAAAGTATGCCAATTCGTACTGTAACGAACATTCCGGAACATGATCATAAGTTAAACATACCCAAAATATCCTTCACATAGCTTAGAAATAGGCTTTGAGGGGTTCGGTGTGCAAAAATAAACTTTTTGGTCAAACACGGACTAAAAGCGTCAAAAAGTGCATAAGTTTGCATTCTCGCGCATATCTTACGTTCTTAACATATCCGGACATCCAAAAATTTTTGTAATCATTAAAATATTTTATTTTAGTGATTGGCATGCTAAAATTCCAGTCGTCATGTAATTTGGATCGTTTTTCACGTCCGTTCGTGTTTCGTCATAATTAACCGAATATCGTGACCGTACGACCAAACGAACTGACATTCGAGATATTTTCAAGCATATTTTATGTCCCCTATACTTTGGCAACATTATTGAGCCTTGAAAATGGGTTAATGGGGCTTAAACGTGTCAAAAATTAACTTTATAGCATGCAAGGACCTGTTCTGCCAAAAATAAAACTTTTGCAAAAACATGCTCCCTCATGCCACGCGCCAGACCCAAGTGCTCCTAGCGCGTGGCGCGAGAGCGCCCTTTTTCAGCAGAGCAATTTTCAGCAACTGGGTTGATTTTCAGGGATTTTTATGCAATTTTTGCAATACTTGGAGCTGGTTTTGGACTCCCCTAGTATTGTAAAACAGTGGATACACATGGAGGGCCAAGACTGAAGCTCAAAACTCGAGGAACGATCCTAACGATTTTGGAAATCCTATATAAACCCACCCCCATTTCACTTCACACTTGCACAAATCAGAATTTCTCTCATTTCTGGACAAATTGAGACTATCCCTTCTGGTTGAAGGTCCTAATCTTCTGGTTTTCTTGTTCTATCTTCATTTCTTGGACCTCTTGTAAGCTTCTTTCATGCTTTTATGCGTTTTTAAGCATGAAAGTCAAACAGTGTTTGACTTTCTGCTTTGACCAGTCAATGGTCAACACGAAGTTCGTTTGAACTTCGCAACGTGAGCGTAATCACGATGGTCATATTCCTTTGTGACTATACCTACTGATTACCACGTTATTTAGGCATAGTGACGAGTCATAGTTTCGGTCAAAATACACGTTTATGCGTATTTTGCAACCAAACTATTCTTGGGTATCGAAACCCTTTGTTTTGATATCAAACTTGTTTTCTAACTTCGTTAGACATGTTTTAACATGTTTAACTCGTCACTTTAGGTTTAGTGCTTATATAGGGTCGTAAGATAAGCGGTCTAAACAATCGCTTAGACTTTCGAACCTGACCCGTTTGGTCAATCATTAGGATTCGACCAAACACATTTTGTGACCATAGTTGCATAAGGAATAACCTTCCGAGGTTATACTTTATGGTCACTTAGTCTATTTAGTTGTATGATTGGAAATTATATGCCTTAGGAAAAATGACCAAAATGCCCTTTTACGCCAAAATTCATTTTAAGCATATGTAACATAAATTTTGACATTTAAACTGATTAGGTAACATTTTTAAACATGTTAAGGCATATATTACTTGTCATAGGACTAGTTAGGCGGTCCGAACGTGTTTTACGCGAACGACGCGTTAAAGTAGCGTAAGCTACCTAAACGGGTCGTAATTGGTCGTAAGCACTTAGGATAGGTTCCATTTTAGAATGTAGGCTTCGTTAAACCATATTACATGAGTTCATATGCTCATTTGATTTACGAAACCACATTTTATCCGATCCTCCGATTTAGGTCCGTTTATTAACATAGTTACCTATATTAGGTGCCGTTTGATTCCGTGATCTTTCTAGCATTGTTTGGGGGTTATCCAAAGACTATTGAGCAATCTCAAGTGAGTACATAGACCCCCCCCCTCTTTTAAATGTTTTCAAGGTGATTATGTGAGTACATAGTCCCCTCTTTTACTGTTTTGCAAACATTTTGGGGTAAAACACATGTGCCTACTTGTTACTTCCGTGCTTTCCATGTTCTTATATCATACTTGCTATGTTCATTAGTACACGCATAGTACATGATTTCATTATGTTTTTGCTATGTATGTCCATTTAGTGCATACTTAGTGCATTGTTTTACATTACATTTTATGCTATGTATGTCCATTTAGTGCATACTTAGTACATTGTTTTACATCACATGCTATGTATGTCCATTTGTTGCATACTTAGTACATTTGTTTTACATCACATGCTTACATTTTGGTATGACATTTGGTTTGTTTAAATGGGACAAAATACGTTCATTAACATTGGCCATGCTGTTCGTTAGTAGGTAGTGGTACCATAGGAATTGACAACTCCCGTTCCTGAAATCCTAGGTTTGTTTGGATGGAAGGAATGACCGAATTCGATACACATAATTCAGATAAACCTTTAATTTGTTTAAGGATTTGTCGCCACAGTCTCAAGGCTTGAATGTATTCATTTTCACAATACCGCATAGATGTTTGTATCAGTATAGCATGCAGTTATTTTACAAAATATAACTTTGATTTATTTCAATACCTTGTTTTGTACATTTTACATATGGTTTAGTTGATATATTTCACTTGCCATACATGACATTTGGTTACACATTACATGATTTACATTTGACAATAAACATTGTTTACACATGAACATTTTTTACATTTGTTTACACATTACATGATTTACATTTGACAATAAACATGGTTTACACAATAACATTTGACAATTGGTTTAAACAAGACAATTTTGGTGGTTTGTTTGGGTAAGTGATTTAAGTAAGGAGGCGTGTGTAATATGATAAAAGCATGGTGGATACGCCGCTGGTACATCCTATATATAAGTGCTTTTGTGATATTACATATCGTAGCATTATTTAAACCATTTCAAGTTAGACATATTACATTTTACATAAATAACCAAGTAAAATGAGTTGTATAAAAGAAAATGTTTGTAAAACAATGTCTTGTGAAGATACGTAATAACAAGATAATAACAAGTTAATAACCAGGAAAACAATTATGTGCTTATGTGTTTATGTGTTGACCCAATCAAAGTTGTCTCAAGCTTGTTCAAATTCTATCCATTTCACATTATAAAACAAATTGTGCGAACTGTGCAAGAAATTACGTAATTATGGATGCATACATAATTATGGAATTTAGTGCACAGAAACCACAACAAGTTTTGTCATGTGTCTAGAGTTAATTCTATTCATTTCCATTTCTGATGAAGCACCCGTTGAAAATGACTTCGTCTGTTCATTTTCCTTTCTGAAGAATGTCCGTTGAGGGAAATGAGTATCCTTTTGAGTTAATTCTATTCATTACCTTTTCTAATGAAGCACCTGTTGAAAATGACTCCGTCTGTTCATTTTCGTTTCTGAAGAATGTCTGTTGAGGGAAATGAATATCCTTTTTCTATTCATTTCCATTTCTGATGAAGCACCCGTTGAAAATGACTCCGTCAGTTCGTTTTAGTTTCTGAAGAATGTCCGTTGAGGGAAATGAATATCCTTTTGATTACTCCTTCATTTCCGTTTCTGATGAAGCACCCGTTGAAAATGACTCCGTCCGTTCATTTTCGTTTCTGAAGAATGTCCGTTGAGGGAAATGAATATCCTTTTGATTATTCTTTCATTTCCATTTCTGATGAAGCACCCGTTGAAAATGATTCCGTCCGTTCATTTTCGTTTCTGAAGAATGTCCGTTGAGGGAAATGAATATCCGTTTGATTATTCCTTCATTTCCATTTCTGATGAAGTACCCATTGAAAATGATTCCGTCCGTTCATTTTCATTTCTGAAGAATGTCCGTTGAGGAAATGAATATCCGTTTGATTATTCCTTCATTTCCATTACTGATAAAGTACCCGTTGAAAATGACTTCGTCCGTTCCTTTTCATTTCTGAAGAATGTCCGTTGAGGAAATGAATATCCGTTTGATTATTCCTTCATTCTCATTTCTGAAGAATACCCATTGAAGAAAATGATTATCCGTTCATTTTCATTTTCGTTTCTGAAGAATATCCGTCGAAGGAAATGACAGGATTATGCTTTGTATATCTTTGATGGTTATTTAACACAAAGTCACAGACAGACTCCTTGGAATAAATTTCAGGACGAAATTTCCTAAAGTAGGGGAGACTGTGACACCTGTGCCTCCGCAACCATCAAACAAATACCAAATCAATGAAATATTGTGTTTCATACTTGGGATTTGTATAAATATGTTTATCGTGTGCACATATCAATTCATGTTTGATTTCGAGCTTTAAATCGCTTTCTGGAAGGCTATACGCGATACTGATGCGTAAATATAACCAGTTTAATGCAACAAACACTCCAGAACAGTGACATAGGCTTAACATACCCTAAATAACCTTTACATAACTTAGAAATAAGTTTTGGAAGGTTTGGTGTGCCGAAATCAAGTTTATTCGATCACGGGGACTAATTTTGACAAACTGTGAAAGTATGCCGATTCATACTGTGACGAACATTCCAGAACTTTCGCGCATATCTTACATTCTGAATATATCCGGACATCCAAAAATTTATGTAATCATTAAAATATTTTAGTTTAGTGATTAGCATGGTTCTTCATTTGGGTTCTTTGCTCATTTCATTCAATATCAGCTCTAAGTTGGGGTTTTCACTTGTTGAAGCTCCATACCTGAGTTTTCTTGATCTTGATCCTAGCTTGGACCCTTTGTAAGTCTCCTTTCATGCTTGTTTATGTATTTCAAGCATGAAAGTCAAACAGTGTTTGAATTTCTGCTTTGACCGGTCAACGGTCAACACGAAGTTCGTTTGAACTTCTTAACGTGAGTGTAATCACGATGGTCATAGTCCTTTGTGACTATACCTACTGATTACCACGTTATTTAGGCTTAGTGATGAGTCATAGTTTCGGTCAAAATACGCGTTTATGCGTATTTTGCAACCAAACTATTCTTGGGTATCAAAACCGTTTGTTTTGATATCAAACTTGTTTTCAAACATTGTTAAACATGTTTTACATGTTTAACTCGTCACTTTTAGATTAGTGCTTATATAGGGTCGTAAGATAAGCGGTCTAAACAACCGCTTAGACTTTCGAACCCGACCCGTTTGGTCGATCATTAGGATCCGACCAAGCATGTTTAGTGACCATAGATGTATAGGGAATAACCTTCTGAGGTTATACCTTATGGTCACTTAGTTTAATTAGTTGTATGATAGGTTGTTTATATGCCTTAGGTAAAATGACCAAAATGCCCTTTTCATGCATAATTGGATTTTAAGCATATGTAACTCAAACTTTTGTCACTTAACTGATTATGCAACATGTTTAAACATGTTTAGGCATATAATACTTGTCATAGGACTAGTTAGGCATTCCGAACGCGTTTTACACAAACGACGCGTTAAAGTAACGTAAGCTACCTAAACGAGTCGTAATGGGTCGTAAGCACTTAGGTTAGGTTTTGTTTTAGTATGTAGGCTGTGTTAAACCATATCATATGAGTTCCAACACTCATTTGGTTTACGAAACCTCATACTATCCGACCCTCCGAGTTAGGTCCGTTTATTAACATAGTTACCTATACTAGGTGCCGTTTGATTCCGTGATCCCTCTAGCATTGCTTGGTTGTTATCCAAAGAATTCTAAGCATCCTCAAGTGAGTACATAGTCCCCTCTTTTACTGGTTTCAACTATTTTGGGGTGAAACACATGTGCCTACTTGTTACTTTCATGCTTTTCATGTTTTTATATCATATGCTTGTTATGTTCATTAGTACACATATAGTACATGATTTCATTATGTTTTGCTATGTATGTTCACTTAGCATGCTAGCACATTGATTTTTATATATTACATTTTGTTGCATATGTTCATCCAGCATATGGACACATTGTTTTACTTTTTGAACTGTTTGAACCGTTGAAACTGTTGATTTGTATGAACCGTTTGAAACTGTTGATTTATATGAACCGTTTGAATCTGATTGATTATGAGAACCATTTGAAACTGATTGATTATATGAACCGTTTGAAACTGATTGATTGTGTGAACCGTTTGAAACTGATTGATTATATGAACCGTTTGAAACTGTTTGAACAGTTGGGTTAGGGAAGTGATTAGGTAACGGGGCGGGTGTAATGTGTTAAAACCGTGGTGGATACGCCGCTACTACTTCCTATATATAAGTGCTTTTAACACATTATATATCGTTGCGTTATTTAGATCACTTGGGCAAGGTTATCAAAACAAAGTTATATTACAAGGTTTTTCTAACAATATAAGACATTCGAGTTTTATTTCAAAAACGATTTACAATTTGGGTTTACTTAAACAAATGTTTTGAGTAAGATTCATGGTATCGAGGTTTTATAAAACAAATCTGTTTTGACATGATTATTCCAATTTACATTACAAACATTTTTCAAAACTTGGTTTTCTAATTATCAATTAACAAAGGTGTTCAAGTTATATTTTTAAAACATAAACGAGCCATGAATCTGACACTCACATAAAACCTAGGTACTCGCCGACATTTTTATGCTGACGTATTTTCACATGTGTTTCAGGTACCATAGTTGGTGATGTTTGATGATGGTATTGATGCATGCTCACATAGGAATGGACGAGGCCTTAGTGACTTAATAACAATGAAAGTCTATTTGTTCATGTTTTGTTTCTAATTTCAATGTAATGTAATACATTCAATTCAACAAAATAGAACTTCAATCCATGTGTTATGAAACAATGATTCTGTTACAACACTCCCCGACGTTTCCACCACGATTTGTTGTTTTACGTGGTCGGGGTGTGACAGAAAAGTTGGTCGCCTGAGCCTGATTCTGATTCTGATTTGCGTTGGCCAGTCTTGGACACTTGTTTTTGTAGTGGGTCGGATCCCCCCAGTTATAGCAAGAACCAGGCGGGTAGTGAGGTCGTGCAGCTTGAGCCTGTTATTGAGTAGGAGGCTGAGCAGCGTGCTGAGCTGGGTTCTGAGCTGCTCGATTCTGATTAGTAGGAAGGCGACATGTGGTGACGAGGTGACCAGATCTTCCACAATTAGTGCAAATGAGGCGCGAGCAGACAATGAGGTGGTAAACGGTACGTTCTTTGTAAACAATCAGTCTGCTTCTGTTCTTTTTTATTCTGGTGCCGATAAGAGTTTTGTGTCGTTGTCTTTTGAGCCATTGCTTCGCATGTCTAGAACAAAACTAGGAAAGCCTTTGATAGTAGAAGTTGCCAGTGGTGATCCCATTGTTCTCAATTCTGTTCTTCGTAACTGCCAGTTGAACCTTAACAACCATCTTTTTCCTATTGACCTTACACCGATGCAACTTGGGAGTTTCGACGTTATAGTGGGTATGGATTGGTTAGCCAAGCATCACACAGAGGTAGTTTGTTTTGAGAAGATTGTTCATGTACCTCTCTCAACAGGTGAGATCCTAGAGGTTCATGGTGAGAAACCTGCTAGTAGTCTCAAGCTCATGCTTGTACTCAGGCTCAGAAGTATCTGTGAAAGAACTATGTGGCCTTCTTAGCACATGTCATAGCAGATAAAGGTAAAGGTAAGTCTACTCAAGATATCCCTGTTGTTCAGGATTATCCTGATTTGTTTCCTGAAGAGTTACCAGGTTTACCCCCAGCGCGCCGAGTCGAGTTCCGTATTGATCTTGTACCTAGTGCAAATCCTATTGCCAGATCTCCATATCGTCTTGCACCGTCTGAAATGCAAGAGTTGTCTAAGCAGCTTCAGGAGCTTTCTGACAAAGGTTTTATTCGTCCTAACTTTTCACCTTGGGGTGCTCCCGTTCTTTTTGTCAAGAAGAAGGATGGATCTTTCAGGATGTGTATCGATTACCGTGAGCTTAACAAGCTTACCATCAAGAATCGATATCCCCTACCTCGCATTGATGATCTCTTTGATCAGTTACAGGGTGCTACTTGTTTCTCAAAGATTGATCTACGTTCTGGGTATCATCAACTTCGTGTGCATGAAGAAGATATTCCCAAGACAGCTTTCCGCACTCGATATGGGCATTATGAGTTCGCAGTTATGCCATTCGGTTTGACTAATGCTCCTACTGTTTTCATGGACTTGATGAATAGGTTCTGCAAGCCTTATTTAGATAAGTTTATCATTGTTTTCATTGATGACATCTTGATATACTCTAAGACGCAAGCTGATCACGAGCAACATCTTCGTCTTACCCTGGAACTCTTGAAGTAAGAGCAACTTTTTGCCAAATTCTCTAAATGTTAATTTTGGCTTAAGGAAGTTCAATTTTTAGGACATATTGTCAATGAACAACGTATTCATGTAGATCCCTCCAAGATTAGTGCGATTAAGGATTGGGATACGCCTACTACACCCACCGAAGTTCGTTCATTTCTTGGTCTTGCGGGTTATTACCGCCGCTTCATCAAAAACTTCTCAAAGATTGCAGTTCCTCTAACTGCTCTAACCTAGAAGAACAAACCCTTCGAATGGGGATCCAAACAAGAAGAAGTGTTTCAGACCTTGAAGCAGAAGCTTTGTGATGCGCCTATTCTATCTTTGCCTGAAGGCAACGATGATTTTGTCGTGTATTGTGATGCATCAAACTTGGGTCTTGGCTGTGTTCTCATGCAAAGGAACAAAGTCATAGCATATGCATCGAGGCAGTTAAAGATACACGAGAAGAACTACACCACTCATGATCTTGAGTTAGGTGCAGTTGTATCCGCTCTCAAGATCTGGAGACACTATTTGTATGGTACAAAATGTGTGGTATTCACTGACCACAAGAGTCTTCAGCACATCTTCAATCAGAAAGAACTCAACATGAGGCAACAACGTTGGGTTGAACTTCTAAACGACTATGATTGCGAAATCCGCTACCATCCTGGTAAGGCGAATGTCGTGGCTGGCGCATTGAGTCGTAAGGAACGTGTCAAGCTTCACTGTATCAAAGTTCGATCTGATATTCAAACCCGCATCTCTCAGGCTCAACACACTTGTGTTGTAACACCCCGACCACGTAAAACAGCAAAACGTGGCGGAAACGTCGGGGAGTGTTATAACAGAATTATTGTTTCACAACCATGGTATTTAAAGTTATGTTTTATTTATAAACAAAGGTGTCACATTGTCTTAAAACAACTAAAACAAAGAGTACATCACATAATTAAACTAGTTCTAGCTTCGTTTTAAGTCACTAAGGCACAGGTCCGCCTAAGTGTGTCTTGATCATCCTATGCAACAACTCCTGAAAACACATGTGAAAATAGGCATGTCAGCATAAAAATGCCTGTGAGATATATAGGTTTTGTTAAAATAGGATTCATGACTTAAGTTTAAAGAAATGTTTAATAAAATTAGTCATGAATCTTGTTAAAAGTGTTTTTTCTTTCATAAAACATTTGAAAGCGGTAATAAAATCAGATGATATATATATATATATATATATATATAAGAATAATGTATGTTTAAATGAACAACCAAGTAAAAATGAGTTTGTATAAATTAAGTTATTTGTAAAACAATGTTTAAGTGAAAATATGATGTAAGTGTAATATGTCTAAACTGAAATGGTTTAAATAACGCTACGATATGTAATATCTTAAAAGCACTTATATATAGGAAGTACCAGCGGCGTATCCACCAAGCTTTTATTATATTACACGTCGCCTCGTTATGTAAATCACTTAACCAAACAAACCACCAAAATGTAATGTTCAAACAAATGTTGTAATGTTATTGTGTAAATAAATGTGATGTATAGTAAATAAATGTTCAAACAATGTAATTGATATAAAACACATTTTAAACCAAAGATATGCTTTGTAAAAATGCATGCTATACTGATACAAACACTTATGTGGTAATGTTAAACGTATACATTCAAGCCTTGAGACTGTAGGATAACCTTAGAGTAAAGGTTATCAAAAACGTTTTCGGATTCAGTCATTCCTTTCATCCAAACAAACAAACCTAGGATGTCGGGAATGGGAGTTGTCAAGTCCTATGGTACCACTACTTACTACAGAGCGGCGTAGCTAATGTTAATGAACGTATTTTAGTTCGTTGAACAAACCAAATGTCATACCAAATCTAAGCATTTTTATGAAAACAATGTGCCTAGTATGCTAAGTGAACATACAAGGTAGAAGTGTAAAACAATGTGTCCATATGCTGAGTGAACATATGCAACAAAAATGTAATGTAAAACAATGTACTAAGTATGCACTAAATGGACATACATAGCATAAAATGTAATGTAAAACAATGTACTAAGTATGCACTAAATGGACATACATAGCATAAAATGTAATGTAAAACAAATGTACTAATATGCAAAAAAATGGACATACATAGCAAAAACACAATGAGATCATGTACTATAAGTGTACAAATGAACATAACAAGCATATGATATGAAAACATGGAAAACACGAAAGTA
The DNA here is from genome assembly GCA_030545235.1 of Helianthus tuberosus. Taxonomy (NCBI): domain Eukaryota; kingdom Viridiplantae; phylum Streptophyta; class Magnoliopsida; order Asterales; family Asteraceae; genus Helianthus; species Helianthus tuberosus. Next base: position 66,185,587 of record CM060427.1, on the reverse strand, counting down.
ACAAGTAGGCACATGTGTATCACCCCAAAACATTTTAAAACGGTAAAAGAGGGGACTATGTACTCACTTGAGATTGTTCAATAGTCTTTAGATAACCACCAAGCAATGCTAGAAAGATCACGAAATCAAACGGCACCTAATATAGGTAACTACGTAAATAAACGGACCTAAATCGCAGGATCGGATAAAATGTGGTTTCGTAAACCAAATGAGTGTAAGAACTCATGTAATATGGTTAAACAAAGTCTACATTCTAAAACGGAACCTATCCTAAGTGCTTACGACCCATTATGACTCGTTTAGGTAACTTATGCTACTTTAACGCGTCGTTCGTGTAAAACGCGTTCGGACCGCCTAACTAGTCCTATGACAAGTAAAATATGCCTTAATATGTCAAATATTGTTGCCTAATCAGTTTAGATGTTAAAAATTATGTTACATATGCTTAAAATGAATTTTGGCGTAAAAAGGGCATTTTGGTCATTTTCCTAAGGCATATAAACTACCTATCATACAACCAACTAAACGAAGTGACCATAAGGTATAACCTCGGAAGGTTATTCCCTATACAACTATGGTCACCTAATGTGTTTGGTCGGATCCTAATGATCAACCAAACGGGTCGGGTTCGAAAGTATAAGCGATTGTTTAGATCGCTTACCTTTACGACCCTATATAAGCACTAAACCTAAAGTGACGAGCTAAACATGTTAAAACATGTTTAACGAAGTTTGAAAATAGGTTTGGTATCAAAAAAAAGGGTCTTGATACCTAAAAGTAGTTTGGTTACAAAATACGCAAGAATACGCATTTTGGCCGAAACTACGACTCGTCACTATGCCTAGATAACGTGGTAATCAGTAGGTATAGTCACAAGGGACTATAACCATCGTGATTACGCTCACGTTACGAAGTTCAAACGAACTTCGTGTTGACCATAAACTGGTCAATGCAGAAAGTCAAACAAGGTTTGACTTTCATGCTTAAAACGCGTAAAAGAACGAAAGAATACTTATAAAAGGTCCAAGAATGGAGGTTTTGATCTAATAATTCCTAGGTATGAAGGTTTTATCCTTCAACTTAGGGAAAAATCTGATCAAATGTGGGTTTCAAGTGCAAAGGGGGTAGGGTATTTATATATTTCGGAGAGCCGTTCAGATCGTTCATCAAAAACCGAGCTTTGATCTCCACCGGACACATCATACCCACTGATTTGAATACCATGGGCACCTCCAAAAGAGCCCATAGGATCATAAAAACCATTTGCAAGTGACCAAAACAGATGGAACAGCTAGAAAATGAATTCTGCTAAACTGGGAGCTGCTTACGGACCATATGCAAGTCCCCTTACGGTCCGTATGCTTTATGCAGACCAGCAACTTTCGTAAAATGTCAGTTTTGGTCCCTGTGCGCGTATTGTCGTGTTTTGGCACTTCTAACACCCGTCAAACCCATTTTTAAACTCCATAAGGATGTTAAAGCATAGGGAACATGAAACATGCTCAAAAATATGACGGATGTCGGTTCGTTTGGCCGTACGGTTGCGTTGTTCGGTTAATTACGACGGAAGTCGTAACGGACGCGAAAACGATCCAAATTGCGAAACGAATGAAGTTTTGACAAGCCAATCACTAAAATAAAATATTTTAATGATTACATAAATTTTTGGATGTCCGGATGTATTCAGAAAGTAAGTTATGCGCGAAAATGCAAACTTATGCACTTTTTGATGCTTTTAGTCCCTGAATGACCAAAAAGTTTATTTTTACACACCGAACCCCTCAAAGCCTATTTCTAAGCTATGTGAAGGATATTTAGGGTATGTTTAAGTTATGATCATGTTCCAGAATGTTTGTTACAGTACGAATCGGCATACTTTCACAGTTTGTCGAATTTAGCCCCTGTAAGCCATACCAAATTCTTCAAAACTTATTTCTAAGTTATGTAAAGGTTATTTAAGGTATGTTAAGCATATATTGATGTTCCAGAGTGTTTTTCGCATTAAACTGATTACGTTTGCGCATCGGTTTGCGTATAACTCTCCAGAAAGCGATATAGAGTTTGAAATTGAACAAAAATCAAAACATGAAAAATGTCAAACATAATTAAACAAACATTGGGGTCAAATAACATTGTTTTATTGATAACTGAACTGTTTACAAAGATTACAATTCACAGATGTCACATGTGTCTCATAAGACTTGATGGGTAAGGAATTACCCTATCACATTAAGCCTGATCTTGAACTGAAGGACAATGGATTGTATTATTTCATGGATCGTTTATGGGTCCCAAGTCAAGACAATCTTCGCACCTTGCTTATGGATGAAGCTCATAAGTCTCGTTATTCTATTCATCCTGGTGCTGACAAAATGTATAAGGATCTTCGTACTCAGTATTGGTGGCATGGTATGAAGAAAGACATTGCCTTGTACGTATAAAAATGCCTTACTTGTCTTATGGTTAAGGCTGAACATCAACATCCTTCTGGTTTATTGGAGCAACCAGAGATTCTAGTTTGGAAATGGGAAAACATTGCTATGGATCTTATTACCAAACTTCCGCGCACTAAGAGAGGTCATGATACCATCTGGGTAGTTGTTGATCGTCTTACAAAGTCAGCACATTTCTTGCCGATCCGTGAGGATCTATCTGCTGACAAGCTTGCTACAATCTATGTGGATGAAATTGTATCTCGACATGGTGTTCCTTTGAACATTATTTCTGACAGAGATGCTTGATTCTCGTCTCGTTTTTGGAGAACCATGCAATCTGCTATGGGAACACAACTTAACTTGAGCACAGCTTATCATCCACAATCAGATGGCCAAACTGAAAGAACAATCCAGACTTTGGAGGATATGCGTAGAGCTTGTGTGATCAATTTTGGTGGTAGTTGGGATTCGTATCTTCCGTTGATTGAATTCTCCTACAACAATAGTTATCACTCCAGCATCAACATGGCTCCTTTCAAGGCTCTCTATGGTCGAAAATGTCGTTCACCAGTCTGCTGGAATGAGATTGGTGAGGCTCAGCTTACTGGACCTGACCTCATTCTAGAGACAACAGATAAGGTTAAGAAAGTTCGCAATAACCTTCAGACAACTCGAAGCCGTCAAAAGAGTTACGTGGACCGACGACGCAAGCCCTTGGAATTTCAAGTCGGTGATCACGTATTACTTAAGGTCTCACCTTGGAAAGGTGTGATCAGATTTGGAAAGACAGGAATACTTGCACCTTGATATGTTGGACCATTCAAGATCGTCGAAAGAATCGGTAAGGTAGCCTACAGACTCGAGTTTCCTCATGAACTTGGAAACGTTCATCCAACCTTTCACGTGTCCAATCTCAAGAAGTGTTTAGCTGATGAGAACCTCCACATACCATTTGATGAAATTCGTGTTAATAACACGATGCGTTTTATTGAGAAACCTGTGGAAATAGTGGATCGTGAAGTCAAATGGCTCAAACGCAAGCGCAATCCACTTTTCAAAATTTGGTGGGAATCTAAACAAGGACCAGAATTTAATTAGGAATGTGAAGATCAAATGAAAGTGAAATATCCACATCTATTCTCACAAGTTTCCTCTAAATAAATTTTGGGACGAAATTTCCACAAGTAGGGGAGACTGTGACATCTGTTCTTGTAATCATTGTATAAACCTTAATCAGTTCATTTATCAATAAAAAATGTTATTTGATCCCAATATTTGTTTGTTTATGTTTGACATTTTGCATATTTTGATTTTTGTTCAATTTCAAACTCTATATCGCTTTCTGGAGAGTTATACGCAAACCGATGCGTAAACATAATCAGTTTAACGCGACAAACACTCCGGAACATCAATTTATGCTTCACATACCCTAAATATCCTTTACATAACTTAGAAATAAGTTTTGAAGGCTTTGGTATGGCAAAATCAAGTTTATTCGCTTACAAGGACTAATTTCGACAAACTGCAAAAGTATGTCGATTCGTACTGTAACGAACATTCCGGAACATTATCATAAGTTAAACATACCCAAAATATCCTTCACACAGCTTAGAAATAGGCTTTGAGGGGTTCGGTGTGCAAAAATAAACTTTTTGGTCAAACAGGGACTAAAAGCGTCAAAAAGTGCATAAGTTTGCATTCTCGCTCATATCTTACGTTCTGAACATATCCGGACATTCAAAAATTTTGTAATTATTAAAATATTTTATTTTAGTGATTGGCATGCTAAAATTCCATTCGTCATGTAATTTGGATCGTTTTTCGCGTCCGTTCGTGTTTTGTCGTAATTAACCGGATATCGTGACCGTACGACCAAACGAACCAACATCCGAGATATTTTCAAGCATATTTCATGTCCCCTATACTTTTGCATCATTATTGAGCCTTGAAAATGGGTTAACGGGGCTTAAACGTGTCAAAAATCTACTTTATAGCATGTAGGGACCTTTTCTGCCAAAAATACAAATTTTGCAAAAACAGGCTCCCTCATGCCACGCGCCAGACCCAAGTGCTCCTGGTGCATGGCGCGAGAGCGCCCTTTTTCAGCAGAGCAATTTTCAGCAACTGGGTTGATTTTCAGGGGTTTTATGCAATTTTTGCAATACTTGGAGCTGGTTTTGGACTCCCCTAGTATTGTAAAACAGTGGGTATACATGGAGGGCCAAGATTGAAGCTTAAAAATCGAGGAACGATCCTAACGGTTTTGGAAATCCTATATAAACCCACCACCAGTTCACTTCACACTTGCACAAATCAGAATTTCTCTCATTTCTGGACAAATTGGGACTATCCCTTCTGGTTGAAGGTCCTAATCTTCTGGTTTTCTTGTTCTATCTTCATTGCTTGGACCTCTTGTAAGCTTCTTTCATGCTTTTATGCGTTCTTAAGCATAAAAGTCAAACAGTGTTTGACTTTCTGCTTTGACCAGTCAATGGTCAACATGAAGTTCTTTTGAACTTCGCAACGTGAGCGTAATCACGATGGTCATAGTCATTTGTGACTATACCTACTGATTACCACGTTATTTAGGCATAGTGACGAGTCATAGTTTCTGTCAAAATACGCGTTTATGCGTATTTTGCAACCAAACTATTCTTGGGTATCAAAACCCTTTGTTATGATATAAACTTGTTTTCTAACTTCGTTAGACATGTTTTAACATGTTTAACTCGTCACTTTAGGTTTAGTGCTTATATAGGGTCGTAAGATAAGTGGTCTAAACAATCGCTTAGACTTTTGAACCCGACCCGTTTGGTCAGTCATTAGGATTCGACCAAACACGTTTTGTGACCATAGTTGCATAAGGAATAACCTTCCGAGGTTATACTTTATGGTCACTTAGTCTATTTAGTTGTATGATAGGAAATTATATGCCTTAGGAAAAATGACCAAAATGCCCTTTATGCCAAAATTCATTTTAAGCATATGTAACATAATTTTTGACATTTAAACTGATTAGGCAACATTTTTAAACATGTTAAGGCATATATTACTTGTCATTGGAGTAGTTAGGCGGTCCAAACACGTTTTACGCGAACGACACATTAAAGTAGCGTAAGCTACCTAAACGGGTCGTAATGGGTCGTAAGCACTTAGGATAAGTTCCGTTTTAGAATGTAGGCTTCGTTAAACCATATTACATGAGTTCTTGTACTCATTTGGCTTACGAAACCACATTTTATCCGATCCTCCGATTTAGGTCCGTTTATTAACATAGTTACCTATATTAGGTGTCGTTTGATTCCGTGATCTTTCTAGCATTGCTTGGCGGTTATCCAAAGACTATTGAGCAATCTCAAGTGAGTACATAGACCCCCCTCTTTTAAATGTTTTCAAGGGGATTATGTGAGTATATAGTCCCCTCTTTTACTGTTTTGCAAACATTTTGGGGTGAAACACATGTGCCTACTTGTTACTTTCGTGCTTTCCATGTTCCTATATCATACTTGCTATGTTCATTAGTACACGTATAGTACATGATTTCATTGTGTTTTTGCTATGTATATCCATTTAGTGCATAATTAGTGCATTGTTTTACATTACATTTTATGCTATGTATGTCCATTTAGTGCATACTTAGTACATTGTTTTACATTACATTTTATGATATGTATGTCCATTTAGTGCATACTTAGTACATTGTTTTACATCACATGCTATGTATGTCCATTTGTTGCATACTTAGTACATTTGTTTTACATCACATGCTTACATTTTGGTATGACATTTGGTTTGTTTAAATGGGACACAAATACGTTCATTAACATTGGCCATGCCGTTCGTTAGTAGGTAGTGGTACCATAGGAATTGGCAACTCCCGTTCCTGAAATCCTAGGTTTGTTTGGATGGAAGGAATGACCGAATTTGATACACATAATTCAGATAAACCTTTAATTTGTTTAAGGGTTTGTCGCCACAGTCTCAGGGCTTGAATGTATGCATTTTCACAATATTGCATAGATGTTTGTATCAGTATAGCATGCAGTTATTTTACAAAACATAACTTTGATTTATTTGAATACCTTGTTTTGTACATTTTACATATGGTTTAGTTGATATATTTCACTTTCCATACATGACATTTGGTTACACATTACATGATTTACATTTGACAATAGACATTGTTTATACATGAACATTTTTGACATTTATTTACACATTACATGATTTACATTTGACAATAAACATGGTTTACACAATAACATTTGACAATTGGTTTAAACAAGACAATTTTGGTGGTTTGTTTGGGTAAGTGATTTAAGTAACTAGGCGTGTGTAATATGATAAAAGCATGGTGGATACGCCGCTGGTACTTCCTATATATAAGTGCTTTTGTGATATTACATATTGTAGCGTTATTTAAACCATTTCAAGTTAGACATATTACATTTTACATAAATAACGTATCTTCACAAGACATTGTTTTACAAAGAGTTTCTTTTATACAACTCATTTTACTTGGTTATTTAATTAACCATACACCTTTCTTTTATATAATCTGATTTCTTATCACATTTTCGCATGATTTATAAAAGAAAACACTTAACAAGATTCATGACTAATTTTTATTAAACATTTCTTTAAACTTAAGTCATGAATCCTATTTAACAAAACCTATCTATCTCACAGGCATTTTTATGCTGACGTACCTATTTTCACATGTGTTTTCAGGAGCTGGTGCATAGGTTTGATCAGGATACACTAGGGTGGACTCGGGCCTTAGTGACATAAAAGAAGCAAGATTAGTTTAAATGATGTTATGTACTCTTGTTTCTTTCGTTTAAAGACAATGTAATCCTTTTGTTAATAAATAAAACATAACTTTAAATACCATGGTTGTGAAACAATAATTCTGTTAAAACACTCCCCGACGTTTCCGCCGCGGTTTCGTTATTTTACGCGGTCGGGGTGTGACAAGTTCTTTCTTCATTGAGTCATTAGTTCGTTGGTCTTCAACAGCACTTAGGAGAGAACAGTAGATAAAGCGTCAGTCTTTAAACATATCAGGTCTTTGGCAAACAGATGTTGTGCTGATCAGTGCTTTTGAGTCTATCAGTTGCTGGATTACCACTGTCAAGGGGAGAATCTTGTACAAGCACTGCTTATGAAGATCAACTGTTATGAACCAGTTTTGGCTTTTATCATATGTTCTTTCTGGGTTTGAAAGTATAGACCAACAGATCGCCCCAAGGAGATATCCTAGGGCGTATAAAGCCTTTATCAAGAAGCTCTTGAAGTTGGCTCGAAAGCTCTTGCATCTCAGAGGGTGCTAAGCGGTAGGGAGACTTAGCGACAGGCGTAGTGCCAGGCAGTAAATCGATACGAAAGTCGACAGAACGAGCAGGTGGCAGACCAAGAAGATCATCGGGAAATACATCAGGAAAATCACGTACAATGGGAACGTCGCTTATGCTTGGGCCTTTGTCCTTCTTTTCCACAATATGGGCAAGAAAGGCGAATGTACCCTTGCGTAAGCATTTGTTCTCTTGAATACATGACATAAGCTTGAGACCTTGAGAAGGTTTCTCGCCATATACGTGTAGAGAATCACCGTTTGGAAGAGAAAGACGTATAAACTTTTTAGAATAAACGACTTCAGCACGTACCCCCCTAATCTAATCCATGCCTCCTATGATGTCAAAGCTACCCATTTGCATGGGTATAAGATTGATTGAGAATGTATGATCGTTGAGAATTAAGGAACACTTGGAAAGAACGGAATCGATAGTGACAGATTTACCATCAGCGACTTCGACAGCGAAGGATCTTGGCAACTTAGAGCGTTTACACTTAAGCAAAGGTTCGAATTCTAAAGACATAAAACTTTTATCGGTGCCAGTATCAAATAGAAAAGAAGCATAAACATGGATCACAAGAAACGTACCAGTGATGACGTCGTTTTCATTTTGCGCTTGAGCGGTGGTGAGGAGAAAAGCTTGGCCTCTAGCGGGTTGTTGTTTAGCCTGTTGCTGCTGCTGCTGTTGCGGTTGATTACACTGAGGACACACGTTGGCTAAATGATTAAGATCACCACACTTGAAACATGCTCGCATAGGAGCAGCTTGAGTTTGAACTTGGTTAGGAGCAGTGTTGGCAACGATGGCTTGATCTTGAACAGTCTTTTGGTTAAAACGACAGCAATTGGCGAAATGCCCAAGCCTGCGGTAGGTTGCGCATTTGCAACATGGGGTGCAAGTAGGGTGATGGTAAGAGCATTGGTTACACTTGGGCTATGTCCTAGTGTAGTTTCTTCTTGGTGGTTCGAGGGTTCTGGGGATAACGGCAGCTACTGATTGTAAAGGCTGAGGGTTTGGCGGAGTGATGACCGCACAGTTTTGGCTTGAAGCCTTCCGCTTCTTGCCTTTGTTTTTCTTGGATGGTTGAGATGGTGAAGGTTCAACAATGGTGGTATCGGTTGTGGCTTGGTGCGCACTCTTTGTTGAAACCTTGTCATAGGTCCCATGAAGAACGTAATTGTTGTTAAGCTTAGTAGTGATACGAAAAGCATCTTCGGTGGTTTTGGGGCAAGCGACGGCAACATGGTTAATCAAGGTGGGTACAAGACAACAAATGAATTTGGCTACAGACTTGGGGACGGTGTCGACCTGCCCAGGGCAGAGGACACTAAGTTGCTTAAAACGGGTAATCAGACCATCGACGTCGCTCCCCTTTTGTGTTAGGTTCCAAAACTCGTTCTCCAACTTTTGGAGCTCGTGGGGAGGACAAAATTGGTCCTTCATAAGTTGCTTAAGCTCGTCCCAAGGTAGGGCGTGTGCAGCATCGTTTCCCCTTTTGTTGCGTTCGGTGGTCCACCATTCGAGTGCCCTTGAACGGAAAAATCCAATTGCATTCAAGGTTCGTAGGTCATCACGACACCCACTTTGCAGAAATGTGAGTTCAATCACGTCAAACCGATTCATCATGGTGGTAGCGCCATCTTTTCCAGTAAACTCCAAGGGTTTACAAGCCATGAATTGCTTGAATTGGAACGTCGGTTTGGGGGTTTCCACATTCGAATCAACAGAACCATGTGGAGAGTCGGTGTTGGTCTGAATCCTACTGACAATGTCTGGTATGACCTTAGCCATTTGCTTGGCCATGAATTTCATACAATCCTTTTTCGACATGGATTCAGAGTTAGCATTGGAGGTTGAATCTTTCTTCGATTTGGAGTCGGAGGTGGATTCCTTATTGCTCTTCTTTGTCAATTTCTTCGACACGGCATTGGACGACATCTAAGAATCGAAAGAGAAGGAGCGGATGAGACTTGATCATAAATTCAAAATAGGTTTTGCATGTATAAGCATGTAAGAATGACGTATCAGGTACGGTTCACATATTTAGCATGAATTTAACAAGTATTCAACAAGTATAAAAACGTATTAATGCGTAAAAAGAGTATAAATTTAGTTTGTTCACGAGAATTATTATTGGTTTTAATTGCGCGAGACGTGTGAATTGTGTAACGGTTTTGAAATGAACGTGGTAACAAGTATAAAATCACATATAAATTGAATCACATAAAAGAGAGGCTCATAAAACATAGGATTGTTTCGGGTAGAGAAACGTTGACTATTCCAAAGTGAATCGAAAGTCCTTTCAAATTAGAGAAATGTGCTTTGGCCTATAGGTAAGATACTCTCTTCGAGAAGCGATTAACGGTATCTTACCCTTCCCGTTACTACACGTCTCTAATCGATTGAAACAATCAAAACTTTGGCGAGATTGAAAATCGAGGAATGGGACTTAATCGACAAGATGCGGGTTTCACCCCTAACTTGACGATTTCGTACCCTAATGTGGTTCGTACTCGTCGGGTCAAAATTAAATTTTGACACTTTGAAGAGGGTCCACTAGAGTTTGAATTGGAAATTTACCATTAACATGTGGATTTCACTCCTAACTTAATGGCATAATTTCATGCAAAATAAAGAATAAGAGGAATGAGAGTCGTTTACCAAATTGTGGGTTTCACGCCTATTTTGGTAAACTCGTCTCTTTTGTATAAAGAGTGTCTTCAAGTCTTCAAGTGTATTGTGTAAAATGTCTTAAGAAAGACATTATGTAAGCATTAAGACCAAAAAGAAGAGAAAGAAGCAAAGTAGGAAGAATAACATTTTAAGCATGAATCAAGAATGGTCAAAAATAAGGTACCTACTATAGACTAGGTAGAACATGGCAATTCTACCTAATTCCCTATAGTTATGGCTCTGATACCAATATGTCACACCCCAACCAATGGCGGAATCATCGGAGTGGGACGAAATAGATTGCAAGAGACTTCATAACACTAATGGTGACAATGAGATCGGTGAAGGTCAGCTTACTGGACCTGAGCTCATTCTGGAAACATCAGACAAAATCAAGAAAATTCGCGATAATCTTGTGACAACTAGAAGCCGTCAAAAGAGTTATGCGGATTTGGGACGCAAGCCCTTAGAATTTCAAATCGGAGACCGTGTCCTACTCAAGGTGTCACCTTGGAAGGGAGTGGTGAGATTTGGAAAGAAAGGAAAACTTGCACCACGATATGTTGGACCATTTAAGATTGTTGAAAGAATTGGAAAGGTTGCCTATCGACTAGAACTACCTCCAGAGCTTGGAAGCATTCATCCGACTTTTCACGTGTCCAATCTGCGAAAGTGTTTAGCTGATGCTGATCTTCACATTCCTCTCAACGAGATTCAAATCGATGAAACAATGCACTTTGTCGAGAAACCTGTGGAGATAGTGGAATGTACATACAAACAGTTGAAGAACAAACGGATTCATTTGGTCAAAGTTCGCGAGTTTACTTGGGAACATAAGGACCAGATGAAGGCGAAATATCCGCATTTGTTTTCACAAGAATCCTCTAAATAAAATTTCGGGACGAAATTTCCTAAAGTAGGGGAGACTGTGACAACTGTGTTCTGAAATCATCGTATAATGTAAAACAATGTCATTTATCAATAAAACAATGTGTTTTGGTGTTATTATATGTGCAATTGTGTTTAATGATTTTACAATTTGATTCGATTACGATTTCAAGCTTTAATTCACTTTCTGGAAGGTTATACGCAAACTGGTGCATAAACGCAATCAGTTTAACACAACGTACACTCTGGAACTGTGTCGTAAGCTAAACATACCCTAAATATCCTTTACATAACTTAGAAATAAGTTTCGAAGGATTCGGTATGGCAAAAACATGTTTATTTGAACTAAAGGACTATTTACGACAAAACTGCGAAACGAACGTGGGTGACCGCCCGGATAATATTTAAACCCCGAAAATATTCTGTTATGATTAAAATTTTATTTAAATCAGGTCCGTGTTGAAAAATAAATTAAAACGCATAAAAACATTATTTTTCAAGTTTAAGCGCGTACCGTGTGTTTCTGCGCAACACAGTGCTTCTACTGCAAAACGTAGACAACGCAGCCAGTCTTGGCAACTGAAATTTATTTCAGTAATATTTTGGCGAGTTTATTTTTATAGAATAATAAAAATAATTTAGAACGCCATAAACCAGGATTTAAACGCTAGATAAAATACCCGGTAGCCAGTTAAATACCTGTTTTTCTAACCTACACATATTTAATATATGAAAGTATGCATATGGAGATGTGTTGTCATATGCCTACATTAGAGTTGCCACTTCTCTTTTCTTTGTTGTCACTTATCACTCATCCATGACACTTGTTAGTGCATGTATCTCTAACATATCTTTCCATATCCTCCTTTATATCCTACCAAGATCACAATACTTAGCACCACACTCAAGCTCACTCACTCTCTCTCTCATTTCGGTTCCCCCATAACCGAACCCACCACCACCACACAACATTATCATCTTCTTCAATCTCAAGTCCATTCAAAGCTTTGATGTCCATCCATGGAAGTTGCAAGTTGAAGGGCTTTCAAAGGAGCTTCATTCTAGTTTTCTTCATCTTTGCACTAGAGAATCATCCCTAGCTATAAGCTAGTAGTAAGTCTTATTACACCTTGCTTCATTTTGTTCTTAGTCAAGATATATAGTATGATGAAATTTACAAGAACACCAAAGAGTTTAAACAAGAAATATGAACAAGAAACATGCTGATTTACATTTTCAGCCGACTTCAACAGGCTGTAACTGGACCATTATAAATTGAAAAACTAATTTTCTGAAGCCTAAATTATGTACTTTTGAACAACTGATCTAATGGCACTAGAATCATAATTTTTGGACTTCGTTTACTATTTTTAAAGGGTTATTTTGTAACAGCAGCTCAAGCTGCATTTTTGCTGCTGAAAATATGTGACATGTTTTTGGTCATAATTGGAAATCTATGATGAATCAGCTCATGAAATTTGTACAGTAAGATGGAAACTGATGTATTTGTTATTATCCCACTGGAATTTCGTCAATCAGACTTACGATTAATTTTTAGTGAATTATTCCGTAGACTACGATCAGAAAGTAACAAATCTGATCGCAGTCGGGTAAATGAATTTCTATAAATTATTGGTGATGAACTGGACCCCGATATTTTTACATAATAAAATTTGGATCGTGTGAGACGTTCTGTAAAAATTTGGGAATTTTTTGGAGAAGGTTAACTATTTTATAAAAATCCTCGAAAACAGTCCAGTTTTATATATATTAAAACACAAATGACATAAGTAGTATTTTGCATGTCAAAGTGTGGGTTTTTGATTATTAAAAGCATTCTTATTTAATTTAGGGCAGATAAACAATTTGAGGGATTGTGTTAACATTTAAAAACGCACCCGAAGGTGAGTACATAGATCCCCTCTTTTTACTGTTTTCGATTGTTTTGGGGTGATTCATATGTATCAAAACGATTTCAATATTCTAACGATGGTTTCAAAATGATTGAGATGGTTTATACGAAACTAATAACGATTTCGATAATGTGAACGAACTTGTTGGTAGTAGTTACATAACGAATGACATTCATTAGCATTGATCAAGCCGACCAGTATTAGGTTATGGTACCATAGGATCCGACAAATCCCGTTATCAGACCGGACCCATGGTTATGTGTGGGTTAGGTGGGTAACGACTGAATCTGATGATTGTTAACTTACCCTTTGGTGGTTTGTTAATATGAGAACGAGTGGAACGATGAACGAGTCACAATGGTTTGAATGTTATTAGCGAGACGACCAAAAGTAGTTTTCACAATTAAAACGAGAACGATTTGAACGAGAACGATTGAACGATTTTGAACGGTTTAAACAAATGAACGATGATCCACAACGAGAACGAGTTAAACGATGTCACACAACGACGTTTACAAAACTATATAAACCATACGAGTTTTATTTCGAGAACGATTTATGATTTGGTTTACATAAACAAATGTTTTGGGTTAAGATTCATGGCATCGAGGTTTATAAATTATAACCAATCTGTTTTGACTTGGTTATTCATTTTTCAATACAAATGGTTTACAAAACAAGGTTTTCAAATATCAATTAACAAGGTTTTCAAATATCAATTAACAAGGTTATACGAGATATTTCCACGAGCCATGAATCTGACACTCACACTAAAACTATGTGCTCGCCAGCATTTCTTTGCTGACTTTGTTTTTACATATGTTTTAGGTGAAGTTGCTTGATGTGATTGCTAGGATGCATGTTCACTTAGGACCGGACGAGGCCTTAGTGATTTAATAACAATGATAGACTGTGTTTGACTTGCTTGTTTAACTTTAAGACAATGTTTAATATTCAATAAAACGAAACTCTTTGTATCCATGGTTTGAAACAATAATTCTGTTACAACACTCCCCGACGTTTCCGCCACGATTTGTTGTTTTACGTGGTCGGGGTGTGACAGAAGAAGTTGGTATCAGAGCCAATGGTTATAGAGAATTAGGTTATTAGTAACATTTTGACCTAGACTATAACTTTCTAGGACCCCAACACAAGTTTATTTGCGTTTAGAATTTTTTTAAAACAAAATCCGAATCTGTTTCGAAAATTAATCATCTGTTCTAGGATGTTTGATTGCTAGGTTTTGAACCCTCTGTTGTAAGGTTTTGAACCCTTCCAGTTTGACTCATGTTTGGCTTAGTGCCTTCTGAGTTTTCAAAATCTCGTCAAAGTTTGGGTCTAAATAATGTGAACACGTGCAAACTGGAAGAGTGAATGCCTGTACCCTGAGTTTTCTGTCTAAGGCTAGAGTGTTCGTACAAATCCACATAATCGGACCAGTCACTCTTACCTGGGAACTCTTGGGGTGAGTGTTCACTTATAGGCGAGCGTGTCTTCGCAATACATTATTTTGATTCATTACTTTGATTAGTCATTGCGTGTCATTTGTTTGTTCGAGGTAACAAACAAATGATCGCCTTCCTTGTGTTTTGTCGATACCTCTTTTGTTTTTCCTAATTTTCAACCTCACTCGATTCTCCTATTTCCTTGTTAGATAATGCCTCCTCGACGTGAAGCACAATCTTTTACTATTGAAGAAATTACAGCCCTGGTCTCTCAGCAAGTGGCTGCTGTGCTTCCCGGTGTTGTGACCCAAGTCCACGATATATACAACAACAATAATAAAAACAATAATGCACCGTGTAACTTCAAGAATTTCAATTCTGCTAAGCTGCTAAAGTTTTCTGGGTCGCAAGGAGCAACAGCGCTCCTACAATGGTTTGAGAGTATCGAGAACACATTCAGACATGTGCAGTGTCCGAATGCGCGTAAGGTTGAATTTGCTTCGAGTGTGTTTGAGAAGCGTGCTCTTACGGGGTGGAACGGAGTGATGCGTGACAGGGGTGCCGAAGTGGCATTGGCACAAACTTGGGAAGAGCTTCGAGCTCTCATGATGAGAGAGTTCTGTCCCCGTCACGAAATTCGAGCTTTGGAACGAGAGTTCGACGATCTGAAACAAGACGGGGAAGAACACCATGCGTATACGGATCGATTTGAGGAGCTCAGTCTTTTGTGTCCTACTATGGTTACCCCGTTGGAGAAAGCGATAGAGAGGTATATCGATGGTCTACCCGATTCTATTCTGGATATAGTGACCGGTGTTAATCCTACCACCCTTCGTCAAGCGATCGAGTTGTCTGCTACCCTGACTGAGTCTCAAGTCAGGAAGGGTAAACTCACCCGCAAGGGTGATAAAAAGAAGGCGACTGATTCTGGGAAGGATAAGAAGAAGGGTAAGGGTAAACAAGGTGAGACGTCAAAGAAGTCGAGAAAGCGAAAGGGTGCTCATAATTTTGCAGTAACTGCACAAACTGCTCAGAACCCTCAGAACCCACCAGCTCAACAGCCTGCGAAGAAAGCGTATGCTGGTACCGCACCTCATTGTGCTCGCTGCAACGGTCATCATGTTGCACAACAAGCTTGTAGGCAATGCACAACGTGTGGTAAGCTTGGGCATCTGGCCAACGTCTGTCGTTTGGGTCAGAATCAGATTGTTCAGGGGAATGCTGCTAGATTCCCACCGGGTTCATGTTTCAATTGTGGAGAGATTGGTCACTTCCGCAACAATTGTCCAAGGCTAGTGAATGCAAACGCAAATGCTAATGCAAACCCGAATGCGAAAGTTAACGCAAATGTGAATCCTGCTCGTGGGCGAGCGTACAATCTGAATGCTAACGAAGCAAGGGCTGACAACGAGGTGGTTAATGGTACGTTTCTTGTTAACAATCGACCTGCATCTATTCTTTTTGATTCTGGTGCCGATAGAAGCTTTGTTTCATTATCTTTCGAACCTTTGCTTGCGATACCTAGAACTAAACTGAGGAAACCCTTATCTGTCGAAGTTGCTACTGTTAAACCTCTTGTTCTCGATTCTGTTATTCGTGATTGTCAGTTAAACCTTGATAACCATCTTTTTCCCATTAACCTCACACCGATGCAACTTGGGAGTTTCGATATTATCGTGGGGATGGATTGGTTAACCAAACATCATGCTCAGGTGGTTTGTTTCGATAAGATTGTTCGTATTCCTCTTCCATCTGGCGATGTTCTGGAAGTTCATGGCGAGAAACCATCTAGTGGTTTGAAGCTTATGTCGTGTACAAAGGCCCAAAGATGTTTACGAAAAGGATATGTTGCTTTCCTGGCACATGTCACCGAGGAGAGAGGCAAGAGCAAGAGTATTCAGGATATTCCGATTGTTCGGGATTATCCAGAGGTGTTTCCCGATGAACTGCCTGGTTTGCCTCCAGTTCATCAAGTCGAGTTCCATATTGACCTTGTACCCAATGCCAACCCGGTTGCGAAAGCACCTTATCGTCTTGCACCGTCAGAGATGCAAGAGTTATCGAAACAGCTTCAAGAGTTGTCTGATGAAGGATTCATCCATCCGAGCTATTCGCCTTGGGGAGCTCCTGTTCTCTTTGTGAAAAAGAAAGATGGATCTTTCCGAATGTGTATCGATTATCGTGAGCTTAATAAGCTTACCATCAAGAATCGATATCCCCTACCTAGAATTGATGATCTCTTCGACCAGCTGCAAGGTGCTTCATGTTTTTCCAAGATTGATCTGTGATCTGGGTATCATCAACTTCGTGTACTCGAAGAAGATATTCCCAAAACTGCATTCTGTACAAGATATAGGCATTACGAGTTCACTATCATGCCTTTTGGTTTGACGAATGCCCCTGCTATCTTCATGGACTTAATGAATAGGGTCTGTAAACCTTATTTAGATAAGTTCATCATTGTGTTTATCGACGATATTCTCTTTTATTCGAAGTCTCGAGCCGATCACGAGCAACACCTTCGTTTGACATTGGAACTCCTAAAGAAGGAACAACTTTTTGCTAAATTCTCCAAGTGTGAGTTCTGGCTTAAAGAAGTTCAGTTCTTGGGTCATATTGTCAATGAGCAGGGTATTCATGTAGATCCATCCAAGATTGTTGCAATTAAGGATTGGAATACACCGACGACACCTACAGAAGTTCATTCTTTTCTTGGTCTTGCTAGTTATTATCGACGGTTTATTTCTAATTTCTCAAAGATCGCGGTTCCACTCACTGCTTTGACTCAGAAAAATAAGCCTTTTGAGTGGGGACCCAAGCAAGAAGAAGCGTTCCAAACGCTGAAACGAAAGCTCTGTGATGCTCCTGTTTTATCTCTACCTGAGGGAAACGATGATTTTGTTGTCTATTGTGACGCGTCGAATCTAGGACTTGGTTGCGTTCTTATGAAACGAGGTAAAGTCATAGCTTATGCATCTAGACAGCTGAAAATTCACGAGAAGAACTATACGACTCATGATCTTGAGTTAGGAGCTGTGGTTTTTACCCTTAAAATCTGGAGACACTATTTCTATGGAACGAAGTGTGTGGTTTTCACAGACCACAAAAGTCTCCAGCATATTCTCAATCAAAAGGAGCTGAACATGAGGCAACGACGTTGGGTTGAACTCTTAAACGATTATGATTGCGAGATCCGCTACCATCCTGCTAAGGCGAATGTCGTGGCCGATGCGCTTAGTCGAAAGGAACGAGTCAAGCTTCATTATGTTCGAACTCTATCTGATATTCAATCTCGTGTCCTTCAAGCTCAACGATCTTGTGTTATCAAAGGCTTATTGAAAAATGAGCTACCGCTTCAACTTGAGCTTAAACTCGAAACGAAGGACGATGGGTTGCTATATTTCCAGGATCGGTTGTGGATTCCGAATCAGGACAATCTTCGCACCTTGGTAATGGACGAATCTCACAAATCTCGATACTCTGTTCATCCTGGTGCTGATAAAATGTACAAGGATCTTCGTACTCAGTTCTGGTGGCCAGGTATTAAGAAGGATGTTGCCTTGTATGTATCGAAATGCCTAACTTGTCTCAAGGTCAAGGATAAACATCAACGACCTTCTGGTTTGCTTGTACAACCAGAGATACTGGTTTGGAAGTGGGAGAACATTGCAATGGATCTCATCACTAAGTTACCGCGTACGTCTAAAGGTCACGATGCTATTTGGGTTGTAGTTGACCGTTTGACAAAATCTGCTCACTTCTTACCAATTCGTGAGGATTTCTCTGCTGAAAAGCTTCCCAAGATTTATGTTGATGAGATTGTATCACGACATGGTGTTCCTTTGGATATCATTTCCGATCGTGATGCTCGGTTTTCATCTCATTTTTGGAAGACCATGCAATCTGTGTTGGGAACACAACTGAATCTAAGCACTTCTTATCATCCCCAAACAGATGGTCAATCTGAAAGGACGATTCAAACTTTAGAGGATATGCTTAGAGCATGCGTGATAGACTTTGGTGGTAATTGGGATTCTCATCTTCCACTGATCGAGTTCTCTTACAACAACAGTTATCATGCTAGTATTAATATGGCACCATTCGAAGCTCTCTACGGTCGAAAATGTCATTCACCTGTGTGTTGGAATGAGATCGGTGAAGCTCAGCTTACTGGACCTGAGCTCATTCTGGAAACATCAGACAAAATCAAGAAAATTCGCGATAATCTTGTGACAACTAGAAGTCGTCAAAAGAGTTATGCGGATTTGGGACGCAAGCCCTTAGAATTTCAAATCGGAGACCGTGTCCTACTCAAGGTGTCACCTTGGAAGGGAGTGGTGAGATTTGGAAAGAGAGGAAAACTTGCACCACGATATGTTGGACCATTTAAGATTGTTGAAAGAATTGGAAAGGCTGCGTATCGACTAGAACTACCTCCAGAGCTTGGAAGCATTCATCCGACTTTTCACGTGTCCAATCTGCGAAAGTGTTTAGCTGATGCTGATCCTCACATTCCTCTCGACGAGATTCAAATCGATGAAACAATGCACTTTGTCGAGAAACCTGTGGAGATAGTGGAATGTACATACAAACAGTTGAAGAACAAACGGATTCATTTGGTCAAAGTTCGCTGGGAATCCAAACGTGGCCCTGAGTTTACTTGGGAACGTAAGGACCAGATGAAGGCGAAATATCCGCATTTGTTTTCACAAGAATCCTCTAAATAAAATTTCGGGACGAAATTTCCTAAAGTAGGGGAGACTATGACAACTGTGTTCTGTAATCATCGTATAATGTAAAACAATGTCAGTTATCAATAAAACAATATGTTTTGGTGTTATTATATGTGCAATTGTGTTTAATGGTTTTACAATTTGATTCGATTACGATTTCAAGCTTTAATTCACTTTCTGGAAGGTTATACGCACACTGGTGCATAAACGCAATCAGTTTAACGCAACGTACACTCCGGAACTGTGACGTAAGCTAAACATACCCTAAATATCCTTTACATAACTTAGAAATAAGTTTCGAAGGATTTGGTATGGCAAAAACATGTTTATTTGAACTAAAGGACTATTTACGACAAAACTGCGAAACGAACGTTGGTGACCGCCCGGATAATATTTAAACCCCGAAAATATTCTGTTATGATTAAAATTTTATTTAAATCAGGTCCGTGTTGAAAAATAAATTAAAACGCATAAAAACGTCATTTTTCAAGTTTAAGCGCGTACCGTGTGTTTCTGCGTGACACAGTGCTTCTACTGCAAAACGCAGACAACGCAGCCAGTCTTGGCAACTGAAATTTATTTCAGTAATATTTTGGCGAGTTTATTTTTATAGAATAATAAAAATAATTTAGAACGCCATAAACCGGGAATTAAACGCTAGATAAAATACCCGGTAGCCAGTTAAATACCTGTTTTTCTAACCTACACATATTTAATATATGAAAGTATGCATATGGAGATGTGTTGTCATATGCCTACAATAGAGTTGCCACTTCTCTTTTCTTTGTTGCCACTTATCACTCATCCATGACACTTGTTAGTGCATGTATCTCTAACATATCTTTCCATATCCTCCTTTATATCCTACCAAGATCACAATACTTATCACCACACTCAAGCTCACTCACTCTCTCTCTCATTTCGGTTCCCCCATAACCGAACCCACCACCACCACACAACATTATCATCTTCTTCAATCTCAAGTCCATTCAAAGCTTTGAAGTCATCCATGGAAGTTGCAAGTTGAAGGGCTTTCAAAGGAGCTTCATTCTAGTTTTCTTCATCTTTGCACTAGAGAATCATCCCTAGCTATAAGCTAGTAGTAAGTCTTATTAGACCTTGCTTCATTTTGTTCTTAGTCAAGATATATAGTATGATGAAATTTACAAGAACACTAAAGAGTTTAAACAAGAAATATGAACAAGAAACATGTTGATTTACATTTTCAGCCGACTTCAACAGGCTGTAACTGGACCATTATAAATCGAAAAACTAATTTTCTGAAGCCTAAATTATGTATTTTTGAACAAATGATCTAATGGCACTAGAATCATAATTTTTGGACTTCGTTTACTATTTTTAAAGGGTCATTTTGTAACAGCAGCTCAAGCTACATTTTTGCTGCTGAAAATATGTGACATGTTTTTGGTCATAATTGGAAATCTATGATGAATCAGCTCATGAAATTTGTACAGTAAGATGGCAACTGATGTATTTGTAATTATCCCACTGGAATTTCGTCAATCAGACTTACGATTAATTTTTAGTGAATTATTCCGTAGACTACGATCAGAAAGTAACAAATCTGATCGCAGTCGGGTAAATGAATTTCTATAAATTATTAGTTATGAACTGGACCCCGATATTTTTACATATTAAACTTGGATCATGTGAGACGTTCTGTAAAAATTTGGGAATTTTTGGAGAAGGTTAACTATTTTATAAAAATCCTCAAAAACAGTCCAGTTTCATATATATTAAAACAGAAATGACATAAGTAGTATTTTGCATGTCAAAGTGTGGGTTTTTGATTATTAAAAGCATTCTTATTTAATTTAGGGCAGATAAACAATTTGAGGGATTGTGTTAACATTTAAAAACGCACCCGAAGGTGAGTACATAGATCCCCTCTTTTTACTGTTTTCGATTGTTTTGGGGTGATTCATATGTATCAAAATGATTTCAATATTCTAATGATGGTTTCAAAATGATTGAGATGGTTTATACGAAACTAATAACGATTTCGATAATGTGAACGAACTTGTTGGTAGTAGTTACATAACGAATGACATTCATTAGCATTGATCAAGCCGACCAGTATTAGGTTATGGTACCATAGGATCCGACAAATCCCGTTATCAGACCGGACCCATGGTTATGTGTGGGTTAGGTGGGTAACGACTGAATCTGATGATTGTTAACTTACCCTTTGGTGGTTTGTTAATACGAGAACGAGTGGAACAATGAACGAGTCACAAAGGCTTGAATGTTATTAGCGAGACGACCAAAAGTAGTTTTCACAATTAAAACGAGAACGATTGAACGATTTTGAACGATTTAAACAAATGAACGATGATCTACAACGAGAACGAGTTAAACGATGTCACACAACGATGTTTACAAAACTATATAAACCATACGAGTTTTATTTCGAGAACGATTTATGATTTGGTTTACATAAACAAATGTTTTGGGTTAAGATTCATGGCATCGAGGTTTATAAATTATAACCAATCTGTTTTGACTTGGTTATTCATTTTTCAATACAAATGGTTTACAAAACAAGGTTTTCAAATATCAATTAACAAGGTTTTCAAATATCAATTAACAAGGTTATACGAGATATTTCCACAAGCCATGAATCTGACACTCACACAAAAACTATGTGCTCGCCAGCATTTCTTTGCTGACTTTGTTTTTACATATGTTTTAGGTGAATTTGCTTGATGTGATTGCTAGGATGCATGTTCACTTAGGACCGGACGAGGCCTTAGTGATTTAATAACAATGATAGACTGTGTTTGACTTGCTTGTTTAACTTTAAGACAATGTTTAATATTCAATAAAACGAAACTCTTTGTATCCATGGTTTGAAACAATAATTCTGTTACAACACTCCCTGACGTTTCCGCCACGATTTGTTGTTTTACGTGGTCGGGGTGTGACAATAAGTTCTTGTATAATGTCCTTAAATGACGAAAATGCCCTGTTTGCACATAGTGTGGTAATTTTATACAAAACCTTTTACCTACTGATATGTTATACTAAATAACATATAGTAGCAATATAAACCTGGTCATAACTTCCGTATTGACATAAGATCGCAATTATCGTCATTTAACGACCTAAACGCCCTTTTGGCGCATAATATGGTTTTAAACCATATTTAACAACCAACACTTGTTACCTACTGATTTTATAACTATTTTAAAATATTTTTATAGTAGTTACATGTTATAAACTCGGAATCCCAAATAAGCTTTCAAACTATGTGTGAAATGACCAAAATGCCCCTAGGTGCACAGTTTGGTCTTACACTATAAAACACACAGATGTTTGATATCCTACTGATATTTTTTCACAAATTACTTATTTTTCCAGAATGTTTATAATCATAACATCAGTTTATACGCAAGTTCCTTTTATACATCGCTAAATAACCAAAACGCCCTTATGAGGCATAATTTGATTTTAAAACCTTAACGGGCATACAAGTTGATATCCTACTAATATTATAACTTGTTTAAAGTATATTGGCATATGGAGCTTGTTCATGACTCATCCGGTTACCTGTTATCGCTTATACGTGTACGGTTAGACTTATGTAACTAGTTTACATAAGTTTACCGAAACAGGTTTAACCTTATCATTTTTTTATCTCAATTTCCAGAATGCTAATAGTTTACCCATATTATACAAGTCTTAGTACTTGTTGGGTTTAAACTATATTCTTTTCCAGTCATCGCCTAATCGAGCGTATCGTACCGTTTTTAATACTTTAAGCTAGCCGGTCTAAGTCTACGACTTAAATAAGACCCGTTAGCATTCTAATTGGTTTTATACCATCATTCCAAACTAGAGCCTTTCAGTATATTGTTATCTATGCTTATTTAATTGAATACGGCTGAGTTACTATAAACCTTGCATTTGTATCAAGTATTAGCTCAGGTAAATACTCTTAACCTATTTTCCCTATACGGGCTTGGGATAAGGTAAATTATTACCGCTTGTTAGGGAATGGGATCATATGACGGATTGTGGCTACAAAATGTGCATAACCCGTTTTAATATGTTTTATCTGATAACTTAAACATTGGGGGTTAACGTGTCACACCCCGACCACGTAAAACAACAAATCATGGCGGAAACGTGTCACACCCCGACCACGTAAAACAACAAGACGTGGCTGAAACGTCGGGGAGTGTCGTAACAGAATCATTGTTTCACAACCATGGATAAAATAATTTTGTTTTATTGAATAAATGAACTCAATGTTTTAAGACAATCAAATAAGTACAACTATTATCCTCAAGTTTTAAAGTCGCTAAGGCACGAGTCCATCCTAAGTGTAGCATATATCATCAATCATCACAAAGCAGCACCTGAAACATGTGTAAAAATAGGTACGTCAGCATAAAAATGCCTGTGAGATACATAGGTTTTATTGTATTTAGGATTCATGACTTATGAGTTTAAAGAAAAAGTTTTAATAAAAGTAGTCATGATCCTTGTAAAAGGTTTTCTTTTATAAATCATTTATAAGAAATCAGATGATATAAAAGAATAATACATAGGAAATTAAATGAGTAGGTAGAATAAGTTTGTATAAAAATATGTTGTTTGAAAAACAATATTTTGGTAAAAAGATTCATAGTATATATAAATATATACTTTGGTTTAAGAAAGTCGATTAAGTAATATATTAAAATATATTTCAGTTCCAAAATCGTTAACCCAAGTGTACTAAATAACGTCACGGTATGTAATGCGATGAAAACACTTATATATAAGAAGTACCAGCGGCGTATCTACCATGTTTTCATCATATTACACCCGTCCCGTTATCTAAACACTAACCAAAACCCAATCGTTAGACAAATAGTATATTAAATATACCTTAGTTGTTTAAAATAATAATTTTCAGTAGTATATCAAAAGTATACTTTGAATTTATAAATAACATATTAAACTATGTTTTGGATTACAAATAACATATTAAACTATGTTTTGGATTTTTAACAAAATATATGTTGGTTTTGTACGATATCACATATGAGAGCATATCAAACTATACTTTTGGGAGTATAAGTTAATATACAAAAATAATGTGACTTAAGAATTCATTCAGACCTAGTGCATCAAAATACACCTTTGAGACTATAGAAATACCACAAAGGCAATCCCTATTTGGATGGAGAAACAAATTGGTTTCAGACATTCCATGACAACAGGAATGGGGTGTCAAATCCTATAGCGCTATATCATACTACCAATCGGTCTGGTGAACATAAAATAAGTACAATTCAACAATTAATTTTATAATCTTTGAAACATCAGTGTTTAAATGATAAATAATCATTCAGTTTGTCAAAAGATAAGTACTAATATGTATAATCAATTATACTTTGAAATCATGAAATAACAAATAGGTACACATGCTTCACCCCGAAACATTGAAAACAGTAAAAGAGGGGACTATGTACTCACTTGAGAGTGCTTAGAAGTCTGAACAACTACCAAGCAAGCTAGAGGAGTTCTGGAAATCAAACGGTACCTAATATAGGTAACTACATAAATAAACCGGACCTAAATCGGAAGATCGGATAGGATGAGGTCTTGTAAACCAAATGAGTGTGGGATCTCATATCATATGGTTTAACAAGGCCTACATACTAAAATGAAACCTAGCCTAAGTGCTTTCGACCCATCGCGATCCATTAAGGCAGTTTACGCTACTTTAACGTGTCGTGTGCGCAAAACGCGTTCGGTCCGCCTAACTAGTCCTATGACAAGTATTATATGCCTAAACATGTTGCATAATCAGTTAAGTGACAAAAGTTTGGGTTACATATGCTTAAATACAAATTATGCATAAAAAGGGTATTTTGGTAATTTTCCTAAGGCATATAAACTACCTACCATACAACTACTTAAACGAAGTAACCATAAGGTATAACCTCGGAAGGTTATTCCCTATACAACTATGGTCACCTAATGTGTTTGGTCGGATCCTAATGATCGACCAAATGGGTCGGGTTCGAAAGTATAAGCGATTGTTTAGATCGCTTACCTTTACGACCCTAGACAAGCACAAAACTAAAAGTGACGAGCTAAGCATGTTAAAACATGCTTAACTAAGTTTGAAAACAGGTTTGGTATCAAGACAAAGGGTCTTGATACCCAAAAGTAGTTTGGTTACAAAACACGCAAGAATACGCATTTAAGCCGAAACTACGACTCGTCACGGAGCCTAGATAACGTGGTAATCAGTAGGTATAGTCACTAAGGACTATAACCATCGTGATTACGCTCACGTTATGAAGTTCAAACGAACTTCGCATTGATCATAAACTGGTCAATGCTGAAAGTCAAACACAGTTTGACTTTAACGCTGAAAACGCATAAAAAGAACGAAGGAATACTTACAAAGGGTCCCCGCAAGATTGATTTTCCAAGTATTCTCAGGTATGAGGTGATGAAACACCCCAACTTAGAGAAATATCGTAAATCAAGTGGGTTTTGCAAGTGAATGGGATGGGTATTTATAGTGTTCGGAGAGCCATTAAGATCTTTTTTCGATATCCGAGCTTTGATCTCAACCTTACAGTTGTTTACAATACCATGGTACATCAAAATGGCCCCCTATTCTTAGGAAATGCCATGTGCAAGGGTGTTATGGGTGCATAACAGCTGTTAACAGGCTGTAAAACAAGTTTTGCTAATCTGGGACCTGCTTATGGACCGTAAGGCCCAGAACCATATGGTCCGTAAGGACCTTGCAGGTCTGATACTTTCATATTTGGCAGAACAGGCCCCTGTGCATCCAAACTTGCTATTTGATGCATTTTTGACACGTTTAAGCCTCGTTAACCCCATTTCAAAGCTCTAAAATGAAGTTAAAGTATAGGGAACTTAAAATGTGCTAAAAAATATCTCGGATGTTGGTTCGTTTGGCCGTACGGTTGCGTTGTTCGTTTAATTACGACGGAAGTCGTAATGAACGCAAAAAACGATCCAAATTGAGCGACGAATGGAATTTTATTATGCCAAACACTAAAATAAAATATTTTAATGCTTACATAAATTTTTGGATGTCCGGATATATTCAGAACGTAAGATATGCGCGAAAATGCAAACTTGTGCACTTTTTGACGCTTTTAGTCCCTATTGATCATGAAAGTTTATTTTAGCGCACAAAACACCTCAAAGCCTATTTCTAAGCTATGTGAAGGATATTTAGGGCATATTTAACTTATGGTCAAGTTTCGGAATGTTTGTTACTATACAAATCGGTATAGTTTCGCAGTTTGACACAATTAGTCCCTACGATCGAACAAACTTGATTTCAACACACCAAACCATCCAAAACTTATTTCTAAGTTATGTGGAGGTTATTTAAGGTATGTTAAGCCTATTTCACTATTCCGAAGTGTTCGTTGCATTAAACTGGTTATATTTACGCATCAGAGCGCGTATAACCCTCCAGAAAGTGATTTAAAGCTTGAAATCGAACAAGAATTGATATGTTCAAATGATACACATAATTATACAAATCCCAAGTATGAAACACAATATTTCATTGGTTTGGTATTTGTTTGATGATTGAAGTGGCACAGGTGTCACAGTCTCCCCTACTTTAGGAAATTTCGTCCCGAAATTTAATTCTAGAGGAAACTTGTGAAGACAGCTGTCACGGTTTCGCTTTCAAACAAATCCATTGAACCCTTAAGTAAAAATCTGGGCCATGTTAGGATTCTTAGCGAAATTGTCAACCCTCAAAGTGAAGTCCTTGTAGTAGCAAAACGGGGAGTTTCAAACTATGGACAGGAGAACGTTTCCCGTGAAGACTTATCATAAGAAACTTGGTGTGTGCTTAAAATCAGGATTGGGGAGTGTAAGATAAGATGACATCGGTCAAGGTCCAAGACTTCTCCCGCATCATTACTCTTGTCACTATAGGTCTTAACACACGACAAAACTTCTTGTGGTTTCTGTGCACTGAATTCCATAATTATGTAGGCCTCCATAATTACGTAATTCCTTGCACAGTCCGCACAGTTCATTTCATAATGCGTAGGAAAAAAATCAATTGAATAAACATGAAGCGTCTTGACTAGACCACCAAAGGGTCTTTTTACCTTGATCAACGAACGAGCTTTTTAACTAGATCAACACATGATCTTCTTAACTAGACCGTTGTATAATCTTTTTAAATAGACCACTTTAAAGGGATCTTTTCAATTATATCATCTCATGATATTCCTAACCAGATTTTCAAAATCAATCTGTTTAACCAAACCATTCAAGAGGTCCAATTGTAGAATAGTACTTTATAACCCAAGGGACTTAACTACTATGTTGAAGTCCATTAAGGATTTAAGATAGTACCTTTGGATATCCTATTATGAATCTCTCATACGAGATATGGAAGATTCTATGAGGATTTGGATGGATCACATATAAACACAAAACATATAAGAGAACACATAAGCACAAAATCACATAATTAATTAACTTGATTTTTAATTTGTTATCTTTGGATACGGGTATTTAAAGCACACCAGGAATCCAATCCGTGGATTTCATTTGGCACTTTAAACACAAGAATCTAATTATGGAGATAGAAAGATCTTAAGAGGATTTTGGCTTTGTTTCTTAAAAGAAACGAGTATTTAAGATTCTTGGGGAGATCACAAGTGATCATAAAAATGACAGAACCACACGAGTAGTTTGTCTTTGTGTTGGCATCCTAAGGTTGTATCAAACATTCACACAATCGTATTAGTTTTGCAAAAATAAAGACGACAAATTTTTATTTATACAACAACTGACTTGTCTTTAAATGTCAAAAGATAACAACCAAAGGAAATAACAAAACACTAATTTTCACTGCTGCATCATTGTTCACGTTTGCCTCATTGATGTTAAACACTCGTCCATGCACTGGAGGTATGTTAACAAGTCTTGGGCAATTGTTTCTGTAGTGAGTAAGGTCACCACAGTTATAACACGACCCCGGAGGGAACCGTGCTTGAACAGCAGCAGGGTTTGTAGCAGCTTGATTTGCATAACGGCAAACATTGATCAAATGTCCCAACCGCCCATGGTGGGTACATTTGTGACATTGCTCTTGCTCCAGATGATGACGGTTGCATTTATTGCATAAAGGTGCGGTACCAACATAGTTTTGCCTTTTGCGAGGTTGTGCTGGGTGGTTTGGTGCAACCTGTTTGTCTTGAGCAGTTATGGCGCAGTTTTGAGAGGCTTTGCGCTTCTTCTTCTTGGATACCTCAGCCTGTTTTTCCTTTGGCTCAGCTTGAGCAGTCTTGTCAGATGGTCTTGGGTCGCCTTTTCGAAAAAGCTTACCCTTCCTGATGTGGGATTCAGTTAGGGTGGCAGACAATTCAATGGCTTGTCTGACAGAAGTAGGGTTGCTGCCAGTAACAATATCCTGAACTAGGTCAGGAAGGCCATCAATGTATTTCTCAATCGCCTTATCCACAGGCGTAACCATAGCAGGACATAGCAGGCTCAATTCTTCATAACGGTCAGTATAGGCTCGATGTTCACTACTGTCTTGCTTTAAGTCATCAAATTCCCTTTCTAAGGCTCTCAATTCATGACGAGGACAAAACTCCTTCATCATAAGAGCCCTAAGCTCAGCCCAAGTCTGTGCTAATGCAACCTCAGCACCACGGTCCCTCATAACTCTGTTCCACCATGTAAGAGCCCTCTTCTGAAATACACTGGAGGCAAACTTGACTTTCTGATTTTCAGGACATTGAACGTGATGAAACGTACTCTCAATGCCCTCGAACCACTGTAGGAGCCCAGTTGCTCCTTTAGAACCACTAAACTTGAGTGGGTTAGATGAATTGAAGCTTTTGAAATTGCATGGAGCATTCTGGTTATTGATGGCTTGATTCATTTGAGCAAAAATATCTGGGAGTACAGCAGCCATATGCTGTGCCATAATATGTGCCATTTCGGCATTTGGGAGCGGATTTTCGCGTCGAGGAGGCATTCTAAAAGGGAAAACAGGAAGGAAAACAAGTGAAAGGATTAGACGAAAAGAATGAAATGAGACAAAATTTGATGAAAGCAAAGATGGTGGTCATTTGTTTGTTACTACGAAGCAACAAACGACACACAGCGATTAATCAAAGTAAATGGGTCAAAAATAATGTATCACGAAGACATGCTCGCCTATAAGTGGACACTCACCCCAAGAGTTCCCAGGTAAGAGTGACTGGTTCGATATTGCGGATTTGTACGAATACTCTAGCCTTAGACAGAAAGCTCAGGGTACAGGCACCCACCCTTCCAGTTTGCACGTGTTCACATTATTTAGACCAAACTTTGACGGGATTTCGAAAACTTAGAGGGTTCAAAACCTTACAATCAATCATCCTAGAACAGATTATTAGTTTTCAAAGCAGGATTGAAATTTGTGTTCTTATTGTGGTTGTCACCTAGGAATAAGTGACTGTATTGTTTTAAAACTAAACACAAGAAAACTTGTGTTAGGGTCCTAGGAAGGTTATAGTCTAGGTCAAAGCATTACTAATAACCTAATTCCCTATAACCATAGGCTCTGATACCAACTTTTCTGTCACACCCCGACCACGTAAAACAACAAGACGTGGCGGAAACGTCGGGGAGTGTCGTAACAGAATCATTGTTTCACAACCATGGATAAAATAATTTTGTTTTATTGAATAAATGAACTCATTGTTTTAATACAATCAAATAAGTATAACTATTATCTTCAAGTTTTAAAGTCGCTAAGGCACAAGTCCATCCTAAGTGTAGCATATATCATCAATCATCACAAAGCAGCACCTGACACATGTGTAAAAATAGGTACGTCAGCATAAAAATGTCTGTGAGATACATAGGTTTTATTGTATTTAGGATTCATGACTTATGAGTTTAAAGAAAAAGTTTTAATAAAAGTAGTCATGATCCTTGTAAAAGGTTTTCTTTTATAAATCATTTACAAGAAATCAGATGATATAAAAGAATAATACATAGGAAATTAAATAAGTAAGTAGAATAAGTTTGTATAAAAATATGTTGTTTGAAAAACAATATTTTGGTAAAAAGATTCATAGTATATATAAAAATATAATTTGGTTTAAGAAAGTCGAATAAGTAATATATTAAAATATATTTCAGTTCCAAAATCGTTAACCCAAGTGTACTAAATAACGCCACGGTATATAATGCGATGAAAACACTTATATATAAGAAGTACGAGCAGCGTATCTACCATGTTTTCATCATATTACACCCGTCCCGTTATCTAAACACTAACCAAAACCCAATCGTTAGACAAATAGTATATTAAATATACCTTAGTTGTTTAAAATAATAATTTTCAGTAGTATATCAAAATTATACTTTGGATTTATAAATAACATATTAAACTATGTTTTGGATTACAAATAACATATTAAACTATGTTTTGGATTTTTAACAAAATATATGTTGGTTTTGTATGATATATGTAACAATTGTGCTTGTAATCACTATAAACAGTTCTGTTATCAATAAAACAATGTTATTTGATCCCAATGTGTGTTTTGTTATGTTTTACATTTTTCATGTTTTGACTTTTATGTAATTTCAAACTCTACATCACTTTCTTGAGAGTTATACGCAAACTAGAGCGTAAACGTACTCAGTTTAATGCGAGAAATACTCCGGAACATCAACATATACTCAACATACCTTAAATAACCTTTACATAACTTAGAAATAAGTTTTGAAGGCTTTGGTATGGCGAAAACAAGTTAATTCGACTACAGGGACTAAATATGACAAACTACGAAAGTATGTCAATTTGAACTGTAACGAACATTCCGGAACATGACCATAAGTTAAACACACCTTAAATATCCTTTACATAGCTTAGAAATAGGCTTTGAGGGGTTCGGTGTGCTAAAATAAACTTTTGGGTCATTCAGGGACTAAAAGTGTCAAAAAGTGCACAAGTTTGCATTTTCGCGCATAACTTACGTTCTGAATACATCCGGACATCCAAAAATTTATATGAGCATGACTATATTATATTTTAGTGTTCGCCATAAGAAAAATCCATTCGTCGCATCATTTGGATCGTTTTTCGCGCTTATGCGCATTCCGTCGTAATTAAGCGAACATCGCGTTCGTACGACCAAACGAACCAACACCCGGCATATTTTTGAGCATGTTTCATATCCACAATGTTTAGGAAACATTTTAGGGCCTTAAAGTTGGCTTTACGGGCCTTAGAAGTGTCGGAAATGGCCTTAAACACGTGCAGGGACTGAAACTGTCATTTTTCAAACATATGTGTAGATCAGAAGGGCCAGGCGGCCCGCATTGTCTTTGGCTGATCCTGAAGCGGGCCGCTTCCCACTATCAGACCAGATTAAATGTTTTTAACAGCTGTTTGCAGCTGATTAATCCTCCACCACATGTTCTAAGTTGCTTAGTCACTAGATAAGGATCATATTTTGCTTCCATAACCTTTCAACAAGTGTACGGATGTGATCGAATCACGGTTTCCATGAAACGATCTCAACGGTTCACTGAAAACTATAAATACCCCACCCCCCATTGTTCATAATCACTAGAAATTTGATTTGAGAAACTCTAAGTTGAAACATTAGTTTCATACCTGAGATTTTCGAATCGAGTTTAGCATTCGGGGACCCTTCGTAAGTATTCTTTCGTTCTTTTCCTTATATTACTGCTTTTCGAGTCAGAAAGTCAAACTTTGTTTGACTTTCAGCGTTGACCAGTAATGGTCAATGCGAAGTTCGTTTGAACTTCGCAACGTGATTGTAATCACGATGGTCATAGTCCCTTGGGACTATGCCTACTGATTACCACGTTGTCTAGGGTCGTAGGGTAGGCGATCTAATAAATCGCCTATACCTTCGAACCCGACCCATTTGGTCGATCATTAGGATCCGACCAAACACATTAGGTGACCATAGTAGGTAGGGAATAACCTTCCGAGGTTATACCCTATGGTCACATCGTTTAAGTAGTTGTATGATAGGTAGTTTATATGCCTTAGGTAAATTACCAGAATACCCTTTTCATGTATAATTGGTAATTAAGCATATGTAACCTAAAATTTTGTCACATAACTGATTATGTAACATGTTTAGGCATATAACACTTGTCGTAGGACTAGTTAGGCGGTCCGAACGTGTTTCACGCGAACGACGCGTTAAAGTAGCATAAGCTACCTAAACGGATCATAATGGGTCAATAAGACTTAGGTTAAGTTTCATTTAGCATGTAGGCTTTGTTAAACCATATCACGTGAGTTCCTACACTCATTTGGTTTACAAACCCTAATGCTACCCAATCTTCCGAGATAGGTCCGGTTTATTAACATAGTTGCCTATATTAGGTGCCGTTTGATTCCGAGATCTATAGCATTACTTGGTGGTTATCTTTATACAACTGAGCAATCTCAAGTGAGTACATAGACCCCTCTTTTACTGTTTTCCAAACTGTTTTGGGGTGGAACACATGTGCCTACTTGTTACTTTCATGCTTTCCTGTTTTCACATCATATACTGCTATGTTCGTTAGTACATTATAGTACATGATTTTATGACATTTCATGCTAGGTGTGCCTATTATGTGCATTACTTAGTACATTGTTTTACATGACATTTCATGCTAGGTGTGCCCATTATGTGCATTACTTAGTACATCGTTTTACATGACATTTCACGCTATGTATGTTCATTTGATTACATACTTAGTGCATTGTTTTCACATGCTTACATTTTGGTATGACATTTGGTTTGTTTACATGGGTCAATAAGACTTAGGTTAAGTTTCATTTAGCATGTAGGCTTTGTTAAACCATATCACGTGAGTTCCTACACTCATTTGGTTTACAAACCCTAATGCTACCCAATAGGAATTGACAACTCCCGTTCCGGACATCCCAGGGAAAGGGGACAGAAAGGAATGACCGAATTCGATGATATAAGACAGATAGACCTTTAATTTGTTTAAAGGGTTTATCACCACAGTCACAAGGCTTGGATGTATGCATTTTTACAATACCGCAAAGATGTTCATATTAAATAGTTGCATGCATTTACACAAAACATAGCTTTGATTTAAACCAAGTTTTACTTCAATACTTTGTTTTTGTGCATATGGTTTAGTTGAGACATTTCACTTGCCATACATGACATTTTGACATAGACATTTGACATGGATATTTGACATAGACATTTGACATGGATATTTGACATAGACATTTGACATGGATATTTGACATAGACATTTGACATGGATATTTGACATAGACATTTGACATGGATATTTGACATAGACATTTTGACATGATTTACATTTGACACAAACACTTTTGACATTGGTTTTACATACTACATGATTTACATTTTGATATGAACACTTTGACATATTATTTAATACATTTGACAATTGAATTAAACATAGACTTCTTACATTGGTTGGTTTGGTTTGATTAAGTGATTAAGTAACGATACGTGTGTAATATGATACAAGCATGGTGGATACGCCGCTGGTACTTCCTATATATAAGTGTTTGTATGGTATTACATGTCGTAACGTTATTTGAATCATTTCAATATTGAGACATAGAACATTTTATATAAATAACATATTTTTCACAAGACATTGATTTACAAACAACTTATCTTATACAAACACATTTTTACATGGTCATTTATTTAACCTGACATTTACTTATACATATCATCTGATATTATTATTTTCAAATGATTTACAAGACAAAGCAAATTACAAGGTTCATGACTAAACATTTTCTTAAACATAAGTCATGAATCCTATTTTTACAAACCTATGTATCTCACAGGCATTTTTATGCTGACGTACCTATTTTCACATGTGTTTTCAGGAGCTTTTCCGTAAGATGTTGATCTCGATACTAGGGCGGACCTGTGCCTTAGAGACTTTAAAAGAAGATAGACTATGTTTAATTATGTTCTGAACTCCTTAATTTACTGTTTGAAACAATGTAACACCTTTGTTTATAAATAAAATACAACTTTGTATGCCATGGTTATGAAACAATTAATTCTGTTGCAACACGCCCCGATGTTTCCGCCGCGATTTGTTGTTTTACGCGGTCGGGGTGTGACAGAAGAGTTGGTATCAGAGCCAATGGTTATAGGGAATTAGGTTATTAGTAACGCTTTGACCTAGACTATAACTTTTCTAGGACCCTAACACAAGTTATCTTGTGTTTAGATCTTAAAACATGTACATCACCTATCCTTAGGTGATTAACAAAACAAGGAACCAAAATTTTTCCGAAACGATTTTTGAAAAACAATCATCTGTTTTTGAATAAGTTTTTACAAGGTTTTGAACCCTCAATTGTAAGGTTTTGAACCCTCTGTTATATGGTTTTGAACCCTTTTCAGTATTGGTTTTTGGCCTTGTGCCTTCAAATTTTCAAAATCCCGTCAAACGTTTTGGGTTTTAAATAATGTCAACATGTGCAAACTGGAAGGGTGAATGCCTGTATTCTGGGTTTTCTGTCTAGGCAAGCACTTCGTATACATCTCAACCAGACGTGAGACCAGTTGTGCTTACCTGGGAATTCTTGGAGTGAGTGTTCACTTATAGGCGAGCATGTCTTCGCTAATACATTATTTTGACCCATTTACTTTGATTAGTCACTGTGTGTCATTTGTTTGCTTTGTGATACGGATGAATGACCACCATCTTTGCTTTTGTTGATTTTGTTTCATCTCATTCTCTTCATCCAATCATCTCACTCGTTTCCTTTCATGTTTTCCTCTTTTAGAATGCCTCCTCGACGCGAAAATCAGATAGCAACTGCCGAGCTGGCAGAAATCATTGCGCAGCAGATGGCTGCTCAATTTCCGAATCTCTTTGCTCAATGGAACCAGGCCAACAACAACAACAACAATGTTCCATGCAAATACAAGGATTTTAACCAGGCTAAACCACTCAAGTTTAGTGGTTCTGAGGGAACGACTGGGCTTCTTCAGTGGTTCGAGAGCATAGAGAATACTTTTCGCCACGTGCAGTGCCCGGATAATCGCAAGGTCGAGTTCTCCTCGAGCGTGTTTCAGAAGAGGGCTCTTACATGGTGGAATGGGGTAATGAGAGACCGAGGTGCAGAAGTTGCTCTCGCACAGACATGGGCTGAACTTAGAGCCCTTATGATGAGGGAATTCTGTCCTCGTCATGAGCAGCGAGCGTTGGAGAAAGAGTTTGATGTTTTGAAGCAAGATAGTGGTGAGCACAGGGCTTATACTGATCGGTTTGAAGAGTTGAGTTTGCTTTGCCCGACTATGGTTACCCCACTTGACAAGACTATCGAAAGATACATCGACGGCCTACCTGACTCGGTACAAGACATTCTTACTGGTAGTGAACCTGCCACACTCCGTCAGGCGATCGAGTTATCAGCGACGTTGACTGAGTCGCAGATTAGAAAGGGAAAGCTACACAGGAATGGTGACAAGGGCAAGAAGCAGTCGGCTGACAAGGAAGATAGCAAGAAAGGTCAAAACTTGAATGGAAAGAACTCTGGTTCTTCGAAGAGGTCAAGGAAGCGTAAGGCTTCCCAAAATTTTGCTGTCACTGCCCAAGCTAACCAGGCAGCTCCCAACCAACCTGCACAGCCTCCAGCGAAGAAACCCTATTCAGGGATTGCACCTTTGTGCAATAGATGCAACAGTCACCACCAGCCGCAACTTCCATGCCGTTTCTGTACTAACTGTGGGAAGTCAGGCCATCTTGCCAATGTTTGTCGGTCTGCTCAGAATCCCGCGGTTCAGAACCCGGCTCAACAAGTTGCTCAGCAACAGGGTCAAGCTGCAAGACCACAATACCCACCGGGTGCTTGTTATAATTGTGGGGATCTGACCCACTATAGAAACCGGTGCCCAAGGCTAGCCAACCAGAACCAGAACCAGAATCCGGCTCCGGCTCGAGGCCGAGTCTTTAACATGAATGCCCAAGAGGCACAGGCTGACGATAATGTGGTGAACGGTACGTTCTTTATTAATAATCAGCCTGCATCTGTTCTTTTCGATTCTGGTGCCGATAAGAGTTTCGTGTCTTTGTCCTTTGAGTAAATGCTTCGCGTGTCTAGAACGAAACTAGGCAAATCTTTGACAGTAGAGGTTGCTAGTGGTGAACCCATTATTCTTGATTCTGTTCTTCGCAACTGCCAGTTGAATCTTAACGACCATATTTTTCCTATTGACCTCGCGCCTATGCAACTTGGAAGCTTCGACGTTATTGTGGGAATGGATTGGTTATCCAAGCATCACGCAGAGATAGTTTGTTCTAAGAAGATTGTTCGTGTGCCGCTTTCGACAGGCGAGATCCTGCAGGTTCAAGGTGAGAAGCCTACCGGTGGTCTCAAACTCATGTCTTGTTTTAAAGCTCGGAAGTATCTGCAGAAGAACTATGTGGCTTTCTTAGCACATGTTACAGAAGATAAAGGCAAGGGTAAGTCTATTTCAGATATTCCTGTCGTTCGGGATTATTCGGAAGTGTTCCCTGAAGATTTACCTGGTCTACCTCCAGCACGCCAAGTCGAGTTCCGCATTGATCTCGTACCTGGTGCAAATCCCATTGCCAGAGCTCCATATCGTCTTGCACCATCTGAGATGCAAGAGTTGTCCAAACAACTTCAGGAGCTCTCTGACAAAGGCTTTATCCGTCCCAGCTTTTCACCTTGGGGTGCTCCCGTTCTTTTTGTCAAGAAGAAGGATGGATCCTTTAGGATGTGTATCGATTATCGTGAGCTTAACAAGCTTACCATCAAGAATCGATATCCCCTACCTCGCATCGATGATCTCTTTGATCAGTTACATGGCGCTTCCTATTTTTCGAAGATTGATCTGCGATCTGGATATCATCAACTTCGGGTGCAAGAAGAAGATATTCCGAAGACAGCGTTCCGTACTCGTTATGGGCATTATGAATTCACAGTCATGCCATTCGGTTTGACTAATGCTCCTGCTGTTTTCATGGACTTAATGAATAGGGTCTGCAAACCTTATTTGGATCAGTTCGTCATTGTTTTTATTAACGACATCTTGATATACTCTAAGACGCGAGCTGACCACGAGCAACATCTTCGTCTTACCCTTGAACTCCTAAAGAAAGAACAACTTTTCGCCAAATTCTCCAAGTGTGAATTTTGGCTTAAAGAAGTTCAATTTTTGGGGCATGTTATCAACGAACGGGGTATTCATGTAGATCCCTCCAAGATCAGTGCGATTAAGGATTGGGATACGCCTTCTACTCCTACTGAAGTTCGTTCTTTTCTTGGTCTAGCGGGTTATTATCGCCGCTTCATTGAAAACTTCTCCAAGATTGCAGTTCCTCTAACTGCTCTAACTCAGAAGAAAATGCCCTTTTATTGGGGGTACAAACAAGAGGAAGCTTTTCAACACCTGAAGCAGAAGCTTTGCGATGCGCCTGTTCTATCATTGCCTGAGGGTGATGATGATTTTGTTGTGTATTGTGATGCATCGAAATTGGGTCTTGGCTGTGTTCTTATGCAAAGGAACAAAGTCATAGCTTATGCATCGAGACAGTTGAAGATTCATGAGAAGAACTACACCACTCATGATCTTGAGTTAGGTGGAGTTGTCTTTGCTCTCAAGATCTGGAGACACTATTTGTACGGTACAAAATGTGTGGTTTTCACTGACCACAAAAGTCTTCAGCATATCTTCAACCAGAAAGAACTCAACATGAGACAGCGACGTTGGGTTGAGCTTTTAAACGACTATGACTGCGAAATTCGCTACCATCCTGGTAAGGCGAATGTCGTAGCTGATGCATTAAGTCGTAAGGAACGTACTAAGCTTCATTGTGTACGTGTTCAATCTATTATTCAAGCTCGATCTGATATCCAAGCACGCATTTCTCAGTCTCAACAATCTTGTGTTTCACAAGGATTGATGGATAAGGAATTTCCCTATCACATAACACCTGCTCTGGAACTGAAGGACAATGGATCATATTACTTCATGGACCGTTTGTGGGTCCCAAGCCAGGATGATCTTCGTGCCTTGCTTATGGATGAAGCCCATAAGTCTCGTTATTCTATTCATCCGGGCTCAGATAAAATGTATAAGGATCTTCGTATTCACTATTGGTGGCCT
Source organism: Helianthus tuberosus (assembly GCA_030545235.1). Taxonomy (NCBI): domain Eukaryota; kingdom Viridiplantae; phylum Streptophyta; class Magnoliopsida; order Asterales; family Asteraceae; genus Helianthus; species Helianthus tuberosus. The sequence goes on along the minus strand of CM060427.1, from coordinate 66,146,950 downwards.
GGTATGAAGAAAGACATTGCCTTATACGTATCAAAATGCCTTACTTGTCTTAAGGTTAAGGCTGAACATCAGCGTCCTTCGGGATTATTGGAGCAACCAGAGATCCCAGTTTGGAAATGGGAAAATATTACTATGGATCTTGTTACCAAACTCCCGCGCACAAAGAAAGGTCATGATGCCATCTGGGTAGTCGTTGATCGTCTTACAAAGTCAGCGCATTTCTTGCCAATCCGCGAGGATTTTCCTACTGACAGACTTGCTCAAATCTATGTAGATGAAATTGTGGCTCGACATGGTGTTCCTTTGAACATCATTTCTGACAGAGATGCTCGTTTCACTTCTCATTTTTGGAGAACCATGCAATCTGCTATGGGGACCCAACTTAATCTGAGCACAGCTTATCATCCGCAAACAGATGGTCAATCTGAGAGAACAATCCAGACTCTGGAGGATATGCTTACAACAACAGCTTATCATCCGCAAACAGATGGTCAATCTGTGATCGATTTTGGTGGTAGTTGGGATTCACATCTTAAGTTGATTGAATTCTCCTACAACAACAGCTATCACACTAGCATCAAAATGGCTCCTTTCGAGGCTCTCTATGGTCGAAAATGTCGTTCACCAGTCTGCTGGAATGAGATTGGCGAGGCTCAACTTACTGGACCTGCCCTCATTTTAGAGACAACTGACAAGGTCAAGAAAGTTCGTGATAACCTTCAGGCAGCTAGAAGCCGTCAGAAGATTTACGCGGACCCAAAACGCAAAGCCTTGGAATTTCAAGTCGGTGATCGAGTATTACTTAAGGTCTCACCTTGGAAAGGTGTGATCAGATTTGGAAAGAAAGGAAAACTTGCACCTAGATACGTTGGACCATTCAAGATCGTCGAAAGAATCAGAAAGGTAGCCTACAGACTTGAGTTACCTCCTGAACTGGGAAATGTTCATCCAACTTTTCACGTGTCCAATCTCAAGAGGTGTACGGCCGATGAGAACTTCTCCATACCGCTTGACGAAATTCGTGTTGGAAAAACACTGAAATTTGTTGAGAAACCAGTGGAAATCATGGAACGTGAAGTCAAGTGGCTTAAACGTAAGCGCATTCCTTTGGTCAAAGTTCGCTGGGAAGCTAAACGTGGACCTGAGTTTACTTGGGAACGCGAAGATCAAATGAAGGCGAAATATCCACATCTTTTTCCACGAGTTTCCTCTAAATAAATTTCGGGACGAAATTTCCACAAGTAGGGGAGACTGTAACAACTGTGCTTGTAATCACTATAAACAGTTCTGTTATCAATAAAACAATGTTATTTGATCCCAATGTGTGTTTTGTTATGTTTTACATTTTTCATGTTTTGACTTTTATGTAATTTCAAACTCTACATCACTTTCTGGAGAGTTATACGCAAACTAGAGCGTAAACGTACTCAGTTTAATGCGAGAAATACTCCGGAACATCAACATATACTCAACATACCTTAAATAACCTTTACATAACTTAGAAATAAGTTTTGAAGGCTTTGGTATGGCGAAAACAAGTTAATTCGACTACAGGGACTAAATATGACAAACTGTGAAAGTATGTCAATTTGAACTGTAACGAACATTCCGGAACATGACCATAAGTTAAACACACCTTAAATATCCTTTACAAAGCTTAGAAATAGGCTTTGAGGGGTTCGGTGTGCTAAAATAAACTTTTGGGTCATTCAGGGACTAAAAGTGTCAAAAAGTGCACAAGTTTGCATTTTCGCGCATAACTTACGTTCTGAATACATCCGGACGTCCAAAAATTTATGTGAGCATGACTATATTATATTTTAGTGTTCTCCATAATAAAAATCCATTCGTCGCATCATTTGGATCGTTTTTCGCGCTTATGCGCATTCCGTCGTAATTAAGCGAACATCGCGTTCGTACGACCAAACGAACCAACACCCGGCATATTTTTGAGCATGTTTCATGTCCACAATGTTTAGGCAACATTTTAGGGCCTTAAAGTTGGCTTTACGGGCCTTAGAAGTGTCGGAAATGGCCTTAAACACGTGCAGGGACTGAAACTGTCATTTTTCAAACATATGTGCAGATCAGAAGGGCCAGGCGGCCCGCATTGTCTTTGGCTGATCCTGAAGCGGGCCGCTTCCCACTATCAGACCAGATTAAATGTTTTTAACAGCTGTTTGCAGCTGATTAATCCTCCACCACATGTTCTAAGTTGCTTAGTCACTAGATAAGGATCATATTTTGCTTCCATAACCTTTCAACAAGTGTACGGACGTGATCAAATCACGGTTTCCATGAAACGATCTCAACGGTTCACCGAAAACTATAAATACCCCACCCCCCATTGTTCATAATCACTAGAAATTTGATTTGAGAAACTCTAAGTTGAAACATTAGTTTCATACCTGAGATTTTCGAATCGAGTTTAGCATTCGGGGACCCTTCGTAAGTATTCTTTCGTTCTTTTCCTTATTTTACTGCTTTTCGAGTCAGAAAGTCAAACTTTGTTTGACTTTCAGCGTTGACCAGTAATGGTCAATGCGAAGTTCGTTTGAACTTCGCAACGTGATTGTAATCACGATGGTCATAGTCCCTTGGGACTATGCCTACTGATTACCACGTTGTCTAGGGTCGTAGGGTAGGCGATCTAATAAATCGCCTATACCTTCGAACCCGACCCATTTGGTCGATCATTAGGATCCGACCAAACACATTAGGTGACCATAGTAGGTAGGGAATAACCTTCCGAGGTTATACCCTATGGTCACATCGTTTAAGTAGTTGTATGATAGGTAGTTTATATGCCTTAGGTAAATTACCAGAATACCCTTTTCATGTATAATTGGTAATTAAGCATATGTAACCTAAACTTTTGTCACATAACTGATTATGTAACATGTTTAGGCATATAACACTTGTCGTAGGACTAGTTAGGCGGTCCGAACGTGTTTCACACGAACGACGCGTTAAAGTAGCATAAGCTACCTAAACGGATCATAATGGGTCAATAAGACTTAGGTTAAGTTTCATTTAGCATGTAGGCTTTGTTAAACCATATCACGTGAGTTCCTACACTCATTTGGTTTACAAACCCTAATGCTACCCAATCTTCCGAGATAGGTCCGGTTTATTAACATAGTTGCCTATATTAGGTGCCGTTTGATTCCGAGATCTATAGCATTACTTGGTGGTTATCTTTATACAACTGAGCAATCTCAAGTGAGTACATAGACCCCTCTTTTACTGTTTTCCAAACTGTTTTGGGGTGGAACACATGTGCCTACTTGTTACTTTCATGCTTTCCTGTTTTCACATCATATACTGCTATGTTCGTTAGTACATTATAGTACATGATTTTATGACATTTCATGCTAGGTGTGCCTATTATGTGCATTACTTAGTACATTGTTTTACATGACATTTCATGCTAGGTGTGCCCATTATGTGCATTACTTAGTACATCGTTTTACATGACATTTCACGCTATGTATGTTCATTTGATTACATACTTAGTGCATTGTTTTCACATGCTTACATTTTGGTATGACATTTGGTTTGTTTACATGGGACAATACATTCATTAACATTAGCTACGCCGTTCGTTAGTAGGTAGTGGTACCATAGGAATTGACAACTCCCGTTCCGGACATCCCAGGGAAAGGGGACAGAAAGGAATGACCGAATTCGATGATATAAGACAGATAGACCTTTAATTTGTTTAAAGGGTTTATCACCACAGTCACAAGGCTTGGATGTATGCATTTTTACAATACCGCATAGATGTTCATATTAAATAGTTGCATGCATTTACACAAAACATAGCTTTGATTTAAACCAAGTTTTACTTCAATACTTTGTTTTTGTGCATATGGTTTAGTTGAGACATTTCACTTGCCATACATGACATTTTGACATAGACATTTGACATGGATATTTGACATAGACATTTGACATGGATATTTGACATAGACATTTGACATGGATATTTGACATAGACATTTGACATGGATATTTGACATAGACATTTTGACATGATTTACATTTGACACAAACACTTTTGACATTGGTTTTACATACTACATGATTTACATTTTGATATGAACACTTTGACATATTATTTAATACATTTGACAATTGAATTAAACATAGACTTCTTACATTGGTTGGTTTGGTTTGATTAAGTGATTAAGTAACGATACGTGTGTAATATGATACAAGCATGGTGGATACGCCGCTGGTACTTCCTATATATAAGTGTTTGTATGGTATTACATGTCGTAACGTTATTTGAATCATTTCAATATTGAGACATAGAACATTTTATATAAATAACATATTTTTCACAAGACATTGATTTACAAACAACTTATCTTATACAAACACATTTTTACATGGTCATTTATTTAACCTGACATTTACTTATACATATCATCTGATATTATTATTTTCAAATGATTTACAAGACAAAGCAAATTACAAGGTTCATGACTAAACATTTTCTTAAACATAAGTCATGAATCCTATTTTTACAAACCTATGTATCTCACAGGCATTTTTATGCTGACGTACCTATTTTCACATGTGTTTTCAGGAGCTTTTCCGTAAGATGTTGATCTCGATACTAGGGCGGACCTGTGCCTTAGAGACTTTAAAAGAAGATAGACTATGTTTAATTATGTTCTGAACTCCTTAATTTACTGTTTGAAACAATGTAACACCTTTGTTTATAAATAAAATACAACTTTGTATGCCATGGTTATGAAACAATTAATTCTGTTGCAACACGCCCCGATGTTTCCGCCGCGATTTGTTGTTTTACGCGGTCGGGGTGTGACAATATCACATATGAGAGCGTATCAAACTATACTTTTGGGAGTATAAGTTAATACACAAAAATAATGTGACTTAAGAATTCATTCAGACCTAGTGCATCAAAATACACCTTTGAGACTATAGAAATACCAGAAAGGCAATCCCTATTTGGATGGAGAAACAAATTGGTTTCAGACATTCCATGACAACAGGAATGTCACACCCCGACCACGTATAACATACAAAACGTGGCGGAAAATGTAACACCCCAAAAACGGGTTTGGTAATCAAACCACGTTAACACTAAAAGACGGCTAAAGAACCGTTAGTGGTAAAAGTTAAGCTAGAAAATATTAGAATTTATATAACTAAATCTAATATTTAATAAAATGAGAAAAAAAGAATGTGTTTGGGAAATAAAATTTGTAGAAGGCCCGAGTTAACGGGACTTAAACTAAACTTGGTCATAGATTCCCAAAACCCACTAATTTAATTAGTGATGTTTAACCTAGTTAATAAGCGGGGAATAATGTTGGAAATAAGTAGGTTGTGCCCTACTTAATTAACTAATCAAATTAGAGGGGCCAATGTTGTTAAAATTGAAACTTATATTATCAATTTTTATTAAAAACAAAACCCAACACCTCATTTGTGAGGCCTGGTCGAACAAGAACACAGGGGGCGACATATGCTCCCCACCAAACTTTAGAGCATGTCAAAATTGATCAGATTGAGGGTTCAAATCAGCTCCAAATCGATTTCCAAGCACGAATTAGTGATCACCTTGTTGAGGGGATCACAAGGTATGCAAAATTCTTGTATTTTGATTCATCTCAAGTTCTAGGTTAATTGTGAAAAACTGAAATTGAGCTTGATTGTATCATGCATGAATGAAATTAGAAGGGATATGGTGTCTAGGGATGAACCCTAGGTGAAATCTTGTTAAAAGATTTCATGTTAATTATAGAGTTCATAATCACCATTGTAGGTGATTAATGAACTTGAAGAAAACTTGATAAACCCTAGAATTGATGATCTTGTTCTAGGATAATCTGAATTTTAAGAGTAAAGTCAGAAATATGGATGTTAAGACTTGTGTAAAATTTTTTAATTGAAGTTAATTTAGATGATAATTACAAGTCATAAACTTGGTTTTGATGATATAAAAATCTGACCCGCTAGGTGTTTGATGAAATGCCTAAGTGAGGATTAAAATGCTAAAAGTTGGGTAAAAACGCAGATTTGATTATTATAAAGAATTATGCGTTAAAGCTTATGAAAAATGGGTTTAGGATGATTTAATTAAATTTATGTTGTATTGGTGTTTATAAACACCATACTAACTTGTATGAATGAACTACTTGAACAAAAGGGAAATTGTTAAGAATTCATACTTGATTTGAAATGGGTCTTGACAAAAGAATTAAACTTGTGATTTATGATTTAGTTCAATAAGAAAGTAGTCAAAGATTCATAAGGTGTTAAAGTCATGATTTAGAATGACTAATCTAACAACCTTGTGAATGATGGATGATAGTAGGCGCTTAACAAGCTAGGTGAAGCTTGGGGAGAAAGCGGGTCGATCGAAGCAAGTGAGAAAAGAAAAGCGTAATTCGGATGCAAGGTAAGTGAAACTTACACCTTTTGTAGAATAATTAGTTATTCTATAAGTTTTAAATTCGATAAAAACAATATTGGGAAATATGGATTTCTGACGAAATTGATACAAGTCGGGACATTCGCAATATTTGGTAAAAACCAAGATGAGGGGTAAACATGGGAAAATGGTAATATGGCCGTAAATGATAAGCATACAATGAATCTGGAAATGTTACCGTATGGGGTAACTCATATTAAGGAAAGGGATAAAATGGTAATTTAGTCGTGTGCCGACAAATATAAGTAAAAGTTATAAGGCACCCTACGGCGTAAGCCGAATTGGGTTAAATAACGAATTGGTATAGATATGTATATATATACCATTCTAAATTGAAATGCAAAATGTTTGGTCGTTTAGACCAAACGGTTCAAAGGGTGACTTGTAGTGCCATTTGACCAATGACGACTAATAAGTATGTGTCAAGTCTTATGCTTACAGGATAATAGTGGTTTATGGATTAAAATGCTACGAATTAGCATATTATAGAGGCAAGGTATCGAAACGGGTCAATAAGTTGACCAGAGCCAGGTACGCATAATTATGTTGTAGTTAAAAGTGCTATTTTGGTCAAATAATTTGAGAGAGAGTCCTTCGTCATAAAAGGACTAAAATCGACCAAAACGCCCTTGTAGGCTAAATGGGATAAACAACCCTTAAAGGTTGTTTGGAAACGAGTTTTATGACAAGGTAAATACTTAGAATAAGTATAGAAGCTGAAAGAGGTATTATATTTGCCATATAGCACTATTTGAGTTTTTGCCGTAAAATGACGATTCGAGAGGTAAAACTTGGTTTATATTGATCACCACATTAAATCTACCTTAAATACAATTGTGGTGGGAGATTATAGGATAAGAAATGTGGTAATGGAATGCTAGAAGCAATCGAAAGCTATTTTAGGCTTGAAAGTGCTTAAATACCCTTAACGGGTCAAAATAAGCATACGAGCGAAAACGGGTTTAAATTGTGAAATAAACTTTTGATTAGAACCTAATATGGTAGTTAATATCAATTTGAAGAAGTGTAGGTGATGTAGGAATCAAACAAATATGTTTGTTTGATAAAATGCATAAACGGGTAAAATTTGATAATAAGGTAACGAGTCGAAGGCTTGAAAGTCTCAAAATTTATTTATGTTGGATGTTGGATTTTAACTCCATAAGATAGAGGATTAAATTACGGACGCGTAGGAAAAAGAATCAGGTAAAACGGATCAATAACGAAGAAGTTATGGCCGTTTCCGTGAAATCAGATCGTGCTGAGTATGTACAGCATCAGCTGAAAAAACTGGCTGTGAAAAACAGGGCTAGGCGTGACGCCTAGGCCCTTGGCGTCACACCTAGCCCCCTAACTCCGAAAATTGTTAATTTTTGTCATTTTTAACCCCTGTACTTGTTTGAACTTAATATTTGACTATCAAAACTAACTTTTAAGTTGGTTTTGATCATAGGTGAATGCCAAGAGTGCACGGATGAAGATCAAGCGTCAAGCAAGAACCGAACACGATCACGAAATAAGCTTCCGCACTATGTATCGTTATTATGTTAAACGACGAATGTACACATGATATGTTGTACACTATTTAAATTGTAAAAAGTTTTAATAAACCCGTAATTTCCAATGCATATGTAATCTTAATTACATGACTGTTTTTCGTAAATGATACGTTAAACCTTAATTTATAAGAACGGGTGTTACAAGTTGGTATCAGAGCCTTGGTTTAAGAGATTCAAGTATGGTGGGGAAAACCATGCTTGGACTTAAACCTTATGCTCTTAATAAAGATTGTTGTTCGGTTCGAGGCTTGATCGCAAATCCGGTAAGTACATGTATGTTAATAGTTTAGCATGCTAAAGTGTTGTAAACAACACATAGGGCTATCGTGTGATACACGTTACCCCAATTAAAATGATTGATATAGTTGACGAAAATACGTGCGTTGACGCGTATAGTAGAAAAAGCCTTGTATTATAATACGGGCGATTATTAAAGTTGATATTACTAACTCTTGTGAATGTTTTAATTAAAGGACACTCGCGTTGAAGACAACGAGAGTCAAACGAATTGTGGATACGATGATGGAACGGTCCGAAGTCTGACAAGAGGAGCATGCTCACCGAGGACTAAATCGCGTAACGACCGCGAACAAGGTTAATGGCAAGGAACGCCCGTCGGGGCAAACATTACCAGGTGCACATTTTAAATAATCGCACAAATAGTAATATGCAACAAATAAGTAGAAATTGAAAGTTGCATATGTAGATTAAAAACTTGGAAAAAAAAACCCGAATAGAAAATGTATTCGGGATATTGTTTCCAAGAGAAACAAATAGAGGCGTTACTTACATAGGGCGTGATGTGAAAACTATAAAAAGGTCATATGTGTCATGTGTTAATCGCTTACTCTGGCCAAGTAGGTAGTGGCATATGATACCATGAACTTCTTATGGCGGACACGTTTACATCCGATGTAGAAAGGGCGGGGTGAATGGGACTAACTTAAAAGTACCCAAATGAATCAAATGAGCAAAATAATTGATAATAATGTAAACGCACATCCGGGTGACGGAAGCGTATTACATTAGGATGATGAGCCCGAGTGAAGGGACAAAGAAGCATGTAAAATGATTTAGACAAGTATTGGGAGGGAGTGTACTTACAATCGAACCCAGAAAACGCAAGCATGAAAAATGATTTAGACAAGTATTGGGAGGGAGTGTACTTACACTCGAACCCAGAAAACGCAAGCATGAAAAATGATTTAGACAAGTATTGGGAGGGAGTGTACTTACACTCGAACCCAGAAAACGCAAGCATGAAAAATGATTTAGACAAGTATTGGGAGGGAGTGTACTTACACTCGAACCCAGAAAACGCAAACATGTAAAATGATTTAGACAAGCATTGGGAGGGAGTGTACTTACACTCGAACCCGGAAAATGCAAATATGTCCCTTAACGGGTCGTTTTTGTAAAACGTCGAACTTAAAGACAAAGTCGGGATATAAAAATGAAGCGAGGTCTTAATGCACACCGGGAGGGTTGCAATAATAACGACTTCGGTAAAACACCCGGTTGATGGGTAAGAATTAAACATATGCGTAAACCAAGAGACGTGAATGCGGGTTGAAAAAAAAAATCAAAGGACTTGGATTACGAGTTATGACTATAAAATCTCGTATATAGAAATTGTGAGTAAATATGTTCAACTATAAGTTGATTGTTTATAAGTGATGGATTTCACATTAATAGGTCAAACATGTTGAATACAATATAACGCCGAATGGCACAAATGAGCGCTAGCCAGATAAAGGTAGCGTTAAATGCAAGAGAATAATGAGCCCGGTATTGGGATATAACCAAATAAGAATAAATTATGGACTGTCAATATCCTGGTATGGATAATTGACAAAAGTTAAAGAGAAGATCCTAAAACTAAAACTTCGGTTTTAGTAAGAAATAATGTTTTTACAAACATAAATTCTGATAGGAATTTAAATAATAAGTATGAAAGATACAAGTCTTGACACTGATAGGCGCAAGACAATATATTCGAAAAGTGATATTTTCGAAAATGAAAGGTTGATATAAATTAAACATGATGTGACATGATCACGGTCAAGAGATACATTGTGAAGTAGAATCACATTATAACCAGGCGAGTGGTAAAAAGAAACTGGACAAATAGTTAGTGAAACCGGTTAAAGTCAGCAATTCAAGTTAAGAAATTTGGTTCGCTTGTAAACGGTAAATTCGGTATAACTGAACCGAATAAATAAATTTGAAAATAAAAGGATTTGTTGCTAAAAGTGAAAGATTTCACTAGAGACCTTTAAACGGGTCAAAGTAACGGATTCATGAAGAATTCGATAGTATATGAAAGCGATGGATGTCGCTAAGTTAATTAAACTAGTGGAAATAACGAAATTACGTTATTTCAAGTTGCATTATGTCGAATGAGGGACGTAGATGTTTTGTAACCAAAAAGGTATTACCATAATTTTCTGGTAATACTAACAATCGATTAAAATATGAGCAATGCTCAATTGATTATTGAGAGCATATGCATGGAGTTAAACTCTATAAATTATGAAAGAAAAGGTTTCGAGGACGAAACCTCTTTAAGGGGGGTAGACTTGTAACACCCCAAAAACGGGTTTGGTAATCAAACCACGTTAACACTAAAAGACGGCTAAAGAACCGTTAGTGGTAAAAGTTAAGCCAGAAAATATTAGAATTTATATAACTAAATCTAATATTTAATAAAATGATAAAAAAAGAATGTGTTTGGGAAATAAAATTTGTAGAAGGCCCGAGTTAACGGGACTTAAACTAAACTTGGTCATAGATTCCCAAAACCCACTAATTTAATTAGTGATATTTAACCTAGTTAATAAGCGGGGAATAATGTTGGAAATAAATAGGTTGTCCCTACTTAATTAACTAATCAAATTAGAGGGGCCAATGTTGTTAAAATTGAAACTTATATTATCAATTTTAATTAAAAACAAAACCCAACACCTCATTTGTGAGGCCTGGTCGAACAAGAACACAGGGGGGCGACATATGCTCCCCACCAAACTTTAGAGCATGTCAAAATTGATCAGATTGAGGGTTCAAATCAGCTCCAAATCAATTTCCAAGCACGAATTAGTGATCACCTTGTTGAGGGGATCACAAGGTATGCAAAATTCTTGTATTTTGATTCATCTCAAGTTCTAGGTTAATTGTGAAAAACTGAAATTGAGCTTGATTGTATCATGCATGAATGAAATTAGAAGGGATATGGTGTCTAGGGATGAACCCTAGGTGAAATCTTGTTAAAAGATTTCATGTTAATTATAGAGTTCATAATCACCATTGTAGGTGATTAATGAACTTGAAGAAAACTTGATAAACCCTAGAATTGATGATCTTGTTCTAGCATAATCTGAATTTTAAGAGTAAAGTCAGAAATATGGATGTTAAGACTTGTGTAAAAAATTTTAATTGAAGTTAATTTAGATGATAATTACAAGTCATAAACTTGGTTTTGATGATATAAAAATCTGACCCGCTAGGTGTTTGATGAAATGCCTAAGTGAGGATTAAAATGCTAAAAGTTGGGTAAAAACGCAGATTTGATTATTATAAAGAATTATGCCTTAAAGCTTATGAAAAATGGGTTTAGGATGATTTAATGAAATTTATGTTGTATTGGTGTTTATAAACACCATACTAACTTGTATGAATGAACTACTTGAACAAAAAGGGAAATTGTTAAGAATTCATACTTGATTTGAAGTGGGTCTTGACAAAAGAATTAAACTCATGATTTATGATTTAGTTCAATAAGAAAGTAGTCAAAGATTCATAAGGTGTGAAAGTCATGATTTAGAATGACTAATCTAACAACCTTATGAATGATGGATGATAGTAGGCGCTTAACAAGCTAGGTGAAGCTTGGGGAGAAAGCGGGTCGATCGAAGCAAGTGAGAAAAGAAAAGCGTAATTCGGATGCAAGGTAAGTGAAACTTACACCTTTTGTATAATAATTAGTTATTCTATAAGTTTTAAATTCGATAAAAACAATATTGGGAAATATGGATTTCTGACGAAATTGATACAAGTCGGGACATTCGCAATATTTGGTAAAAACCAAGATGAGGGGTAAACATGGGAAAATGGTAATATGGCCGTAAATGATAAGCATACAATGAATCTGGAAATGTTACCGTATGGGGTAACTCATATTAAGGAAAGGGATAAAATGGTAATTTAGTCGTGTGTCGACAAATATAAGTAAAAGTTATAAGGCACCCTACGGCGTAAGCCGAATTGGGTTAAATAACGAATTGGAATAGATATGTATATATATACCATTCTAAATTGAAATGCAAAATGTTTGGTCGTTTAGACCAATCGGGTCAAAGGGTGACTTGTAGTGCCATTTGACCAATGCCGACTAATAAGTATGTGTCAAGTCTTATGCTTACAGGATAATAATGGTTTATGGATTAAAATGCTACGAATTAGCATATTATAGAGGCAAGGTATCGAAACAGGTCAATAAGTTGACCAGAGCCAGGTACGCATAATTATGTTGTAGTTAAAAGTGCTATTTTGGTCAAATAATTTGAGAGAGAGTCCTTCGTCATAAAAGGACTAAAATCGACCAAAACGCCCTTGTAAGCTAAATGGGACAAACAACCCTTAAAGGTTGTTTGGAAACGAGTTTTATGACAAGGTAAATACTTAGAATAAGTATAGAAGCTGAAAGAGGTACTATATTAGCCATATAGCACTATTTGAGTTTTTGCCGTAAAATGACGATTCGAGAGGTAAAACTTGGTTTATATTGATCACCACATTAAATCTACCTTAAATACAGTTGTGGTGGGAGATTATAGGATAAGAAATGTGGTAATGGAATTCTAGAAGCAATCGAAAGCTATTTTAGGCTCGAAAGTGCTTAAATACCCTTAACGGGTCAAAATAAGCATACGAGCGAAAACGGGTTTAAATTGTCAAATAAAATGGTGATTAGAACCTAATATGGTAGTTAATATCAATTTGAAGAAGTGTAGGTGATGTAGGAATCAAACAACTATGTTTGTTTGATAAAATGCATAAACGGGTAAAATTTGATAATAAGGTAACGAGTCGAAGGCTTGAAAGTCTCAAAATTTATTTATGTTGGATGTTGGATTTTAACTCCATAAGATGGAGGATTAAATTACGGACGTGTAGGAAAAAGAATCGGGTAAAACGGATCAATAACGAAAAAGTTATGGCTGTTTCCGTGAAATCAGATCGTGCTGAGTATGTACAGCATCAGCTGAACAAACTGGCTGTGAAAAACAGGGCTAGGCGTGACGCCTAGGCCCTTGGCGTCACACCTAGCCCCCTAACTCCGAAAATTGTTAATTTTTGTCATTTTTAACCCCTGTACTTGTTTGAACTTAATATTTGACTATCAAAACTAACTTTTAAGTTGGTTTTGATCATAGGTGAATGCCAAGAGTGCACGGATGAAGATCAAGCGTCGAGCAAGAACCGAACACGATCACGAAATAAGCTTCCGCACTATGTATCGTTATTATGTTAAACGATGAATGTACACATGATATGTTGTACACTACTTAAATTGTAAAAAGTTTTAATAAACCCGTAATTTCCAATGCATATGTAATCTTAATTACATGACTGTTTTTCGTAAATGATACGTTAAACCTTAATTTATAAGAACGAGTGTTACAGAAAACGTCGGGGAGTGTTGTAACATAATTAATTGTTTCATAACCATGGCATACAAAGTTGTATTTTATTTATCAACATAAGAGCTTCATTGTTTTAAACAGGAATCAAAGAGTTTATAACATAATTAAACTAAGTCTATATTCATTTTAAGTCTCTAAGGCACAGGTCCGCCCTAGTGTCACGATCATCGTCCTACGTAAAAGCTCCTGAAAACACATGTGAAAATAGGTACGTCAGCATAAAAATGCCTGTGAGATACATAGGTTTTGTGAAAATAGGATTCATGACTTAAGTTTAAGAAAAAGTTGTTTAGCAAAAGTCAGTCATGAACCTTGTAAATCGTTTTGTTTTGTAAATCATTTAAAAAGCGATAAGATCAAATAATATGTATAAATAAAAGAATAATGTATGGTTAAATGTATAACCAAGTAAAATGAGTTGTATAAAGTAAATTGTTTGTAAACCAAAGTCTTGTGAAAATCGTGTTACTTATGTAAAATGTATAAGTCCAAATTGAATGATTTAAATAACGCTATGATATGTAATATAATACAAACACTTATATATAAGAAGTACCAGCGGCGTATCCACCATGCTTTTATCATATTACTCACATCTCGTTACTTAAGTCCTTGTATAAATCATATCAAATGTTAATAGTCCAAAAGTAGTCAAGTAATGTGTAACAAATGTTATGTATTGTAAGTAAAGTATTGTCACATAATCCAAATGTAGAAATGTACAAAACAAAGTATTTTGAATATATCAAAAAGTTATGTTTTGCAAAGTAATGCATGTTACATTGATACAAACATTTATGTGGTAAGTTAACGCATACATTCAAGCCTTGAGACAGTCGGATAACCCTTTCAGTCAAGGTTATCAAAAGAAATGTTTTCGGATTCAGTCATTCCTTACATCCAAACAAACCCGAGATGTCAGGAATGGGATTTGTCAAGTCCTATGGTACCATTACTTACTACCGAGCGGCGTAGCTAATGTTAATGAACGTATATAAGTCTCATTTGTGCAAACCAAATGTTATAGCAGTTGTATACATGTCATATGAAAACAATGTACTAAGTATGCTAAGTTAACATACAAGGCAGAAAAGTCATGTAAATCAATGTGCTAGCATGCTATCAGTCAACATACATAGCAGAAATGTAATGTAAAACGATGTACTAAGTATGCACACAATGGACATACATAGCATGAAATGTAATGTAAAAGGATCTACTAAGTATGCACACAATGGACATACATAGCATAAAATGTAATGAAATCATGTACTATAATGTACTAATGAACATAACAAGCATATGATATGAAAGCATGAAAAGCACGAAAGTAACAAGTAGGCACATGTGTTTCACCCCAAAACGTTTGGAAAATAGTAAAAGAGGGGTCTATGTACTCACTTGAGATTGCTCAGAAGTCCTAAGATAACCACCAAGCAATGCTAGAGATCACGGAATCAAACGGCACCTAATATAGGTAACTACGTTAATAAACCGGACCTAAATCGAAAGATCGGATAGAATGAGTGCTTGTAAACCAAATGAGTATGAGAACTCATGTAATATGGTTTAACAAAGCCTACATACTAAATGAAACCTAACCTAAGTGCTTACGACCCATTACGACCCGTTTCGGTAGCTTATGCTACTTTAACGCGTCGTTCGCGTGAAACGCGTTCCGACCGCTTAACTAGTCCTATGACAAGTAATATATGCCTTAACATGTCTAATATTGTTTCCAAATCAGTTTAGATGTCAAAAGTTACGTTACATATGTTTAAAATGAATTTTGGTGTCAAAGGGGTATTTTGGTAATTTTGATGTCAAAAGTTACGTTACATATAAACTACCTATCATACAACTAACTAAACGTCGTGACCATAAGGTATAACCTCGGAAGGTTATTCCCTATATACTATGGTCACCTAATGTGTTTGGTCGGATCCTAATGATTGACCAAACGGGTCGGGTTCGAAAGTATAAGCGATTGTTTAGATCGCTTACCTTACGACCCTATATAAGCACTAAACTAAAAGTGACGAGCTAAGCATGTTAAAACATGCTTAACTAAGTTTTGAAAACAGGTTTGGTATCAAAACAAACGGTTTTGATACGTAAGAGTAGTTTGGTTACAAAACACGCAAGAATGCGCATTTTGGCCGAAACTACGGCTCGTCACTGAGCCTAGATAACGTGGTAATCAGTATGTATAGTCACTAAGGACTATAACCATCGTGATCACGCTCACGTTATGAAGTTCAAACGAACTTCACAGCGACCATAAACTGGTCAATGCAGAAAGTCGAACATAGTTCGACTTTCGGACTAGAAAAGCGACAAAAGAACGAAGGAACACTTACAAAGGGTCCCCGCTAGTAAATCTTGATCGAGTAGCTCAGGTATGAAGTGATTTGCTTCAACTTAGAGCACTTTTGATCAGATTTGTTAGGAATGAGTGAAGTTGAGGTGGGTATTTATAGTAAATGGACAACCGTTAAGATCGTTCCTCGAATAACGTGATCGAATCTTGTCCGTACATGTGTTGGAATGTTGTGGTAGCTCATTTTGCCCCCACCACAAGAGTTTGACATGTGGCATTGGCCTTTGGGGTGTTTGAAAGGTTGTTAACAGGCTGTTAATACATTGAATCTGGTCTGGGAGCCTGACGCGGGCCACGTAAAGGATCACCCTGGGCTTACCCGGGCCGCCTGGGTGTCCTGATCAGAAACAACTTTCAGAAATGACAGTTTAGGTCCCTGTTGTGGTTTAAGGCCATTTCCGACATGTTTAAGGCCCGTTAAGCCAACTTTAAGGCCCTAAAATGATGCCTAAACATTGTGGACGTGAAACATGCTCAAAAATATGTCGGATGTTGGTTCGTTTGGTCGTACGATCGCGATGTTCGCTTAATTACGACGGAATGCGCACAAGCGCAAAAAACGATCCAAAATGCGTGACGAATGCATTTTTCTTATGCCAAACACTAAAATAAAATATTTTAGTGCTCACATAAATTTTTGGATGTCCGGAGGTATTCAGAACGTAAGTTATGCGTGAAAATGCAAACTTGTGCACTTTTTGACGCTTTTAGTCCCTGAATGGCCCAAAAGTTTATTTTAGCACACCGAACCCCTCAAAGCCTATTTCTAAGCTATATAAAGGATATTTAAGGTGTGTTTAACTTATGGCCATGTTCTGAAATGTTCGTTACAGTTCAAATTGGCATACTTTCGCAGTTTGTCAAGTTTAGTCCCTGTAAGCGAATTAACTTGTTTTTGCCATACCAAAGCCTTTAAAACTTATTTATAAGTTATGTAAAGGTTATTTAAGGTATGTTGAGTATATGTTGATGTTCCGGAGCATTTTTCGCATTAAACTGATTACGTTTACTCACCAGTTTGCGTATAACTCTCCAGAAAGCGATATAGAGTTTGAAATTGAATAAAAGTCAAAACATGAAAAATGTAAAACACAACCAAACGAACATTGGGATCAAATAACATTGTTTTATTGATAATTAAACTGTTTACAATGATTTCAGACACAGATGTTACAGTCTCCCCTACTTGTGGAAATTTCGTCCCGAAATTTACTTAGAGGAAACTCGTGGGAAAAGATGCGGATATTTCGCCTTCATTTGATCTTCGTGTTCCCAAGTAATGCGCTTGCGTTTGAGCCACTTGACTTCACGTTCCATGATTTCCACTGGCTTCTCAACAAATTTCAGTGTTTTATCAACACGAATTTCGTCAAGTGGTATGTGGAGGTTCTCATCAGCTAAACACCTCTTGAGATTGGACACGTGAAAGGTTGGATGAACATTTCCAAGTTCAGGAGGTAACTCAAGTCTGTAGTCTACCTTACCGATTCTTTCGACGATCTTGAATGGTCCAACGTATCTAGGTGCAAGTTTTCCTTTCTTTCCAAATCTGATCACACCTTTCCAAGGTGAGACCTTAAGTAATACTCGATCACCAACTTGAAATTCCAAGGGCTTGCATTTTGGGTCCGCGTAACTCTTTTGACGGCTTCTAGCTGTCTGAAGGTTATCACGAACTTTCTTAATCTTATCAGTTGTCTCTAAAATGAGGGCAGGTCCAGTAAGCTGAGCCTCGCCGATCTCATTCCAGCAGACTGGTGAACGACATTTTCGACCATAGAGATCTTCTAAAGGAGCCATTTTGATGCTGGTGTGATAACTGTTGTTGTAGGAGAATTCAATTAATGGAAGATGCGAATCCCAACTACCACCAAAATCGATCACACAAGCTCTAAGCATATCCTCCAGAGTCTGGATTGTTCTTTCAGATTGACCATCCGTTTGCGGATGATAAGCTATGCTCAGGTTAAGTTGGGTCCCCATAGCAGATTGCATGGTTCTCCAAAAATGAGAAGTGAAACGAGCATCTCTGTCAGAAATGATGTTCAAAGGAACACCATGTCGAGCTACAATTTCATCCACATAGATTTTAGCAAGTTTGTCAGCAGGAAAATCCTCACGGATTGGCAAGAAATGTGCTGACTTAGTAAGACGATCAACAACTACCCAGATGGCATCATGACCTTTCTTTGTGCGCGAAAGTTTGGTAATGAGATCCATAGTAATGTTTTCCCATTTCTAAACTGGGATCTCTGGTTGCACCAATAAACCAGAAGGACGCTGATGTTCAGCCTTAACCTTAAGACAAGTAAGGCATTTTGATACATATAAGGCAATGTCTTTCTTCATACCAGGCCACCAATACTGAATACAAAGATCCTTATACATCTTATCTGAGCCAGGATGAACAGAATAACGAGACTTATGGGCTTCATCCATAAGCAAGGTGCGAAGGTTATCTTGGCTTGGGACCCACAAATGGTCCATGAAGTAGTACTATCCATTGTCCTTCAGTTTAAGATCAGGTGTTATGTGATAAGGAAATTCCTTATCCATCAAACCTTGTGAAACACAAGATTGTTGAGCCTGAGAAATGCGGGATTGGATATCGGATCGAGCTTGAATAACAGATTGAACACGAACACAATGAAGCTTAGTACGTTCCTTACGACTCAATGCTTCGGCTACGACATTCGCCTTACCAGGATGGTAGCGAATTTCGCAGTCATAGTCTTTTAGAAGCTCGACCCAACGTCGTTGCCTCATGTTGAGTTCTTTCTGATTGAAGATATGATAAAGACTTTTGTGGTCCGTGAAAACCACACATTTTGTACCGTACAAATAGTGTCTCCAGATCTTTAGAGCGAAAACAACTGCACCCAACTCAAGATCATGAGTGGTGTAGTTTTTCTCATGTATCTTCAACTGCCTCGATGCATATGCTATGACTTTGTTCCTTTGCATGAGAACACAGCCAAGACCCAATTTAGATGCATCGCAATAAACGACGAAATCATCATTGCCCTCAGGCAAAGTTAGAACAGGTGTGTCGCAAAGTTTTTGTTTCAAGTTTTGAAAAGCTTCCTCTTGTTTGAATCCCCAATCAAAGGGCTTGTTCTTCTGAGTCAGAGCAGTTAGAGGAAATGCAATCTTTGAGAAGCTCTCAATGAAGTGGCGGTAATAACCCGCAAGACCAAGAAAAGAACGAACTTCAGTAGGAGTAGAAGGTGTATCCCAATCCTTAATCGCACTGATCTTGGAGGGATCTACATGAATACCTTGTTCGTTGACAATATGTCCTAAAAATTGAACTTCTTTAAGCCAGAATTCACACTTGGAGAATTTGGCGAAAAGTTGCTCTTTCTTTAGAAGTTCCAAAGTAAGACGAAGATGTTGCTCGTGATCAGCTCGCGTCTTAGAGTATATCAAAATGTCATCAATAAAAACAATGACGAACTGATCCAAATAAGGCTTGCAGACCCTATTCATTAAGTCCATGAAAACAGCAGGAGCATTAGTCAAACCGAATGGCATGACTGTGAACTCATAATGCCCATAACGAGTGCGGAACGCTGTCTTAGGAATGTCTTCTTCATGCACCCGAAGCTGATGATACCCCGAACGAAGATCAATCTTCGAAAAATAAGAAGCACCTTGTAACTGATCAAAGAGATCATCGATGCGAGGTAGGGGATATCGATTCTTGATGGTAAGCTTGTTAAGCTCACGATAATCGATACACATCCTAAAAGATCCATCCTTCTTCTTGACAAAAAGAACGGGAGCACCCTAGGGTGAAAAGCTAGGACGGATAAAACCTTTGTCAGAGAGCTCCTGAAGCTGCTTAGATAACTCTTGCATCTCAGACGGTGCAAGATGATATGGAGCTCTAGCAATGGGATTTGCACCAAGTGCGAGATCAATACGGAACTCGACTTGGCGTGCTGGAGGTAGACCAAGTAAATCTTCAGGGAATACTTCATAATAATCCCGAACAACAGGAATATCTTGGATAGACTTACCTTTGCCTTTATCTGTGTGACATGTGCCAAGAAGGCCACATAATTCTTTCGCGGATACTTTCAAGCTTTAAAACATGACATGAGTTTGAGACCACCAGTAGGTTTCTCACCATGAACCTGTAGGATTTCGCCCGTCGAAAGCGGCACACGAAGGATCTTCTCAAAACAAACTACCTCTGCACGATGCTTGGCTAACCAATCAACACCCACAATAACGTCGAAGCTTCCAAGTTGCATAGGCGTGAGGTCAATAGGAAAAAGATGGTCGTTAAGGTTCAATTGGCAGTTGCGAAGAACAGAATCAAGAACAATGGGTTCACCACTAGCAACTTCTACTGTCAAGGGTTTTCCTAGTTTCGTTCTAGACACGCGAAGCATTGGCTCAAAAGTCAATGACACAAAACTCTTATCGGAACCCGAATCAAAGAGAACAGATGCAGGCTGATTATTAATAAAGAACGTACCGTTCACCACTTCATTGTCTGCTTGTGCCTCTTGAGCATTCATGTTGAAGACTCGACCTCGAGCCTGAGCTTGATTCTGATTCTGATTTTGGTTGGCTAGCCTTGGGCACCGGTTTCTGTAGTGGGTCAGATCCCCACAATTGTAGCACGGACCAGGAGGGAAGTGAGGTCGTGCAGCTTGACCTTGTTGCTGAGAAAGAGGCTGAGCAACTTGTTGGGCTTGGTTCTGAACTGCCTGATTCTGGTTAACAGGAATGCGACAAGTAGCGGCAAGATGACCAATTCTCCCACAGTTAGTGCAATGACGGCATTGGAGATGTGGTAGGTGATGGCCGTTACACCTGTTGCACAAAGGCGCAGTGCCAAGATATGGCTTCTTGGCTAGTGGTTGCGCAGGCTGATTTGGTGCAGCTTGGGCCTGTGCAGTAACGACATAGTTTTGCGAAGCCTTTCGCTTCCTAGAACCCTTTGAGGAACCAGAATTCTTTCCATTCTTGTTTTGACCTTTCTTGCTATCCCCCTTGTCAGACGCCTGCTTCTTACCCTTGTCACCCTTTTTATGCAGCTTTCTCTTTCGAACCTGCGACTCAGTTAATGTCGCTGCTAACTCGATCGCCTGACGGAGTGTGGCAGGGTTACTACCAGTAATGATGTCTTGCACTGAGTCAGGTAGGCCGTCGATGTATCTTTCGATAGCCTTGTTGAGTGGGTTAACCATTATTGGGCAAAGCAGACTCAACTCCTCAAACCTGTCAGTATACGCCTTGTGCTCGCCACTGTCTTGTTTCAAGTCATCAAACTCTTTCTCCAAAGCTCGCTGTTCATGACGAGGACAGAACTCCCTCATCATAAGGGCCCTAAGTTTAGCCCAAGTTTGTGCTAGAGCAACTTCCGCACCACGGTCTCTCATAACCCCGTTCCACCATGTGAGAGCCCTCTTCTGAAACACACTCGAAGAAAACTCGACATTGCGATTGTCAGGACACTGCACGTGGCGGAACGTATTCTCAATGCTCTCGAACCATTGAAGAAGCCCAGTCGCTCCCTCAGAACCACTAAACTTGAGTGGTTTAGCCGAGTTGAAATCCTTGAATTTGCATGGAGCATTGTTGTTATTGTTGGCTTGGTTCCATTGAGCAAAGAGGTTTGGGAATTGAGCAGTCATCTGCTGCGCAATGATTTCTGCTAGTTCGGCAGTCGCTATCTGGTTTTCGCGTCGATGAGGCATTCTAAAAGAGGAAAACATGAAAGGAAACGAGTGAGATGATTGGATGAAAAGAATGAGATGAAACAAAATTTGACAACAACAAAGGTGGTGGTCATTTGTTCGCATCACAAAGCAAACAGACGACACACAGTGACTAATCAAAGTAAATGGGTCAAAAATAATGTATCGCGAAGACATGCTCGCCTATAAGTGAACACTCACCCCAAGAGTTCCCAGGTAAGAGTGACTGGTCCGATTATGTGGATTTGTACGAACACTCTAGCCTTAGACAGAAAACCCAGGGTACAGGCATTCACTCTTCCAGTTTGCACGTGTTCACATTATTTAAAACCCAAAACCTTGACGAGATTTTGAAAACTCAAAGGGGTTCAAAACCTTATAACAGAGGGTTCAAAACCTTACAATAGAGGGTTCAAAACCTTGTAATAAATCATTCAAAAACAGAAGATTGTTTTTCAAAAATCGTTTCGGAAAATTTGGTTTTTGTTTTGATAATCACCTAAGAATAGGTGATGTGCATGTTTTAAGATCTAAACACAAGATAACTTGTGTTAGGGTCCTAGAAAGGTTATAGTCTAGGTCAAAGCATTACTAATAACCTAATTCCCTATAACCATTGGCTCTGATACCAACTCTTCTGTCACACCCCGACCACGTATAACATGCAAAACGTAGCTGAAAACGTCGGGGAGTGGTGTAACATAATTAATTGTTTCATAACCATGGCATACAAAGTTGTATTTTATTTATCAACATAAGAGTTTCATTGTTTTAAACAGGAATCAAAGAGTTTATAACATAACTAAACTAAGTCTATCTTCATTTTAAGTCTCTAAGGCACAGGTCCGCCCTAGTGTCACGATCATCGTCCTACGCAAAAGCTCCTGAAAACACATGTGAAAATAGGTACGTCAGCATAAAAATGCCTGTGAGATACATAGGTTTTGTGAAAACAGGATTCATGACTTAAGTTTAAGAAAAAGTTGTTTAGCAAAAGTCAGTCATGAACCTTGTAAATCGTTTTGTTTTGTAAATCATTTAAAAAGCGATAAGATCAAATAATATGTATAAATAAAAGAATAATGTATGGTTAAATGTATAACCAAGTAAAATGAGTTGTATAAAGTAAATTGTTTTTAAACCAAAGTCTTGTGAAAATCGTGTTACTTATTTAAAATGTATAAGTCCAAATTGAATTATTTAAATAACGCTTTGATATGTAATATAATACAAACACTTATATATAAGAAGTACCAGCGGCGTATCCACCATGCTTGTATCATATTACTCACATCTCGTTACTTAAGTCACTTAAACAAACCACCAATGTAATAAGTCTATGTTTTAACCAATTGTCAAAAGTCCTTGTATAAATCATATCAAATGTTAATAGTCCAAAAGTAGTCAAGTAATGTGTAACAAATGTTATGTATTGTAAGTAAAGTATTGTCACATTATCCAAATGTAGAAATGTACAAAACAAAATATTTTGAATATATCAAAAAGTTATGTTTTGCAAAGTAATGCATGTTACATTGATACAAACATTTATGTGGTAAGTTAACGCATACATTCAAGCCTTGAGACAGTCGGATAACCCTTTCAGTCAAGGTTATCAAAAGAAATGTTTTCGGATTCAGTCATTCCTTACATCCAAACAAACCCGAGATGTCAGGAATGGGATTTGTCAAGTCCTATGGTACCAGTACTTACTACCGAGCGACGTAGCTAATGTTAATGAACGTATATAAGTCTCGTTTGTGCAAACCAAATGTTATAGCAGTTGTATACATGTCATATGAAAACAATGTACTAAGTATGCTAAGTTAACATACAAAGCAGAAAAGTCAGGTAAATCAATGTGCTAGCATGCTATCAGTCAACATACATAGCAGTAATGTAATGTAAAACAATGTACAAAGTATGCACACAATGGACATGCATAGCATGAAATGTAATGTAAAACGATGTACTAAGTATGCACACAATGGACATACATAGCATAAAATGTAATGAAATCATGTACTATAATGTACTAATGAACATAACAAGCATATGATGTGAAAGCATGAAAAGCACGAAAGTAACAAGTAGGCACATGTGTTTCACCCCAAAACGTTTGGAAAATAGTAAAAGAGGGGTCTATGTACTCACTTGAGATTTCTCAGAAGTCCTAAGATAACCACCAAGCAATGCTAGAGATCACGGAATCAAACGACACCTAATATAGGTAACTACGTTAATAAACCGGACCTAAATCGGAAGATCGGATAGAATGAGGGCTTGTAAACCAAATGAGTATGAGAACTCATGTAATATGGTTTAACAAAGCCTACATACTAAATGAAACCTAACCTAAGTGCTTACGACCCATTACGACCCGTTTAGGTAGCTTATGCTACTTTAACGCGTCGTTCGCGTGAAACGCGTTCGGACCGCTTAACTAGTCCTATGACAATTAATATATGCCTAAACATGTCTAATATTGTTGCCAAATCAGTTTAGATGTCAAAAGTTACGTTACATAGGTTCAAAATGAATTTTGGTGTCAAAGGGGTATTTTGGTAATTTACCTAAGGCATATAAACTACCTATCATACAACTAACTAAACGTCGTGACCATAAGGTATAACCTCGGAAGTTTATTCCCTATATACTATGGTCACCTAATCTGTTTGGTTGGATCCTAATGATTGACCAAATGGGTCGGGTTTGAAAGTATAAGCGATTGCTTAGATCGCTTACCTTACGACCCAATATAAGCACTAAACTAAAAGTGACGAGCTAAGCATGTTAAAAGATGCTTAACAAAGTTTAGATAACAGGTTTGGTATCAAAACAAACGGTTTTGATACCTAAGAGTAGTTTGGTTACAAAACACGCAAGAATGCGCATTTTGGCCGAAACTACGGCTCGTCACTGAGCCTAGATGTTGGTCCCGTTGACACAGGATCTGATCGTAGGAACAAGATGAATCGATTTCGTCTTAGTGTGCAGAATCCATTAAGACAAATCACAGATTTATGCAACAGAGAATTCAACGTTTAACTTCTTGTCTGTTCGTTCTATTAATCGTTCTGAAAGTCACAAAGTTCCGGTGAACGTACAGACTACCCGTGCGTGTGTCAAAAGTTCTTACAAAGTTGCACCGGACCTACTATATATAGACAGACTCAGGATACTAATAAGTGTTGTACGTTCGGGTGGGCTACCCGTACGTATGACTCACCCGTATGTGTGATCATCCGCGCGTATGACTTATCCGTGCGGATAAGTCATCTGTGCGTATGGCCATACGTGCGTATTGCCATCCTTACGAGTTAAACTTGTCCCAAACAACACTTTTACATACAGACCCTATTCCTGAGTTGTCCTGCTAACTACATATATACAATCATACAATAAACACAGAACAAAATATGACTACATGCTGACGGAAGCTACAGACGTAATGTACTAACAGACTCCCCCTCGAATGTAGCTGTAGTACCTTCCAGCATAGTCTTTTAATTCCTTCTGTTGCGTCTTCGCTCACGCGCTTTCACTCTTCTTTTCTGTGCTCTTTCCTCCAACATTCTTTTTCTCTTTTGTCTTCCCTCAGTCAACCACCAATGTCTGTAGACAGGATCTCCATCACGCTTTCGTTCCCATCTTGGAATTTTGTTTTCTTCAGATTCAATTGGTGTCTGATCTGTTGGAGGAACAATTCCCAATTTACGTCTTCCCCGTTCAGCAGCTTTTTCAGCAATCTTCTTTGAACGTTGTTCACGCTTGTATACTTTCAAGAACTCATCAATCTCTAGATCTCTCCATTTAGTCTTCCAGTATCTTCCAGAGTTGATGTCTTTTGCATAACAAACATCCACAACTTTTTGATATTGCAAAGCTTGCTCTCTATCAGGTCTCTCGTAAACTATCTTGTTGTAGAACAAACAGTCGATATCCTTCTTTGAACAGTTAACAAGCCACATAGGATCTAACACACAGATCCTTCTAGCCTCTCCTGTGGACTTGTTATTTAACGAGATAATTGCTTCAGCTGTAGTTTGATTATACAACCACCCTTCAAACTCATCGTGGAAATCTTGCTCCATCGCTCTTAACGGCATATTCTTCAAACAACTTGGAGGTTTGATATCCAGAGTAATATCCTTCTCACCACTTTCCAGAGTTCTGACAATCTGTTGAGGAAAGTGTGGTTTCCAGTCAGGATATCTTTTCTCAGCTTGCAGCTTCACAAAATTCCATAATCTCTGATCGTGCTGCTTCCCATCTAACCCATGATAGAATTCTTTGATGTTCTTTGTCTTTACCAGCTCATCTATATCCCACCAAGGCAAAGTTTTGATATCTGACAAGAACTCAAAATACTGCACTCCCTGTTCTCTTCTGATTGCATAAACTTTTAAATCTTCCAAATATCCCCATGAGAGAATGTCACCCCAAGAGAGTTCTTTGTCGTGCTTAAAGAATTGAAGTGCCCGTAGTTTCTTTCTCTCTTTAGGCATGATTTTGTACCATTTCTTTCTTTCTTCTGCAAGATTTTCCCTTGGTATAGTATTTGGAATACCTTCTGCAGCCACCTTCTCCACTATCTTCCTTCTAATTTCATCTTCATTTCGATCCTTGAACATTTCCGACAATGAAGGAAATGTTGCATCAATCCCAGAGTAATGAAAACGAACTTCATCATCAGATGAATCTGAAGCATCTTCAACGATTACATCATTGTAGTTATCAGCTTCAAATACATGTCTTGGCTCAAATACATCTTCAGAAGTTTCAGGGATTTCATCTTCAATATCGATCTTAAATTTTCCTTCTTGCAAACCCAGTTCCTCTAACATTTCTTCCCTTGTTCTAATAACCTCAATCACCTCTTGACTTTTATCTTGTAAGAAAATGACAGTGGGATTTGTAAGGAATACCTGATCTGAATGTTGCTTTCCAGAAGTGGAAGTTTCTTGATGATCATCATCTTCTTGTTCGTTAATCTGATCATTCAGAAACTCCTCTATCCTTTGTTCATCAATAGAATTCTTCACAATTAATCCTGATGAACCTTGATCTTCGTCATCATTCTTCTTATCATCATCTTTCTTATTCTCATCGTCTTTCTCATCATCTTTGTCTTTTTCTTCATCTTCATCTGCTTCATCATCTACAAGAAGTTCTTCATCAGAATCACTAACTTCTTCACCCCGAGCCTTCTTCGCTTCTTTTCTCCTATTCATAATTTTTATTCTGTAAAGACCATCTTTTGTGTTAAGTGGCACAGTTTCTGCGTTACCAACAAGAACAAACTGCTTTGTCTTCCATTCAAGTAGCATCACTTCTTTGGCCTTTTTCTTCTTTTGAGCAACAGAAACTCTACGAATGATTTCTTCAGGATCAATGATTTGAGAAGGCATTCCAACCAACATGAAATCTTGATCATGTACAACTTGTTCCTGAGCATGTTGAGCATCAATCATTTCAGCATCATCTAGAAGAGAAGAACCACCAGCTTCTTGAACATCTTCAACTATACTTTTGTTCTTTTGTACAGCATCCTCAGCCAGTCTTCGTTCTCTTTCAAGTCTTCTCTCTTCAACTTTCTTTACTTCAATTTCATTGTAAGCAACATGAACATCCTTCTTCAAAAGATTTTCTACAACAGAATATAACATCTTGAGTTGTTCATCTTTCATCACTTTGTCAGCTTTCATGGCTTCCATCTCCAACTTCATTATTTTCATTTCATTTGAAGTAGATTCACTCATTTCACTGACCACCTGATTGAGTGTTTGATTTACATCTTGGAGATTCTTGTTTAGTGAAGAAATTTCTGCCAGAAGAGCTTCAATCACTTTTGTGTTACTATCACCATCTTCTTTTATCTTCTTTATGGTGCGTTCATCCTGAATTATCACCGTTCTAAGTTGATCATGAGCTTTCATTATCTTCTTCACTTGCTCTTTTAACAGATCACGTTCATTTTCAGCTTTTTCTTTTTCTTTCTCAAGATCTTTGACTTTTTGAGCAAGAACTCTTACTGCGTCATTGTTGAATAAATCATCATCAAAATTTAGATCTTCCAATGGATCTCCTGAAGCAGATGGTATATGGCTAAAGAAATCATCTGAATCTTTTGGCCGTGAGGATGATTCTAGAATCTCTATTGTTTCTGGTACATTTGGAAATTGTGAGGAAAAGACTCCAGCATCAGTAACTTCAATGTAGTCATCGTGACTCGTCTGTTTTTCTGCCTCTGTTTCTTGTGGTTGAGGAGATTTAAGATGTTGAGGATCTTTGCCATCATGTTCTTTTTGAACTTGACTTTCTCCTTTTCTTGCTCAAACACTTCTTGGAATGAGACCTGCTACAACAGCTTTTCTTTTCTTGATTTGTTTATTTGGATTCTCAAGATCATAAGTTGTATCTTCTTCATCTGATCCCTTCCTTTTCTTTGGTAACCTTTTCTTTAACTGAACTTTTCCTTTGCCAAGAGTAAGAGGATCAAGTTCAGATTCTGATATTGTGGTTTCAGAATCATCATCACTTGAAAGATCTTGAACGACTCCTTCTTGATCTTTAACACCTTCTTGATCTTTAACTCCTTGAGCAGCATCCTCATTTTTCTTTAAGAAACTTTCGAGAGATTGTGATAATAACTCAGTTCCTTCTTGAATAACAGCTGACGGCTCCAGAACTTGTTCATCTATCAACTTGTGCTGCTGTTTTCTAGAAGTCCCTGCAAAACAGATGTTTGACACATTTATTAGAAATTTTCACAATATAAAATTCTAATTTCCTTGTAACTCCCCTTTTCACAATACCCTTTTTCACATTCTTTGGAATAGAAACTGCAGGGGACGTCTTTGGAGTTCTCTTCCTTTTTCCATCTTTGACACACCACCATCTTGTATCCTTCTTATAGAACAAACTCATCTTGTCATCTTCATTATCAGAATTGTTGTTTTCATGTCTCCACGCATCATTCTCTGGAGCTGCATAATTTGGATTTGAAATTTTGCAAATCATATTTTTTGCTCCAGGATCTGGACCTTTGATCAATCTGCTGATTGTATCTGGTGTCATGTGCCTTAGGCCCAAAATGTCACTGCTTTTCTTTTCTAAACCTTGAAACTGATCATCTATCAACATCTGGACAAACCTAGGATACATAAGAAACCTCTTGCTTCCATCCTTTATATTCTCAGTCATGTGATCAAAAATTACTTGAGAAATATTGTATGGTCTGTTCAGAACAAGGCAAGCAATGATATTCATGATGTAATCTTGAGTTTCATCATATCCACCTTTTCTGTGTGACAAAGCATGAAGCACACAATGAATCATGAACTTATAAGCATGGCTAAAACTTGTCTTCTGCATTCTTCCATTCACACTCCCAGCAAAACCCATCCTACACCACAATCCTTTTACTAAACGTTCAGAAACTATGGTTGGATCACTATCATTGTCTCCTAAATTCAAAACTCTCCTTATATCACCAACTGTCACTTTCATCTCTAAATCTACATCTTTTCCATTCTCATCTTTCTTTGATACACCTGAATAAATGGTCTTATCACTTTCTTCGTATCTTGCAGCAGTCTAAAAACGTTTCACATGCGATTCATATACTACTGTTTTATCAGTTAAGGCCTTAGAAACTCTACTTTCCCTCAAAAATTTTGCAACATCTTGAACTACTGTGTTTTCGGTATACACACCATCCAAAGCACAATATATATTATGAGCTTTATCCCAATCCTGCAGAAATTTTATTCATTTTAAAATTTTGGGATCTCAAAATATTTTGTCAAGAAAAACTTGTTGCAAGATATGACACTTGAAGAGTTATCCGTAAGCATGACTTGTTTGTGCGGATAAGTTATCCGTGTGGACAACTTGTCTACATCGCGTATATCCACCCGTGCGTACAGCAACCCATAGTCTCAGATTGCCATCCGTGTGAACAGCATAGCATTGCCACGGATTGTCATCCGTGCGTACAACATAGAATTGCTCCGGATTACCATCCGTGCGTACAGCCTAGCATAGCTCCGGATTACCATCTGTGCGTACAGCCTGTCCTTGACACGGATTGTCATACGTGCGTACAACATTACTTGTCAAGTATTACTATGCACACGTACAACATGCCATTGCTACGGATTACCATACGTGCGTACAACATGATGTGTCACGGATTGCCATACGCACGTACAAGTTGTACGTGCAGATACAAGTCACAGATGAAGAACAATTTATGAACATCACAAATTTCTATGTCAAAATCTAAAATTGAACATAGATCTACACAGAGAATGTTAAAACGATCAAAACCCTATGTTCAACAATGTCTAAAACGTCCTATACACAGATCAATTTATCAAAAACCTACCCGACACTTCGTACCATTTAAACATCAGATCCGTCAGATTTTAGCATGTTATAACACAAATTAATCCGGTAAAATCCTAGATCTAAGCATTCTAAACAAGAACCTATGATTTATTCATGAAAAAACGAACTAACACAGGCTAGATCTGAGATTTAAAGCTCCGAAAGAACAGATACGTGATGAACAGCGATGAACAGACATTAAACAATGGATTATTGCAGATTTAAGTTAGAAAAACATACCTTTGCCATTGCTAATGTTGTACAAACCAACGAAAACAACGATCCGTGCAAAAGATTCCGAAATCAGAAAGTCAAAGTGTGAGAGAGAAAGAGTGTTGTGCGCGCGTATAGCTTTGACTGACTCTTTGACTCTCAATTTATACTATCATCAGACGCGTATGGTCACCCGAGCGCATTGCCATCCGTGCGTATGGCTACCCGTCCGGATGAACATCCGAATGAGTCACACTTTACTTTTTCAATGAAAACTTTTATTTTTCTCAACATTCGACAGATTTTAGAAATCCACTTAAATTGCTTGGTTCAAATTAATGACCCAAGGAACTTAATTTGTTGACCGAGTCCAACTTAATGACCTTGGTTGACTTGAAGCAAAACATACTGACTTTTGAAAATTTTGTTCAGACATTTTTCTGAAAAATTACAAGTATCAACTTAATGAACTTGTGTTTCACACTATCAATTACAGATTAGTCATGATTAGCTCCAAACTCATCTTTCAATCCAGAAACTTCCTGCATCTTTTATCACTTTCAAATCCGAAGATCAACTCTCCACTTTGGTTTGTCGAAAGAATAAAGCAGAAAAATAAAATCTTTTTGGGATTTTTAATGAAGCAAGAAGAATAAAACAGAAAGCAGTAAAAGTAAACTATTTACAAACATATTTTTGGTGAGCGTGTTAGGGAATCATATCAGCTTCCGACAAGTCACAAGTACCATTAAGCTTAATTTCATGCTAAACATTAAACAATTCACCTCGATTGTCGATATACTGATCCATCTTAAATTTTTACACACATTTCAATCTGTTCAGGATATGTTTTTAGTGATTTAGAGACTTAAACTTATACATGTGTCCCACCTCTTGAATATACTCCCGTATCCAGAATCACAATAATCAGTCTTACAGGTGAGTATACATCAATGATATATGTACATAATTTAGGTATGCGAGGGCCGAGGGATCTCAGGTCGATACTTCCGTATACGCAGAGAGATGTCGGCTTCGACTTTAAGGTGTGTCCCCTTTAGAGGATCTTTTTGCTACAACAGCAGCGTTTATCAATTTTATTGTTTCAGCATGCTGAGGGTTTTAATGCTATATTTCAAGCATTTGCAGAAAGTATTATCCAGGGACTAGGTCAGAACTACCGTTCAGCAGAAGTCCCGGAATAATACCCCAGACATCATTGAGAATAAAGACCTAGTATATCAGATTATGAAACCTTTCAAACGAGATTTCAGGGGTTACCTATATATCCAAGTGGTGTTCCCCACGAAATAAGCAAGTAAGATTTTAGGTTTATATCCCGAACAAATCTACTAAATGTGTAAAAACCTATCGACACATCATTAGTGAGACTGTTTTAACGTATTTGAACTTTCCATTTCTTTAGCGTACAGTAACTGTCTAGCTGATGTACTATCATTTTCCCTTTTTACACAAAATCTTTTTGAAATTTTATCATGTTTTTGGGTTTTTGAAATTTTCTAATGTTTTTGGCTTTTTCGAATTTTTTATTGTTTTTGTATTTTCTGAAAATAAAACTACTATCTCCCCCTAAAAACCAAAACAAGTAAAAATTCGACAAACCATTGCAGATTGTTTCTCAACATCATCTACAGTGGCACCTTCATCAACGCCAACAATTTCCTCCGCATCCGATAACAACTTCATACCATTAAGTTTCAAAAGATATTTAAAGCGAGTTTTGTCAAAAGCTTTGGTATGTAAGTCAGCTTTTTGTTCATCGGTGTGGATTTTCTCTATTCGTATCAACTTCTTCTCGAAACAGTCTCGGATGAAGTGATGACGAATTTCAATGTGTTTTGTTTTAGCGTGATGAACAGGATTTTTTGTTATGTTAATTGCTGCCTCATTATCAACAAAAATAGGGGTGTTAAGAAATTGCAAACCGTAGTCTCGCATCTGTTGCTGGATCCACAGTATCTGAGAGCAGCAGCTGCTAGCAGATACATATTCGGCTTCACAAGTGGATAAAGCGACAGAGGTCTGCTTCTTGCATTGCCAGGTGACCAATCGTGGTCCGAAAAACTGGCACCCCGCTGTTGTTGATTTAGCATTCACTTTGCAGCATCCGAAATCAGAATCAGAATATCCTTCGAGCATGAAGTCGCCAACTTTTGGATACCACAACCCCAGAGATGGAGTTCCTTTCAGGTAGCGTAGAATCCTTTTCACAATTACCATGTGCGAAGCTCTAGGATTTGACTGAAATCGTGCCGCGAGGCAGGTTGGATACATAATATCCGGTCTTGATGCCGTCAAGTACATTAACGAGCCGATCATGGAGCGATATAATGTTTCGTCTACCTTCTCTCCGGTGAGATCATGATGTATCCCATGATTCGTCGCTAATGGGGTGGATATTGGTGACATTCCTGACATCCCGAATTTCTCCAGAACATCATGAACGTATTTTGTTTGATGTATGAAAGTTCCTTCGGGAAGTTGATCAACTTGAAGTCCCAAGAAGAACTTCATCTCACCCATTGAAGACATTTCAAACTTCTGCTTCATAACTTGTTCAAAATCTTTGCAGAGTTGCTCATTTGTTGACCCGAAAATTATGTCGTCCACATAAATTTGGACAATCAGAAGATGCCCGTCGACTTCTTTTGTGAAAAGAGTGGCGTCTACCTTTCCTCGAGTGAAGTGGTTGGCTAACAGATGTTGAGACAAGGTCTCATACCAGGCTCTCGGGGCCTAATGTAAGCCGTACAACGCTTTGTCAAGGAGATAAACTTTATCTTTGTGAATTGGGTCGGTGAAGCCCGGTGGCTGTCCGACATAAACCTCCTCTTTCACTTTGCCATAGAGAAATGCCGACTTCACATCTAACTGAAAAACTTTAAATCCTTTCCATGATGCGAATGCAAGGAAGATTCTGATGGCTTCAAGTCTTGCGACAGGGGCATATACTTCGGTGAAATCTATCCCCTCCTGTTGACTGAAACCTTGGACAACGAGTCGAGCTTTGTTTCGAATGATAACTCCTCGATCATCCCTCTTGCATTTAAACACCCATTTTGTATTAATCTTTCGGTGACCATTGGGCAAATCTACTAGCTTCCATACGCCAAGCTTCTCGAATTGGCTTAACTCTTCCTGCATTGCATTTACCCATGAATCTTCAGTAAGTGCCTCTTTGTACGTCCTTGGTTCTATCTGCGAGATAAAACAACTTAATGAGAATTCAGTTTGTAAAGGAGCAACTGTTGAGTAAAAACATGTAAGCCCTTGATCAAGTTGTCTTCGAGTGCGGACGCCTGATTGCAGTTCTCCGATTATCAGTTCCTTATGATGATAAGAAAGCGTTCTTGGCATCACTTTCGCCTGAAACATCTACTTCACTCTCCAAATTTGTAACGTTTTGATCAGCAACTTGTTCACTAACTGGAATAGTTTGATTTAAAAACTGGATTAGCTCCCCCTCAGATTCTGAATCATCATGATCGAATATTGGTCTGTTTTCAGATTCTTGATTGACATTCTCTACCGTCTGATTTTCTTGAGCAACATCATTTTCAACATCGTCATGTTCTCCAGCATTGCTTGGACCCGCCTCGTCATCATTTGAAGTTTGTTGTTTTCGAAAAGATTCTGCTGGAAACCTTTCGTCTTCATACTCTCTAAGAATATCCAACTCATCAAAGAACTCTGGTTCTTCTTCCATGTTGAAAGACTCCCACAAAACATCATAATTGAAACGCCATGAGTCGCCCGGATTCTGTGGAGGCATTGTGTGACCTTGGCATTCAACATTTTGAGCTTCAATAATTCGCTTTAGACTTGGAACGAAGACTCGTCGTAAAGGACTTGCATATCCCACAAATATTCCTTCAAAACTCTTCGGACCCATCTTTCCAAAAGGTTCTAGAACTGTACAGGGTGACCCGAACGGTTCAAGATACTTCAAATTCGGTTTTCGGTTATTAATCAACTCAAAGCATGTTTTGTTGAATTTCTTGACAGTTAGAACTCTGTTGAGCGTGTAGCATGCAGCGGAAACAGCTTCTGCCCAGAAATTTATCGGTAACTTTGAATCAGCAAGCATTGTTCTGGCCGTTTCGATCAGTGTCCTGTTTTTACGTTCTGCAACTCCATTCTGTTGTGGAGTGTACGGAGCACTGAACTCATGCAAGATACCCCTTTCATCACAATATTCTTCCATATTGTTGTTTTTGAACTCAGTACCATTATCACTTCTAATTCTTCTGATACGCCTTTGGTACAAATTTTCAATCTTTTTGAACAACCCCCTCAATCTGTCAAAGGTTTCTTCTTTTGACTTCAAGAATAGTACCCATGAGAATCTGGAATAATCATCAGTGACCACAAGACAATAAAGTTCTCCAGTAATACTTTTGACATTCACAGGACCAAATAAATCCATGTGAAGTCTCTCCAAAGGTCTTGAGACTGAATTGACTTGCTTTTTGGGGTGTGACTTTTTCTTTTGCTTTCCTTTCATGCAACTAATGCACTCTTGTTCCAGATGGAAACCTTTAATGTGAACTCCCAGAACCAAATCATTGTGCACAAGATGATTCATTTTACGAAGATGAATGTGCCCCATCTTACGATGCCACAACTTTGATTCTTTCTCTGTTGCTCTTGAAACAAAACAGTGTGCTTGACCCGTTGTTGTAGTTGCTACAGTCATGTCTAAAACATACAGATCATTCACTCTAGGAGCTCTCATGATGATCCATTCTTCAGGAATAACAAACCCTGGTTTCAAAATCAAACACTCTTTGTCTGTGAAGTGAGTAGTATACATTCGGTCACATATCTGTGAGATACTTAGCAGATTATTTTCCAGCTCAGCAATGTAGTTAACTCTCTCAAACGTGACGATCCCGTTGGATAACGTTCCTTCACCAACAATTCTACCACCTTGGTTACCCGCGAACCCCACATAACCTCCATTAATATTTCTGACCTCATACAGCAGCGCTGTCTTTCCAGCCATGTGCCGAGAAGCTCCACTATCCATAATCCAACGTGAGACGGATCTTGTAAGCTCCTGCATATGTCAAAAAACCATTTAATGAGATTTTGATGCTACCCAAGCCTCTTTTGACTCAGGTAACTTGAAATTAAGGTGAGTTGTTTTAGTGTAAAGTGGCGGAAAGTTTTTATCATTTATTTTAAGGCTTTCAGCAGTTCCAACTTCAACCTCTTTGAATAAGAAAAATTCGTCTTTTTTAGATTGATTAGCTGGTTGATTTTTCTTCACCACATACTTCTTTTCAGAAGTCGATTTCTGTTTCTCATA
This sequence comes from Helianthus tuberosus, assembly GCA_030545235.1. Taxonomy (NCBI): domain Eukaryota; kingdom Viridiplantae; phylum Streptophyta; class Magnoliopsida; order Asterales; family Asteraceae; genus Helianthus; species Helianthus tuberosus. The sequence goes on along the minus strand of CM060427.1, from coordinate 66,111,184 downwards.
AAACTTCAAAGGTACATACTTCTTCTTGGTAGAAGATGATGATTTTTCAGTTTCATACACCTTTGATGAATCAACTTTCTTTTCGACAATTTTTGGCTTCCATGTTTGTTGAGGTGAGGCAACCCGTTGCTAAAATTTAGCATTTTTAGTTACCGAATTCTTAACAGGTTCAGTTTTGATCTTGGTGTTATCATTTTTCAAAACATTTTTCTCAACAATCAATGGAGCCTTTCCTTTCACAACATCTTTCTTGATAGAATTCTTCACAGTTTCAGTCTTAGGCTTCAAGTTGGTACACTTTCGTGCAATATGTCCAACTTGATTACATTTGAAACATGTTCGGGTGTCAATTACCCGACTTGAACCTTCAGACTGAGGCTGTGAGGCCTTCTTTTCAAAGAACTCTTCGTTTGATTTTAAAAAGATTTCAGACTCCTCTTCTGAAAGTGAACTTGAACTGTTCACAAACACCTTTTTCACAGCAAACTTCTTGTTCTGAACATTCCTTTTCTGATAATTCTTACCCCCCTGATATCCTCCCGACCATTTATTTTGATTGTTGTTAGAAAAACGTGGTGGAATAACAGGTTTCTTATAGTAAGCTTTATCTTTCTCAAAATTCATATGTCTCTTTGTTTGTTTCAATTTGTCCACTTCAGACAAATCAATTTCAACCAGTTTGAAAACATTTTTCAATTTCTTCACATTAACATTCTCCAGAGGAAACTCAAAGTCTGAATACAACTTATCAGAACCAGACATCTTGTACATCACAAGACCCGGTTCATCATTTGAGTTGTTTTTAGATTTTGGTTTCGGAATGTAATTATTCAGAAAACATTCTTCATCTTCAGTCGAATCACTATCCAAGACACTTTCAGCCATGCCTTTTATGATCTCAGTTTGAACACTGTCATCGGATGATGAAGATGAAGAAAATGTCACATCTATTGATTCTGGCAATTTTATCTCATTTGTTTCAATATCATCATTAACCAACCCAGATTGCTTCTTTGAGAAATTGTTTAGAACCGGTGGTGGAACTTGATGAAACCCCACCCCAGTTCCATCACAGTATACATCTTCGCCAGCTTTGGTTTTACCAATGGGTTTTGGAACAATGTGTTGCAAAACAAAGCTTGTAGAGTTGTAACTGCTCAATTTTAGATTAATTCGTTCATTCTCAATTTTAGCTTCTTCAAACTGAAGCTTCAATTTTGCAATTTCATCAAGTTGTTGGTTAATTAACTCCTCTTTTACTTGAAGAACTCCTGATAGTTGAAGGTTTTCTTTTGTTGTTTTACTGTTTCTCTCATCAGAATCTTTAACCGTTCTCTTCAGCTTCTCAAAACTTTCAGAAATTTTACGACTTTCAATAATCAATTTTTCATTTTCTTTTCTTATTCTTTCAATGTCATTTTTATCATTTTCAATTTTTGAAGCTAATTCTTTTGATCTATCATTCGAAGCTTTCAACATTTTGTCACGGTTTAAGATTTGATCTTCAACCCTTTTGACTTTACTAGTCAACTCTTCAATCTTCTTACCATTTAGGTAAGTGATTGTACTACAAACTTTGCACTCTTTCATGCAATTTTTGCAGTCATTTTCTGATTTACCATTCTTACCTGACTCAAGTGTACCATTTGAACTGACCTTGTTTGTTGACTCAGTTCCAGAACTAGAAACTACCTCAAGTTCTTTTGCAGCAAGAACTTTATCTGCCATCTTCCTCAAGTTTTCAGCCGTTAGCTCTTGTGATGTATCAATGATTCCATCATCAGCATTCTTTGACTTTGGTTTCTGTTCTGCTTCTTTGACTTTTTCTTCTTTCTCAACTTGTTTCTCATCACCACCTCCCCACCATTCTCTTTGTCTCGCTTCTTCTTCCTCGGAAAATTGTTGGGTAAGAGCATCAATATTGATGGAATCTGGGTTAACTGCAATGTTTCCTTGAGGATCAAGGTAACACTCTCTGTCGGCATCCCACCTTTTTGCTCTTTTTGCTTCTTTGTAAGTGTTATAAATTCTGCTCATTCTGGTTTGGGCTTTCATTCTTCGGTTGATGAATTTTTCTTCTTCAGTTCTAATGTCTTTAAAAGGAATAATCTTCGTCACGAATGCATAACCCACAACATCTTCTTCAGGCAATAGCTCGCTCCAATCATAACCTTCGTCATCATGGATTACGGCAAGAGCTCTAGACTTCTCTTTGTTGTCTTCAACTTGCTTCAATCTGGGTGGCTCGGATTTATTCTGGTGATAGATTGCTCTCTTGTAATAATCATCTCTGAAAGGGTTTTCTGACTCATCGGCATATGCATTTCTGCATTCTCGTTTGAAGTGACCCTTCTGCTTACATTTGAAGCATGTCACCTTCGATTTATCAAACCCCAGCTTAGTAGATGCACCACCAATTGTCTTTCTGCCGGTAATTTCCATGAATCGTTGTGCTCTACGAACAGCACTGGCCATAGCCCAACGAATATCGATCAGCTCCATCTCCTCGGGATCAATCTGATCATAATCTTCTTTCGTCAGATTGGTATTACCTATCTTCCCGGCTACTAACCCTTCGTATGACTCCAAAACAGATGCTAGAAAGATCATCTGCTGTTTGGCCGATTCTTCATCAAAATTTTGAGCATTCTTCAAATCGATCGCAATGTTGCAAGAAAATGCGTTCTTAGGAACAGATTGTTGTTGACTTGAAGAACTTGAAGAAGATCCCTGACTTGGAATGTTGGATGAAAAACCTCCATGAAAACCACTATTTGAGCTTGGATTTTCTTTACTTGAAGTATTTGTGTTTTCAGCGGAGAAAGCAGTTCTTGGAGAAACATTCTTCGGAATCATACTCTTTGGATAGTACAACTCCATGTTTTGTTGATATGATGGATGATTAACTTTGTTTTTCTTTATCTCCAATTCATGACTTTCTAGTCTTTCAATCAGCAAATCGACAGTCAAACTTTCAGGTTTAATTGTGTTCTTTAACATCAGTGCATAGTACTGCCAATCCATCTCCTCTGGTAGTGAATCGAACAGTTTGTCAACAAGATCCTCTGGAGGATAGTTTACTCCGTGCCTTGCCAATTCCAACTTTAAGTGTCCAAATCTTTCAATCATTTTACAAACAGATTCACCTTTTAAACATCCGAACAAATCAAACTCCTTTCTCAACAATTTCTTTTTGTTTTTTGATTATTTCTGCACTTCCTACACATTTTTTATTTAACTTTGCCCATAGATCTTTTGCGTTTGTGTATTCAATGAGTGAAATAATGTCGTCTCTTACGGATTGATGAATCAAAACGATGCATTTTTGTTCAGCTATATAGTTATCTATTTCTTCTCCTTCTGACATATTCTCAAAATCTTGTCTTTCTGAAGCAAAACCGTTCTTTAAGTTCTTCCAGCTCGGATATGCAAAGGCTTTCATCCATTCTTCGAATCTTTTTGCCCACCGATTATATTCTTATATTGCCATTAGCTTTGGTGGTTTGTTGTAGGTACCATATACGCTTTCAACACTTAGTGCATCGGATAACGTTTTCTTTGGATTCGGATTGGGATTTTCATTTGAACGATTGGAAGTATCGTCTCCAGAATTACCCGCGAAGGCATACATCTCACTGAAGGGATTCATGAATTCTTCCATTTCAAGTACCTGAAACAATTTTCAAATACTTAGAAATTTTTTTACAAATTTTAAAACTTCAAACACTTGAACCGGATAGTTATCCGTTCTAACAGGAATACGAATGATAACAAAGTCTATCCGCACGGACGGTAATCCGCTCGGATGGTTGTGCGTACGGGTAGCTTTGACTTTTTGACTATACTGGTTATCCGCACGGATTGTGAACCGTGCGTGTAACAATGATGATGTCAGCAAACAACTTTCAGTAACTAACTAATCCAAACCGTTCAGACAGCTGTCGGCACGGGTGAATGACGTCATCAAATACGAACAACTAAACATGATTTTTGATGAATTTGATCTAGTTTTAGATTGATTCTGATTATGAAACTAAGTAGGATTATATTTTGAATGATTGCGAGTTGATTGATATCGATTTTAACAAATTTTAACCGTAAATTCTTGCTCAATTTTAGGTTTTTCTGATTTTATGGTGACAAATGAAGAACAAATGTAAAATCTAAGTAGATATAGAAGAAATCCGTCAAATTTCCGGTGAAATTTGAATCAAATCGGTAACAGAAGTCAAATCTCCGGTGAAATTCGACTTTGATCGGCAAATGAAACTTGAATTCCGGTGAATTCAGTGTTGTTGATCTCGATTCAGCTCCCTGGATGCTCTGATACCACTTGTTGGTCCCGTTGACACAGGATCTGATCGTAGGAACAAGATGAATCGATTTCGTCTTAGTGTGCGGAATCCATTAAGACAAATCACAGATTTATGCAACAGAGAATTCAACGTTTAACTTCTTGTCTGTTCGTTCTATTAATCGTTCTGAAAGTCACAAAGTTTCGGTGAACGTACAGACTACCCGTGCGTGTGTCAAAAGTTCTTACAAAGTTGCACCGGACCTACTATATATAGACAGACTCAGGATACTAATAAGTGTTGTACGTGCGGGTGGGCTACCCGTACGTATGACTCACCCGTACGTGTGATCATCCGCGCGTATGACTTATCCGTGCGGATAAGTCATCCGTGCGTATGGCCATACGTGCGTATTGCCATCCGTACGAGTTAAACTTGTCCCAAACAACACTTTTACATACAGACCCTATTCCTGAGTTGTCCTGCTAACTACATATATACAATCAGACAATAAACACAGAACAAAATATGACTACATGCTGACGGAAGCTACAGACGTAATGTACTAACACTAGATAACGTGGTAATCAGTAGGTATAGTCACTAAGGACTATAACCATCGTGATCACGCTCACGTTATGAAGTTCAAACGAACTTCGCATCGACCATAAACTGGTCAATGCAGAAAGTCAAACATAGTTCCACTTTCGGACTAGAAAAGCGATAAAAGAACGAAGGAACACTTACAAAGGGTCCCCGCTAGTAAATCTTGATCGAGTAGCTCAGGTATGAAGTGATTTGCTTCAACTTAGAGCACTTTTGATCAGATTTTTGAGGAATGAGTGAAGTTGAGGTGGGTATTTATAGTAAATGGACAACCGTTAGGATCGTTCCTCGAATAACGTGATCGAATCTCGTCCGTACATGTGTTGGAATGTTGTGGTAGCTCATTTTGCCCCCACCACAAGAGTTTGACATGTGGCATTGGCCTTTAGGGTGTTTGAAAGGCTCTTAACAGGCTGTTAATACATTGAATCTAGTCTGGGAGCCTGATGCGGGCCGCGTAAAGGATCACCCTGGGCTTACGCGGGCCGCCTGGGTGTCCTGATCAGAAACAACTTTCAGAAATGACAGTTTAGGTCCCTGTTGTGGTTTAAGGCCATTTCCGACATGTTTAAGGCCCGTTAAGCCAACTTTAAGGCCCTAATATGATGCCTAAACATTGTGGACATGAAACATGCTCAAAAATATGTAGGATGTTGGTTCGTTTGGTCGTACGATCGCGATGTTCGCTTAATTACGACGGAATGCGCACAAGCGCGAAAAACGATCCAAAATGCGTCACGAATGGATTTTTCTTATGCCAAACACTAAAATAAAATATTTTAGTGCTCACATAAATTTTTGGATGTCCGGAGGTATTCAGAACGTAAGTTATACGTGAAAATGCAAACTTGTGCATTTTTGACGCTTTTAGTCTCTGAATGACCCAAAAGTTTATTTTAGCACACCGAACCCCTCAAAGCCTATTTCTAAGCTATATAAAGGATATTTAAGGTGTGTTAAACTTTTGGCCATGTTCCGGAATGTTCGTTACAGTTCAAATTGGCATACTTTTGCAGTTTGTCAAGTTTAGTCCCTGTAAGCGAATTAACTTGTTTTTGCCATACCAAAGCCTTTAAAACTTATTTCTAAGTTATGTAAAGGTTATTTAAGTTATGTTGAGTATATGTTGATGTTTCGGTGTATTTGTCGCATTAAACTGATTACGTTTACACACCAGTTTGCGTATAACTCTCCCGAAAGCGATATAGAGTTTGAAATTGAATAAAAGTCAAAACATAAAAAATGTAAAACACAACCAAACAAACATTGGGATCAAATAACATTGTTTTATTGATAATTGAACTGTTTACAATGATTTCAAACACAGATGTTACAAGGAATGGGGTGCAAATCCTATAGCGCTATATCATACTACCAATCGGTCTGGTGAACATAAAATAAGTACAATTAAACAATTAATTTTATAATCCTTGAAACATTAGTGTTTAAACCATAAATAATCATTCAGTTTGTCAAAAGATAAGTACTAATATGTATAATCAATTATACTTTGAAATCATGAACATAACAAATAGGTACACATGCTTCACCCCAAAACATTGAAAACAGTAAAAGAGGGGACTATGTACTCACTTGAGAGTGCTTAGAAGTCTGAACAACTACCAAGCAAGCTAGAGGAGTCCCAGAAATCAAACGGTACCTAATATAGGTAACTACATAAATAAACCAGACCTAAATCGGAAGATCGGATAGGATGAGGTCTCGTAAACCAAATGAGTGTGGGATCTCATATGATATGGTTTAACAAGGCCTACATACTAAAATGAAACCTAGCCTAAGTGCTTTCGACCCATCGCGACCTATTAAGGTAGTTTACGCTACTTTAACGTGTCGTGTGCGCAAAACACGTTCGGTCCGCCTAACTAGTCCTATGACAAGTATTATATGCCTAAACATGTTGCATAATCAGTTAAGTGACAAAATCTTGGGTTACATATGCTTAAATACCAATTATGCATAAAAAGGGTATTTTGGTAATTTTCCTAAGGCATATAAACTACCTACCATACAACTACTTAAACGAAGTAACCATAAGGTATAACCTCGGAAGGTTATTCCCTATACAACTATGATCACCTAATGTGTTTGGTTGGATCCTAATGATCGACCAAATGGGTCGGGTTCGAAAGTATAAGCGATTGTTTAGATAGCTTACCTTTACGACCCTAGACAAGCACAAAACTAAAAGTGACGAGCTAAGCATGTTAAAACATGCTTAACTAAGTTTGAAAACAGGTTTGGTATCAAGACAAAGGGTCTTGATACCCAAAAGTAGTTTGGTTACAAAACACGCAAGAATACGCATTTTGGCCGAAACTACGACTCGTCACGGAGCCTAGATAACGTGGTAATCAGTAGGTATAGTCACTAAGGACTATAACCATCGTGATTACGCTCACGTTGTGAAGTTCAAACGAACTTCGCATTGACCATAAACTGGTCAATGCAGAAAGTCAAACACAGTTTGACTTTAACGCTGAAAACGCATAAAAAGAATGAAGGAATACTTACAAAGGGTCCCCGCAAGATTGATTTTCCAAGTATTCTCAGGTATGAGGTGATGAAACACCCGAACTTAGAGAAATCTCATAAATCAAGTGGGTTTTGCAAGTGAATGGGATGGGTATTTATAGTGTTCGGAGAGCCATTAAGATCGTTTGTCGATATCCGAGCTTTGATCTCAACCTTACAGTTGTTTACAATACCATGGTACATCAAAATGGCCACCTATTCTCAGGAAATGCCATGTGCAAGGGTGTTATGGGTGCATAACAGCTGTTAACAGGCTGTAAAACAAGTTTTGCTGATCTGGGACCTGCTTACGGACCGTAAGACCCAGAACCATACGGTCCGTAAGGACCTTGCAGGTCTGATACTTTCATATTTGGCAGAACAGGCCCCTATGCATCCAAACTTGCTATTTGATGCATTTTTGACACGTTTAAGCCCCGTTAACCCCATTTCAAAGCTTTAAAATGAAGTAAAAGTATAGGGAACTTAAAATGTGCTCAAAAATATCTCAGATTTCGGTTCGTTTGGCCGTACGGTTGCGTTGTTCGGTTAATTACGACGGAAGTCGTAATGAACGCAAAAACGATCCAAATTGAGCGACGAATGGAATTTTATTATGCCAAACACTAAAATAAAATATTTTAATGCTTACATAAATTTTTGGATGTCCGGATATATTCAGAACGTAAGATATGCGCGAAAATGCAAACTTGTGCACTTTTTGACGCTTTTAGTCCCTATTGATCATGAAAGTTTATTTTAGCGCACAAAACACCTCAAAGCCTATTTCTAAGCTATGTGAAGGATATTTAGGGCATATTTAACTTATGATCAAGTTCCGGAATGTTCGTTATTATACAAATCGGTATAGTTTCGCAGTTTGACACAATTAGTCCCTGCGATCGAACAAACTTGATTTCAACACACCAAACCATCCAAAACTTATTTCTAAGTTAAGTGGAGGTTATTTAAGGTATGTTAAGCCTATTTCACTATTCCGGAGTGTTCGTTGCATTAAACTGGTTATATTTACGCATCAGAGCGCGTATAACCCTCCAGAAAGCGATTTAAAGCTTGAAATCGAACAAGAATTGATATGTTCAAATGATACTCATAATTATACAAATCCCAAGTATGAAACACAATATTTCATAGGTTTGGTATTTGTTTGATGATTGAAGTGGCAAAGGTGTCACAAAACGTCGGGGAGTGTCGTAACAGAATCATTGTTTCACAACCATGGATTAAATTGTTTCGTTTTATTGAAATACTGAACTCATTGTTTTATTACAAATCAGATAAATACAAATATTGTCTTTCAAGTTTTAAAGTCGCTAAGGCACGAGTCCATCCTATGTGTAGCATGTATCAACAATCATCACATAGCAGCGCCTGAAACATATGTAAAAATAGGTACGTCAGCATAAAAATGCCTGTCAGTAACATAGGTTTTGTTGATTTAGATTCATGGCTTTAGTTAATATAAGAAAAAGGTTTTATGTTTTACAAAAATAGCCATGAATCCTTGTAAAAGTTTTGTTTCTAAAAATTATATTGTTTTGATAAAAGGTTTGTAGTATATACAAAAATTTATACTTTGGTTTGGAAATTGTTAAACGTATAGTATACCAAAAATATACTTTTGTTACTAAAATAATATATTTGGTAGTATATCACAAACATACTTTAGTTTTGAAAGATAACATATCAACTATGCTTTGGTTTTGAGAATAGCATATCAACTATTCTTTGGTTTTGAAAATAGCATATCAACTATGCTTTGGTTTTGAAAATAGCATATCAACTATGCTTTGGTTTTGAAAATAGCAAGGTCAATCGTATATAAAATATATATGTTGGATTTTGTACATAGTATATCAAAATGATACTTTGGTAAATAATATCACATTTGGGAGCACATCAAACTGTACCTTGGTAGTATATCAACATATACAAAGAAAACATGATTTAGTATTCATTCAAACCTTAGTGTATCAAACTACACCTTGGAGACTATAGAAATACCACAAAGGCAATTTCTATTTGGTTAAAATTTGGATTCTGACATTCCATACAACAGGAATGGGGTGTCTAGTCCTATAATGCTATATCGTACTACCAATCGGTTTGGTGAATGTATAAAGAAAGTACAATCCAACGATTCGATTTAAAATATTTGAAAAAATAGTGTTTAAACCATAGACAATTGTTCAATTCATCAAAAGATAAGTACTAGCATGTATAATCAATTTATACTTTGAAATCATGAAAATAACAATTAGGCACACATGTTTCACCCAAAAAAATTTGAAATCAGTAAAAGAGGGGACTATGTACTCACTTGAGATTGCAAGTATCCTTGATTAAGTGTCCTAACGAAGCTCGGGAAATCAAGGAATCAAGTGGCACCTAGTATGGAATCACTATGTTAAACAATCGGTTCCTAAGTCAGAAGATTGGGTAGAATGAGGTCTCGTAAACCAAATGAGCATTGGAACTCATGTGATATGGTTTAACGAAGTCTACATTCTAAAACGAAACCTATCCTAAGTGCTTACGACCCGTTACGACCCATTAAGGTAGCTTACGCTACTTTAGCGCGTCGTTCGTGCAAACGCGCGTTCGAGACGTCTCACTAGTCCTATGACAAGTATTATATGACTAAACATGTTTAAATATGTTGCATAATTAGTTAAGTGGCAAATGTTTATGTTACATATGCTTAAATACCAATTATACATGAAAAGGGCATTTTGGTCATTTACCTAAGGCATATAAACTACCTATCATACAACTACTTAAACTATGTGACCATAAGGTATAACCTCGGAAGGTTATTCCCTATACAACTATGGTTACTAAACATGCTTGGTCAGATCCTAATGATCGACCAAACGGGTCGAGTTCGAAAGTCTAAGCGGTGGTTTAGACCGCTTGACTTACGACTCTACACAAGCACTAAACTAAAAGTGATGAGCTAAACATGTTTAAACATGCTTAACTAAGTTAGAAAACAGGTTTTGATATCAAAACAAAGTGTTTTGATACCCAAGAGTAGTTTGGCTGCAAAATACACTTAAATGCGCATTTTGACCGAAACTACGACTCGTCACTACGCCTAGTCAACGTGGTAATCAGTAGGTATAGTCACTAGGGACTATAACCATCGTGATTACGCTCACGTTGCGAAGTTCAAACGAACTTCAAGTTGACCAAAGACTGGTCAAAGTAGAAAGTCAAACACTGTTTGACTTTCACGCTTGAAAAGCGATAAAAGAATGAAAGAAGCTTACAAAGGGTCCAAGCTAGGCACAACTTGATCTATAACACTCAGGTATGAAGCAAAGGCTTCAACTTAGAGCATTAAAATGATCAAGAGTGCAGAAAATGGAATGAAGGCATGGCTATTTATAGTTTTTGGTTAACCGTTAAGATCGTTTCTTGCTAAAGAGGGAATAATCTAGGCCATACATGTGGGCTAATGGTTTTAGAAACCATGGGACATGATAATACTAGCAAAAACTAGCAGATGGTATCCTAAAACCATGGAAAAATCGCTTGAAAACAGCTGCCATGGCCAGATTCAATGTTTCTGACCTGAAGGTCTGTCGCGGGCCACGTAATATAGGGCCTGGGCTTACGTGCCCCGTGTAAGCAGTTTGGAGATTGTCAAAAATAGTCCCTGCAGCCTAGAAACTTTGTTTTTATGCATATTTGACACGTTTAAGCCCCGTTAACCCCATTTCAAGGCTCTAAAATGAAGTTAAAGTATAGGGAAATTAAAATATGCCCAAAAATATCCCGGATGTCTGTTCGTTTGGTCGTACAGTTGCGTTATTCGGTTAATTACGACGGAAGTCGTAACGAAAGCAAAAACTATCCAAATTACGCGACGAAAGGAATTTTACCATGCCAATCACTAAAATATAATATTTTAATGATTACATAAATTTTTGGGTGTCCGGATATATTCAGAAAGTAAGATATGCGCGAAAATGCAAACTTATGTACTTTTTGACGCTTTTAGTCCCTATTGATCAAATAAGTTTGTTTTAGCATCCCGAACTCCTCAAAGCCTATTTCTAAGCTATGTAAAGAATATTTAGGGTATGTTTAACTTATGATCAAGTCCCGAAATGTTCGTTACCATACAAATCAGCATAGTTTCACAGTTTGACACAAATAGTCCTTGCGATCAAAAAGACTTGTTTTTGACACACCAAACCCTTCAAAACTTATTTCTAAGTTATGTAAAGGTTATTTAAGGTATATTGAGCCTATGTCACTGTTCCATAGTGTTTGTTGCATTAAACTGATTATATTTACGCATCAGTGCGCATATAACCTTCCAGAAAGCGATTTAAAGCTCGAAATTGAACAAGAATTGATATGTGCAAATGATACACATATTTATACAAATTCCAAGTATGAAACACAATATTTCATTGGTTTGGTAATTGTTTGATGGTCATAGTGACACATGTGTCACAGTCTCCTCTTCTCTAGGAAATTTCGTCCCGAATTTTAATTTTAGGGGAAACCTGTGAAGACAACTGTGATTGTTTCGCTTTCGAATGAATCCTCCGTTTCCCAAGTAAAACTCTAGGTCACGTTTGGATTCTTAGCGAATCTGTTAACTGCCAAAATGTTATCTTTGTTGTAACAAAAGCATGAAGCTTTGAACAACGAATAGGAGAATGTTTCCTATGAAGACTACTATATAGGAAACTTGTGTGAGCTCGAAATCAGAGTCGGATAATGCAAGATTAAAATAACAATTGGTCAAGGTCCAGGACTTCTAGTAACTCAAATAACGCTACACTTACAATGTAATAAGGAACACTTATATATAGGAAGTACCAGCGGCGTATCCACCATGCCCTTTTTACATTGTTCCCATCTCGTTATTCTTATCATTATAGGTCTTAACACATGACAAAATTTGTTGTCGTTTCTGTGCACTGAATTCCATAATTATGTATGCATCCATAATTACGTAATTCCTTGCACAGTCCGCACAAATCATTTTATAATGTGTAGGGAAAATCAATCGGACACACATGAAATGACTTGACTAGACCACCAGATGATCTTTTTACCTAGATCAACGAACGATCTTTTTAACTAGATCAACACATGATCTCCTTAACTAGATCGTTGTATGATCTCTTTAAATAGACCATCAAAAGGTCTTTTTAACTTTGAACCAAATAATCGTTTTGATACAGTACTTGGAATCCAAGGGTCTGACTATTTGCATAGATAGCCCCTTAAAGATTTAAGATAGTACTTTGAGTATCCTTCTGAGAATCTATCGTATGGAAATATGAAAGATTCTACTAGGACTTAGATAGCGAGCTTTAGAATTACACATAAACACATAAACACATAATCACATAATCTTGTATTCATTAATTTAGTTATTAGCTCGTTCGTTAATTTGAATTAATGCATTTAAAGTACATCAGAAATCCAATCATGGACTTTAATTGGTACTTTAAATATCCCAAGAATCTAACTATGAAGATAGGAAGATCTTATAAGGATACACGAAGCAAAAATGTACTTGATAATCGTGTACATAATCACATAACATGGGTCCAGTTAAGGACTTATGAAAGTACCTTTAGATATCAAATCAAGGATTTGAAATGGTACTTCACATATTTTTTTAAGAACTAGTAATTTGTAAATTGTACTTTGTTCCTTTAAAAGAAACGAGTACTTAGGATTTTAGGGGAGATCACAAGTGATCATAAAATGAAAGAACCACATGTGTAGTTTGTTCTGCAAGGTACATAGTTCCTTGGTATCGGTATCGTAGGGGTATGTCATGCAGACACACAATCACAGCAGTTTCGCAAAATAAAATTGGAACAACAATTTTATTTATATAACAGCTGAATTGTTTCAATGTAACAAACAAGGAAATACGAAAGTCTAATTGTTCACTACTGCATTGTCATTTGCATCTCGTTTATGTTAAACACTCGTCCACGCGCTGGATTTGCGTTAACAAGTCTTGGGCAATTGTTCCGGTAGTGAGTAAGATCACCACAGTTATAGCACGATCCAGGTGGAAACGGTGCTTGAACAGCAGCAGGATTTGCAACATTTTGGTTTTGGGTAACATGACGACATGTATTGACCAAATGTCCCAATCGTCCACAGTGGGTACATTTGTGACACGATGTCTGGTTCACGTGATGACGGTTGCATTTGTTACACAAGGGTGCAGTACCAATATAGTTTTTCCTAGCACGAGGATGTGCTGGCTGATTTGGTGCAACTTGATCATTCTGAGCAACTACTGCGAAGTTTTGTGAAGCCTTACGCTTCTTCGACTTCTTAGAGGACTCGGTCTGTTTATCCTTTGGGTTTTCTTGTGCTGACTTGTCAGATGGTTTCTGGTCGCCTTTTCGGAAAAGTTTACCCTTCCTGATATGAGATTCAGTCAGGGTAGCAGATAGTTCGATGGCTTGTCTGACGGTAGTAGGGTTGCTACTAGTAACAATGTCCTGAACTGGGTCAGGGAGGCCATCGATGTACTTTTCAATTGCCTTATCCAAATGCATAACCATGGTAGGACATAACAGACTCAACTCCTCATAACGATCAGTGTAGGCTCGGTGTTCACCGCTGTCTTGTTTAAGATCGTTAAATTCCCGATCCAAAGTCCTGAGCTCATGACGAGGACAGAATTCCTTCATCATTAGAGCCCGAAGCTCTTCCCAGGTTTGTGCCATTTCCACACAGGCACCCCTACCACGCATCACACCGTTCCACCATGTAAGAGCACGCTTCTCGAACGCACTGGATGCAAACTCAACCTTGCGCTCATTCAGACATTGCACATGTCTGAATGTGCTCTCCAAACTTTCGAACCATTGCAGGAGCGCAGTTGCTCCTTGGTACCTAGAAAACTTCAAAGGTTTAGCAGAATTGAAGGTTTTGAAACTACACTGAACATTGTTATTGTTATTGTTGTTGTATAACTGATGGATCTGGGTTACTATATTCAGAAGCACTGCAGCCATTTGTTGAGAAACAAGGGCTGCGACTTCTTCGTTGGTTAGAGGTTGTGCATCTCGTCGAGGAGGCATTGTCTAAAAGGAACAAAGAAACAGGGGAAACGAGTGAGATCGACAACTTAGGAAAATAAAAGAGGTATTGAAAACATCGACAAAACACAAGGAAGGCGATCATTCGTTTGTTACCTCGAATAAACAAACAACACGCAGTGACTAATCAAAGTAAATGGGTCAATGTAATGTATCACTTAATACATGCTCGCCTATAAGTGAACACTCACCCCAAGAGTTCCCAGGTAAGAGTGACTGGTCCGATACTGCTGATTTGTACGAGCACTCTAGCCTTAGACAGAAAACTCAGAGTACAGGCATTCACCCTTCTAGTTTGCACGTGTTTACATTATTTAGACCCAAACTTTGACGAGATTTCGAAAACTTTGAAGGTTCAAAACCTTATGATAAATCATCTTAGAACAGATGATTGGTTTTCAAGGCAGATTTGAAATCTATGTTCTTGTTGTGGTTATCACCTAAGGATATGTGACGGTATTGTTTTAAAATCTAAACACAAGAATCTTGTGTTAGGGTCCTAGGAAGGTTATATTCTAGGTCAAAGCATTACTAATAACCTAATTCCCTATAACCATTGGCTCTGATACCAACTTTTCTGTCACACCCCGACCACGTAAAACAACAAATCATGGCGGAAACATCGGGGAATGTCGTAACAGTATCATTGTTTCACAACCATGGATTAAATTGTTTTGTTTTATTGAAATATTGAACTCATTGTTTTATTGCAAATCAGATAAATACAAATATTTTCTTTCAAGTTTTAAAGTCGCTAAGGCACGAGTCCATCCTATGTGTAGCATGTATCAACAATCATCACATAGCAGCGCCTGAAACATATGTAAAAATATGTACGTCAGCATAAAAATGCCTGTGAGTAACATAGATTTTGTTGATTTAGATTCATGGCTTTAGTTAATATAAGAAAAAGGTTTTATGTTTTACAAAAATAGCCATGAATCCTTGTAAAAGTTTTGTTTCTAAAAATTGTATTGTTTTGATAAAAGGTTTGTAGTATATACAAAAATATATACTTTGGTTTGGAAATAGTTAAACGTATAGTATATCAAAAATGTACTTTTGTTACTAAAATAATAGATTTAGTAGTATATCACAAATATACTTTGGTTTTGAAAGATAACATATAAACTATGCTTTGGTTTTGAGAATAGCATATCAACTGTGCTTTGGTTTTAAAAATAGCATATCAACTATGCTTTGGTTATGAAAATAACATATCAACTATGCTTTGGTTTTGAAAATAGCATATCAACTATGCTTTGGTTTTGAAAATAGCAAGGTCAGTCGTATATAAAATATATATGTTGGATTTTGTACATAGTATATCAAAATTATACTTTGGTAAATAATATCACATTTGGGAGCACATCAAACTGTACCTTGGTAGTATATCAACACATACAAAGAAAACATGATTTAGTATTCATTCAAACCTAAGTGTATCAAACTACACCTTGGAGACTATAGAAATACCAAAAAGGCAATTTCTATTTGGTTAAAATTTGGTTTCTGACAATCCATACAACAGGAATGGGGTGTCTAGTCCTATAGCGCTATATCGTACTACCAATCGGTTTGGTGAATGTATAGAGAAAGTACAATCCAACAATTAGTTTTAAAATCTTTGAAAAAATAGTGTGTAAACCATAGACAATTGTTCAATTCATCAAAAGATAAGTACTAGCATGTATAATCAATTTATACTTTGAAATCATGAAAATAACAATTAGGCACACATATTTCACCCCAAAACATTTGAAATCAGTAAAAAAGGGGACTATTTACTCACTTGAGATTGCAAGTATCCTTGATTAAGTGTCCTAACGAAGCTTGGGAAATCAAGGAATCAAGTGGCACCTAGTATGGAATCACTATGTTAAACAATCGGTTCCTAAGTCGGAAGATTGGGTAGAATGAGGTCTCGTAAACCAAAGGAGCATTGGAACTCATGTGATATGGTTTAATGAAGTCTACATTCTAAAACAGAACCTATCCTAAGTGCTTACGACCTGTTACGACCCATTAAGGTAGCTTACGCTACTTTAACGCGTCGTTCGCGCAAACGCGCGTTCGAGACGTCTAACTAGTCCTATGACAAGTATTATATGCCTAAACATGTTTAAATATGTTGCATAATCAGTTAAGTGGCAAATGTTTATGTTACATTTGCTTAAATACCAATTATGCATGAAAGGGCATTTTGGTCATTTACCTAAGGCATATAAACTACCTATCATACAACTACTTAAACTATGTGACCATAAGGTATAACCTCGGAAGGTGATTCCCTATACAAATATGGTCACTAAACATGCTTGGTCGGATCCTAATGATCGACCAAACAGGTCGAGTTCAAAAATCTAAGCGGTGGTTTAGACCACTTGACTTACGACTCTACACAAGCACTAAAATAAAAGTGACGAGCTAAACATGTTTAAACATGCTTAACTAAGTTAGAAAACAGGTTTTGATATCAAAACAAAGTGTTTCGATACCCAAGAGTAGTTTGGTTGTAAAATACGCTTAAATGCGCATTTTGACCGAAACTACGACTCGTCACTACGCCTAGTCAACGTGGTAATCAGTAGGTATAGTCACTAGGGACTATAACCATCGTGATTACGCTCACGTTGCGAAGTTCAAACGAACTTCGTGTTGACCAAAGACTGGTCAAAGCTTACAAAGGGTCCAAGCTAGGGAGAACTTGATCTATAACACTCAGGTATGAAGCAAAGGCTTCAACTTAGAGCATTAAAATGATCAAGGGTGCAGAAAATGGAATGAAGGCATGGCTATTTATAGTTTTCGGTTAACCGTTAAGATCGTTTTTTTGCTAAAGAGGGAATAATCTAGGCCATACTTGTGGGCTAATGGTTTTAGAAACCATGGGACATGATAATACTAGCAAAAACTAGCAGATGGTATCCCAAAACCATGGAAAAATCGCCTGAAAACAGCTGCCATGGCCAGATTCAATGTTTCTGACCTGAAGTTCTATCGTGGGCCGCGTAATATAGGGCCTAGGCTTACGCGCCCCCGTTTAAGCAGTTTGGCAGATTGTCAAAAATAGTCCCTGCAGCCTAGAAACTTGTTTTTTGATGCATATTTGACACGTTTAAGCCCCGTTAACTCCATTTCAAGGCTCTAAAATGAAGTTAAAGTATAGGGAACTTAAAATATGCTCAAAAATATCTCGGATGTCGGTTCGTTTGGTCGTACGGTTGCGTTATTCGGTTAATTACGACAGTCGTAACGAACGCAAAAACGATCCAAATTATGCGACGAATGGAATTTTACCATGCCAATCACTAAAATAAAATATTTTAATGATTACATAAATTTTTGGGTGTCCGGGTATATTCAGAACGTAAGATATGCGCGAAAATGCAAACTTATGCACTTTTTCATGCTTTTAGTCCCTATTGATCAAATAAGTTTGTTTTAGCATCCCGAACCCCTCAAAGCCTATTTCTAAGCTATGTAAAGGATATTTAGGGTATGTTTAACTTATGATCAAGTTTCAGAATGTTCGTTACCATACAAATCGGCATAGTTTCGCAGTTTGACACAAATAGTCCCTACGGTCAAATAGACTTGTTTTTGACACACCAAACCCTTCAAAACTTATTTCTAAGTTATGTAAAGGTTATTTAAGGTATGTTGAGCCTATGTCACTATTCCGGAGTGTTTGTTGCATTAAACTGATTATATTTACGCATCAGTGCACGTATAACCTTCAAGAAAGCGATTTAAAGCTCGAAATTGAACAAGAATTGATATGTGCAAATGATACACATATTTATACAAATTTCAAGTATGAAACACAATATTTCATTGGTTTGGTAATTGTTTGATGGTTATAGTGACACAGGTGTCACATAACGCGACCGTGTCTTGGATATCCATGGCTTATTTAAATTACTAATGGCCACGACTGTGCACTGGGTGTAGGCATACACCCGTCAGATGCCAATGCTTATTAAAATGTTTTCTTACCCGTTGATCAGGGGATATCCCTTTGTGGGTTTAAGTGATGTGTCGGTTAATCATGTCTCGGTGTTTAGTACTAGGCCCCATATGTATTGACAGATCTAAAACTATATACAATATTAATACCAATATTGTCCTAAGTTATTAAAAGATTTTCATGTGCATTGAGCACTTAAATCAATTTTGAAATGTTTTCAAAATGTGTTGGCTGATTGTATTTACCAGTGAAAACTAATATATTTTCAAAAGACTAAGCTAAAGGTACAAATACGTAAATAGGCTGGAAGCTGCTCGGTATTGCTAGAAGAGGAATTTGCAACTCCTTTGCATAAGCCTATTAGTCTGTTGAACTCATTTTGTATATTTTATGATCCTCCTATGGATCTTTATTTTTCAAGCCGTTTTGTATTATTATTTCGAACTTTGAACATTTGGTTTGTAATAGTAATTTTACTCCAAGACTTCCGCTCTGCTATCTATATGATTATTTGACTATGACGATACCAATCTTACGTCATGATACTCCCCACCCGGGCCCACCGGGTTTGTGGTTGAAATATCGGGGTGTGACAGGATGGTATCAGAGCCAACGTTTGAGTGAATTAAACACTAGCCTTTTGTGTTTAATCTCAAATTACACAATAGCATATTTCTTAGACTTTCCGAGTCTAGGCAAATGACCTAGGACTAATCCTTATCTTTATTAAGTTTATATATACTGTTTTCTTTGATTTTTGGTAGGTTGCTTATTCGATATGCTGCCAAGACATCATGGAAGAGGTAGAGGCAAAGGTCCTATGAGAGGAGGACCATCAAGTCAAGCAGGACCATCGCATCATTTTCCATCATCTTCTTTTGATTCAGACCCTTATCAGGATTGGGGATATTCAATTGAACCAGCGAGACATTCTGTCTCTTTGATTACTTCACCATCTTACCACCATTCATTTCATTCGCATCACTCGCATGAGTCTCATCACTCACAACATTCTCACCACGCCCACTCACATTCACATGGGTCTTTTGACCCAAATCACTATATTAACTCCCCTCCCGCTGGACATAATCAGCTGGAGCAAGATGTAAACCATGACGTGGAGATGGATGAAGATCTCGACCCAGTGATGTCACACCCCGACCGCGTAAAACAACAAACCGTGACATATAGACTAATCAGTTTAGATGTCAAAATTTAGGTTACACATGATTAAAATGAAATTATGCGTAAATAGGGCATTTTGGTCATTTTCCTAAGGCATATAGACTACCTATCATACAACTAACTAAACGAAGTGACCATAAGGTATAACCTCGGAAGGTTATTCCCTATACAACTATGGTCACAAAATATGTTTGGTCGGATCCTAACGAACAACCAAACGGGTCGGGTTCGAAAGTCTAAGCGGTTTTTAGACCGCTTAACTTATGACCCTACATAAGCACTAGACTAATAGTGACGAGTTAAACATGTTAAAACATATTTAACTAAGTTAGAAAACAAGTTTGATATCAAAACAAAGTGTTTTGATACCCAAAAATAGCTTCGTTGCAAAATACGCATAAATACGTATTTTGACCGAAACTTTAACTCGTCACTACGCCTAATCAATGTGGTAATCAGTAGGTATAGTCACAAGCGGCTATAACCATCGTGATTATGCTCACGTTGCAAAGTTCAAACGAACTTTCTGTTGACCAATCATGGTCAAAGCAGAAAGTCAAACTGTTTGACTTTCATGCTTGAAATTCATAAAAAGCATGAAGAAACTTACAAAGGGTCTAAGCTTGGAAGATTTGAACTCAAAATACTCAGGTATGAAGCTTCACAAGTGAGAGCTTCAACTTAGAGCAGAAATGAGATCAAATGGGCAAGTTGGAATGAATGAAATTGGTGGGTATTTATAGATTTTCAAGAACTGTTAAGATCGTTTCTCATAATTTGAGCTTTGATCTTGGCCATCCATGTGTTACACATGGTTTCGAATACTATGGGGCCACAAAAACCAGCATATGGTATGTTAAAACCATGTATATAAACCAAGGAAAGGCTGTTGTTTGAAAAAAAAAACTAGTTTTGCAGTTCTGGGGGTCTCTCGCGCCGCACGTAGACTTCAGTCTACTCGTTCGCGGCCCGCGAGCGCTTGTGGTTTCAGCAACAGTTTCCAAAATTACAGAAATGGTTCCTGCATGCATTTAAGCTCATTTTTTACTCGTTTAAGCCCCGTTAAGCCATTTTCAAGGCTCTACAATGATGCCAAAGTGTAGGAAACATGAAATATGCTTGAAAACATCTCGGATGTCGGTTTGTTTGGTCGTACGATCACGTTATTCAGTTAATTACATTGAAACACAAACGGACGCGAAAAACAATCCAAATTACGCGATGAATGAAATTTTAGCATTCCAAACACCAAAATAAAATATTTTAATGATTACAAAAATTTTTGGATGTCCGAATATATTCAGAACGTAAGATATGCGGGTAAATGCAAACTTATGCACTTTTTTGACGCTTTTAGTATACCGAACCCTTCAAAGCCTATTTCTAAGTTATGTAAAGGATATTTAGGGTATGTTTAGCTTATGATCAAGTTCTGGAATGTTCGTTACTATACGAATCGGCATACTTTCGCAGTTTGTCTCAAATAGTCCCTGTAAGGGAACAAACTTGTTTTTGCCATACCAAACCCTTCAAAACTTATTTCTAAGTTATGTAAAGGTTATTTAAGGTATGTTAAGCATATGTTGATGTTCCAGGGTGTTTGTGGTGTTAAACTGATTACGTTTACGTATCAGTTTGCGTATAACTTTCCAGAACGCGATATAGAGTTTGAAATCGAACAAAAATCAAAATGTGCAAAATGTCAAACATAAATAAACAAATATTGGGATCAAATCAGATTGTTTTATTGATAATTGAACTGTTTAGAGTTTATACAATAATTACAAGCACAGATGTCACAGTCTCCCCTACTTTAGGAAATTTCGTCCCGAAATTTATTTAGAGGAAACTTGTGAGAATAGATGTGGATATTTCGCCTTCATTTGATCTTCACGTTCCCATGTAAATTCTGGTCCATGTTTAGATTCCCAGCGAACTTTAACAATAGGTCTGCACTTGCGTTTGGGTTTCTTGACTTCACGGTCCATGTTTTCCACAGGCTTCTCAACAAAGTGCATCGTGTTATCAACACGTATTTCATCAAGTAGTATGTGGAGGTTCTCATCAGCTAAACACTTTTTAAGATTGGACACGTGGAAGGTTGGATGAACATTTCCAAGTTTAGGAGGTAACTCTAGTCTGTAGGCTACATTTCCGATTCTTTCGATGATCTTGAATGGTCCAACATATCTAGGTGCAAGTTTTCCTTTCTTTCCAAATCTAATCACACCTTTCCAAGGTGAAACCTTGAGTAGAACGCGATCACCGACTTGAAATTCCAAGGGCTTGCGTCATCGATCCGCATAACTCTTTTGACGACTTCTAGCTGTCTGAAGGTTATCGCAAACTTTCTTAACCTTGTGTGTAGTCTTTAGAATGAGCTCAGGTCCAGTAAGCTGAGCTTCACCGATCTCATTCCAGCAGACTGGTGAACGACATTTTCGACCATATAAAGCCTCGAAAGGAGCCATGTTGATGCTGGAGTGATAACTATTGTTGTAGGAGAATTCAATTAATGGAAGATACGAATCCCAACTACCACCAAAATCGATCACACAAGCTCTAAGCATATCCTCCAATGTCTGGATTGTTCTTTCAGATTGACCATCTGATTGCGGATGATAAGCTGTGCTCAAATTAAGTTGGGTTCCCATAGCAGATTGCATGGTTCTCCAGAAGTGAGATGAAAATCGAGCATCTCTATCAGAAATAATGTTCAAAGGAACACCATGTCGGGATACAATCTCATCCACATAGATTTTAGCAAGTTTGTCAGCAGATAGATCCTCACGGATCGGCAAGAAATGCGCTGATTTTGTAAGACGGTCAACAACTACCCAAATGGCATCATGACCTTTCTTAGTGCGTGGCAGTTTGGTAATAAGATCCATAGCAATGTTTTCCCATTTCCAAACTGGTATCTCTGGTTGCTCCAATAATCTAGGGGATGTTGATGTTCAGCCTTAACCTTAAGACAAGTAAGGCATTTGGATACGTACAAGGTAATGTCTTTCTTCATATCAGGCCACCAATACTAGGTTCGAAGATCCGTATACATTTTATCTGCACCAGGATAAATAGAATAACGAGACTTATAAGCTTCATCCATTAGCAAGGTGCGAAGATTTTCTTGACTTGGGACCCACAAACGGTCCATGAAATAATATGATCCATTGTCTTTCAGTTCGAGATCAAGCTTAATATGATATGGTAATTCCTTACCCATCAAGTCTTGTGTAACACAAGTATGTTGAGTCTGAGAAATGCGAGTTTGAATATCAGATCGAACTGGTACACAGTGAAGCTTGACACGCTCTTTACGACTCAGTACGTCAGCTACAACATTTGCCTTACTAGGATGGTAGCGAATTTCACAATCGTAGTCGTTTAAAAGTTCAACCTAGTATCGTTGCCTCATGTTAAGTTCTTTCTGATTGAAAATATGCTAAAGACTTTTGTGGTCAGTGAAAACCACACATTTTGTACCATACAAGTAGTGTCTCCAGATTTTGAGAGCAAAAACTACTGCGCCTAATTCAAGATCATGAGTCGTGTAGTTCTTCTCGTGAACCCTTAACTGTCTTGATGCGTAAGCTATGACTTTGTTTCTTTGCATGAGAACACAGCCAAGACCCAAATTTGATGCATCACAATACACGACAAAATCATCGTTGCCCTCAGGTAAAGATAGAATAGGTGCATCACAAAGTTTCTGTTTCAAGGTCTGAAATGCTTCTTCCTATTTGGATCCCCATTCAAAAGGTTTATTCTTCTGAGTTAGAGCAGTGAGAGGAACTGCAATCTTGGAGAAGTTTTCGATAAAGCGGCAGTAATAACCCACGAGACCAAGAAATGAACGAACCTCGGTTGGAGTAGTAGGTGTATCCCAATCCTTAATCGTATTGATCTTGGCGGGATCTACATGAATACCTTGTTCGTTGACAATATGTCCCAAAAATTGAACTTCTTTAAGCCAAAATTCACACTTGGAGAACTTGGTGAAAAGCTGTTCTTTCTTCAGGAGTTCCAAAGTAAGACGGAGATGTTGTTCATCATCGGCTCGCATTTAAGAATATATCAAGATGTCATCAATGAAAACGATGATGAACTTGTCCCAATAAGGCTTACAAACCCTATTCATCAAGTCCATGAAAATAGCAGGAGCATTAGTCAAACCGAATGGCATAACAGTGAACTCATAATGCCCATATCTTGTGCGGAATGCAGTCTTGGGAGTATCTTCTTCAAGCACTCGAAGTTGATGATACCCAGAACGTAGATCAATCTTTGAAAAACAAGTAGCACCCTGTAATTGATCAAAGAGATCATCAATGCGAGGTTGGGGATATTGATTCTCGATGGTAAGCTTGTTAAGCTCACAATAATCGATGCATATCCTGAAAGAGCCATCTTTCTTCTTGACAAAAAGAACGGGAGCACCCCAAGGTGAAAATCTAGGATGAATAAAACCTTTGTTAGAAAGCTCCTGAAGCTGCTTAGATAACTCTTGCATCTCAGACGGTGCAAGACGATACGGAGATTTAGCAATAGGATTAGCACCAGGTACAAGATTAATTCGAAACTCAACTTGGCGTACAGGGGGTAAACCAGGTCATTCTTCAGGAAATACTTCAAGATAATCCCGAACAACAGGGATATATTGTATAGACTTACCTTTGCCTTTCTCCTCTACGACATGTGCCAAGAAGGCAACATAGTTCTTACGCAGGTACATTTGAGCATGAATACACGACATGAGGTTAAGACTGCTAGCAGGTTTCTCACCACGAACCTCTAAGATCTCACCAGATGAAAGAGGTATACGGACAATCTTCTCGAAACAAACTACCTCTGCGTGATACTTGGCTAACCAATCCCACTATAATGTCGAAACTTCCAAGTTGCATTGGTGTGAGGTCGATAGGAAAAAGATGGTTATTAAGGCTCAACTAATAATTTCGAAGAATTGAATCGAGTACAATGGGTTCACCACTAGCTACCTCTACCGTCAAGGGTTTTCCTAGTTTTGTTCTAGTCATGCAAAGAAATGGTTCAAAAGACAATGACACAAAACTCTTATCGGCACCCGAATCAAAAAGAACAGATGCAGGCTGATTGTTAACAAAGAATATACCATTGACCACCTCGTTGTCTGCCCGTGCCTCATTTGCATTCATGTTAAAGACTCGTCCACGAGCCTACGCCTGATTTGTATTGGCCAACCTCGGACACTGATTTCTGTAGTGGGTCAGATCCCCACAATTGTAGCATGAACCAAGAGGATAGTGAGGTCGTGCAACTTGTGCCTGTTGTTGGGTAGGTTGCTGAGCAGGGTTCTGAGCTGCTTGATTCTGGTTAAGAGGAAGACGACATGTGTTGGCAAGATGACCAGATCACCCACAGTTGGTACAAAAACGACACTAAACTTGCGGCTGGTGGTGACTGTTACATCTGTTGCACAACGGTGCATTCCCAGCATATTGTTTCTTTACGGGTGGTTATGCGGGCTAGTTAGGAGCTGCCTTGTTGGCTTGTGCTGTAACAGCATAATTCTTGGAAGCCTTACGCTTCCTCGACCTCCTTGAAGATTCAGATTTCTTACCCTTCTTATTCTCACTCTTGTCGGACTGATTTTGTTTCTTGTCACCCTTCCTATGCAGTTTACCTTTCCTGATTTGCGACTCAGTGAAAGTCACAGCCAACTCGATGGCCTGACGAACTGTGGTAGGGTTGCTACCAGTAACGATATCTTGCACGGGGTCAGGTAAACCATCGACATACCTCTCGATAGCTTTATCAAGTGGGGTAACCATTGTGGGACAAAGCAAACTCAACTCCTCGTATCTGTCGGTATAAGCCCGGTGTTCACCACTATCCTGTTTCAGATCATTAAATTCCCTTTCTAAAGCCCTCTGCTCATGACGAGGACAGAATTCCCTCATTATAAGAGCCCTAAGCTCTTCCCAGGTTTGTGCTAGAGCAACATCAGCACCATGATCTCTCATTACCCCATTCCACCAAGTAAGGGCCCTCTTTTGAAACACGCTAGAAGCAAACTCGACTTTGCGATTATCAGGACACTACACATGACGGAAAGTACTCTCGATGCTCTCGAACCACTGTAGGAGCCCAGTTACCCCTTCAGAACCACTAAACTTGAGTGGTTTAGCCGAGTTAAAACTTTTAAAGTTGCACGGAGCAAGTGCATTATTGTTATTGTTGCCTTGGTTAACTTGAGCAATGAGATTCGGGAGTGCAGCAGCCATTTGCTGCGCAATGATTGCTGCCAGTTCGGCATTAGGTAGTTGATTGTCACGTCGAGGAGGCATTCTAAAAGAGGAAACATGAGAGAAAACGAGTGAGATGATAAGATGAAAAATGAGATGATACAAATATTGACAAAAATCATGGATGGTGGTCATTCGTTCGTACCACAAAGCAAACAAACGACACACAGTGAATGATCAAAGTAAATGGGTCATAATAATGTATCGCGAAGACATGCTTTAGCCTATAAGTGGACACTCACCCCAAGAGTTTCCAGGTAAGAGTGACTGGTCCGATTATGTGGATTTGTACGAACACTCTAGCCTAGACAGAAAACTCGAGGTACAGGCACCCACCCTTCCAGATTGCACGTGTTCACATTATTTAGACCCAAACCTTGACGAGATTTTGAAAACTTAGAGGGTTCAAAACCTTATAACAAATCATCTAAGAATAGATGATTGATTTTCAAAAATCATTTTGGAAAATTGTGTTCTTGTTTTGGTAATCACCCAAAGATAGGTGACGGTGATGTTTTAAGATCTAAACACAAGATAACTTGTGTTGGGATCCTAGAAAAGTTATAGTCTAGGTCAAAGCATTACTAATAACCTAATTCCCTATAACCATTGGCTCTGATACCAACTCTTCTGTCACACCCTGACCGCGTAAAACAACAAACCACGGCGGAAACGTCGGGGAGTGGAGTAACAGAATTATTGTTTCACAACCACGGCATTTAAAATTTCATTTTATTTAAATTAAAAAGGTTACATTGCCTTAAAAACAAGGAAACATAACATATTAACTAGTTTTGCATCTTTTATTGTCACTAAGGCCCGAGTCCGCCTAAGTGTGTGTCACGAACAACCCTATGCATCAGCTCCTGAAAACACACGTGAAAATAGGTACGTCAGCATAAAAATGCCTGTGAGATACATAGGTTTTGTTGATTGTAGGATTCATGACTTGTAGTTGAAAGAAATGTTTAATAAAAAAAGTTAGTCATGAATCTTAAGAAAATGTTTTCTTTCATAAATCATACGAAAAGCGATAAGAAAATAAGATGATATATAAAAGAATACTGTATGGTTAAATAAATAACTAAGTAACAATGAATTTATACAAGTTATGTCGTTTGTAAAACAATATCTTGTGAAAATATGTTGTTTGTATAAATATATCATGTCTTTGTTGAAATGATTTAAATAACGCCACGATATGTAATATCATAAAAGCACTTATATATAGGAAGTACCAGCGGCGTATCCACCATGCTTTTATCATATTACACGACGCCTAGTTATGTAAATCATTTATCAATAACCATCATAATGTCTTGTTTAAACCAATGTCAAAATGTTTATGAGTAAATAAATGTCCAATTATTAAATGTAAATCATGTCTTGTATAATCAAATGAAATGTATGGTGAATAAAAGCATTACTCAATCCCATAGGTAAAATGTACAAAACAATGTATTTGAATAAATCATAGTTTAAGTCAAAAGTTATGTTTTGGAAAATCCATGCTTTACTGATACAAACATTTATGTGGTAATGTTTATCGCATACAACCCTTGCGACTGAAGGACAAACCCTTAACAAGTTAAAGGCTTATCAATTATGTATATCGGATTCAGTCATCCCTTACGTCCAAACAAACCTAGGATTCCAGGGATGGGAGTTGTTAATTCCTATGGTACCACTACATACTACTGAGCGGCGTGATCAATGTCAATGAATGTATTTTAGTCCCATTAAACAAACCAAATGTCATACCAAATGTAAGCATGTTATGTAAAAACAATGTACTAAGTATGCTAAATAAACATACGAAGCAGAAATGTTCATGTAAATCAATGTGTCCATATGCTGAGTAAACATATGCAATAGAAATGTAACGTAAATCAATGTGCTAGCATGCTCAGTCAACATACATATCAAAGCATAATTGAAACCATGTACTATATGTGTACTACGTGAACATAGCAAGCATATGTCATAAAAGCATGAAAAACACGAAAGTAACAAGTAGGCACATGTGTATCACCCCAAAATATTTGAAAGCAGTAAAAGAGGGGACTATGTACTCACTTGATAATGCTTAGAAGTCTTGAAATAACAACCAAACAAAGCTAGAAGGATCGCGGAATCAATCGGCACTTAATATAGGTAACTATGTTAATAAACCGGACCTAAATGGGAAGATCGGATAACATGAGGGTTCGTAAACCAAATGAGTATTGGAACTCATGTAATATGGTTTAACAAAGCCTACATTCTATATCGGAACCTATCCTAAGTGCTTATGACCCGTTACGACTCGTTAAGGTAGTCTACGCTACTTTAACGCGTTGTTCGTGTCAAACGCGTTTGGACCGCCTAACTAGTCCTATGACAAGTATTATATGCCTTAACATGTCTAATAACATTGCCTAATTAGTTTAGATGTCAAAATTTAGGTTACACACGATTAAAATGAAATTATGCGTAAATAGGGCATTTTGGTCATTTTCCTAAGGCATATAGACTACCTATCATACAACTAACTAAACGAAGTGACCATAAGGTATAACCTCGGAAGGTTATTCCCTATACAACTATGGTCACAAAATATGTTTGGTAGGATCCTAATGATCGACCAAACAGGTCGGGTTCGAAAGTCTAAGCGGTTATTTAGACCGCTTAACTTATGACCCTACATAAGCACTAGACTAATAGTGACGAGTTAAACATGTTAAAACACGTTTAACTAAGTTAGAAAACAAGTTTGATATCAAAACAAAGTGTTTTGATACCCAAAAACATCTTCGTTGCAAAATACGCATAAATACGTATTTTGACCGAAACTTTGACTCGTCACTACGCCTAATCAACGTGGTAATCAGTAGGTATAGTCACAAAACGCTCACGTTGCAAAGTTCAAATGAACTTCGTGTTGATCAATCATGGTCAAAGCAGAAAGTCAAACACTGTTTGACTTTCATGCTTGAAATGCATAAAAAAGCATGAAGAAACTTACAAAGGGTCCAAGCTTGGAAGATTTGAACTCAAAATACTCAGGTATGAAGCTTCATAAGTGAGAGCTTCAACTTAGAGCAGAATTGAGATCAAATGGGCAAGTATGAATGAATGAAATTGGTGGGTATTTATAGATTTTCAAGAACCGTTAAGATTGTTTCTCGTAATTTGAGCTTTGATCTTGGCCATCCATGTGTTGCACATGGTTTTGAATACCATGGGACCTCAAAAACCAGCATATGGTATGTTAAAACCATGTATATACACCAAGGAAAGGACGCTGTTTGAAAAAAACCAGTTTTACAGTTCTAGGGGTCTCTCGCGCCCCGCGTAGACTTCAGTCTACTCGTTCGCGGCTCGCGAGCGCTTGTGGTTTCAGCAACAGTTTCCAAAATTATAGAAATGGTCCCAGCATGCATTTAAGCTCATTTTTTGACTCGTTTAAGCCCCGTTAAGCCATTTTGAAGGCTATACAATGATACCAAAGTGTAGAGAACATTAAATATGCTTGAAAACATCTCGGATGTCGGTTCGTTTGGTCGTTCGATCACGTTATTCGGTTAATTACAACGAAACATAAACGGGCGCGAAAAACGATCCAAATTACGCGACGAATGAAATTTTAGCATTCTAAACACCAAAATAAAATATTTTAATGATTACAAAATTTTTGGATGTCCGGATATGTTCAGAACGTAAGATATGCTCGTAAATGCAAACTTATGCACTTTTTGACGCTTTTAGTCCCTATTGATCAAATAAGTTTATTTTAGCATACCGAACCCTTCAAAGCCTATTTCTAAGCTATGTAGAGGATATTTAAGGTATGTTTAGCTTATGATCAAGTTATGGAATGTTCTTTACTATATGGATCGGCATACTTTCGCAGTTTGTCGCAAATAGTCCCTGTAAGCGAATAAACTTGTTTTTCCCATACCAAACCCTTCAAAACTTATTTCTAAGTTATGTAAAGGTTATTTAAGGTATGTTAAGCATATGTTGCTGTTCCAGGGTGTTTGTCGCGTTAAACTGATTACGTTTACGCATCAATTTGCGTATAACTTTCCAGAAAGCGATATAGAGTTTGAAATCGAGCAAAAATTAAAATGTGCAAAATGTCAAACATAAATAAACAAATATTGGGATCAAATCACATTTTTTATTGATAATTGAGCTGTTTAGAGTTTATACAATGATTACAAGCACAAATGTCACAAGTGACGTCGCCTTCGGGGTGGCCTGCGCACCCCATCGAGATCTCCAATGGTTTTGCTTCTTATGCAGGATCGCCATACCAAGGTCCCAATGAATGGGACGAATATTGGGGCAAGTTTAAGTTTGAATTTACTCCTTCATACCATTCCACACCTCCACAACTGCCTCCACAAGAGGACGTGCATATGCAAGCAGTGGAACAACCGCCACCACCACCAGTGGAAGAACAACCACCTCCTCCATAGTAACGCTCCGTTTTTTTTACTCTCTTTAATTAGAAAACGTGTCTTGTATTTCTATTTTTGGAAGCTTGTTCCTTTTGTATTTTCGAATTCGCTTCAAACCATTGTAAATCCGAGACTTCGATCGTAATGAAATTCTACTTTTTTTACATGCTTATACGTGTTGCAATACTCGGGTTATACGTTACCAATCTCAAATGCATATGTGTAACCTATACTCGACATACTGGTACTCATAACTTATACATGCTTGTTAACTATTAAATACGTGATTAAATTCTAATAATATAATACTAATAATAATAAATCTAATAATAATAATAATATAATAATAATAATAATAATAATAATAATAATAATAATAAATCTAATACATACTAACGTAGGTAGAAAAAAAATAATGAAATGTATGGCTGCTTTAGGCAGCGACCATAACTGCCAAAGTAGTTTGCTGTTATGTTTTTTTATTACTACTCCTCCACTCACCACATAATTTTGCATGAGATATTGTAAGTTAGTCAAACTTTTATATTATGTCACATTCAAACTTGAATCTATTGTCACAAACAAAATAAAAAGAAACATTACGGCTGTTAATAGCCATGCGACCGCCAGCCCCTTGTAGGTGTTGGTTTTTTTTTTTTTTATTTGTTTAACACCCAACTAACCATATTTAATGCCAATCCACTTAACCCTAATCCTTCCCCCTATAAATACAACTTAATCTCAGCCTCCCTACCACTTTTGCAACACTCTAATCACTCCCAAATCAACAAAAAATGCAGCTGAGTTCTGAAGTTCGGACAGATTGC
Organism: Helianthus tuberosus; assembly: GCA_030545235.1. NCBI lineage: Eukaryota > Viridiplantae > Streptophyta > Magnoliopsida > Asterales > Asteraceae > Helianthus > Helianthus tuberosus. The sequence goes on along the minus strand of CM060427.1, from coordinate 66,079,916 downwards.
TACCTCTTCACTAAAGTGAGCATAACTAACTCAATTCTTGTCCGATTTACATCATTCTTTTTCCTATGTGCTAGGATTGACCTTAGCTTCGATTCCATGGGTTTTTCACAGAAAATAAGTGTAACACCCCGAAAATTTACGTCCTATAATGTGTTGACACGTGTCATAGGTTTGAACGTGTGAAAGAATGTTCTTGAAGGACTAAAGTTGACAAACAGTGAAACTGTGTAAATAGAAGGGTTCAAAGTGTCAACAATGAATAAATATACTTTGCAATAACCTTACATGATGTTTATAACCTTAAACGAATAGATCATGGATCATACGAAGCGAATTGTGAAAGAAAGTGAGAGATTACAAACTACAGGGGTTAAATGTGTCAACATGTTTAAGATATACCTCTGAGTGACCTTTTAGCAAACCCGAAGCCTTGTAACGATTAAATGTGCTCACTAGAATGTACCATAAAAATTTCACCAAGTTTCGTTATCGTATGAGCAAGTTGTGATAAAATTCGTGTGTGAGGGTTAGAATCGTCAATAATGAAATTTAGGGCTTTTCGGGTGATCACAAAGTTACCCGAGGACTTGACAAAGTGGGTATAAGTATTAAAGCCCCCATATATAAATTACAAAGTCTTAGCATACAAGAAACAGCTTGAAAACGATGTTTCGAGGGACCAGGGACTGAAATGCAAATAACAAAAACTTGCTGAGCTGATTTTCATCACCCTAGCGTAGCGCTAGCATGAAAGCCTTGGCAGTAGCGCTACGCTACTGCCTTATCTGACCAGAATTGTTTGCACAGCTGTGGGTTGATGTTTAAACCGACTTTGATCAATTTGCTTGATACCTTGGGCTGCCCTAAGGTGCTTTATAGTGTGTAGGATGCTTGTGGATGTTATTGCTTCCTCCTAGACTTAGTTGTCAATCATCTAAGCTTGTTTGAAGTTGTTTAAATGACCCACTTTGTGCAACATTCATCATTCATCATTCATTTCATCTTCTGGACATTTACAAGAGCTCAAGAGCTGATTCAAGCATTCCATATCATCCATTAGACAAGTGTAAGTACCCTTGATCCTCCCTAATTCATTCATACTTAGTTTATAGCCTAGAAATCAAACCGTCGTAACTACGGTTTGACTTTGTGATAAATCACAATCGGTCCAGAGTTTAGTCGAATCAAAGGTTGTTATAAGTTGGTATTTATATGGTTAATAAACCCCTAAAAGGGCACTCACCAATCCGAATCCTAACTAGGTCGATTATCGAGTCAAACTTCTTCCGAAAAAGTCAACAGAAGTGTTATGTTTGGTATAATGCATGATTAGCGATGTAAATGGCGTATAGCCTATTTTATCATTCTTACCAACTGAAAATAAGTATAAAAACTTGTATACACTTGTTTGATTCGATAACTTTAGGTTTAGAACCGATTCGGAACCGAGATACGCAAAGGTTTGACTTTTGCTTTGACCTCAGTTCTGACCCGATTCTTATAGGTTTAGATATGCCTTAAGGTTACATTAGGACCTAGTTACATGTGTGTATAAGCCTCTGCGTTTATACCACTCGAATCCCTAATTGTCCGATGTTTCCGTTAAACGCCTAAATATTGACCGTAATGCCTTTATGACCATAAAACGAGATTTTAGAAAATGTAAAAGTGCAAAAGTCTTTAATACTGACTATTGAACATGTCTGCAAAATTTTACGTCAATCGGAATTCTAGATTAGGAGTTATGCTTAATGGCGTATTTATAAACATGTTTATTAATTAAACGGCGCCATTAGCGTAAAACCTATCTAAACTCAGTTGTGACACCAAATCTTTTACCCACTGATGTTAAATAATATTCTAGGATTTTTAAAGATTTTTAATTATTTTTAGACTGATCATAAGCTTGGATTAGCGCCTTAATTCGGTAAATACCGAATATACCCTTTTCGGGTATAAAATGAGTTTTACAAATCCTTTTAACGCCAATCCAATTGCTACTGATTTTAAATAATAAATTTAGTGTTTTGAACTTTATAAACTGACCTAGAAACTCAGAATACTATTTTAACCCGTAAATCGCTTAAAACGACGTTATACGCATATTAAGTGCATAGTAAGGGTTTAAAACCATTTTGCCACATAGGACTTAACACCAACTGATATACCAAGTTAAAATAAACTATTTTACTGAATTATTCAAACCCGGATCACAGAAGCTTAAATGATCCCATTTATAATCTTTAAAATGACCAAAATACCCCTAAGGGGATTAATATAAAATTTAACTCGTTTTGGGCATAACGGAAGGTATCCTAATGATATCACAACATATTTAAGGCATGTTAACTTAGGAAACCTGTTTAGGACTCTTATGGTTACCCGTTACGCTTCATACGCGTTAGGTTCGGTTTATGTAACTAGTTTACATAAATTAGCCGAAACGGGTAAACCCTTATCGGTTTTATCTCAAAATCCAGAATGTGTATAATATACCCATATTATACGAGTCTCCGAACTTGTCGGGTCTAAATCACATTCTATCCGGTCTTCGCTTAATCGTGCGTACGAACCGTATCTTTCTGTAAGACTAACCGGTCTAAGCTTAAGCTTAATTAAAGACCCGTTAGCATTCTAATTAGTTATTTATACCATCATTCCAGACTAGAGCTTTCCGGTAAATTGTACCTACGCTTGCTTAAGTGAATACGGCTGAGTTATAAATTTCTGCTATTTAAGACAGGAACTAGCTCAGGTAAATACTCTTAACTTATTTTCCCTATTACGGGCTTGGGATACGGTAATATAAATACCGCATGTTCAGGTATGGGATTCAAAGACCAATGAGTCGGGAAATCCCAATAACCTGTTTTAATTCGTATTGCTTGACTGAAACATTGGGGATTAATGCGACCGTGTCCTGGATATCCTTGACTCATGATTTGCAATGGCCACGACCTAAGCACGGGGTGTAGGCATACACCTGACAGATGCCATATGTATATACCAATATGGGATTCCCAATAGGGGAATAGTGGTGTGTCGGTTAATCATGAACCGACATAGTTTCGGGCCCTACATGTAGAGCAAGTTATGTAAAACTGATAACATGAAATATAGTTTGTCTCAAGTATAAAATATAAATTTTGCCTTGTGCATTCTAATCAAAGTGTCGAAACATTTACGTGTCTTGCGCACCTAAACAAATTTTCATAAACATTTTCAAAAGAGTCGGTTGAGTGTATTTACCAGTGAAAACTGACGTATTTTCAAAAGTCTAAGTGGCAGGTACAAGTACGTAATAGGCTGGAAGCGGCTCAGGACGTTAATAAGGAATCTTGCAAGTTCTAGGCGTCTAAAGTCTGTTGAACAATGTTTACGTTTTATGATCCGCCTGTGGATCCTTTACCTTCCGTTGTAATACTTGGATATTACTTTATATACGGATTGTAATATTTTTATCTTTTGCTTCCGCTGTGCATTTAAATATTGTGTTGTTTGACTATGATGTTGCCAACTACGTCACGATACTCCCCACCGGGCCCACCGGTGACACGTGGAAATTCGGGGTGTGACAGGTTGGTATCAGAGCCAACACTGAGTGAATTAAACACTAGCCTTTTGTGTTTAATCTCAGTTACACAGTTGCACATTCTTGAGTCTAGACGAGAACATAGGACAAATTCAAATTTCGTTTTATTTTGTCCTTATTTGGTTCCTTTGTTATTTATAAGATTAGCTCTTGCATGGGCGAGTCATTTTCGGTAGAAGTCCCGTTTAGGGCAACCATATACTTGTTTAGATTTTTGAAGGAACGATTATATCTAAAATATCATTTCTATATTATAAGATCTACCATTATAATAAAATGGCAAAAATCAAAAAGGACAAGACCTAGCCATATGTCACATTAAGACAGGGCCAAGATGGTAGTTCCACAATTAGATTAAGATCCTTATTAACATCTCGATTTAAAATTTTGTTCTGCGTTAATTATTAAAAAGAATCTTAAAGGTAAAACCTAGCCTAAATGTCACTGCATACAAGGCCGAGATGGTAGAACCTATTCAAGAGATTCAAATCCTTATTAAACATATGAAAGCATAATTACATGCTCGACAAAGTGTGATACGATAAAATCACATAAGTCATTTTTATGGAAGTATTCTAAATCCTTATTTATATAAGCATCCCATATGGATGAAGTGCCCACGGGCTATAATTAACGTCCTCTGAGACTAAAAGACAATTCTATAATAAACTCACCAATAGACTATTGTCGATATGTTACAGTTCAAGCTACATGGCAGACTCAAACGAGGTCAACAGTCACCCAGGGATAGTACCTGATAATGCCCGAGTAAACGTAGAGGGTGCAGAATTACAAGCAATGATAGATAATGCGGTTAATAGGGCTATGGATAGACAGCACCATGGATCAAGTGGTACCCATACGAGGACCCATTCTGCATCACACACTAGAACACCCTCCAGGACCCACACTGCCCACAACAGTAATTCTCACCACTCCTCGAATCAAAGGAGTAATCCATCCCAAAGAGTTCCACATAACCAAGAACCTCGTAATAGGGGTTGCACCTATAAGTACTTTGTTTCGTGCAAACCCAGGGACTTCACTGGGGAAAAAGGAGCTGTTGATTGCATGACTTGGATGGACGAAATGGATGCGGTTGTGGATATTAGTGGTTGTGATGATAGGGATATTGTGAAATTTGTGTCACAATCTTTCAAAGGAGAGGCATTAGCTTGGTGGAAATCTTTGATCCAAGCTACAGGGAAAGTCCCGTTATATAATATGACCTGGGAACAGTTCATGACGCTGATCAAAGAAAACTATTGCCCTCAACACGAGGTTGAGAAGATTGAGACTGAATTCTTGACTTTAGTCATGGAGAACTTAGATTGTCAAGCATACCTTACAAGTTTCAATACCAAGTCTCGATTGGTTCCTTATTTGGTCACACCGGAACCAAAGCGAATTGCTCGCTTTATTGGGGGTTTAGCCCCAGAAATAAAGGCAAGTGTGAAAGCATCGAGACCTACTACCTTCAGGTCAACGGCAGAATTGTCGCTAGCTCTCACACTAGATGTGGTTAGAAACAAGGCTGCCAAGGCCTCTGAAGATGGGAAGCGTAAAAGGGAGGAGAATAATTCCCAGAATCCTAAGAAGAACAAATCCGAGTTCAACAATGACCAACAGGATTCCGACAAGAAGCCTACATGCAAAACTTGCAAAAGAAGACACTGGGGACAGTGTCGATCAAACCAAAAGATAAAGCAATGTGGCATCTGCAAAAGAACTGGCCACCAGTCCCACGAATGTAGGGACATAAAGAATGCAAGCTGTTTCAGATGTGGTGAAAAGGGCCACATCAGTACTAATTGCCCGGAGGCTGCCCAGGGAGGAGCAGCTAAGTCTGGGATGGATAAGAAAGGAAACGCCTAAACTACCAGTTGAAGGCCAGAGACAGTGCATATCAATAATAAGGTACGTCCTTACCTTTTAGCATCAATTGTATCTGCTAAGTATTTTTACGTTAATGTAAGGAATAATAAACCTTTAGTAAACCATAAGCTTAGCAAACTTTTGGTTGCATACTTAAGGACTCAATATAGTGATAAAAATCGAGTGGTTGCCTTAAAAATCAAGTCCATATTGTGAGTGATAAGAAGCAATTAATTATCAAGACTCCTTATGAGACAACCCTCGTAATTACACGTGTCCGTACGCTTAATTAATATTAAACATAAAAAATGGTGGAACTGGCCGTCCCCGGAATCGAACCTGGGTCTAGGCCGGCCGCACCCTTTCGCGCGCCTAGCCAACTGAGCTAGGTGCCTAGTTTGTGAAACTTCCATTATTTATTAGATATAAGCACTTGTACAATAAACTTCCTTATCATTTATCAATGATAATTCCTGCTAAGTGTCCTGTTTTAATACAGGCAATAATAAATCTTCATGAACCATAAATTTAGCAAAATTTTTATTATCATCCACAAGGTATAACTACCAAGGAAACCATAGTAACCGATTCTTATAGATCGGCAAGGAATCCTTTCGAAAATCTAAGAGCACTCTTTCTTTGCATAGAGTACGACAACATATGTTATTTTAATTATTTTCTCATTGTTTTTATCGCCTGCGAATGCCAAACTATGTTTGATAAAAGCATCATATGAGGATTGGGTATCTTAATAAATTCCATAGATTGCTTCCATGCCTGATCAGTATGGAGGTTTAATACATGGAACCCCGGAGATATCCCAATGGTCATATTATACTAATGTCGACTAGTAGTATTCAAAGGAGATATCCATAAAGAAATTGTCCAAGTAAATGTTCCCGACTAAAGAACTCGTGGACTCGTAACATAAATGTGTCATTTAATTGACACAAACAATGGTGGATGAACTGGAGCCTGAGATTTGAAAAATCTCTGTAACCTCCTTATATCTCGTTTATCTTCTCCTAATATTATCCTGTTACCCCTGAGAGGCAGGTAGAATTAAGAGTTATATCCCATTAAGGTTGTATTACTATGGAATCTCCATGACGGCTAGTACCATCAGTGAAAGAATCAAAACCTTGATTTAACTAAGTTTAAAATAGAGAGTTCATAAAGCTTAACTCAATATCCCGGAAATCCGGTATAGTTAATTATGAAAAACGGTTCATTTTGCTTATGCATTATCACCGCAACCCTAATTAGGTAACGATTAAGAAATTGCCATCAACTGCCAAGGATCGTCGATCTGTTCGACTAACGGCAAGGATTAGCTATTCCCTAAACATTAGCTAAGCAGTGGTTGGAATGACCATCTCACCTTAAAATAAGCTTTTCCATAATAATTGATATGTAAGTATTAAGGCTACTCCTTTGGAGACCTTGTATAGATGGAATGTTAAATGTCTAGTGTTAGATAGAGAATTGGTAAGTCCAATTATCAAGATCTGAAAGTTGCCTGGGGGACAACAAATAAGATCATACAAATCCATAATCGATTGTAGGTTGCCAGTATACGGCAGGAAATCAAGGAGTTATGAAAATAGCAAACTTCCTAAGTTCTTGTTAAGGAATGTGGGTTAACAAAAGATATCACCAGGAAGGGTGTACCAAATTTGTGAAAATATCAGGCTAGTTAAGCTCTGAATATATGGAAATCATTCGAAGGAAATCGAATGTATCAAGATCAAGTAGCTTGTAAGCTAAAACCTACTTAAGGAGTTTGACGGAGCTCGCAATACATTGCACACTAGTGACTGAAGGATGTGTTCCGCCAATAAGTCAAGAAGCACTATCACATAATGATATGCAGAATTTTGAGATAATGAGCATCCTGTATCGATTGAGGATCGACAGGTCAAGAAGCTCCAAAAGGATACATACGCCTAATATAAGGGCCACTTTGGGAGCTTGGAAAGACTCCAGATATGCAATAAAAGTTAAGTCCCTTATGCGACAAAGAGTACTTCCAACATCTTAACAAATCTCGAGGTCGAGATTTCTTTTAAGGGGGTGAGGATGTAACACCCCGAAAATTTACGTCCTATAATGTGTTGACACGTGTCATAGGTTTGAACGTGTGAAAGAATGTTCTTGAAGGACTAAAGTTGACAAACAGTGAAACTGTGTAAATAGAAGGGTTCAAAGTGTCAACAATGAATAAATATACTTTGCAATAACCTTACATGATGTTTATAACCTTAAACGAATAGATCATGGATCATACGAAGCGAATTGTGAAAGAAAGTGAGAGATTACAAACTACAGGGGTTAAATGTGTCAACATGTTTAAGATATACCTCTGAGTGACCTTTTAGCAAACCCGAAGCCTTGTAACGATTAAATGTGCTCACTAGAATGTACCATAAAAATTTCACCAAGTTTCGTTATCGTATGAGCAAGTTGTGATAAAATTCGTGTGTGAGGGTTAGAATCGTCAATAATGAAATTTAGGGCTTTTCGGGTGATCACAAAGTTACCCGAGGACTTGACAAAGTGGGTATAAGTATTAAAGCCCCCATATATAAATTACAAAGTCTTAGCATACAAGAAACAGCTTGAAAACGATGTTTCGAGGGACCAGGGACTGAAATGCAAATAACAAAAACTTGCTGTGCTGATTTTCATCACCCTAGCGTAGCGCTAGCATGAAAGCCTTGGCAGTAGCGCTACGCTACTGCCTTATCTGACCAGAATTGTTTGCACAGCTGTGGGTTGATGTTTAAACCGACTTTGATCAATTTGCTTGATACCTTGGGCTGCCCTAAGGTGCTTTATAGTGTGTAGGATGCTTGTGGATGTTATTGCTTCCTCCTAGACTTAGTTGTCAATCATCTAAGCTTGTTTGAAGTTGTTTAAATGACCCACTTTGTGCAACATTCATCATTCATCATTCATTTCATCTTCTGGACATTTACAAGAGCTCAAGAGCTGATTCAAGCATTCCATATCATCCATTAGACAAGTGTAAGTACCCTTGATCCTCCCTAATTCATTCATACTTAGTTTATAGCCTAGAAATCAAACCGTCGTAACTACGGTTTGACTTTGTGATAAATCACAATCGGTCCAGAGTTTAGTCGAATCAAAGGTTGTTATAAGTTGGTATTTATATGGTTAATAAACCCCTAAAAGGGCACTCACCAATCCGAATCCTAACTAGGTCGATTATCGAGTCAAACTTCTTCCGAAAAAGTCAACAGAAGTGTTATGTTTGGTATAATGCATGATTAGCGATGTAAATGGCGTATAGCTTATTTTATCATTCTTACCAACTGAAAATAAGTATAAAAACTTGTATACACTTGTTTGATTCGATAACTTTAGGTTTAGAACCGATTCGGAACCGAGATACGCAAAGGTTTGACTTTTGCTTTGACCTCAGTTCTGACCCGATTCTTATAGGTTTAGATATGCCTTAAGGTTACATTAGGACCTAGTTACATGTGTGTATAAGCCTCTGCGTTTATACCACTCGAATCCCTAATTGTCCGATGTTTCCGTTAAACGCCTAAATATTGACCGTAATGCCCTTATGACCATAAAACGAGATTTTAGAAAATGTAAAAGTGCAAAAGTCTTTAATACTGACTATTGAAGATGTCTGCAAAATTTTACGTCAATCGGAAGTCTAGATTAGGAGTTATGCTTAATGGCGTATTTATAAACATGTTTATTAATTAAACGGCGCCATTAGCGTAAAACCTATCTAAACTCAGTTGTGACACCAAATCTTTTACCCACTGATGTTAAATAATATTCTAGGATTTTTAAAGATTTTTAATTATTTTTAGACTGATCATAAGCTTGGATTAGCGCCATAATTCGGTAAATACCGAATATACCCTTTTCGGGTATAAAATGAGTTTTACAAATCCTTTTAACGCCAATCCAATTGCTACTGATTTTAAATAATAAATTTAGTGTTTTGAACTTTATAAACTGACCTAGAAACTCAGAATACTATTTTAACCCGTAAATCGCTTAAAACGACGTTATACGCATATTAAGTGCATAGTAAGGGTTTAAAACCATTTTGCCACATAGGACTTAACACCAACTGATATACCAAGTTAAAATAAACTATTTTACTGAATTATTCAAACCCGGATCACAGAAGCTTAAATGATCCCATTTATAATCTTTAAAATGACCAAAATACCCCTAAGGGGATTAATATAAAATTTAACTCGTTTTGGGCATAACAGAAGGTATCCTAATGATATCACAACATATTTAAGGCATGTTAACTTAGGAAACCTGTTTAGGACTCTTATGGTTACCCGTTACGCTTCATACGCGTTAGGTTCGGTTTATGTAACTAGTTTACATAAATTAGCCGAAACGGGTAAACCCTTATCGGTTTTATCTCAAAATCCAGAATGTGTATAATATACCCATATTATACGAGTCTCCGAACTTGTCGGGTCTAAATCACATTCTATCCGGTCTTCGCTTAATCGTGCGTACGAACCGTATCTTTCTGTAAGACTAACCGGTCTAAGCTTAAGCTTAATTAAAGACCCGTTAGCATTCTAATTAGTTATTTATACCATCATTCCAGACTAGAGCTTTCCGGTAAATTGTACCTACGCTTGCTTAAGTGAATACGGCTGAGTTATAAATTTCTGCTATTTAAGACAGGAACTAGCTCAGGTAAATACTCTTAACTTATTTTCCCTATTACGGGCTTGGGATACGGTAATATAAATACCGCATGTTCAGGTATGGGATTCAAAGACCAATGAGTCGGGAAATCCCAATAACCTGTTTTAATTCGTATTGCTTGACTGAAACATTGGGGATTAATGCGACCGTGTCCTGGATATCCTTGACTCATGATTTGCAATGGCCACGACCTAAGCACGGGGTGTAGGCATACACCTGACAGATGCCATATGTATATACCAATATGGGATTCCCAATAGGGGAATAGTGGTGTGTCGGTTAATCATGAACCGACATAGTTTCGGGCCCTACATGTAGAGCAAGTTATGTAAAACTGATAACATGAAATATAGTTTGTCTCAAGTATAAAATATAAATTTTGCCTTGTGCATTCTAATCAAAGTGTCGAAACATTTACGTGTCTTGCGCACCTAAACAAATTTTCATAAACATTTTCAAAAGAGTCGGTTGAGTGTATTTACCAGTGAAAACTGACGTATTTTCAAAAGTCTAAGTGGCAGGTACAAGTACGTAATAGGCTGGAAGCGGCTCAGGACGTTAATAAGGAATCTTGCAAGTTCTAGGCGTCTAAAGTCTGTTGAACAATGTTTACGTTTTATGATCCGCCTGTGGATCCTTTACCTTCCGTTGTAATACTTGGATATTACTTTATATACGGATTGTAATATTTTTATCTTTTGCTTCCGCTGTGCATTTAAATATTGTGTTGTTTGACTATGATGTTGCCAACTACGTCACGATACTCCCCACCGGGCCCACCGGTGACACGTGGAAATTCGGGGTGTGACAATAAGTCCCTAGAACTCCGGCAAAAAGGCTCCAAAGTTCACTGTTCATTTCTGATTTCATCTAATATTTACTAAACTTGTTCAGCTTGAGTCTAACTCATCTCAAATCTATGTCCTTATGCTTATAACCACTTCTATGGTTAGTTAGGCTTAAAAACAAGGCTGAGACATTCAAAATCAGAGGTTAAACCTCATATACATTCTGTTTTGTTTAGGGTTTTTAACCCACAAGTAATGTTTAAGTTCAAGACTTAATGTAGGTGTGATTATGGACTAACTTGGGTTGTCCAACATAAAATCTCCACATTGCTTGATGATTTCTTATAGTGTAGTTGTTTATATTATTGTATTATTCATAGTTCATGACCATCCATTTATGTTTTTACATCAAGTGTAGTGGTGAACACTTAGAGGTACCTAAATGGAAGACTTCTCTTCCTACCTCCTACATGATTTCCATGAAACTTAGAGGTACCTAAATGAAGATTCAATCTTCTACCTCATGCTTGACTGTTGGACATAATACCATATAACCTAAATAATACGTATATATATACTATTCACATTCGAACCTTGATGATGAACTTGTGTTCATTCGTTAAAGTGTTAGAATAACATCATCTAAGACATAAGACTTGTTATGATTCTAATGATTATACTACTCATGAAAACATTAGAGGTTTCATAGTGTCAAAAACAAGTACTTTGTGTTAAAGGATGATTACTTTCGTATACATATGTTCTTGTGTTTAATTTCCTAAATCCTTAATCTACCGTTAATCTCCGTTACTCATACACTTTGTTTCTTCGCCTAGAAAGACTTGGTGTTCCAACCTCCTAATCAACAACAACTCACTCGCGGATTCACAAGTAGAAGACTTGCAAAACCGTGAGTATACTCGCAAACCCCCTTTTTATGTTTACCACTTTTGGGGTGTAACATGTTAAATTATAAAACCACACTTAAACTTTGATCTTTATACTTGCACGAAAACAATCCTTCTACATGAATGCTATGTTATTATACTTTGGTGCTTATACTTGGGTGATTCTTATGTGATACTTTAGTCATTAGCTTTGTATGAGCCTCCATTTAACATGTATAGCGCTATAGGAGTAATGCATCACCCGTGAACGAGAGGTCATGTTGAATTATATCATTTTGCGTAAACAGAGGGTTGACTAGAAATATTGCATGCCTTGTATGATGCTCTTGTATAAACTAAGTTGCCATGTGGATTCGTTTTTAAACTTTTAAACTTATACTTATACTTATTCTTAAACTTGCTCGCCTTTGCTTTTGCATTGAATTGTATTTGCTATGAAATGGATTAGCAATGATGCCTAGATACTCACTTAGACGTTTAGGTTTAAAGTGTTGTATCAAATTTTGTTATGTTTATGTTATGAACAATGTTTTTATTTAAAATTCTCCTTGTAATATTTGCAATTTGGTTATGAATGAAAATGGTTGAATTAAATATTGTCACAAATAGTGTTATGAAGTCTCTTACAATCTCGAACTAGTCCCACTCCGATGATTCCGCCATTGGTTGGGGTGTGACAGATTGGTATCAGAGCCATAACTATAGGGAATTAGGTAGAATTGCCATGTTCGACCTAGTCTATAGTAGGAACCATATTTTGACCATTCTTGATTCTTGCTTAAAATGTTATTCTTCCTACTTTGCTTCTTTCTCTTCTTTTTGGTCTTAATATTTACATAATGTCCTTCCTAAGACATTTTACACAATACACATGAAGACTTGAAGACACTCTTTATACAAAAGAGACAAGTTTACCAAAATAGGCGTGAAACCCACAATTTGGTGAACGACTCTCATTCCGCTTATTCTTCTTTTTGCACGAAATTTGGCCATTAAGCTAGGAGTGAAATCCACATCTTAATGGTAAATTTCCAATTCTAACTCTAGTGGACCCTCGTCAAAGTGTTGAAATTATATTTTGACCCGACGAGTACTAACCACATTAGGGTACAAAATCGTCAAGTTAGGGGTGAAACCCGCACCTTGTCGATTAAGTCCCATTCCTCGATTTTCAATCTCGCCAAAGTTTTGATTGTTTCGATCAATTAGAGATGTGTAGTAACTGGAAGGGTAAGATACCGTTAATCGCTTCTCGACGACAGTATCTTACCTATAGGCCAAAGCACGTTTCTCTAAGTTGAAGGGACTTTAGATTCACTTTGGAATAGTCGACGTTTCTCTACCCGAAACAATCATATGTTTTATGAGCCTCTCTTTTACGTGGTTCAATTTATATGTGATTTTATACTTGTTACCTCGTTCATTTCAAAACCGTTACACAATTCGCACGTCTCGCGCAATTAAAACAATAATAATTCTCGTGAACAAATGAAATTTATACTCTTTTACACATTCATACGTGTTTATACTTGTTGAATACTTGTTAAATCCATGCTAATTGTGTGAACCATACGTGATACATCATGCTTACATGCTTAAACTTGCAAACTTATTTTGAATTTATGTTCAAGTCTCATCATTTCCTTCATTTTTCGATCCATTAGATGTCGTCCAGCGCGTCCAAGAAGCTCCAATCAAAGAAGGGTTCTAGCTCCAAATCAATGTCGAAAAATGATTGTATGAAGTTGATGCGTGTGTAGCGTTATATATTTATGGTTATATTTTAAGCCCTTTTTATGTCACACCCTGACTTTTACGGAAGCGAGGTTATTTGGTGTGACTTCTTAATACCATAGCAATCAATCATAACAATGCTATATGAGAAAAATACGAGATGTTCATCCATTAATTAAAGTTTAGAAAACCATAACATACTTGTCTTGAAAGCATCGATACCAAAATAAGTTACAAACCATGACGTGTTCAAATGAGTTCATAAAGACTCAACGAAAGTACTTAAATAAAAATCCGAGTTTAGAATTATGTATCCCGTCCAGGAAAGGGATACACCCCCTAAACTCAACAACCCCCGGATGACATCTGTTATTCAAACGCAACTGACGACACATGCATACCCTTTCCAGATCCACCAGTTTCCTGAAATACATGTAGTTTGAAAAATCAACAAAAGTTGAGCGAGTTCATGTGTGTGTGAGTATGTATAAACCTTTGTAAAGAATGTATGTATGAATGTCCCGGTATGATTGCAAACAAGGAAAAGATCACCAATGGTTTGCAAGGCCACTGATATGTGTGACGGTGTAGGAAGACTCAAACCTAGCAAAGTTGTACCGGGCTTCTGGCTGAAAGACATAGTCACCTCTATGGGCCGCCCCGGCCTCATGGGTGTGGGCTCGCTACACCCAAATAGATCTATCACTCATGCCCCTCGGTCCTGATACGAGGATTAATGGTCCCAAGTATCCGCCTACCCTATCACATGATCTATGGTTCTTTCTTAGGCTAATCATACCAATAGAATTGTAAGTATCCGTTTGTAACATGTATTTCACCCCCGAAGTTAATAAACAAAACAGTTTAAAGAAAAGGGGGACATGAACTCACTGTAGTGCGTCTTCTGTACCGTAACTCAAATCTCCGCAGCTAATCACGACTACCTACAGTGTACTAACGTCTATTAGACGAACGTGTCGTGCCTTGGCTTAGAGTTTAACGTTTTGAGTTGCGTTCTTATGTTATTCCAAGTTATAATTATTTGTTAAAATAATAATTATTTTAACTTTAAATTATATTTAGTTTTGGAATAATTGTTTAATCAATATTTCGTATTAATACTTCTCAAGTATTTTAACTTCGTATTTCCTTCCCAAGGATGGGGGGTATTTATACATGTATTTTGTAGTTCTGAAATAATATATTTTTAAGTCTCACTTAGAAAATATATATAACTTATTTGTCAAAAATAATGTATTCCAAAATATATACCTTTTTCCCAAAAATAATATATATTTTCACTTCTTGTATCCAAAACAATATTTACCAAAAATATATTTGTAAAAGTATTTTCCGGAATATTTCATAAGTTACATTTTAGCGTTTGGTTCCATAATAACAAGTGTGTAACTTAAATATTTATTCCTTGTAATTTTTGGTATTATTTTGGAGTTGTAATTCCCATGGCATTTGTTAAGTTATATTATTTTACCCTAAAATAATATAACTATTCCACGAAATAAACAAATATTCACACAAGTGTCTTAGTATAAAATATATATTCTAAATATATATTTAACCATTTTCATGTACAAAACCATCCTCCGATACTTTGTATTTTTGCTACAAAAATTACGGTGAGGTTTATATTTGAAAAACATAGTTTAAAATACACTAGTAAACACTTGTCTAGAAAATATTTTCTAAGTGTTTATATTTTTAGAAAATTTTGCCATAGTTTCCCCTAAAAACGGAGGTGTCCATGCTATATGAGCATATCATTTTCTTTTCCAAAAATCATTCAAATAATCAACAATGATTCACTAATCATTTTACACTTACCAAGTGTAAAAACAATACACTTTACATAGTAACATGAACTTGATTTTTCATAAAAACGCGTAGTAACTTGGTAAAGTGTTTAGTGGGTTTAGTTACCCTCCAAAGTGTGTTTACTTCTTTTAAATCTCATTCTTGCAAAGGTTTGGTGTTTACAACTTGTAAACATAATTTACAAAAATGTTTATCCATAGCATTTTCTTGTTTCTCTAGGGTTTATTTTTTTGTCTTTCTACTAAAAATAGTGTAAGTTTAATAAAAACCATGATCCTTCAAGAATCATCTTTTTAACTTGGTTTCTTTTAGAAAAATCATTCACAAATCTTGGATTTACAAGTTTACTAGTTCACTTGGTTTGTCACTTTACAAGAAAATCATTTCACTTTTAAGTTCATGTTTGATCAAGAGGATGATTATTTCATGTAAACCCATAATCACCTTCTAACTTGTTAAACCATGTTTTTAATCATACTTTAACAAGTTCCATATGATGATCAACATCATATTATCAAGAAATCAACAATCAAGTGCCATGCATGCTTTAATCAACATTATTTTAACAAGATTTCATCATCTTTAAGTTTCATGTTCATGATTCTTGTTTAAGTCTTTTAGTGTTCTTGTTCTTCATAACAATGTACATCTTTTTAACAAACAAAATAAGAAATAAAAACTAGTAACAAGAAGCTTACAACTAGCTCAAAGGCTAGGGAAGATCACTAGAAAAAGATGATGAAAAATGGTGGATGAAAGCTAAGGATGAAGGTTCTTCAAGTTCTTAAAACTCCAAGCTCCATGTATCACCTTCTAACACTTGAAATAAGCTTGAAAATGGATGAGTGATGGATGAATATGGTGGTTGTATGGTGGTGGTGGTGGCGGCAATATGTAGAGCCGAGAGGGAGAGAGAGAGTATGCGGGAGTGGGGTGAAGATTGTGAAGATATGAAATGATATGGAATGATCTAGTAAGGATTCACACCATACTTATAAGATTTCTTCTCCATATCTTGGCTACTAAACAAGCAAGTAATCTAATAAAATTTTGAAATAAAGTCTAGTGGTGGGGTCCCCCACTTGGGCCGTAAGTTTTGATGGGGGGGGGGGGTATTTGTAAATTGTAATGGTAAGTAGGTAAATGGTTAGGAGGTTAGATGTAAAAATCTAGTGTTATATGTGTATGGCACTTTATATAATGTGTTGGCGTATCCGGAGACCATAACTAGCTCAAAAATAATAAAACAATGTTTCTGGCAAAATTTGGTGTTCCGGGTAATGTCCGGTTGTTCGGTTAGATACCGGTTCGTTAAAGTGCTAATTTGTACCGTATAGTGTCTTTTATATAACTTTTTGTGACACTTTTAATTCCCAACACTTAGGAAAGCATTCAGGACCATTTAGTCAATTTTCTGCAAAATACTAGTATGTTAAAAAGCTGAATTTTTGCTGAAAAATGCATAATTCTGCACTTTTAGTGAGTTTTAGGCACTTTCCGGCACTCAAACTATCACCTAGTGACATGGTTTTATGGTCCTCACTTCCCTACACACCATACTAGTATAGTACCTTGTCCCTGGTCCTTACAGGGCCTCAAAACACTGTCTGTCTATGTATTGGCACTGTCAGTATATTTCTGAGTTATCCGCTAACTGTGATAACTGTGCTTTGTGCATCAAGTATGTCACTAAAGTTTGTATGTAGTAAATGGTGTGACAGTATGAAATGTGATGCACATGTATGTATGATACAGAAATCATAAAGCAGTTTATATCATCAGTTGTAATCAAGCACAGTCATTAAGCACAAATTTAATATTAATTAACTGTACGGATACCTGTAATTATGAGGGTTGTCACATTCTCCCCCTGTTAAGAAAATTTCGTCTCGAAATTTTAGCCCTGCTATTGGATGCAGGGGTCTTGGGGAATAAATGTGGGTACTTTTCTTTCATACGATCCTCACGCTCCCACGTGAATTTTGGGCCATGTTGTGCATTCCATCGAACCTTGACGAGTTTGACACTACTCCTGCGTGTTTTGTTAATCTTCCAATCCGTAACCTCAACTGGTTCTTCAGTAAAGTGGAGTGTGTCGTCAATATGAACTTCGTCGGCAGGAATGACCACTGTCTCTTGAGTTGGAGTCTTTTTCAGGTTTGATACATGAAATGTATCGTGAACGCCATTTAGTTCAGCAGGTAGATCCAACTTGTAGGCTACAAGACCAATCCTTTCTAGGATTTTAAATTGTCCAATGTACCGCGGATTCAACTTCCCACGCTTCCCAAAGCGTGCCACACCCTTCCAGTGTGAAACCTTCAACAAAACCATATTTCCCACCTCAAATTCCAGAGGTTTCCTTCTTCGATCGGCATAACTCTTTTGATGATCACGAGCCGCTTTAATGCGCTCTCGGATCTGGAAGATCTTGTGTAAGGATCGTGTTGTCGACCTAAACGAGTCAGTTCAGAGGAATTCCATCAAATACAGGTGCGGAAAACAAGTATTTGATCTATAAACAGCTGAATCTTCAATTTAACACTGATTTGTATTGATATGAAAGCAATTACAATCAGTTCTCACACCGGCAGCACCTCGGTATGGAATTACACAAATGATACTACTGATTTCGCTTGACCATGACCTCCTATATATAGACATCAGGATTTCGCTTGGTATGATCTTAAGCGAAATCTAAACATGTTGATTTCGCTTGAGCTGCTTCAAGCGAAACCTTCAACTTAAACTATGTTCAAGCGAAATCTCACTAACTCTATTACATTTTCTCGTTCTACGAGCCCTGATCTTATTCTATCTAATCTAAGACTCGATACAAGACGAAGTCGACAGATGTAGTGCACCAACAGACTCCCCCTCAGATGTTGACGAGTCGACTATCGAGTCACAACAATGCTGTGTCTTCATATCTTCAGTCTTAATCAGTCTCTGGACTTTTCTCTCTCTATCAACTTCTCCAGAATCACTAGCTCTATCAGACTCCCCCTCACAATTTGCTGGCATTCATTTGATCTTCAGCAACATCTGTTTTAGGATCTTAGTCTGGCTTTCTTTGTCTTCAGAATCTGAAACCTAGCACTTCCTGCACATTCTTAACCCAGAAATAAATTTTCTAAATTTAACAATTTAACTGTACCATCAATCTGATATAATCAGATCATTCTCCCTCGTATCACCAATCAATGATGAACCAAATGTAGGTGTAAAAATACCAAATTGTAAGAATTTTAACAAACCTTTTAACATTTTAAGATTCACTCCCCCTCACAATCAAGTCATCATGTTTAGCACTTGAAACTTTGACAATCAGCTTTCCAATATCAGTTGTCGAAAATCTTTTTGACTTTTTCAAAAATTTATGCTAAAACACACTAAAATCTTTTTGTAATTTTTGATTGTAAAGGAATGCAATACAGAAATATTTACAAACACTATTTTTGTGAGTTTGTGCAAGAGGATCATATCAGTTTCTGAGACAGATCACTAACACCGTTAAGCTTCATTTCATATTAAGTTCTAAACAATTTACCTAGATTGTCAGTATGTTTGTCCACTTAAATTTTCACACAAAATTCAATTGATCCGAGATACGATATTAATGTTTTAAGCTCTTGAACTTATTCGTGTGTCCCACTACTTGAATATACTCCCGTATCCAGATCCCAATATTCAGTCTTACAGGTGAGTATACCACAGATGATATCTGTCAGGGGAATAAATTATGCAACCGTGATAGCTCAGGTCAGAACTTCCGTTCAGCAGAGAGCCTAGTTGACTTTTAGGTGTGTCCCCTTTAGAGGATCTTTTGAATTACAACAGCCATGATTAGCATTATTCAATGTTTCATCATTTTTTAGCTGAGGGTGGTGCTATTTTTCAAGCAAGCAGAAAGTATTCTCCGGGGACTAGGCCATTGCTTCCGCAAAATCAGAAGTCCCGGGATAATACCCCAGATATCACTGAGCATAAAGACCTAGTATCTCAGAATAAGGGACCTTTCAAACAAGATTTCAGGGGTTACCTATATATCCAAGTTTGTGTTAACCCACAGAACAAGCAAGTTTGAATTTTAGGTTTATATCTCGTCACAATCTACTAAATGTGCAAAAACCTACTGACATATCCACAGTAAGATTGTTTATCACATTTTTCTTTACATTTTTTAGCATGTTGTGATAGTCCACTAATGTACTATCATTTCCTCTATATGCAACAAAAACTCATTTTTGAATTTTTATCATGTTTTTGTCTTTTTCAAATTTTCAAATGTTTTTGGATTTTCTGAAAAATTTTTACTCCCCCTAAAATGCAAACACATTTTAGGAAATTTGAAAATAAACTGTACAATAAAGTGACAACTGATATCAAATCACATCAAATCGCCATTCACTCGGCATAAACAATCAGAACTGTGACAACCCGCACTAAACCAGGTATCCGTACAACTTAATTAATGATTAATTACTGCTTAATTACTGTGCTTGTTTGAACTAGCTGATGAACTGCTACTTGAATACTGATACATGAACTTATTTGCATCATACTTTACTTGCTGTCACTACATTATTTGCATGCGGAACCCTAGTGACAAACATGATGCACAAAAAGCACAGTAGCACTAAACGGATACACAGTGAACATGCTGATATAACCAGCATCAGGCAGACACTGCCTCTAAGGCCTGTTAAGAGCCTCATATATTTTTGCTACACTGGTAGTGAGTGTAGGGATATAAGGGTTGTGGTACCGCGTCTCTAGGAATAAGATACACTGATTCGGATGTGCCTAAAACGTACTTTAAGTACCAAACACAGCACTTTAATAAACAAACCAGCTTCTAGCTGACTAGTAAAGTGCCAAAATATGAGAAAATAACACTAGACACTTTCTAAAGTGTCGGGGAAAACAAGTTGTGTCACTAAAAATGTTAATAACGACACTTTAAAGCTTTTGTAACGCTTTAACGGATTACTATCCAACCGGACACCCGGACTTTACCCGGAACATGAATATATTATTATTTTCACTATTTATATTTTTCTGAGCCAGTTAGGGTCCCTGATTACCCTAACACCCGTCATAACGCATAACATACCACTAACTAAGTTAGATACTTAGTTAACCTAATTAACTAAACTAAACCCCTAACCACCCACTTAAAATCGAACCAACCCCACCCCCCATCATAACCGTCCCCTAACTAGGGGAGACACAAATGGTACTTGGTGATTAACTAAATCTTGCATGTCTAATATCTTTAAGACATATTAACCATTGGTTAATAACACATAATATTGTCTATAAAATGCAAGAATTATCCAACATAATCTTTCACATAACTCACCACATTACTCTCCTTCTCTCTTGCCCTCCCACCTTCGGCCGAACACCCCACACACCACCACCATACTTTCGGTTCTTGTTCAAGCCAATCCAAGGTGATACAACCATCAAGGGTCTCGTATTAGGAGCCTCGGAGCAAGCGGAACACGAAGGACCTCTACCGTTAGCTTTTATCCACCCACTTTTCGCCAAGATTCTTCCCTAGCCCCGAGCTAGAGGTATAACATTTAAAACTTGTTCTTGAACATATCTAAAGTGGTTAAAAGGAATATTGTCGGTTAAACATCGTAAACATACATTTTGATGCATAAAAGTCTAGTAAAAACACTAAAATGGTGGTTAATAGCTTGTAACTTGTGTAAAAGATGTAGTATTTGGAATTTGTGATTATTGAGGCCCGATCTATGATGTGGTAGCTCGGATCATCGTTTAACCCGACTTTGTAAGATCATGGATCTTCACATAAGCTTGTTTTTAGAAGAAACAAGGGTTAAAAGGTGAAACTCTACCACACATGAAACATGAACTTGTGTAAAAATGCTTTACTCGGGTAAAAGTGTTTTAACGTGTACCAAAGTTGTTTTCTTGTTTAACCCGCTAATCGGACACTTATAACACGATTTAATAACATCTAAACCGCAAAACAGCAAGCTGAGTCACTGTTTCAGCCGCCTTCATCAGGCTGTAAACGGACTTTAAAAACTCGAAAAACGGAATTTCAAAAGCCTAAATCGTGTCATTTCGAAAAACGAAGAAAATGGCGCTGGAATCGTATTTTTCTGATGTCGGTTACTATTTTAAAAACCTGTTTTCGTGACAGCAGCTAAGGCTGTTTGTTACTGCAGTAAATTGGGCTGTGCGTTTTCGATCACAACTTAAAACCCGAACCGAACCAGCCCCTGAAACTTTTATCTAAGATGGTCACGGATGTATTTGTGACCCTCAAACTGGAATTTCGATAAACGGACATACGAGGAATTTTTGACGAAATTTTCCACAAACTGTGATCAGAATGTGACAAATCTGATCACGGTTCGGTAAACGATTTTCTATAAATTATTGATAAGAAACTGGACCCCGATATTTTTATACAATCATTTTTGGGTCGATTAGGACGACCCGTAAAAATTTGGGAATTTTTGGAAAGGGTTAAGTATTTTATTTAGTCGTCCGAAAACAGTCCAGTTTCCACATATTGAAACTGAAACGACAAGGGTAGCGTTTCGCGTGTTAAAACGTAAGGGTTGATTGTTGATAATCATGGGTTGTTTTCAAAAAGAAAATGATACGCTTGGAAGCGTGGCCACCTCCAGTTACAGAGGAAACTCTGGCGAAATTTTCTAAAAACCTAACACTTAGGCTTATTTACACAACAAGTGTTAGAACTATTTTCGACATATTTTCGAAACATAAATTTCGCCAGAACTATGTTTTACTAAATATTCGGAGGTGGGATTTTCACAAGAGTTAACGTGATAAATATATTTTGTCACCACACTGTTTATGATTATTTTGTGAAAATACATAAATATTATTTTAGAGTAAAAATAATATTTACAAGCGTTAATGATTCCAAAACTTTACGAACGCTTCCACATTAACATATAAGTTACACCGGTAATTATATTACCACTCGATTATTAAAACGTAACTTACGCACATGTATTGTATCCCCCATCCTTGGGAAGAAGTATAACTACCAAGTGTATACAGAACATAAACACGAAATAGTTGTCTAACTATTTCCCAAAGACTTAAACTATAAAGCTAAAGCACGGCCGTCCGTCTAATAGAATTAGCACTTGTAGGTCGTTGCACAGCTTACTGTATTGGAGACACTTGGTAGAGACGCGCATTCACTGTGAGTTCATGTCCCCCTTTTCTCTAACTGTTTTCAGTTTTCTTAACTGCGGGGGTGAAATACATGTTACTTTGTTTACAAGTACTATTATACACGGTATGATTAACGTAAGGAGGTTTTAGATCATGTGAATGGGTAGTTAGAACACCGAGGGACTTAAGCGGTAGATCTATCTGGGTGTAGCGAGCCCAACCCCTGAGCCCGCATAATGGACCAGGTGGTGACTTTGTGCCCCAACGCCAAATACGCTGGGTTTGTATCTTCCTACTTGCATTTCACAACATGCTAATGGCCTTGCAAACCATTGGTGATCACAAGTCCTCTTACACTGCTACATACCAGGGAACTTTTATACTTACAAGTGTTTTTACTTACTCACTTGCACATGAACTCGCTCAACATTATTGTTGATTTTTCAACTTACATGTATTTCAGGAAATTAACGAGATCTGGCATGGTATAGCATGTTTTCCGCTGCACTAGTTTCCAAGGTCATCCGGGGTTTAGGGGATGTGTCTCTTTCCTGGACAAGACACAGTCCTTAAACCATGTTTATGTTATGTTTCAAGTTGTAACGTCTGTTGGACAAGGTTATGGTTGTTGGTTAAAACAATGGTATTGTGTTTGGTTTTCAAAACTTAATGGATGATCTTGCATGTTTTTAACTCATATAGCTTTGGTATGATTAAGCTATGGTATTAAGAAGTCACACCAAAATTAACCACGCTTCCGCAAAGCCAGGGTGTGACAGCTTGGTATCAGAGCTCTGATCATAGCGAACTAGGATTCTGTCTCGAGTCTAGACTATGATCACTAGGGCTCTCACGAAAACATTTTTCTGCATACCACTTAAGTCCAGATCCACAACTTTTTACAAACAAATGTTGAGCACATTTTATTTATTTATAGGCTCAGCTTGGAGGGCTGAGGATCGATCTGGAGGATCGAAGTGATCGAGGTAGTTGAGCACGTTGGTTTGTTATAGGATCGATCTGGAGGATCGAGGTTTGGTTTAAGTGAAGGACAGAGCAGTCTTGTAGACTGGATGAAATTGGCTAGTAAGACTAGGAGAAGTATGTGATACCTTACTTGGTGACTTATGTGATTAACTGATTATATGATTAATTATTATACGTATATGTGTTTGTGTTACAAACGTTATGCTTTCATCAAGTACTAGAAAGATGGGCACTACGAACCCCATGACCATAGTATCAGACGACATAGTTCAACAGGGCACGAGGTGTGCATTTCTGATACTACCGGCACAGACAATGACGACTTTCAGCCCTTTGTGCACTGCCTGAAGTCGTAGCAGAGCCTACTGATGGCCATCTTGTTGGGAATTTGCCACTGGCAGTGATCCCTGCTCCTGTGCCCCTTGCCGCTTATTCTGTTGATGATATGCCCTCCCGACGTGGCCTCTGACGACGATAACGATCTACTGAAGGAGGACCCATTCGAGGGCAGGACCCTCTCGCTGCTAGCATTAGACTACTGCATGCGGACGCTCCTGTAGGGGAAACTCCTTCCCCTATCCCAGACTCATTTGAGTCTCTGACATCCGCGTCTTCGCACATACAGGGAATGCAGCACCACTTACACAACGCCGACCCTGATATGGCATCATCAGCTGCACCGGATCCCACACACAGCTTTGAGTTTGATCACGATTATGAGGACAATTCTGTTTTTCCGCCTAGTGTTGATCCAGACCATGACATTGAGTTCATGCACTTAGACCAGCCCTTGGGGGATCCTGTAACCCCTGCGATTGTTGATCCAGCTGATTTTGAGATGGAGTTTTTGATTCGAAGCTAGCCGTGGCCCCTGAGCCAGGCGTTGCTCCTGACCCCGCATTGGAGTATGACCCTGTTCATGCCAATGCACCGGCTGTTGCTCCTTGATTGATCATCTGCTTGGATGAGGGAAAATTTGGGGTAACTGTGCAAGACAATTTATTATTACGGGGGCCCACGTAATAACGATTTGTAGTGCACAGAAATCCTGGTGGACTCTGCAGGTCAAGCTGATGATAACCAATGCAGCAGGAAATAACTTAAACACAAATGACCTAGGCGATGTAGCCTCGAGTTCATTCTATTACAAGCAACAAGCCAAATTGACAAGCCTATGTGAAGGCTCAGGAATTTATTTCCCCACTGATACAGTGAGTACACTTGCGTGTGAAATGGGGTGATTACATGATGGCTTACGTTGCTATATATACCCCATAGACAATTGAAACGTTGTCCAACCCGCTTCACACTATTTCGTCATAAGGGAATGTCACCCAGACGTGACACAAACACCAGTACGTTACCAAGGACAGAAGCCGAGCTGCAAGAACGCATCTCACAGATAAATGCACGACATGAAGCCCTCCACTCTAAGTACAACGATGGCATTACTGGAGATAACTCTCCAACTGGCTGCACCTATAAACAGTTCCTGAACTGCAAGCCTTTAAACTTTGACGGAACAGGAGGCACCGATGCATTTGTTCATTGGTCCGAAGAGACCGACTCCACTCTAAGAACGGGTAACTGTTCGCCCCAACGGAGTGTTACCTACATCTCGGGGATATTTCTAGATGGCACACTCTCATAATGGAACCTCCAGGATTAGATCCCTGGTACAA
This sequence comes from Helianthus tuberosus, assembly GCA_030545235.1. Lineage (NCBI taxonomy): Eukaryota > Viridiplantae > Streptophyta > Magnoliopsida > Asterales > Asteraceae > Helianthus > Helianthus tuberosus. The sequence goes on along the minus strand of CM060427.1, from coordinate 66,054,592 downwards.
GATGCTACTTATGCACTGAGCTGGGACGAGCTCAAGGAAACGATTGAGAAGAAATGTTGTTATAGGACTGGAATTTAGAAGCTTGAGGTAGAGTTCAGGAATTTGAAAATGGACGAACCAGAAATTCCTGAACTTGTCCAGCGATCGCACGACTTATCTAGGGTCGCCCCCCCCCCCTACTTAGTCAAACCGGAGTTCAAAAGGATTGAACGATTCACTTGGACACTTGCACCCCAGATCAGGGGTATGGTTACTACCTCGAAGCCTCGACCATTGCAGAGGCTAATTTATTTATAATATGAGGTGTTATGTGGATGAATTATTGATAGAATGAGATGTTATGTGTTGATATTGTTAATGCATACGTGCATTTTGGTTGCGATGACCTAACCTACGTGAAACATCTTTTAGGAAATGCCTCCAAAACGGGGTGTACGCATACCCACCAACGAGGTGGAACTTCAGGGAATCATTACTGCAGTCATCGCACAATACGAGGCCCATCACTCCGAGCGCAACGGAGGTACCTCAGGAAATAACCCACCCAACGGCTGCACCTACAAGCAGTTCTTAGACCACAAACCTCGAGAGTTCGACGGCACCGGGGGTGCCTTAGCCTTCGTACGCTGGGTTGAAAAGACAGATTCTGTTTTACGATTGAGCAAATGTGACCACGAACATCAAGTCAAGTATATAACTGGACTATTGGTGGATGAGGCTCTGTCATGGTGGAACCATCAAATTCGGACGACGGGCGAGACCGCTGCATATGCTATGACATGGGACGAACTGAAAAATCTGATGCGTGAAAGATATTGCTCGAGGGCAGAAGTCCAGAAATTGGAAACAGAACTGTGGAACTTGAAAATGAAAGGACCAAAGATAGCAGAGTATGTGCAGAGATTTAACAAATTATCACAAGTTGCCATACTCCTGGGACACCAGAGTTTAAAAGAATTGAACAGTTCATAAGGGGATTGGCACCTCAGATTCTAAGCCTGGTAACAGCATCAAAACCCTCAACGATCACCGAGGCTATCAACATAAGCATAGCACTCACGGAAGAAGCAGTTAGACAAGGAAAATTTTCCCCTGCGGAGGAGAAAAAGGAGACTGCGATAAAGGCATCTGGGGATAACAAGAGGAAGCTTGCAAATTTCAAGATGGTTACTCGGGTAAGTAACAAGAAGAAGACCAAAAAGGGAAAAGATTACAAGGGTATCCTACCTAAGTGCAACAATTGTTTACGTTATCATATCGGGCGATGCAGATATGGAAATTGTGGTAACTGTGGCAAGGTGGGACATGTCAAGGAAACTTGTTGGCAAAATACTGAACTTAGTAATGGGGGCCAAGACGGTAGTGAGAATCACGAAGGGGACAACGACAATGATAATTGTCAAGGCAGAATGGGTGATAAACAGAAGCGTGCTCGAGGATGTTTAAACTGTGGGAGCAAAAAGCATTTCAGAAGATATTGCCCGAAAAGCAATCAGGCGCAAGGATGAAAGCTCCCCATCAGGAGCTAGGGAGGCACGCCAGAGATCCAAACATGGATAGCGGTACGTCCCACAGTACTCAATATTATGCGTCTGTATTGCCAACTACTGTTGCAAATTTTACAATTCACAATTCTAGTATTCGAGGACATAATTGGTTTACGTAGTGAGTGAGTAGTTATTCCAGTACCCATTAGAACTAGCTTAGGGGAAGCTAGTGGAAGCCAACGCAGTAACTGGAATCGGCACGATAGAACCCGGAGAGCGTAAGTTTACGCTAGATCTATTGCCAGTTGAGTTTGGAAGCTTCGACGTGATGGACTGGTTGACGAACAACCAGGCGGAGATTGTCATCCGCGCCCCGACAACGAACGAAGAAATGATCGTGACTCATGGAGTAGGATACGCTCCTACGGATTATCAGACTAAGAAAACCCAAAAATTTTCGCACAAAGGATGTGTTACATTCTTGGCTCATGTTATGGAAAAGGAAGTCGAAGAACCAAAACTCGAAGATATCCTTGTGATTGGAGAATACCCTGAAGTCTTCCCCGAAGACTTGCCGAAATCATCTCCTCACGATTAGTCGAATCCCGCGTCGATTTAATTCCGGGCACGGCACCCGTAGTCGATGCATCATAGCGACTTACATTTTCGAAGATGCAAGGATTGACAGAGAAGTGTTGGCAATGGTTAGAGAAGGAAGATAACAGACCAAAATTTCCTTTTGGGGTAACCCCATTTCTACTCGTCAAAAGGAAGGATGATGATTTTCAAATAAACATCAACTACAGAGAATTGAACAAGCTGACGATTAAGAATAGATACCCTCTGCCAAGAATCAATGATCTGTTTGATCAACTGCAAGGCTCAAGTTTTTATTCAAAGATCGACTTACGATCTGGATGCCATCAGTTAAGGATACAAGAGGAGAGTATCCCGAAAACAGCCTTCCGAACTCGTTATGGATATTACGAGTTCCTCGTTATGCCGTTTGGTCTGACAAACGCACCTGCAGTCTTTATGGACTTGATGAATAGAGTTTGCAAGCCATACTTGGGCAAGTTCGTGATTGTGTTTATCGACGACATCTTGATTTATTCAAGGACAAAGGCTGACCACGAACAGCATCTAAGAGCTGTATTGGAGCTGCTAAAGAAGGAACAGTTGTATGCCAAGTTCTCTAAGTGCGAGTTTTGGCTACGCGAAGTCCAGTTTCTTGGACATGTGGTTAATGGGAATGGAATCCATGTTGATCCTACAAAGATCGAGGCGATCAGAAATTGGGAAACGCCTACAACGCCAACCGAGATTCGACAATTCTTGGGTTTGGCCGGCCACTATCGAAGGTTCATCGAGGATTTTTCGAAAATCGCTCAACCGTCGACACTCCTCACCCAGAAAGATAAGCTCTGCAATGCGCCAATCTTAGCTCTACCGGAAGGTACTGATGACCTTGTGGTATACTGCGACGCATCGCGTCAAGGATTGGGTTGCGTGTTGATGCAACACCAAAAGGTTATTGCTTACGCATCGCGTCAGTTGAAGGTGCACAAAAAGAACTATACCACACATGATTTGGAGCTCGGCGCAGTGGTATTCGCACTAAAGATCTGGAGACACTACCTGTAAGGTACAAAGTGCACAATTTTCACAGATCACAAGAGCCTACAACATATATTTAACCAGAAGGAGTTAAATCTGAGGCAAAGACGATGGGTTGAGTTGCTGAACGATTACGACTGCGAGATAAAGTATCACCCAGGGAAGGCGAATGTAGTCGCCGATGCCCTAAGTCGTAAAGAAAGAATCAAGCCCATAAGGGTTAGAGCTTTGGAAATGATCATACGAACCGATCTTTCCTCGCGCATTCGTGCTGCACAAAAGGAATCTCTCAAGGAGGGAAACCTTGAAGAAGGATATCTCCATGGAATGGAAAAGCTTTTGGTACCAAACGAGGAAGGAACGTTATGTCTTGAGAAAAGGATTTGAGTTCCTCTGTTTGGTGGATTAAGGGAAGTTATTTTTGGCGAAGCACACAAGTCACGGTACTCTATCCACCCTGGATCGGATAAGATGTACCAGGATCTCAAAGGTTATTAATGGTGGCCTAGGATGAAAGGCGACGTTGTTGTTTACGTAAGCAAATGTTTAACGTGCGCTAAGGTTAAAGCGGAATACCAGAAGCCTTCGGGACTTCTGCAACAACCTGAGATTCCCAAGTGGAAATGGGAACAAATCTCAATGGATTTTGTTACAAAACTGCCAAGAACGCCAAGAGGCCATGATATGATTTGGGTGATGGTTGACCGCCTAACAAAGTCCGCACACTTTCTGCCAATCAAGGAGAAAGACAGTACTAGTAAACTTGCGGAAATATACATGAGAGAGATCGTAGCACGTCATGGAGTACCTCTCTCGATCATCTCTGATAGAGACGGAAGATTCGTGTCAAGAATATGGCAATCTTTCCAAGAAGCCTTTGGCTCACAATTGAATCTGAGCACTGCGTCTCATCCGCAAACTGATGGCCAGAGCGAGCGAACGATACAGACTTTGGAAGACATGCTGAGGGCATGTGTTATGGATTTGGGCGGTAGCTGGGATAAACACTAACCTTTGGTCGAATTTTCAGCTACCACACCAGTATTGGTGTCGCGCCATTTGAGGCCCTATACGGACGCAAGTGCCGATCACCACTATGTTGGTCTGACGCAGGTGATAGGCAGCTTGCTGGTCCCGAGATCGTCCAAGAGACGACAGACAAGATTGCGCAAATACTTAAACGCATCGAAGCTGCTCGCCACAGGCAAAAGGCCTACGCGGATCCAAACCGGAAGCATGTGGATTTTCCAAGTTGGAGAAATGGTGTTATTGAAAGTTTCACCCAGGAAAAGGGTGGCACGCTTTGGAAAGCATGGGAAGTTAAATCCGCGCTACATTGGTCCCTTCAGAATTCTGGAAAGAATTGGAACAGTAGCATACAAGTTGGACCTACCTGCTGAACTAAATGGTGTTCACGATACATTTCATGTATCCAATCTGAAGAAAAATCCAACTCAAAATGACGTTGCCATTCCCATCGACGAGATTCATATTGACGACACGCTCCACTTCGTTGAAGAACCTGTTGAGGTCACGGATTGGAAAGTTAACAAGACCCGCCGGAGTAGTGTCAAACTCGTCAAAGTTCGCCAGACATGGTCCTGAATTCACCTGGGAACGTGAGGACCGGATGAAAGAGAAATACCCCCACTTATTTCCTAAGAACTCTGCATCTACAAGCAGAACTTAAATTTCGGGACGAAATTTATTTAACGGGGGGAGAATGTGACAACCCGCACTAAACCAGGTATCCGTACAACTTAATTAATGATTAATTACTGCTTAATTACTGTGCTTGTTTGAACTAGCTGATGAACTGCTACTTGAATACTGATACATGAACTTATTTGCATCATACTTTACTTGCTGTCACTACATTATTTGCATGCGGAACCCTAGTGACAAACATGATGCACAAAAAGCACAGTAGCACTAAACGGATACACAGTGAACATGCTGATATAACCAGCATCAGGCAGACACTGCCTCTAAGGCCTGTTAAGAGCCTCATATATTTTTGCTACACTGGTAGTGAGTGTAGGGATATAAGGGTTGTGGTACCGCGTCTCTAGGAATAAGATACACTGATTCGGATGTGCCTAAAACGTACTTTAAGTACCAAACACAGCACTTTAATAAACAAACCAGCTTCTAGCTGACTAGTAAAGTGCCAAAATATGAGAAAATAACACTAGACACTTTCTAAAGTGTCGGGGAAAACAAGTTGTGTCACTAAAAATGTTAATAACGACACTTTAAAGCTTTTGTAACGCTTTAACGGATTACTATCCAACCGGACACCCGGACTTTACCCGGAACATGAATATATTATTATTTTCACTATTTATATTTTTCTGAGCCAGTTAGGGTCCCTGATTACCCTAACACCCGTCATAACGCATAACATACCACTAACTAAGTTAGATACTTAGTTAACCTAATTAACTAAACTAAACCCCTAACCACCCACTTAAAATCGAACCAACCCCACCCCCCATCATAACCGTCCCCTAACTAGGGGAGACACAAATGGTACTTGGTGATTAACTAAATCTTGCATGTCTAATATCTTTAAGACATATCAACCATTGGTTAATAACACATAATATTGTCTATAAAATGCAAGAATTATCCAACATAATCTTTCACATAACTCACCACATTACTCTCCTTCTCTCTTGCCCTCCCACCTTCGGCCGAACACCCCACACACCACCACCATACTTTCGGTTCTTGTTCAAGCCAATCCAAGGTGATACAACCATCAAGGGTCTCGTATTAGGAGCCTCGGAGCAAGCGGAACACGAAGGACCTCTACCGTTAGCTTTTATCCACCCACTTTTCGCCAAGATTCTTCCCTAGCCCCGAGCTAGAGGTATAACATTTAAAACTTGTTCTTGAACATATCTAAAGTGGTTAAAAGGAATATTGTCGGTTAAACATCGTAAACATACATTTTGATGCATAAAAGTCTAGTAAAAACACTAAAATGGTGGTTAATAGCTTGTAACTTGTGTAAAAGATGTAGTATTTGGAATTTGTGATTATTGAGGCCCGATCTATGATGTGGTAGCTCGGATCATCGTTTAACCCGACTTTGTAAGATCATGGATCTTCACATAAGCTTGTTTTTAGAAGAAACAAGGGTTAAAAGGTGAAACTCTACCACACATGAAACATGAACTTGTGTAAAAATGCTTTACTCGGGTAAAAGTGTTTTAACGTGTACCAAAGTTGTTTTCTTGTTTAACCCGCTAATCGGACACTTATAACACGATTTAATAACATCTAAACCGCAAAACAGCAAGCTGAGTCACTGTTTCAGCCGCCTTCATCAGGCTGTAAACGGACTTTAAAAACTCGAAAAACGGAATTTCAAAAGCCTAAATCGTGTCATTTCGAAAAACGAAGAAAATGGCGCTGGAATCGTATTTTTCTGATGTCGGTTACTATTTTAAAAACCTGTTTTCGTGACAGCAGCTAAGGCTGTTTGTTACTGCAGTAAATTGGGCTGTGCGTTTTCGATCACAACTTAAAACCCGAACCGAACCAGCCCCTGAAACTTTTATCTAAGATGGTCACGGATGTATTTGTGACCCTCAAACTGGAATTTCGATAAACGGACATACGAGGAATTTTTGACGAAATTTTCCACAAACTGTGATCAGAATGTGACAAATCTGATCACGGTTCGGTAAACGATTTTCTATAAATTATTGATAAGAAACTGGACCCCGATATTTTTATACAATCATTTTTGGGTCGATTAGGACGACCCGTAAAAATTTGGGAATTTTTGGAAAGGGTTAAGTATTTTATTTAGTCGTCCGAAAACAGTCCAGTTTCCACATATTGAAACTGAAACGACAAGGGTAGCGTTTCGCGTGTTAAAACGTAAGGGTTGATTGTTGATAATCATGGGTTGTTTTCAAAAAGAAAATGATACGCTTGGAAGCGTGGCCACCTCCAGTTACAGAGGAAACTCTGGCGAAATTTTCTAAAAACCTAACACTTAGGCTTATTTACACAACAAGTGTTAGAACTATTTTCGACATATTTTCGAAACATAAATTTCGCCAGAACTATGTTTTACTAAATATTCGGAGGTGGGATTTTCACAAGAGTTAACGTGATAAATATATTTTGTCACCACACTGTTTATGATTATTTTGTGAAAATACATAAATATTATTTTAGAGTAAAAATAATATTTACAAGCGTTAATGATTCCAAAACTTTACGAACGCTTCCACATTAACATATAAGTTACACCGGTAATTATATTACCACTCGATTATTAAAACGTAACTTACGCACATGTATTGTATCCCCCATCCTTGGGAAGAAGTATAACTACCAAGTGTATACAGAACATAAACACGAAATAGTTGTCTAACTATTTCCCAAAGACTTAAACTATAAAGCTAAAGCACGGCCGTCCGTCTAATAGAATTAGCACTTGTAGGTCGTTGCACAGCTTACTGTATTGGAGACACTTGGTAGAGACGCGCATTCACTGTGAGTTCATGTCCCCCTTTTCTCTAACTGTTTTCAGTTTTCTTAACTGCGGGGGTGAAATACATGTTACTTTGTTTACAAGTACTATTATACACGGTATGATTAACGTAAGGAGGTTTTAGATCATGTGAATGGGTAGTTAGAACACCGAGGGACTTAAGCGGTAGATCTATCTGGGTGTAGCGAGCCCAACCCCTGAGCCCGCATAATGGACCAGGTGGTGACTTTGTGCCCCAACGCCAAATACGCTGGGTTTGTATCTTCCTACTTGCATTTCACAACATGCTAATGGCCTTGCAAACCATTGGTGATCACAAGTCCTCTTACACTGCTACATACCAGGGAACTTTTATACTTACAAGTGTTTTTACTTACTCACTTGCACATGAACTCGCTCAACATTATTGTTGATTTTTCAACTTACATGTATTTCAGGAAATTAACGAGATCTGGCACGGTATGGCATGTTTTCCGCTGCACTAGTTTCCAAGGTCATCCGAGGTTTAGGGGATGTGTCTCTTTCCTGGACAAGACACAGTCCTTAAACCATGTTTATGTTATGTTTCAAGTTGTAACGTCTGTTGGACAAGGTTATGGTTGTTGGTTAAAACAATGGTATTGTGTTTGGTTTTCAAAACTTAATGGATGATCTTGCATGTTTTTAACTCATATAGCTTTGGTATGATTAAGCTATGGTATTAAGAAGTCACACCAAAATTAACCACGCTTCCGCAAAGCCAGGGTGTGACAAGAACTCCCCCTATCACAAAACTATTTTCTCATTTAGATTTCAAAACACTTAAGTTTGTTTTAATCAAAATGATTTTTCCGGAAAATAAGTTTTTATGATATAATCATTTTGTTAGTGCATGCGTCTGTCGACTTCGTCTTGTATCGAGTCTAGGACTAAAAATGTTAGATATATTCGTTTTAGAATGTGTTTAATGTAATTTAGCTTGAACGTGGTGATTTACCTTGAAAGTGTTTCTAGCTAAATCAAGGTTTCCCTTGAACAGTTTCAAGCTAAATCAAGGTTTCCCTTGAACAGTTTCAAGCTAAATCAAGGTTTCCCTTGAACAGTTTCAAGCTAAACCTCACCACTATATATAGCCTTCAAGCTAAATCATTTGTAATTTTTCCAGAGATTCTTCCGGTGAGCCACGAAGTGCTGCCGAAGTGTTGTCAGGTTGTAAACGTCATCAAATTAATAGAAACAACAGTTTTAAGTGTGAATCTCGCTGAATTGACCTCGGTTTGTTTGTTTCCGCCGCTCAAACTGAGATAAACTCTTCTGAACGACTCGTTTGGGTCCGAATTCGATCCTACACATTTGAAAATTCGGAGTGTGGTTCATCACATTGTCTATTCGAAATACCAATTGTAAGTATGGTCCAATCAAGTTCAACTTAATGACCTTGATTAACCTTTTCATATAAGCCCCTACTATCCCAAATATAAAAATTACCACTTGTAGGAATATTACATCTACATCACCATTTTACCAATCAAAATGCCGATTCCTGCTTCGCACTTACCAACCTGGAAGCTCCGGCGTAGTCATACAACCTGTAAACATCCAAACACTATCAAAAACTTTTAACCAAAATCTTCAAACATTAGAAAGATGCCGATTCCTGATCCACGATATAAACTTGGGATCTCCGGCAAAGTCCTTAGACTATCATGGAAAACATACTTCCATCCAAGTCTTCTCAGACTTGATGGCTTTCAGTTCTTGCACAGTAGGGTTGTAAGTTGCCTTTTTATTTGCATAAAATTCTTTAACCCCCTTAACTTTCCCATTCAACATTTTCTCAAAAATTTTCTTAACACTTCCATTGAATGTTTTCTCGACATCAAACTTAGTTTTCTCTGTGTAAAACTGATTCGAGATATCAACCTTACCAACTTTCTGTTTAACTTCTTCAAATTTCAGTGATGGAAACTCATCATCATTCACTGAAATTTTCACCTCAACCTGTTGCTCTTCTGGTTTTGTGGAACCAGATTCATTGCCATCATTCGCATCAATTTTCTTAACGACCCACACTTGGTTGTCATTCTCTTTCTTTTTATAAAAATTCTTTTTAGAACACTCACCAACCTCATAAGTTGAATTTTCAAAAATTTTAAGTCTGTCGGTTGGTGGTTCAACATCAACAACCTTTTCTTTCAATTTCTGAGAAACTCCCTGTTTTGTTTTGGCATTTTTCTGGCAATTCCATGCAATGTGACCAGTTTCATTGCACTTGTAACAGGTACGAGTCTCTCTTTGATAAAACAATTCAGTTCCATTCTTCTTCTTTTCAGCAAGAAACTCTTGATTTGATTGTCTCCAGAATGGTTTCTTCTGTTCCTCTTCGGCACTTCCACCTGACACAAATTCTGTTTTTGTTTTAGAATTTTTCAAATTTTTATAAGTTTCTGGTAGAATAAAACCAAGACCTTTCTTTTTGTAGCTACGATTTTGGTTAGGTTTCTTTTGAAAACTAGAACCCAAATTGTAACCCTTTTTCTTGTTTAGACGTTGTTGAACTCTTGAAGTGTACTTTTTAGGTTTTTTAGTAAGATTTAAATCTTTTATTTCAGAAATATTAATTTCTGTCATTTTGAAAACCTTTTTGATCATGTCAAAATGAACACTTTTTATTGGAAACTCTTTGTCAGAGTATAATTTGTCCGAATCATTTAAAGTGTATGCAACTTCAAATGTTTCATCATCCAAATTTGCTTTCGATAACAAAAATTCTTTACTATAAGACCGTTTAACCGACGACTGTGAACTGTTGACCGACGAACTCGAACTTTTGACAGACGAACTTGAACACCCAGACTCAGACTTTGACTCTGACTCCTCCTCAGTGTCTAACACCTGATCGACCACCTTTTTTATTAATTCAGACTCATGATCAGTATCGGATGAGGTAAATGTGACATCAATGTTATCTGGTAAAACGTCAGTTGTATCGGTTTTTAGCTTTATATTGACTGCTTTTTCAAGTTGCTCCTCGTTCGGTTTTCTAGGAGAATACCCTTCCCAAATTGGAGGCGGACACTTGTTATAACTAACAGTCGGTTTCTTACCACTATCTTTCTTTTCCTTCTTTGGCTTATCGTCTTGAAAAGCTTCCATACCTGCAACAGTTGGGTAAATACGATCAATGAGATAATCAGAACTAGAATAACTTTGTAATAAACGTCTAATTCTTTCATTCTCAATTTTTTCTGTCTCCAACTCTTGCTTCCATTTAGCACTTTCTTCGATGTAAAAATTAATTGCTTTCTGCTTTGTCATCATCACAGCATTCATCATCGTAAGAGCTTGTTCTCTTTCTGAATTTGTCTTTTGGAGACCAGTTACTGTTTTGTTCAAGACATCATAAGATTCTTTCACATAGTTAAGATTGATCAGCAACAACTCCTTCTTCTTCTCATATTCAGCAATTGTCTCGTCTTTTGCTGCACATTCCTTGCATGCTTCCAAACACTTCTCGCAAGGCTTTACAACTTCAACAATCTTCTCAACTTCGATTGTTTTAACTACCTCAATCACTTTTTCTACTTCAATCACCTTTTCTTCTTCTTTTTCAACCTCAGTAATCTTCTTATCAACACTTTCCACATTCTGAACATCACCATCAGATTCAGTTTGTTGTTCTTTAGCAGCTCTTTTCTCCTTTAGTTTCTCTACTCGATCTGCAAAATAGAAATGAAAACTTTCAGGAGAAAGATTAGATTTGGCAACATCAACATATTTTTCTTCCTCATCATCACTGCTGCTATCAACTGATGTTTGATCAAACTCTACAGATTTTCCAGAATCAGCATCTGATACATCAGAATCAGACGAAGTTTGATCAAATACAACTTCTTTTTCTGAAATAGTAACATTTTGAACACTCTCATCAGAACTTTGTAGACTTTCATCCGCATTTTCTGAAATTTCTCCAGATCTTTCTGAAAGTTTATCAGTACTATCTGACTCTTCATCTGTTGACACAGACTTTTCATCTTCACTTTTCACATTCTCTCCAATAGATCTCATCCAAGTAGCAAACAAATCTGGCTCTCGGATGATCTTGGCAATGAACGCTTTGAAATCTCCCTTTTCATCCACAAACATATCCCAACTGAAACCTTCTGGTAGTTTCTAATCATCTTGATCAACTATGCATGCTTTGCTATTAGAAGATATAAAGTTGCTCCAGTTAAAATCTACTGTACACGCTCTCTTGGAATCCTCAATCTTTCTACCATGAGCTGTCTGTGAATCTTGTAATTGACCAACTTGCTGATAAATAGCTTTCCGATAGTAATCATCTTTTCCAAATGGATTCTGAGCTCCACTAGCTTCCCTGTTCTTGCACTCCCGCTTGAAATGGCCTTTTTCCCTGCATCTGAAACAAGTAACTTTAGATTTATCAAAACCTAAAGTAGATACACAAGCATCAAGAAAGTCACTTCTCCCGGTAATTGTTTTGAATTTCTCAGCTCGTCGAAGAACACTTGCGAGACACCATTTTATATCCATAAGTTCCATCTCTTCAGCGTCTATCTGATCGTAATCCTCTTTGGTAAGCATAGGATTTTCGATCCGACCAGCAACAAGACCTTCGTAGGATAACAGAACTGAACCCAGAAGTGCCATATGGTCTTTAGCAGTGTCTTCAGAAAAACTTTGACCTTCTGAAAGATTGAGAGCTATGTTGCATTGAATCATGTATCCATTTCCTGTTTTTGTACTCTGAGACTGAAAACTCGTGTTAGTCTCTTTCGGATTCACACTCGGAAATGATGAAAACCCGCTGCTATTCTTGTTCAAACCCTGATCAGTTTTCTCAGATGAATCACCAACACTGAAAGCAGTTTGAATTTTCGGACTTCTCTCAGATTCTGAAACTGGAATACTACCTTTGTAGTACATTTTAATATCCTGTTGACCACTCGGACTGTTCATCCTAGCTATTTTCTGTTGCTCCAGATCTTGACTTTCAATTTTCTCTATAAACTGTGAGATTGTTAATCCATCATACACACCAGTATTCTTCAAGATCATCAAATACGTTCCCCACTCCTTTTGAGGTAACGCGTCCGCCAATTTATCCACCCACTCCTCACGACCTTTTTCAACACCCAACATAGATAAAGATCGCACCAAATGACAGTATCTCTCGATTAGCTTTTTAGTATCCTCTCCCGGCAAACTACAAAACAAATCAAATTCTTTCTTTAGTAACGCTTTCTTGCTTTTGATCATGTTTTCGCTTCCCTCGAACTTGACCTTTAGTGCATCCCAAATTGACTTAGCAGTTTTGTCGTGCTATAACAGAATGAATATATCTTCTTTTATCGCCTGCTGCAACAAACTAATCATCATTTTCTCAGCTCTATACATTGCTCGTTCTTGATCAGTGAACTCGGATATTTCTTTGATGACTTGCAAATCTGTTCGAGGCAATGTGTACTTCTTCAATATGCATTCCCACGATCTGAGATGATTTGCCTGAACCCAGTTTTCAAAGCGATCTTTCCACCCGTAGTATTCTTCAATACTCATCAGTTTCGGGGGTTTCTGAGTGGTTCCCGTCTCGTTTTCAAGATTCATGGCTTGAGCAATCGCAGCTGGTGATGACGGTGTTGCAAACGCATTATAGAACCCGGAATCCATACTGACTTAACACGTTACTCAATAACAGATTCTTTCAAGCGAACTGATCACTTTGTATATTTCAAGCGAACTGGTCAAGTGAACAGTCTTTGAAGCGAAATTGTCAAACTGGTTGAAGCGAAATCCTTGAAGCGAAATGGTTCAAGCGGAACTTTCAAGTGACAACTTTCTGAAGCGAAATCCTGAAGCGAAAACCTTGAAGCGAAATCGTTCAAGCGAAAATGTTCTGAAACTACTTTTCTGAAGCGAAAGACTTGAGGCGAAATCCTTGAATCTGTTTGAAGCGAAATGTAAAGTTTCGCTTGAAATTTCAAGCGAAATCATCCAATGAAGCTTTGTTCTTCAAACGAAATCCATTAGAAAGTCGATTTTGATCACTTTTAGGTCGAATTTTGCTGTGAAACTTTCAAGGGTTTGTTATCTTGTATTTTTAAACAATCTGTGAGAAATTGAACAGTTTTTGACCGTGAAAAATTTCTGAACTGATGAAAGAATGTGTAGAAATAAGAGATATTGATTGATTTCGGCTGAATTTTGCAGAACTCCTCCTCCTGAGCTCTGATACCAATTGTAAGGATCGTGTTGTCGACCTAAATGAGTCAGTTCAGAGGAATTCCATCAAATACAGGTGCGGAAAACAAGTATTTGATCTATAAACAGCTGAATCTTCAATTTAACACTGATTTGTATTGATATGAAAGCAATTACAATCAGTTCTCACACCGGCAGCACCTCGGTATGGAATTACACAAATGATACTACTGATTTCGCTTGACCATGACCTCCTATATATAGACATCAGGATTTCGCTTGGAATGATCTCAAGCGAAATCTAAACATGTTGATTTCGCTTGAGCTGCTTCAAGCGAAACCTTCAACTTAAACTATGTTCAAGCGAAATCTCACTAACTCTATTACATTTTCTCGTTCTACGAGCCCTGATCTTATTCTATCTAATCTAAGACTCGATACAAGACGAAGTCGACAGATGTAGTGCACCAACATCTTGTCTGTTGTCTCTTGAACCAATTCTGGGCCAACAAGCTGTCTATCACCCGCGTCAGACCAGCATAATGGTGATCGACACTTGCGTCCATAGAGAGCTTCGAACGGTGCGGCCTGAATGCTTGCATGGTAACTGTTGTTGTATGAAAATTCGACCAGTGGTAGGTGAGTGTCCCAACTTCCACCTAAATCCATTACGCAAGCTCGCAACATGTCTTCCAATGTCTGAATCATTCATTCGCTCTGTCCGTCTGTCTGCGGGTGAAAGGCAGTACTCAGATTCAACTGAGAACCAAAAGCTTCTTGGAAGGATTGCCAAATCCTCAATACGAATCTTCCATCTCTATCAGAGATAATTGAGAGAGGCACTCCATGTCGTGCAACAATCTCTTTCAGGTATAGTTCAGCAAACTTGCTTGTGTTGTCTTTCTCCTTGATTGGCAAAAAGTGTGCAGACTTGGTCAGATGGTCCACGATTACCCAAATCATATCGTGACCTCTGGGTGTCCTTTTCAATTTCGTTATGAAGTCCATTGAAATTTGCTCCCATTTCCACATGGGTATTTCGGGTTGTTGTATAAGGCCTGAAGGCTTCTGATATTCGGCCTTTACCTTGGCGCAAGTCAAACATTTGCCAACATATATCGCAACGTCGCCTTTCATCCTTGGCCACCAATAGAAATCCTTTAGATCTTGGTACATTTTATCCGATCCTGGATGGATCGAGTACCGTGATTTGTGAGCCTCATCAAAAATAACGTCTCTCAGACCACCAAAGAAAGGAACCCAAATTCTTCCCAAGAAACACAATGGTCCATCCTCCTTTGGTACCAATTGCTTCTCCATTCCCCGGAGATATTCATTCTCAAGATTCTCCCTTTTAAGAGCTTCTTCTTGCGCAGCACGAATGCGCAACATGAGGTCTGTCTGAACAATCATTTCCAAAGCCCTAACCCTTATGGGCTTGATTCTTTCTTTCCGACTTAAGGCATCGGCGACTACATTCGCCTTCCCTGGGTGATACTTGATCTCACAATCATAGTCATTCAATAATTCAACCCAGCGTCTCTGTCTCATGTTAAGCTCTTTTTGATCGAAGATATGCTGCAGGCTCTTGTGATCAGTAAAGATGGTGCATCGCGTGCCGTACAAGTAATGTCGCCAGATCTTTAATGCAAACACCACTGTGCCTAACTCCAAGTCATGCGTGGTGTAGTTTTTCTCGTGAATATTCAGCTGACGCGAAGCATAGTCTATAACTTTTTGTCGCTGCATCAGCACGCAGCCTAAACCTTGACGCGAGGCGTCGCAATATACCACGAAGTCGTTAGTGCCTTCAGGTAGAGATAAGATCGGCGTGTCGCAAAGTTTGTTCTTCAACAACTGAAACGCTTCTTCTTGATTGTCTCCCCATTCAAACTTCTTGTCTTTTTGTGTGAGGGAAGACAGAGGTTGAGCGATTTTCGAGAAATCCTCAATAAACCTGCGATAATAACCAGCCAAACCTAGGAACTGTCGAATCTCGGTTGGCGTCTTCAGAGTCTCCCAGTTCTTGATTGCCTCGATCTTTGTGGGATCCACATGAATTCCGTTTCCGTTAACTACATGACCAAGAAACTGGACTTCGCGTAACCAGAAATCGCACTTCGAGAACTTCGCGTATAACTTCTCCTTCTTAAGCAGCTCTAAAATTGCTTTTAAGTGTTGCTCATATTCTTCCTTCGTCTTTGAATAGATCAAAATGTCGTCAATAAACACGATCACAAACTTATCGAGGTAGGGCTTGCAGACCCTGTTCATCAAGTCCATGAATACAGCTGGCGCGTTTGTCAAGCCAAACGGCATAACCAGGAACTCGTAATGTCCATAGCGAGTCCTAAAGGCCGTCTTTGGAATGCTCTCCTCTTGAATCTTCAACTGGTGATAACCCGATCGAAGGTCGATCTTTGAGTAAAAACTCAAACCTTGTAATTGGTCGAACAGGTCATCGATCCTTGGCAAAGGATATCTATTCTTGATCGTCAACTTATCCAGCTCTCGGTAGTCGATACACATGCGAAAACTACCATCCTTCTTTTTAACGAACAAAACTGGAGCTCCCCAAGGCGAGAAGCTTGGTCTTATAAATCCCTTGTCTAACAACTCCTGAAGTTGTGTCGACAACTCCTGCATTTCCGAAGGCGCAAGTCGATAGGGTGCCTTAGCTACAAGCGCGACGCCTGGAACTAAGTCAATATGAAACTCGACTTGTCTTTATGGCGGCAATCCTGGCAAGTCTTCTGGAAAGACTTCAGTATACTCCTTCATGACTGGAATATCTTCTATCTTTGGCTCAGTGGCTTCCTTGTCCATGATGTGTGCCAAGAAGGCAACACATCCCTTCTTCAAACATTTTCTAGCTTTCAAACAACTAATGATCCTTAGGGGCGTATCACGCTTCTCTCCATGTACCACAATCGTTTCTCCATCCGCCATTGGGATGCGAATGGTCTTCTCGTGACATACAATTTCGGCCCGGTTGCTGGGCAACCAATCCATCCCCACTACCACATCGAAGCTTCCCAACTCGACTGGCAACAGATCAAGCATAAACTCGTGCTCTCCCAGCTCTATCACGCAACCCCTAATAACTTCATTCGTTTCAACTAGCTTTCCATTAGCCAGTTCAATTGAGTACGGAATGTCTAACTTACTAGCAGTTAACCCAAGCATATTCTTAAATTCTAGCGATAGAAAACTATAATCGGCTCCGGTATCAAATAATACAAATGCATAACGTTGGTTGATAGGGAACGTACCAGTGACTACATTGGGATCCTGGCGTGCTTCCCTCGCACCGATGTTGAAGACTCTGCCTTGTGCTTGATTGAGTTTCAGGCATTCTCTCTTGAAATGCCCTATGTCTCCACAATTAAAACACCCTGGTCCTCGACCATTCCCATTACCACCTAGAACATTGTTTGCTCCCCGGTTCCCAGCTTGGTTCCCAACATTCCCACGATTACCATTTCCTCCATTATTTCCTTGCGAGCGGTTTCCATATCCATTAGCACCACGCTTGTTGTTACCAAAACCCCTTTGACCACCACGACCAGTACCAACCCAGCATGTTTCTTTCGAGTGCCCAGCTCTTCCATAAGATTCACATTTTCCAGTTCGTCATCGTCCCTCGTGATGCAACTGGCACGCGTTACACTTGGGCAAGGTGCCCATATACCCATTTCCTTTGGCCTTGGATGGTGCACTTGTGCTGCTGGTACCCTTTTTAAAATTGGAGAACTTCCTTTTGTTCTCTCCTGAGGATTCAACATGAGTTTGCTTTTTCTTCGGGTCCAATATCAAGAACTTGTTTAATCTGATGGCTTCCTCTGTTAGTGACAGGCTCAGATCAATAGCCTCAGTAATTGTTGCAGGCTTTGAAGATGTTACCATGCTCATGATCTGAGGTGCCAACCCCCAGATGAAATGTTTAACACGCTTAAATTCCGGAGTAACCATGTATGGTACCACATGAGATAGATCATGGAATCTTTGCACATACTCGGCGATCTTCGGGCCGTCCATTTTAAGGTTCCAGAATTCGGTTTCAAATTTCTGGATCTCAGCCCTGGAGCAATACTTTTTACGTATGAGCTCTTTCAGCTTGTTCTAAGTCAATGCGTAAGCCGCTGCCTCTCCCAGTGTTTGGACTTGGAGATTCCACCACGAGAGCGCTCCATCTATGAACAGACCGGAGATGTGGGTAACTTGCTGATCTGGTGCGCATTTACTCATCCTTAATACCGAATCGGTCTTTTCTACCCATCGAACAAAACCCACAGCACCCCCGGTGCCGTCAAAGTTCAGCGGTTTACAGTCTAAAAATTGTTTGAAGGTACAGCCTGTACAAGTAACGTCATTCACAGGAAGCATTAGCAATTGCACATGGAATGTCCAAATGTAACGTAATGTGTCTCAACCGACTTAAACATTACCATATGGTTGGTTGTTCCTTGAGGAACCTTCGCTAGTTTCGCCGTGCGAGGCCTCATGATCTGCTATTGCTTGCGAGATTCTTGCTTGCAATTCGGCCTCAGTAGTGGGCAGACGATTTTCCCTTCGAGGAGGCATCTTCTATAAGAAGAATGTATAGGTCAAGCCATAATAAGTATAGTGAGTACGTAACACGCGCATGTAATAACATTCATCAACACAATAATACATAACATCCCATGTCATAACACAAAACCAATAATCCAACAACGCATGTAATGAGAACGCCGCGATTGAGCTATCATATAACAAGACCACAAATATAGTTTACAAGTTTCATAATTGTATCGTACATCAAAAGAGACTAAGGGTCACATCACCCTTGTCTGAATCGTCTAACAATCTACAACAACCAAAAGTCAAATGTCAAAAGTCATAAGTCATCATGTGGTCTTGAAAATGCTACACAATCAGGCTCAATCGTTGTACTCTCATCAAAAGCATGACATCTGCATCAAACCAAAAACCCCTAAGCTGATGGTGGGGGAGGAGGAGGTGGAGGAATGAAAAGCAAAAGGCGTATACGCGCTAACTCCTCCGAGAGCGTATGAACAAGCTGCAACAAACAAGCAATCTGCTGCTCCATCGTGAGAAAATGGATATCAAAATCCGGATAAGGAAATAGTGGAGCAGGTGGAAAAGCAAACTGTAATGGACCAGTACCAGGTGGAGGACGATGGATCCTCTCTATCTCCGCAACTCGACAACTCAAAAGTATATCCTGCTGTAACTGCAGTGACAAAAGTATATCATCCATAGAGTATCCAACATGGAATGGATGATATGGATCAGATAAGGGCATGACGTTGGGCGAAGACCACATATGTCACACCCCGACCACGTATAACATACAAAACGTGGCGGAAAACGTCAGGGAGTGTAGTAACAGAATTAATTGTTTCATAACCATGGCATACAAAGTTGTATTTTATTTATAAACAAGAGTGTTATATTGTCTTAAACAGGAAACAAAGAGTTCATAACATAATTAAACTAGTCTATCTCCATTTTTAGTCTCTAAGGCACAGGTCCACCCTAGTGTCCTGATCAACATCCTATGCAAAAGCTCCTGAAAACACATGTGAAAATAGGTACGTCAGCATAAAAATGCTTGTGAGATACATAGGTTTGTGAAAATAGGATTCATGACTTGTGTTTAAGAAAATGTTTAATCACGAACCTTGTAATTTGATTTGTCTTGTAAATCACTTGAAAAACGATAAGATCAGATGATATGTATAAATAAAAGTAAGGTTAAATGAATAACCATGTAAAATGAGTTGTATAAAATAAACTGTTTTGTAAAACAATGTCTTGTGAAAAGTATGTTATTTGTATAAAATGTAATATGTCTATACTGAAATGATTTAAATAACGTTACGATGTGTAATATTATACAAACCCTTATATATAGGAAGTACCAGCGGCACATCCACCATGTTTGTATCATATTACACACGCCTCGTTACTCAAATCACTTACCCAAACAACCACCAATGTAACTCGTTCATGTACAAATCAATTGTCAAGTGTTATTGTGTAAACCATATCAAAATGTCCATGTCTAATGTAAAACACCAAATTTGTAATCAATGTCAACATGTTTATGTTTGATGTAAATCATATAATGTGTATCCCAAAAATGTCATGTATGGCATGTGAAATATATCAACCAAACCATAGGTAATATGCACAAAAACAGGGTATTAAATTAAACATAGTTTAAGTCAAAGTTATGTTTTGTGGAACAAATGCATGCTTTACTGATACAAACATCTATGCAGTATTGTGAAAATGCATACATCCAAGCCTTGAGACTGTGGCGATAAACCCTTAAACAAATTAAAGGTTTATCTAAGTTATGTATATCGAATTCGGTCATTCCTTCCAATCCAAACAAACCCAGGATTTCAGGAACGGGGGTTGTCAATTCCTATGGTACCACTACCTACTAACGAACGGCGTAGCTAATGTTAATGAATGTATTGTTCCATTGTAAACAACCCAAATGTCATACCAAAATGTAAGCATGTGATGAAAACAACTGTACTAAGTATGCACACAATGGGCATACATAGCATGAAATGTAATGTAATGTACTAAGTATGCACATAATGGACATACATAGCATGAAATGTAATGTAAAACAATGTACTAAGTACGCACACAATGGGCACACATAGCATAAAATGTAATGTAAACCAATGTACTAAATACGCACACAATGGGCATACATAGCATGTAATGTAAGGCAATGTACTAAGTACGAACACAATGGGCATACATAGCATGAAATGTAATGAAATCATGTACTATAATGTACTAACGAACATAATAACTATATGATGTGAAAACAGGAAAGCACGAAAGTAACAAGTAGGCACATGTGTTTCACCCCAAAATGTTTGGAAAAAAATAAAAGAGGGGTCTATGTACTCACTTGAGATTACTCAGTAGTCCTGGAGTGACAACCAAACAATGATAGAGATCACGGAATCAAACGGCACCTAATATAGGTAACTATGTTAATAAACCGGACCTAAATCGGAGGATCGGATAGAATGAGGGTTCGTAAACCAAACGGGTATGGAAACTCGTATAATATGGTTTAACAAAACCTACATACTAAATGAAACCTAGCATAAGTGTTTACGACCTGTTTAGGTAGCTTAAGCTACTTTAACGCGTCGTGCGCGTGAAACGCACTTGAGACGTCTAACCAGCCCTATGACAAGTGTTATATGCCTAAACATGTTACATAATCAGTTATGTGACAAAAGTTTAGGTTACATATGCTTACTTACCAATTATACATGAAAAGGGTATTCTGGTAATTTACCTAAGGCATATAAACTACCTATCATACAACTACTTAACGAAGCCACCATAAGGTATAACCTCGGAAGGTTATTCCCTATATACTATGGTCACCTAATGTATTTGGTCGGATCTTAATGATCGACCAAATGGGTCGGGTTCGAAGGTATAAGCGATTTATTAGATCGCTTACCCTTACGACCCTAGACAACATGGAAATCAGTAGGCATAGTCCCAAGGGACTATAACCATCGTGATTACAATCACGTTGCGAAGTTCAAACGAACTTCGCATTGACCATACACTGGTCAACGCAGAAAGTCAAACAAAGTTTGACTTTCGGACTCGAAAAGCAATAAAAGAACGAAGGAATACATACGAAGGGTCCCCGAATGCTAATCTAGATCAAAATAACTCAGGTATGAAACAATGGTTCCAACTTAGAGTCTTTTAGATCAGATTCTAGTGAGTTTGAAGAAAATGGGGGTGGGGTATTTATAGTATTTACCGAACCGTTAAGATCGTTTCTTGGAAAATGTGATCGAATCTCGTGCGTACACTTGTTGGAAAGTTGTGGTGCCTAAAAATGACCCCTAATGAGCTGAAAGGGCAAGTGTGGGTTTGTGGTTGTGGGTTAAAAAGCTGTAATCTGCTGACAAATCGAACTTATCTGATCTGGGACCCTGACGCGGGCCGCGTAAAGGACACACTGATCTTACGCGGGCCGCCTGGCCTGCACAGATCAGAAACATGTTTCAGAATTTACAGTTTTGGTCCCTGTTACGTATTTAAGCCATTTTCGACACGTTTAAGGCCCGTTAAGCCAACGTTAAGGCCCTAAAATGATGCCTAAACATTGTGGACATGAAACATGCTCAAAAATATGTCGGATGTCAGTTCGTTTGGTCGTACGATCGCGATGATCGCTTAATTACGACGGAATGCGCATAAGCGCGAAAAACGATCCAAATGACGCAACAAATGGATTATTCTTATGCCAAACACTAAAATAAAATACTTTAGTGCTTACATAAATTTTTGGATGTCTGGATGTATTCAGAACGTGAGTTATGCGCGAAAGTGCAAACTTGTACACTTTTTGGCACTTTTAGTCCCTGAATGACCCAAAAGTTTATTTTAGCATACCGAACCCCTCAAGGCCTATTTCTAAGCTATGTAAAGGATATTTATGGTATGTTTAACTTATGGTCATGTTCCGGAATGTTCGTTACAGTTCAAATTGGCATACTTTCGCAGTTTGTCAGGTTTAGTCCCTATAAGCGAATTAAATTGTTTTTGCCATACCAAAGCCTTCAAAACTTATTTCTAAGTTATGTAAAGGTTATTTAAGGTATGTTAAGTATATGTTGATGTTCTGTAGTATTTGTCGCATTAAACTGGTTACGTTTACGCACCAGTTTGCGTATAACTCTCAAGAAAGCGATGTAGAGTTTGAAATTTCATAAAAGTCAAAACATGAAAAATGTAAAACACAACCAAACAAACATTGGGATCAAATAACATTGTCTTATTGATAATAGAACTGTTCACAATGATTACAAGCACATATGTTACAGTCTCCCCTACTTGTGGAAATTTCGTCCCGAAATTTATTTAGAGGAAACTCGTGGGAAAAGATGCGGATATTTCGCCTTCATTTGATCTTCGCGTTCCCAAGTAAACTCGGGTCCACGTTTAGCTTCCCAGCGAACTTTGACCAAAGGAATGCGCTTGCGTTTAAGCCACTTGACTTCACGTTCCATGGTTTCCACAGGCTTCTCAACAAATTTCAGTGTTTTATCAACACGAATTTCATCAAGTGGTATGTGGAGATTCTCATCAGCTAAACACCTCTTGAGATTGGACACGTGAAAAGTTGGATGAACATTTCCAAGTTCAGGAGGTAACTCAAGTCTGTAGGCTACGTTACCGATTCTTTCGACAATCTTGAATGGTCCAACGTATCTAGGTGCAAGTTTTCCTTTCTTTCCAAATCTGATTACACCTTTCCAAGGTGAGACCTTAAGTAATACTCGATCACCGACTTGAAATTCCAAGGGTTTGCGTTTTGGGTCTGCGTAACTCTTTTGACGGCTTCTAGCTGTCTGAAGGTTATCACGAACTTTCTTGATCTTGTCAGTAGTCTCTAAAATGAGGGCAGGTCTAGTAAGTTGAGCCTCGCCGATCTCATTCCAGCAGACCGGTGAACGACATTTTCGACCATAGAGAGCCTCGAAAGGAGCCATTTTGATGCTGGTGTGACAACTGTTGTTGTAGGAGAATTCAATTAACGGAAGATGTGAATCCCAACTACCACCAAAGTCGATCACACAAGCTCTAAGCATATCCTCCAGAGTCTGGATTGTTCTTTCAGATTGACCATCCGTTTGCGGATGATAAGCTGTGCTCAGATTAAGTTGGGTTCCCATAGCAGATTGCATGGTTCTCCAAAAATGAGAAGTGAAACGAGCATCTCTGTCAGAAATGATGTTTAAAGGAACACCATGTCAAGCAACAATTTCATCCACATATATTTTTGCAAGTCTGTCAGCAGGAAAATCCTCACGGATTGGCAAGAAATGTGCTGACTTAGTAAGACGATCAACGACTACCCAGATGGCATCATGACCTTTCTTTGTGCGTGGAAGTTTGGTAACAAGATCCATAGTAATGTTTTCCCATTTCCAAACTGGGATCTCTGGTTGTACCAATAAACCAGAAGGACGCTGATGTTCAGCCTTAACCTTAAGACAAGTAAGGCATTTTGATACATATAAGGCAATGTCTTTCTTCATACTAGGCCACCAATAATGAATACGAAGATCCTTATACATCTTATATGAGCCCGGATGAATAGAATAACGAGACTTATGGCCTTCATCCATAAGCAAGGTACGAAGATCATCCTGGCTTGGGACCCACAAACGGTCCATGAAGTAATATAATCCATTGTCCTTCAGTTCCAGATCAGGTGTTACGTGATAGGGAAATTCCTTATCCATTAAACCTTGTGAAACACAAGATTGTTGAGCCAGAGAAATGCGGGCTTGGATATCGGATCGAGCTTGAAAAACAGATTGAACACGAACACAATGAAGCTTAGTACGTTCCTTATGACTCAATGCATTGGCTATGACATTCGCCTTACCAGGATGGTAGCGAATTTCGCAGTCATAGTCGTTTAGAAGCTCGACCCAACGTCGTTGCCTCATATTGAGTTCTTTCTGGTTGAAGATATGCTGAAGTCTTCTGTGGTCAGTGAAAACCACACATTTTGTATCGTACAAATAGTGTCTCCAGATCTTTAGAGCAAAAACAACTGCACCCAACTGAAGATCATGAGCGGTGTAGTTCTTCTCATGTATCTTCAACTGCCTTGATGCATATGCTATGACTTTGTTCCTTTGCATTAGAACACAGCCAAGGACCAATTTCGATGCATCACAATACACGACAAAATCATCATCACCCTCAGGCAATGATAGAACAGGCGCATCGCAAAGCTTCTGCTTCAAGTTTTGAAAAGCTTCCTCTTGTTTGTATCCCCAATCAAAGGGTTTGTTTTTCTGAGTTAGAGAAGTTAGAGGAACTGCAATCTTTGAGAAGTTTTCAATGAAGCAGCGGTAATAACCCGCTAGACCAAGAAAAGAACGAACTTCAGTAGGAGTAGTAGGCGTATCCCAATCCTTAATCGCACTGATCTTGGAGGGATCTACAAGAATACCTCGTTCGTTGATAATATGCCCCAAAAATTGAACTTCTTTAAGCCAAAATTCGCACTTGGAGAATTTGGCAAAAAGTTTCTCTTTCTTTAGGAGTTCCAAAGTAAGACGAAGATGTTGCTCATGGTCAGCTCGCGTCTTAGAGTATATCAAGATGTCGTCAATAAAAACAATGATGAACTGATCCAAATAAGGCTTGCAGACCCTATTCATTAAGTCCATGAAAACAGTAGGAGCATTTGTCAAACCAAATGGCATGACTGTGAATTCATAATGCCCATAACGAGTGCGGAAAGCTGTCTTGGGAATATCTTCTTCATGCACCCGAATGTGATGATACCCGGAACGTAGATCAATCTTCGAAAAATAAGAAGCGCCCTGTAACTGATCAAAGAGATCATCAATGCGAGGTAGGGGATATCGATTCTTGATGGTAAGCTTGTTAAGCTCACGATAATCGATACACATCCTAAAGGATCCATCCTTCTTCTTAACAAAAAGAATGGGAGCACCCCAAGGTGAAAAGCTAGGACGGATAAAACCTTTGTCAGAGAGTTCCTGAAGCTGCTTAGACAACTCTTGCATCTCAGACGGTGCAAGACGATATGGAGCTCTGGCAACGGGATTTGCACCAGGTACGAGATCAATGCGAAACTCGACTTGGCGTGCTGGAGGTAGACCAGGTAAATCTTCAGGGAATACTTCAGAATAATCCCG
This sequence comes from Helianthus tuberosus, assembly GCA_030545235.1. Taxonomy (NCBI): domain Eukaryota; kingdom Viridiplantae; phylum Streptophyta; class Magnoliopsida; order Asterales; family Asteraceae; genus Helianthus; species Helianthus tuberosus. The sequence goes on along the minus strand of CM060427.1, from coordinate 66,029,009 downwards.
AACGACAGGAATATCTGAAATAGACTTACCCTTGCCTTTATCTACTGTAACATGTGCTAAGAACGCCACATAGTTCTTCCGCAGATATTTCTGAGCTTTAAAACAAGACATGAGCTTGAGGCCACCAGATGGTTTCTCACCTTGAACCTGTTGGATCTCGCCTGCCGAAAGCGGCACACAAACTATCTTCTCGAAACAAACTACCTCTGCGTGATGCTTGGATAACCAATCCATACCCACAATAACGTCGAAGCTTCCAAGTTGCATAGGCGTGAGGTTGATAGGAAAAAGATGGTCGTTAAGGTTCAACTGGCAGTTGCGAAGAACATAATCAAGAACAATGGGTACACCACTAGCAACTTCTACTGTCAAAGGTTTTCCTAGTTTCGTTCTAGACACGTGAAGCATTGGCTCAAAAGACAATGACACAAAACTCTTATCGGCACCCGAATCAAAGAGAACAGATGCAGGCTGATTATTAATACAGAACGTACCGTTCACCACTTCATTGTCTGCTTGTGCCTCTTGAGCATTCATGTTAAAGACTCGTCCTCGAGCCTGAGCCTGATTCTGGTTTGGATTCTGATTCTGGTTAGCTAGCCTTGGGCACCGGTTTCTGTAGTGGGTCAGATCCCCACAGTTATAACAAGCACCTGGTGGATAGTGTGGTCGTGCAGCATGACCCTGTTGCTGAGCAGGAGGCTGAGCAACTTGTTGAGCCGGGTTCTGAACTGCTTGATCCTGAGCAAACTGACAAACATTGGCAAGATGACCCGACTTCCCACAGTTATTACAGAAACGGCATGGATGTTGCGGCTGATGGTGACTGTTGCATCTATTGCACAAAGGTGCATTCCCTGAATAGGGCTTCTTCGCTGGAGGCTGCGCGGGTTGGTTGGGAGCTGCCTGGTTAGCTTGGGCAGTGACAGCAAAATTTTGGGAAGCCTTACGCTTCCTTGACCCTCTCGAAGAACCAGAATTCTTTCCATTCTTGTTTTGACCTTTCTTGCTATCTTCCTTGTCAGACGACTGTTTCTTGCCCTTGTCACCCTTCCTGTGTAACTTATTCTTCCGAATCTGCGACTCAGTCAATGTCGCTGCTAACTCGATAGCCTGACGGAGTGTGGCAGGGTTACTACCAGTAATGATGTCTTGTACTGAGTCAGGTAGACCATCGATGTATCTTTCGATAGCCTTGTCGAGTGGGGTGACCATCGTTGGGCATAGCAAACTCAGATCCTCAAACCTGTCAGTATACGCCCTGTGCTCACCATTATCTTACTTCAAAACATCAAACTCTTTCTTCAACGCTCGCTGTTCAAGACGAGGACAGAACTCCCTCATCATAAGGGCCCTAAGTTCAGCCCAATTTTGTGCTAGAGCAACTTCTGCACCCCGGTCTCTCATAACCCCATTCCACCATGTGAGAGCCCTCTTCTGAAACACACTCGAAGAAAACTCGACCTTGCGATTGTCAGGACACTGCACGTGGCGAAAAGTATTCTCAATGCTCTCGAACCATTGAAGAAGCCCAGTCGCTCCTTCAGAACCACTAAACTTGAGTTGTTTAGCCGAGTTAAAATCCTTGTATTTGCATGGAGCATTGTTGTTGTTGTTGGCTTGGTGCCATTGAGCAAAGAGATTTGGGAATTGAGCAGCCATCTGCTACGCAATGATTTCTGCCAGTTCGGCAGTCGCTATCTTGTTTTCGCGTCGAGGAGGCATTCTAAAAGAGGAAAACATGAAAGGAAACGAGTGAGATGATTGGAGGAAGAGAATGAGATGAAACAAAATTAACAAAAGAAAAGATGGTGGTCATTTGTCCTCATTACCAAGCAAACAAACGACACACAGTGGCTAATCAAAGTAAATGGATAAAAAATAATGTATTGCGAAGATATGTGGTCTCGCGTCTGATGAGATATATACGAAGTGCTTGCCTAGACAGAAAACCCAGAATACAGGCATTCACTCTTCCAGTTTGCACGTGTTCACACTATTTAGAACCCAAAACTTTGACGAGATTTTGAAAATTTGAAGGCACAAGGCCAAAAATTTTAGTTAAACTGGAAGGGTTCAAAACCTTACAATTGAGGGTTCAAAACCTTGTAATAAATCATTCAAAAACATAAGATTGTTTTTCAAAAATCGTTTCGGAAAATTTTGGTTTTTGTTTTGATAATCACCTAAGGATAGGTGATGTGCATGTTTTAAAATCTAAACACAAGACAACTTGTGTTGGGGTCCTAGAAAGGTTATAGTCTAGGTCAAAGAATTACTAATAACCTAATTCCCTATAACCATTGGCTCTGATACCAACTCTTCTGTCACACCCCGACCACGTATAACATACAATACGTGGCGGAAAACGTCGGGGAGTGTTGTAACAGAATTAATTGTTTCATAACCATGGCATACAAAGTTGTATTGTATTTATAAACAAGAGTGTTATATTGTCTTAAACAGGAAACAAAGAGTTCATAACATAATTAAACTAGTCTATCTCCATTTTTAGTCTCTAAGGCACAGGTCCGCCCTAGTGTCCTGATCAACATCCTATGCAAAAGCTCCTGAAAACACATGTGAAAATAGGTACGTCAGCATAAAAATGCCTGTGAGATACATAGGTTTGTGAAAATAGGATTCATGACTTGTGTTTAAGAAAATGTTTAGTCACGAACCTTGTAATTTGTTTTGTCTTGTAAATCATTTGAAAAACGATAAGATCAGATGATATGTATAAATAAAAGTAAGGTTAAATGAATAACCATGTAAAATGAGTTGTATAAAATAAACTGTTTTGTAAAATAATGTCTTGTGAAAAGTATGTTATTTGTATAAAATGTAATATGTCTATACTGAAATGATTTAAATAACGTTACGATGTGTAATATTATACAAACACTTATATATAGGAAGTACCAGTGGCATATCCACCATGTTTGTATCATATTACACACGCCTCTTAACTCAAATCACTTACCCAAACAACCACCAATGTAACTCGTTCATGTACAAATCAATTGTCAAGCGTTATTGTGTAAACCATATCAAAATGTCCATGTCTAATGTAAATCACCAAATTCGTAATCAATGTCAACATGTTTATGTTTGATGTAAATCATATAATGTGTATCCCAAAAATGTCATGTATGGCATGTGAAATATATCAACTAAACCATAGGTAATATGCACAAAAACAGGGTATTGAATTAAACATAGTTTAAGTCAAAGTTATGTTTTGTGGAACAAATGCATGCTTTACTGATACAAACATCTATGCGGTATTGTGAAAATGCATACATCCAAGCCTTGAGACTGTGGCGATAAACCCTTAAACAAATTAAAGGTTTATCTAAGTTATGTGTATCGAATTCGGTCATTCCTTCCAATCCAAACAAACCCAGGATTTCAGGAACGGGAGTTGTCAATTCCTATGGTACCACTACCTACTAACGAATGGCGTAGCTAATGTTAATGAATGTATTGTTCCATTGTAAACAACCCAAATGTCATACCAAAATGTAAGCATGTGATGAAAACAACTGTACTAAGTATGCACACAAAGGGCATACATAGCATGAAATGTAATGTAATGTACTAAGTATGCACACAATGGACATACACAGCATGAAATGTAATGTAAAACAATGTACTAAGTATGCACACAATGGGCACACATAGCATAAAATGTAATGTAAAACAATGTACTAAGTATGCACACAATGGGCACACATAACATAAAATGTAATGTAAACCAATGTACTAAATACCCACACAATGGGCATACATAGCATGTAATGTAAGGCAATGTACTAAGTACGCACACAATGGGCATACATAGCATGAAATGTAATGAAATCATGTACTATAATGTACTAACGAACATAATAAGTATATGATGTGAAAACAGGAAAGCACGAAAGCCACAAGTAGGCACATGTGTTTCACCCCAAAATGTTTGGAAAACAATAAAAGAGGGGTCTATGTACTCACTTGATATTACTCAGTAGTCCTGGACTGACAACCAAACAATGATAGAGATCACGGAATCAAACGGCACCTAATATAGGTAACCATGTTAATAAACCGGACCTAAATCGGAGGATCGGGTAGAATGAGGGTTCGTAAACCAAACGGGTATGGAAACTCGTATAATATGGTTTAACAAAACCTACATACTAAATGAAACCTAGCATAAGTGTTTACGACCCATTACGACCCGTTTAGGTAGCTTAAGCTACTTTAACGCGTCGTGCGCGTGAAACGCACTTGAGACGTCTAACCAGCCCTATGACAAGTGTTATATGCCTAAACATGTTACATAATCAGTTATGTGATAAAAGTTTAGGTTACATATGCTTACTTACCAATTATACATGAAAAGGGTATTCTGGTAATTTACCTAAGGCATATAAACTACCTATCATACAACTACTTAACGTAGCGACCATAAGGTATAACCTCGGAAGGTTATTCCCTATATACTATGGTCACCTAATGTATTTGGTCGGATCTTAATGATCGACCAAATGGGTCGGGTTCGAAGGTATAAGCGATTTATTAGATCGCTTACCCTTACGACCCTAGACAACATGGAAATCAGTAGGCATAGTCCCAAGGGACTATAACCATCGTGATTACAATCACGTTGCGAAGTTCAAACGAACTTCGCATTGACCATACACTGGTCAACGCAGAAAGTCAAACAAAGTTTTACTTTCGGACTCGAAAGGCAATAAAAGAACGAAGGAATACTTACGAAGGGTCCCCGAATGCTAATCTAGATCAAAATAACTCAGGTGTGAAACAATGGTTCCAACTTAGAGTCTTTTAGATCAGATTCTAGTGAGTTTGAAGCAAATGGGGGTGGGGTATTTATAGTATTTCCCGAACCGTTAAGATCGCTTCTTGGAAAATGTGATCGAATCTCGTGCGTACACTTGTTGGAAAGTTGTGGTGCCTAAAAATGACCCCTAATGAGCTGAAAGGGCAAGTGTGGGTTTGTGGGTTAAACAGCTGTAATCTGCTGAAAATCGATCTTATCTGATCTGGGACCCTGACGCGGGCCGCGTAAAGGACACACTGATCTTACGCGGGCCGCCTGGCCTGCACAGATCAGAAACATGTTTCAGAATTTACAGTTTTGGTCCCTGTTACGTATTTAAGCCATTTCCGACACGTTTAAGGCCCGTTAAGCCAACCTTAAGGCCCTAAAATGATGCCTAAACATTGTGGACATGAAACATGCTCAAAAATATGTCGGATGTCAGTTCGTTTGGTCGTACGATCGCGATGATCGCTTAACTACGACGGAATGCGCATAAGCGCGAAAAACGATCCAAATGACGCAACAAATGGATTTTTCTTATGCCAAACACTAAAATAAAATATTTTAGTGCTTAAATAAATTTTTGGATGTCCGGATGTATTCAGAACGTGAGTTATGCGCGAAAGTGCAAACTTGTGCACTTTTTGGCACTTTAAGTCCCTGAATGACCCAAAAGTTTATTTTAGCATACCGAACCCCTCAAAGCCTATTTCTAAGCTATGTAAAGGATATTTATGGTATGTTTAACTTATGGTGATGTTCCGGAATGTTCGTTACAGTTCAAATTGGCATACTTTCGCAGTTTGTCAGGTTTAGTCCCTGTAAGCGAATTAACTTGTTTTTGCCATACCAAAGCCTTCAAAACTTATTTCTAAGTTATGTAAAGGTTATTTAAGGTATGTTAAGTATATGTTGATGTTCTGGATTATTTGTCTCATTAAACTGGTTACGTTTACGCACCAGTTTGCGTATAACTCTCCAGAAAGCGATGTAGAGTTTGAAATTTCATAAAAGTCAAAACATGAAAAATGTAAAACACAACCAAACAAACAATGGGATCAAATAACATTGTCTTATTGATAATAGAACTGTTCACAATGATTACAAGCACAGATGTTACAACATAAATGCCTCGCCCGTGGGTGCAGAAGAAGAAGCAGCGTGTGGAAAATGTGGCGTGAACTGATCGGCTCCTGACACAAAAGGTTTGTGAGTGTCCTGCTGACCTGAAGGTCCTTCCCCTGGATGGGGAGGAGGAATGTCCTGAAGAAAGGTAACTGGAAAATCTATGCGTTGAGTATCTGACATGTGCGGGTGGAACTGTGTGACATCAAGGGGTGCCTGAACAGGTGCAAAAGGGGGAGTAACTGGTCTGACAAAAGGAGGATAGTCGTCAACATCCTCAATCCACCCATTACATGCGTGAGCATATCTAGGATCCACGTGGGTGGCAAATGGAGCACGGTCATCAAACACAGGGACCGAGTCGGGCAAGGGTGGTGTAATAACTGGAACATCAACAGGGATAGGGTCATGCACAGGTGGAAGGTCGTGAACAAAAACGGGCTCCGCTGCTATCTCAGGCTCTGGTCGGCGGGAGCAAGCTGATGATCAGCGGGTATATCAAGGAGCTGATCATCGGGTAGAATAGGTGCCTCAACAGGCTGCTCCTCAGGGATAAACTTCATCTCATGGTCCGAATCAAAATCGTGTGGAAAAATAGGGTCAAACTCACCCTCAAACTCGACATCCTGATCATCGTCGTGTGGAAAGTCAGGGATGAACCCAAAACCCAGATGCGGAACGGGCGCTTCAGACATAGCAGTGTCGGACTCCGTGTCTGTGGGATACCACTGTAATCCCAGTGTATGAAGAGTAGAAGATGACACGGACTCAAACGAGTCGGGACCAGACGGGTCAGTTAAAACAGGAACCTCGACAGGTGGTAAAACAATGGCATCGGCAACAGGAATATCATCAACAGGGACAACAAGGTCATCAACCGGAATATCAGCAAGGGGAATAGCGACATCGTCATCAATCGGAGCCCCGCCATCCTGGTCATTCTCAGGGGGACCCTCGATGAAGAGATCGACGTCATCATCTAGCATATCGTCGAGAGGTAGATCCTCAACAGGAAAAGCAGCTAGAGGAATAGGTGCAGGGATCTGAGAAGGAAGTAGATCCCCAGCAAGAAAACCATCAGCTAAAGGTAAATCGTCTCTGAAATCCGGTAAGGCGAAGAGCTGAAAATCATCGTCGTCACTGCTCGTAGTATCTGAAGTGAAAACCTCGTCCTCTGGAAGGATCTCGTCGTCTGATACTATGGCTATCGGGTCTATAGTGTCTGACACTCCACTCTCGGAGCATGATGACATAGTGTCTGGGACAAAACAATCACACATATGTAGATATATCAATCATCAAGTAAGCATGTATGCAGTAATAAAAATGTAAGCAAGCAATCATCCTAGTCTTCCCCAGACTATCCCACCCAGTCTCTTAGACTGAACTCCCTAGTCTCTCAGACTAACTCCCTGGTCTCTAAGACCAAACCTCCCAGTCTCTAAGACTAACTCCCTGGTCTCTAAGACCAAACTTTCCCAGTCTCTAAGACTAAATTTCCCCTGTCTCTAAGACTGAATTTCCCCAGTCTCTAAGACTGACCTCCCTCAGTCTCTAAGACAGTATTATCCCCAGCCTCTAAGACTGAACCCCCTCAGTCTCTAAGACTGAATTATCCCCAGCCTCTAAGACTGAACTCCCTCAGTCTCTAAGACTGAATTATAAATATAAGTTTCGAAATGTGTATTTGTGCCTTTTGTTTGTAAAAATGTTTGTTCCCTGGATCTGGATGTTTTGTGTATGCAATGTAAAAATGTTTGAAAACATTTTCGTGAGAGCCCTAGTGATCATAGTCTAGACTCGAGAAAGAATCCTAGTTCGCTATGATCGAGGCTCTGATACCAAGCTGTCACACCCTGACTTTTGCGGAAGCGAGGTTATTTGGTGTGACTTCTTAATACCATAGCAATCAATCATAACAATGCTATATGAGAAAAATACGAGATGTTCATCCATTAATTATAGTTTAGAAAACCATAACATACTTGTCTTGAAAGCATCAATAACAAAATAAGTTACAAACCATGACGTGTTCAAATGAGTTCATAAAGACTCAACGAAAGTACTTAAATAAAAATCCGAGTTTAGAATTATGTATCCCGTCCAGGAAAGGGATACACCCCCTAAACTCAACAACCCCCGGATGACATCTGTTATTCAAACGCAGCTGACGACACTTGCATACCCTTTCCAGATCCACTAGTTTCCTGAAATACATGTAGTTTGAAAAATCAACAAAAGTTGAGCGAGTTCATGTGTATGTGAGTATGCATAAACCTTTGTAAAGAATGTATGTATGAATGTCCCGGTATGATTGCAAACAAGGAAAAGATCACCAATGGTTTGCAAGGCCACTGATATGTGTGACGGTGTAGGAAGACTCAAACCTAGCAAAGTTGTACCGGGCTTCCGGCTGGAAGACATAGTCACCTCTATGGGCCGCCCCGGCCTCATGGGTGTGGGCTCGCTACACCCAAATAGATCTATCACTCATGCCCCTCGGTCGTGATACGAGGATTAATGGTCCCAAGTATCCGCCTACCCTATCACATGATCTATGATTCTTTCCTGGGCTAATCATACCAATAGTATTGTAAGTATCCCTTTGGAACATGTATTTCACCCCCGAAGTTAATAAACAAAACAGTTTAAAGAAAAGGGGGACATGAACTCACTGTAGTGCGTCTTCTGTACCGTAACTCAAATCTCCGCAGCTAATCACGACTACCTACAGTGTACTAACGTCTATTAGACGAACGGGTCGTGCCTTGGCTTAGAGTTTAACGTTTTGAGTTGCGTTCTTATGTTATTCCAAGTTATAATTATTTGTTAAAATAATAATTATTTTAACTTTAAATTATATTTAGTTTTGGAATAATTGTTTAATCAATATTTCGTATTAATACTTCTCAAGTATTTTAACTCCATATTTCCTTCCCAAAGATGGGAGTATTTATACATGTATTTTGTAGTTCCGAAATAATATATATTTTAAGTCCCACTTAGAAAATATATATAACTTATTTGTCAAAAATAATGTATTCCAAAATATATACCCTTTTCCCAAAAATAATATATATTTTCACTTCTTGTATCCAAAACAATATTTACCAAAAATATATTTGTAAAAGTATTTTCCGGAATATTTCATAAGTTACATTTTAGCGTTTGGTTCCATAATAACAAGTGTGTAACTTAAATATTTATTCCTTGTAATTTTTGGTATTATTTTGGAGTTGTAATTCCCATGGCATTTGTTAAGTTATATTATTTTACCCTAAAATAATATAACTATTCCACGAAATAAATAAATATTCACACAAGTGTCTTAGTATAAAATATATATTCCAAATATATATTTAACCATTTTCATGTACAAAACCATCCTCCGATACTTTGTATTTTTGTTACAAAAATTATGGCGAGGTTTATATTTGAAAAACATAGTTTAAAATACACTAGTAAACACTTGTCTAGAAAATATTTTCTAAGTGTTTATATTTTTAGAAATTTTTGCCATAGTTTCCTCTAAAAACGGAGGTGTCCATGCTATATGAGCATATCATTTTCTTTTCCAAAAATCATTCAAATAATCAACAATGATTCACTAATCATTTTACATTTACCAAGTGTAAAAACAATACACTTTACATAGTAACATGAACTTGATTTTTCATAAAAACGCGTAGTAACTTGGTAAAGTGTTTAGTGGGTTTAGTTACCCTTCAAAGTGTGTTTACTTCTTTTAAAATCTCATTCTTGCAAAGGTTTGGTGTTTACAACTTGTAAACATAATTTACAAAAATGTTTATCCATAGCATTTTCTTGTTTCTCTAGGGTTTATTTATTTGTCTTTCCACTAAAAATAGTGTAAGTTTAATAAAAACCATGATCCTTCAAGAATCATCTTTTTAACTTGGTTTCTTTTAGAAAAATCATTCACAAATCTTGGATTTACAAGTTTACTAGTTCACTTGGTTTGTCACTTTACAAGAAAATCATTTCACTTTCAAGTTCATGTTTGATCAAGAGGATGATTATTTCATGTAAACCCATAATCACCTTCTAACTTGTTAAACCATGTTTTTAATCATACTTTAACAAGTTCCATATGATGATTAACATCACAAGAAATCAACAATCAAGTGCCATGCATGCTTTAATCAACATTATTTTAACAAGATTTCATCATCTTTAAGTTTCATGTTCATGATTCTTGTTTAAGCTTTTTGTGTTCTTGTTCTTCATAACAATGTACATCTTTTTAACAAATAAAATAAGAAATAAAAACTAGTAACAAGAAGCTTACAACTAGCTCAAAGGATAGGGAAGATCACTAGAAAAAGATGATGAAAACTGGTGGATGAAAGCTAAGGATGAAGGTTCTTCAAGTTCTTCAAACTCCAAGCTCCATGTATCACCTTCTAACACTTGAAATAAGCTTGAAAATGGATGAGTGATGGATGAATATGGTGGTTATATGGTGGTGGCGGCAATATGTAGAGCCGAGAGGGAAAGAGAGAGTATGAGGGAGTGGGGTGAAGATTGTGAAGATATGAAATGATATGGAATGATCTAGTAAGGATTCACACCATACTTATAAGATTTCTTCTCCATATCTTGGCTAGTCAAACAAGCAAGTAATCTAATAAAATATTGAAATAAAGTCTAGTGGTGGGGTCCCCCACTTGGGTCGTAAGTTTTGATGGGGGGGGGGGTGTTATTTGTAAACTGTAATGGTAAGTAGGTAAATGGTTAGGAGGTTAAGTGTAAAAATTCTAGTGTTATATGTGTATGGCACTTTATATAATGTGTTGGGGTATCCGGAGACCATAACTAGCTCAAAAATAATGAAACAATGTTTCTGGCAAAATTTGGTATTCCGGGTAATGTCCGGTGGTTCGGTTAGATACCGGTTCGTTAAAGTGCTAAGTTGTACCATATAGTGTATTTTATGTAACTTTTTGTGACACTTTTAATTCCCAACACTTAGGAAAGCATTCAGGACCATTTAGTCAATTTTCTGCATAATACTAGTATGTTAAAAAGCTGATTTTTTGTTGAAAAATGCAGAATTCTGCATTTTAGTGAGTTTTAGGCACTTTCTGGCACTCAAACTATCACCTAGTGACATGGTTTTATGGTCCTCACTTCTCTACACACCATACTAGTGTAGTACCTTGTCCCTGGCCCTTACGGGGCCTCAAAACACTGTCTGTCTATGTACTGGCAGTGTCAGTATATTTCTGAGTTATCCGCTAACTGTGCTAACTGTGCTTTGTGCATCAAGTATGTCACTAAAGTTTGTATGTAGTAAATGGCGTGACAGTATGAAATGTCATGCACATGTATGTGTGATACAAAAATCATAAAGCAGTTTATATCATCAGTTGTGTAGGATCGGATTGCGACCTATACGAGTCGTTCGGAAGAGTTCTAGTCCGTTTCAGAGGCGGAAACTAAGAAACGGACGTGTAAACAACTTGTTTCACACTTTAAATCTATTTTATATTGATATTGACAACCTTTACAATCGAAAGAGAAACCGGCCGCACTTCGGTATTACTCAGAGAAAACTGTTCGAACTATTTTACAAATGACAATACACTAGCCCTATTTATAAGCTATATGATTTCGCTTGAAGGCTTCAAGCGAAACCCTTCAAGCGAATCTAACATGTTCAAGCGAAATCTTTCAATGTGTTTTGTCTTCAAGCGAAATGTTCATCAACTAACATTCTGATTTGAAATTAGCATGCAATCTCACATGAATATGTAGTGTGATGTCATTGATGATGTCATCTAGATGATGTCATCATGATATCATGTCTTGAATAGCTCCGCACTGAACTCGAGACTCGATACAAGACGAAGACTACAGATGTGTGCACCAACAGACTCCCCCTCAGATGTTGACGAGTCTTAAGTGTCGAGTCTTCTCAATCTTCAGTCTTTATCAGTCTTTGAGCTTTCTTCAGTATCTCTACCTGGCTCTATTCTATCTCCAATTCTCTCTCTCTCTAACAGACTCCCCCTCAAAACATGCTGGGATCGTAGTCTGGCTTTTACAGTATTTCAGAATCCTCAGGTATCGGAACCTGGCACTCTATCTGCTATCCTGCACATCCTCTACCCAAAAATAAGATTCACAAAAAAATATTTAACAATTTATCAAATTTCATTCACCAACACTGATCCTTCTCCAATCAATATACAATCAATCATTAACAATGATCTTTTAACGAATTTTTATCTCTGAAAAAACTTTTCAATCAAATTCTCCAAACCTGTTCGTCATGTTCAGCACTCGGAATTTTGAAAATCAGCTTTTCAACATTAGTTGTCTAAAATCTTTTTTAAATTTTCAAAATTTATGCTAAAACACACCGAAAATCTTTTTGTAATTTTTGATTGTAAAGAAATGGAATAAAGAAATATTTACAAACAATATTTTTGTGAGTTCGTGCAAGAGGATCATATCAGTTTTTGAGACAAATCACCAACACCGTTAAGCTTTAAACATTTTAAGTTCTAAACAATTCACCTAGATTGTCAGTATACTTGTCCACTTAAATTTTCACACAAAGTTCAACTGCTTCGAGATACGAATTAGTGTTTTAGGACTTAAACATCTACATGTGTCCCACCTCAGTATATACTCTCGTATCCAGACCCCAATATTCAGTCTTACAGGTGAGTATACCACAGATGATATCTGTAAGGAGAATAAATTATGCAACCGTGATAGCTCAGGTCAGAACTTCCGTTCAGCAGAGAGCCTAGTTGACTTTTAGGTGTGTCCCCTTTAGAGGATCTTTTGAATTACAACAGCCATGATTAGAATTTTTCAATGTTTCATCATTTTTTAGCTGAGGGTGGTGCTATATTTCAAGCAAGCAGAAAGTATTCTCCGGGGACTAGGCCATTGCTTCCGCAAAATCAGAAGTCCCGGGATAATACCCCAGATATCACTGAGTATAAAGACCTAGTATCTCAGAATATGGGACCCTTCAAACAAGATTTCAGGGGTTACCTATATATCCTGGAGGTGTTCCCCACGTAGACGCAAGTAAAATTTATGTTTATATCTCGTCACAATTTACTAAATGTGCAAAAACCTACTGACATATCATCAGTGAGACCGTTTATCACATTTTACTTTACATTTCTTTAGCGTGTTGTGATCGTCCACTGATGTACTATCATTTCCTCTTTTATACAACAAAACTCATTTTTCATTTTATCATGTTTTTGACTTTTTCAAATTTTCAAATGTTTTTGTATTTTCTGAAAATTTTTACTCCCCCTAAAATGCAAACACATTTTAGGAAATTTGAAATCAAACTGTACAAAAAAAAAATGACAACTGATATCAAATCACTTCAGATCGCCATCCACTTGGCATAAACAATCAGAACTCCCCCTCACAACAAACTATTTTCCCATTGTGATTTCAAAACACTTAAGTTTGTTTTAATCAAATGGTTTTTCCGGAAAATAAGTTTGATTTTACCAATTGTAGGTTAGGGGTTAAACTCATCATTTTGTTCTCATATCAAAACCACTTATAGAAAATCAAGTACAACTTAATGTCCCTGATTTACCACTTGTAAGTCGAAATCACTTTCGTGAATTTCTCAAGAAATGTGTCGATTCCTGCTCCACTTAAACCAACCTGGGAGCTCCGGCAATTCACAATCTGTAAAATTTAACAAACTTTAAGATTCAATCACACAATCAATCACTAAGAAAGATGCCGATTCCTGATCCGCATTTACAAACTTGGGATCTCCGGCAAGTCCGGTTTTTACTCAAACATAACGTCCACCCAAGCCTCACCAGCCTTGGGTGACTTTGGTGGCAAACATCTATCCCTGAATAGCTTATAAATAGGTTATAAATAGGGCTAGTGTATTGTCATTTGTAAAATAGTTCATCAACTAACATTCTGATTTGAAATTAGCATGCAATCTCACATGAATATGTAGTGTGATGTCATTGATGATGTCATCTAGATGATGTCATCATGATATCATGTCTTGAATAGCTCCGCACTGAACTCGAGACTCGATACAAGACGAAGACTACAGATGTGTGCACCAACAAGTTGTAATCAAGCACAGTCATTAAGCATAAATTTAATATTAATTATTTGTACGGATACCTGTAATTATGAGGGTTGTCACATTTTAACACTTTAGTCAAGTTTTAAATTTATAAAACATGATATTTTACTAACACTAAACACACATATGGGCAAGTGAACCCATCGTGAGCGTAGTATAGCGTTGGTAAGATACCGAGGTCGTCCAAGGACACAAGAGCTTTTAATACCGGTTTATCCTCAACGTCTAATCAAATCAAAAATTTAGAAAAAGTTTTAAATATAAAAATAAAAACGAAAAATGCTGAAAATAAAAATAAAAATAAAATAAAAAACAGATAGACAAGATGAATCACTTGGATCCGACTCGCCTTTAGTGTAACCTTTGATGATTTCCGCACTTTTGCACTTTTTAAGAGATTATCTTAGTTATAGTAGTAGGCCCCTCTTTTGAAGGTGACGTTACCCACAACCCAGTAGTTTGAGTCAGCAAGGATACAATCCTAAAGGGTTGGATTATTGAAAGATAATTAATTAAGTTATTAATGCGTAATGTGGTAGGCCCCTCTTTTGAAGGTGACGTTACCCTCGGCTAAGTGGTTTGAGTCAGCAGGATACAATCCCAAGTAGCCGGGTTAATGTATTAATAGTAGTTTACATATGAGGGAATCAAGCGATTTGCACCCCCGTCATCCAATACCAGTGGGTATTGAAGAAGGTCCTAGTAAGCTTGACCCAGGTCCTTGCAGAATCTATACACTGAACAAGGCAAGGACCTTACCAAACCATTCCCTTAACTCCCGACCAGGTAGCCAACATATCTCTATATAGACCGTAGAGATATGAATGGTGTAAATCTTTTATTTTATATAGACAGTGAAATAACGCCAAGACACCACGGACAAATGATACGGAAGTTTCACCTTCAACATAAGAAACTAGTTATTAAAGTCATTAATACAAAACCAAATAAAAAGTGCGAAAAGATAAAAAAACAAAAGTATTACACTAAATGCTTGTCTTCACCAAGTGATGTAAGAGACGTAGGCAAACATGGCCTTTGATTGTCAAGAACTCTTACTATCAATCTTGGATCCCGAGACTACTACACACACTCTAAGATGGATGATGGATGATGGTGGTGGATGTGGGTTGTGATGGTGGTGGAGTGTGGGTGAAGTGGGAGAGAGGTGGTTTGCCAAGGGATGCCTTTAAAGTGAACCAAGCACCCCTATTTATAGCCTGCACAGAAGCCCGGACACGGCCCCGTGTCCATTGGGCACGGCCCTGTGTCCATCCACTTTCTCTTTCTTCATTAATTGCAATTTGTCTGCATAAGCTCCACACGCCCCCGTGTCCGCTGGGCACGGCCCCGTGTGCAGAAGCGTATCTGTACTATCAAGATTTGCTTGGATTCTACGAATCTTAGCATTGACCACGGCCGTATTGAGCTGGGCACGCCCCCGTGTTTGGAAATAGAAGCTTCTATGCTTTTGTCCTTTCTGCAGACACCTGAGCACGCCCCCGTGTCCGCTGGGCATGGGGCCGTGGTCAGCCTTCTGTTTACTTGTTTTTTTCTTGGGAAGATGCTGTCGAGGGGTCGGGCATGCCACGTTTATTCCTTTTCTTGTAATTATGTTAGATTTTGCTGCATATTTTCTTCTTTTGTTCATTTACGCTCATTTAGTCCTGAAAATACAAAAGGAAGACAAAAGCACACTTTTTCCAAGATTAGTACTAAAAAAGGGTTAGTTTTATGCCTCATTTGATGTAATTTATATGTTGCATTTTACACACATCAAATACCCCCCACACTTGAATCTTTGCTTGTCCTCAAGCAAAACTCTTTATAATGTGGCTTACACTCCCAAATGGAATGGGTAGAAGAGAAGTTTTGGGCTTGTCTTGAGTGTCGGGAATCCAAGATCTTTATTAGGTTTTATTTTTATGTTATTTACAATCCTATTCGTTATGATTTATTTAGAACATTTCATAAGAGAAATTACTTATTTGGGCATAACATGCCTCTTTAAAATTCCATTTATATACAAGCTCATATACCTCACGGGAGATCACTCAACACTCGGCCGAAGATGTATTTTTGTGAAACACTCGAGACCGGCATCGAACTTACTTCTACCATATGCTTGCCAAGCAATCAATCCTCCTCCTTTTTAACTATACACATTTGTAAATATCAAGAGGACTTGGGGAAGGGTTAGGCTTGGGTTAAAGGTAGGTGGTTTTGGGTTAGTGGTTAGTAAAAAGGGCAAAAGGCGTAAAAGCGTCGGTCGTCGTAAAACTTTAAATTTTTGTGACTTTTTATTCAAATGAAGCATTTTCAAACAAAGTTTCTTTTGAGGAACTTGTTTGTTTATTGCTATACTTCATCATTTTTTTAAGGATGTCTCATGAAGACCGAGCTTTCTACTAAAATAAAGGGTTTAAAAATAAAAAAAAAGTTTTGGTGGGTAAAGGGTGTTTGTTTTGTGGGTTTAGAAACGAAAAGGTTTAGGCTCAAAGGGGTTAACTAGGGGGATTTTTGGTAGGTGGTAAAAAAAATGAAAAACAATGGTGTTGAAAAGAAAAAAGGGTTAGTCCTAATGCCTCCATCATTTACTTACTTGGGTTTAAGTTGGTAAGGACCGGGAATGTATCGTCATGGCAAGTTCTAGAGTCGTAAGAAACCAAACGGCTATTCACACAAGAAACGAAAGATGAGCATTTTGTCTAAAGATGTGTCTTTGTATGCTCAATAAAGGCTCAAAACTCACTTTTTGTGGGAATGGGTTTATACTGTGATCAAGTATATATAATCAAATTTTAACTAGATTTTTCATGCCGTTTAATCATTTTCTTATGTTGGTTCTTTTTTTATCACGACGCTATCGGTTGTAAATTTGTAAAAATATAACCTTTTTAGAACTTGGTTTTCCCAAATTAAACCAAGACAAGTAAAAAAAATGAAAAGTTTTTGAAAAAAAATTGGGGTGATTAGCGGTTCCAATAGAGTTTTGTGTAAGGCTTGTTATTAGGACTTGCAAAATTCAAGGTTTTAGCATCCCCCCCACACTTAAATTACACATTGTCCTCAATTGTCCCAAAAATAAGTTTTTAGGTTGATTGAATGTGTAAAAAGGGTGTTAAAAACAAATATTTATGTTACCGGGCTTCTGGACATGGGTCCGTGGTGACCGGGCACGGCCCCGTGTTCAGATTGCCAGTATCAGAAAGTAACAGAAGGCTAGGCATGGGGGCGTGTTCAGCGAACACGCCCCATGTCTAGTTACCTGAACTGGGCATTTTTCTGCAGATCATTGAGCACGGGCCGTGTTGGCTGAGCACGGCCCCGTGCTGAACTTGCTGTAATGAAGAAAAATTGTCAGGTGGCTCTGTTTTTGTGCATGGAGTGTGGGTTCAAGTTTCCCTTAGTAACCTCCATCATCCCGAGTGTATTTTATTCCTGAAAATTAAAACTAAACTAGAAAGCATAAAAGTTAATCTAAACTAAAACTAAGGATAGTTCCGCGGAATGCCTCCGTGGTGCGCCACGTTTATAAGGGTCCTTGGCTAGACCCAAAGTCAGTCATATGTTACCCAAGTGGGATGTTTTGCATCCCATGTTGCACCGTCGGAGAGCATCATCCAAACTTGAGTCTATGACTTTCATGTAGTTGACTGGGTCGTCGTCCTCTACTCTTTTCCCAAACCCAAACTTCATTTCCTTTTCCCCAACCCTCAATGTTAGTGTCCCACCATTCATGTCTACCATTGTGTGGGCCGTAGCTAGGAATGGCCTTCCTAAGATTAGTGGTACTTCGGTATCTTCCTCCATATCTAGTATGACAAAGTCGGCCGGGAAGACAAAGTCTCCGCCTTTTACCAATAGATTTTCGGCGACGCCTTGTGGATATTTAATGGACCTATCGGCGAGTTGTATGCTCATTTTTGTTGGGCTTGTTTTCCCTTGTCCGAGTCGGTCGAACATTGATGCGGGCATGAGGTTGATACTAGCCCCGAGATCGGCTAGTGCATTGCGTATGCGTGATTCCCCAATCGAACAAGGGATAGTGAAGCTTCCGGGATCGATCTTCTTTTGTGGGAGTTTGTTGAGTAGCAAGGCGGAGCACTCTTCGCTTAAATTTACTAATTGCACTGATTCGATTTTCCTTTTATGAGTGAGGAAGTCCCTCATAAATTTTGAATATTTAGGCATTTGAGTTAGGACTTCGACAAATGGAATATTAACATGCAATTGTTTTAGTAAATTTATGAATTTTGTGAATTGCTCATCGGTCTTTTGGCGAAGTAACCGACCGGGGTATGGTACCGGAGGATTCTTGGTAGGCTCTTGATTTGGGGGAGGAGTCGTCTCTTTTTGGGGTGTTGGTGAAGTTGCTGTTTGGTTAGACAGGGTCTTTTCGGTTGGAGGTATCGGAGCCTCCTCGGGACCTACGGTACGGTTTCTCAATGTGATGAGATGTACTTGCGCCTTCGGGTTGGTTTCGGTATTACTGGGTAACGCGCCTTGTGGTCTCTCGGAGAAATTTTGAGCAAGTTGATTTAATTGTTTTTCAATGTTTTGAATACTAGCTTGTTGATTTCTAAAGTTCGATTCTAGTTGTTGAAATCGATCCGAGTTTTTCTTGTCGGTCGGAGATGAGGCGAGAGATAGTATCTTCAAGCCTCTCTCGTCCCCCTTGTTGTTGTATAGAGAAATTTTGTGACTTGTTTCTTGGTTGTTGAAAGTTTGTTCGTTGGTTTTGATTTTGTTGGTTACTACTATTGCCGGGTTCTCTCCAACCAAGGTAAGGGTGGTTACGCCATCCTTGGTTGTAGGTACCCGTTGGAGGACCTGACGGCCTAGGTCTATTATCAATGTAGTTTACCGTTTCTGTTTGATTATCCATTTCTTTCATACAACTCCAATTTTCATGTGGTCCACCACACCCTTCACAAGCCATAACCGAGGCCGTTTTTGTCATTTCTAACTTTTTGATTTTTGAAGAGAGGGCCTCGATCTGGGCTTGCAAAGAGGTGCTTTCGTCAACCTTATGGGCGCCCAGGGCAATAGATTTTGTGCCTCGGGGAGTGTGCCACTGAAAATTGGTTTGAGCAATTTCCTCAATTTGATTATAAATTTCATTTGGGCGACGATTACCTAAAAGTCCCCCGGAGCTAGAGTCAAGTGTTTGTCTTGTGTGTGGAAACAACCCATTATAGAAAGTGGATACTTGTTGCCATACTGCAAGACCATGATGAGGACACTTTCTTAGTTGCTCCTTGAACCTTTCCCAAGTTTCATATAAGGATTCCCCGTCCTCTTGTGAGTATGTATTAATTTCAGTCATTAATTTAGCCATTTTAGCAGGAGGGAAATACTTATATAAAAACTTTTGGGCTAGTTCATCCCAGGTGTTTACCAAACCAACTGGGAGGGTGTTAAGCCAAGCCTTAGCTCGGTCTTTTAGTGAAAATGGAAACATTCGAAGGCGGATAGCGTCGTTTGATGCTCTGTTGATCCGGAAAGTATCACATATTTCCAAAAAGTTGGTAATATGTAAATGGGGATCTTCGTCTGCAAGCCCGTGGAAGGTTGCGGAGTTTTGGAGCATTTGGATCAAATGCGGCCGAAGTTTGAAGTTATTGGCATCGACCTTCGGTGCATTGATAGCAGCGCCAAGATTACCTACAGTGGGTCGTAGGTAATCCATGAGGGTATGTTGATCTGCCATTGGAAGTGGGTACCCCGAAACTTTCTCTTGGTTTTTAGCTTTAAGTCTTTTTCTTAGAAAGCGTTCGGGTTCGTCTAGAGGTTCTTTTATGTCTTTACTAGAACTGGAGCTGATACACTGCGTAGAAAGTTCCGGTGCGGTGCCTGGGTTCCAAGTCCCGCAATAAAAACAAAAAGAATATCGGTCAGAAGTTTCACCACGGCCCCGTGCTCAGATGAACACTGCCCTTGGTCGGAGTTACACAGATTGTTTTCCGGATCCCTGTTACTGGAGAGCTCAACACAGCCCAGTGCTGCACCGACACAGCCCAGTGCTCAACTCTCTGTAACTCAGAAAATAAAAACCGCCAGTGACAATGCTAGGCACGGCCCGTGTCCGACTAGGCACGGCCCCGTGCTGAGCTCTACATAAACTGAAAAATCTAGAAAATCCTAAAAAAACAGAAAAATAAGAAAAACGATTAGGCCGTTGATTCCTAACTTTCTTAAAATCCTTGTGTCCCCGGCAACGGCGCCAAAAACTTGATGCGTGTGTAGCGTTTGTTATATATTTATAGTTATATTTTAAGCACTTTTTAACACTTTAGTCAAGTTTTAAATTTATAAAACACGATATTTTACTAACACTAAAAACACATATGGTCAAGTGCACCCATCTTGAGCGTAGTATAGTGTTGGTAAGATACCAAGGTCGTCCAAGGACACAAGAGCTTTTAATACCGGTTTATCCTCAACGTCTAATCAAATCAAAAATTTAGAAAAAGTTTTAAATATGAAAATAAAAACTAAAAATGTTGAAAATAAAAATAAAAATAGAATAAAAACAGATAGACAAGATGAATCACTTGGATCCGACTCGCCTTTAGTGTAACCTTTGATGATTTCCACACTTTTGCACTTTTTAAGAGATTATCTTAGTTATAGTAGTAGGCCCCTCTTTTGAAGGTGACGTTACCCTCAACCCAGTAGTTTGCGTCAGCAATGATACAATCCTAAAGGGTTGGATTATTGAAAGATAATTAATTAAGTTATTAATGCGTAATGTGGTAGGCCCCTCTTTTGAAGGTGACGTTACCCTCGGCTAAGTGGTTTGAGTCAGCAAGGATACAATCCCAAGTAGCCGGGTTAATGTATTAATAGAGGTTTACATATGAGGGGATCAAGCCATTCACACCCCCGCCATCCAATACCAGTGGGTATTGAAGGAGGTCCTAGTAAGCTTGACCCAGGTCCTTGCAGGATCTATACACTGAACAAGGCAAGAACCTTACCAAACCATTCCCTTAACCCCCGACCAGGTAGCCAACATATCTCTATATAGACCGAAGAGATATGAATGGTGTAAATCTTTTATTTTATATAGACAGTAAAATAACGCCAAGACACCACGGACAAATGATACAGAAGTTTCACCTTCAACATAAGAAACTAGTTATTAAAGTCATTAATACAAAACCAAATAAAATGTGCGAAAAGATAAAAAAAACAAAAGTATTACACTAAATGCTTGTCTTCACCAAGTGATGTAAGAGACTTAGGCAAACATGGTCTTTGATTGTCAAGAACTCTTATTATCAATCTTGGATCCCGAGACTACTACACACACTCTAAGATGGATGATGGATGATGGATGATGGTGGTGGATGTGGGTTGTGATGGTGGTGGAGTGTGGGTGAAGTGGGAGAGAGGTGGTTTGCCAAGGGATGCCTTTGAAGTGAACCAAGCACCCCTATTTATAGCCTGCACAGAAGCCTGGACACGGCCCCGTGTCTATTGGGCATGGCCCCATGTCCATCCACTTTCTCTTTCTTTATTAATTGCAATTTTTCTGCATTAGCTCCACACGCCCCCGTGTCCGCTGGGCACGGCCCCGTGAGTAGAAGCGTATCTGTACTATCAAGATTTGCTTGGATTCTACAAATCTTAGCGTTGACCACGACCGTGTTGAGCTGGGCACGCCCCCGTGTTGGAAAATAGAAGCTTCTATGCTTTTGTCCTTTCTGCAGACACCTGAGCACGCCCCCGTGTCCGCTGGGCACGAGGTCGTGGTCAGCCTTCTGTTTACTTGTTTTTGCTTGGGAAGATGTTGTCGAGGGGTCCGGCATGCCACGTTTATTCCTTTTCTTGTAATTATGGTAGATTTTGCTACATATTTGCGTCTTTTGTTCATTTACGCTTATTTAGTCCTGAAAATACAAAAGGAAGACAAAAGCACACTTTTTCCAACATTAGTACTATAAAAGGGTTAGTTTTATGCCTCATTTGATGTCCTTTATATGTTGCATTTTACACACATCAGAAGTTTATGGCTGAGCAAATGGCTAAGGTCATCCCTGATATCGTTAGCAAAATCAATCCCGACTCACCGCATGGCTTTGTCGATTCAAAGGCAGAAAAACCCAAATCAACCTTCCAATTCAAGCAATTCATGGCTTGTAAACCCTTGGAGTTTACTGGCAAAGATGGCGCCACCTCCATGATGAATTGGTTTGACGCGATTGAGCTTACTTTCTTGCAAAGTGGTTGTCCTGATGAGCTACGAACCTTGATGCAACGGGAGTTTTTCGTTCGAGGGCACTCGAATGGTGGACTACCGAATGCAACAAGAGGGGAAACGATGTTGCACATTCTATGCCTTGGGACGAACTTAAGCAGCTTATGAAGGACCACTTCTGTCCTCCTCATGAACTCCAAAAGTTGGAGAATGAATTTTGGAACCTTACGCAGAAGGGGAGTGACATGGATGATTTGATTACGCGCTTTAAACAACTAAGTGTCCTCTGTCCTGGACAAGTCGACTCCGTCCCCAAGACCATAGCCAAGTTCATCCGTTGTGTTGCACCTTCCTTGACTAACCATGTTGCCTCTGCTAGTCCTAAAACCATAGAGGAAGCCTTTAGCATAGCCACCGAACTTAACAACAACTGCATCCTTCATGGAACCTACGATAAGGCTTTGTCGAAGAATGCTCACCAAGCTTTACTGATACCACCAATACTACCACCGCTGTTGAACCTTCATCCTCCCAATCAAAGAAAACCCGTGGCAAGAAGCGGAAGGCTTCAAGCCAGAATTATGCGGTTATCACTCCGCCAACCCCTCAACCTTTACAAGTAGTAGCCGTCGTTACCCCCGCAAACATCAAACTACCAAAACAAGCCTACACTGGATCTCATCCCCAGTGTACTACCTGTTTGTACCATCATCCTACCAACACACCGTGCTGTAAATGCGCACGTTGTCATAGGTTTGGGCATTTTGCCGACCGATGCCGCAATATTCCTCAACCCCAAAACAACCAGAATCAAGCTATCGTTGCCAACCCTGCTCCTAACCAGGTTCAACCTCAAGCTGCTCCTGTGCGAGCATGTTTCAAGTGTGGCGATCTTAATCATTTAGCCAACGTGTGTCCTCAGCGCAATCAACCCCATCAGTAGCAGCAGCAACAAGCTCAATAACCTGCTAGAGGCCGAGCTTTTGTCATCACTGCCGCTCAGGCTCAGAATGCAAACGACGTCATTACTGGTACTTTTCTTGTGAACCATGTTTATGCTTCTTGTCTATTTGATACTGGTGCGGATAAAATTTTCGTGTCGTTAGAATTCGAACCTCTGCTTATGTGTAAACGCTCTAAGTTGCCAAGATCTTTCGCTGTCGATTCCATTCTTTCCAATTGTTCCTTGATTCTTAACGACCATACGTTCTCAATCGATCTTATACCTATGCAAATGGGTAGCTTTGACATCATAGTAGGCATGGACTGGCTTAGGCGAGTTCGTGCTGAAGTTGTTTGTTCTGAAAATTTTATCCGCCTTCCTCTTCCAAACGGTGATTCTCTACACGTGTATGGCGAGAAACCTTCTCAAGGTCTCAAGCTTATGTCGTGTATCCAAGCGAACAAATGCTTACGCAAGGGTACTATCGCCTTTCTCGCCCATATAGTGGAAAAGAAGGACAAAGGCCCAAGCATAAGCGACGTCCCCGTCATACGTGATTTTCCCGATGTGTTTCCTGACGATCTTCCTGGTCCGCCTCTTGCTCGTTCTGTCAACTTTCGTATCGATTTAATGCCTGGCGCTACACCTGTCGCTAAGTCTCCTTACCGTTTAGCACCCTCTGAGATGCAAGAGCTCTCGAGTTAACTTCAAGAGCTTCTTGATAAAGGATTTATACGCCCTAGTACTTCTCCTTGGGGCGCTCCTGTTTTGTTCGTCAAAAAGAAAGATGGGTCATTTCGAATGTGTATTGACTATCGTGAGCTCAACAAGCTTACTATCAAGAACCTATACCCTCTTCCTCGCATCGATGACCTCTTCGATCAATTGCAAGGCACGACCTGCTTTTTAAAGATTGATCTTCGATCTGGGTATCATCAACTTCGACTCCTCGAAGAAGATATACCTAAAACCGCCTTTCGTATGCGTTATGGTCATTACGAGTTCGTGGTCATGCCATTTGGTCTGACCAACGCACCTGCTGTTTTCTTGGATTTGATGAAACACGTGTGCAAAGCGTACTTGGACCGTTTCGTGATCGTTTTCATCGACGATATTCTTATCTATTCCAAGACACAAGAAGAGCACGAGTGACACTTGCGTCTTATCCTCCAACTTCTTCGTACTGAACATCTATATGCCAAATTCTCCAAGTGTGAATTTTGGCAAAAAGAGGTTCAATTCCTTGGTCATACCATCAACGAACTTGGTATTCACGTTGACCCCGCTAAAATCGAAGCTGTGAAGAATTGGATCGCACCAAAATCTCTGTCTGAAATTCATTCGCTTCTTGGTCTTGCTGGTTATTATCGTCGCTTTATCTCTAACTTCTCGAAGATCGTTGTTCCTTTGACTTCTTTGACTCAAAAAGATAAACCTTTTGTTTGGGGTCCCGAACAAGAGGAATCTTTTCAAACACTCAAGGAGATGCTTTGTAATGCTCCTATTCTCGCGCTTCCTGATGGTAACGACGAATTCGTCGTATATTGCGATGCTTGAAACCTTGGACTTGGTTGTGTGCTTATGCAACGAGACAAGGTCATTGCTTATGCGTCGAGGAAACTCAAAATACATGAGAAAAACTATACCACTCACGACCTTGAACTTGGCGCAATTGTTTTTGCGTTGAAGATTTGGCGACACTATCTTTATGGTACTAAGTGTGTGGTTTTCACCAACCATAAAAGCCTTCAACATATCTTCGACCAAAAGGAACTGAACATGCGTCAACGTCGTTGGGTGGAACTGTTAAACGACTACGACTGCAAAATCAAATACCATCCAGGTAAAGCGAATGTAGTAACCAACGCTCTTACTCGTAAAACTCATGTTAAGAGTATCCGTTGTTTCCAACTCGTCCACGATCTTCAGAACCGCATACGTGACGCTCAATATTCATCTGTTAACGAGGGTAACCTCTACAACGAGATGCGATGTGGTACTAAAGAAAGCCTCGTAACCAAATCCGATGGTATTCAATATTATCTCGATCGAATCTGGATTCCCAATCGTGGTAACCTTCGAGAGTTCCTGATGAAGGAGGCACATCACACGAAATATTCTATTCACCCTGGTGCTGACAAGATGTACCATGATATGCGTGCATCCTATTGGTGGCCTGGAATGAAGAAGGATATAGCCACTTTCGTCTCGAAATGTCTCACATGTTCAATAGTGAAAGCTGGACATCAACGTCCCTCTGGCTTGCTAGAACAACCAGAAATTCCTGTCTGGAAATGGGAGAGCATTGCCATGGATTTTATCACTTAGCTCCCTCGTACTTCTTCTGGTCATGACAGTATTTGGGTGATCGTTGATCGATTGACCAAATCAGCTCATTTTCTTCCCATTCGTGAAGATTTCAAAGTCGATAAATTGGCTAGAATCTACACCGATGAGATCATCTGTCGTCATGGTATCCCCATTGACATCATTTCCGTTCGTGATGCTCATTTTACGTCTCGTCTTTGGCAAACCTTCCAATCTGCTATGGGTACTGTTCTTAACCTTAGCACCGCTTTCCATCCTCAGTCAGACGGTCAAACCGAGCGTACTATCCAAACTTTAGAGGATATGCTTCATTCTTGCGTAATAGATTTTGGTGGCAACTGGGATTCACACATGCCATTGATCGAATTCTCGTACAACAACAACTATCACGATCGTATTCAAAAGGCACCTTTCGAAGCATTGTATGGCCGCAAGTGCCGTTTGCCTATTTGTTGGCATGAGATTGGTGAAGTTCAAATCACTGGTCCCGAGCTCATACAAGAGACGATGGACAAGATTTTACAGGTTCGAGACAATTTACTGAAAGCCAGGAGCCGACAAAAGAGTTACGCCGACAAGCGTCGCAAACCCTTGGAATTCGAGACAGGTGACTTCGTACTTCTTAAGGTATCCCCTTGGAAGGGTGTGGTTCGATTTGGCAAGAAAGGGAAACTCGCACCTCGCTACGTTGATCCTTTCAAGATCCTCGAAAGGATTGGCAAGGTTGCGTATAGACTGGACCTGCCTGAAGAACTCAACAATGTATATCCTGTCTTTCACGTATCCAATATAAAGAAGTGTCTAGCTGACGAAGGACTTCAAGTTCCACTCGAAGATCTTCAAGTTAACGAAACATTGCACTTTGTGGAAAAAACCATTCAAAATCATGGATCAAGGAGTCATGGTATTGAGGCACAGTAAAATTCCTATCGTCAAGGTTCGATGGGAAGGAAAACGTGGCGCTGAGTTTACTTGGGAACTCGAAAGTGATATGAAGACTAAGTATCCGCAACTGTTCGTTACCTCTTCCTAAATTTCGGGACAAAATTTCCTAAAGGAGGGGAGACTGTATCGCTCCGTTTTTTTTTTTTTTTTTACTTTCTTTAATTAGAAAATGTGTCTTGTATTTCTATTTTTGGAAGCTTGTTCCTTTTGTATTTTCGTATTCGCTTCAAACCATTGTAAATCCGAGACTTCGATCGTAATGAAATTCTACTTTTTTACATGCTTATACATGTTGCAATACTCGGGTTATACGTTACCAATCTCAAATGCATACGTGCGACCTAAACTCGACACACTAGTACTCATAACTTATACATGCTTGTTAACTATTAAATACGTGATTAAATTCTAATAATATAATACTAATAATAATAAATCTAATAATAATAATAATAATAATATAATAATAATAATAATAATAAAAATCTAATACATACTAACGTAGGTAGAAAAAAAATAATGAAATGTATGGCTGCTTTAGGCAGCAACCATAACTGCCAAAGTAGTTTGCTGTTATGTTTTTTTATTACTACTCATCCACTCACCACATAATTTTGCATGAGATATTGTAAGTTAGTCAAACTTTTATAGTATGTCACATTCAAACTTGAATATATTGTCACAAACAAAATAAAAAGAAACATTACGGCTGTTAACAGCCATGCGACCGCCCGCCCCTTGTGGGTGTTGGTTTTTGTTTTTTTTTTATTTCTTTAACACCCAACTAACCATATTTAATGCCAACCTACTTAACCCTAATCCTTCCCCCTATAAATACAACTTAATCTCAGCCTCCCTACCACTTTTGCAACACTCTAATCACTCCCAAATCAACCAAAAATGCAGCTGAGTTCTGAAGTTCGGACAGATTGCTACCTCTTCACTAAAGTGAGCATAACTCACTCAATTCTTGTCCGATTTACGTCATTCTTTTTCCTATGTGTTTGGATTGACCTTAGCTTCGATTCCATGGGTTTTTCACAGTAAATAAGTCCCTGGAACTCTGGCAAAAAGGCTCCAAAGTTCACTGTTCATTTCTGATTTCATCTAATCTTTACTAAACTTGTTCAACTTGAGTTTAACTCATCTCAAACCTATGTCCTTATGCTTATAACCACTTCTATGGTTAGTTAGCCTTAAAAACAAGGTTGAGACATTCAAAATCAGCGGTTAAACCTCATCTACATTTTGTTTTGTTTAGGGTTTTTAACACACAAGTAATGTTTAAGTTCAAGACTTAATGTAGGTGTGATTATGGACTAACTTGGGTTGTCAACATAAAATCCCCACATTGCTTGATGATTTCTTATAGTGTAGTTGTATATATTCTTGTATTATTCATAGTTCATGACCCTCCTTGTATGTTTTTACATTAAGTGTAGTGGTGAACACTTAGAGGTACCTAAATGGAAGACTTTTCTTCCTACCTCCTACATGATTTCCATGAAACTTATAGGTACCTAAATGAAGATTCAATCTTCTACCTCATGCTTGACTATTTGACATAATACCATATAACCTAAATTATACGTATATATATACTATTCACATTCGAACCTTGATGATGAACTTGTGTTCATTCGTCAAAGTGTTAGAATAACACCATCTAAGACATAAGACTTGTTATGATTCTAATGAGTATACTACTCATGAAAACATTAACCCTTGAGGTTTCATAGTGTCAAAAACAAGTACTTTGTGTTAAAGGATTATTACTTTCATATACATATGTTCTTGTGTTTTAATTTCCTAAATCCTTAATCTACCATTAATCTCCGTTACTCATACACTTTGTTTCTTCGTGTAGAAGAACTTGGTGTTCCAACCTCCTAATCAACAACAACTTACTCGCGGATTCACAAGTAGAAGACTTGCAAAACCGTGAGTATACTCGCAAACCCCCTTTTTATGTTTACCACTTTTGGGGTGTAACATGTTAAATTATAAAACCACACTTAAACTTTGATCTTTATACTTGCACGAAAACAATCCTTATACATGAATGCTATGTTATTATACTTTGGTGCTTATACTTGGGTGATTCTTATGTGATACTTTAGTCATTAGCTATATATGAGCCTCCATTTAACATGTATAGCGCTATAGGAGTAACGCACCACCCGTGAACGAGAGGTCATGTTGAATTATATCATTTTGCGTAAACAGAGGGTTGACTAGAAATATTGCATGCCTTGTATGATGCTCTTGTATAAACTAAGTTTCCATGTGGATTCGTTTTTAAACTTTTAAACTTATACTTATACTTATTCTTAAACTTGTATACTCGCATTTGCTTTTGCATTGAATTGTATTTTAAACATGTTACAGGTTGAGGATTGATGATGCTATGAAATGGATTAGCAATGATGCCTAGATACTCACTTAGACGTTTAGGTTTAAAGGGTTGTATCAAATTTTGTTATGTTTATGTTACGAACAATGTTGTTATTTGAATTTTCCTTGTAATATTTGACAATTTGGTTATGAATGAAAATAGTTGAATTAAATATTGTCACAAATAGTGTTATGAAGTCTCTTACAACCTCGAACTAGTCCCACTCCGATGATTCTGCCATTGGTTGGGGTGTGACATCCACCTCCAGAATCATCTAGGAGAAGGCGTATCGCACGCATGTCAGTGCGTATGGGGCAACATTTTAGTTCGCCCCAAGCTTCATAATCATACCCTCCTATCCCAGAGGATATACAAATGGGTGGACCCTCCAACACCATACTGGTGGTTGATCCAACACCTGCTACATTTGCTCAACCACCACCGCCAGTGGGTTTTGAAAACCCAAATCCTACATATCTAGCTGCGACTGGGTATAATCCATTTGACCCATCTACGCCTATGGGTTATAATTATCAGGCGCCAGCGTATGACCCCTATGTAGAGGCGGCCATACACAATGCTTTGTACCCATCATACTTCCCCCTGCTTACCCAGCAATGGGTTATCCAAATTATGGATACCCGTATCATGCTGCACCACAGCCACAGCCACTACCACTTCAACAATTAGAGGCCATAAATCAGGCCTTAGAAAGGAGTGGGAAGAAGACTGGTAAATTCCTCAAAAAGCTCACCAAGATGTATTGATAAAGTTGAACGTGATGAGCAAGTTTTCAAAGGTATAAATAGAAATAGTAAGCAGTCAAAAAAGATGCTCACACTTTTTCCATCTTTTCTCTCGCCCCCTCTCTGCCTCTTTAGTTTTTTCACTTTTTTCTTTAGTAACTCACCCCTAATACTACAAAGCTCTGCCCCGTTTTAAGTGTTTATCACTGATTCGATACCCTTTCCGATCAATCTTGAACCCAGCAATGAATGTGAAGGTGCTGCCCGAATAAGGCTATGCTTTGTTAACTACATTGGGTTTTTGATCTCATGATGTATTGATAAAGTTGAATTGGGTTATTACACTAACACGGGTGCATTGTATATTTTATTAAGAGCTCCGGAGTTATACCCAAGATTATACTAGGAGGCTTTTAGTTAAACCCTAAAGTTATAAAGTGAGTCATTCTTCTTTTCATCAACTTACTTTACAAAACCTTAAATGTTGTTCAGTTATACTTACAGGGATTAAGTCCTTGTATTCTACAAATTACTGCCAGTATTATGGGGTTTTGTATACATTACTTGATAACCTTCACAATTGGACAATGGGTTAGCCAATGTGTGATATAACCATAGTCACAACTCCGTAGAGTGACAAGTACTTTGGAGAATTTGTTAGATATAAACATTGTAATCGCTCTTAATACTGTAAAATATAACAATGTGTTTTTTTATAAAATAGAATGAACTCACCAGCATTTTTCGCTGATAAAATGTTTTCAAACGCATTTCAGGTAACTTACTGTGAAACTAATAGAAGTCTACTATCGAGCACTGAATGCTTAAATAAAGTGGCTATAAATACCTGAATAAAAGAAGAAATTTATGTTTTATTAATTAAGGTTTATCCCTATAAAAACATTTGAACAGAAAATGGGTTTCTGCCCATTTATTTTATATTAAAAAATTGGTGTTTTACAAACTCTGAAATTATTTTCTAACTACGATCCTGATGAAAAAAAAATCCGCTGGGTATTTAATAAACATCGGTACCACTTGACTGGTTCACGGATCCCGCTCCCAGGATGGGGTCGAGGGTTGTGACGTATTTCAATTAAGTCCTTGCGTAGACATGTTATTTTGGTTTAGTCCTTGCATGGACATATGTTATCTTTTCAGTCCCTGCGTGGACAAATTAGTTATGTTTGTTTTAAATCTTGTTTAAGGCATTATTGTAATTTCTTATTTAATTT
Organism: Helianthus tuberosus; assembly: GCA_030545235.1. Lineage (NCBI taxonomy): Eukaryota > Viridiplantae > Streptophyta > Magnoliopsida > Asterales > Asteraceae > Helianthus > Helianthus tuberosus. The sequence continues at coordinate 65,998,130 of CM060427.1, read as the reverse complement.
ATGAAAAATTTCTTTGGAATTATTATTGTTATTATATATGTATTTCATTACGTCCTTTGTTCAACCGATCGTCTCGATTTTAATTCGAACTTTATCGATCCACTAAATAATTCCAAAAGATCTTCTTAATGGTTTACCTCGCCAAGTGGCAAGTTGTTGGTGCAGTTGTCTGTCGACTTCATCTTCGTTCGAGTCTTAGATTAGAACTGATTAATCAGGGCTTGTAGTTTGAGATTTTTAGGGTTTTGAATATTGTTTTAAGCTGATTTCGCTTGAAACATGATATTTCGCTTGAAAGTGACAAACACCATTTCAAGCGAAATCAACATAAGCTATTTCGCTTGAAATGGCATGTGTCTCTTTCAAGCGGAGCCCTAGCCCTATATAAAGTCTTCAAGCGATATCAGTTGGAACAGTTCTTGTTTCCGACGCCGAGGTGCTGTCGAGGTGTCTCCAGCTTTGTAAACGTATTTTGAGCAATACAAGAGATAGTTAATAGTGATTCTAGTGTTATACAAGCTAAACAAAGATTGAATCAATGAATTCCGCCTCTGATTCAGTCTGAGCACTCTTCTGATCGACTCGTTAGGTCGTTTCACGATCCTACATGTGGTATCAGAGCTCAGGAGGAAGAGTTCTTACCGTTTAGCTCGTTTTCGCTGGAAAATTCTAACTTCTACACTTTCTTTTCAAAATTAATCAAGTTTTCACGGTTAAAATGGACTGATTTTCACATATAGTGTGCGAATCATAGGTTTAACAAACCCTTGAAAGAACCAGACCTAAAATTAGCCTAGAACTTGATCAATTTTGCCAAAAACTGTTCGAATTGATGATGTCAGCAACATTTCAAGCGAAATTAGTAGTTTGATTTCGCTAGAAAACAAGGTTTCGCTTGAAAATTTGACCAGATTCCACTTGAATTTGTTGATTTCGCTTCAAGAGGGTTTTTACACTTGAGTTGTTTCAAGCGAAATCAGGTATTTCGCTTCAAGGAGTATTTTCGCTTGAAAGTGTGTGACTTCAAGCGAAATCAGTATTTTTGATTCAGGGTTATTTCGCTTCAGGGGTGATTTCGCTTCAATTAGTTGATTTCACTTCAGGTTGTTATTCCGCTTCAAATCATTGTTTCGCTTGAACAGGTTGTGGTTGAAATATGGCGAAAATATTTGATGAAAAAGAAAATGAGCATCTTGAATGATTAAATGATGGATATGGTTGGTGTAGAGCAAGCAGTTATGAACAAGATGATAAAAGGATTTGGATTTTGCGACTTGAAAATTTTCTATGTAAAAATAATGAGACATTGGAGGAGTTGGAAAGCAGATTTAACTATTTACTGGACAAATTGAAAACATATGAGATAAAGTTGACAGATGCTGAAAAAGTATCAAAGCTTGCAGATGCATTACCTGCAGAATGGGATGATATTTTGAAAAATCTAAAATTGAATTCTGGTTTCTCTGGGTTCTCAAAATTACGTCCATCAGAGCTCTTAAAAAAAACTCAAAACACACTGTTATGAGAATAATAATAAGAAAAGAGAATTGATGGACAAAATCAAAAGAAATCTAGAGAACATAAGTTTGAATGTAATTGTTGAAATAGATAAAAGAATATGTGTGTGTCTTGCAGCAAAAAATGTCATGAACTATGACATTAAGAGGGGTTGTTATATTGATAAGAATGCGAATCCTCTTGATTTCGTTAAAATTTTTTGTGCAGGCATATTTTTGAAAAGATCAGAGACAGAGCAAGTTCCAAAGAATAAAGAATCTGTGAAGATTAGATCTTCAAATTCCGAATCAGTATGCACTAAATGTGAGAAATTTGAAGCTGACAATGCTAAACTCTTGAAGGATGCGGAAAGTTAGACATTGGAAGTCAAAAAGATGAAGGATGAGAAGCAATCTGATGATAAACAGATTCTTATTTTGCAGGAAGATTTTGAGAAGTTGAAATATGAAAATGTCAAACTGTTGAATGGTTTGAACAATTTGACATTAGAAAACAAAAATTTGAAAGAAAATGCAAAAATTTTTGAAGATAAAATCAAAAGTTTTGAAAATGAAAAATTAAAAATTGAAAAAGAATTTCAAAGTCAAATAAAGATTCTTGAAGATGGGAGATCTGTTTTTAGCAAAAATAATATTGAAAAACAAAAAGTAATCAATTATCATCTTCAGACGATTATTTCAACTTGAAAAAGAAGCTGAAAATGCTCAGAACAAAATCAAAGAGCTTAAAAAGAAATTGAAAGGTTTTGTGAATACTTCTTCGATTCCTTGTCCAAAACCGATCAATTTTGTTCCAATAAGTGACAATGTCACAAACTTTAACAAAGTCAAAGTTGAAGATTGTGATGAGAAAACTAATGATGAAATTGAGAAAAGAAAAATATTTTTGAAATTAAATGAAATGTTTAAAGAAAGTGTTCTACATTCTACTAAAAAAGGTGAAAGCTCAACGCAAAAACCTGTAAAGAAGAATGTGGAACAAAAACAAAAGGATAAAAAACCGAAAAATCTTCAAAAAGAAAATAAAAGCTCATCAGTTCAATCATCCAATCGTGATAAAAAATCACAAAAATTGAAAAATCAAAACTCAAAAACAGTTGGTAATAAGTGGTGCAGGTTTGACCACAGTGCTCAAAAGCCAAATCCAGCAAACAAGAGGAGAAATGATTATCACCAAGCCAAACAGTGCTATAATCGGAATGTTTGGGCTGAAGGTGGTGATTGGTATGATAACAGAGTGTGTTACACTTGTGGTGTGAGAGGCACATTGCTGTTAACTACCAGAATTGGAGTTATGAGACGAGAAGATGCTTTGAATGCAATATCAAAGGTCACATTGCCAGAGATTGCCCAATGAGATCAATGGGAAGATCGAGGGCTGAATCTCAGAAAATGACAAAGAAGAAACCAGTCAAAGTCGAAGTAAAGCCCAAAGAACAGAAAGTTCAAGAACCTAAAGTTCAAGAACAGAAAGTTCACGGACAGAAAGTGAAGCTTTCGCAGGGGCAGAAAGACAGACTGAGGAAGAAGAGAAAGAAGGCGAGAGAGTATCTCGAAAGGATTTTGTCCTCGGATACAACTGGTAAATCAGATAAAAGTACTGATAAATCGTCTTGTTCACCAAAGAATGACAAATCAAGCAAAACGGATTCATCAGATACAAATCTGAGGACGAAAGGGAAATCAAAGAAAGTGGAGAATTCACTTCCTGGTGATGAATTTGTTTCTTCGGAAACAAAGGAGCCAGTTGTTGGCGATGAATTTGACTCTTCAAAGTCAGACAAGCCACGTACAGGCAATGAATCTGGTGCGGTAAACCCAGAGGAGCCGTGTGTTGAGGTAAAAAATGAGAATTCTGGTCTGACAATAGATGATGCAAATTTTCCACCATTGTTGAACAAGAATTCAAAATCACCCAAGGACCGTCAGGCTTGGGTGAGTCTGTTTAAATGAAAAATATGACTTGCCGGAGCTCCCAGGTGGGTAAGCGTGGAGCAGAAATCGGCATCTTTCTTGAGAAATTCACGAAAGTGATTTCGTCATACATGTGGTAAATCAGGGACATTAAGTTGTACTTGATTTTCTACAAGCGGTATTGTTGTGAAAATCGGGATATGTAAAATCATACAAGTGATTAAAGAAAACAAGGTGATGAATGATCCCCATGTTTGAGAAATGACTCACAAAACTTATTTTCCGGAAAAACCATTCTGATTAAAACAAACTTAAGTGTTTTGAAATCATCATGGGAAAATGTTTTGTTGTCAGGGGGAGTTCTGATTGTTTAAGCCAAGTGAATGGAGAATTGAAGTAATTCTCATCATGTTGTCAGTTTATCTTTATACAGTTCATTTTCAAATTTTCCCAGAAAATCAAAATTGAAACATATTTGGATTTTAGGGGGAGTAAAAATTTAAAAAAAATTTGAAAATTTGAAAAAGTCAAAAACATTGAAAAATGCAAAAAATGAGTTTTGTTGTGAACAAGAGGAAATGATAGTAGATCAATTGGACTATCACAGCATGCTAAAGAAATGGAGAGATAAACAGTGATAAACGATCTTACTAAAGATGTGACGGTAGGCTCAGCTAGACTAGTAGATTTGCGATAACGATACAAACTTAAATGAAAAGCCTAGTTCTAGTGGGAAACATGGTCAAAAGCATAGTACTTAGTTTTGTCCTTCTTGATTGTGTGCCTACTCAGAAATCGCTGATTGTCGAAAGACATAAAACTGGTTAAGTTTGTGAACTTTCACAACTTTGCTAAAAAGTCGCTGTGATTGTGCATTTTATTTTGCAAAGATTTAAACTTGTTTTATTTCTTTATTTTGTTTAAGCATTGGACATCCTCTGCGTATACGTGAGTATCGACCTGGATGTTATTGCCTAAACGTTCTGCGTTATTTTCTTTGGTGTTTCGTTTAATCTTTGGACCTCCTCTGCGTATACGGAAGTATCGACCTGGTGGTTAAAGCCTAAACAACTTCAACTTGTTTTTATTTTCTTATTTTGTTTAAACATTGGACTTTCTCTGCGTATACGGAAGTATCGACCTGATTGTTAATGTTTAAACATTCTGCTTTGTTTTCGCACAAATCACAATTGATAAAAGTTTAAAGGCATTACTTGAGTCAGTGTATTGCATGATGAGGGGATATACTGAGATCGTGGGGTGCATAAGAATTTAGTGCAAAATTAATATACCTTAACGTATCGGTAGGCATTTCGAAAGTTTTTAGATTGAGTTTAAGTGGACAATAATATCGTCAATCTATGTGAATCGTTTAGATCTGAAAATGTTTAAAGCTTAACGGTGCTAGTGATTGGTCACATAAACTGATATGATCCTCTTACACAAGCTCACAAAAATAGTGTCTGTAAATATTTCTTTATTGCATTTCAGTACATTCAAAAATCCAAAAGATTTTAAGTTGTTTTAGCATAAATTTTGAAAAATACAGAAAGATTTTCGACAACTGATGTTGAAGAGCTGATTTTCAAAATTCCAAGTGCTAAACAAGATGAATAGGTTTGGGAGTGTGTGTGCTAAATTGAAAAATCTTGATTTAAGAAAGAAATTGAGGTTAGTTAATCAGGGTCATTAATTTGAACTTGATGAAACTATTACTAATAAGTTTTTCTTATTGATTTAAGTGAAAACTTATGATTGGTTAAGAATTGTGTAGGTGATAAGCTGAACAGAGTTAAAGCCAGGATTTGATTTCAAAGGCGATAACTAATTCCAGTCTGAAAATCCCAGCTTGCTGAAAGGGGGAGTCTGATGAGGTGAGAGCTAGAGAAAAGATCCGGTTCCATGATTCCGGGAGAAATTCCTGAAGAAGACCGATCAAGATTGAAGAGTCGTTATGTTGAAGACTCTCACTGAAGATTCCGTCAACATTTAAGGGGGAGTCTGTTGGTGCAGTTGTCTGTCGACTTCATCTTCGTTCGAGTCTTAGATTAGAACTGATAAATCAGGGCTTGTAGTTTGAGATTTTTAGGGTTTTGAATATTGTTTTAAGCTGATTTCGCTTGAAACATGATATTTCGCTTGAAAGTGACAAACACCATTTCAAGCGAAATCAACATAAGCTATTTCGCTTGAAATGGCATGTGTCTCTTTCAAGCGAAACCCTAGCCCTATATATAGTCTTCAAGCGATATCAGTTGGAACAGTTCTTGTTTCCGACGCCGAGGTGCTGTCGAGGTGTCTCCAGCTTTGTAAACGTATTTTGAGCAATACAAGAGACAGTTAATAGTGATTCTAGTGTTATACAAGCTAAACAAAGACTGAATCAATGAATTCCGCCTCTGATTCAGTCTGAGCACTCTTCTGATCGACTCGTTAGGTCATTTCACGATCCTACACAACTCCACATTAATTAGCCAATTTTGGTAGTTAAGGATGACTAGCCCTTCTACCATGATATTTAAGGAAGACTAACCCTTCTATCCAGAGGTGGTGGACTATGTTCAAGCCTCCAAACCTATATGGTCAACGCGACCATGGTTTTATTGTTTAACCATTAAGACAATTATTCTATGTTAACATTCAAGTAATGTTAACACTCCTAGCAGTGTGACTTGAGGAACCACACAAGCCGTCAAGGTATTTGGATTGCATCCAAGCCTTATAGTCGATATGATAAATACGATCATGACTAACATCATCAGTGCGATGATTATTATTTTAACATTTTTTGTGATGTCAAATGATTTTCCTACGGGGCATTGTTATATCGTCATCTATGACAACGACAGTTGTAGTCTACGACTCCCAGTCCAAAGGTGGTGAACTATGTTCAAGCCTTAAATCCCCTGATCGAAGGAGATCGCGGCTTATATAAATAATTTAAGATGTCCTTGTGACAAGGCCTTCGTGCCATATAATTCAATGTCCTTCGAGACAAGCATTTGAGCTATTTAATATTGTCAGTGCGACAATGACAGCTGTGAACTTTTGATCCCCTGTCTAAAAAGTATTGGACTACGTCCTATTTTAATGCCATCGATGGTCCTTTTGTGACCTAGGCTAAATAGATACTGAATTATTTTCAAGACAACATTCACTAGAAATGTTAAAACTTAATAGCCTATATGGTTTAATAATACCATGGCATGTTAAATCATCGAATGCGATGATTTACTATTATATTGCAACTAAGTAATTGATTATCTTAGTGTTTAGTACCAAAGATTCGAAAATGGCAATTTCTGATGAAGCTCACATCAGTCGTAACAGTAGTAGCGATCATAATGCTGTATATATGAATGCCGATGGAGATGAACTCCAAGCGCGAATTGACGCAGCAGTCGGTAAAGCCATGGATAAAATCATGGATAAATTGAGAGAAACGAGTACTGCTCACTCGAATTCCCATTCAAAGCCACATTCATCAGCTCGTAAAGAGAGCTTTGTTCACTATTCGACCGCAAAGAGCGAACCAAAGAAGATAGTGTTTGATGAGAACCCATGTTCTTCTACCAAAAGATGTACGTTTAAGTACTTTATCTCTTGCAAGCCAAGAGACTTTAATGGGGAAAAGGGGGCAATCGACGCCATGAGATGGCTCGATAAATGGAAACTGTGGTTGATATTAGCGGTTGCGCTAAGGAAGATACTGTGAAGTTTGTATCACAGTAGTTTAAGGGCGAGGCCCTTACTTGGTGGAAAGCAATGATACAATCTATGGGGAAGATTCCCCTTTACAACCTGGAGTGGTCCAAGTTTGTGGACCTAATAAAAGAAACTTACTGCCCACAACATGAGGTTGGGAAAGTAGAGTCAGAAAATTATGAAAAACATGGACTGTCGTAAGTATGTCACCGACTTCAACTCCTTGTCCAGGTTGGTACCATATCTGATCACCCCGGAGCCCAAACGCATTGCGCGTTTCATCAGTGATTTGGCACCGGAAATCAAAGGGCACGTCAAGGCTTCAAATCCTACTTCGTATAGATCCACCGTGGATCCATCCCTGTCACTCACACTAGATGTATTGAGAAACAAGTCAGTCAAAACTGAGACTGGCGAAAAGAGAAAGAGGGAGGATGACAACTCCCAGAAGTCTAAGAAAAAGGGGAAGTTTGGGATCCAAAAGAAGAAGAACTCGCAGGGGTCTAATGACAGACCCGTCTGCAAAACCTGCAACCGGAGGCACGAGGGTCAGTGCCATCAGGATCCGCAGGATAGGTCATGTGACATCTGTAAAAGGAAAGGGCATAAGACCCTAAACTGTAAAGTCCTTAAGGATGCCGTTTGCTATGGCTGCAATGAAAAAGGGCACATCAAGACTAACTGCCCTAAGAATGCTAAGAAGCCTGGAGAGGCTAAAAAGACGAATGTACAGGCCTTTCAATGAATGCAAAGCAGGCCGTGAATGACGATAATGTCATAACAGGTACGTTCTTGATCAATGACATGTATGCTAGAGTTCTATTTGATTCGGGTGCAGATAAATCATTTGTAGATCTTAAGTTTAGTAAACTTTTAAACCTACCCATAAGACCTCTAGATATTACGTAAGAGGTAGAACTCACTAACGGAACATTAGAAACCGCATCTTCCATTCTTGATGGATGTTCCATATCCATTAAGAATCATTGATTCCTTTATCTCTTCTGCCAATGAAATTGGCGGGGTTCAGTGTGGTTTTGGTCATTGATTGGTTATCGCATAACCAAGCTTGCATCGTTTGCGACAAGAAACTCATCGAAGTTAAAACCCCATCCATTGAGATGATCACCATTCAAGGAGATGTTCACTATGGATTGCCTGATCAAGTGTCCATACTTAAGGCATCCAAGTGTTTGAAGAGCGGATGTGTCATTTACATGGCACAAGTAACGGTAGATGAATGAAGCCAAAGATTGTAGATATTCCAGTCATCTCTAATTACCTAGATGAACTACCTGGTTTACCTCTTGAGAGGCAAGTGGAGTTTAGAATTGACATCTTACTTGGGGTTGCACCAGTTGCACGAGCTCCATATCATCTGGCACCAACATAAATGAAAGAGCTAAGAACACTATTTCATGAACTATTAGAGAAAGGCTTTATTCAGCCTAGCTCATCGCCTTGGGGAGCTCCAATGCTATTTGTGAAGAATAAAGACGGTTCAATGTGTTTGTGCATTGATTACCGTGAGCTAAACAAGGTAACAATCAAGAATCATTATCCTTTGCCCAGGATCGACGATCTATTCGACCAATTAAAAGGGGCAAGCTTCTTCTCCAAGATTGACTTGAGGTCAGGATAATATCAGCTGAAGGTTAGAAGTGAAGATGTACCTAAAACTGCCTTCAGGACAAGATTCAGCCATTACGAGTTCTTAGTGATGCCTTTCGGGCTCACTAATGCACCTGCAGCATTCATGGATCTCATAAATAGAGTCTGTAAGCCGTATCTAGATAAGTTTGTCATTGTCTTCATAGACGACATACTTATCTATTCTCATAATCAATCCGATCACGAGAAACATCTTAGATGCATCTTTAAGCTTTTACAGCAGGAGAAACTTTATGCTAAGTTCTCCAAATGTGAGTTCTGGCTTCGTGAAGTTCAATTTCTTGGACATGTGGTTAGTGAACGTGGTATCCAGGTGGATCCCACTAAAATGGAAGCTATCATGAACTGGGAAGCACCTAAGACACCCTCTGAGATCCATCGATTACTTACATTCCACTTCAACCTCACTTTGCTACACCTCAAGCTCAACCTCAAAAAGGCTATCAAAATCCTTTCAGAAATCAAACAAGTACATCCACGTCCAACTCAAATAAAACTGATGAAAGCTGTGACTGGTCTGTACAATGTGGAGGTGGAGATCGAGGAACTGCGTTTTATGCCGAAATCATCAAGAATGCCAGCGATGGTGAATCTTCGGGAAATGATGACAGTTCAGGATATAGTGGCAGTACTGATGAAGATGGATCAGGTGTGAGTGATTACAGTTCAGAATCGGACGTCAAGGAGGGAATGGATTCTGAAGCAGATAGTTTGTCTAGAATGATGCCAAGGAGATGAAATGTCAAAAATCTGTCTTAGTCAAGAAAGCTAATGCTACATCAGAAGAAATGGAGAAGATTCTCACTGAAGATGGATCTTTCTCTTCTCAGACTGCCTTCATGGCTAATGTCACAGCTTCTACAAGTCAAGTAAAATCTGAAACTCCTAGCACATGTAGTGATTGTGCTGATATGAAACATGAATGTGCTAAATTGAAACATGAATCTGAAACGATTCATAGTCACAATCAGAGTTTGGTTATTGAGCTGTCTAAATGCAAAGAGACAAACATGGCTTTAGCTCGAAATGAAAAGGATTTCAAATCAGTAATTGAAACTTTAAAGAAAAGTGTCTCCGAATTGACCAAAACTGTTTACCATAAACAAATTGGTATTAGCGATTATATTAACATCATTGAGGAAACCAAAAAGGAGCTAGCCATTGCCAAATGCGAACATGATGCAATCAAGCTCAAATTGGAGAGTTATTCTAACTCCCGATATGTGCTTGATCACATCATAGAAGCTCAACAACTAAAAGGGAACAAGAAAGGCGTTGGGTATAAGGCGTGTCCACCCCCTTTGAGACACAACTATACCAAAATGCCTGATGAAGAGGATATGCCTCGTTTTGAACCTAGTGTGCCTCTTGATTATGAGGAAGTTACTACAGGATTAGGGTTCAAACCGGACAATTCCTCGGAGGGCTCATCTGATAGGAAAGAAAAGCCATCTATTACGGAACAAAGTCCTCCAACAATTGAGGACTATGATGAATCAGATGATGAATCAGATGTGAATGATGAGGATAAATCTCTTGATGATAGGAAAGGAGTAGAAGTGCCTATTGAGAATCATCAACTGTGTGATCCTTCTACTCCTGCTGTGCACTCAACTGTTAAACAAGAGATAGATCCCATCAAGGAAACAATGTCTACTGTTAAAAGTAATAACATGTTGTACACTTTAGTCGGTGATAGTAAAATTTATTCAGACAAAGATTTTCCAATCAAAAATGTCAATCAATCTTTAATTGATAAAGTTTTCGAGGATTCTACAAGTAAGTTTTTGGGAAAAGCGATCCCGATAGTTTCTGTAACTTAGTGTGATCCTATTCCAAAAGCTGAAGTTAGAAGACAATTTGGATATCAAAGATTACCGACAAAGCAACAACCTATCGCTTTTAAAGGTAAACAAAAGAAACAACGAGCTCAAAAGCCTAAGGTTTCACAACCGATGGTGGAAACAAAGGGAGCTCGTTACAAGAAAAAGGTTCAGAAGGTGAACTTCGTGAAATCAAGAGGGACTGATAAAATTGAAACTTTCGAAAACAAATCCAACATGGATTTTGTTAAACAAGTTAAAATTTTGAAAATAAACAGTCAAAACAATTACACACAACACACAAATGGTTGTGATGTAGGACCAAGTACCTCAAGATCACGAAGTTCATCATCAAGCTCCTACAGTTATGATACTCCGAGGTTTGTTGAGCGGAGATCATGTTTTGAATGCGGTGAGTATGGGCACATTATCAGAAACTGTCCATATCTCACCAAGGGAAAGGCAAAAGTTGATCCCCCCCCCCATGGTAACAGTTACCATAAAAGATCTGTTTCACCAAAACAGGACCCTCGTCTTGTTAAACAACGAGAAGTGAAACAGAAAAAGAAACAACGAAAAGAAGTTGAAAAGATGTTAAAACCGGAGGTTGTCCAAACAAAATCTGTTAAATCGGATGTTAAACATGAAAAACAGAAACAAATTTGGAAACCAAAAACGGTAACTGTTTCAGGGGGAGCTCAATCTATTCCGAATCATCAGGAAATTGATGTCACAATCCTCGATGATGACGGACGACCCAAGTCTATGAAGGCTTGGGTCCCCCTCTCCAACTAATCTCTGAACGAGTGTGCAGGATGTTCCAGGAGGAACTATTGATAGTCTTAGGATTGTTAATAGTGGGGCGTCCATGCAAAAGATAGGCGACATAAGGCTCCGAAACATCGTTACATCTAGGAGTTGTTGCCTTTGATGGAGAGAAGAAAAAGAAAAGAAGAAAAAAAAATTATTCGTGGTGATGGAATGTTGATTAGGTGTTCGCGAAGTTTAGCTGAACCGCACTTCTAAATGTCAATGTCAAATTTATACGGGTTTTGGGAGCGGACGGGGTGATGTGTCATGCGGGAAATAGATCACGGCTCTTCGTGCTTCGCGTATCGAACTTTGGGGCGCATGACGGAGGAATGTCGTGACGTCAGACTTGAGCCAAACCTAACCGTGTGGAACCGAGTCGAACCGAACGGAGTCGCGTCCACACAAAGTGTACCAACACCCTTTTCTAAGTATAAACAGAAAATCAGAGGAGAGAAGGGCGGAGAAACGAGGGGTCGTCGGTCTTGTCGCCGGAGAAGGAGGGGGTCGCCGGAGAAGGAAGGGGTCACCGGAGAAGGAGGGGGTCATCGGTGGTGGATGGTACAGAGGTTTCTTGAAGATGAATTTGGTTTCTTGAAGATGGTGGTGAACCATTTTAAGAGAGAGAGAATCAGTAGATGGATTTGAATTTTTGGGGAGTGTGATTTGATAAAGTGAGAGATGTTAAATGAAGAGAGAAGGTCTGGTGGTTTAAATGAAGAGAGAGGGAGAGATTTGACATATGGGGTAAATGACCAAAATACCCTTGAGGTTATAAAATAATATTGTATACATGGCAAAGTCTGATTGGTTAAAAGTGGTTCTCGCGGTTCTTACAACTGGGGGTGGTTTTTATTTTAGCGGCTCCCTATATATATATATATAGGGAGCCGCTAAAATAAAAACCACCCCCAGTTGTGAGAACTGTGAGAACCACTCTCCACCAATCAGATTATACCAACCAAAAGGGTATTTAGGTAATTTACTTTATATATCACTTTTAATGTCAGTCTGTCTTTTGTCTCTTTATTATGGTCATTTCAATTTCACTATCTCTCTTCATTTCATTTTTTGAAACTCTCTCTCTTCATCTCTGATGAAAAGATCTTCATCATCTTCAGCTTATGAACACCACCGTCATCATCTTCAGCTCATGAACACCACCGGCACCACACCCACACCGGCGACCGCCAAACACCACCGTCTCCCACCTCCACCCAAACTCTAAAATGTCTTCCACCTACACCCATCTTAAACACCATAACAACCCCCAACACCAGTTTCAATCGTCGGAGTTTCAGTCACCGGAGACGACGGTGGTGAAGGGCGGGTTGTGGTGGTGGGTTTGACGGCAACAGAGTTTTAATCTCCAGAGTTTCAGTCGTCGGAGTTTCAATCGTTTGTAGGCGACGGGCGGGTTGTGGTGGTGGGTTTTGACGGAGACGGTGGTGAGGGTGCCGGTGAGGATTGACGGCGACGGTGGTGTTTGGTTAGCTCTATTTCTCTGAGACCTTTTATCAAACACCTTTTGTGATATTGTGTTAGACCCTAGTACGTTTTAACCAAAAGTCGCAGCAGAAATTCGTGCCGTAAAATTTCTTTCATTACACACGTCTTGACTTACTTGAAAGTTCATTTTAAAAATATCTGTTTTACAAAACAAAAGCATAACATCCGTTTGCTAAAGTACATGCTTAATTAATCCTGTACAATCTATCTTGTGACTCGGTCTTCGATCTCTATTCCTCGTGATAATCGCCTGTGATTTGCACAACCTGCACTCACCACATACAATCATAACATTAGCACACAATACATAAACAAAATTTACGCCGGTATACTCCCCATTTCGTTATCTTTCTAACTTTAAGCATTTCATCTGCGAATCCGTATCCTGGTGAGGCTTCAATAATGTATCTGCATTACTTTTCCTCCTCAAGACACACCATTAATAACGTATTACTCAGCGTATCTAAATTATGCATACTTACATTCTTTCATGCATACATCCACATCTACATACGTACATACCTTCCTATACCTCTACATATTTGCATACACTCATACGTACCTTCATGCATACATACACATTTACATACGTACCTACATTTCTACATCTCTTCATACATGCATATACTCCTACGTATCTTCATATATACATAAATACTCACCTACATACGTACATACACCCCTACGTACACGTTCAATATCTAGCATACCTCTTACATACTCATAGATTAATTACATGGGACTTAGACTTAGATTTATAGCCCATATACATCAAAGGAACGTTAAAAATCATGTTTGGGAGGCCCACCGTAGTCCACGGATAATGTACCAAAGCCTACGATGAATAAATCACATTGATATACGTTAAAATATACATGTTTTTATTCCCCAAACCACTTCCGTTTTAAGCGTTTTTGACCGAAATCGCAATGTTAAGGACTAAAATCTGTATTTATTCAATTTCAGGTCTTAAACGGAGCATAAAATGAAAATCTGATGAAAACGGACAACTTCCGAAGCATTTCTGATCAAACGGGCCAAAATCAAGAAACTGTCCGGAATGGCACGACCATGCCATCCGAAGAACGATCGTGCAATTGCTGCACATCCGGATGAACGACCGGTGTAATCACGACAATCATCAAGACACCGAGATCGCACGGACGTGCGCTATCTGAATGGACGTGCGAGACCGACAATATGCAAACCATCCAGAGATGCACATCCGTGCGACCAGCCGTTTCAATTAATTGCCAAAATTGAATGATCGTGCGGCCCATTGAACGCCCGTTCCCTTTATGACGAACCGTCCAACTAACCCAACCACTCCATTGTCAGAACCAAGTGTGATCCATGTAATCAATGACGTCATCGGTATTGCATGACCATGCAATACGTCGCACGCCCGTGCGATACAAGAAATCTTCCCTATAAATAGCCCATTCGAATCAGAGAAAAATGTTGGGTTTTTCTCCAAGTTTTTTGTCGAAATTCCAGGTCCGAACCAGTTCTGATCAAGCCACTTCGATGCCTCGAGTTCGTGTGAAAGCCTAGTCAATCCACCCCGTCAATTCAGTGCATGTTTATGTTTCGATTTCTTGTTCTTGAACATGTAGTCTAATCATTGTGCATGTTATTGGACTGATGTATGTTTGTATGTATATAGTAATTGTGAACTTGTTTCTTGAATAATCTTTGTATTGTAATCTAGTTTGTATGAAACTCAAGTACTTGTTTATGTTTGAATCTTCATGATTGTAAAATGAATGTTTCATTGATGTTGTGTTCTTGATTATATTTGATTATATTGGGTAATGAATATGTGGTAATTTGGATGTTAACTCTTGATTATTCACTTATTTGTAAATTATGTTTACACTATGAGACCTAACCCGGAGATTGGTATTACACAATATATGTCTTATTTTGATTAAGAGTACTTTCCTACACGTAAGGGTTCTAATGAATTATATGGCGTTGATTACATGTTCTTGCATGCGGTTTATGATCCTTGTTCAGTAGTTTTGGTCTGAAATTGCAAACTTTGTAGATTTGTATTCAAGACTTGTAAAGGTGAAATTATTTGTTATATGATCTACATAAATGCTTATCTTTGTGGCTGTATTGTGATCATCGGTATTGCTTTCTTTGATAAGTGAGATTAGAAAACTCTTAACGGATGACTAATCTATCTTTAAAGATTCACATAAATTCAATAGCTCGCTAATGCATGGTTTTAGGTAAGTTAAGATGGGACCTTCGTGTTAACTATCCGAAGAATCATTATGTTAGAAAATTCCTAACGGTGACTAACTGTCTTGCAATTGGAAAATTGATTAAAGTGCTTTGGTGAAATACATGATAGATAACATGTTTAGGTCATTTGTGAAATAAGATATTTGTTATATTTATATTTTTATTTTCAGTTAATTTAGTTAAACAACAATTCAATCATTTCTTCCTTTGGTAAAATAATAACAAAGATTCAGTACTTATAATATCTTATCTCATCTTTCGTAATTCCTTGGGACGATATCTGGCTCTTACCAATACTTTACTGCATATGTGACGGGATACACTTGTCCTTTGTTGTGTGTGTTTTAATGTTAAGGTATAAAAACCATTTTTATAAATAATAAACTTAAAATCGTGCGTAAAATCAACTGTATAAATAACATACATGGCACACGCACACCAAGTTTTTGGCGCCGTTGCCGGGGATATAAAATAAAAGAAAAGATAAGGTGTAAATAATGGAACAATCCGAGTTATTATTTTACCAATGTATAAACTGTAAATAACTGTTAATATTTGTACATTTTTTTAATTATTTATTTCTTTTTATTATTAACCACTAACATCTAACCTTTTATTTATTGTTTATCTAACCATTTATTTATTTATTTATTCATTCTAACCGCTAACTATTTTTTATTTATTGTCTTATTTATTTATTTATTTATTCTGACTATTCTAACCAATTAACCAGCTAACTATACTGACTTACTAACTTTCTAACTTTACTAACTTTTAACTTACTAACAACTAACATTTAATTTATGCAATTTTTAATTCAGTATTTTTTATTCACTTAATGCATTCGGATTCGAACCATTAAATTTTATTTTATTTATTTATTTCATTTCTGTAGAGTACGTTGATAGCCGTGTTCGGAATCGAACCGCTTACATACGTATTTTATTTATTTATTTCATTTATTTATTTATTTATTCTTGTATTTATTTATTTATTTATTTAATTGTCATTCATTCATTTATTAATACTTATTTAATAACAACATGCATAAGGTAGTTGTCGGGTACGCAATACTGTGGGAACCGATTACACTACCGTGCATAAAACCACAACGTTGCGAACCGCTGTACGTGGGTTGATACACGACCATGTAAGACTTTTTAGCAACATTTAAAAAAAACCCGAAAAAGAAAGGACTATGGACATAAACAATTATATATAGAGTAAATATTAATTAGAACTATATAATATCTTGTATATATATATTTGTATATTAAATAATAATTTTAGTTTTTATATTTTGTAATATATTATTAAAATATTTATTTTATTTGTATGATACTTTTATTTTTTTTTAAATGCAGGCTAATGTCCACGCCCTCTGTTCCCGTTAAAACTGAGCTAGCCAACGAACTAGAAATTAATCTTAGAAGAAGTAGGAGGCTACGCGAAAGAGCACGTGTTGTTGCACAAAAGATTGCAAACGCAATTGATGAACCAGTAACACTGTCTGACAACGAGAGTTCGGAGGACGACAAAGGAGGAATTATGGCAGACATTGTAGCAGATGACAACCAGCCTTTAAATGAAACTGACCGTCCAGGAAGAGAAGGCTTGATACCAAGCATTAACCAACCTGAGATACAATCACCTAGTTTTGAAATTAAATCTAGTATAATTAATATGATACAAAATTCTGTGCAGTTTGATGGTAAGGATCATGAAGATCCTGGTCGACACATTGCTTCATTTCTTGAAGTCTGTTCAACTTTTAAAATTACTGATGTTTCTCGCAATTCGTTTGCGTCTTTTTCCATTCTCTTTGCGAGGCAAAGCCCGATCTTGGCTTTTGTCACTTCCAACAGGGTCCATCACAACTTGGAACGAGTTAGCAGATCTTTTCATGCAAAAATATTTCCCGCCGGAAAAGACAGTCAAGCTGAAGAACCGTATTATGACATTCAAACAGGATGAAGGAGAATCTCTACATGCAGCTTGGGAAAGGTTCAAAGATCTTTTGATCGATGTTCCACATCACGGGTTTTCCAAAAGACAACTTGTGTTGAACTTTTACCAAGGACTCGGCTACAATTCACAAGAACGTTTAGATGTTTATGCAGGAGGAGATTTGGGAACAAAAACGCCCAATGAAGCTTATGCAATCATTGAGAAAGCTGCGTTGAAGTCAAGTTCACGTCATGTTGGAGCATGAGGAAATGTTGTTTCAAATCCTGGAGTTCATCAAGTAGATACGTATACAGCTCTTTCTGTCACACCCTGGCTTTGCGGAAGCGTGGTTAATTTTGGTGTGACTTCTTAATACCATAGCTTAATCATAACAAAGCTATATGAAATAAAATCATGCAAGATCATCCATTTGATTAAGTTTTAAAAACCAGAGTAACATACCATTGTCTTAGAGACTTACGACATCGTAACATAAAACATTGTCTTAAATAACATCAACATGAGATAAACGCAGTATAAGATTTGTGACTTGTCCAGGAAAGAGTCACATTTCCTAAACTGGGATGACCTTGGAACCCTTATGCAGCGGGAAAACATAACATACCGTGCCAGATCTTTAATTTCCTGAAATACATGTAAGTTGAAAAATCAACAATAATGTTGAGCGAGTTCATGTGTAAGTGAGTATGTAAAACACTTGTAAGTATAAAAGTTCCCTGGTATGTAGCAGTGTAAGGAAAAAGAGATCACCAATGGTTTGCAAGGCCATTAGTATGTGTGAAGTGCAAGTAGGAAGACTCAAACCTAGCAGATTTTGCGTTGGGTACAAAGTCACTCAAGGTCCGTTCTGCTGGGCCTCTTAGAGGTCCGTTCTGTTGGGCCTAGAGTTGGGCTCGCTACACCCAGATAGATCTACCGCTTACGTCCCTCGGTGTTTCTGCCTACCCACTCACATGATCTAAGTAGTAAACCTCCTTACGCTAACCATACCATGTATAAAGTACTTGTAATCAAAGTAACATGTATTTCACCCCCGCAGTTAAGAAAACTGAAAAACAGTTAAGAGAAAAGGGGGACATGAACTCACAGTCGGTGCGTCTCTACCAAGTACTCCAAATCAGGCAGCTGTGCGACGACCTACAAGTGCTAATTCTATTAGACGGACGGCCGTGCCTTAGCTTTATAGTTTAAGTCTTTGGGAAATAGTTAGACAACTATTTCGTGTTTACATCCTGTATATACTTGGTAGTTAATCTCCTTCCCAAGGATGGGGGATTCAATACATGTGCGTTCATAAATATTTCCGTAAGTGCGTAAGTTACGTTTTAACAATCGAGTGGTAATATAATTACCGATGTAACTTATATATTTATGGTGAAAGCGTTCGTATTATTTTGGATTCGTTAACGTTCGTAAATATTATTTTTACTCTAGAAATAATATTTATGTATTTTCACAAAATAATCATAAACAATGTGTGAAAAATATATATTTATCACGTTAAATTTTGTGAAAATCCCACCTCCGAATATTTAGTAAATAAAGTCATGGCGAAATTTATATTTTGAAAACATGTCCAAAAATAATTCTAACACTTGTAGTGTAAATAGTTCTAAGTGTTAGGTTGTTAGAAAAATTTCGCCAGAGTTTCCTCTGTAACTGGAGGTGGCCACGCTTTCAAGCGTATCATTTTCTTTTACAAATCAAATCAACAATCTTCTCAACGTCATCAAACAATATTTCAACATTTTAACTAGTCAAAATATACAAATTGCATATATTACATGAACTTGTAGTTTTTACGAAAATATGAGGTAAATCTCATTACCTTTAGTGGATCTTTATATAAATAAATCCGGTTTCGTAAAAGTCTTGTTTTTAGAGAAGTTCCGTCTTTACAACTTCTTGTCCATTTTTACAAAGATAGTTATTTTGTTGAAACTTGTGTTACACAAGTGTTTACATACTTGTGTGTTCTAAATATCATTCTTGTTATTGTGAGATCCGTCTTTTAGAAAACATGATTTCTTTAACGCTTGGTCCTTTGAAAATACCACTTGCAGATACGTAGATCTGCTAGTTTTAAACACTATTTTGCAAGTAAAAATACTTTTACACAAGTTCATGTTTCATGTGTGGTAGAGTTTCACCTTTTAACCCTTGTATCTTCTAACATAACCTTATGTCATGATCCAAGAACATGACTACATCGGGTTAAATGGTGATCCGAGCTACCACAATCGTAGATCGGGTCTAAATAATCATACATTTCGAATACTACATCATTTACACAACTTATGTGCTATTAACCACCATTTTTAGTGTTTTAAGTAGACTTTAAAGCATCATCTTGCATGTTAACGAGTTTTATCCGATAAAAATCCTTTTAACCACTTTAGATTAGTTCAAAGATGAGTTTTAAGCATTATACCTCTAGCTCGAGGCTAGGGAAGAATCTATGCGCAAAAGAGGTGGATAAAAGCTAAGTAGAGAGGTCCTTCGCGTTCCGCTTGCTCCAAGACTCCTTGTATATGACCCTTGATGCTTGTATGATGATGGAACTTGAAGATCAAAATCGAAAATGATGGATAGGGGAGGGGGTGTTCGGCCGAGACTTAGAGAGCAAGAGAGAGTGTAGTGTGAAGTTGAGAAATGTGATGAAAATGATCATGGTGCTAAGTCTTAATCTTATAGATAATGTTTAGGTAATTAACCAAAGGTTAATGTGTTACTTAGATATTAGACAACAAGGGATTAAAATAATCAAGAGGGTACAAGGTATGTCCCCCTTAGTTGGGGCCGGTTAGAGGGGGGGGGTCTAGTTCGAAATCAACTAACTAGTTAGTCATAAGTTAGGTTAAACCAAGTTAGTTAAGTGTTTAACTTAGTTACTAAAGTGTAGTGTGTTACAACGGGTGTTAGGGTACTCAGGGACCCTAACTGGCTTAGAAAAAGATGAATAGTGAAAATAACAGTATTTTCATGTTCCGGGTATAGTCCGGTTGTTTGGTTGGATAGTAATTCGTTAAAGCGTTACTAAAGCTTTAAAGTGTCGTTATTACTCTTTTTAGTGACACAACTTATTTCTGACACTTTGGAAAGTGTCTAGTGTTATTTTTCTCATGTTTTGGCACTTTATTAGTTAGCTAAAAGCTGAATTATTTTGTAAAGTGCTGAGTTTTGTACTTAGAGTACGTTTTAGGCACATCCAGTCATTGTGACTTATTCCTAGAGACGCAGTTCCACAACCCGTATATCCCTACACTCACTACTAGTGTAGCAAAACATTTCTGGCTCATACAGGCCTTAGAGGCAGTGTCTGCCTGATGCTGGCTTTATCAGCATGTTCAATAGGTTATCCGTGTATTGTGCTACTGTGCTTTTTGTGCATCATGTTTGTCACTAAGGTTCAGTATGTAAATAATGTAGTGACAGCAAGCAAGTCTGATGCAAGTAAGTACATGTATCAGATATCAAGTAGCAGTTCATCAGCTAGTTCAAACAAGCACAGTAATTAAGCAGTAATTAATCATTAATTAAGTCGTACGGATACCTGGTTTGGTGAGGGTTGTCACACTTTCAGCACAAATCGGAGCTTTGGCAGCAAAGTTTGACCAAGCTCAAAATGCTTCAAAAGTACAATCAGTACAATCTTCATGTGAGCTATGTGGAGTTTCACACGAGCAAGGTACATGTGAGCAGGGTGTTATGTTTACAGGCCACGAAGAGGTGGACTATTTGGGCAATCCAATCAGGCCCCAAAATAACCCCTATAGTAACACGTACAATCCAGGTTGGAGAAATCATCCAAACTTTGGGTGGAAAGCCAATCCTAATAACCAAAATCCACTTGGATTTGCTCAACGCGCTCCCGCACCACAACAGTCTCAGGGGCAATCCTTTCAGCCTCAAAGTCAATTCTATCAATCCCAAAATCAATCTTTTCAGCCAACAAGGCAAACCTTTCAACCACGTTTTAACAATTCAGGTTTAGGAAGCACTTCCCAGTCTCAACAGCCTCAAACCTCTCAACCTAATTCAAAATTAGAGGAAATGATGGCACAGCTATTAAATAACTCCAATAATGCTAATCAATTGTCTGAAAAGAGATATCAGCAGCATGAGGAGCGGTTTATGGCACAAGAAGGAGAATTAAGGAGCCAGAAAGCTTCATTGCAAACCATTGAGAATCAAGTCGGCCAGTTGGCCAAGATGTTATCAGAAAGACCACAAGGTAGTCTTCCAAGTAACACAGAACCAAACCCAAGAGGGCACGTTAATGCAGTTATGACAAGGAGTGGTAGAACAACAGGACCTGAAAAATCCGACTCACCGCCGATTAATGATCCTGTCCTAACTGACGCTTCAGACGAGGTGCACGCTAGGCTAGACCCAGCAAGTACAGCATAGTTTCAGGAGCCAGTTAAAGAATTCGTCCCTCCTATTCCATATCCAAGCAGATTGAAGAAGCAAAAGAACGATGAACAACATGGTAAGTTTTTAGAAATGTTTAAACAATTGCACATAAACATACCATTTGTTGAAGCATTGGCCCAAATGCCTAAATATGCAAGGTTCTTGAAAGACATCCTCACAAACAAACAGAAACTCGAAAGTTTGTCTTCTGTGTTTATGAATGAAAACTGCTCAGCCGTTCTCCAAAACCGTCTACCTGAAAAGATGGGAGATCCGGGCAGTTTTACACTTCCATGTCTCATTGGAAACATGTCAGTTAGTAACGCATTAGCAGATCTAGGAGCAAGCATAAACCTTATGCCTTATAAAGTTTTTGCTAAGTTAGATCTGGGAGAACCTACACCCACTAAAATGAGCATTCGACTTGCAGATAGATCAATCAAATATCCTCGCGGATTCGTAGAAAACATGCTTGTTAAAATTGATAAATTTGTTTTTCCCGTGGATTTTGTAATTCTTGATATGGACGAAGATTCAAAAGTGCCATTGATACTCGGACGCCCATTCCTCAATACTGCGAGGACAATTGTTGATGTGGCAGCAGGCCAAATCACGCTCCGAGTAGATGACGAGCACATGACTTTTGATATTAAACGATCAATGCAACATCCGCAAAGTCACGATGATGTACTATACTGTGTTGACATTGTTGATACATGTGTAAGCTCTCATTTTCAAAGCACTGTTGAAGAAATTGATACGGACATATATCTCAAAATTGAGCAACCATTTGATGAAAATGATTCTCAAAGTCCAAATCAATTTATGGAACTCAACCGTGAAGTTGAAGAAAAATCAAAACCATCAGTTGAAGAACCACCGTCTTTGGAGTTAAAAGAACTCCCTCCGCATCTCGAGTATGCATTTTTAGACAAGGAGTGTCGCTTTCCAGTCATCATTTCAGCCTCTTTAGCGAAAGAAGAAAAGAGACAGCTTCTTGAAGTTCTAACGCTCCACAAGAAAGCTATGGCCTGGAAAATTATGGATATAAAAGGTATTAATCCGTCCTTTTGTACTCATAAGATTCTCATGGAAGACAATTACAAGCCTAGAGCGCAGCATCAAAGGCGCCTGAATCCGAACATGCAAGACGTGGTGAAGAAGGAAGTAATCAAGTTGCTAGACGCAGGTCTGATTTACCCCATATCTGATTCAGTTTGGGTAAGTCCAGTGCAAGTAGTACCTAAGAAAGGTGGTATTACTGTAGTTTCAAATGATAGAGATGAACTTATTCCTACCCGTACCGTCACAGGATGGCGAGTTTGCATTGATTATCGCAAACTCAACGATGCCACCCGTAAGGACCACTTCCCGCTTCCATTCATCGACCAAATGTTGGAACGTCTGTCGGGGAAGTCATTTTTCTATTTCTTGGATGGGTTTTCAGGATACTTTCAAATTCCAATCGCTCCTGAAGATCAGGAGAAGACTACTTTCACATGTCCTTTCGGCACATTTGCCTACAGGCGTATGCCTTTTGGACTGTGTAATGCACCAGCTACATTCCAGCGTTGTATGATTGCCATTTTCCATGACATGATTGAGGACTCCATGGAAGTATTCATGGATGATTTTTCTGTATTCGGGAGTTCTTTTGATCAATGTCTAGGAAATTTGAAAAGAATGTTGATGAGATGTGAGGAAATTAATCTTGTGCTTAACTGGGAGAAATGCCACTTCATGGTGAAAGAAGGGGTAGTTCTTGGGCACAAAATTTCTGAAGCAGGGTTGGAAGTTGATCCAGCAAAAGTGGATATTTTTTTGGTCAAAAATTACCTAAGCAATTAAGTGATCAAATTAGTTAAGTGAGGTAGTGTGCTAGAAATATGTATGAAAAATGTGTTAACAAAATTAGATATGAAAACAGTTTCAGGATACAGCTCAGGATATAGAGCTGTATCTATGATCAAACAATGAGCGAAAATGTAAAGGTGGACACGTGATATACGAGGAAAGCCTTTGATCAATCTAGATCGCCGGCATAAAACCTCGGGAGCTGACAATCGCAGCTGCCTTGTTCTTCTATTGCTTCAAAAATCAGGATACAGTGCAGGATGTGGTGCGGATCGACTAGGTGTTACAATGTAATTTGAATACAAGTGTTGTGTGTAGTGTTTGCGATGAGCTAGAGAGAAAGTGTTAGAAAATGTGTGAGTTGAGTTCCATAATCTGACCCGCCCCCATCTATTTATAGTAAAATAAACGTAACTAACTATCCTACATAACCGGGATCCACCGAATATTCCTTAGTTGAACGTTGTAGAGCTGGTCTTTCGGGCTCAACGTCTCTCCTTTAACAAATACGTCCGAGTCTTGAGGAGATCAAGTCCACTTGACCGTTGGCAAGTCCCAGTCTTTCACCTGCACGTGATTAATTCAATGTACCTCAGGATATCACCCAGGATGTTAGCAATGTCCCCGTCCAGTATCCTGATCATAGATAAACAATAAAAAGCAAGATATAGTTCAAGATATGTATGCTTAGAAAATGAGCCATAACAATTGTCCCCAAATATATCGGTTGGTATACCAATCCAACGGATATATTTCAAAAATCTTATCCCATAATTCAAGGCATTCAAAATGAAGCGACGGTCGAGATCACATCGTAACCTCCAACACGCTTTTTACTCAATGGAGATCCATAATGCCCCTATATCTTCTCTCTTCTTGTTTGAAAAGCAGATATCTTCAACAGAGCCTTCAGGTAATTCTCCATTTCTCATTTACTCTCTATCAACTTTCATCGCTTTACTCGTAATGGATGCCGAAACCTTCACCTAGCAAAATCTCCTCAAAAATCCCGAAAAGGAGGTCTGTGCTTTTGACAATGCAGACATTGCGGCTTTGAGAGCTTCCGACGCTTTCCCTGATAATACGGTCTTTAGACCGTTCGATCGGTCAATTCGATCGGACGTTTCTTCCACTGAATGGGTTTGCTTCCCAGCATATCCTTTTTCGCTAGGTCTTCGATACCCTTTTCCCGAATTCATGATGTAATTCTTCCGAACCACCGGCATCTCTTTTGCTCAAACCATGCCCATGGTTTGGAGAGTATTAATTGTACTTAACCAAATCAAAAACCTTCATTGCCCCGATCTTTGCATCGAGGATTTGCCTATTGCTTATCGCCTCCGATCCCATGGCTCTAGCCGGTTTTTGCTTTTCTCGACCTCTAGCAAACCCCTTATTCTTAAAGCCACAAAAAACGAAGACGGATGGCAACGCAAGTTTTTCTTTGTCAAACGAGACTCCATTGCTGAGGGTGCCAACCTTCCGGTGGAGTGGTTAACCACCGGTAGGGTCATAAATACTCTCATGGACCGTTTGGTTTTTCTCTCCTACTAATATCCCTCTTTTTGATCCTTATGCAGTGAACTTCAAGGAAGTAGCTCCCCCTACCGCTGAATCAGAAGAAAGAATCTACACTGTTTACCGATTACCTGCAATAGACAGGACTTTCACCACACACGTCCCGAGTTCCAGTCAATACTCGTCATCTGAAATGTCTGGTAAGGATTACTTTCAAAATAATTAGTCAAAACAGTATAATAAAATAAAGAGTAATAATGATGTGAAACTTTTCCCTTTATGCAGCACCGGCCAAGATCCCTGAAGTCTTTGACCTCGATGAATTGGACAGTTATTCTGATCAGATTCAGGTCAAGAAGGAACCTAGTCCCAAGGCCACAGCCTCATCCAAACCCAGCAGTTCCAAAGCCATCATTATTCCCAAACCTTCACCGGCTACCAAGCCCCAGAGTTCAAGTTCCCGCAAAAGGAAAGAGCCTGATTCCCCTGTCATTTTTGACACATTTCCTTATGAGAAGCACGGGTTCATTGAAGCTAGCGGGTTTATGACTTCCTTTCTTAACCAGGTTAGTATTCTCATATCACATCCTGCGGCTTACATTATTTACAAAGATTTATCAATATTAATACCTGTCCTCTTACCTTTGTAGGGTCATGAGCGTCTGGTTCACCTATATCAAGAATCCTGCAAGCTTAACAAGACGCTTGAAACCAAGCTAAAGGAAGCAGAAATCACAATCTTCGACCGAGGCATGATTGCAGCCGCCAAATCTCGTCATTACGAGCAGAAATTTAAAGCTATGATTCAAGAACACCAAACTGCTCTCAACAAAGCTACTCTTCAAGCCCAGGCCGATCTTGAAGCTGCCCATGTGCAACATGAACGGGATACGGTCAGCTACCGGGAAAGCCTCAAGAGTTCCGTCGTCATTTCTCTCCTCCAAGCCAGATTGAAGATGGCCCATGAAGCCAAAACATTAGGTTTTGAATGCCCTTCTTGGGATGTTGGTGCTTGGGAGACCAAGCTAAAGAACCTCGGCGGCACTTCTTCCAAATCAGCTGTCGAAGAATCTTCCAAAGCAGTTGAAAAAGCAACCGATGCTGAGAAGGATGCTGAGGCGGATCCCAAGACGGATGCTGCTGAAATCACTATGGACGAAGAAGGCACTACCCCCTAGAGCTTATTTCCTTTAAATCATTTGAACAATTTTATGTCCTATGAACAATTTTTATTTCTGCATCAAAACAATTTGATATCCAAAGGTGGATGGGTCCTGGGTTTCAGGATGAAACCTTCAGTTATCAACAAGTACTGATTGTTTCAAGTAATTTTATTTTTCATATTTCTCGCTATTATCCTTCGTCTTTCTTAGTACAGATCTTAGTTTTACAAAATTTCGTACAATTATCTTTCAAAAATATCCTGATTAATATGCTCAACAATATATTATAAAAACTGTTATTAGATAGGACTTCTAAACATTCCTCCAACTTTGGAGAAAGCTTTTTAAAGAGTGAAAAACAGTCCATCTTTCCAAAACCTGTTTTGATAATACTTAAATGATTAAAGTTTCAAACTAGTGTTAGTTTCGAATATCCCAATCAAATATCCTGAGAAGTATTTTGAAAATATATTTTGAGAACATATCAGGACATTTAATCTTTTACCAAACATAGTATTATCAAAAACTTAAACGATATTTACAAAGGAAAGATCATACCAGGAATAGGGTATAAACCTATTACCAAACTTCAATCCCTTTGCAACTCTTCCAATAAAGATGTCCCCTGTCTGAGACACTTAGTGTATGAGTTCTGAACCTTATCATTTGAGCTTTACATCATTGCCTTGGTAGGAATGTCCCATGTGTACAATGTCTTCAAATACTTAGAAATCTTCTGAATGTCAGTTTCTATTGTATAGGCAATTTTTTCATGTCACAGGGGTAACACCCAAGAATGTACTGGAGATAAATTCCTTGTATCCTGGGGAAAATCCCAAATTTTCATGCGCTACAGGCGGGAGTGTATAAACTCCAAGACTTAGAAAGGTGAAAACCTTTAAACCTTAGAGAGTATGAAAATACCCTTTCGTGAGAGAGGGTGATCAATCCTCATATACCTTTAGGATTCAGAATATAGCCAACAGTAACGAAATTATCAGCCACTTTTACATGGACTGGTCCCGCCACCTTGAACTATCCCTGAATAACTTGCGCTCCAGGCGGGGTGTTTAAACCCAATTCGGAAGAAAGGTGAATACCTTTAAACCTGTGAAGGGATCAGGATCCCTTATACATGAGAGAGGGGGCCAATCCTCTAATCATACAAAGTATCTTGAGTGAGCATCCTGGAGCTATATCCTGGAGCATATACTACAAAACATCCTTAAACTAAGGTGGGTGTTAGCTTGGCTAACACCCCTCCGATTCTTAAGTTAGTATTGGGTTTCAAAGAATAAATTAAACCAAACATATTTAAAAAAGATAGAATTCATATCATCCTGAGTTAGAAATTGAATTCTAAACTCACTTGAAAAAAAGCTTAAGGTGTATAGCATTCCAAGATCTCGGTAGCATATCCCTTTCCATATTCTTGAGTCTATATGCTCCTTTCCCTGCTTCTGATTCAACTTCATATGGTCCTTCCCATTTTGGAGCTAACTTGCCATCGGCAGGATTAGTAGTATTCTGAAAAGCCTTTCTCAACACCCAATCTCCAACCTTAAATCTTCTGGTCCTAATACTCTTGTTATATGCTCTGGATATTCTTTGTTGATATGCTGCCATCCTTAGCCTTGCTGCATCCCTCTTTTCATCTATAGTATCTAAATCCTGACACAAGGCTTCAGGATTCTGTTCAGGATCCCGTAGGATAGATCTTGCAGTAGGTATTACCATTTCCGTTGGAATCATTGCTTCTGCTCCAGATACCAAGGAAAATGGGGTTTGGTCTGTTGCGTTCTTTACCGTTGTCCTATCAGCCCACAAAACAAAGGGTAATTCTTCTGCCCATCTTCCTTTTTTGGCTCCAAGCCTCTTCTTTAAGTTATTGACAATTATCTTGTTTGAGGATTCTGCTTGTCCATTCGCTTGAGGATGCACCGGAGTAGATGTTATCATTTTGATTCCCCAACTTTTGCAAAAGTCAGTAGTTCTTTTGCTTATAAACTGAGAACCATTGTCACAGATTATCTCGACTGGTACTCCAAACCTGGTCAGGATATTTCTCTTTATGAAGGATACTACTTCTTGATCTCTAACTTGAACAAATGCTTCTGCTTCAACCCACTTGGAGAAATAATCCGTCATTGCCAACATGAAAACCTTTCCTCCTGGAGCTTTCGGAAGCTTTCCCACTATATCCATACCCCACTTCATAAACGGCCAAGGGGAAACAATAGGATACAGCGGTTCAGCAGGATGATGTAATATGTTACTATGTCTTTGACATGCGTCACATCTTCAAGCATATTCTGCGGCATCTTTTCTCATTGTCGGCCAATAATATCTTGTCCTTAATACTTTTGAGAATAATGACCTGCCCCCAGTATGGTTACCACAATCCCCTTCATGTATATCCTGAAGTACTTCTTTGGCTTCAGGATCCTCCAAGCACCTCAAATACGGTCCTGCAAGAGATTTCTTGTATAAAACATTATTTATAATAGTGAATCATGATACCTTCATCCTAAATGCCTTAGGATTTTCATTTTCGGGGATGTATCCTTCCTTGAGATATCTCATGATTGGAGCCGTCCAAGATTCAGGATCCTCTTCAGGATACTCTGCTCCAGGATCCTGAATACCCGCTACTTCTTTATCCCGAGGATTCGTTGCAGGATACAAGACATGTATTATTGGTATTTGGGTTCCTTCTGGTATCCTGATCGATGATCCCAGATTTGCTAAGGCATCTACTTCAGCATTATCCTCCCTTGGTACCTGTTCAAGTGTAAAAACATCGAAATATCCTGCTAATTTTTTGAGAATATCAAGGTACTCGATTAATTTCTCACCCTTAACTGCATAGGATCCATTAAAATGGTTAGTAATTAACAAGGAGTCAACATATACTCGCAAATTCTTGATACTCATACTCTTAGCCAATTCTAATCCTGCAATTAAAGCTTCATATTCTGCCTCATTATTAGTAGCAGGAAATTCACACCTAATGGCCTGGGGTAATATGTCCCCCTGTGGCGATTTTAGTAGTATACCTAAACCTACACCTCTTATATTGGATGCACCATCAGTATATAATGTCCAGGATCCTGAAGATTCTCCTAACTGTTGAACTTCTAGGTCTACCTCATCCTGAATATCACTACTGAAATCAGCCACAAAGTCAGCTAAAGCCTGAGACTTTATGGCATTTCTAGGTTCATATACTAAATCATAAGCACTTAACTTTACTGACCACTTGGCCATCCTGCCTGACATCTCTGGTTTCCTAAGCACATTTTTTACAGGATAATTCGTTTTAACATGGATCCTATGTGTCTCAAAATAATGTCTAAGCTTTGTCGATGCCATGACTAGAGCTAATATCAATTTTTCTAAATGAGAATACCTAGTTTCAGCATCTAACAAACTTTTACTAACATAATATACAGGATATTGCTGACCTTCATGGTCTTTTATAAGAACGGCACTTACAGCATTCCCTGATACAACGAGGTATAGGGATAGTGGTTCACCATTTTCAGGCTTCATCAATAGAGGTGCGATTCAGAGATATTGCTTCAAATCTTGCAAGGCTGCTTCATGCTTTGCTCCCCATTCAAATTTCTTATTCTTCTTGAGGATATCATAGAATTCCTTGCATTTTTCCGAGGATCTTGAAATAAATCTATTCAAAGCTGCTACTCGGCCTGTCAACCTTTGTACGTCCTTCATATTTGAGGGTGATTTTATATCCAGGATAGCTTTGATATGCTCTGGGCTTGCTTCTATCCCCGTTTTTGTCACCATATATCCAAGAAACTTTCCTGCCCCCACTCCGAAATGGCACTTAGCAGGATTCAGCTTCATGTTGTATTGATCCAGGATATCAAATGCTCCCTTGATATCCTGGAGATGATCCTCAGCTCTTTTAGATTTTACCACCATAACGTCAATATATACCTCCATGGTGTCCCCCAGCTTATCTTTGAACATCATGTTTACCAATCTCTGGTATGTTGCACCTGCATTTTTCAAACTGAAAGGCATAGAAGTATAGCAATATATACCTGTTGGTGTCATGAAAGAAGTATCCTCCTGATCCGAAGGCTCCATTTGAATCTGCTGAAATCCTGAGGATACGTCCATGAATGTTAACATTTCATGTCCAGCAGTAGCATCTACCATTGCATCGATATGATGGAGAGGAAATGGATCTTTAGGACAAGCCTTGTTCAAGTCCGTGTAGTCTACACAGACTCTCCATTTCCCGTTTTTCTTCTGTACCACAACTACGTTTGCTAGCCATCTTGGAAACTTAACTTCTCTGATCATCCTGGAGTTCAACAATCTTTCAACTTCCTCTTGGATAATCGCGTTCCGCTCAGGAGCGAATTTTCTTCTTCTTTGCTGAACAGGCTTGAATGATTTGTCAATTCCAAGCTTGTGATTGATAATGTCTTTGGATATGCCTGTCATATCCTCATGCTTCCATGCAAACGTTGACATCCTGCATTTCAAGAAGTTAGTTAATTGCTCTTCAATATCCTGAGGGATATTGGTTCCTACGAGCACCGAGATATCAGGATTATCCTGGTCCAGGATAATTTTCTTCACATCCTGCTCCGAATCCTTCTCGATATCCCGGGCCCGCATCTTTAATTGCTATGCTGTACTAGGCTTAGTTGAGGATTTCATTGAGGATGAGTAGCATTCCTTCGCTTCCTGCTGATCACTTTCAACCTTGACAACTCCCCAAGGGGTAGGGATCTTGATGCATTGGTGATGTGTTGATGGCACAGCCTTCATATCGTGAATCCATGGTCTTCCCAGTATGATGTTATAGCAGGATAAGGAGTCCATCACACAGAAGCGTTGTATTGAGTTGACCCCTTCAACATATACTGGTAACTTTATCTCCCCTACGGTATTCCTAGCTTCTCCACTGAAACCAACGAGCACAGTGGACTTCGAAGTGATATCCATCGGAGATACATTCATCCTCTTCAATGTTTCCAGCTGAATTATGTTGACAGAACTACCGTTGTCTACCAGTATCCTGCGTACAAAATGGTTAGCCACATATAACGTTATTACTAAAGCATCATGGTGAGGATCCTGAACAGTATCCCTGTCATCACTATCGAAAGTGATCACTTTATCAGTTGTGAGGGTAGTCATCCTGACTAGTCTGTCTCCCCTCTCGCTCTTAGCTTCCTTTGCATGTCTCTTGGCTGCCGAATACGAAGTCCCACAAATGTCGGATCCTCCTGAAATAAAGTTAATTATCTTGGCATCTGCTGGGGGTGATGCTGCTCGTTCAGGATCCTTCTCGGGATCCTGCCCTTTATTCTTCTTTTTTCCCAGCAAGTCCTTCAGATACCCATTGCTTAACAGGTAACTTATCTCTTTCCTCAAAGCAATGCAATCCTCGGTCATATGTCCGAAGTCTTCATGGAAGGCACACCATTTGGATTTATCCTTCCAATCAGCTTTCTGCTGGTTCTTTCGAGGCCACCTATCTTTGTCCCCTAGGCCCTGCATAGCATACATTAATTCAGGTATATTAACAGAAAAGCAGTATTCAGATAAGTCAGGATATTCTTCAGGATCCTCGTCTTCAACAGCATTCACTTTCTTGTTATCATTTCTGCCATATGGCCTGGAGCGATATGGCTTATATGAGGTTTCTGATTTCCTGTTAGTTGATTCATAGGTTGAGGTAGAATTCATCCTCTCCTGCATCTTCTTGTCATCTTCCAGACGGATATATCTCAAAGCCCTGTTACGAGCTTCGTCGAGATTCCTGCAGGGATTCATTACAAGATCCTGATAAAACTGAGAATCCTTTTGCAACCCCGTCTTAAAAGCTTGCACAGCTGTTGCAACACCAAGATGTGGGATATCCAAGGATTCTCGACTGAATTTGTTCACATAATCCCTCAAGGATTCCTGAGGCCCTTGAGTTATCCTGTAAAGATCACTGGTTAGTTTCTCGAAACTCCGACTACAAGAAAATTGACTGTTAAATAAATTAACCAAATGAGCAAACGAAGTAATTGAGTGAGGAGGGACGTTTAACAGCCATTTTAAGGTTGATCCTGTCAGGGTAGAACCAAATCCCTTGCACAAGCATGTTTCCTTGAGCTCCGGAGGGATAGGGTTAATCTCCATTCTTTCCCTATACTGGGCAATATGCTCTTCAGGATCCGTAGTCCCATCATACAGCTTCATGTTGGGAGTCTGAAATCTTTTTGGGATTTCAGCATCACAGATGGGATATGCAAAGCGGGATATCCTGTGGCTGTCTTGGGACACTTCCGGAATTGGCTGGACCACTCCAGGTACACTGGATATCATGTCCTTCAATTTTTGGAGCTCCCTGGTGAATGTTGACGTCATACCTGCATCCTGCAAAGAGCCATTGTTGTTAGTAGCAAGAATATTATTATTTGACACATTACCGTTCTGAGGATTTTGGCCATATCCTGAAGCATATCCTGAACTTCTCACAGTCGATATCCTGACCGAAGAGGGTATCTCAGGGGTATGATTCTGAGAATGGCTTGGGACGATATTCCCCCTATTATCCTCAGTGTAAACTGCGGAACTGAAGTTCAAAGCCCTGGGCTGTATAGGAGTGACAGTTTCTTCAACAGGTCTGCTCGAGCTAGCTTTTAAGAGTTGTATTTCTCTTAGCAGCATTTGGTTAGTCTCCTGTTGCTGCCTCATTTGTTCCTGCACACTTCCAAATAAAGTCAAAATTTCATCATTAGAGGCTAAAACGGGAGCAGATCCCTGTACACTCCGAGTAGGAATAACATCTTGAGATTGTGAAGAAAACGGCATCCTTGGAGGAGGTGGTGGAAGCACCGAACCGGTAGTAGCAGAGGTTGTAGCAGACATAATAGAGTAGCTCATGTTTGATCTTGAGGCCAATGTAAACAATGTGGCAAAAAGTTTTGAAAATAGAAAACCGATTAACGATTTTACAAAGATTTTTAGTAAAAGTAGCACCACTTGCCCCACGGTGGGCGCCAAATTGTTTTGGTCAATAATTACCTAAGAAATTAAGTGATCAAATTAGTTAAGTGAGGTTGTGTGCTAGAAATATGTATGAAAAATGTGTTAACAAAATTAGATATGAAAACAGTTTCAGGATACGGCTCAGGATATAGAGCTGTATCTATGATCAAACAATGAGCGAAAATGTAAAGGTGGACACGTGATGTACGAGGAAAGCCCTTGATCAATCTAGATCGCCGGCATAAAACCTCGGGAGCTGACAATCGCAGCTGCCTTGTTCTTCTATTGCTTCAAAAATCAGGATACAGTGCAGGATGTGGTGCGGATCGACTAGGTGTTACAATGTAATTTGAATTCAAGTGTTGTGTGTAGTGTTTGCGATGAGCTAGAGAGAAAGTGTTCGAAAATGTGTGAGTTGAGTTCGTTAATCTGATCCGCCCCCATCTATTTATAGTAAACCAAACGTAACTAACTATCCTACATAACCGGGATCCACTGAATATTCCTTAGTTGAACGTTGTAGAGCTGGTCTTTCGGGCTCAACGTCTCTCCTTTAACAAATACGTCCGAGTCTTGAGGAGATCAAGTCCACTTGACCGTTGGCAAGTCCCAGTCTTTCACCTGCACGTGATTAATTCAATGTACCTCAGGATATCACCCAGGATGTTAGCAATGTCCCCGTCCAGTATCCTGATCATAGATAAACAATAAAAAGCAGGATATAGTTTAAGATATGTATGCTTAGAAAATGAGCCATAACAGATATCATTTCTAAACTTCCTCCACCTACCTCGGTTAGAGCAATCAGAAGTTTCCTAGGTCATGCAGGGTTCTACAGGCGATTCATTAAAGACTTTTCAAAAATCGCAAGACCTATGACCCGTTTGTTAGAGAAAGATGCTCCGTTTGTCTTTTCAAACGATTGTATGAAAGCTTTCAAGCAGCTGAAACAAAAGCTTATCTAAGCCCCAATTTTAGTTGCACCAGATTGGACGTTGCCATTCGAGATAATGTGCGATGCAAGCGATTATGCAATAGGAGCAGTGTTAGGAAAACGAAGGGAGAAGCATTTTCACCCAATATATTATGCCAGCAAAACTCTACATGATGCTCAGGAAAATTATACGACTACAGAGAAAGAGCTTTTGGCAATAGTATATGCGTTCGATAAATTCAGATCGTACCTTGTGTTGTCTAAAACAATTGTGTACACGGATCATGCGGCAATTAAATACCTTTTTAGCAAACAAGATGCAAAACCGCGTCTTATTCGATGGATCTTGTTATTACAAGAATTTGAC
This sequence comes from Helianthus tuberosus, assembly GCA_030545235.1. Lineage (NCBI taxonomy): Eukaryota > Viridiplantae > Streptophyta > Magnoliopsida > Asterales > Asteraceae > Helianthus > Helianthus tuberosus. The sequence continues at coordinate 65,963,679 of CM060427.1, read as the reverse complement.
ATAGAGATCCAAGATAAAAGGGGAGCTTTAAATGTTGCAGCCGATCATCTCTCAAGGCTTGAGCATGGCAATTCAGATAATTCAGTGGAGGAGCAAATAAATGAAAATTTCCCTCACGAATTTCTTTTGAATATCGAGATGAATAACGAGTCACCATGGTTCGCCGATTATGCAAACTACCTCGCATGTGGAATCCTTATCAAAGGATTATCATATCAACAAAAGAAGAAGTTCTTTGCAGATCTGAAGTATTACATCTGGGACAAACCATACTTGTTTAGGATCGGAACCGATCAAGTTATCCGAAGGTGTGTATTTGGAGAGGAGGCAGCTAGCATTCTTCGTCACTGTCACGAGGGACCAACCGGAGGACATCATGGAGCAAACTACACTACAAAGAAAGTGTTAGACTCTGGATTCTACTGGCCCACAATTTTTCATGATGCGTATGAATGTGTTAGAGTATGTGATGCTTGTCAGAGAGCAATGAATATCTCGGCACGCAATGAGATGCCTCAACATTGGATTCAAGTGTGTGAAGTCTTCGACATCTGGGGGATAGACTTCATGGGACCATTTCCCCCCTCACGAGGTAATAAATATATCCTGGTTGTAGTTGATTACGTATCAAAATGGGCGGAGGCACAAGCTTTACCCACCAATGATGCCAGGTCAGTCGTGAGATTTCTGAAAAGTTTGTTTGCCAGGTTTGGTGCCCGAAAGGCACTTATCAGTGACAGAGAGACTCATTTTTGCAACATTCAGCTTGAAAAAGCTTTGTCCCGTTATGGTGTTCATCACCGTATTTCCACGCCCTATCATCCACAGACAAGTGGGCAAGTAGAAGTTACAAACCGTGGGCTAAAACAAATTCTTGAACGGTCTGTAGGTATAAACCGTAAAGAATGGTCGGACAAAGTAGACGAAGCACTGTGGGCTTTTCCTATTGGGACCACTCCCTTTAGACTTGTATACGGAAAGACATGCCATTTACCAGTGGAATTAGAGCATAAAGCGATGTGGGCACTTAAAACAGCAAATTTGGACTTAAAAATTGGAGGTGAAGCCCGGTTTCTCCAGATTCATGAATTGGAAGAATTACGACAACAAGCTTATGAGAGTTCCATCTTGTATAAGGAACGAACCAAAATATTGCACAATAGATGCTTTGAAGGACCAAAAAGAATTCCAAGCGGGCGATCTAGTTCTTTTGTACAATTCACGATTGCGTTTATTTCCAGGAAAGCTTCATTCACGTTGGACAGGCCCATACACTGTGAAAAAGGTATATCCATATGGAGCTGTTTCAATTGAGGAGAAGAATGGAAATATATTCAAGGTGAATGGTCATAGATTAAAACTGTAGCAAGAATGTCTTTTGACATTTTAGGGGTAATATCGTAATTTTTGATGTTTTTGTAGTTTTAGTGTAATTTAGATGTGTTTGATAGATCACGATAATTTACACAAGTTTTAGATATACCGTAAGAAGATTCTATGTATAGAAAAGGTTAAAACTGTTTGCGTATCGAAAAATGGCGAAAACCGACGAAAACGAGTGCTGAAACGAAATTCTGCAGAAAAAACTGATCTGCAGCAAAAGGAACGGTCGTTCCACCCATAGCACGCCCGTGCGTTTTCGACAAACACATGGAACGAGCAAGTTGCACCATGGTGCGATGCCGACATCGTTGGTCAGGATATGAAAAATGCAGGCGACGCACGCCCGTGCGACACGTGGCACGCCCGTGCGAGGCCCAAGGGCAGTTTGGTCATTTTCACCCTATAAAAACCCCGAACCTGCACCTAACCCCCCATTCGCGACACAGACCTGCCCAACCCGTTCCAGACCGATTCTCATCAATTTTCGCACGATCTATTCGCACGGTTTCGACCTAATCTTCGCACGGTATGTTAATTGTTGTCGATTTCTTGGTCTATCTTAGTTTTAATCAGATTCATCCGTGTCTTCATAATGTTCTAGGGTTTTCTTTATAAATCTCAAATAAAACCCTAATCTTTGTTAGAATCGAACAAATCGTGAACAACCGTAGGCAAATCAGACCCCCGTGTGTGTGAAAAACTTGTTGATTTACACAAAATCTGAAAAATCAAAATTCAGGGGTCGGATTCTGCAGAAACGGTGACGCACGGTCGTTTCCCATATGGCACGATCGTGTGATGTCGGTTGTTCTTGATAATCTGCTTTATACTCGGAACTGCACGGTTGTTTTAATCATCGCACGCCGTGCGATCTCGACAATTTTCGGAAACATGTGCCTGATCTCGGCGACGCACGGTCGTGCGTCCCTTGGCACGCTCGTGCCATACCTGCAGATCAGAATGGACAGAACCTTCGTATCTTAGTTTTTGGCAGTTTTCGGGTCAAATTTTTGCTGTTTTTCTGTTTCTAACATTGTTCCTCATACAGATGAATCACCCGTTCCTACAATTTGACGCGAATAACGCACGAGAGGCCCTTTGTATTCCTAGGAGAGACGCCTTGTGGGCAAGGCGAGGCAGATTTGGGATTCCACGAAGACTAGATTGGGAAGTATTGACTGATTTAAATCAGAGGGACCGTTTACAAGACATGCTTTCTGTACCGTTGGCCCGTCTAGTCAATATTGACCAACCAATCTACCTTGAGCTAGCTATCGAATTTTTCTCAACTTATCAATATGAAAAACCGGTTGCTACTCGAAATCCAAAATTCAGACACAAGCAAAGGATCACATTTAGGTTGGCAGGGAGGTGGAACACATGGTCAGTTGGGCGCTTGGGAAGGAGACTCGGGATTTATACCCGAGCGGATATGGATGATGAGGAATTATTCACCAACACGTTCGATTTTCCAAACAACGCTGTGAGGAATGATTTTTGGGCTGAGATTGCAGAGGGACCTCCTTATGACCTGAGAATGTCAAAAGCCTCGAGATTGAGAGATCCACTCGTGCGAGTTATGCACCATATTTTCAGCCACACCATTTACGGTCGAAAGGACAGTCAAGGTAACTGTCCAACACCAGATTTTCTATATCTTTGGGAGTTGGTTCAAAGACCAAACCTCAACCTAGCGGTGCGAATGGCAGAGTACTTTGTCAATTGCTCTGGCAGGGTACACAACAGTCAGATTTATGGAGGTGAGTATGTCACCCAAATTGCTTTCAATGAAAATTTACTGACTGATGATGTGGTGAATGGTCTTCATCTTGTGACTGAGGGGGAGTATGTTGATATCCAGTCACTGAAAGCTATGAGAATGATTGTAGAAACGGATGCAGGGGAGAGAATGAAAGGTCTAAACAATGAGGTCTGGGACCCGTTACCTCCATTGCCTGGAGATGATGATGATGAAGAGATGGGTGAGCAGCATCAACCACAGACACCGCCACACTCGCCACAACACCAGGCATTCCAACAATGGCCTGAGGGATTACCGCCATACCCAGAGTTCTACCAGCAGTTTCAGAATATGCAGGTATCTCAGGAGGCGATGAGAGCAGATCAGCACGCCATCAGAGCCGAGCAGGAAGCTATACGCGCTTCGCATGATCTTATTAGGGCTGATCAGACTGCTATTAGAGCACAGCAGGACCAGATACTGGCTAGCCAGCAGAACCTGTACAAGGGAGTACAGGATGGTTTTACATATCTCTTTGGGGGGCTTCAGAACGCCTACCCAAACTATTTCGGAGAGCCTCCGTAGTTCCCATTCTGGGATCCATCTGGTCATGGTGGTGCTGGCCCTTCAGGTACTGGAGGATATGGTGGTGGTGGTGATGACGCTGACGAGTAGGTGATGTGTTTGTTTGATTTATTGACACTTTGTTTGTTTGATGGATGGATTGTTTATTTTACTTTTCAGTACTTATGTTTGGTGTGAAACAATTTAAATTTCTGAACATTTGGTTTGTTTAAATTCAGTTATTAGTTTAACTCTTTAAATTTATGTTTGTTTTGAATGTTTGTTATGTGTGAATAATTGTTTTGGTTGATATTGGCTATTTTAGAAAGTGAGATCATTGGCAGGTTCAAGAAATGCACACAGAAATGAGATGATTACAAATCAAAGTCTACTCAAACGAGTCAACTCAAAGGGAGTACATCTTTCCATTTTCACATTATTAGTTTAGTTCCTCATAATTGCTTAACTAATATGTATTTCACATTGGGGACAATGTGAAGTTTAAGTGTGGGGAGGGGTTTAAAAGATTCTTAAACTTTGTTTGTCCTTAATTGCTTTCAATTTTGTACAAATCTAAAATTTTTTTTTATAAAAATTAGAATGTTTATAATTAGTTTTGTACATATTTGATTTATTCTTAACTAATAAGTATATAAATGAGAAAATGTTAAAGTAATTTTTAGAAATAATTTTTTTTTTACAATTATTCATAAATTTGCATCTAAAATACACACCCAATTAGTGAGTTTTGAGCCGTTCTAAAAGCAATAATCATATGCTTTAAACTTCATTTTGTTACGTGTGCCGCATAATAGTATACATTTCAGAACTTATCTTGAATATACTTGTTTAAATCACTAACTGTAAAAATTATATAAAAATGATAGAGGCAATAGGATACAACCATGTGTTTACCTTTCTTGTTAAAAAACCCTTGAAAAAGCAAAAATATTATCCAATAGTAAACCATGTTGAGCCTTTACCTTTCATTTGTATTAACCTATTTAGTGTGAATTCCGGTTTAGTATAATTTTCCTATTATAGGAATTTAGTTTGGTCTTTTACCGGCAGACCGATAAAGAACTGGACATGCATTCATTCGATTTAAATTTGCTTTGCTGCTTACAATTCGCGAAACCAAGCTTACCTTCGGAACTTAGGGAGAAAATATTTCACCAAAGTGAAGAAGTTAGAAAAACGTGGCGACAACAAGAACAAACGCCACCATTTTGTGGGACATCCAAGAGTGCAATGAAAAGAAGAGCAAAACGATACGACAAATGCATTGGATGTGGAAATTGGTCTCACAAAGGAAGATGTAGAAAAAGTCAAACTGAATCCCAACATGAATATACACTTCTAATGAGGGTGGGGGCTATTAGGCACAATGCCGAACGGTCCATTAGAGTTGGAAGTAATGTTCACTACAGGATAAAGGAAGACATACGACACATCAAAGATAAAACAGGTCTTGACAATCTGACCTTAAAAGAGTCACTTGGTTTGTGAATATGTTGGAAAAAAAAGAGTGAATTTACTTTTGTGTGAGGTTTGTTAGGATAATTTGCTAGACCGGATTGAAACACTTCACCCAGTAAATATCCATTCCTACCCATAAACCTTAGCCAAGTTACAACCCACAATAAAAAGTCCTCTTGATTTTTATGATTTTTATGTGTTAAATGATAAAAATGAGATTTCATTACAAGCCTATGTTAATGTTACTATATGACCTGGCTTTTGAGTTATCACAGAAAATTACTAGTGTACAATTCACTAGTTTGCACCAGTGAGCTGAGGGAATTACATTAAAGATGCAAGTAAGTGAATAATTGATGTTAAAAACGCTATTTATTTTTGAAAAATTGCATTAAGTTTTCTCATTGCTATCATTATTAGTTAATTTTAAAACGCTTATGTACATTATTGTGTGTTTAATCTTTCTGTTTTAAATTAATCATTTGTACAGTTGTTTTGCTTAGGGACAAGCAAAAGTTCAAGTGTGGGGAGGTTTGATATACGTTAAAATATACATGTTTTTATTCCCCAAAACACTTCCGTTTTAAGCGTTTTTGACCGAAATCGCAATGTTAAGGACTAAAATCTGTATTTATTCAATTTCAGGTCTTAAACGGAGCATAAAATGAAAATCTGATGAAAACGGACAACTTCCGAAGCATTTCTGATCAAACGGGCCAAAATCAAGAAACTGTCCGGAATGGCACGACCGTGCCATCCGAAGAACGATCGTGCAATTGCTGCACATCCGGATGAACGACCGGTGCAATCACGACAATCATCAAGACACCGAGATCGCACGGACGTGCGCTATCCGAACGGACGTGCGAGACCGACAATATGCAAACCATCCGGAGATGCACATCCGTGCGACCAGCCGTTTCAATTAATTGCCGGAATTGAACGATCGTGCGGCCCATTGAACGCCCGTTCCCTTTATGACGAACCGTTCAACTAACCCAACCACTCCATTGTCGAAACCAAGTGCGATCCACGTAATCAATGACGTCATCGGTATTGCACGACCGTGCAATACGTCGCACGCCCGTGCGATACAAGAAATCTTCCCTATAAATAGCCCATTCGAATCAGAGAAAAATGTTGGGTTTTTCTCCAAGTTTTCGGTCGAAATTCCAGGTCCGAACCAGTTCTGATCAAGCCACTTCGATGCCTCGAGTTCGTGTGAAAGCCTAGTCAATCCACCCCGTCAATTCAGTGCATGTTTATGGTTCGATTCCTTGTTCTTGAACATGTAGTCTAATCATCGTGCATGTTATTGGACTGGTGTATGTTTGTATGTATATAGTAATTGTGAACTTGTTTCTTGAATAATCTTTGTATTGTAATCTAGTTTGTATGAAACTCAAGTACTTGTTTATGTTTGAATCTTCATGATTGTATAATGAATGTTTCATTGATGTTGTGTTCTTGATTATATTTGATTATATTGGGTAATGAATATGTGGTAATTTGGATGTTAACTCTTGATTATTCACTTATTTGTAAATTCTGTTTACACCATGAGACCTAACCCGGAGATTGGTATTACACAATATATGTCTTATTTTGATTAAGAGTGCTTTCCTACACGTAAGGGTTCTAATGAATTATATGGTGTTGATTACATGTTCTTGCATGCGGTTTATGATCCTTGTTCAGTAGTTTTGGTCTGAAATTGCTAACTTGGTAGATTTGTATTCAAGACTTGTAAAGGTGAAATTATTTGTTATATGATCTACATAAATGCTTATCTTTGTGGCTGTATTGTGACCATCGGTATTGCTTTCTTTGATAAGTGAGATTAGAAAACTCTTAACGGATGACTAATCTATCTTTAAAGATTCACATAAATTCAATAGCTCGCTAATGCATGGTTTTAGGTAAGTTAAGATGGGACCTTCGTGTTAACTATCCGAAGAATCATTATGTTAGAAAATTCCTAACGGTGACTAACTGTCTTGCAATTGGAAAATTGATTAAAGTGCTTTGGTGAAATACATGATAGATAACATGTTTAGGTCATTTGTGAAATAAGATATTTGTTATATTTTTATTTTTATTTTCAGTTAATTTAGTTAAACAACAATTCAATCATTTCTTCCTTTGGTAAAATAATAACAAAGATTCAGTACTTATAATATCTTATCTCATCTTTCGTAATTCCTTGGGATGATATCTGGCTCTTACCAATACTTTACTGCATATGTGACGGGATACACTTGTCCTTTCTTGTGTGTGTTTTAATGATAAGGTATAAAAACCATTTTTATAAATAATAAACTTAAAATCGTGCGTAAAATCAACTGTATAAATAACATACATGGCACACCACACATAAATAACAAAATTTCAGCTTTTAGGACATGGGGAGGGCGTCGGCGACGGCCCTTGCATTTACGCGTAGCCAAAAACCTCCGTAGGCAGGAAAATAACGCGTCAGCAAAAATTGAGTTTGTAGACCCCGTCGGCGACGCCCCTAAGGCCGTCGGCGACGGCCTCTAGATATTCCATTTTTCTGCTGTGTTGTTTTCGTCGTCCGTACGCACTAAAACTTGCATAACTTTTGAACCGTTTTGTCACACCCCCAAAATCCACCTGCGGAGTACTACCGCTTGGAGGCGTGACTGACCAGGATCCAGCCACCAATCATATTGAACAGGCATATAAGTAGTTATAAAAATCCAACCAATACAATTGGTGTTCAAACAAAACATAGTTAAGTTGCAAGCGGAAGCATAAGTCTTAAATCAAAACATAAGTTTAATTGTTTCAAAGTTTAACATGGCACACAGTCGTCCATGTCCCACAACGATCCTCCTCCATGCAAGCTCCAGCTAAGAACCTAAGGACCTGCAAAGCATGTAGTAACGAGTCAACAACAAGTTGAGTGAGTTCACGGTTGGGTGTTCGTTTTAAGTAGTTTCGAAAACAGTTTCCTTTAGCTGGCATCCTGCCGTGGGGGTTACCCCATAGTTAAAAAGGCGTGACTTGTTTATTCCCGGTTACTCTGGCAATCCAGCCGTGGGGGCTACCCCGTGTTAGTTATCTGGCATTTCGGCCGTGGGGACTACCCCATGTATACACTAGACTCGTTACCATATCGACTGCTGACTGTAGTCATGTTTATGTGCCCTGAAACTGTCAATGTCTATCATCATTGACGTGCCCCAGATCCATTAGTTCACGCCCGTCCTCTGCGGCACGGTGTGAGGTTTGTCAGACCTAAATAGCGCTATCTAACTAATGACCCGCTCGCCATTGGCCCGGCGATTAAGTCGATATAAAAATGAGGGACTTCGTGATAGAGTTTTGGTCTAGTACGAGTTATCTGTCCGTGAGGACGAGGAATTACATTCCTGAATCATTGTTGTCCTACCCAAGGAGGACGAGGAACCCATGTTCCTTAACCCCAATTCCCGACCCCTGGGAATCCCATGCTTTGTAGAGGGTGTGAACTCACCTTGGTTTGCTCGGTAGGTACACAGAAAAGTCAGTCAAGCGATATTGGGTCAACCGCGTCCTAACATAGTTGTATCACACAAGTCAGGTTCATATCCAAGTTGTGCACATATGTTCTCCACGTATTGTACTCAAGTAACAATCATGGCATACATGTATAAACATGGCAGTTTGCAAATAATGCCTACGGGTTGGACAGTAGTATATAAATAAACAAAGCCCAAGGTCCGGCCCGTCAACTAAGCCCGTAATACAGTAAGTCAGATTCGGTGTATGTGTACGTGGTCCCAAGTCGAGACTAGAGATCTCGAGTCGAGACTGTGCGGTTTCGGGTCATTCATGCATTAGTCGAGACAGGCGGTCTCGAGTCGCAACCGGACTCGCAATCATGGTCTCGGTTCATGCTGTTTTGGTCTCGAGTCGCAACCGGACTCGTAACTGAGATTTCGAGTTGTGCTGTTTTGGTCTCGAGTCGCAACCAGGCGTTTGCGACTCGCAACCTGGGTCGCAATCGGGGATCTCGAGTTGTCATGTGGCGGTTTCGAGTCGAGACAGGAGGTTTCGGTTGGACAACTGCTGATTTCCGACATGTACTATCCAATGAGGTTTTAATTTCATGCAACCATTTTGTACTATCCACTAAACATGTTTCCTTGTCTAAATACTAAACAAAACAGATCAAACAATCAAATTTCAAATATTCAAAGCATGTTCATATCATATTCATCATGTTCTTCATATGTTCATCAAATATTCATATAAACTTTAACCCAACAAGAATCATGATCAACAACCTATCAACACTAATATGCACCCTACGATATCTACACAATGAATCGTCCTAATCGTGCACATACCACAGCCGATTACAAGTATACGGTTTCCATTCATCAATCATTTCAACGTATAACAACATCCAAACCATATAGAACCGATAACACTCCTACATAGTCAAGCATACATTATTCACCTTAACGAAATCGGCACATTAACATATAATCATCATCAACCGAATGTAAACACATAACATAGAACATTTATGCATCGATTTCCTTGAACACTAACTCATCATCAATGTATGCCATCAAAACATCATTTGACCAAACATCATATCATAAATCACTAACCGGTTCAAGAATTAGTGGTGAAAGATGAAGCTTTTCTTGGTGAGCACAAGCTAGTCCGAGAACCCTCTTGCGGTCGGCCGGTTTGAATCCGAGAATGAAGGAGAGGAAATGTTGTGGCTTAGAGTTTTAGTGAGGGAGAATGGAGAGTGTGTGTGTTAGAAGAGTATGTGTGTTATTTGCCCAAAAATGACAAGTGTGGCTATCATGAGGATTATATACTCGTTCTAAGTAGTGCACCCTAATGGGCTTCGGATGAGGTGCACGGCCCAACCGGCCCATATGACACACTGTTCACTCGAGACCACATGGTCTCGAGTCGGGTTCTTGTTGTCTCGGTTCATATACATACTCGCATACATATAATCACAAACATAATCATATAGGTTCACATATATCATTCATTAAATCATCAAATTAGTTAGTCACTTAGCGTTCAAGCGTACAACGAAAGGTTCTAAATCTCGAGTTGTCACATCATCCCCAAGTTGAAAGAAATTTCGTCCCGAAATTTGGTAGGCACTCACTGAGGAAGCTAGTTAAGTTGTATGGTTTTCCCTGTTTTCCTGGGGTGTCACATCCACCCCCCGTTGATCTGGAATTTCGTCCCGAAATTCCGTAGCTTCGGCCTCAGTAGTGGGTGTACTGTTTGCGAACAGTTGGGGATACTTTTGTTTCATTTGATCTTCGCGTTCCCAGGTGAACTCTGGGCCGCGACGTGAGTTCCAACGAACTCGAACGAGAGGTATTCTGGTGCTCTTGAGGACCTTAACATCCCGGTCCGTGATTTCGACTGGTTCCTCGACGAATCGTAACTGTTCGTCGATAGTGAGTTCCTTCAGAGGAACTACGTGGGTCTCATCTGACGGACACTTCTTCAGATTCGACACGTGAAAAAAGTTGTGAACTGCACCGAGTTCCGCTGGTAACTTTAGTCTGTAGGCCACCCTGCCTATTTTCTCAATGACTTCGAAAGGTCCAACGTATCGTGGGTTGAGTTTGTCGTGTTTACCAAAACGAACCACACCCTTCCAGGGTGAAACTTTGAGTAGTACCCGCTCCCCAACCTGGAGCTCAAGCGGTTTCCTGCCCATGTCGGCGTAAACTTTCTGACGTTCGCGAGCTGCCGTTATGCGTTTTCGTATTTGAGCAATTTGTTCGGTCGTGTCTACCACATATTCTGGACCAGTGATCTGACTATCTCCCACCTCTGCCCAGCAAAGAGGTGACCGGCATTTACGTCCGTACAATGCCTCAAATGGAGCAGCTTTAATGCTGGTGTGGTAGCTGTTATTGTACGAGAATTCCACAAGTGGCAGATGCTTTTCCCAGCGGTTGCCAAAGTCGATTACACATGCACGAAGCATGTCTTCTAAGGTTTGAATAGTGCGCTCGGACTGCCCGTCCGTCTGAGGGTGGTACGCTGTGCTCATGTCTAATCGTGAGCCGAAGGATTTGTGCATTGCTTGCCACAGTTCTGAAGTAAAACGCGCATCTCGATCCGAGATAATAGAGGTGGGCACCCCGTGCCTCGAGACAACTTCCTTGAGGTATATTTCTGCAAGAGTGGAGAATTTATCCGTTTCCTTGATAGCCAGGAAGTGTGCAGATTTTGTGAGTCGATCCACGATTACCTAAATAGTATCGTTCCCGCGCTGGGATCTAGGCAGGCCAGTGACAAAATCCATGGAAATTTGCTCCCATTTCCATTGAGGTATCTCTGGTTGTTGGAGTAGGCCTGAGGGTTTCTGGTATTCAGACTTGACTCTTGCACAAGTCAAACACTTGCTGACGTAAGTTGCTATGTGGACCTTCATGCTAGGCCACCAGTACGTAGCCTTGATATCGTGGTACATTTTATCCGAACCAGGATGCACCGAGTAGCGAGACTTGTGTGCTTCGTCCATCACAAGCTCTCGTAGGTTGCCATAGAGTGGGACCCAAACGCGTCCCGTCACGTAGTAAGCACCGTCTTCCTTCTGTTCTAATCATTGTCTTGATCCGCGTAGGGCTTCAGCCCTGACGTTTTCTGGTTTCAGTGCTTCTATCTGAGCAGCTCGTATCTGGGAGGGAAGACTAGAATGGATCGTGAGTTGTAAAGCTCGCACGCGCTTAGGCGCAGTGTCCTTTCGACTAAGGGCGTCAGCCACAACATTGGCTTTGCCCGGGTGATATCTGATTGAGCACTCGTAGTCATTCAGTAGTTCGACCCATCGTCGTTGCCGCATATTCAGTTCTTTCTGCTTGAAGATATGCTCGAGGCTCCTGTGGTTGGTGTAGATGGCGCACTTGGTACCATACAGGTAATGCCGCCATAATTTAAGTGCAAAAACAACAGCTCCCAGCTCTAAATCGTGCGTAGTGTAGTTCTTTTCATGAACTTTAAGTTGGCGTGAGGCGTAGGCTATAACTTTATCTCGTTGCATCAACACGCAACCAAGACCTTGAATTGATGCGTCGCAGTAAACCACAAAGTCGTCTGTGCCTTCTGGCAAGGAAAGGATAGGTGCGCTGCAAAGTCTATCCTTTAAGTGCTGAAATGCTAACTCCTGTGCATTCCCCCAGCGATAAACAACGCCCTTCTGCGTTAGTGAGGTGAGAGGCTGTGCAATCTTAGAAAAATCCTTTATGAATCACCGGTAGTATCCCGCCAAACCCAAGAATTGGCGAATTTCCTTTGGTGTACGAGGTGCAGGCCAGTTCTTAATCGAGTCTATCTTGGATGGATCAACGTGAATCCCATCCTTGTTTACCACGTGGCCTAGGAAATGGACTTCACGAAGCCAGAAGTCGCATTTCGAGAACTTTGCATATAGTTGTTCTGTTCGAAGGAGTTCCAGAATAAGTCGTAGATGTCACTCGTGTTCCTCCTGACTCTTGGAATAGATCAGGATGTCGTCGATGAAGACTATAACGAACTTGTCCAGGTAAGGCTTGCACACTCGGTTCATCAAGTCCATGAAAACCGCAGGTGCGTTTGTCATCCCAAAAGGCATGACCAAAAACTCATAGTGTCCGTAACGTGTTCTAAAAGCTGTCTTGGAGACGTCCTCTTCTCGGACTCTCAGCTGGTGATATCCCGATCTCAAATCAATCTTTGAATAGTAGCTCGACCCTTGCAGCTGGTCGAACAAGTCGTCGATACGCGGTAGAGGATAACGGTTCTTCACCGTCACCTTGTTGAGTTCTCGGTAGTCGATGCACATTCTGAAAGTACGGTCCTTTTTCTTTACAAATAATACTGGAGCTCCCCAGGGCGATGAGCTTGGACGAATAAAACCCTTATCCAGGAGCTCTTGTAGTTGCGTAGAGAGTTCTTTCAACTCTGATGGGGCTAGACGATAAGGTGCACGAGCTATAGGCGCAGCTCCAGGAGCTAGTTCAATCTGAAACTCGACTTGGCGATGAGGCGGAAGACCAGGTAATTCCTCAGGAAATATCTCGGGATAATCGCGTACAACTGGAAAATCTTCTATCTTCTTCTCTTTTTCTGAGGTGTCAGTAATGAGAGCCAAAATGGCAGTGTGGCCTTTTCGTAAGCACTTTTGGGCCTTAAGGAGAGAAATGACGTTCTCAACAGCACTCCTCCTGTCGCCATGAATCATGAGAGGTTCACCATCGGGACCTGGAATGCGGACAACCTTCTCGTTGCAAAGAATCTCTGCTCGGTGTTGGGATAACCAATCCATCCCAATGACAACGTCGAAACTACCCAAGACAATAGGAATGAGGTCGATAGAGAAGGTCTGGTCAGCGAGAATAAGTTTACAACCCTTGACTACGTGTGTGGCTTCTAAACTCTTACCATTTGCTAGCTCTACGGTGTGCTTGTTGTTCAAAGGGGTTGGAATACGCTTAAGCATTCGACTAACTTCTAGTGACATGTAGCTAGTATCGGCACCCGAATCAAATAAAACTGAAACATAAAAGTCGTCGAGAAGGAACTTACCCGCCACGACATTGGGGTCATTCCTCGCTTCACCTTGGCCAATCACAAACACCCGCCCCCTGGCGCCATTGTTGTTGTTGTTCCCATTGTTACCATTCCCCTGATTGTTGTTATTGTTGTTGTTGTTGTTCTGGTTCCTGTTCAGTTGGGGACAATCTCTCTTGAAGTGGCCCTCAGCTCCACACTGAAAGCACCCTTTGTTATCACCTTGCTGTTGCTGCTGGCGTTGATTCTGTTGAGCTTGCTGACGATTCTGATTGGCGGGGTATAAGCTCCTGCAATCCTTTGCAGCGTGACCAGGCTTGTTGCACCGATGACAGTTGCCCCTGGTGCATGGCCCGCTGTGGTGCAGGCTGCAGCGATTGCATTTGGGGTGATTTCCTTTGTACCCACCATGGCCTTGACCACCAGACGATTGCTGATTAGGGCTCTTGTAGTCATCAGTCTTTCTCTGCTGAGACTGGGACTGAATAGAAGTCGAACCCTTACTTGAAGTTCCATCCCATTTCCGTTTGTTGTCACTAGAGGTACCAGAAGTAGTTGCAACACCTATGCGTTTTGGTAACTTGTTCTGCTCCACCGCTTGATCCGTGAGACGGTGAGCCAACTGAACAGTTTGCTGGTAGGTGGCGAGGTTCGCTGAAGTCACATGACTTTGGATTTCTGGCACTAAGCCCTGAAGAAATAGTTCGATGCGTTTGATGGGAGGATCCACCATAGTAGGGCACAGAATTGCCAGTTCGTTCGACCTTTTCACATAAGCTTCAATTTCGGACCCCGTCATCTTGAGGTTGAAGAACTCCACTTCCAGTTTGTGAATCTCATCACGACTGCAGTATTCCTCCTTGATCATTTCCTTAAAATTCTCCCATGGGGTGGCGTTGGCAGCAACCAACCCCAACATTTGAACCTGAGCGTTCCACCATGTGAGAGCTAAACCCTCGAGAGTACCGGTAGCATACTTCACTCTGCGCGCCTCAGGGCATTCGCACATTTCGAACACAGATTCTAGCTTCTCAAACCAGTGTAGGAGACCTACTGCTCCTTCAGTGCCGCTAAAAGTAGTTGGTCGGCAGTCCATGAAAGTCTTAAAAGTGCACACGGGTGGCTGAACATGCTGACCTATCGTGGGTGAAAGAAAAGACAGAGTTTAACACAAAGGTTGGTTCACGAGAGTAGGATCCTAAAGATCCTAGAATGAGTTCGGACTGCAGGATATACCTCCTGCGTGTGCAGCTGCAAGTGCTGCGGCAACTCGTTCGTTGATCAGAGCCGTCAACTGGGCTTGTGTCAGGTTAACGCGTCCAGACATGATCTTCATATCAAGAAGAACGTGAGTGAGAGGGGTTTCGCGAAAGTACGACGATAAAATAGAGTAAGCACGCACGTGTTCAAGCAACAGTAGTTATACTAACCAAGCATACCATAAGCAATGTACTATGTAACTAACAAGTAGGCAATATTCACAGACCATATCACCTAGAATGTCGAGCCTTGCATGTGGAGTGAAGCGTCGTTGTGGACCGTTGAGCACTGTACAGGTTATAGTCTGGTTTTAACAAAAACGTTTTTCCCTTTATTAAAACCAAGTTCTCTATAACCAATGGCTCTGATACCAATCTGTCACACCCCAAAAATCCACCTGCGGAGTACTACCGCTTGGAGGCGTGACTGACCAGGATCCAGCCACCAATCATATTGAACAGGCATATAAGTAGTTATAAAAATCCAACCAATACAATTGGTGTTCAAACAAAACATAGTTAAGTTGCAAGCGGAAGCATAAGTCTTAAATCAAAACATAAGTTTAATTGTTTCAAAGTTTAACATGGCACACAGTCGTCCATGTCCCACAACGATCCTCCTCCATGCAAGCTCCAACTAAGAACCTAAGGACCTGCAAAGCATGTAGTAACGAGTCAACAACAAGTTGAGTGAGTTCACGGTTGGGTGTTCGTTTTAAGTAGTTTCGAAAACAGTTTCCTTTAGCTGGCATCCTGCCGTGGGGGTTACCCCATAGTTAAAAAGGTGTGACTTGTTTATTCCCGGTTACTCTGGCAATCCAGCCGTGGGGGCTACCCCGTGTTAGTTATCTGGCATTTCGGCCATGGGGACTACCCCATGTATACACTAGACTCGTTACCATATCGACTGCTGACTGTAGTCATGTTTATGTGCCCTGAAACTGTCAATGTCTATCATCATTGACGTGCCCCAGATCCATTAGTTCACGCCCGTCCTCTGCGGCACGGTGTGAGGTTTGTCAGACCTAAATAGCGCTATCTAACTAATGACCCGCTCGCCATTGGCCCGGCGATTAAGTCGATATAAAAATGAGGGACTTCATGATAGAGTTTTGGTCT
The DNA here is from genome assembly GCA_030545235.1 of Helianthus tuberosus. Classification (NCBI taxonomy): domain Eukaryota; kingdom Viridiplantae; phylum Streptophyta; class Magnoliopsida; order Asterales; family Asteraceae; genus Helianthus; species Helianthus tuberosus. The sequence goes on along the minus strand of CM060427.1, from coordinate 65,947,578 downwards.
AGTACGAGTTATCTGTCCGTGAGGACGAGGAATTACATTCCTGAATCATTGCTGTCCTACCCAAGGAGGACGAGGAACCCATGTTCCTTAACCCCAATTCCCGACCCCTGGGAATCCCATGCTTTGTAGAGGGTGTGAACTCACCTTGGTTTGCTCGGTAGGTACACAGAAAAGTCAGTCAAGCGATATTGGGTCAACCGCGTCCTAACATAGTTGTATCACACAAGTCAGGTTCGTATCCAAGTTGTGCACGTATGTTCTCCACGTATTGTACTCAAGTAATAATCATGGCATACATGTATAAACATGGCAGTTTGCAAATAATGCCTACGGGTTGAACAATAGTATATAAATAAACAAAGCCCAAGGTCCGGCCCGTCAACTAAGCCCGTAATACAGTAAGTCTGATTCGGTGTATGTGTATGTGGTCCCAAGTCGAGACTAGAGATCTCGAGTCGAGACTGTGCGGTTTCGAGTCATTCATGCATTAGTCGAGACAGGCGGTCTCGAGTCGCAACCGGACTCGCAATCATGGTCTCGGTTCATGCTGTTTTGGTCTCGAGTCGCAACCGGACTCGTAACTGAGATTTCGAGTTGTGCTGTTTTGGTCTCGAGTCGCAACCAGGCGTTTGCGACTCGCAACCTGGGTCGCAATCGGGGATCTCGAGTTGTCATGTGGCGGTTTCGAGTCGAGACAGGAGGTTTCGGTTGGACAACTGCTGATTTCCGACATGTACTATCCAATGAGGTTTTAATTTCATGCAACCATTTTGTACTATCCACTAAACATGTTTCCTTGTCTAAATACTAAACAAAACAGATCAAACAATCAAATTTCAAATATTCAAAGCATGTTCATATCATATTCATCATGTTCTTCATATGTTCATCAAATATTCATATAAACTTTAACCCAACAAGAATCATGATCAACAACCTATCAACACTAATATGCACCCTAGGATATCTACACAATGAATCGTCCTAATCGTGCACATACCACAGCCGATTACAAGTATACGGTTTCCATTCATCAATCATTTCAACGTATAACAACATCCAAACCATATAGAACCGATAACACTCCTACATAGTCAAGCATACATTATTCACCTTAACGAAATCGGCACATTAACATATAATCATCATCAACCGAATGTAAACACATAACATAGAACATTTATGCATCGATTTCCTTGAACACTAACTCATCATCAATGTATGCCATCAAAACATCATTTGACCAAACATCATATCATAAATCACTAACCGGTTCAAGAATTAGTGGTGAAAGATGAAGCTTTTCTTGGTGAGCACAAGCTAGTCCGAGAACCCTCTTGCGGTCGGCCGGTTTGAATCCGAGAATGAAGGAGAGGAAATGTTGTGGCTTAGAGTTTTAGTGAGGGAGAATGGAGAGTGTGTGTGTTAGAAGAGTATGTGTGTTATTTGCCCAAAAATGACAAGTGTGGCTATCATGAGGATTATATACTCGTTCTAAGTAGTGCACCCTATTGGGCTTCGGATGAGGTGCACGGCCCAACCGGCCCATATGACACACTGTTCACTCGAGACCACATGGTCTCGAGTCGGGTTCTTGTTGTCTCGGTTCATATACATACTCGCATACATACAATCACAAACATAATCATATAGGTTCACATATATCATTCATTAAATCATCAAATTAGTTAGTCACTTAGCGTTCAAGCGTACAACGAAAGGTTCTAAATCTCGAGTTGTCACACGTTTACCCGTTTAACCTCTCGTTTCTTCCTACATATTCGTAAATTAACATTCTATCATGTGAACTTGAAATTCAACCTCCGGGTTAAGGAAATTCTTAACTTATACGTTTATGGCTTATTATTCATTTACGAATTATTGACCCATTTATGCATTTACCAACATAACCTGTTTGTTTGACCTAAATTTCCCATGAACCTTATAATTTCAACTTTGTCTATCGTATAAGGTCCCGATCACGGGTTTCTTACAACATCTTAACCCATTTCCGCGTATAAACTTATTTTGACCCGTTAAGGGTATTTAAGCATTTTAAGGACTTTGACTTGTGAAGCTCATACTTTCCGCTTTCATACTTGTCCAAAGTAATAATTTAATCAAATGGTTCATTTCTAAACAACTTTTAAAGGTCGTTGCCCGATTTACCCACCAAGGGCGTTTTGGTCAACTATAGTCCCGTTCTTTGCAAAGAAGGACTTCCATCCATTTTTAACCAAACCCTACGACTTAACCATAACTCCAATCTCACATACCTGGCTCGGGTCAAAGCTATGACCCGTTTTAGTACTTCATCCACTAAATTGCTAGTTAATAGCAATGCAAATCCTTTCGCTATTCCTCCTGTGAATTTATAATACCTAACAAAACAACCATTAGTCGATATCGCCAAATGGTGATATCTTCACCATTTGGCCGGTTTGGTCTAAAGGACCACTTCATCCTTATGGGGTTGTAATAATTCATTATTTCCTCCTTGTAACTTATTTCTTCGTTAACTCATAATCAAAATTACCATAATACCCTTTTTACCCCCTTTCAACCCACAACTTAGTTTCTTATCATAAACACATGTTCCGACCCGTATCAAAACTTGTCGAAACATCATTCTTCATATATTAACTTATCATGCTCTTAATTTATACAATGAATAAATATCCTACAAAAGGGGAGTAAGCTTTACTTACCTAACACCCGAATATACTTCCCGTGCGCATTAGTCCCGTTTGACCCGCTTCTTTCCCAAGTTTCCATGTTGCTTCTCAAGCACCAACTATCATATATCATTCTTAAGATAGTTAGCTTGTTCATCATTCATCACACGGATCTTATTTCGGAAATTATCATTCAAACTCAAAACATACTAATCTATCAAATCCTAGCCGAAATCCTTTAAACATTTACACATGTATGTGATTTCAAACAACATTAACAATAACATATCATCATATTATACAAAACCCACTTCATAACTACATTGTTAATCACTTACTAGTGATCTAATCTCAAATTCTTCCTAAGTTCATCATACATTTGGTGTGTATACTACCTCCTAAGCATAGTATACAACTAATTCATGCATATCCTTCTAATCTCATATATAATTCATCAAATTCCTCATTCTAATCAACATGAATCATCTATATATAAACATCAAACCTACTAGTATCACATTTCTTTCAATTCATCTAACAAGAATATATCATATATATCAAAATACATCAATAATAAGCAAGAACTTGGACATGGATGATTCACTCATGTTATCATCTTCACCATAACAAACGGGTCTCACCCTTAAACATCAAATTAACCTAAACCATGCATAATCCATGTTCTATATGATGATTCTAACACACACCCATTCTCAATTTCATACAAATTCGCAATTTACATCATAACCCACTTCGTGAAAGATCACCAATCTAACTTTTAAGACATATCTTATGATCCTCTCGTGTAGGTGATCATTAATCCGTGTTTATTCATGAATTTAGACCTCGATTCACCCTTCAATTTGATGATTCTTCATGCTTAGGGTTTCTTGAGCTCATGGAGCTCCTGCTCGTTCTAGAACACACACGATTTGTGTGTTTGTGTGTGTTTTTCATATATTAATTTCAACTTTTATTTTGCCCCACTTTAGTCCCTCAAGTTTGCCACTAAATAATATTGGCACAACTATCATCCTTTAATTGCTTTTTACCACATTCCTAACTAGGTTAAATAGCCTAGTTGTTTATTTCATGATGTACCATATTAGAACATTTACCGAGTATAAACATTCAGGTTTTGGGGTGTTACATATTGGTTTGCACATTCATCTTATTTACACATTTGGGTATTTGGTTAGCTCTGTTTCTCTTAGACAATTTTAATGGGTCTTTGTTGGTTGAACTTATTTGACTAGTTGACTACTGCATGTGTTATACTTGCATTTTTAATGGGTCTTGTTGGTTGAACTTATTTGACTTGTTTACACATTTGGGTGTTTTTTGTTAGCTCTGTTTCTCTTAGACAATTTTAGTGGGTCTTGTTGGTTGAACTTATTTCAGGTGGCGGCAACGGTGGTGGTCACCGGACGGCGAAAAGAATCTCTCGAACAGTTGGATTGGGCGATGATGATGCAAAAAAAACGTATATTTTGATGACGATGGCGCGGCAAGGATGGTGGAGGGTAGGTTTTTGAACCTGCAACCCCACTTTGCAGCCTTTGATTATTGGAAAAATATGAGCCAAACCCCGTTTTTTTCAAGAATCCACTCATTGTTTTGATTTTGTGTTGTTGGTTTTTTTTATTTTTTTCCCAGTTGATGATGACAACAATCTATCTGAGATACCTACCGAGTTGCAATTTCTGGGTGCGTTTGTTTTGTGTAAAAAAGTTTAAAAAAAAGTTAAAACCGTAAACTTTTTAACGTAAAACGTAAACTTTTTAACGTAAAACGTAAAGTTTTTAATGTAAACTTTTTAACATAAAACGTAAAATGTAAACTTTGTTTTTGTTAAAAAATATGAATTTAAAATGATTTTTAATAAAAAAAATTATGTTTAAAAAACAACTCACTAATATAATAATACAAAAAAGTAATAAAAAATAATAAAGACAAAAAGACAAAAAAGAGTAATTTTACTAAACTGCCCTTTTGCATTAAAATATTAAGAACATAATAAGACAAAAAGTATTTAATATTATTTTTAACTACTTTTAATCTTGTCTATCCATCTTGAAGATCTAATGGTTGTAAATGGTTCTCTCGGTTCTTACAACTGGGGCTGGTTTTCATTTTAGCGGCCCCCTATATATATATATATATATATATATATATATATATATATATATAGGAGAAGGATCTGTTAGGAACCACCCTTTATTGCGAGAACCAATGTGAACACAACAAAAATGGCTAAAAACACAAAAAATTGTTTTTCTTTTTTACTATTTTTATAAAAAATCACAACTTTTAGTAGCCAAAAAAATTAAAAAAAATATATTTAAAAAAAATAAAAAATTAAAATTTTTTTTAGCTACTAAAAGTAGCGATTTTAATGTAAAAAATATTAAAAAAAATTGTGTGTTTTTTTATTTTTTTAGATATTTTGGGGGTTTAGTTTTTAGCATTTTAGCTTGGGGGTGGGGGGTTTAGGTTTTTGGGGGGTGGGGGAGGGGGGTTTAGGTTTTTTTTTTTTTTTTTTTTTTGGGGGGGGGGGGGGGTTAGGTTTTTTTTGAGGGGGGGGGGGGGGGTGGGGGTTAGGTTTTTTTTAGCTATTTTAGGTTGTGTTCACATTGGTTCTCGTGGTTCTCGCAATAAAGGTGGTTCTCGCATGAACCTTACCCTATATATATATATTGTTATGTTCATTAGTGAACAACCCCTTTGATTGTAAATATTAGTGAACTAATCATAGCCCTTGATTATCAATATATAAGTGTAAATCGATAGACAAGATTTGATGATAAAAATACACTAGTGTATTTTACGATTTGATAATATAAATCAATGGTATATATATATATATATATATATATATATATATATATATATATATATATATATATATAACCAGGTCCTCATATTTGTTGTGAATAATTTTTTTTAATTCAATAAATTAACCCCGATACTTTTAAAAGTTAGCTTGTGATATTCCTCACTAGGTCAGAACTCCGTGTATTACACGGCTTGAAAAATTTATATACTAAATAATATTGGTTTAAAAACCTCGTTTATTACACGAGTTGAATAAATGTAATTTTATGTATTAAATAATAAAAAGGTTATATCTTTAAAAACCACGTGCATTTTAGGATTGAATAAATGTAACTTTTATATAAAAAACATGGTTGCAAAAGTCGCTAGGCGTTTCCTAGTCGCTCAACCGGGGAGTTGAGATTACTCGGTCAAGGCGGAGAGTACACGGGAGGTACTCGGACATTTCAAATTATAAAAAAATTAGTTTTCGGAAATTAAATATATATCAAATAACATAAATTTACTAATATTTATGACAAAATACTTGAAATTGATATTCATTCTTTAACATGATAGGTATAGAAATTATGCATTATTTTTAGTCAAATTCGGCCTGAGTTGACCTACTAGATCCGATTTTGGCCGATGTTCACCTCGTTTGACTGATTCCGTGTAATTAGACGAATTTGAAGAAAGTTGTCTTGATAGCCTACCTTGCAGCGACTACTCGGGGAGTACTCAGCCTTGAAGACATTGTTTTACAACCATGACAAATAATAAAAAAGTCATATCTTTAAAACCATGTATATTACACAGGTTGAATAAATGTAATTTTGTATACTAAATAATAAAAACGTTATATCTTTAAAAAAAACCCTCATGTATTGTACGGGTTGAATGAAACTAATTTTATATTACAAATAATAAAAATAAACTTATATATTTAAAAGCCACGTGTATTACACGGGTTGAATAAATGTAATTTTGTAGCAAATAATAAAATGTTATATCTTTAAAAAACCTTGTGTATTACATAGTTGTACAAATCTAATTTTACATACCAAATAATAAAAAAAGACTTATCTTTAAAAAAACTAACAGATATACTCGATACACGATGGATAGGTGGTTGCGAATATGGTTTTTGAAAAGAAGATACGTTATTCAAGAAGCAAATCAACAGCCATTTGAGTGATAAAATGTTGGTATTAATTAAGTCAATTTAATTTATAAATTATGTATTAAAACTAATATAATAATTTATTTAATAAAGAAAATAAAAATAAATAATATACTAATACAAAGTTTGGTTTCGTGATAAAAAAAATAAATAATATTTTAATACAAAGTTGGTTTTGGATAATTAATTTTGAAATCTGATATCTCCTCTCTGAATTCTTCAAATTTATATTAAATTCAGTTGACAATTATCTTTTAATTAAAATTAATTATCTATAATTAATGAGGAAAGAGGGGCAGGAAACTAAAAATAAATGATTTAAATGAATGACATGTGTTCCTTAATAATTTACCTTATTATATAGTATAAATATAGATTTTCCATACAGAAATTAATAAAGTTGTTTTCAAAGAATATTTGTAGAACTGTATATTTCACAATGACAAGTTAATTTATGCTAGAGCGTGTGGTCATGATCATCATGACTCTCTACATAGACGTCATGTCACTCATCTCTAATCCATCATTTAAAACCACTATCCTAGGGGTGTAGTCATGACCCAAACTATTATCCTCTTTATTATTTTAATATATTTTTGTCTCAAAGTTATCAAACGGATAAAGGAAAACAATGACCTCTACACCCTTTAACCTTATAAGAGTGAGATGGGCACTCCTCTAAGTGGGGAGTGACCTCTCTTACCACAGCCAATCAGCACGCGCCACGTCAACTCCCCACTTAACTCCCCTCACACCCTCAATTTGATGGCGGCATTCCTCTCTTGGGGGACTTGTTTTTTTTTTATTTTTTTAATTAAGTTGCCAAATAACTTGATTGGTTGAAAATCTGGTGGGCCACCCTCTCTCTCTCTCCCTTCATGAGGTAAATGATCACCGAAATCCATCCCCCTCCATGCGGTGAAAATGATGGCGGCACCTCTCCCCGCGCGGCATCTCCTCCCCGATCCCATTCACCGCAAAGCGCCCCTCTCACCCTAAAGCTTTCAAAAGAAATTCCTATGATCTCAAAAACTATAGAAGATCTAATTTTGAACTTTGAACTAGTTTTAAAGCATTTTATTTCCTTGCTTACGAGAAACTTTCTCAATACATTTTTCATCTTTTATGAACCTTTGAAACATATTTAAACAAATAGGTCGATAATAATCCCAACTCAGTTATTTGCCGATAATAATCCGAATTGGTTCACTTTTGGCCGATAATAGTCCACTGTTAAAAATAACTTAACGATGTTAAGTTTTTTTTTTTCCGAATTACAAACAGATGTTTTAGGGACTTTGATCAGAACGAGAATACGAGTCGATTTATGTAAAACTTACCTCGAAACGGTGCTACAAACGTCTTGATTTTTGTTAATAGGAAGTTTAAACACCCGAATTGAATTACCATTTTCGTCGTTTGGGGCAGCATTTCGAGATAAATTTTACATCAATCGGTTTGTAATTCGGAAAAAAACTTAACTCCATTAAGCTATTTTTAACATGGACTATTATCGGCCAAAAGTGGAACAGTTTAGATTGTTATCGGCAAATAACTGAGTTAGAATTATTATCGGTCAAATTGAGAAAGTTAGAATTATTTAAATCCAATTTTAAAAAAAAATATACATGTAAAAAATTTATTAAAAAAACTTGGGAAAGGTTTTTTTTTAAATATTTTTACAGTATCAAAACATAAAATGAATTTGTAGGACACGTGGTCAATTACATGGAATTGGAAAATCTAACAAAGTTGTATTTGATATACATTTTTTATTTAAAAAGAGTAATGTATTTGTTGTGGCAAACACTCACGTGGGTAGTTTCTATTCATAATAGTCCAATTGTCTCCTCACTTTTAAAGGTCTGGAAACATTCCATACTTTTTTCAAATATCCCATTCTCAGAAAGAAAGAAAGAAAAAAGATATGATTTGTTTATTCAATATAATTTCTAATATATAAAAGTTTGGTTTATTCAGTATAATTTCTAATATATAAAAATTTGGTTATGAAATCCGTACTCTTTATTCTTTAATAATTTTAAACATCTCTTGAAGACAAAATGTGTAAACTAGATGGGTTTTCAAGGGTACCGAAAAATTTTCACTTAACATATGTAGAGGCTGTTTGGCAACTTCTGAATGGTTAAGTGCTGATCTAGTAAGAGGTCTGAATAATTAAGTGCTGAACTATTAAGAGGCAGTATAATGCTTAACCCTTCAGAGGCAAATATCTGACCAATTCAGATTAGAGGTCTTAATCATTCAGACTTTGTATAATACTTAACCATTCAGAGGCAAATGTCTGAACCATTCAGACATCTGCTCATAAAACAAACGGTCTGAACCATCAAGTGCTGAACCAGTAAGAGGTCTGAACCATTAAGAGCCTCATTAAGAGGTAAACAAACAACCCCGTATTCAACGTCATTTTGTAGTTTGATATCAAAATTGTGATTAGTAAAGTGGTTAAACATGTAAAAGAAATATTGTGACATGTTAGTTAAAAGGTTATGTTTCCATCATTACTTTTACCGGTATAGTTTAATAACATTTTGCTATTGTTATATTGACTATTGACAAGAAATTGTTATATTGACTATTGACAAGAAAAGACTATAATATAATTGATATGCCACTTATAAACATTTAGTAATCTATCAAATAGTTTTATTTTAATTTCTTAAAAAGATTTATGATGGCGTTGTGGAAAATTTTATTTGAAAACGATGGTATCTAAAGTTGAAAAAAACATGACAAGACCATTCATAAATTAAAGAAATGATTAGAAAACATCATATAAGGGAAAAGAAAAAATGACCTCTTTTTTTCTTTTTACTTCCAAAAGCAATAAAACAAGGGTCTTGCTATTCACACACCCCCACCTACCCCTTTGTCTATTCACACACCCTCTAGTGTTGAGTTATGGGCAGAGCGCGGCGTTTTGGTGCGGTCAACCAGACAAAAGACTGACGGGTGTCTGACGGGTATGTTGACCTGACCAAAACGCCAAGCTTTGGCTGCGTTCTGGTCCTGTCAACCAGCCAAAAGACTGACCGGGTGTCAGTCTTTTGTCTGGTTGACAGGACCAGAACGCGGCCAAAGCTCGGCGTTTTGGTCCGGTCAACAGACCCGTCAGACACCGTCAGTCTTTGTCTGGTTAACCGGACCAAAACGCCACGCTCTGGCCATAGCTCGACACGGGGGGGGGGGGGGGTGGGGATAGACAACATGGGTGTGTGAATAGACATGCCCTAAAACAAACCAACACAAATGCATAGATTCGATTGGATCATCCATTTTAATAAACATTAACGTTTATTTTTGTTTGTAAGATTAAATATATTATGATGTAATATTTAATCTAGTAGCAATTATAATCATTTACATTATATAGATCAAAATATATAACAACCTATTTAATAATTAGTTGGTAATTGTTGATGGACCTTATTACCCTTATTAACTAATTAGGGTTTCCTCTTGGGTGCATATAATATAAGGAGACTAATGTAGAGGTTTCAAGGTTAGACAAAAAACCTAATTGACTCATAACATCAAAATCGCCTCCTCTCTATAACCGATTACCCTTTATCGGTTCTCTCATCACCATCATTAGATTGCACCCTAAGGAGGAACCAGACCAAGCTGACAATCATGTCAAACACTATTGCTGCGTCTCCATCTGGATTCTCTGCTGACCTGTACTGCTGCAATCAGGTATGTTATTCATGTTTTCCATTATGCCTAAAACAAAACTGCTCAACATGTGGTATCAGATCATATGTTGATAAATCAGTTCTGATTTTATCTATTATTCTGGGATTAAAATCTTGAAAACAAATTTTTATGAAAAACTTGATATGACTTGAAACATAAAATTCAAATCATATTCCGAAATCGACATTAATATGCTAAAATATAAGGATTTCGGATCCCAGAATTATTATTTTTATTTTTAGGGTTCATCATGTGTTTTTAGCAAAATTCGAAATTCCTTTATGTTTTGGAATATGATTCGGATTATTGAGTGTTTTTTCTTGTTTTGATCTAATTTTGTCCTCTAAAGATTTTCGAAATCTGTTAATAGATAAACAGATTATAATTTTTGAAATATTTGATAAAATTAGATCAGCAATAGGAAATTATATCTCAAAATCACTAAAATTTCGAATTTCAAACTTATCACAACTAACTGCCATGATTAGAGAATTTGAAATCTTGGAGAACAATTTTCGGATCCATTAGAGATGCTCACCTCGGATCCATTAGAGATGCTCATCTCGGATCCATTAGAGATGCCCATCTCGGACTCATTAGATATGCTCATATCGGATCATCTCGAACTAATCATTACCATCTCGGATGAATCCGAAATCATTCGACTTACACGTCTCGGACATATCTAAAATGCCATTTCGGACTAATTTGAGTCTAATCCGAGACTCACTCGGGATGCCATTTCGGACTAATTTGAGTCTCATCCGAAATTCCATTTCGGACTAATTTACGTCTCATCCGAAATGCAGTCGAGATCACCATTTCGCATAATTCGAGTCTCATCCGAAATCTAACTTATGTTCTCAAAATATCATGATTTTCGGAAATCTCATTACTACATTAGGCTATTATTGTGAACTAAAATTTAATATTTTGCAAAACCAAAAATAGCTTAACTTGAATGAGCTTCTGATGTATCATTTCTGGCCAAAGCTGATTTAATGCATCTATTTATTGTTCAAGTATTATGAAAGCTATGTTGAGTATGCATTACAAACGTGAAATGTCTTAATTTCTGGCCAAAGCTTGTCACACCCTGGCTTTGCGGAAGCGTGGTTAATTTGGTGTGACTTCTTAATACCATAGCTTAACCATAACAAAGCTATATGAAATAAAACCATGCAAGATCATCCATTCGATTAAGTTTTAAAAACCAAATACAATAACATTGTCTTAACAGAAACACATCCTAACGACATAAACATTGTTCAACAAACACAACATAACATAAGCATAGTTTAAGGACTGTGACTTGTCCAGGAAAGAGTCACATTCCCTAAACCCGGATGACCTCGTAACTAGTGCAGCGGGAAAACGTGTCATACCGTATCAGATCCTTTAATTCCCTGAAATACATGTAAGTTGAAAAATCAACAATAATGTTGAGCGAGTTCATGTGTAAGTGAGTAAATAAACCTTTGTAAGTATAAAAATCCTGGTATGTAGCACATAAGGGAATTGAGATCACCAATGGTTTGCAAGGCCACTGATATGTGTGAAGTGCAAGTAGGGAGACTCAAACCTAGCAGATTTATGCGTCGGGCACAAAGTCACCCCGAGGTCCGTTTCTAGTTTGGCCTGGGGCTGGGCTCGCTACACCCAGATAGATCTACCGCTCCTGTCCCTCGGTCCTACCATGAGGACTAATGGCCTCATGTTGCTCCTACCCACTCACATGATCTAAGTAGTAAACCTCCTTACGCTAACCATACCATGTATAAAGTACTTGTAATCAAAGTAACATGTATTTCACCCCCGTAGTTTAGAAAACTGAAAACAGTTAAGAGAAAAGGGGGACATGAACTCACAGTGGTGCGTCTCTACCAAGTATACCTCCAAATCAAGCAGCTGTGTGACGACCTACACGTACTAACTCTATTAGACGGACGGCCGTGCCTTAGCTTTAAGGTTTAAGTTTTTGGGAAATAGTTAGACAACTATTTCGTGTTTACATTCTGTATACTTGGTAATCATTTTCCTTCCTAAGGATGGGGGATTTAATACATGTGTGTTCGTATAATTTCGAAATATATTATTAAGTCTCACTTAAAATATATTTTATTTCTAATCCCAAATATAAATATTCTTCTCAAAAATATTATATTTTCTATTACACATAATTTTCCCCAAAATAATACTTTAACAAAAATACGCGTTCATGAATATTTCCTTAAAATGTGTAAGTTACGTTTTAACGATCGAGTGGTAATAATAATTACTGGTGTAACTTATATATTTATCGTGAAAGCGCTCGTATTATTTTGGATTCGTTAACATTCGATAATATTATTTTTACCCTAAAAATAATATTTATGTATCTTCGCAAATAATGACAAGTAACGTTGTGAAAAAAATATATATTTACTAAATATATTTATCACGTTTAATTTTTGTGAAAATCCCACCTCCGATATTTTATAAATAAAGTCGTGGCGAAACTTATATTTTGAAAACATGTCGAGAAGTATTTCTAACACTTATAGAGAAAATAATTCTAAGTGTTAGGTTTTTAGAAAAATTTTGCCAGAGTTTCCTCTGTAACTGGAGGTGGCCACGCTCTCAAGCGTATCATTTTCTTTTATAAATCAACCCAACAATTTCCTTATTTAACCAAAACAATGTTCAAGACAACAAACTAGTCAACAAATATATATAAGTCGCAAAAATCACATGAACTTGTGGTTTTCTAATATTATGAAGTAAATCCCATTACTTTTAGCGGATCTCTATATAAATCCATCCGATTTTGTAAAAACCTCGTTTTTAGAGAAATTTCGTTTTTACAACTTCTCGTCATCTTTTACAAAAATAGTTATTTTGTCGAAACTTTGTGCTACACAAGTGTTTACACACTTGTGTGTTCTAAAAATCATTTTTTTGTTAGTGTAAGATCCGTCTTTAGAAAACATAATTTCTTTGATACTTGATTCTTTGAAAATACCGCTTGTAGATCCGTAGATCTACTAGTTTTAAACACTATTTCACAAGCTAAATCGCTTTTACACAAGTTCATGATTCGTGTGTGGTAGAGTTTCATCCTTTGACCCTTGTTACTTCCAAAACAACCTTATGTCATGATCCAAGATCATGACCAATCCGGGTTAAACGATGATCCGAGCTACCACAACATAGATCGGGTCCAAATAACTACACAAATCAAATACTACAAGTTTTACACAACAAACAAGCTTTTAATCATCACTTTTAGTGTTTTTAGTAGACTTTCATGTTTCAACTTGCATGTTTACGAGTTTTAACCGTTACAAATTATTTTAACCACTTCAAAATAGTTCGAGAGGGTGATTATAGCAACTTACTACTAGCTCGAGGCTAGGGGAGAATCTAGACGCAAAATGAGAGGATAAAAGCAATAGAGTGAGGTCCTTCGCCTTCCGAATGCACCAAGCCTTCTTATCCGCGATCCTTAACGCTTGTATGGACTTGGAATGTGAAGATCAAAATCGAAATGTGGAGGAATGATATAGGGGGTGTTCGGCCGAAGCCTTTGAGAGAGAGAGAGAGAGAGGAAGTGTTTGGTGAATGCTAAGTGGTGAATGATCAAGTGTGTAATCTCTAGCTCTTATAGACAAACTTAAGTTCTTTAACCATTGGATTTCATGTCACTTTGATATTAAACAAATGTAATTAAATAATCAAGAAGGACAAAAGGATGTCCCCCCTCTTGGGGACGGTTTGTAAGGGGGGGGGGGTAGTTTGGTTCAAATCCAACTAAACATTAGTTAATAGTTAGGTTAATCTAGTTAAGTTTAGGGATTAACCCGGTTAGTAGTGTGTTGTGCTTTATTGCGGGTGTTAGGGTATTCAGGGACCCTAACTGGCTTAGAAAAAGATAAGTAATGTTATTAACAATATTTTCATGTTCCGGGTATAGTCCGGCTGTTCGGTTGGATAGTAATCCGTTAAAGCGTTAAACAAGCTTTAAAGTGTCGTTAATACCCTTTTTAGTGACACAACTTATTCCCGACACTTTGGAAAGTGTCTAGTAACATTTTTCTCATGTTTTGGCACTTTATTAGTTAGCTAAAAGCTGGATTGTTTATTAAAGTGCTGAGTTTTTGTGCTTAGAGCACGTTTTAGGCACATCCAGTCATTGTAACTTATTCCTAGAGACGCAGTTCTACAACCCTTGTATCCCTACACTCACCACTAGTGTAGTAAAATATTTCTGGCTCATACAGGCCTTAGAGGCAGTGTCTGCCTGATGCTGGCTTTATCAGCATGTTCAATAGGTTATCCGTTTATAGTGCTACTGTGCTTTTTGTGCATCATGTTTGTCACTAAGGTTCAGCATGTAAATAATGTAGTGATGGTAAGTAAAGTATGATGCAGGTATATGCATGTATCAGAAATCAAGTAGCAGTTCATCAGTAATTTCAAACAAGCACAGTAATTAAGCAGTAATTAATTATTAATTAAGTCGTACGGATACCTGGTTTAGTGAGGGTTGTCACATTCTCCCCTCGTTAGAAAAATTTCGTCCCGAAATTTTAAGTTCTGCTTGTAGATGCAGGGTTCTTAGGAAATAGGTGGGGATATTTCTCTTTCATCCGGTCCTCACGTTCCCAGGTGTATTCAGGACCATGTCTGGCATTCCAACGAACTTTGACGAGCTTGACACTGCTCCGGCGGGTCTTGTTTACTTTCCAATCCGTAACCTCAACCGGTTCTTCAATGAAATGGAGCGTGTCGTCAACATGAATCTCGTCGATGGGAATGGCAATGGTATCTTGAGTTGGACTTTTCTTCAGGTTGGATACATGAAAAATATCGTGAACTCCATTCAGCTCGGCTGGTAAGTCCAGCTTGTATGCTACTAGTCCTATTCTTTCCAAAACTCTGAAAGGACCAATGTAGCGCGGATTTAACTTTCCAATCTTTCCGAAGCGTGCCACACCCTTCCAGGGTGAAACTTTCAATAAAACCATATCTCCAACTTGGAATTCCAAGTGTTTCCGGTTTGGATCTGCATAGGCTTTCTGTCTTTCACGAGCTGCTTTGATGCGTTTTCGGATCTGCACAATCTTGTCTGTCGTCTCTTGGACGATTTCGGGACCAACAAGCTGGCTATCACCTGCGTCAGCCCAACATAGGGGTGATCGACACTTGCGTCCGTAAAGAGCTTCGAATGGCGCGGCACCAATACTGGTGTGGTAGCTGTTGTTGTATGAAAATTCGACCAAAGGCAAATGCTTATCCCAGCTATCGCCCGAATCCATAACACACGCTCTCAGCATGTCTTCCAAAGTCTGTATCGTCCGCTCGCTTTGCCCGTCGGTCTGCGGGTGAAATGCGGTGCTCATATTCAATTGCGAGCCAAAAGCTTCTTGGAAGGATTTCCAAATCCTTGGTATGAACCTTCCGTCTCTATCGGAAATGATTGAGAGAGGTACTCCATGGCGCGTAACGATCTCTCTCATGTAAATTTCGGCCAACTTGCTCGTATTATCCTTCTCTCTGATAGGTAAGAAGTGTGCTGACTTTGTTAATCGATCCACTATTACCCAGATAGTGTCATCGCCTCTTGGCGTTCTTGGCAACTTTGTAATAAAATCCATGGAGATTTGTTCCCATTTCCACTTGGGAATCTCGGGTTTTGCAGAAGTCCTGAAGGCTTCTGATATTCGGCTTTAACCTTAGCGCATGTTAAACATTTTCTCACATAAACAGCAACATCGCCTTTCATCCTAGGCCACCAATAATAATCTTTGAGATCCTGGTACATCTTATCCGCTCCAGGGTGGATAGAGTACCGCGACTTGTGAGCTTCATCGAAAATAACCTTCCTTAAACCTCCAAACAAAGGAACCCAAATCCTTTTCTCAAAACATAACGTTCCTTCCTCGTTTGGTACCAGTAGCTTCTCCATCCCACGGAGATATTCTTCTTCAAGGTTTCCTTCCTTGAGAGCTTCTTTCTGCGCGGCACGAATGCGCAAGGAAAGATCGGTTCGGATAATCATTTCTAAAGCCCTAACCCTTATGGGCTTGATCCTCTCCTTTCGACTTAGGGCATCGGCGACCACATTCGCCTTCCCTGGATGATACTTTATCTCGCAGTCGTAATCGTTCAGCAACTCAACCCAACGTCTTTGCCTCATATTCAGCTCCTTCTGGTTGAATATGTGTTGTAGGCTCTTGTGATCTGTAAAAATTGTACACTTTGTACCATAAAGGTAGTGTCTCCAGATCTTTAATGCAAATACCACTGCGCCAAGTTCCAAATCATGTGTGGTATAGTTCTTTTCGTGCACTTTCAATTGACGTGATGCGTAAGCAATAACCTTTTGGCGTTGCATCAACACGCAACCCAATCCTTGACGCGAAGCGTCACAGTATACCACAAAATCATATGTACCTTCCGGTAGTGCTAAGATTGGCGCATTGCAGAGCTTATCCTTCAATATCTGGAACGCTTCTTCCTGTTTGATTCCCCAATCAAACCTCTTATCTTTCTACGTGAGGAGCGTCAATGGTTGAGCGATTTTAAAAAAAAATCCTCAATGAATCTTCGATAATAGCCAGCCAAACCCAAGAATTGTCGAATCTCGGTTGGCGTCTTTGGCGTTTCCCAATTCTTAATCGCTTTGATCTTGGTGGGATCCACGTGGATTCCATCTCCATTTACCACGTGCCCAAGGAATTGTACTTCTCGTAGCCAAAACTCGCACTTAGAGAACTTAGCATACAACTGTTCTTTCTTCAGCAGCTCCAAAATAGCTCTTAGGTGTTGCTCATGCTCAGCCTTCGTCTTTGAATAAATCAAGATATCATCGATGAACACTATCACGAACTTATCCAAGTACGGCTTGCAAACTCTATTCATAAAATCCATGAACACTGCAGGTGCGTTTGTTAACCCAAACGGCATAACTAGGAACTCGTAGTGCCCATAACGAGTTCTGAAGGCTGTCTTTGGGATACTCTCCTCTTGTATCCTTAACTGATGGTATCCAGATCGAAGATCGATCTTTGAATAAAAGCTTGAGCCTTGCAGTTGGTCAAACAGATCATCAATCCTTGGCAGAGGGTATCTATTCTTGATCGTCAGCTTGTTCAACTCCCGGTAGTCAATACACATACGAAAACTACCGTCCTTCTTCTTGACAAACAAAACTGGAGCTCCCCAAGGCGAGAAGCTTGGTCGGATAAATCCCTTGTCTAACAACTCTTGAAGTTGTGTCGACAGTTCCTGCATCTCAGACGGAGCAAGTCTATAAGTGCCTTAGCCACAGGCGCGGCGCCTGGAACTAAGTCAATGCGGAACTCTACTTGTCTCTGAGGTGGCAGTCCAGGTAAGTCCTCTGGGAAGACTTTTGGATATTCCCTCACGACAGGGATGTCTTCTATTCTCGGCTCAGCAGCCTTCTTATCCACAATGTGTGCCAGGAAGGCAACACATCCCTTCTGCAAACACTTTCGCGCTTTCAGGCAGCTGATAATTCTTAACGGCGTATCACGCTTCTCCCCGTGAACCACAATTGTTTCGCCATCTTCGGTTGGGATACGAACGACCTTTTCGTGACAAACTATTTCAGCCTTGTTGCCTGATAACCAATCCATTCCTACCACCACGTCGAAGCTTCCCAACTGGACTGGTAGTAGATCCAAAGCAAACTCACGCTCTCCCAATTCGATCACACAACCTCTGATAACTTCATTGGCTTCTACTATCTTTCCATTAGCCAATTCGATTGAGTACGGAATATCTAATTTACTAGCGGCTAAACCAAGCATATTCTTAAACTCTAACGACACGAAGCTATAATCGGCGCCAGTATCAAATAAAATGGATGCATAGCGTTGGTTTACAGGGAACGTACCAGTGACAACATTGGGATCCTGGCGCGCCTCCCTCGCTTCAATATTAAACACCCTTCCACGGGCTTGGTTTAACTCTGGGCAGTTCCTCTTGTAATGCCCAAGATCACCACAGTTGAAGCATCCGGGTCTCTGCCCGTTTCCACCAGCTTGATTATTCCTGTGGTTACGATTCACGGCGCCCGCTTGATTAGCATTGTTGCCTCGATTCCCATTACCTCCATTGTTTCCTTGTGGGTGATTTCCATTCCCACCCCGGTTGTTATTTCTGTTTCCGAATCCTCCCTGGCCTCCCTGGCCAGCAGTGGCCCAACAAGTGTCCTTCAAGTGGCCCGGCTTTCCACATGCTTCGCATACTTTCACACTACAATGGCCAGAATGGTGGCGTTGGCAGGTATTACACTTGGGCTGGGTGCCCATATATCCTTTTCCTTTCTTTCCACTACCAGCTATAACCTGAGCTGGCGTGCCTGATCCTCCTTTCTTAACCACCACACTGGCGCCCTGCTTGAAGTTCGAGAACTTCCGTTTGTTACCTCCTGATGACTCGACGTGAGTCTCTTTCTTCTTAGGCTCAGCATCATCGAACTTGTTTAGGCGAATAGCCTCCTCTGTGAGAGCCACGCTCAGATCAATTGCCTCAGTAATTGTCGCAGGCTTGGATGAGGTCACCATGCTTATGATTTGAGGAGCTAATCCCCAAATGAAACGTTCAATCCGCTTGAACTCCGGAGTGACCATGTAGGGTACCACATGCGATAAGTCATGGAACCTCTGAACGTATTCTGCGATCTTTGGACCTTCCATTTTCAAATGCCAGAACTCAGTTTCCAATCTTTGGATTTCCACGCGAGAGCAATACTTTTTGCGCATAAGTTCCTTCAGTTCGGTCCAGGTTAGCGCGTAGGCAGCAGCTTCACCAAGTGTCTGTACTTGAAAATTCCACCAAGAGAGGGCTCCGTCCAAGAATAGCCCCGAGATATAGGTGACTTGATGATCTAGTGCGCATTTGCTCATGCGAAGAACAGATTCAGTTTTCTCAGCCCAACGAACAAAGGCGACAACACCTCCTGTGCCATCAAAGTTGACCGGTTTGCAGTCTAGAAACTGCTTGTAGGTGCACCCTGCACACACATTGTAACATGTGAACGGCATTAGCATCTTTGCTATAGATATCCAATTAGGTCATGGTATGTCTAAATGACTTAGTATTACCATGAGGTGGATTGTTGTTGCCATTGTTGTTGGAGCTGCTTCCGCTGGGTCCTCCTTGCGAGGCGGCGTATTGCGCGATGGCAGCAGCGATGACTTGTTGGAGTTCTGCCTCATTGGTAGGCATCGGCGTTTGACGTCTCGGCGGCATCTTCTAAAAGATGGGTTTACATCGGTCAGGCCATAATAAAGATCCCATGTTATAATACGTACGCTTTATTATGATAGTAATAGTACATAATATCTCATGTTATAATCATATCAATCACACAACATCCCATGTTATAAAACATAAATAATCAATCAAAACATCACATATGATGAGAATACTGCGATTGCCATATATCGAGACCACATAGTAAGTGTACAGGTACATAATAGTGTCATACATCATCATCGACTAAGGGCTACATCACCTTAGTCCAAAAACTATATCAAATCAGTGTCAGTACATCAAATACATGTCAACAAAAGTCAGAATCATAATGTAGTCTCCAAAAATGCTGTGCAGTCAAAAGCAATCGCCGTCTTCTCACCAGCGTCTACCCATACGGTACTGAAGAGCTCTACACGGATGGCGGTGGAGGAGGGGGAAAGTGAGTGTAAAACAAGCGACACAAATGGAGCCAGTCCTCCTCCATGGCTCTCTGGGTACGGAAGAAAGAAGCAACCTGCTGCTCTAGGGCAAAAAGGCGTGCAGCATAGTCTGGTGGTAAAGGTCGAGAGGGCTGCAAAGGAGAGTGGGTCAGACCCTGGCACTGACACGGCGGCGGCTGGGCTCTCTCAAGCTCCTGAATGCGCTGCTTGTGTGCCTCGTGCTGGGCGACAAAAGACATCAAAACATCCTCAATGGAATATCCCAAATGGAAAGGATGGTAAGGGTCGGTCGGTGTCATGGCAGGTGGTGATGACCAGAGAAACGGCTCACTGGTGGGATCAAAAGGTGCCACATGAAATGGAGAAACAGGGGGAAAAGTAGCAGACGATGGTATAGCAGGGATAGATACCGGTACATGTCCAAAAGGGTGAGCCGAAGAACCTTCTCCAGGTCGCGCTGGAGGTGTAAACCGAGGAAATGAAAAGGAGGTATCAATGTGACGGGTATCAGTGATCTGAGGGGGAATAGGTGGGACCTCGTCATCAGCAGGAATCCACCCATACTGGGCGTGCTCATCTCGTGGGTCCATCTGTGCCTCAAAAAGTGCACGATCAAACTGAACTGGCATAGGATCATGGTGAGGTGCAACAAGAGGGTCAACTGGTGCATCAGCAATAAGTGGGGGATCAACATGATTAGCAGCAATGACATGATCGCCCTCCAACAACGGAGCATCCACTGGGTGATCATCAATAGGTGGGTCAGCAATGACAGGCTCAATAATAGGTGCGTCAGCATGAACTGGGTCGTGCTCAAACGTAGGGTCTAGAGCGGCTACCTGCTCAGGGGCCATGGCAGGCTCGGGGTCATCAAAGGCCATCCCAAAATCAAACTCGGGATCGATGGGATCAACTGGGTCTACTGGGTCGACTGGATCCTCCATAGGCTGATCCATGGGTATAAACTCTATATCCTGATCTGGGTCGAATCATGGGGGAAAGACAGGATCGGAATCCTCCACATCATCGTGGTCGAAAGCAAAATTAGGAATAGGGGCAACAGAGGATGCCTGGTCGGGATCTGATCCATGTGAGAAGTGCTGCGCACTCTGGGTGTGTGAAGGTGCGGAGGCCACAGACTCGAAAGAGTCTGGGACCGGAGAGTGAGCGGGTGACTCCTCGGCGGGAGCATCTGCGATCATCAAGAGATCACCAGCAGCAAGAAGGGCCTCGCCCTGAACATCCTCCTCTAAGGGCTCATCATCATACAGATCGACGTCGCCATCATCTTCGGCGTCGAGAAGCAAATCGTAAGCAGGATAAACAGCTAAGGGTATGGGAGCAGGGATCTCCACTAACGGTAGGTCCCCGGCTAAAGGGCCATCAGCGAGCTCATAAGCACCATCAGGTAAAGCAAAGGGCTGAAAGTCGTCCTCGTCCGTGCTAGTAACGTCGGATGTGTGGACCTCGTGCTCTGAAGACTCTAGGTCATCTGATACTATAGGTCTAGGTCCTGTGGTGTGTGAGTCACCTGTGCCAGAGGTGTCCATGGTGTCTGTAACATAAACACAAACATGCACAAACAGTTAATCATACAATCAATTAATCACATAAGTCACCAAGTAAGCATTCAAATAATTCTCCTAGTCCCACTAGCCTCCCAGTCTCCTAGACTGATACTCCTAGTCTCACTAGCCAAATTCTCCCAGCCTCTTAGACTGCTCTTCCTAGTCTCACTAGGCAAATTCTCCCAGCCTCTTAGACTGCTCTTCCTAGTCTCACTAGCCATATTCTCCCAGCCTCTCAGACTGACTCCCTAGTCCCACTAGACAACTACCTCGATCTCCCAGACCAAGCCTCGGCCTCCCAGACCGAGCCTCAGCCTTTCCAGACTGAGCCTATAAATAATAAATAAAATGTGCTCAACATTTGTTTATAAAAACGTTTTGGATCTGGACTTAAGTGGTATGCAGTGTAAAAATGTTTTCGTGAGAGCCCTAGTGATCATAGTCTAGACTCGAGAAGGAATCCTAGTTCGCTATGATCAGAGTTCTGATACCAAGCTGTCACACCCTGGCTTTGCGGAAGCGTGGTTAATTTGGTGTGACTTCTTAATACCATAGCTTAACCATAACAAAGCTATATGAAATAAAACCATGCAAGATCATCCATTCAATTAAGTTTTAAAAACCAAATACAATAACATTGTCTTAACGGAAACACATCCTAACGACATAAACATTGTTCAACAAACACAACATAACATAAGCATAGTTTAAGGACTGTGACTTGTCCAGGAAAGAGTCACATTCCCTAAACCCGGATGACCTCGTAACTAGTGCAGCGGGAAAACGTGTCATACCGTGCCAGATCCTTTAATTCCCTGAAATACATGTAAGTTGAAAAATCAACAATAATGTTGAGCGAGTTCATGTGTAAGTGAGTAAATAAACCTTTGTAAGTATAAAAATCCTGGTATGTAGCACATAAGGGAATTGAGATCACCAATGGTTTGCAAGGCCACTGATATGTGTGAAGTGCAAGTAGGGAGACTCAAACCTAGCAGATTTATGCGTCGGGCACAAAGTCACCCCGAGGTCCGTTTCTAGTTTGGCCTGGGGCTGGGCTCGCTACACCCAGATAGATCTACCGCTCCTGTCCCTCGGTCCTACCATGAGGACTAATGGCCTCATGTTGCTCCTACCCACTCACATGATCTAAGTAGTAAACCTCCTTACGCTAACCATACCATGTATAAAGTACTTGTAATCAAAGTAACATGTATTTTACCCCCGTAGTTTAGAAAACTGAAAACAGTTAAGAGAAAAGGGGGACATGAACTCACAGTGGTGCGTCTCTACCAAGTATACCTCCAAATCAAGCAGCTGTGTGACGACCTACACGTACTAACTCTATTAGACGGACGACCGTGCCTTAGCTTTAAGGTTTAAGTTTTCGGGAAATAGTTAGACAACTATTTCGTGTTTACATTCTGTATACTTGGTAATCATTTTCCTTCCCAAGGATGGGGGATTTAATACATGTGTGTTCGTATAATTTCGAAATATATTATTAAGTCTCACTTAAAATATATTTTATTTCTAATCCCAAATATAAATATTCTTCTCAAAAATATTATATTTTCTATTACACATAATTTTCCCCAAAATAATACTTTAACAAAAATACGCGTTCATGAATATTTCCTTAAAATGTGTAAGTTACGTTTTAACGATCGAGTGGTAATAATAATTATCGGTGTAACTTATATATTTATCGTGAAAGCGCTCGTATTATTTTGGATTCGTTAACATTCGATAATATTATTTTTACCCTAAAAATAATATTTATGTATCTTCGCAAATAATGACAAGTAACGTTGTGAAAAAAAAAATATTTACTAAATATATTTATCACGTTTAATTTTTGTGAAAATCCCACCTCCGATATTTTGTAAATAAAGTCGTGGCGAAACTTATATTTTGAAAACATGTCGAGAAGTATTTCTAACACTTATAGTGAAAATAATTCTAAGTGTTAGGTTTTTAGAAAAATTTCGCCAGAGTTTCCTCTGTAACTGGAGGTGGCCACGCTCTCAAGCGTATCATTTTCTTTTATAAATCAACCCAACAATTTCCTTATTTAACCAAAACAATGTTCAAGACAACAAAGTAGTCAACAAATATATATAAGTCGCAAAAATCACATGAACTTGTGGTTTTCTAATATTATGAAGTAAATCCCATTACTTTTAGCGGATCTCTATATAAATCCATCCGATTTTGTAAAAACCTCGTTTTTAGAGAAATTCCGTTTTTACAACTTCTTGTCATCTTTTACAAAAATAGTTATTTTGTCGAAACTTTGTGCTACACAAGTGTTTACACACTTGTGTGTTCTAAAAATCATTTTTTTGTTAGTGTAAGATCCGTCTTTAGAAAACATAATTTCTTTGATACTTGGTTCTTTGAAAATACCGCTTGTAGATCCGTAGATCTACTAGTTTTAAACACTATTTCACAAGCTAAATCGCTTTTACACAAGTTCATGATTCGTGTGTGGTAGAGTTTCATCCTTTGACCCTTGTTACTTCCAAAACAACCTTATGTCATGATCCAAGATCATGACCAATCCGGGTTAAACGATGATCCGAGCTACCACAACATAGATCGGGTCCAAATAACTACACAAATCAAATACTACAAGTTTTACACAACAAACAAGCTTTTAACCATCACTTTTAGTGTTTTTAGTAGACTTTCATGTTTCAACTTGCATGTTTACGAGTTTTAACCGTTACAAATCATTTTAACCACTTCAAAATAGTTCGAGAGGGTGATTATAGCAACTTACTACTAGCTCGAGGCTAGGGGAGAATCTAGACGCAAAATGAGAGGATAAAAGCAATAGAGTGAGGTCCTTCGCCTTCCGAATGCACCAAGCCTTCTTATCCGCGATCCTTAACGCTTGTATGGACTTGGAATGTGAAGATCAAAATCGAAATGTGGAGGAATGATATAGGGGGTGTTCGGCCGAAGCTTTTGAGAGAGAGAGAGGAAGTGTTTGGTGAATGCTAAGTGGTGAATGATCAAGTGTGTAATCTCTAGATCTTATAGACAAACTTAAGTTCTTTAACCATTGGATTTCATGTCACTTTGATATTAAACAAATGTAATTAAATAATCAAGAAGGACAAAAGGATGTCCCCCCTCTTGGGGACGGTTTGTAAGGGGGGGGGGGGGTAGTTTGGTTCAAATCCAACTAAACATTAGTTAATAGTTAGGTTAATCTAGTTAAGTTTAGGGATTAACCCGGTTAGTAGTGTGTTGTGCTTTATTGCGGGTGTTAGGGTATTCAGGGACCCTAACTGGCTCAGAAAAAGATAAGTAATGTTATTAACAATATTTTCATGTTCCGGGTATAGTCCGGTTGTTCGGTTGGATAGTAATCCGTTAAAGCGTTAAACAAGCTTTAAAGTGTCGTTAATACCCTTTTTAGTGACACAACTTATTCCCGACACTTTGGAAAGTGTCTAGTAACATTTTTCTCATGTTTTGGCACTTTATTAGTTAGCTAAAAGCTGGATTGTTTATTAAAGTGGTGAGTTTTTGTGCTTAGAGCACGTTTTAGGCACATCCAGTCATTGTAACTTATTCCTAGAGACGCAGTTCTACAACCCTTGTATCCCTACACTCACCACTAGTGTAGTAAAATATTTCTGGCTCATACAGGCCTTAGAGGCAGTGTCTGCCTGATGCTGGCTTTATCAGCATGTTCAATAGGTTATCCGTTTATAGTGCTACTGTGCTTTTTGTGCATCATGTTTGTCACTAAGGTTCAGCATGTAAATAATGTAGTGACGGTAAGTAAAGTATGATGCAGGTATATGCATGTATCAGAAATCAAGTAGCAGTTCATCAGTAATTTCAAACAAGCACAGTAATTAAGCAGTAATTAATTATTAATTAAGTCGTACGGATACCTGGTTTAGTGAGGGTTGTCACAAAGCTGATTTAATTCATTTATGTCTAGCATACTTAACAAGTGCATAACTAAAGTGATTGTCTCATTTCTGGCCAAAACTGATTTGTCACAATAACTTTGCACACATGCTTAAAGGATTACACTTCTAGCCAAAGCTGATTTGTCTTCGTTTAAGTAGAATTTTCACTAAGTCTATTATTTTGATGTTAGTAATAGACATATCACAACTTCTTCATATAATGATCCTCACATTAATGATCCTTCATTAATCTTATGATCATTTTATCTTAAGTACCCATAACTTTACTCACTATAACTTTCTTCTATAAATCAATATCTCACCCACTCTAATTCTTAAACCTAAAATGTTTTGCTTTATTTAAAGTTTCTATAAGAATTAGCTCTTAAATTAAATCCTTGATTATCCCTTAAGACACGATAATACTACCGCTCTCTTAAATTAAAATGTTTTGCTTTATTTAAAGTTTCTATAAGAAAAGTAGAGCATGATGAATAGGATAAATCGAACATGATGTCTCTTATGATAATCAAGAACTCTCTAACACAAAATGCTATCACTAAAGTTATTCCAGATTAAGTTTTTCCTAAGACTAATCTATTATCTGTGGAATGATCACAAGAACTCCAAAGATGCATGCCTTCATTTAAAATTCTAAACTATAAAGTTAAGTGGTATATGTGAATACATTATAATGTACAATACCATGACCCATAAAGTTAAGGGCTTACGCATGGAAATAAGTACAATTTTCCAGTACATTACATACTAAAATTTTCACTTGTACAATTTGATGCCTTATAAATCAACTATAACACTCAAAAGTACTTAAGGAAAATGAGTGTGTTGGTAAGCAACATATGTACAAAGAAATAAATGTTTGAAACTGGAAAATAAGATGATATTCACCTTACAACCACTGAAACCTTAAAAGATGATAGTTCTAATGTCCATAATCAAAATACAAGTAAAAAAATTCCAACTCTAAGGTTCTTCAAGGGGCAATCTCACTGCATAATTATGCCATTAGACTAGGCATAAGCAACGAGACTATCTATTATTCAAAGGAACAGTTGGATAATTTAATTAGGTAGTCACTTACGAATGATATTTAAGTCTGCTAATTTTAATATTCCAATTAACACATGATTAGTTGACTCTAGTTCCATACATTTCCTTACCAGAACTCGACAAATAACTAACATAAGAGTTAGTGACAAAATCAAAAGTTAAGGCTACAAGAACCATAATAAGCAGTCTTCTAACAACATTTTTCGATACTTTATATATATTCTGAAGATTAGTCAGAATATAGTATCATAATTAAGCAATGTTATGAAGGTTGTGAGATTTGCGGAGTCATCATAAAGTCACACTTACCTTAAACTCTCATTTTATTTGTTCTAAATATCTGGATAGAAACATTACTAAGATGAAACTAGATGATACCTTACATTTTCACAAATTTTGTTATCATGCAAATGAGAATTTGACAAAAGGAAAATGAGACCTATAAATTTCATCCATTACAACCGAAATTCATGGGAAATCATGACATGGTTAATGAGGATGATTATTCAACTAATCTCATTCTAAGTGATTTTAAATCATGACGTTAAAGCCCTAAAATATGACTTGGCTTAAGGAATAAGTATGGGTCCATCATAAGTCATTCATTGACATTCGTGGAACTTAGAATATTCAGACATAATTCATTTATCATTTAAAGACTATCTACTTGTATCTAAATTTTGTCGCATATGGCCCACGGTCTTAGAAGAAATCTATTCATATATATACTTAATAAGATTTCAATTAGATATGTCCCTGAGTTTTCTTATGATATCTGGACATTAAGGAAATCCAATAAAGTCTAACATATATATAATAGGTTCCCACGTCACGTACCTCGTTGAAACTTCTCTTGTAGCATTTCTAAAGATATCAAAGATCAGTGGGAGCATTAAGTGTCTTAATAATAACTTGCAATAGTTGCAAGAGGCGGGGAGTGCAAAATCTCACATTACCTCAATTTACACCTATTGTACAAGACACTATCTTGACACTGTTCTATCAAAACTTGTCTCCTTAAAATATAATGTTACAGTTACAAAAGTTTCATTGTTGCTTAATTGTGGGCACATTTAGATTTCTTACCTAAACTAACATAATCCTTAACAAGAGAAACTAAAACGACTAACTTCATTAATTTGTGTTTCTATATTAGAATTTGTTGGTCGTTAAATATTGACCCTAAGCATGCTGAGTTCCTAAAGATTTCTAAGGTCAGTGGGAGCAGTCAAAGTCCTTATCATGACTTGCAAGGAATACAAGAGGCGGGGGGAAGAGAGTCATTAAATTTACTCCAAATTTAACTCCGATTACACGTCTTGTACACCATACTGCACCAACTCTTACACACTTAGAATACTGAAAACGACAGCAACCTAACCAAGAGCTAATCTATAAAACTGAAACTTCTAACAAACCCAATAATCAACTCAGGAGGTTATCTAGGTTTAAAAACCTACTAATTTTGATGATTACATAACCTCCCTAACTGAAGTTGAAATGGATTCTGGAAAAGTTTACTGATCCTATCTCTTCTAATTAAGCCATTAGAGTCAATCAATCTTCTAAATGGAATAAAACAGTTTTTTGAGTAAAACTGATTTTATGTGTTTGTATAATGTTTGGGATTTGACTGAATTACCTAAGAGTGTTCATAACTAAACCAAATCCTGATATAACTTATAAGCGTTAAGACACAAAGATGCATGAATGATTGTCAAAGGTTATATTTAGGAAGAGACAAATTATCAAAGATTTCTTTGAGGATCATCATTGTTCTAGTATCTTATAATAGTTTAAAGCTACATTAGATGAACATTAAAAAAAAATTTCCTAAAAAATGGCTAACATATTTACATGTTCATAAAACAACCTGAAAGTTCCAAACTGAAGGTTAAAGAACACTTTATTTGTAAGCCAATAAAATCCATGTATGGGTTAATACAAACATCATAATGCGATGAAATCTTAACGTAATTATTTTCATCAAGAATCAAAGTGGATTAATGTACCTACCTTAAAATGAGTGGGAGAAACTAAAATAAACTTGTCTTTATATAGATGATATTCTTTTGACAAGTATATGTTACATAAGTCAAAGCATTGTTAACACAAACTTTTATATAATAGATCTCAGAGATATGTCTTATGTGATAGATATCATAACATACCGAGATAGACCCAATGGGACATTAGTTCCATTCCATAAGTTTAACCTTAAATGGGTCCTTACATATGTAGCAAACAATACTGCTCTTCTTTAGAGGATAATAGGATAAATGAGATTATTTCCTTACGCTTCATTAATTAGAAGCCTTATGAAAGTTCAAGTCTATACTCGTTTAGATATTACTCACATTGCAACACACTAGACAGATTAATGTGAAGCATTTAATGGAGTATTACAATATCTTTAAAAGAAACGTGAGGCTATGATTTAAAGAAGAAGAGAGAACTCAAACCGGTTGATTACTCTAACTGTGTAATATTTAAAGATGACAAAATGTAATTTCGGGTATATCTTTATGTCAGCAGACAAAACCTATCTCATGGAGGAGTCATAATGGACTGATATCAACAACCTAAGTTATAACGACATAATATAGTCAGTAAATGTTGTTGGAAATTTATCAGTGGACTCATAAGTTTATTAACTCCATATAATTAATGTATTGAAGACTCGTTGTGATAAAGTCAGCTACCATGTCTCGTTGAACAGTAACAGTTCGAGAGGTGCTGCATTAAATTTCGATATGCAATTAATTATTCGTTTATGAACGAATTGAGGAAATAAATTTTGTATCGAAAACATTCATGATATGCTTAAGGATCCTATAACTGAAAGGCTATTACCCATAAGTCTTATTAAGAGAGCTCATAAAAGAAACGAGTTTTAATCGTTGGCCATGCGTAACTGCATATCGTACTATGAATGACTAACTATTAGTTAATTTTCCTCATCAGTTTGATTTTGTATGTCTCTAAGAATATGCTCAACCGGTATAATGGCATATAGAAAAATAAAGTTACAAATCAAACAAAGGGCTTATGTGTATTTTGATCATACTGATTAGGTTTTAAATTGAGGCTATAGTGTGACTAATGGGGGTCCTAAGTCGAATGATGATTCAACGACTGTATTTCTCTGCTATAGTTCTTGGTTTACGACTAAAATGAGTGTTAACTCCTGATCAGGCTTATCTAATACTCATAGTAAATGATTACTCGGCTAAGTAGGAGAATGTAAGATTAAATATATTATGATGTAATATTTAATCTAGTAGCCATTATAATCATTTACATTATATAGATCAAAATATATAACAACCTATTAAATAATTAGCTGGTAATTGTTGATGGGCCTTATTACCCTTATTAACTAATTAGGGTTTCCTCTTGGGTGCATATATAAGGAAACTAATGTAGATGTTTCAAGGTTAGACAAAAAACCTAATTGACTCATAACATCAAAATCGCCTCCTCTCCATAACCGATTACCCTTTATCGGTTCTCTCATCACCATCATTAGATTGCACCCTAAGGAGGAACCAGACCAAGCTGACAATCATGTCAAACACTATTGATGCGTCTCTATCTGGATTCTCTACTGGCCTGTACTGCTGTAATCAGGTATGTTATTCATGTTTTCCATTATGCCTAAAACAGAAATGCTCAACATTGTTAACTCATATAATAAATTTAGTTTAATCATAACTGTTTTGGTCAAAAATTACCGAGGCAATTAAGTGATCAAATTAGTTTTGTGAGGTAGTGTGCTAACAATGTGTATTGAAAATATTCTGGTTTGGTTGTTTGCTAAAAAACAGTTTCAGGATATAGCTCAGGATATCGAACTATATCAATAATCAAACAATGAGCAAAAAAGTAAAGGGTGACACGAGATGTACGAGGAAAGCCCTTGATCAATCTAGATCGTCGGCACAAAACCTTTGGAGCTGACCATCGCAGCTGCCTTGTTCTTCTTATTACTTCAAAAGTCAGGATACAGTGTAGGATAATGCCCAGATCGTTGCTAAGTGTTACAATGCTTTGCTGAAAGTGTGTGAATTGCGAGAGAAAGTGTAAGTGTTCGAGAGCAGTGAATGTGATGTCCTATGAGATTTGGTTATCCGTCTATTTATAGTTACAAATAGAAAACTAAATTTCCTAAAATAGGGGGATGCCATGGAATATTCCCATATTAACGTTGAAGACCAAGTATTGCGACTTCAACGTCCATCTTCTAACAATCTGGACCGAGTCTTCAGGGGAAAAAGTCTTCGTGAATGTTATGGACTTGTACTCGTAACCTGCAATCAATCCGTTAGTAATCATCAGGATACAACATCAGGATGTTACCAATATCCTGATCCTGCATCCTGGTTGTGAACATCTATTATATAGTCAAGATATAATTCAAGATACTATCCAGGATATGGGCTAAGAATTTCACCCATAACAATTGTAAAAAAAATGTTACCGCTGAGCATCCTGGGACTAACGGTTACATTTTTCTTACGAATACCAAGGTAATTAAGAGATAAGACTTGATGTGACTAGCTGTAACCGCCCAGGCTATAAACACTCATCACTTCCCCATAACTTCTCATTTCCTCCGCCATTTATCTCCACCAATAAATCACAAGGTAAATGCTTCTCCCCCTTCTCACTTCTTTTCTACACATTATTCCGGTGAAGATATGGCTAGATAAACAAGGTCAAGCTCCGGTGATTCTGCTCCTACATTTATTCATTAGAATATCCTTCAAGACCCGGAGAAGGAGATATGCTCATTTGACAGTGCTCACTTGTTAGCCCTTAAATCCTCCAGCATCTTCCCGAAGGGGACGGTGTTCCGGCCATTCGATCGGGAGATCCGATCAGATATGGTGTCTAATGAGTGGCTCTGTTTTAACATTTTTCCATTCACCTTAGGCCTCTGATTCCCTTTTCCTGATTTCATCACCGAGTTTTTTCGTGTTACAAAAATTAGCTTCAGTCAAACCATACCAATGCTCTGGCGAGTGTTGCTCGTTCTTGATCGAATCAAGAAAGACCACATTCCTGAGCTTTCCGTTCATGATCTTCCGTTAGCATACGAGCTTAGATGCCATGGTTCTTGTAGATTCTTGTTTTATTCTACCTCCGGTGACCCTCTGATACTCCGAGCCACCAGGAACGAGGAGGAATGGAAATCCAAATTTTTCTTTGTGAAAAGAAATTCGATCCCTGGTGGAGCGGAATATACGGTGAAGTGGTTGAGAAAGGGTAGGATTTAGGGTTTTAGGATGATCCTGTCTTATATCCTATCCTGTATCCTGAACTGATCTTTATTTTTGTTGTATGCAGCTGACTTCAGAAAACTAGCACCTCCCCTTGCTGACTTAGAGAGAAGAATCCAAGCCATCAGACTCCTTCCTGAGATTGAAAGAAGCTTCATTCCGTACCCAACATCCTCGAGTCAACATTCCAGCTCAAACATGTCTAGTAAGGATCTTGTTTAATATCCTACATACCTTTCGTTATTTGATATTATTATATAGAAGGGTTTTAAAGTTACTCCCCGTATGCAGACGCCAGCAAAGTTCCAATTCTCCTGGATCTTGAAGAACTTGTCAGCTATCCTACTCCTGTCAATGTCAAGAAGGAGACTCCTGCTACCACCAGCTCCAAACCGGCCGTAGTTCCTAAGCCTAATCTAAGAACTCATACTTCCACATCCAAGAAGAGAGAGGGTTCAGAGACCACCACTCCAGCTTCTGAAGGGTTCTCCTATGAAGAGCTCAGCTTCACCGAGTCCCTGGAGCCTATGACCTCTTTCCTCAACAAGGTAATATCCTGTTACTAGATCCTGCGCATATATCCTGATTGAATATCCTGGTTAGTAAATTTTAACCCATACCTGTATTTTGAATCGCAGGGTCTCCAGCATCTGCTGCATCTCTACACTGATGCCTGTGGAATAGCTAAGCTCCAAGAGGCCAGGATCAAACAACTTGAGACCACCATAGCTAACCAGGGCACTATTTCTGAAGCCAAGACCCGGTACTATGAGGATAAGCTGAAGAAGGTCACCCAGGATGCCAAAGTGAAGCTGGCAGCCACCCACATTGAGCATGAACAGGCCGTGATCTCCTTCCGAGAGGGGATCAAAAATTCTACTGTTGTCTCCCTGCTGCAAGCTCGAATCAAGATGGCTTATGAAGCCCAGGACACAGGTCTTGAGTGCCCATCCTGGCCGGTTGACTCTTGGGTGGCAAAAATCAAGGAGCTTGGAGGCAATCCTATGCCACATCCTGCTAACGCTGGGGTTGGAGAGACTTCCAAGGTAGCTGAAGTGGTGGACAAGGCTGGAGAAAAGAAGGATGCTGGTGAGGATGCTGGTGAAGATGCTGGTGAGGATGCTGCTCAGGATGCTGAGGCTGAGAAGGCGAAGAAGGATGGTGGTGATGCCGCTGTATGAGGGCATTCAAGTGGGCAATGATGGATATTGATGCCTAGGCTAGAGCCCACTTTTTTAAATTTGAATGGTCTGTAACCCTAAAGCAATTTACTTTTCCTGCATTTACTTTTCCTGCACTTAGGTACAATATGATGGCCAAAGGTGGAGGGATCCTGAGTTTCAGGATGAAGCCTTTATTCATCAATGTTAATATGCTTTTGAACAATCAACAGTTGAAGTTGGAGGGATCTTTGGTTTCAAGACGAAGCCTTCAACTGTTTAAGTAAATATGTTTTAGAACTAATTGCACTGTTGGTGGATGGGTCTCATTTTGAGATGAAGCCAATAGTGCAACCTTTTGCATATGAATACTAAATAACCAACTTTTCATCCTTATTTGTGTCACACCCCGACAACGTAAAACAAGAAATCATGGCGGAAACGTCGGGGAATGTTGTAACAGAATTATTGTTTCACAACCATGGATACAAAAAGTTTCATTTTATTAGAATATTTACGTTAACATTGTCTTAAAACCAAAACCAACAAGTTACATATCGACTAGTATTGTTATTATGTCACTAAGGCCTCGTCCAGATACTATGTGACTCATGCATTCTAGCAATCAACATCAAGCAACATCACCTGAAACATATGTAAAAACAAAGTCAGCAAAGAAATGCTGGCGAGCACATAGGTTTTATAAGAGTGTCGGATTCATGGCTAGTTTACATGTTGCAATACCTTATTAAAAACCTTGTTTTGAAAAGAGTATAATATTGCAACGAAATTAACCAACTCAAATCAAGCGGGTTATAATTTATAAAACCTCGTAGCCATGATTCTTAACCCAAAAACATTTGTTTTAGTAAACCAAATTGTAAAACATTTCGTATTAACTCGTTTAATAAATCTCGTATGGTTTATATCCTTTCGAAAACATCGTTATGTGACATCGTTTCAAAATTGTTTACCCAAGTGAACTAAATAACGCCACGGTATGTAATATGTTGAAAACACTTATATATAAGAAGTACCAGCGGTGTATCTACCATGTTTTCACCATATTACACCCGTCCCGTTATCTAAACACTTAACCAAAAACCAATCGTTTATCCAATTCGTTTAATTTTGTTCAAATCGTTTCCAAATCGTTAACTCATTTAAATCGTTTAACTCGTTTAAGTCGTTTAAATCATCCTTGTTTTAATTGTGAAAACTATTTTGGTCGTCTCGCAAATAACATTCAAACCTTCGTGACTCGACTATCTCGCTTCTCGCATTAACAAACCACCAAAGGGTATGTTAATAATCAGATTTAGTCATTACCCACCTAACCCACACATAACCATGGGTGCAGTACGATAACGGGATTTGTCAGATCCTATGGTACCATAACCTAATACTGGTCGTCTTGATCAATGCTAATGAATGTCATTCGTTATGTAACTACATCCAACAAGTTTGTTCACATTATCGAAATCGTTATTAGTTTAGTATAAACCATCTTAATCGTTTTTGAAATCATCGTTATAATATCAAAAATCGTTTTGATACATATGAATCACTCGAAAACAATTGAAAAGAGTAAAATAGGGGAACTATGTACTCACATGAAGTGCAAAGTATCCTCAATCAATAGAACTTCAACAAACTCAAGTAAACCAGAGAAATCAAGCAGCACCTAGTAATCGAATCACTAGTCAAACAATAGACGCCTAAATCAGAAGATCGGACAGAATGAGGTCTTGTAAACCAAATGAGTGTTGGAACTCATGTGATATGGTTTAACAAAGCCTACATCCTAAATCGGAACCTAACCTAAGTGCTTTCGACCCATTGCGACCCATTAAGGTAGCTTACGCTACTTTAACGCGTCGTTTGCGCAAATGCGCGTTCGAGACGTCTAACTAGTCCTATGACAAGTATTATATGCCTAAACATGTTGCATAATCAATTAAGTGACAAAAGTTTATGTTACATATGCTTAATTATCAATTATGCATAAAAAGGGTATTTTGGTCATTTACCTAAGGCATATAAACTACTTATCATACAACTAATTAAACCTAAGTGACCATAAGGTATAACCTCGGAAGGTTATTCCCTATGCAACTATGGTCACTAAACATGTTTTGTCGGATCCTAATGATCGACCAAACGGGTCGAGTTCGAAAGTCTAAGCGGGTGTTTAGTCCGCTTGACTTACGACTCTGCACAAGCACTAAACTAAAAGTGACGAGCTAAACAAGTTAAGACATGTTTAGTTAAGTTAGAAAACAGGTTTTGATATCAAAACAAACGGTTTTGATACCCAAGAGTAGTTTGGTTACAAAATACGCATAAATACGCATTTTGGCCGAAACTACGACTCGTCACTACGCCTAGTCAACTTGGTAATCAGTATGTATAGTCACGAGGGACTATAACCATCATGATTACGCTCATGTTGCGAAGTTCAAACAAACTTCGTGTTGACCATAAATTGGTCAACGCAGAAAGTCAAACAGAGTTTGACTTTTGTGCAAAAAACGCATAAAAGAACGAACTTCTTTATGACCCAAAAAAGTCAAACAGAGCAGCTATCTTGGATGGATCTACATGAATACCCTGCTCGTTGACTATATGACCCAAAAACTGAACTTCTTTAAGCTAGAATTCACACTTGGAGAATTTAGCAAAAAGTTGTTCCTTCTTTAGGAGTTCCAATGTCAAACGAAGGTGTTGCTCGTGATCGGTTCGAGACTTCGAATAAATGAGAATATCGTCGATGAACACAATGATGAACTTGTCAAAATAAGGTTTACAGACCCTATTCATTAAGTCCATAAAGATAGCTGGGGCATTTGTCAAACCAAAAGGCATGACAGTGAACTCGTAATGCCCATATCTTGTGCGGAAAGCAGTTTTGGGAATATCTTCTTCGAGAACACGAAGTTGATGATACCCAAAACGCAGATCGATCTTGGAAAAGCATGAAGCACCTTGCAGCTGATCAAAGAGATCATCGATTCGAGGTAGGGGATATCGATTCTTGATGATAAGCTTATTAAGCTCACGATAATCAATACACATTCGAAAAGATCCATCTTTCTTTTTCACAAAGAGGACAGGAGCTCCCCAAGGCGAAAAGCTTGGACGGATGAATCCTTTATCAGATAACTCTTGAAGCTGTTTCGATAACTCTTGCATCTCAGACGGTGCAAGACGATAAGGTGCTTTCGCAATCGGGTTAGCATTGGGTACACGATCAATATAAAACTCGACTTGACGAACTGGGGGCAAACCAGGCAGTTCATCAGGAAATACCTCTGGATAATCCCGAACAATCGGAATATCCTGAATATTCTTGCTCTTGCTTTTCTCCTCGGTGACATGTGCCAGAAAAGAAACATATCCTTTTCGTAAATAACTTTGGGCTTTCGTACACGACATGAGTTTCAATCCACCAGATGGTTTCTCGCCATGAACTTTCAGAACATCGCCAGAAGAAAGAGGAATACGAATGATCTTATCGAAACAAATCACCTCTACATGATGTTTGGTTAACCAATCCATCCCAACGATAATATCGAAACTCCCAAGTTGCATCGGTGTGAGGTCAATAGGAAAAAGATGGTCATCAAGGTTCAACTGACAATCACGAATAACAAAATTGAGAACAAGAGGTTTACCAGTAGCAACTTCGACAGATAAGGGTTTCCTCAGTTTAGTTCTAGGTATCACAAGCAAAGGCTCAAATGATAATGAAACAAAACTTTTATCGGCACCAGAATAAAAAAGAATAGATGCAGGTCGATTGTTAACAAGAAACGTACCATTGACAACGAGGTTGTTAGCTCAAGCCTCGTTAGTGTTGACCATAAACTGGTCAATGCAGAAAGTCAAACAGAGTTTGACTTTTGTGCTAAAACGCATAAAATAACGAAAGAGGACTTACAACGGGTCCAAGAACGGAAGCTTTGATCCGAATATTCTCAGGTATGAAGTGATAAACACATCTACTTAGAGAACCAATTCAGATTCAAAGGTGTGAGTTTGAGAGTGAAGTGGGTGTTGCTATTTATAGAAATCCAAGAACCGTTAAGATTGTTCCTCGATAAACGAGCATCAATCTAGACCGTACACATATGGCCCATGGTTTTGGGATACTTGGGGTGCCCCAAAACCAGCAAACGGTATTGAAAATGTTACAAAATAGCCCCTAAACTTCAAGTTAAGTGCTGAAAATGGATTTGCTGTTGCAAAAATGGAGTTTCTGCCCAGATCAGTTGCTCGCGTCGCACGACAGCCAACCCCTATGGTGGTGGCGTGATGCCAGCAGGTGCCCAGTTCCAGAAAGTTTCACATATTTACAGTTTTGGTCCCTGCACATGTTTAAGGCCTTTTTCGATGCGTTTAAACCCCGTTAACCCCATTTCAAGGCTCTAAAATGAAGTTAAAGTATAGGGAACTCAAAACATGCTCACAAATATCTCGGATGTCGGTTCGTTTGGTCGTACGGTTGCGTTATTCGGGTTAATTACGACGGAAGTCGTAACGAACGCAAAAACGATCCAAATTACGTGACAAATGGAATTTTATCAAGCCAATCACTAAAATAAAATATTTTAATGATTACATAAATTTTTTGATGTCCGGATATATTCAGAACGTAAGATATGCGCGAAAATGCAAACTTGTGCACTTTTTGACGCTTTTAGTCCCTATTGATCAATAAAGTTTATTTTAGCATACCGAACCCCTCAAAGCCCATTTCTAGGCTATGTAAAGGATATTTAGGGTATGTTTAACTTATGATCAAGTATCAGAATGTTCGTTACTATACAAATCCGTATAGTTTCGTAGTTTGACACAACTAGTCCTGCGATCGAACAAACTTGATTTCAACACACCAAACTATCCAAAACTTATTTCTAAGTTATGTGGATGTTATTTAAGGTATGTCACTATTCCGGAGTGTTTGTTGCGTTAAACTGACTGCGTTTACGCACCAGTTTGCGTATAACCTTCCAGAAAGCGATTTAAAGCTTGAAATTGGAATCGAATCAAATTGTAAAATTATCAAACACAATTACACACATAATAACACCAAAACACATATAATAACACCAAAGCACATTGTTTTATTGATAATCAACATTGTTTTACATTATACGACGATTACAGAACACAGTTGTCACAATCTCCCCTACTTTAGGAAATTTCGTCCCGAAATTTTAACTAGAGGAAACTTGTGAAAACAAATGCGAATATTTTGCCTTCATTTGGTCCTCATGTTCCCAAGTAAACTATGGGCCACGTTTAGATTCCCAGCGAACCTTGACCAATCGAATCCGTTTTTCTTCAACTGTTTGAATGTACGGTCCACTATCTCCACGGGTTTCTCGACAAAGTGCATCGTTTCATCTATTCGGATCTCGTAGAGAAGAATGTGAAGATCAGCATCAGCTAAACACTTTCGCAAATTAGACACGTGAAAAGTCGGGTGAATATTTCCAAGCTCTGGAGGTAGCTCTAGTCGATAGGCAACCTTCCCAATCCTTTCCACAATCTTAAATGGTCCAACATATCGGGGTGCAAGTTTTCCTTTCTTTCCAAATCTCACCACTCCCTTCCAAGGTTACACCTTGAGTAGGACACGGTCGCCGACTTGAAATTCTAAGGGCTTGCATCGCATATCTGCATAACTCTTTTGACGGCTTCGAGCTGTCACAAGATTATCGCGGATTTTCTTGATTTTGTCTGTTGTTTCCAGAATGAGCTCAGGTCCAGTAAGCTGAGCTTCACCAATCTCATTCCAACAGATAGGTGAACGACATTTTCGACCGTAGAGAGCTTCGAATGGTGCCATATTAATGCTAGCATGATAACTATTATTGTATGAGAAATCGATCAATGGCAGATGAGAATCCCAATTACCACTAAAGTCTATCACGCACGCTCTAAGCATATCCTCCAAAGTTTGAATCGTCCTCTCAGATTGTCCATCTGTTTGGGGATGATAAGCAGTGCTTAGATTTAGTTGGGTTCCCAAAGCAGATTGTATGGTCTTCCAGAAATGAGATGAAAATCGAGCATCATGATCGGAAATGATATCCAAAGGAATACCATGTCGTGATACAATCTCATCAACATAAATCTTTGCAAGTTTATCAGCAGATCGATCCTCGCGAATCAGAATAAAATGAGCTGATTTCGTTAATCAATGGATAACAACCCAAATAACATCATGACCTCTAGATGTACGCGGTAACTTTGTGATGAGATCCATAGCAATGTTCTCCCACTTCCAAACCGGTATCTCTGGTTGTACAAGCAAACAAGAAGGTCGTTGATGTTCAGCCTTGACTTTGAGACAAGTTAGGCATTTTGATACATACAAGGCAACATCCTTTTTCATACCAGGCCACCAGTACTGAGTACGGAGATCCTTGTACATTTTATCAGCACCAGGATGGATAGAATATCGAGACTTATGAGATTCTTCCATCACTAAAGTACGAAGATCGTCTTGTTTCGGAATCCACAAACGATCCTTGAAATAGAGTAAACCATCGTCCTTTGCTTCGAGCTTAAGCTCAAGTTGACGTGGTAATTCCTTACCCATCAAATTTTGTGAAACACAAAATTGTTGAGCTTGAATAACACGAGTTTGAATATCAGATAAAGTGCGAACAGAATGAAGCTTGACTCGCTCTTTTCGACTAAGCGCATCGGCCACGACATTCGCCTTACCAGGATGGTAGCGAATTTCGCAATCATAATCGTTTAGGAGTTCAACCCAACATCGTTGCCTCATGTTCAGTTCCTTCTGATTGAGAATATGCTGGAGACTTTTGTGGTCTGTGAAAACCACACACTTCGTGCCATAGAGGTAGTGTCTCCAGATTTTGAGAGTAAAAACCACAGCTCCCAACTCAAGATCATGAGTCGTGTAGTTCTTCTCGTGAACTTTCAACTGTCTAGAAGCATAAGCTATAACTTTACCTCGTTGCATAAGAACACAACCAAGGCCTAAATTAGATGCGTCACAGTAGACAACGAAATCATCGTTTCCTTCGGGTAGAGATAAAACAGGAGCATCACAGAGCTTTCGTTTCAGCGTTTGGAACGCTTCTTCTTGCTTAGGTCCCCACTCAAAAGGCTTATTCTTCTGAGTCAAAGATGTGAGTGGAACCGCAATCTTCAACAAATTAGAAATGAATCGACGATAATAACCAGCAAGACCAAGAAAAGATCGAATCTCTGTAGGTGTCGTCGGTGTATTCCAATCCTTAATAGCAGCTATCTTGGATGGATCTACATGAATACCCTGATCGTTGACTATATGACCCAAAAACTGAACTTCTTTAAGCCAGAATTCACACTTGGAGAATTTAGCAAAAAGTTGTTCCTTCTTTAGGAGTTCCAATGTCAAACGAAGGTGTTGCTCGTGATCGGCTCGAGACTTCGAATAAATGAGAATATCGTCGATGAACTTGTCTAAATAAGGTTTACAGACCCTATTCATTAAGTCCAT
Organism: Helianthus tuberosus; assembly: GCA_030545235.1. Classification (NCBI taxonomy): domain Eukaryota; kingdom Viridiplantae; phylum Streptophyta; class Magnoliopsida; order Asterales; family Asteraceae; genus Helianthus; species Helianthus tuberosus. The sequence goes on along the minus strand of CM060427.1, from coordinate 65,906,941 downwards.
AAAGATAGCTGGGGCATTTGTCAAACCAAAAGGCATGACAGTGAACTCGTAATGCCCATATCTTGTGCGGAAAGCAGTTTTGGGAATATCTTTTTCGAGAACACGAAGTTGATGATACCCAGAACGCAGATCGATCTTGGAAAATCATGAAGCACCTTGCAGCTGATCAAAGAGATCATCGATTCGAGGTAGGGTATATCGATTCTTGATGGTAAGCTTATTAAGCTCACGATAATCGATACACATTCGAAAAGATCCATCTTTCTTTTTCACAAAGAGGACATGAGCTCCCCAAGGCGAAAAGCTTGGACGGATGAATCCTTTATCAGATAACTCTTGAAGCTGTTTCGATAACTCTTGCATCTCAGATGGTGCAAGACGATAAGGTGCTTTCGCAATCGGGTTAGCATTGGGTACAAGATCAATATAAAACTCGACTTGATGAACTGGGGGCAAACCAGGCAGTTCATCAGGAAATACCTCTGGATAATCCCGAACAATCGGAATATCCTGAATATTCTTGCTCTTGCTTTTCTCCTCGGTGACATGTGCCAGAAAAGCAACATACCCTTTTCGTAAATAACTTTGGGCTTTCGTACACGACATGAGTTTCAATCCACCAGATGGTTTCTCGCCATGAACTTTCAGAACATCGCCAGACGAAACAGGAATACGAATGATCTTATCGAAACAAATCACCTCTGCATGATGTTTGGTTAACCAATCCATCCCAACGATAATATCGAAACTCCCAAGTTGCATCTGTGTGAGGTCAATAGGAAAAAGATGGTCATCAAGGTTCAACTGACAATCACGAATAACAAAATTGAGAACAAGAGGTTTACCAGTTGCAACTTCGACAGATAAGGGTTTCCTCAGTTTAGTTCTAGGTATCGCAAGAAAAGGCTCAAATGATAATGAAACAAAACTTCTATCGGCACCAGAATAAAAAAGAATAGATGCAGGTCGATTGTTAACAAGAAACGTACCATTGACAACGAGGTTGTTAGCTCAAGCCTCGTTAGCGTTCAGATTGAATGCTCGTCCACGAGCGGGATTCACATTCGCGTTTGCATTGGCATTTGCATTTGCATTTGCATTTGCATTTGCATTTGCATTCGCGTTGACCAACCTCGGGCAGTTGTTGCGGAAATGACCCATTTCACCGCAATTATAACACGAACCAGGTGGGAATCTCGCAGCATTCCCCTGAACTGGAGCTTGATTCTGAACAATTTGATTCTTACCCAAACGACAGATGTTGGCCAGATGCCCAAGCTTACCACACGTTGTGCATTGCTTAAAAGCTTGCTGTGCAACATGACAACCGTTGCAGCGAGCACAATGAGGTGCGGTACCGGCATATGCTTTCTTTGCAGGAGGTTGAGCCGGTGGGTTCTGAGGGTTCTGAGCTGTTACTGCAAAATTCTGAGCACCCTTTCGCTTTTTCGACTTCTTCGACGACTCACCTTTCTTACCCTTACCCTTTTCCTTGACAGATTCGGTCGACTTCTTCTTATCACCCTTGCGGGTAAGTTTACACTTCCTGACTTGAGACTCAGTCAGGGTAGCAGACAACTCGATCGCGTGACGAACAGTAGTAGGATTAATGCCAGTCACAATTTCCTGTACGGAATTGGGTAAACCATCGATATATCTCTGAATTGCTTTCTCCAGCGGGGTAACCATAGTAGGACACAAAAGACTGAGTTCCTCAAAATGATCCGTATACGCACGGTGTTCTCCCCCATCTTGCTTTAGATCGTCAAACTCTCGTTCCAAAGCTCGAATTTCATGACGGGGACAAAACTCTTTCACCATGAGAGCTCGAAGCTCATCCCATGTCTGGGCCAATGCCACTTCGGCACCCCTATCACGCATCACTCCGTTCCACCACGTAAGAGCACGCTTCTCAAACACACTTGATGCAAATTCAACCTTACGCCCCTTCGGACATTGCACATGTCTGAATGTGCTCTCGATACTCTCGAACCACTGTAGGAGCGTAGTTGCTCCTTGCGACCCAGAAAACTTTAGCGGCTTAGCAGAATTGAAATTCTTGAAATTACATTGTGCATTGTTATTATTATTTTTGTTGTATAATTCGTGGATTTGGGTCACAACGCCTGGAAGCACAGCAGCCATTTGCTAAGAGACAAGGGCTGCGACTTCTTCAGCAGTAAAAGATTGTGCATCACGTCGAGGAGGCATTGTCTAACAAGGAAACATGGGAATCGAGTGAGATCGACAATTGGAAAAACAAAAGAGGTAATGAAAATATCTACAAAACACAAGGAAGGCGATCATTTATTCGTTACCTCGAACAAACAAACGATACGCAGTGACTAACCAAAGTAAATGAGTCACAGTAATGTATCGCGAAGACATGCTCGCCTATAAGTGAACACTCACCCCAAGAGTTCCCAGGTAAGAGTGACTGGTCCGATTATGTGGATTTGTACGAACACTCTAGCCTTAGACAGAAAACTCAGGGTACAGGCATTCACTCTTCTAGTTTGCACGTGTTCACATTATTTAGACCCAAACTTTGACGAGATTTTGAAAACTCAAAAGGCACTAAGCCAAATATGAGTCAAACTGGAAGGGTTCAAAACCTAGTAATCAATCATCCTAGAACAGATGATTAATCTTCGAAGCGAATTCGAATTTGTGTTCTCATTGTGGTTATCACCTAAGGGTAGGTGACGGTTTTGTTTTAAAAATCTAAACGCAAATTTACCTGCGTTAGGGTCCTAAAAGTTATAGTCTAGGTCAAAGCATTACTAATAACCTAATTCCCTATAACCATTGGCTATGATACCAACTCTTCTGTCACACCCTGACCACGTAAAACAACAAATCGTGGCGGAAACGTCGGGGAATGTTGTAACAGAATTATTGTTTCACAACCATGGATACAAAAAGTTTCGTTTTATTCGAATATTTACATTAACATTGTCTTAAAACCAAAACCAACAAGTTACATATCGACTAGTATTGTTATTATGTCACTAAGGCCTCGTCCAGATCCTATGTGACTCGTGCATTCTAGCAATCAACATCAAGCAACATCACCTGAAACATATGTAAAAACAAAGTCAGCAAAGAAATGCTGGCGAGCACATAGGTTTTATAAGAGTGTCGGATTCATGGCTAGTTTACATGTTGCAATACCTTATTAAAAACCTTGTTTTGAAAAGAGTATAATATTGCAACGAAATTAACCAACTCAAATCAAGCGGGTTATAATTTATAAAACCTCGTAGCCATGATTCTTAACCCAAAAACATTTGTTTTAGTAAACCAAATTGTAAAACATTTCGTATTAACTCGTTTAATAAATCTCGTATGGTTTATATCCTTTCGAAAACATCGTTATGTGACATCGTTTCAAAATTGTTTACCCAAGTGAACTAAATAACGCCACGGTATGTAATATGTTGAAAACACTTATATATAAGAAGTACCAGCGGCGTACCTACCATGTTTTCACCATATTACACCCGTCCTGTTATCTAAACACTTAACCAAAAACCAATCATTTATCCAATTCGTTTAATCTTGTTCAAATCGTTTCCAAATCGTTAACTCGTTTAACTCGTTTAAGTCGTTTAAATCATCCTTGTTTTAATTGTGAAAACTATTTTTGGTCGTCTCGCTAATAACATTCAAACCTTCGTGACTCGACTATCTCACTTCTCGCATTAACAAACCACCAAAGGGTAAGTTAATAATCAGATTCAGTCATTACCCACCTAACCCACACATAACCATGGGTGCAGTACGATAACGGGATTTGTCAGATCCTATGGTACCATAACCTAATACTGGTCGTCTTGATCAATGCTAATGAATGTCATTCGTTATGTAACTACGTCAAACAAGTTTGTTCACATTATCGAAATCGTTATTAGTTTAGTATAAACCATCTTAATCGTTTTTTAAATCATCGTTATAATATCGAAAATCGTTTTGATACATATGAATCACCCCAAACAGTAAAATAGGGGAACTATGTACTCACATGAAGTGCAAAGTATCCTCAATCAATAGAACTTCAACAAACTCAAGTAAACCAGAGAAATCAAGCAGCACCTAGTAATCGAATCACTAGTCAAACAATAAACGCCTAAATCGGAAGATCGGACAGAATGAGGTCTTGTAAACCAAATGAGTGTTGGAACTCATGTGATATGGTTTAACAAAGCCTACATCCAAAATCGGAACCTAACCTAAGTGCTTTCGACCCATTGCGACCCATTAAGGTAGCTTACGCTACTTTAACGCGTCGTTCGCGCAAATGCGCGTTCGAGACGTCTAACTAGTCCTATGACAAGTATTATATGCCTAAACATGTTGCATAATCAATTAAGTGACAAAAGTTTGTGTTACATATGCTTAATTATCAATTATGCATAAAAAGGGTATTTTGGTCATTTACCTAAGGCATATAAACTACTTATCATACAAATAATTAAACCTAAGTGACCATAAGGTATAACCTCGGAAGGTTATTCCCTATGCAACTATGGTCACTAAACATGTTTTGTCGGATCCTAATGATCGACCAAACGGGTCGAGTTCGAAAGTCTAAGCGGGTGTTTAGTCCGCTTGACTTACGACTCTGCACAAGCACTAAACTAAAAGTGACGAGCTAAACAAGTTAAGACATGTTTAGTTAAGTTAGAAAACAAGTTTTGATATCAAAACAAACGGTTTTGATACCCAAGAGTAGTTTGGTTACAAAATACGCATAAATACGCATTTTGGCCGAAACTACGACTCGTCACTACGCTTAGTCAATGTGGTAATCAGTAGGTATAGTCACGAGGGACTATAACCATCATGATTACGCTCATGTTGCGAAGTTCAAACAAACTTCGTGTTGACCATAAACTGGTCAATGCAGAAAGTCAAACAGAGTTTGACTTTTGTGCTAAAACACATAAAAGAACGAAAGAGGACTTACAACGGGTCCAAGAACGGAAGCTTTGATCCGAATATTCTCAGGTATGAAGTGATAAACACATCTACTTAGAGAACCAATTCAGATTCAAAGGTGTGAGTTTGAGAGTGAAGTGGGTGTTGCTATTTATAGAAATCCAAGAACCGTTAAGATCGTTCCTCGATAAACGAGCATCAATCTGGACCGTACACATATGGTCCATGGTTTTGGGATACTAAGGGTGCCCGAAAACCAACAAACGGTATTGAAAATGTTACAAAATAGCCCCTAAACTTCAATTTAAGTGCTGAAAATGGACCTGCTGTTGCAAAAATGGAGTTTCTGCCCAGATCAGTTGCTCGCGTCGTGCGACAGCCAACCCCTATAGTGGTGGCGTGACGCCAGCAGGTGCCCAGTTCCAGAAAGTTTCACATATTTACAGTTTTGGTCCCGGCACATGTTTAAGGCCTTTTTCGATGCGTTTAAACCCCGTTAACCCCATTTTAAGGCTCTAAAATGAAGTTAAAGTATAGGGAACTCAAAACATGATCAAAAATATCTCGGATGTCGGTTCGTTTGGTCGTCCGGTTGCGTTATTCGGTTAATTACGACGGAAGTCGTAACGACCGCAAAAAACGATCCAAATTACGTGACGAATGGAATTTTATCAAGCCAATCCCTAAAATAAAATATTTTAATGATTACATAAATTTTTGGATGTCCGGATATATTCAGAACGTAAGATATGCGCGAAAATGCAAACTTGTGCACTTTTTGACGCTTTTAGTCCCTATTGATCAATAAAGTTTATTTTAGCATACCAAACCCCTCAAAGCCCATTTCTAGGCTATGTAAAGGATATTTAGGGTATTTTTAACTTATGATCAAGTTCCGGAATGTTTGTTACTATACAAATCGGCATAGTTTCGTAGTTTGACACAACTAGTCCCTACGATCGAACAAACTTGATTTTAACACACCAAACCATCCAAAACTTATTTCTAAGTTATGTGGAGGTTATTTAAGGTATGTTAAGCCTATGTCACTATTTCGTAGTGTTCGTTACGTTAAACTGACTGCGTTTACGCACCAGTTTGCGTATAACCTTCCAGAAAGCGATTTAAAGCTTGAAATCGGAATCGAATCAAATTGTAAAATCATCAAACACAATTACACACATAATAACACCAAAACACATATAATAACACTAAAGCACATTGTTTTATTGATAATCAACATTGTTTTACATTATATGATGATTACAGAACACAGTTGTCACAATCTGTGACAACCGTCAAAATTCCAGGTATCCGTACAACTATTAAATCATGATTAGTGCTTAATGACTGTGCTGAATTACAATTAATGACCTGAATTGATTTCTGATTATTTCCATATACATACATGTGCATCATATATTACTTAACGTCATATCATTATTGCATGAGAACTTATTTGACTCAAAAGATGCACGAAACACAGTTAGCACAGTTATCAGACAAATCAGAAAAATGCTGACGGAGTTCAATACATAGACATACAAGGTGATGAGACACAGAATGGGCCAGAAACCAAGCATTACACTAGTATAGTGTGTAGGAAAGTAAGGATCACAAAACTGCCTTCCTAGAGATAGTTTAAGTGCCGGAAAGTGCTTAAAACTCTCATAAACTGCAGTATTCTGCAGAAAATCAGCAAAATCAGCATTTAAACAATCTAATATCATGCATAAATACGGTTAAATCGTCCTGAATGCTTTCCTAAGAGTCGGGAATCGAAACTGTCATAAAAGGGAACATAAAACACACTAAACTGTATAGTTTAGCACCTTAACGAACCGGTAATAAACCGAACAATCGGACACTACCCGAAACACCAAATTTTCACTAGAAGCATTGTTTTAACATTACCAAGCTAGTTATGGTCCCCGAACATCATAACACAATATGTAAGCATATAATAACTAAATCCCTAACTAATACTTAGATTCTAACCATAATAACTAACTTCTAGTTTAAACCTAGCCTATACCCCCCCCACCTAGTGAACGGCCAATACCAGGGCCTACATCAAGATTTTAGTTGATTATAAAATTGGATTGTGTTTCTTCTTTTTAAACACAAAAACCACTAGATATTTCATATGAGGAGTATTATAAGATTAACCACCAAGACATAACATCTCATTTCATCAACATCACACAACACACACACTTCTCCTTCCTCCTCCCCATAGCTACGGCCGAGAACCCCCACACCATCATCACCTTCATCTTTCATTTTCCATACAATCTACATATACTCAAAGGTGTTAGAAGGTGCACAAGGAGGCTTGGAGCTTTCGGAAGTTGAAGAACCTTCACCATTTGCTTTTATCCACTTCTTTTCTTCTATTGATCATCCCTAGCCTTGAGCTAGTGGTAAGAACATCATACACTCCATTTTACATCTTGTTTAAGTGGTTAAAAGATGATACATGATGTTAATTTTGAAGAACACTAAGAAACTTGAACATAAAACATGAACATAAGCTTAAAATCTTAAAGAAATCATGTTGTTTAGTGTTGTTGTGATACTTGATGATTGATTGTTTATGTTAATGATGTAGATCATCATATGATCTTGCTAGATGATGATTACAAACATAATCTAGCAAGATGAGAGGATGAAATTGTTAAAGATTAATAGATCATCCTCATGAAAGAATAAATTGTTTTCTTGTAAAATGATGATTAAAGTGTGTGTAAAGTCTTGTAGATCTAAGATTTCAAGGATGATTTATCAAGAAATCAAGTTAAAAATACAAAGTTTACTTAATCTTGGTTCTTAAAGAAATCAACAATATTTTTAAAGGTTAAACAAGTGTAGAAACACTTATGTAACAAGAAAAATCCAAGAAGAAGCATTTTTAGAAAATGTGATCACAAGTTGTAAAGAACTATTTTCTTTAAAAATGATGTTTTTAAAGAAAAAACCACACTTTAAAGGGTAACTAAGCTTACTAAACACACTAGTAAGTTACTACAAATTTTTGTAAATTTTCAAGTTCATGAAGTAGTAGATTATGCTTGTTTTTGGCAAGATGGTAAGTATTAATTGATTTGTTGATTGATTGTGTTGATTTACAAAAGAAAATGATATGCCTTGAAGGCATGGAAACCTCCATTTTTAGGGGAAACTATGGCAAAAATTTTCTAAAAATTTAACACTTAGAAAAATATTTTTAAGCAAATATTTACAAATATATTTTTAACCATAAGTTTTCATGTAAAGTTTGCCTTATTTTTTGTTACAAAAATTATAAATATTGGAGGTTGGTTTTATAAATAAAAGTGACTAAATATGTATTTAGGAAAATATATATTTAGATGTCACCAAGTGTGTGATTATTTGTATATTATGTGTATTAGTTATATTATTTTAGGACTTGAAATAATATAACTCATCAAAATACCAAAAAGAGTTAATTACATAAATGGGTCCTGTGGTTTATACCTAATTTCGCCTTTGGGTACTAACTTTTATTTTTAACAGGTTTAGGTTTTATGGTTTCAATTTTGTAACACCTTTGGGTACTAACACCAAAATTTGTTAATTAATGACTAAAATACCCTTGCATTTTTTAAGTTTATTAATGTAACACATTTGGGTACTAACATCTAATTTTATTTAGGTTTAAATCAATTTTACAAAATCTATTTATTTTTTTATTTTCATCTTTTTATTATATCTCTTAATTAACCTAAAATCTATTTATTTTTTTATTTTCATATTTTTATTAAATTTCTTATTTAACATAAAATCTACTTGTTACACCAGTATTTTTGTTAAATAGATTTTTTAAATGAAATCTACTAGCGATATAGTTTTATGTAAATTAAATTTCTTTTTCGTTTTAAATATTGTAAACCTTATTCGTTTTCAATTTTGGATAGATATGATTGATAATAATAAATATCTTTCATGTAAAAAAAATTTAAGCCTTTTTTAACTCGTTTTTTTTGTTCATTTACATTTTACTATTTTAGAAAGATATTTAATTTACATAAAACTATATACTTAGGTGTTTTAGATAAAACTATATAGCTAGGTATTTTAGATAAAACTAAAAAAATTTAAGTTTTTTTTAAACTCGTTTTTTTTTTGTAAAAAAGATATTTAATTTACATAAAATTATATAGCTAGTAGATTTTACTATTGTGACTAGAAGATTTTATGTAAATTAAATGTCTTTCTAAAATAGTAAAATGTAAATGAACAAAAAAAAACGAGTTAAAAAAAGGCTTAATTTTTTTACATGAAAGATATTTATAATTATCAATCATATCTATCCAAAACTGAAAATGAGTAAGGTTTATATTATTTAAAACGAATAAGAAATTTAATTTACATAAAACTATATAGCTAGTAGATTTTATTTAAAAAATCTATTTAAAAAAAACTAGTGTAACAAGTAGATTTTATGTTAAATAAGAAATTTAATAAACATATGAAAATAAAAAACTAAATAGATTTTATGTTAATTAAGAGGTATAATAAAAATATGAAAATAAAAAAATAAATAGATTTTGTAAAATTGATTTAAACTTAAATAAAATTAGGTGTTAGTACCCAAATTTGTTACATTGATAAATTTAAAAAAAATGCGAGGGTATTTTAGTCATTAATTAACAAATTTTGGTGTTGGTACCCAAAGGTGTTACAAAATTGAAACCATAAAATCTGAACCTGTTAAAAAAAATTAGTACCCAAAGGCGAAATTAAGTATAAACCACATGACCCATTTGTGTAAATAACTCTACCAAAAATTACAATCCAAAACATTACCAAAATTCCAAGAGAATGAATATACAAAGAATACCCAAATTATTGGTGAAACCGAACAAAGGAATATAACTCACAAAAATATTCCGGAAATTTTATTCATAAGCATATTTTGGTAAATAATATTTTGGACACCAAGAAAAAAAAATATGATTTTTACAATTATTACAAAATATATCATATTATTTACAAGGAGAAAATATATTATTTTTGGCAAATAAAAAAATATATATTTTTCTTGGAATTATTAGAAGATGTATTATTTTTGAAAGAAAAATATATATTTTCTCAAACAAACATGAAATACATTATTTTTGGGAGAAAATGTATTTTCTTAAATAAACTTGAAATATATTATTTTAGATAAAAAATGGGTTCATATATATTTCTAAGTTAGACTTGAAAATATATTATTTTTGAGACTTGTATGAAATTTATAAATATTTTTGCCAAGGGAAAAATTATAAATAATTTTTCTATGTAAATATTTCTCAAAATATATATTTTGGAAATATATATTAATGTATTTTTACTAGAGATATTATTCCGGAAAAATTAATACAAAATTAAGTATAAGAATATTTAACAATTACAAGAAGATACGTATTCTCGTACGTATAAATACACTCTGGAATAGAACATCAATACATGGAAAAAATATACAAGTATAAGAATACGAATACAAATACACCCATCCTTGGGAAGGATATACATGTATAAATATATAAAAAGTAACAAGTTCAAATATATTATTTTAACTATTATTCTAGAATTTAATAAACTAAGTTAAAATATTTATTATTTTAACAAATAATTATATAACTTGGAATAATATTGAAGACACAATGAAACGTAACTCAAAGACACTAAATAATACTTAGTCAAGGCACGACCCGCTCGTCTAATAGACCTTAGTACGTTGTAGGTAGTCGTGTACACCCGAAGGAGCTTTGAGTTACAGTTGATTACGAAGAACGCAAAACTGTGAGTTCATGTCCCCTTTTTCTTTTAACTGTTTTCGGTTTTATAACTTCGGGGGTGAAGTACATGTTACAAATGATATAATGATTACAAATGGTATGGTTAGCTAAGGAAAATACTGTTAGATCATGTGAATGGGTAGGCATTATCTTGAGACCATTAAACCTTGTTAAGGACTGAGGGGCATGAGTGATAGATCTATTTGGGTGTTGCGAGCCCCACCCATGGGTCCGCGAGTTGGCCGCATGTGGTGACTATGTCGTTCCAGCTGGGAGGCCCCGGTACAAATACGCAAAGGATTGAGCCTTTTTACACCGTTACACACATATTAATGACCTTGCAAATCATTAATCGATCTGTTCCTTGTTGCTTTCATACCAGGGTTTTACAAATACATACTTACTTATGATGATTACAAAGTTTATTCGAGCTCACCCACAAAACACATGAACTCGCTCAACTTTTGTTAATGTTTTCAAACTACATGTATTTCAGGAAATTAAATATGGATCTGGCGGGCGTTTGGATGTTTCAAGTAATATTTGGAATAAGAGATGTCATCCAGAGTCTGAGGGTTTGGATAGTGTGTCCTATCCTGGATAAGACACATCTTCCAAAGCCTGGTTTTATTAAATGTCTTTTGTCGAGTCCTCGTGGAACTCTAAAATAAGTTGCATGGTTTGTATTTGGATTTGAAGTGGGTATTGGTTGTCGAGACAATGTTGTTTGTGATGTTTTAAACTATTTTAATGGATGAACATCTTTATTTTTTTCATTTAGATGTGTGTTATGGTTGAATGCAATGATATTAAGCAAGTCACACATAATCACGCTTCCGCAAAAGACAGGGTGTGACTGTGACACATGTGCCTCCACGGCCATCAAAACAGATACCAAATCAATGAAATATTTTATTTCATACTTGGGAATTGTATAAATATGTGTATCATTTGCACATATCAATTCTCGTTCGATTTCGAGCTCTAAATCGCTTTCTGGAAAGTTATACGCGCACTGATGCGTAAACGTAATCAGTTTAACGCGACAAACACTCCGGAACAGTGACATAGGCTTAACATACCTTAAATAACCTTTACATAACTTAGAAATAAGTTTTGGAAGGTTTGGTGTGCCGAAATCAAGCTTATTCGCTTACAGGGACGAATTTCGACAAACTGCGAAAGTATGCCGATTCATACCGTAACAAACATTCCAGAACATGATCATAAGTTAAACATGCCCTAAATATCCTTTACATAGCTTAGAAATAGGCTTTGAGGTGTTCGGTGTGCTAAAATAAACTTTTTGGTCATTCAGGGACTAAAAGCATCAAAAAGTGCATAAGTTTGCATTTTCGCGCATATCTTACGTTCTGAATATATTCGGACATCCAAAAACTCATGTAATCATTAAAATATTTTATTTTAGTGATTGGCTTGATAAAATTCCATTCGTCGCGTAATTTGGATCGTTTTTCGCGTCCGTTCGTGTTTCGTCGTAATTAACCGAACAACGCAACCGTACGACCAAACGAACCGACATCCGATATATTTTTTAGCACATTTCATGTTCCCTATACTTTAACTTCATTTTGGAGCCTTGAAATAAGGTTAACGGGGCTTAAGCGTGCCAAAAGGCATCAAAAATCAAGTTTGGAGTCTTAGGGGCCTGTTCTGCAAATTTGTGAAAGTAGCTGGTCTGCAAAGAGCATACGGACTGTATGGGAATATTCTTACAGTCCGTAAGCTGCTCCTAGATCAGCAGAAAGTGTTTCCCAGCTGTATACAGCCTGTTCCAGCTCTTGCAAACGGTTTTTGAACATTCTATGGGCCATTTTGAGGTGCCCATGGTATTACAAAACCATGGGTGCATGTGTACGGTTGAGATCAAAGCTCGTTTTACGAGGAACGATCTTAACGGTTCTCCAAAAACTATAAATACCCCACCCCTTTGCACTTGCAACTCACATTTGATCTGATTTGTTCTCTAAGTTGGAGTGATTTCACTTCATACCTGAGAATAATTGGATCAAACCTCCATTTCTTGGACCCGTTGTAAGTATTCTTTCATTCTTTTACGCGTTTTAAGCGTGAAAGTCAAACTTTGTTTGACTTTTTGCTTTGACCAGTTTATGGTCAACACGAAGTTCGTTTGAACTTCATAACGTGAGCGTAATCACGATGGTCATAGTCCCTTGTGACTATACCTACTGATTACCATGTTATTTAGGCATCGTGGCGAGTTATAGTTTCGGTCAAAATGCGCGTTTATGCGTATTTTGTTACCAAACTATTCTTGGGTATCAAAACCATTTGTTTTGATATCAAACCTGTTTTCAAACTTCGTTAAACATGTTTTAACATGTTTAGCTCGTCACTTTAGGTTTATTGCTTATGTAGGGTCGTAAGGTAAGCGGTCTAAACAACCGCTTATACTTTCGAACCCGACCCGTTTGGTCGATCATTAGGATCCAACCAAACACATTAGGTGACCATAGTTGTATAGGGAATAACCTTCCAAGGTTATACCTTATGGTCACTTCGTTTAGTTAGTTGTATGATAGGTAGTTTATATGCCTTAGGAAAATGACCAAAATGCCCTTTTTAAGCCAAAATTCATTTTAAGCATCTGTAACATAATTTTTGACATCTAAACTGATTTGGCAACAATATTAGACATGTTAAGGCATATTTTACTTGTCATTGGACTTGTTAGGCGGTCCGAACGCGTTTTACACGAACGACGCGTTAAAGTAGCGTAAGCTACCTAAATGGGTCGTAATGGGTCGTAAGCACTTAGGATAGGTTCCGTTTCAGAATGTAGGCTTTGTTAAACCATATTACATGAGTTCATATACTCATTTGGTTTACGAAACCACATTTTATCCGATCCTCCGATTTAGGTCCGTTTATTTACTTAGTTACCTATATTAGGTGCCGTTTGATTTCCGTGATCCCTCTAGCTTTGCTTGGTTGTTGTTCAAGACTTCTAAGCACCCTCAAGTGAGTACATAGACCCCTCTTTTACTATTTTCCATACATTTTGGGGTGAAACACATGTGCCTACTTGTTACTTTCATGCTTTCCATGTTTTCATATCATATGCTTGTTATGTTCATTTGTACACTTATAGTACATGATTTCATTGTGTTTTTGCTATGTATGTCCATTGTTGCATACTTAGTACATCGTTTTACATTACATTTTATGCTACGTATGTCCATTTAGTGCATACTTAGTACATTATTTTACATTACATTACATTTTATGCTACGCATGTCCATTTAGTGCATACTTAGTACATTATTTTACATTACATTTTATGCTACGTATGTCCATTTAGTGCATACTTAGTACATTATTTTACATTACATTTCATCCTATGTATGCTCCTTTGTTGCATACTTAGTACATTATTTTCATAAAACATGCTTACATTTTGGTATGACATTTGGTTTGTTTAAATGGGATAAAAATACATTCATTAACATTCGCTACGCCGTTCGTTAGTAGGTAGTGGTACCATAGGAATTGACAACTCCCGTTCCTGAAATCCTAGGTTTGTTTGGATGGATGGAATTACCGAATTCAATACACATAACTCAGATAAACCTTTAATTTATTTAAGGGTTTGTCGGCACAGTCTCAAGGCTTGAATGTATGCATTTTCACAATACCGCATAGATGTTTGTATCAGTAAAGCATGCATTATTTTACAAAACATAACTTTTGATTATAATTTATCAAATGCATTGTTTTGTACATTTCTTTCTTATATGGTTGAGTAAATGCTTTTAAATCAATAACTGCTTTTATTCACTATACATTACATTTGTTTAATACATGAACATTTTTAACATCGGTGGTTTGTTTGGGTAAGTGATTTATGTAACGAGGCGTGTGTAATATGATAAAAGCATGGTGTACACGCCGTTGGTACTTCCTATATATAAGTGCTTTTATGATATTACATATCATAGCGTTATTTAAACCATTTCAATTTTAACATATTACATTTTACACAATTAACATATCTTTACAAAACATTGTTTTACAAACAACACATTTTATACAAATTCATTTTTACTTGGTTATTTAGATAACCATACATACTTCTTTTATATCATTTGTTTCCTTATCAATTTTATATGATTTATAAAAGACAAACATTTTACAAGGTTCATGACTAATTTAGTTAAACATTTTCTTTAAACTTACAAGTCATGAATCCTAAAATCAATAAAACCTATGTATCTCACATGCATTTTTATGCTTACGTACCTATTTTCACATGTGTTTCAGGAAATGATGCATAGGATTGATCAAGATACACTTAGGCAGACTCGGGCCTTAATGACAATAAAAGATGCAAGACTAGTTAATTACGTTATACTTCTTTGTTGTTAAGACATTGTAACTCTTTTAATCCATAAAACAAAATTTTAAATTTCCATGTTTTATGAAACAATGATTATGTTACAACACTCCCCGACGTTTCCGCCACGATTTGTTGTTTTACGTGGTCGGGGTGTGACAGAAGAGTTGGTATCAGAGCTCATGGTTATAGGGAATTAGGTTATTAGTAATGCTTTGACCTAGTCTATAACCTTCCTAGGACCCTAACGCGAGTTTACTTGCGTTTAGTCATATAACAATACCGTCACCTATCCTTAGGCGACAACCACAACAAGAACACAAATTTCGAATCCGCTTCGAAAATCAATCATCTGTTCTAGGATTATTTATTATAAGGTTTTAAACCCTCTAAGTTTTTAAAATCTCTTCAAAGTTGGGTCATATAATGTGAACACGTGCAATCTGGAAGGGTGGATGCCTGTACTCTGAGTTTTCTGTCTAAGGCTAGAGTGTTCGTACAAATCCACATAATCGGACCAGTCACTCTTACCTGGGAACTCTTGGGGTGAGTGTCCACTTATAGGCTAAAGCATGTCTTCGCGATGCATTAATATGACCCGCTTACTTTGATTTGTTACCGTCTCATTTGTTTGCCTTAGGTAACAAACAAATGATCACAATTTTATGCATTACCATTCTGTTTTGATTATCCGATAACATTTTGCTTGTTTATTCCCATGCCTTTCATTTCCTCCAGAATGTCTCTTCATCGCAGCGACACTAAAATGTCCGAGCAAACTGCCAAATTTTCACAGCGAATAGGCGAAGTAATCCTGAAGTCTGTGGATTTAGGTGTTGCCATGTCTCGTCTAAATAATGAAGCCACCCAAGAAGCATCGAAAGAAGCAGAAGCCAAGCCTTCGAAAAGGTCAAGGAAGCGTAAAGCCTCAAAGAATCCTCCAGTCGTTGCACCAAATCAAGCAGAACCTAGCCAAGTGGCAGCACCACCAACTATGAAGCCGTACTTGGGAACTGCTCCTTTCTGCAATCAATGCAAAGGCCATCATCTGAATCAAACACCCTGCTTCAAATGTACCCACTGTGGACGATGGGGACATTTGGTTGACGTATGCCGCTTTGCTATCCAAAACAAAGTTGTTGCAAATCTTGCTGCTACTCAACTCCGAGCCAACCCTGCTCAGGCTCGCTTTCCATCTGGATCGTGCTACAACGGTGGCGAGATGGGTCATTTCGTGAATAAATTCCCAAAGCTTGCTAATGCAAATCTGACCCACGGATGAGCATTTGGCTGATTATAAGATGTTGCTACTTTGAATAGTTTGTATCTGTTGCTTTTGTTTCTTTTGTTGAACTCTGAAACAATCGTTTTTGTTTATAAATAAATCGTTGTTCACAATTCCCTATGATACCTACATCAAGGAAATATGTTCTTTACAAAACTTCTCTTATGATTCTCCCATTCTTGTGTTTGCTCATGATTTCCTTGAAAATTTCTAAGTACTCGTTTCATTCTAAGAAATGAAGTACAGAAAATAAGTGACATTATGAGTAATCGTGCTTTTTGCACATCTGTGCCTTTAAATCCTTGGTTAGATAACTAAGGGTAATTTTTCGATCTCATACCCATTACATTCTGGTTTTCATAACAACATACATAGTACAAGTTTTCAAAACAACCTTCATGATTTCAAAATGTTTCATATAGTTTGAAAACACTTTTAACATAGTATATCTACCTAATATATCAAGTGCATGATTTCAAAAGCATCATTCATGTTTTCAAAAACCTTATACATAATTTCAAAATTCATCTCGCATGACTTTAAAACATTTTATAAATATACTTATCTAATACACCTACTTTATGATTTCAAAAGTATTATGTAAGGTTTCAAAAACATTAAACACATTTCTAAAAGGACCCCATGCATAGTTTTCAAAAACATTTTTCTCATACATTGACTTAACCTTCAAATTATGCTTCATATGTCGCCTTGGCATATCTAGCACCTCAACTTCATGAGCATTTTATCTCGTGTTTTGACTAAAGCACGTCTAGTGCAAGGTTTTGAAATGCCTCTCGCTTTTCAAATCCCAAAATCCATATGGGATCTTTTTATCTTCACAATTAGATCCTTGTGGATATTTATTGCTCAAATCGGAATCCTTAATTGGATTCCTTGTGTACCTTAATTCGAATACTACGATTCTTTGTAATCGAAATCGAATTTTCTTTTTAAGATCTTCATATCCTTATAGTTAGATTTTTGATGATGTTTAAAGTACCAAATGAAATCCACGAATTGGATACCTGGTGTGCTTTAAATGCATGTGCACAGTTAACAAAACAAAATTAACAAAATGATAACAAATTAAAGATCAAGATAAACAATTTTGTGGTTATGTGATTATGTGTTATGTGTTTTCTTTTGTGGTTTTATTTTCGTTATCCAAATCCTCGTAGAATCTTTCATACCTTGATATGAGGGATTCATAGTAGGATATCCAAAGGTACTACCATAAATCCTTAATGGGCTTCTACATAATAGTTAAGACCCTTGGACTATATAGTACCATTCCATAACTCAAAAGAGACCCCTTGGGTGGTCTAGTTAAAAAGATCGATTCAGGATCTGGTTAAGAATGACATGTGATGCTTTAGCTGAAAAGACTCATTGGTGGTCTATTTAAAGAGATCATTTATTGATTTAATTAAAAGGATCCTATGGTGGTCTAGTCACGCTCATCACAGGTTTGTTCATTTGGTTTTCCCCTACACATTATAAAATACACTGTGCGGACTATGCAAGGAATTACATAATTATGGATGCGTACATAATTATGAAATTTAGTGCGCGGAAACCATAGTAAGACTTATCATGTGTAAGAACCTATAGTGGCAACAATAACGAAACGTGAACGATGTAATCGAGGTACGGTGGACGCACCAATGGGGCTTTATATAATTGTATATAAGTGTCCCTCTTACATTGCAAGCATGATGTTATTTAAAAGTTACTAGAAGTTCAGAACCCTAACCAGTGTTGTTTTATTTTTTTTGACTTCATGTTTTGAGCTCTCACGAGTTTCCTCTAAATAAATTCCGGGACAAAATTTTC
This sequence comes from Helianthus tuberosus, assembly GCA_030545235.1. NCBI lineage: Eukaryota > Viridiplantae > Streptophyta > Magnoliopsida > Asterales > Asteraceae > Helianthus > Helianthus tuberosus. The sequence continues at coordinate 65,888,697 of CM060427.1, read as the reverse complement.
TGAACTAGGGGAGACTGTGACACCTATGCCTCCACGGCCATCAAAACAGATACCAAATCAATGAAATATTGTATTTCATACTTGGGAATTGTATAAATATGTGTATCATTTGCACATATCAATTCCCGTTCGATTTCGAGCTCTAAATCGCTTTCTGGAAAGTTATACGCGCACTGATGTGTAAACGTAATCAGTTTAATGCGAAAAACACTCTGCAGTAGTGACATAGGCTTAACATACCTTAAATAACCTTTACATAACTTAGAAATAAGTTTTGGAAGGTTTGGTGTGCCGAAATCAAGTTTATTCGCTTACAGGGACTAATTTCGACAAACTGCGAAAGTATGCCGATTCATACTGTAACAAACATTCTGGAACATGATCATAAGTTAAACATGCCCTAAATATCCTTTACATAGCTTAGAAATAGGCTTTGAGGTGTTCGGTGTGCTAAATTAAACTTTTTGGTCATTCAGGGACTAAAAGCGTCAAAAAGTGCATAAGTTTGCATTTTCGCGCATATCTTACGTTCTGAATATATCCGGACATCCAAAAATTTATGTAATCATTAAAATATTTTATTTTAGTGATTGGCTTGATAAAATTCCATTCGTCGCGTAATTTGGATCGTTTTTCGCGTCCGTTCGTGTTTCGTCGTAATTAACCGAACAACGCAACCGTACGACCAAACGAACCGACATCCGATATATTTTTTAGCACATTTAATGTTCCCTATACTTTAACTTCATTTTGGAGCCTTGAAATGAGGTTAACGGGGCTTAAACATGCCAAAACGCATCAAAAATCAAGTATGGAGTCTCAGGGGCCTGTTCTGCAAATTTGTGAAAGTAGCTGGTCTGCAAAGAGCATACGGACCGTATGTGTAGGATCGTTTGCATGACCAAACGAGTCGTTCAGAAGAGATCTCATCCAATACGAGAGGCGGAATCAAACGTATCGGTGTTATTTCAGCTGTGTACACACTAGAATCACTTAATCTATCTATTGTATTGATTTGATGATGATTACAGACCTGGAGATACTTCGGCAGAGCTTCGCTACCGGAATGACCAAGTTACAAATGAAAATCCCAAGTCACCTATTTATACTATTTCCAGTTCGTTTGAACAAACCTTTCAAGTTTGTACGAACTGGTCCAGTTCGTTTGAACTGTCCACTTCGTTTGAACTGACCACTTCGTTTGAACTGGCTTGTTAACCTCTGTTTCCTACTTATATCGAACAGTGTGACTTATTTTATCTATTCTATTACAAGACTCCATACAAGATGAAGTCGACAGACGTATGCACTAACAGACTCCCCCTCGGATGTTGACGAGTCTTAAGTGTCGAGTCTTCGCATCTTCGATCTTTATCAGTCCTCTCGAACTTTATGAAGTATTTGATACTGTAAGCATCCTCAAATATTTCTCTTCTCTTTTTATCAGCACCAACATACTCCTATCTTTAGTTGTCTTCAGACTCCCCCTTTCGATATGCTGGGATCGCAGCCTGGCTTGTTAAAATAACAGAGTCCTCAGGTATCGGAACCTGGCTCTCTATCATCTATCCAAGATCACCTAGCTATTATCCTGCACATTCTCTACCCAAAAATAAATTTTCTAATGATAACTTGTAAAAACAATCTCACCATCTAATGAATCACTTGCAGGAATTAAACACTCAAAGAATGATTTTACAATGTTAATCTTTGATGAACCACTTGAAGAAATATCGTTTTTTTCTTATTAAAACAACACACTCTCCCAAACCATCTGTTCATCATGTTTAGCACTCGGAATTTTGAAAATTAGCTCTCCAACACCAGTTGTCGAAAATCTTTTTGAATTTTTCAAAATTTATGCTAAAACACACTAAATTTTTTTTTTAAAATTTTTGAATGTAAAGAAATGCAGTAAAGAAATATTTACAGACAATATTTTTGTGAGTTTGTGTAAGAGGATCATATCAGTATATGAGACAAATCACCAACACCGTTAAGCTTTAAACATTTTAAGTTCTAAACGATTCACTTAGATTGTAAGTATACTGATCCACTTAAATTTTCACACAGAGTTCAATTGTTTCGAGATACGAGATTAATGTCTTAGATACTTAAACTTATTCACGTGTCCCACCACTTGAATATACTCCCGTATCCAGATCCCAATATTCAGTCTTACAGGTGAGTATACCTAGATGATATCTGTAAGGGGTTAAATGCGAAACCGTGAGTGCTCAGGTCAGAACTTCCGTTCAGCAGAGAGATGACGGCTCGACTTTAGGTGGGTCCCCTTTATAGGATCTTTTTTTTCAACAGCACATGATTAGCATTTTTCAATATTTCATCATTTTTATGCCGAGGGGAGGCTATATTTCAAGCAAGAGTAAAGTATTCTCCAGGGACTAGGCCATTGCTTCCACATTATCAGAAGTCCCGGGATAATACCCCAGATATCACTAAGCATAAAGACCTAGTATCTCAGAAAGAGGGACCTTTCAAACAAGATTTCGGGGGTTACCCATATATCCGAGAGATGTTACCCACGATATAAGCAAGTTTGAAATTTAGATTTATATCTCGTCACAATCTACTAAATGTGCAAAAACCTACTGGCACATCATCAATGAGACCGTTTATCACATTTAACTTTACAATTCTTTAGCATGTCGTGACAGTCCACTGATGTACTATCATTTCCCCTTTTATACAACAAAACTCGATTTTTGATTTTATCATATTTTTGTCTTTTTTAAATTTTCAAATGTTTTTGGATTTTCTGAAATTCTTACTCCCCCTAAAATTCAAACACATTTAAAGGAAATTTGAAAATAAACTGTACAGATAACTTGACAACTGATATCGAATTGCTTCAATTCGCCATCCACTTGGCATAAACAATCAGAACTCCCCCTCACAACAAACTATTTTCCCATTATGATTTCAAAACACTAAAGTTTGTTTTAATCAAATGGTTTTTCCGGAAAATAAGTTTCGTTGATTTTACCAATTGTAAGTTAGGGGTTCATCACTTTGTTCTTCAAAATACCACTTATAAGTATGGTCCAATCAAGTTCAACTTAATGACCTTGATTAACCATTTGAAGATGAAAACCTTCTTCAACCACTTGCAGGTTCACTCACCAACCATACCATTTGTAAATCAAAATATAACAATATAAAGATATCAATCACCTGTAGATTTACCAAACAAACATTTCAAGAATGATGCCGATTCCTGCTCCACTCTTACCAACCTGGGAGCTCCGGCAAGTCCAGAGACTTACTGTTCGTAATATGTACCATCCCAGTCACAAACCAGGGATGGTTCAACTTTATCTTTCTTCGTCTTCTTCTCGTAAAACTCCTTCACTCCTTTGACCTTCCTGTCAACCATTTTTCCAAAAATGTTATGGACTTTGGAGTTAAAAGCTCTTTCAATATCAAATTCTTTCTTTTCAAAGAAGAATTGATTTGAAATCTCAACTTTTCCAACTTTCTTTTTAAAATTTTCAGCCCTAAGTGGTGGAAAATTCACATCATCCACAGTCGGCACTGATGTTTCACCTTTTACCTCAACCTGTGGCTTCTCTGACTTTGTGGAATCAGATTCATCGCCAGAAGATAACTCCTCTGATTTTGTTGAATCAGAATCATTGCTAGAACTATCAATCGATTTCTTAACAACCCATTTTTGGTTGTTAAGTTTTGCTCTCTTCTTATAAAACCTGTTTGAACATTCACCAATTTCAAAAGTTGAATTTTTGAAAAGTTTTGTTCTATCAATTGGTGGTTCAAACACAACTTCTTTCTCTTTCAATTTACGAGAGACTCCCTGTTTTAATTTTATTGCCTTGGAACAATTTTTGGCAATATGGCCAACATTGTTGCATTGGAAACAGGTTCTTGTTTCTTTCATCTGATCAGTAAACTTCATCTCTTCTTGCTTCTTTGCAAGGAATTCTCTGTTAGATTGCTTCCAGAATAGGCTCTTTTGTTCCTCCTCAGCAGAAGTACCTGCAACAAATATCATTTTTGATTTAAAATCTCTAACATATTTTTCATTTTTATGATTTTCTGGTGGAATAAAACCTAATCCTTTCTTTTTGAAATTACCGTTATGGTTTGGTTTCTTTCGATAACCAGAACCAGAACTGTAACCCTTTTTCTTGTTTTCTCTTTGTTGAACTCTTGAGGTGTATTTTTAGGTTTATCATTAAGATTTTCATCTTTTATTTCAGAAAAATTAATTTCTGTTAGTTTGAAAACCTTTTTGATCAATTCTGGTTTAACACCCCTTATTGGAAATTCCTCATCAGAATATAATTTGTCGGAATCATTCAATGTATATGCAACTTTGAATGCTTCGTCATTCAAATTAGATTTTGATAGAAGAAATTCTTTATTGTAAACTCTTTTGACTGAAGATTTTGAACTGTTGACTGTCGAACTCGAACTTTCAGAACCAGACTTTGACTTTGACTCTGACTTTGATTCTGAGTTTGACTCCAACTTTGACTCCTCAGTTTCAACTTTATCCAACACCTGATCGACCACTTTCTTTATTAACTCGGACTCATGATCAGTGTCAGATGATCTAAATGTAACATCAATATTTTCTGGTAGTTTAACTGCAGACTCAGACTCCCACTGTAAATTTGTTGCCTTTTTTACTCTTTCTAAATTTGGATTTCGTGGAGAATATCCATTTTCAATTGGAGGTGGACACTTGCTATAATCAACACTTGGCTTCTTACCGGAATCTTTCACTTCCAAATCTTCTTTTGTTTCAAATTTCTTTTCTTCAGAATCTTCTTCTTCAAACGTCTTCATTTCTTCCACGATCGGATAAATCCTGTCAACCACAAATTTAGAACATGAGTAACTTTGTAACAATCTATTTACTCTCTCAGTTTCAATTCTATGTGTTTCTAATTTCAACTCAAGTTCAGCACATTTTTAGTGTAAAAGTTGACATCATCAAGCTGTCTCATGTATGCTCTTTTGAGTGTCTTCATGGCTGTAGCTTGTTCACTGCTTGACTCGTTGTATTTATTCATGACTTTGTTTAGGATATTATATGATTCTCTCAGCCTGTTCATATTGTGAATCAAATCACTGTTTTGTTTCTTCATTGTCTCACAGTTTTCACAATTCTCTGATACTTCTACTGCAACAGCTTCCTTTTTAACCTCAAATATTGGAACTTTTTTGACTTCTCTATCTTGGATTTCTTCTTCCATCTTCTTCTTTTTCTCAATTTCAGATTTTCTCTCTTGGGCCTCTTCTTCTGTTCTTTTCTTCTGCTTGGCTAGATATTTCTCCATTTTTTCTGCCCAATATTCATTAAAAAGACCATTATCATCATTATCTTTAACAATTTGAGCAACAAAAGCATTAGTTTTTAAGATCTCTTTGTCTGGACAGTAGTCATCCTAGCTAAAATTTTCCCAGCTAAATCCTTCTGGAAGTCTTTCATCATCTTGGTTTATCAGACATGCTTTATTATCAGCTGAAATATATTTATCCCAATTGAAATCTTTTGATGAACTTCCAAAACATGCTTTCTTTGATGATTCTTCTTCAATCACCCTCCTACCATGAGCGGTTTGCTGCTGTTGTTGATGATGTGGTTGTTGAGCAACCTGATGATAAATCACCTTTCTATAATAATCATTGTTTCCAAAGGGATTTTGAGCTCCACTTGCTTCGCGATTAGTGCACTCCCTCTTGAAGTGTCCTTTTTCCCTGCAACGAAAACAAGTAACTTTAGATTTGTCAAAACCTAAAGTAGAAACATTAGCTTCACGTAAGTCATCTCTTCCTGTGATCTGCTTAAATTTCTCAGCTCGTCTCAACACACTTGCTAAACACCACTTTATATCCATCAATTCCATTTCCTCAACATCAACTTGATCATAATCCTCTTTTGTAAGCATTGGATTCCCGATCTTTCCTGCAACTAACCCTCCATAGGGTTCAAGCACAGTCACCAACAAAGACATGTGACTTTTAGCAACTTCCTCAGTATAATTCTGATCATTTTCAAGGTTTATAGCAATGTTGCATTGAAGAACTTTTTTTTTGGGTAAAGCATTGAAGAACTTTTCCACTCTTTGTTGTAGAAAAATGTGGATCAAATGTTGGAAATGAATTAAATCCAGTTTTGCTGCTTGATCCCTAAGATGAACTTTCAGAAGAATCTTTTGCATTGAAAGCAGTTCCAACCTTTGGAGAAAAATTTGTCTTATCACTAACACCACTTTTGAAATACAATCCGATGTCTTGTTCTCCATCATAATTCTTCATCCTTGCTATCTTTCTTTGTTCCATCTCCTGTGCTTCAAGTTGTTTTATGAAATCACCCAATGTTAGATCATTAAATCCCTGTTTGTTTTTCAGCATCATCAGATACGTGCCCCACTCATCATGTGGCAATGCATCAGCAAGCTTTCAATCAATTCATCTTTGTCCTTTTTTATGTTCAATCTGCTTATATTTTTCACTAAATTGCAATATCTTTCAATGATCTGTTTGGTGTTTTCAGTTTTCAACCCGCGAAATAGATCAAATTCTTTTTTTAACAGCGACTTTTTGTTTTTGAGCATCTTATCACTTCCATTAAACTTTTGTTCTAATTCTTCCCATATTGAATATGCACTCCCATTGTGTTGAATTCTGTCACACCCCGACCACGTATGACATACAAAACGTGGCGGAAAACGTCGGGGAGTGTTGTAACAGAATTAATTGTTTCATAACCATGGCATACAAAGTTGTATTTTATTTATCAACATAAGAGTTACATTGTTTTAAACCGGAAATAAAGAGTTCAGAACATAATTAAACTAAGTCTATCTTCATTTTATGTCTTTAAGGCACAGGTCCGCCCTAGTGTCACGATCATCATCCTACGCAAAAGTTCCTGAAAACACATGTGAAAATAGGTACGTCAGCATAAAAATGCCTATGAGATACGTAGGTTTTGTGAAAATAGGATTCATGACTTAAGTTTAAGAAAAAAGTTATGTTTAAAGTCTATGTTTAAACCAATAGTCAAAAGTCCTTGTATAAGCCATGTCAAATGTTTATAAGTCCAAAAGTAGTCAAGTAATGTGTATCAAATGTTATGTATTGTAAGTAAAGTATTGTCACATAATCCAAATGTAGAAATGTACAAAACAAAGTATTTTGAATATATCAAAAAGTTATGTTTTGCAAAGTAATGCATGTTACATTGATACAAACATTTATGTGGTAAGTTAACGCATACATTCAAGCCTTGAGACAGTCGGATAACCCTTTCAGTCAAGGTTATCAAAAGAAATGTTTTCGGATTCAGTCATTCCTTACATCCAAACAAACCCGGGATGTCAGGAATGGGATTTGTCTAGTCCTATGGTACCAGTACTTACTACCGAGCGGCGTAGCTAATGTTAATGAACGTATAAAAGTCTCGTTTGTGCAAACCAAATGTTATAGCAGTTGTATACATTTCATATGAAAACAATATACTAAGTATGCTAAGTTAACATGCAAAGCAGAAAAGTCATGTAAATCAATGTGCTAGCATGCTATCAGTCAACATACATAGCAGAAATGTAATGTAAAAACGATGTACTAAGTATGCACACAATGGGCATACATAGCATGAAATGTAAATCATGTACTATAAATGTACTAACGAACATAGCAGGTATATGAGGTGAAAACAGGAAAGCACCAAAGTAACAAGTAGGCACATGTGTTTCACCCCAAAACAGTTTGGAAAACAGTAAAAGAGGGGTCTATGTACTCACATAGACACCTTGAAAACATGTAAAAAGAGGGGGTTCTATGTACTCACTTGAGATTGCTCAGAATTCCTAAGATAACCACCAAGCAATGCTAGAGATCTCGGAATCAAACGACACCCAATATAGGTAACTATGTTAATAAACCGGACCTAGATCGGAAGATCGGATAGAATGAGGGCTCGTAAACCAAATGAGTATGTGAACTCATGTAGTATGGTTTAACAAAGCCTACATACCAAATGAAACCTAGTCTAAGTGCTTACGACCCATTACGACCCGTTTAGGTAGCTTATGCTACTTTAACGCGTCGTTCGCGTGAAACCGTTCGGACCGCCTAACTAGTCCTATGACAAGTAACATATGCCTTAACATGTCTAATATTGTTGTCAAATCATTTTAGATGTCAAAAGTTATGTTACATATGTTTAAAATGAATTTTGGCATCAAAGGGGTATTTTGGTAATTTACCTTAGGCATATAAACTACCTATCATACAACTACTTAAACGAAGCGACCATAAGGTATAACCTTGGAAGGTTATTCCCTATATGCTATGGTCACCTAATGTGTTTGGTCGGATCCTAATGATCGACCAAATGGGTTGGGTTCGAAGGTATAAGCGATTCATTAGATCGCTAACCCTTACGACCCTAGACAACGTTGTAATCAGTAGGCATAGTCACAAGGGACTATAACCATCGTGATTACAATCACGTTGCGAAGTTCAAACGAACTTCGCATTGACCATAAACTGGTCAACACAGAAAGTCAAACAAAGTTTGACTTTTGGACTCAAAAGCAATAAAAGAACGAAGGAACACTTACAAAGGGTCCCCGAATGCTAATCTAGATCAAAATAGCTCAGGTATGAAACAAAGGTTTCAACTTAGAGCACATTAGATCAGATTCTTGTGAGGAATGAGTGAACATAAGGTGGGTATTTATAGTTTTCGGTTCACCGTTAGGATCGTTTCTTGGAAAAGGGGGCACGATCTAAGCCGTACACTTGTTGGAAAGTTGTGGTAACTCATTTTGCCATCCACCATAAGAGTTTGACACTTGGCCTTGGCCTTTGGAGGGGTTAAAGGCTGTTAACAGCTGAGAAAAACATTTTTCTGCATCTGGGCCTCCCTTACGGACCGTAAGGGTGGACCTTTACGGTCCGTAAGCATGTCATCAGGGCAATATTTTCTTTTTCAGTTTGCATCCCTGGCTCTTGGTCCTTCGAAAGGTCAATCAAACTTATTTCTTGCAATTTGACCCCTTCATATTTACATACAAGGGCTTCAAGACTTATACCTTCTTTGTTAAGTCCTTGGCCACTTTGTTATTACCCGAAAAGTCATAATTTTCAACATTGACGCTTTAACCCCTTGTACACGAATTTGATCATAACTTTCTCGTACGATAAGGAAACTTTATGAAATTTTTATCGTGCATTCTAGTGAGCATAATTAATCGTTACAAAGCTTCGGGTTAGTCAAGTTTAGTCCCTGTAGGCGAATTAACTTGTTTTTGTCATACCAAAGCCTTCAAAACTTATTTCTAAGTTATGTAAGGGTTATTTAAGGTATGTTAAGTATATGTTGATGTTCCGGAGTATTTGTCGCATTAAACTGGTTACGTTTACATACCAGTTTGCGTATAACTCTCAAGAAAGCGATATAGAGTTTGGAATTGGATAAAAGTCAAAACATGAAAAATGTAAAACACAACCAAACAAACATTGGGATCAAATAACATTGTTTTATTGATAATTGAACTGTTCACAATGATAACAAGCACAGATGTTACAGTTGAAGTAGAATCAAGATGTCTTCTTTAATAGATTGATGCAGCAGACTAATCATCAATTTTTCATTTTTGTAATCTTTTTTCTCATCATCTTCAAAATCTCTAATAGGAACCTTCATACCATTCTTAACTGGTCTAACATATTGAATTTCAGTATGTTCCCAAGCATCCAAATGATACGCTTGCACCCAATTTTCAAATCGTTCGGACCATCCACTGAAATCCTCAATATTCATGAGCTTAGGTGGTTTTTGAGTTGTCCCCGTCTCATTTTCAAGCATCGTATTCTGAGCTACAGTCATCGGACTAGCAAAAGCGTTATAAAACTCTTTCTCCATGTTTCATTTTTCAAAATTTCACAAAACTGACTGTTCAAGCTAGCTGAGTTTTAAACAAACTAATTTGATGCGAACTGGTTCACCTCGTGAATCACCTGGAGACACATGTAGATACAAAAACAAATGATCAGTTTAAACTAACTGAATATGTGAATGTGTGTGACGATTGAATCGATCTAGGACTCGTGTCGAAGATTCGCGGACTCGACACTCCTTGATATTTATCAATTGCTGATTGGGCCGACACTTCTTGATATTTATCAATTGCTGATTGGGCCGACAACAATTAATGGACAGATGGCCTTTAACACTTTGAACAAATCAATTTTGATTTAACACTTTATCCGACAACAATTAATAATCACATGCACACATGGTTGAAATCTCGTGAATACATCAAGTGTTTCAACAAAATTGATTGGACCGAACACATTTACTGACTGTTACTCGACAACACCACGTTTCTTTTTATTTGATCTAGAAACACATGCACACATTAAATGACTGATTTTACTTTGTCCGATGAATATTATTACATGCAGCACTTAAACCGACACCATCAATTTTTATGTGAATATGATTGGGCCAAAAATGTGTATTCAATTAAAGTCCACGCGATACTTTAAAAATCCACGTGAAGTTATAATGAATCTGACAATAGGTGTTCATGCGACCTGATTTGTTTAAACGGACTGTCAACCTTAAACGAACTGACAACCTTCGTATGAACTGAGATCTGCTGATTTCAAATGGACTAACAACCTCAAACGATCAGGAACCTGATGCGAAGTGAACTTTTGAAACGAACAAGGGTTCTAAATTCAATTCGTTTGAACTAAAACGAACTGGAATTCCAAATCTCAAACGAACTGTGCCATTTTTCAGACGATCTGATGTTATTTTGCCAAATATGATCATGTTTTCGGTTGGATTAGAGTCTGATATGTTCAAGGATTGTTCTACAATGAATTCCGATCCCAATGATGTATAAAATGTTCAAAAACGTCCACTGAATTGCTGTAGATCTGAGTTCAAAGTTCTGTTCGTGTGAATCAGACAAGTCTCAAACGAACTGGCCAAATTTTTATCAAATTGATTGAGTTTTAATCTGTTTTAAAGTCTAGCACTTTCACGGATTATCTAAACCACTGTTTCGCACAATATACTTCAAAAACAAACCATTTTATCCATAAAATCCAGTTTAATTTTGAAAATACGTGACATAAAGGTGTAGAAGCAGAATTTATTGGCGAATATCGGCTGAAATAGCAAGAGCTCTTCCTCCTGAGCTCTGATACCACTTGTAGGATCGTTTGCACGACCAAACGAGTCGTTCAGAAGATATCTCATCCAATACGAGAGGCGGAATCAAACGTATCGGTGTTATTTCAGCTGTATACACATTAGAATCACTTAATCTATCTCTTGTATTGATTTGATGATGATTACAGACCTGTAGATACTTCGGCAGAGCTTCACTACCGGAATGACCAAGTTACAAATGAAAATCACAAGTCACCTATTTATACTATTTCCAGTTCATTTGAACAAACCTTTCCAGTTCGTACGAACTGGTCCAGTTTGTTTGAACTGTCCACTTTGTTTGAACTGACCACTTCATTTGAACTGGCTTGTTCACCTCTGTTTCCTACTTATCTCGAACTGTGTGACTTATTTTATCTATTCTATTACAAGACTCGATACAAGATGAAGTCAACAGACGTATGCACTAACAGTATGGGAATATGCTTACGGTCCGTAAGCTGCTCCCAGATCAGCAGAAAGTATTTTCTAGCTGTATACAGCCTGTTCCAGCTCTTGCAAATGGTTTTTTAACATTCTATGGGCCATTTTGAGGTGCCCATGGTATTACAAAACCATGGGTTCATGTTTACGGTTGAGATCAAAGCTCGTTTTACGAGGAACGATCTTAACGGTTCTCCGAAAACTATAAACACCCCACCCCTTTGCACTTGCAACTCACATTTGATCTGATTTGTTCTCTAAGTTGGAGTGATTTCACTTCATACCTGAGAATAATTGGATCAAACCCCCATTTCTTGGACCCGTTGTAAGTATTCTTTCGTTCTTTTACGCGTTTTAAGCGTGAAAGTCAAACTTTGTTTGACTTTCTACTTTGACCAGTTTATGGTCAACACGAAGTTCATTTGAACTTCATAACGTGAGCGTAATCACGATGGTCATAGTCCCTTGTGACTATACCTACTGATTACCACGTTATTTCGGCATAGTGGTGAGTTATAGTTTCGGTCAAAATGCGCGTTTATACGTATTTTGTAACCAAACTATTATTGGGTATCAAAACCGTTTGTTTTGATATCAAACCTGTTTTCAAACTTAGTTAAACATGTTTAGCTCGTCACTTTAGGTTTAGTGCTTATGTAGGGTCGTAAGGTAAGCGGTCTAAACAACCGCTTATACTTTCGAACCCGACCCGTTTGGTCGATCATTAGGATCCGACCAAATACATTAGGTGACCATAGTTGTATAGGGAATAACCTTCCAAGGTTATACCTTATGGTCACTTCGTTTAGTTAGTTGTATGATAGGTAGTTTATATGCCTTAGGAAAATGACCAAAATGCCCTTTTTACGCCAAAATTCATTTTAAGCATGTGTAACATAATTTTTGACATCTAAACTGATTTGGCAACGATATTAGACATGTTAAGGCATATTTTACTTGTCATAGGACTAGTTAGGAGGTCCAAACGTGTTTTACGCGAACGACGCGTTAAAGTAGCGTAAGCTACCTAAATGGGTCGTAATGGGTCGTAAGCACTTAGGATAGGTTCCGTTTCATAATGTGGGCTTTATTAAACCATATTACATGAGTTCATATACTCATTTGGTTTACAAAACCACATTTTATCCGATCCTCCGATTTAGGTCCGTTTATTTACTTAGTTACCTATATTAGGTGCAGTTTGATTTCTGTGATCCCTCTAGCTTTGCTTGGTTGTTGTTCAAGACTTCTAAGCACCCTCAAGTGAGTACATATACCCCTCTTTTACTGTTTTCCAAACATTTTGGGGTGAAACACATGTGCCTACTTGTTACTTTCGTGCTTTCCATGTTTTCATATCATATGCTTGTTATGTTCATTAGTACACTTATAGTACATGATTTCATTGTGTTTTTACTATGTATGTCCATTGTTGCATACTTAGTAAATCGTTTTACATTTCATTTTATGCTACGCATATCCATTTAGTGCATACTTAGTACATTATTTTACATTACATTTTATGCTACGTATGTCCATTTAGTGCATACTTAGTACATTATTTTACATTACATAACATTTTATGCTACGTATGTCCATTTAGTGCATACTTAGTACATTATTTTACATTACATTTCATGCTATGTATGCTCATTTGTTGCATACTTAGTACATTATTTTCATAAAACATGCTTACATTTCGGTATGACATTTGGTTTGTTTAAATGGGATAAAAATACATTCATTAACATTAGCTACGCCGTTCGTTACTAGGTAGTGGTACCATAGGAATTGACAACTCCCGTTCCTGAAATCCTAGGTTTGTTTGGATGGATGGAATGACCGAATTTGATACACATAACTCAGATAAACCTTTAATTTATTTAAGGGTTTGTCGCCACAGTCTCAAGGCTTGAATGTATGCATTTTCACAATACCGCATAGATGTTTGTATCAGTAAAGCATGCATTATTTTACAAAATATAACTTTTGATTATAATTTATTAAATGCATTGTTTTGTACATTTCTTTCTTATAGGGTTGAGTAAATGCTTTTAAATGAACAACTGATTTTATTCACTATACATTACATTTGTTTAATACATGAACATTTTTAACATTGGTGGTTTGTTTGGGTAAGTGATTTATGTAACGAGGTGTGTGTAATATGATAAAAGCATGGTGGAGACGCCGCTGGTACTTCCTATATATAAGTGCTTTTATGATATTACATATCGTAGCGTTATTTAAACCATTTCAATTTTAACATATTACATTTTACCCAATTAACATATCTTTACAAAACATTGTTTTACAAACCATACATTTTATACAAATTCATTTTTACTTGGTTATTTACATAACCATACATACTTCTTTTATATCATCTGTTTCCTTATCAATTTTATATGATTTATAAAAGAAAAACATTTTACAAGGTTCATGACCACTTTTGTTAAACATTTTCTTTAAACTTACAAGTCATGAATCCTAAAATCAATAAAACCTATGTATCTCACAGAAATTTTTATGCTGACGTACCTATTTTCACATGTGTTTCAGGAAATGATGCATAGGATTGATCAAGATACACTTAGGCTGACTCGGGCCTTAGTGACAATAAAAGACGCAAGACTAGTTAATTACGTTATACTTCTTTGTTGTTAAGACATTGTAACTCTTTTAATCCATAAAACAAAATTTTAAATTTCCATGTGTTATGAAACAATGATTTTGTTACAACACTCCCCGACATTTTCGCCGTGATTTGTTGTTTTATGTGGTCGGGGTGTGACAGTGACAGTTTGGTATCAGAGCTTCGATTGTAGCGAACTAGGATTCCTTCTCGAGTCTAGACTACAATCATTAGGGCTCTCACGAAAATATTTTTACAACATGTTTTTCATTGCATACACGAAACACCCAGATCCAGGGAAACAAACATTTTTACAAAGGAAAGACAAGAAACACGATTGCAAGGTTAACATTTGTGGTTTAGTCTAGGAGACTAGGTGGTTTAGTCTGGGAGACTAGGAAGGATAGAAAGGATTTGTGAGGAATAATGAGGATACATGATTTCATGATACATTGTCTTTGATTGCATGCTAAATGATAGTGGTTAATATATGTGCTTAAGTTATGATTGTTCTGTTACAGACAGTATGTCTTAATCCGAGAGCGGATTATCCGTTACTGATGACCCTATGCCTATTGTGTCCGATGACGAGGTTGCGCCGGAGCCAGAGATCTTTACATCCGATACTGAGAGAAACCCAGATATGCTATCAAACGATGACGATGACTTTCAGCCGTTTGCGTTGCCTGATTTTGGAGATGACTTACCGCTTGCTGATGGTATTCCAGACGAGGATCCTTTTGTTATTCCCATTCCAGTCCATGATCATCTTATCATCGGGCATCCCGATGGTGAGCATATCATGGCACCGATCCTCGCTCCTGTTCCTTCAGTGGTCATCCCTCTTGAGGATTGGCCTTTTGATGATCTGTTTGATGATGACGTTGATCTGTTTGTTGATGGCCCTCCTGATGATGCCCATGGTGATGGAGAGCTAGATGAGGACGTTGTTGCTATTCCACCTCTCGAGATCCCCGTTATAGAGATTTCCTCTGATACTAGTTTGCAATATGTCTTAGATTCCTTTGAGTCTTTGACATTTTCCGCCTTGCAGGCAATTGGATTACGACGCTATGCCACTGATTCTGATGATGATACGGCCATGTCAGCTGCACCATCTCCTCCACACGACCCCGAGCCTGGTCTTGAGCCGGATTTTGTTCCTGTTGATCAGCCTGACGTTGCACCTGCTGATCCTGAGCCCTTGCCTGATCATGACCCTATTCCTTTTGGCATACCAGACATTGCACCCCTCATACCTGATCCAGTTCCTGCACCCGTTGACCCTCCTGTTATTGAGCCACTTATTCCTCCACCTGCACCCGCACCCGCTGATGTTGCTCCTTTTCACCCTGTGGAGTCTGATGTTCATCGTGTTGATTTACCTATCGTTTTCTTGCAGGACATACCCGCACCCCGTCCAGGGGAAGGTACTTCAGGCCAGCAGCCTAGTCATGATCCTTATGTCTCAACAGCTTTTTCCCAGGCCCCTCAGTCTGCACCTTTTGCTCCTTTCACTTCTTCGCCACTTGATGAGCCATTCCGATGGTTCCCACCGTACACCATGCCGATTTCAGATCCCTACCATCCCTCTCATTTTGTTGGTTATACACGGGATGAGTTACTTCTATCACTTCAGCTCCAGTTTGAGATTATGAGTCGTAGGATTTTGGAGCTTGAGATGACCCCGCGTCCTTTACTGTGTCCTTGTCAGCCTGCTTTTGTTCCCCGTTGTTCATCACCGTCTCCATTTTCACAACCACCTGCACCTCTTACTCCATTTCCAGAGTTTGATGCTCGATTTCTTACTGTCGAGCAGCAGATCAGTTATCTGCTGCTTCATGTATATGAGCTGGAGGAGGAGCTTGCGCATGTGCGCAACTTGCTTTTCTTTCCTCCACCTCCTCCTCCACCACCACCATCAGTATAGCTGGTTTTTGGTTTTATGTAGGTTGCCTTACTTTTGATGAGAGCACCGCTATTGAGCTGAGTTAGTGAAGCCTTTTGGAGACCACCTTTTGATTGTATGACTTTTGTAGACTGATAGATTTGTTGGACAAGGGTAGTGTGACCCTGTGTTCCTTTTGATATGATACTCTTGTAAAACATGTAACAATACTTTGTGGTCGATGATTAATGAAAGCTCAATCATCGTGTTCTCATTAAACACGTTGTTGATATACATGTTTGTGCCATGATTGTGATGATATATGCTTGCTTGCTATGATAAATGCTATTATACATACGTACTATATATTTATTATACGAATAAGACCTAACCTATACAATCTTCTTTTTAGAAGATGCCTCCTCGAAGGAACACTCAGTTGCCCACAACCGAGGCAGAATTGCAAGAAGGAATTTCACAGGAAATCGCACAACATGAGGCCCTACGCTCCGAACACAGTGGAGGTACCTCAGGGAATAACCCACCTCACGGTAATGTTTAAGTCACCTAAGACACATTACAATATGTTTGGACATTTCCATGTGTGTTTGCTAATGCTTTCTGTGAATGATGTCGCTTGTACAGGCTGTACTTACAAGCAGTTTCTGGACTGCAAGCCTCTAAACTTTGACGGCACTGGAGGTGCTGTAGCTTTTGTCAGATGGGCTAAGAAGACGGATTCTATGCTGCGAATGAGTAAGTGTGCGCCAGAGCACCAAGTCACTTACATTTCTGGACTATTCCTAGATGGAGCTCTGTCATGGTGGAACCTTCAGGTTCAGACTCTAGGTGAGGCTGCAGCGTATGCTATGACTTGGGATGAGATGAAAGAGCTGATGCGAAAGAAGTACTGTCAAGGGCTGAAATTCAGAAGTTGGAAACCGAGTTTTGGAATCTGAAGATGGATGGTCCTAAGATAGCTGAGTACGTGCAGAGATTCCATGATTTGTCTCGTGTTGTCCCCTACATGGTAGAACTAGAATTCAAGCGAGTCGAACGCTTCATTTGGGGATTGGCACCCCAAATAATGAGCATGGTGACTACTTCTAAGCCTCCAATAATTACTGAAGCCATCGACTTGAGTGTGGCACTGACTGAAGAAGCAATCAGATTAGGCAAGTTTTCAATCTCCGAGCAGTAGAAGAAAGAGACCCATGTGGAGCCGTCTGGAGAGAACAAAAGGAAGTTCTCAAATTTCAAGAAGGGTACCCAAGGAAACAACAACGGTACTAACAAGTGTAGAGATGCTAATCCACCAGCCGAGGTCAGGACTGGTGCTGCAAGTTCTGAAAACAAAGGAAAATGATACATGGGTACTCTGCCCAAGTGTGATATTTGTCAGCATCATCACACAGGACGATGTAGGTGTGGGAAATGTGAGAACTGTGGTAAGGTAGGGCATTTCAGGGAAGCGTGCTGGTACGGTGCTGGATGAAGGAATGGAGGATCTGGTGGAAATGGTAATGGCAATGGAAATGGCAATCGTGGTGGAAACGGTAATGGGAATTAGACTAGAAATCGCAATCAAGGAGGAAATGGAAATTTCCGTGGAAATGGAAATCGTGGTGGTTCTGGAAATCAAGCTGGTAACGGAAACCGCGGAGGAAACAACAATCAGGGCGGAAATGGAAATGGAAATGGGAATGGTCACGGTCAAGGTTGTTTTGGCTGTGGTGATGTAGGGCACTTCAAGCAGGATTGCCCAAAGAACAACCAAGCTCAGGGAAGAGTCTTCAACATTGGAGCTAGGGAAGCTCGTCAGGATCCGAATGTAGTAACTGGTATGTTCCCTATCAATCAACATTTTGCATCTGTGCTATTTGATACTGGTGCCGACTATAGCTTCGTATCTCTAGAGTTTAAGAATATACTTGGGTTAGTTGCCAGTAAGTTAGATATCTTGTAGTCAATAGAACTAGCTAATGGAAAGCTAGTAGAAGCAAACAATGTGATTAGAGGCTGTGTGATAGAGCTTGGAGAGCATGAGTTTACGCTTGATCTGCTTCCAGTTGAGTTGGGAAGCTTCGACGTAGCAGTTGGGATGGATTGGTTGTCAAGTAATCGAGCTGAGATCGCATGTCATGAGAAGATTATCCGCATCCCATTGGCGAATGGAGAGACGATCGTGATTCATGGGGAGAAGCAGGATACGTCCCTGCAGATTATCAGTTGTTTGAAGGCACGGAAGTTTATTCATAAAGGATGTGTTGCCTTCTTGGCTCACGTAGTCGATAAAGAAGCCGAAGAACCAAGGCTCGAAGATATCCCTGTGGTAAGGGAATATCCTGAAGTCTTCCCGGAAGACTTGCCAGGACTACCCCCACAATGACAAGTCGATTTCCGTATTGACTTGGTTTCCGGCGTCGCGCCTGTCGCCAAGGCACCTTATCGACTTGCGCCTTCAGAGATGCAAGAGTTGTCGACGCAGCTTCAGGAGCTTCTGGACAAGGGATTCATTAGACCAAGCTTCTTGCCTCGAGGAGCTCCAGTTCTATTTGTCTAGAAGAAGGCCGGTAGTTTTCGTATGTGCATCGACTACCGAGAGTTGAACAATTTAACCATCAAGAATCGGTATCCCTTGTCGAGGATTGATGATTTATTCGATCGACTTCAGGGTTCGAGTTACTACTCCAAGATCGACCTTCGATCATGTTATCACCAGCTACGAATACAAGAAGAAAGTATACCGAAGACTACCTTTAGAACTCGTTATGGACATTACGAGTTTCTAGTGATGCCGTTTGGTTTGACAAACGCGCTGGCAATGTTTATGGACTTGATGAACCGAGTTTGCAAGCCATATCTCGATAAATTTGTGATTGTGTTTATCGATGATATTTTGATCTATTCGTGGACAAAAGAAGACCACGAGCAACATCTTAGAGCC
This sequence comes from Helianthus tuberosus, assembly GCA_030545235.1. NCBI lineage: Eukaryota > Viridiplantae > Streptophyta > Magnoliopsida > Asterales > Asteraceae > Helianthus > Helianthus tuberosus. The sequence continues at coordinate 65,869,553 of CM060427.1, read as the reverse complement.
ATCTTAGAGCTGCTTAAGAAGGAGAAGCTCTATGTTAAGTTCTCAAAGTGCTAATTTTGGTTGCGAGAAGTACAGTTCCTCGGTCAAGTGGTAAACAAGGATGGAATTCATGTGGATCTCACCAAGATCGAAGTGATTTAAAATTGGGAAACTCTGAAGACTCCAACCGAGATCCGACAGTTTCTAGGTTTAGTAGGGTACTACCGCAGATTCATTGAGGATTTTTCTAAAATCGTTCAACCGCTGACCTCCCTTACCTAAAAGGATAAGAAGTATGAATGGGGAGATAAACAAGAAGAAGCTTTTCAGCTGCTTAAGAATAAGCTTTGCAATGCACCTATTTTATCCCTACCCGAAGGCACCGACGACTTCGTGGTATACTGTGACGCCTCGCGTCAGGGATTGGGTTGTGTGCTAATGCAGCGACAAAAGGTTATCGCTTATGTTTCGCGCCAGTTAAAGGTTCATGAGAAGAATTACACCACACACAATTTGGAGTTAGGCGCAGTGGTGTTTGCTTTGAAGATTTGGCGGGATTATTTGTATGGTACCCGATGTACGATTTTCACAGATCACAAGAGTCTTCAGCACATATTCGATCAGAAAGAGCTTAACATAAGACAGCGGCGTTGGGTTGAGTTGTTAAATGCTTATGAATGCGAAATCAAATATCATCCAGGAAAGGCGAATGTGGTGGCAGACGCCTTGAGTCGAAAATAAAGGATTAAGCCTATAAGGGTTCGGGCTTTAGAGATGATTGTTCATACAGATCTCTCATTGCGCATTCGTGCTGCACAAAGAGAAGCTCTTAAGAAAAGAAAACTTAAAGGCTGAATATCTCCGTGGGATGGAGAAGAAGCTGGTACCCAACGAGGAAGGAACTTTGTATTTTATGGGACGAATTTGGGTTCCGCTTTTTGGTGGTCTTAGAGATGTTATTTTCGATGAAGCTCATAAATCAAGGTACTCAATCCATCCAGGACCGGACAAGATGTACCAAGATTTGAAGGATTATTACTGGTGGCCAAGACTTAAGGGCGATGTGGCTATTTATGTTGGGAAGTGTTTGACTTGCGCCAAAGTGAAGGCCGAGTATCAGAAGCCTTCAGGTCTTCTTCAACAGCCAGAAAAACCCATGTGGAAATGGGAACAAATCTCAATGGATTTCATAACGAAGTTGCCCAAGACTCCCAGAGGTCATGATACGATTTGGGTAATCGTGGACCGTTTGACAAAGTCTGCGCACCTTTTTGCCAATCAGAGAGAAGGATAACACAGGTAAGCTAGCTGAGCTGTACCTAAGGGAGATAGTTGCATGTCATGGAGTGCCTAACTCGATAATATCAGACAGAGATGGACAATTTGTGTCAAGGATTTGGCAATCCTTTCAAGAGGCTTTTGGTTCTCAATGAAATCTGAGTACTGTTTTTCATCCACAGACGGACGGTCAAAGCGAAAGAACGATTCAGACGCTTGAAGATATGCTACGTGCTTGTGTAATGGATTTAGGTGGTAGTTGGGATACTCATCTGCCTTTGGTTGAGTTTTCCTATAACAACAGCTACCATACAAGCATCCAAGCTGCACCATTCGAGGCTCTCTACGGACGCAAGTGTCGATCACCGTTGCGCTGGGCAGATGCAGGTGATAGACAGCTGGTTGGTCCCGAACTGGTCTAAGAGATGACTGATAAGATTATGCAGATCCGAGAGCGCATCAAGGCGGCTCGTGATCGCCAGAAGAGCTATGCGGACCAAAGACGAAAACCCTTGGAATTTGAAGTGGGTGATATGGTTTTGTTGGAAGTTTCACATTGGAAAGGTGTAGCATGCTTTGGGAAGCATGGTAAGTACCCACGATTTATTGGACCGCTCAGAATTATGGAAAGGGTTGGTTCTATAGCATACAAGTTGGAGCTACCAGCAGTACTTAATGGTGTTCATGATACATTTCATGTATCTAATATGAAGCAAAGTCCAACTCAAGAAACAGTGGTCATCCCTGCTGATGAAGTTCACATTGACGACACACTCCACTTTACCGAAGAACCCGTTGAGGTTACTGATTGAAAGGTTAACAAGACTCGGAGGAGTAGTGTTAAGCTTGTCAAGGTTCGATGGAACGCACATCACGACCCAGAGTTTATTTGGGAGCGTGAAGAACGTATGAAAGCAAAATACCCGCATTTGTTCCCCAACTCCCCTGCAACTAGTAGTAAAGCTTAAAATTACGGGATGAAATTTTCTTAACAGGGGGAGAATGTGACAACTGTCAAAATTCCAGGTATCCGTACAACTATTAAATCATGACTAGTGCTTAATGACTGTGCTGAATTACAATTAATGACCTGAATTGCTTTCTGATTATTTCCATATACATACATGTGCATCATATATTTCTTAATGCCATATCATTATTGCATGAGAACTTATTTGACTTAAAAGATGTACGAAACACAGTTATCAGAAAAATGCTGACAGAGTTCAGTACATAGACAGACAAGGTGATGAGACACAGAATGGGCCAGAAACCAAGTATTACACTAGTATAGTGTGTAGGAAAGTAAGGATCAGAAAACTGCCTTCCTAGAGATAGTTTAAGTGCCGAAAAGTGCCTAAAACTCTCATAAACTGCAGAATTCTATAGAAAATCAGCAAAATCAGCATTTAAACAATCTAATATCATGCAGAAATATGGTTAAATGGCCCTGAATGCTTTCCTAAGTGTCAGGAATCGAAACTGTCATAAAAGGGAACATAAAGCACACTAAACTGCATAGTTTAGCACCTTAACGAACCGGTAACCAACCAAACAACCGGACACTACCCGAAACACCAAATTTTCACTAGAAGCATTGTTTTAACATTGCCAAGGTAGTTATGGTCCCCGAACATCATAACACACTATATAAGCATATAATAACTAAATCCATAACTAATACTTGGATTCTAACCATAATAACTAACTTCTAGTTTAAACCAAGCCTATACCCCCCCCCCCCACCTAGTGAACGGCCAACACAAGGGCCCACATCAAGATTTTAGTTGATTATAAAATTGGATTGTGTTTCTTCTTTTTAAACACAAAACCACTCGATATTTCATATGAGGAGTATTATAAGATTAACCACCAAGACATAACATCTCATTTCATCAACATCACACAACACACACACTTCTCCTTCCTCCTCCCCATAGCTACGGCCGAGAACCCCCACACCATCATCACCTTCATCTTTCATTTTCCATACAATCTACATATACTCAAAGGTGTTATAAGGTGCACAAGGAAGCTTGGAGCTTTCGGAAGTTGAAGAACCTTCACCATCCCTAGCCTTGAGCTAGTGGTAAGAACATCATACACTCTATTTTACATCTTGTTTAAGTGGTTAAAAGATGATACATGATGTTAATCTTGAAGAACACTAAGAAACTTTAACATAAAACATGAACATAAGCTTAAAATCTTAAAGAAATCATGTTGTTTAGTGTTGTTGTGATATTTGATGATTGATTGTTTGTGTTAATGATGTAGATCATCATATGATCTTGCTAGATGATGATTAAAAACATAATCTAGCAAGATGAGAGGATGAAAATGTTAGAGATTAATAGATCATCCTCATGAAAGACATGAACTTGAAAGAATAAATTGTTTTATTGTAAAATGATGATTAAAGTGTGTGTAAAGTCTTGTAGATCTAAGATTTCAAGGATGATTTTTCAAGAAATCAAGTTAAAAATACAAAGTTTACTTAATCTTGGTTCTTAAAGAAATCAACAATATTTTTAAAGGTTAAACAAGTGTAGAAACACTTATGTAACAAGAAAAATCCAAAAAGAAGCATTTTTAGAAAATGTGATCACAAGTTGTAAAGAACTATTTTCTTTAAAAATGATGTTTTTTTTAAGAAACAACCACACTTTAAAGGGTAACTAAGCTTACTAAACACACTAGTAAGTTACTACAAATTTTTGTAAATTTTCAAGTTCATGAAGTAGTAGATTATGATTGTTTTTGGCAAGATGGTAAGTATAATTGATTTGTTGATTGATTGTGTTGATTTACAAAAGAAAATGATATGCCTCGAAGGCATGGAAAGCTCCACTTTTAGGGGAAACTATGGTAAAATTTCTCTAAAAATTTAACACTTATAAAGTTTGCCATAATTAACAAGTATATTTTTAACCATAAGTTTTCATGTAAAGTTTGCCATAATTTTTGTTACAAAAATTATAAATATTGGAGGATGGTTTTCATAAATAAAAGTGACTAAATATGTATTTAGGAAAATATATATTTAGATGTCACCATGTGTGTGATTATTTGTATATTATGTGTATTAGTTATATTATTTTAGGACTTGAAATAATATAACTCATCAAAATACAAAAAATTACAATCCAAAATATTACCAAAATTCCAAGAGAATGAATATACAAAGAATACCCAAATTATTGGTGAAACCGAACAAAGGAATTTAACTCACATAAATATTTCAGAAATTTTATTCATAAGCATATTTTGGTAAATAATATTTTGGACACCAAGAAAACAAAAATATGATTTTTACAATTATTACAAAATATATCATATTTTTGACAAGGAGAAAATATATTATTTTTGGCAAATAAAAAAAATATATTTTTCTTGGAATTATTAGAAGATGTATTATTTTTGGAAGAAAATATATTTCTTCTCAAACAAACATGAAATACATTATTTTTGGGAGAAAATATATTTTCTTAAATAAACTTGACATATATTATTTTGGATAAAAAATGGGTTCATATATATTTTCTAAGTTATACTTGAAAATATATTATTTTTGAGACCTGTATGAAATTTATAAATATTTTTGCCAAGGGAAAAATTATAAATAATTTTTCTAAGTAAATATTTCTCAAAATATATATTTTGGAAATATATATTAATGTATTTTTACTAGAGATACTATTCCAGAAAAATTAATACAAAATTAAGTATAAGAATATTTAACAATTACAAGAAGATACGTATTCTCGTACGTATAAATACACTCCGGAATACGACATCAATGCATGGCAAAAATATACAAGTATAAGAATACGAATACAAATACACCCATCCTTGGGAAGGATATACATGTATAAATATATAAAAAGTTACAAGTTAAAATATATTATTTTAACTATTATTCCAGAATTTAATAAATTAAGTTAAAATATTTATTATTTTAACAAATAATTATAAAACTTGGAATAATATTGAAGACACAATGAAACGTAACTCAAAGACACTAAATAATACTAAGTCAAGGCACGACCCGCTCGTCTAATAGACCTTAGTACGTTGTAGGTAGTCGTGTACACCCGAAGGAGCTTTGAGTTACAGATGATTACGAATAACGCAAAATTGTGAGTTCATGTCCCCCTTTTCTTTTAACTGTTTTTAGTTTTATAACTTCGGGGGTGAAGTACATGTTACAAATGATACAATGATTACAAATGGTATGGTTAGCTAAGGAAAATACTGTTAGATCATGTGAATGGGTTGGCATTATCTTGAGACCATTAATCCTTGTTAAGGACCGAGGGGCATGAGTGATAGATCTATTTGGGTGTTGCAAGCCCCACCCATGGGTCCGCAAGTTGGCCGCATGTGGTGACTATGTCATTCCAGCCGGGAGCCCCGGTACGAAATACGCAAAGGATTGAGCCTTCCTACACCGTTGCACACATATTAATGACCTTGCAAACCATTAATCGATCTGTTCCTTGTTGCTTTCATACCAGGGTTTTACAAATACATACTTACTTATGATGATTACAAAGTTTATTCGAGCTCACCCACAAAACACATGAACTTGCTCAACTTTTGTTGATGTTTTCAAACTACATGTATTTCAGGAAATTAAATATGGATCTAGCAGGCGTTTGGATGTTTCAAGTAATGTTTGGAATAAGAGATGTCATCCGGAGTCTGAGGGTTTGTATAGTGTGTCCTATCCTGGATAAGACACATCTTCCAAAGCCTGGTTTTATTAAATGTCTTTTGTCGAGTCCTCGTGGAACTCTAAAACAAGTTGCATGGTTTGTGTTTGGATTTGAAGTGTGTATTGGTTGTCGAGACAATGTTGTTTGTGATGTTTTAAAATATTTTAATGGATGAACATCTTTAGTTTTATCATTTAGATGTTTGTTATGGTTGAATGCAATGGTATTAAGCAAGTCACACATAATCACGCTTCCGCAAAAGACAGTGTGTGACATTATCTCTGTTGTTGTATTTTTATTATATTGCATGTGGTTGATTTGAAAGTATTTTTCTCCTTTATTATTTCAAATATCTTTAGAAAACATTTTGAAAAAATATCCTGAAAAGTATTCTAAAAAATATCCTAATCAGGATACTGTTATCAAACTTAGTATCTAATCAGAAATACATAACTCTAAAAACTTAAGTTATTTAGATAAGGTTTCAAAAGATGAAAAAGGGAGATCATACCAAAGACTCATAGAGAGTTGATTCCAATTTTCCACCTTTGAACCTTTAGCAGCATTTGCCTCATGGATGTCCCCTGTGCACATTTAGGAAACTGAGTTCATCCTTCGAATTGTATCAAGGTGTATGTCCCCTGTGTTCAGCGTATTTGAATACTTAGGAATTCCTTGATGTAAACACAATCATATTTTGTTTGGAACCTGTCTATAGACTTCAGTTTTTCTGGGGATAAACCCTTAATATCCTGGGTATAAACTCTTAATATTCTGGGGATAAACCCTTATTTTCATGCGCTACAGGCGGGAGTGTATAAACTCCAAGACTTAGAAAGGTGAAAACCTTTAAACCTTAGAGAGTATGAAAATACCCTTTTGTGAGAGAGGGTGATCAATCGTCATATACCTTAAGGATCCAGGATATAGCCAATAATAACGAAATTGTCAGCCACTTTTACACGAACTGGTCCCGCTATCTTGAACTATCCATGGATAACTTGCGCTCCAGGCGGGGTGTTTAAACCCAGTTCGAGAGAAAGGTGAATACCTTTAAACCTTTGAAGGGAAAATGATCCCTTAAACGTGAGACAGGGGGCCAATCCTCTAATATTTCGGTTTATCTTGAGCATATATCCTGGAGTGATATCCTGAAGCATATCCTACAAAACACCTTCAAACTAAGGTGGATGTTAGCTTGGCTAACACCCTTCCGATGCTTAGGTTAGTATTGGGTTCAAAAGAATAAATAAATTCAAACATATTTAAAAGGGATAGAATTCATACCAACTTGAGTTAGAAATTAAATTCTAAACTCACTTAAAATAGAGCTTGAGGTGTATGGCATTCCAAGATCTTGGTAACATATCCCCTTCCATATCCTTGAGTCGGTATGCTCCTTTCCCAGATTCTGATTCAACTTCATAAGGTCCTTCCCATTTTGGGGCAAGCTTCCCATCAGCAGGATTAGTAGTATTATGAAAAGCCTTTCTTAACACCCAATCTACAACTTGAAACCTTCTAGTCCTCAGATTCTTGTTATATGCTCTGGATATCCTCTGTTGATATGCTGCCATCCTTAGCTTTGCCGCATCTCTTGTCTCATCCACGGTATCTAATTCTTGGCATGGGGCTTCAGGATTCATCTCAGGATCCCGGAGGCTCGATCTTGCTGTAGGTATCACCATTTCTGTTGGGATCACCACTTCTGCCCCAAATTCCAAGGAAAATGGGGTTTGTCTAGTTGCACTTTTTACTGTTGTTCGATCAGCCCATAAGACAAAGGGTAACTCTTCTGCCCATCTTCCTTTTTAGCCCCCAGTCTTTTCTTCAAATTGTTAACAATTATCTTGTTTGTGGATTCTGCTTGTCCATTTGCTTGAGGATGTACCAGAGTGGATGTAATCATCTTGATTCCCCAACTTTTGCAAATATCAATGGTTCTCTTGCTAATGAACTGAGAACCATTATCACAGATTATCTCAGCTGGTACCCCAAACCTAGTCAGGATATTCCTTTTTATGAATGACACTACTTCTTGATTTCTGACTTGAACAAATGCCTCAGCTTCAACCCATTTAGAAAAATAGTCTGTCATTGCTAGCATAAAAACTTTTCCTCATGGAGCTTTTAGTAACTTCCCCACTATGGCCATACCCCATTTCATGAATGGCCAAGGGGAAGCAATAGGATATAGTGGCTCAGCAGGCTGATGCAGTATATTGCTGTGCCTTTGACATGCATCACATCTTCGAGCATATTCTGCTGCATCTTTCCTCATAATTGGCCAATAATATCCCGTTCTTAGTGTTTTGGTCAAAAATCACACAAGGATAATGCAACCAAATCCGATTTTGTGAGGTGTGATGCTTGAATTTATGAACAAATGTATGAATGAAATGAATGTTGGACACAAGGATTTATACGAGGAAAACGCCCTTGATCAATGTATGATCTCCGGCACAAAAAACCTCGGGTGATGGAAACTACCGATCACCAAATATATAAAACAAACAATGGTTACAAATCGGGATGACAACAAGCTTGTTACACGGATCACTAGTGTGCAAAAAGTGTGTAATCGCCAATAAGTTGCAGAGAGTTCTCGAGAGTAGTGTGTGTTACTAATAATATCTCTATCAAGCTTGTTATCCCCATTAAAAATAGAAATTAACTAAGCTAACTAACAATCCAAAAAAGGTGCTAGCTTCCCACGATCTCCACAACAGTCACAAAGGCCATGCACGTGTAGAATTAGAAGGGATATTCCCCTGGAATCTCGGCAAGACCAAGTCCCACTCGAATACTCCTGCAAAACAAGTTCAAATATAATGGAAACAATTGTTAATGTAAGGATAATAATGAGGATCCTGGATCCTTATTCCTGCAACGTCTTCTGAGGATCCTTAATTCAAACTGAGTTGATGATCCATGATCCATAAGCTATGAAAATCCATCCCTTACAATTGCCCCCAAAATATGAGGAATTAAATATAACTAGATGAGTCATATTTTCTGCTTTATCTCGAACGAGTTGGTTAGCGCAAATATAGCTGTTGCAATAGGACTAGCCGTTGCAAATATGACGTCAGCGACAAGACTCCCCTGCATAATCATCATTATATATATATATATACAGAGTTAGAGATAAGGATCAAGATGCATTTAAATTCGAGCGTTTCACTCTTTTAAACTTTCATCCGGAGATCAAACAGGTATTCTCTCTTTCCTTCTCTCTAAATTCTTCTCTTCCAATCCTCTATTCTCCGAGCATCCATGGCGAAGATGACTCTCCGATCCTCACCTGCTAAGGATCCTAAGAAAGACAACCCCTTGAAAAGCCAGGGTGTAACTAAAAACCCCTCGCTGGAACTCTGCCGTTTCACCGATCCTGAGATCGATCGGATACGTCATCGCTTTCCGGCGGAAGCCGTCTTCAGATCATTTGACTCTTCCACGAAGAGTGATTGTGTTTCTGATGCTTGGATCACTTTTCTGGCAACCCCTTTTCTGATAGGGTTTTCCTATCCTCTCCCTGCTTTTACACAATCCTTCTTCACACTCATGGGCATGTGCTACATACAAGCCATGCCAATGATGTGGAGAGTTCTGTATACCCTTGAGAACATCATCGAACAGGAGGGTGTTGAAATAGGGGTGTCTGAGTTGAGTCGGTTATATAATATTGTTAGCCATGGTTCCCACCGTTTCTTGTTCAAGCATAAACCCGGTCAGCCACATCCAATCCTCAAAACCACCAAAAATGACACCCACTGGAGGAACCAGTTCTTCTTTGTAAGGAGGGACTCAATCCCAGATGGGAAAGACCTTCCCAAAAAGTGGATCACCCATGGTAGGATATGGGATCCTTAGACAAGGATCATAGTAGGACTCTTTTTCTTTTAAGGATAACTGATCCTTGTTTCTATTTCTTCAGCTATCTCGCTTTCTCACATTCAAGAAACACCTGCTACACAAGAAAGGATTTCTGCTTTCTGGAACCTTGATCCTGCTGTAAGGACATTTCAAGTCAAAGCAAAGGATTCACAAGAAGTATCCTCTGGTTCCTTCACAATGTCAAGTAAGTATTCAAATCTATGTATGAATAAATATTTAAATGAAAGTAAAATATGAATACTTATCTGTGTTTTGCATTTGTAGGCGCTGGAAAATCCTCAAAATCAGCTTCCAGGTTCAGCATCCCGAACTCTAAGGGCATGAACACGCGGGGCAAGGGTGCCAAGAAAAGAAAGACCTCTGAGCCTACTGAAGGCCTCCCTCTCATCCAACACCAGTTCGAGGAGTATGTCTCTGAGGTAAGGATCCTAGATCCTTAAGTCTGAACTTCCCATTCTGAGAATAACGGATCCTGACTAAATGCTTCTTTTATGCAGAAATTTGCTGAGATCCAAATTCTCCCGGATCACAATCTGGCAGAGGCCGAGCAGAAGAACCTGGACTTCCAGAAGATGTTCGTGGCCAAAGACAAGACAATCTCCGCCCTCGAGAAGGATCTCAACCTGGTGAAGAAGGAGTTGGTCCTGACCCAGATCACCGCTCAGCAGGAGAAGGAAGAGGTGATGGAAGGGGAAAAGCTCTCTGCTACAATCGCCATGCTCAAGATCAAGCTACAAATGGCTAAGGAGGCTGAGGATCCTGCTTTCGACAGGTCTGCCTGGAATCAGGAGGCTTGGAAGTAGAAGCTGGTGGAGCTGGATGATGAAGAGGAAGTTGAGGAGGTCTTGGCAATTGAGGCTGGTAGCAGTGGGGTGAAGGATCCTGTGGAAGAGGTAGCTGGTGGTGATGATGCAGTGAAGGTTTAGGCTGCAACGATGGGCGATGATGGATTTATCTAGACGCGGCCGGAGCCCATTTTTTATGGTTTAATGATTTTTGTTTGTTAGTGTTTTGAACAATGATGGTTTGTATTTGAACAATAGTATTTAGGTTTAAGGATCACGGATCCTTGGGACAATAGGTAGGATGATAGCTAGTGGAAGGATCCTCTGTTTGGGGGGATGAAGCCGCTATTATCCTGCCATCTTTATTTTCCTGCACTTTAGACTTTGTTAATATGGACACCCTTTACCTACCCCAGCGGACGGGCCATGTATTGCTGGTAGATGCTTGGGGTAGGTAATTTTAACCACCTTTGAAGGGTTTACCTATGGATAAATAAATAAAACCTTTAACTTTTGGTTATCTTGTGTTGTTTATTCTGTGTCTATTTACCTTTCAATTGTTATTGCATATTCCTTTGAACTTAGAAGTTAATAATGAAAAAATTAGTTTTTGTAAAAAAATTTAGGATATGATCAAGGATCAAATATCCTATAATCGAAAAGTTCAAAAAGTGAGATAAGTTTTAGGATCATATATCCTGTTGTCAAAGTATAATGATAACATCGATAAATCAAGAATAAAATTAAAGTAAATAAGGATCATACCAGAGAATCCAAGTTAGGATCCTAAATCCTTGATACTTACAACTGTGATAACCAAAAGACAAACCCTTGTATGAAGTTAGGATCCAGGATCCTTAACTGTTTAGCTTTAGAAACCTGAAATAAGACATAACTTGGGACTAAGCCAACTGTAAAAGGAAGAGTTAGCATCTGGGGACAAGCCCAACAATCTGGGGAAAAGCCCAATAAACTGGGGACAAGCCCAAAAAATGGGGACAAGCCCAAAAACTGGGGACAAGCCGAAAAACTGGGGACAAGCCCAAAGGATCTTGTGTAAACTGGAGTATGGCCCTTACTGACGACTATCCAAACTTAGTGACATGAAATTTCCAAAACCTTAGCTAACATGAAAACGTTAGAAACCTTAGGAACAGATGTATATTATACTTAGGATCCTGAATACAGCCAGTACAATGAAATTGTCAGCCCCTAAAGTGGGTACTGGTCCCATTGCCTTTAACTGCACCAGGATAATCGTGCGCTACTAGCGAAGGTAGTAGATACCTTAAACTGGTGACAAGCCCATAAAACTGGGGATAAACCCATAAAAATGGGGACAAGCCCATAAAACTTATGAGACTTATGTGGATACTTGATCCTTTGTCAAAGATGCACTGCAAAACTCAGAATTTAGTGAAAAAGGATAAAGGATCCTGAATCCTTCTCCTTGTAATAAATTAAATTAAAGGACTAAATAAATTAGAATCAAATCATTACCACAATGAGGATCATATATCCTCTAAGGATCCTTAATGTATACCAAATATGAAGATGGTTAAGGATCCTGGATCCTTTTACATTAAATATCTCTTCAAATGGACAGCATTCCAAGCTCTTGGTAGCAAATCACCTTCCATTGTTAATAATCGCTATGCTCCCTTTCCTGCCTCAGCTTCAATAAGATAGGGGCCTTCCCACTTTGGTGCTAACTTGCCATCAGCAGGATTTGTGGTATTTTGGAATGCTTTCCTCAACACCATGTCACCAACTTGAAATTTTCTGATCCTAACATTCTTGTTATAAGCTCCCGCCATCCTTTGTTGATAACCAGCCAATCTTATCCTTGCCAAATCCCTAAGTTCTTCAATAGTATCCAAGTCTTGAATCAAGTTTTCAGCATTTCCTTCAGGATCACTAATGCTTGTTCTGGCAGTAGGGACTACCATCTCTGTAGGGATCACTGATTCAGCTCCAAACACTAAAGAAAATGGAGTTCGGCCAGTAGCATTCTTGGGAGTTGTTCTATCAGCCCATAATACATACGGTAGCTCTTCTGCCCATTTTCCCTTTTTGGATCCAAGCTTCTTCTTCAAGTTGTTGATGATGATCTTGTTGGATGATTCTGCTTGACCATGGATTAGTGTTGATGTTATCATCTTAATCCCCCAGATGTCACAAAAGTTAGTAGTTCTACTCCCAATAAATTGGGATCCATTATCACAAACAATTTTAGAAGGGATACCAAATCTGGTAATAATGTTTCTTTTAATAAAGGATATCATTTCTTTTTCTCTGACTTGAGCAAAGGCTTCAGCTTCTATCCACTTGGAAAAGTAATCAGTCATAGCGAGCATAAACACTTTTCCTCCTGGTGCTTTGGGAAGTTTGCCAACCATATCCATTCCCCATCTCATCAATGGCCAAGAAGAGGATATAGGATGCAGGAGCTCCGCTAGTTGATGAAGGATATTGCTATGTCTCTGACAGGCATCACATTTCTTGGCATAATCCACAACATCCTTCTTCATAGTAGGCCAAAAATATCCTGTCCTAAGGATCCTTGAGAACAGTGCTCTGCCCCCAATGTGGTTTCCACAACCTCCTTCATGAAAATCCTTTAAGACTTCTTGATTTTCAGGATCCTCAATGCACCTTAGATATGGACCTGCAAGAGATTGTTCATATAACAAGTTATTAAATATTGTAAATTGAGATACCTTGACTTTGAAAGCTCTGGGGTTTTCTCCTGTAGGGATCTCTCCATGTTGTATATATCTCATGATTGGGAGGAACCAGAATCTTGAATGTGATTGAGCACCATCACTAGGTATTATTGCAGAATCCTCTACTATTTCATAGCTGTGCGATCCTCAATAGCAGGAGCAAGATGTGGATGATGGGAATTTTAATATCCTCTGGAATCTTCAACGTTGATCCAAGGTTGGCCAATGCATCAGCTTCTGCATTTTATTCTCTTGACATTAGAGGCTCCATCTGTGAAGAGTATCCAAGGAACCTTAGTCTCTTCAAGCTGCTGAACTTCTAACTCAGCTTCCTTTTGTAGGTCACTACTTAAATCTGCCACAAAGTCAGCCAAGGCTTGAGATTTAATGGCAGTTCTCGGTTCATATCTTATATCATAAGCACTAAGCTTTACTGCCCATTTGGCCATCCTTCCTGACATTTCAGGTTTCCTGAGAACATTCTTAATTGGAAAGTTAGTCTTCACAATAATAGCATGAGTATCAAAATAATGGCGTAATTTAGTAGATGCCATAATCAAAGCAAGGATAAGTTTTTCTAAATGTGAATACCTAGATTCAGCATCAAGAAAACTTTTACTTACATAATACACAGGGTGTTGGGTACCTTCATGATCCTTTACAAGGACTGCACTTACTGCCTTAGAAGAGACTGCCAAATATAAGGATAATATATCCCCCTTTTCAGGTTTCATTAAGGCTGGAGCTGAGGATAGGTAATCCTTAATGGCTTTGAGAGCATTCTCATGCTTTTCAGTCCACTCAAATTTCTTGTTCTTTCTCAGGATGTCATAGAATTCCTTGCATTTCTCCGATGACTTTGAGATGAAACTGTTCAAGACAGCGATCCTCCCTGTCAACCTTTGCACATCCTTGGCATTGGCAGGAGATTTAATATTCGCAATCGCCTTGATTTGCTCTGGACTTGCCTCTATGCCTCTTTTTGTCACCATGTAACCTAGGAACTTACCTGCTTTTACACCAAAGTGACACTTGGAAGGATTCAATTTCATATTGAATTTATCAAGGATATCAAATGCTTCCTCCAAATCTCTATGGTGATCCTCAGCTCTCTTGGACTTAACCACCATGTCATCTATATAGACTTCCATCGTGTCTCCAATTTGTTCTTTAAACATCATATTGACTAGCCTTTGGTAGGTAGCACCTGCATTTCTTAGTCCAAATGGCATAGCAATATAACAATAGATACCAGTAGGGGTCATAAAGGATGTATCCTCTTGATCAGAAGGTTCCATCTGAATTTGTTGTAATCCAGGTAAAGCATCCATGAAAGTCAACAACTCATGACCCGCGGTAGCATCCACCATGGAGTCAATGTGGGGTAATGGGAAAGGATCCTTGGGACATGCCTTGTTTAAATCAGTAAAATCGACACATACCCTCCACTTTCCGTTTTTCTTTTGAACAACAACCACATTGGCTAACCACCTTGGATACTTAACCTCTCTAATCATACCTACTCTGAGCAGTTTATTTACCTCCTCCTGGATAATGGCATTCCTCTCAGGTGCAAACTTTATCCTCTTTTGATGTATGGGTTTGAATGACCTGTCAATGCCAAGCTTATGAGTAATAATATCTTTAGAAATACCTGTCATGCCCTCATGCTTCCAGGCAAAGGTAGTTTTTTTCTTCTTAAGGAAGGATACTAGATCCTGTTCGATGTCATTGAGGATCCCGGATCCTATGAAGACTTTGGATTCA
Organism: Helianthus tuberosus; assembly: GCA_030545235.1. Taxonomy (NCBI): domain Eukaryota; kingdom Viridiplantae; phylum Streptophyta; class Magnoliopsida; order Asterales; family Asteraceae; genus Helianthus; species Helianthus tuberosus. The sequence continues at coordinate 65,854,403 of CM060427.1, read as the reverse complement.
GGATCCTGAGGATCCATTAGGATATCTTTCACATCTAGTTCTCTTGCCTCCAGGACATCTCTTAGAGGATGCTTTAATTGCTATTGCTCCCTAGGTCTTAAGGCTGGCTTCATCGATGAAGTATAACAATTCTTGGCTTCTTGTTGGTCACTCTCAATCTTCACCACACCCCATGGACTAGGAAGTTTTACACATTGATGATATGTAGATGGAACTGTTTCATGTCATGTATCCATGGCCTGCCAAGGATAACATTGCAACAGGATAAGCAATCTATAACACGAATTTTTTTAAAAGAACTAGGTCCCTCTATGTAAATGGGAAGTTTAATGTCCCCCAATGTGTTCTTGGTTTCTCCACTAAATCCTACAAGAACCGATGATCTTGGGATGATTTCTGATTCAGGGATGTTCATCTTCTTGAGGACATCAAGTTGAATGATGTTCACTGAGCTTCCTCCATTTATCAGGATCCTGCAAACAAAATGATTAGATATAAACAATGTAATAAAAAGAACATCATGATGAGGATCCTGAATATCCACACGATCATCCTCATCAAAGGTTATAACTTTCTCCTGTGTAACGGTAGAGGTTCGGATGGGTCTATCCCCATTATCCATCTTTGTCTCTTTGGCATGCCTCTTGGCTGCTGAAAAGGAAGTGCCATATATGTCTGATCCACCAGATATGAAGTTGATAATTTATGCATCAGCGGGAGGAGCTGGAGCTCTTTCTGGAACCTTTTCAGGATCCTGGATCCTTGACTTCTTTCTTCCAAGAAGCTCCCTCAAATGCCCTTTACTTAATAGGTAACCAATCTCTTTCCTAGTGCAATGCATTCTTCAGTGAGATGACCGAAATCCTCATGATATGCACACCATTTGGATTTGTCTTTTGTTGCAGCTGGCTTATCATTCTTTCTGGGCCATCTTGCTTTTTCACCTAGATTCTGCATCGCAAGGATTAGTTCATTATTATCAACAGAAAAGCAATATTCAGATATGGGAGGATTGTTAGGGATGGATTTTCTTGTATATGGATCATGGATCCTCAAGTGCAGCCAGGATCACGGATCCACAGTTCAGTTTGAATTAAGGATCCTCAGAAGACATTGCAGGTTTAAGGATCCAGGATCCTCATTATTATCCTTACACTAATGATTGTTTCCACTATGTTTGAACTTGTTTTACAGGAGTATTCGAATGGGACTTGGTCTTGCCGAGATTCTAGGGGAATATGCTCCATTATTCTGCACGTGCATGGCTTGAATGACCGTTATGGAAGTCGTGGGAAGCTAGTATGATTTGCGGATTGTTTATTAGTTAGACTATTTCCATTTTTATAAGGGGATAACAAGCTTGATAGTTAGAACAATTAGCAACACACACACTCTCGAAAACTCTCTGCAACTCATTGGCGATTACATACATTTTGCACACTAGTGATCCTTGTAACAAGCTTGTTATCATCCCAATTTATAACCTTTACTTGTTTAATATAGTTGGTGATCGGTAGTTTCCATCACCCGAGGTTTTTTGTGCCGGAGATCATATCTTGATCAAAGGCTTTTTCCTCGTATAAATCCTTGTGTCACATACATTTATTTCATTCATATATTATTCATACATTTGTCCCTTAATTCAAGCATCACACCTCACAAAGTCGGATTTGGTTGTATTATCCTTGTGTGATTTTTGTCCAAAACAGTTTGGCGCCCACCGTGGGGCAATTCTTGCTACATTTCTGAGAAATTTTGTTCATTTTGATCATTTCGGTTCATCACCTTCAACCATATGGCTTCTCAAGCGAAGAACACTTCAAACTCCATGCCGGTGATCACTTCTTCACAGGGCATTCCTGTAACACCCCGAAAATATAAAACTTTATATTAGAATTATAAAGCATAAATAAACAAGAATTTACTAACTAGGAATTTTAACCTAGTTAGCTAATTTCTAGAAGTAACTTATAATAGGGTTAAAAATAACCAAACTTTAAGTTAAGCAAAAGTGGAGGGGGGCTTGTCTTGTAGAATCTGAAACTTAATTAGATAAAAAAAAATATACAAGGACCAAACACACAAAAGTGTGTCTGGTCGTACATGGGACGCAGGAGGGGCAACCAGGAGACCTCACCAAGCCCTAGTACATCACTTAATTCACAAAATTGGAGGTCTAAATCTGATCAAAAACGAAAATCGAGCATAGATTACTGATCCTCATCACAAGAGGATTACAAGGTATGTAAAATTCGATGAAAACTCTCAACTTGAAATTCTCATGAAATTGGGAAAATCTGATATTTATGGTTGCGTGTCTGTTTTATGATGGATTAGGAACAATATAGAGTCTAGGGACAAACCCTAGACAAATACAAGTTGAGATCATGTGAAATTTTAGTGAAACCTATGAACACCATTGTAGGTGATTAGTGGGTTTTGTATAATTTGATGAACACTAGGAATTTGGGTGTTGTTCTAGTGTAAATTGACAATTGTGAAGTAACTTCAGAATTATAGAAGCTAACAATTATGTAAAATGGTTGATTGATGTGAAATTAGGTCTAAGTGATAAGCTAGAGACTTGATATTTAATCATGTAAAAATCTGCCCTTAAGGTGTTTGTGAAAATGCCTCAAAGAAGGCTTAAAACTGAAATTCAAAGTTTAAACGCATAATTATGATGTTTCGGTGTATTATGCGATATATGGTTAAAAGAAAGTTCTAAACATGTCATAAATGAACTCTATAGGAAAGGACGCAGGAGCGTCAAGCGGACAAGCAGGTGGCGAATCACGTTTGAAAGGCCTATTTTGAAGGTATGTAACTTGACCCGTTACATTAATCGAATTGTTGTTAAATTGTGTGTAATTACATTGTAGGATAGTTATGGTGTTGATTGTAGCGACCATGATCGCTACTTGAGTTAATAGGCATTAGAATTGATAGGGAACCGTTTGGTAGTCATCATGTTGGAGGTTTTCCATAAGATGAGCCAACGGGTCGGATAATTGTGTAAAACGCAGCATTAGTGTTTTGATTGGATAACAATGGTGATATCAATCATTAACACATTGAACCATGGAAATTGGTAAGGAAATGCGAGTGGTATTAAGCCCCGGATGACGGGCATAAGGGACCATAAACTTATTAGTAAATGGTAGAAAAATGGGTAAAGTTAGAATGGGTCGAATAAATGATAGTATAGTAACTTTTAGCCGTATGATCAGTGAGTCAAAGATTGGTATGATAGTCGAAATGAACATGTTCGTAATGAATTTACAGACATATAGGGAAGAAATAGCCTAAAACGGCATGCGGATTTGGGCGAAATCAATAAAATAGTTAAATGGCAAAGTTACAGAGCCCACCGTAAATTACGGTCTCCACCGTAATTTACGGTGGAAAACAAAAGTCTTACGGTGGATCCCTTCTGATTTACGGCAGACCAAAACAATTTACTGTCTATCGTAATTTACGGTAGATACCGTAAATTACGGTAGAACCCAGAAAACTTTGTATTTTATTTGAATTTCGATGTCGGAATTCGTTTACATGTACTTTATTAATGTCAAAACTAATGTTTTTAGTGGTTTTGACCCTTGGTGACGATGTGGATCTTACGAATGGCGGTCAAGCAAGTTTTGAAGAACCGAACACACATTAGAAGCTTCCGCGATATCTAAACTCAATAGACAATCTTTTAAAATGTAACCAATTAGCTAAACTATTTGTGATTGTTTGAAATAGTTGACTAATGTTTTGCTACTTATGAACTATATCCATGGAACATATGTTATAATTGGACGCTCTTTAACTATAGTTAATCAAATTATTATTAAATTCAAGTAGAAATTTAGACGGGTGTTACAAGTTGGAAATCAGAGCTTAAGGTTGTCAACAAAGTGTTCGGTTCAAGCTTGATCGATCGTCCGGTAAGAATTAATTGCTTTAGTAGACTTACTAGAATACTAGAAAAAGGAAATTTGAATTGATATACACGGAAAGTGCGTGTTTACACACTCAAACCCGGAGAAGTGCACTAAGCATAAATGGTTTAAGCAAGTGGTGAACTTGGCTAGATCAAAATGAATGACGCATATGTCATAAATGAAATGTTTAACAATTAGTGTAAACATTTCAATTTCAAGATGACGGAAGGATGGGAGGAGTGTATGAATACGCTCGAACCCGGGAAAATACACTAAGTAAGAAAGGTAAGGCAAGATATATACTTGACCAAACCGAAAAAGAATAACACATTATTTATGATTGACTGAGAGTGATATAAATTTCCGTATAATAAGATGGAAATGAATTAAATAATTATTGATAAATTGTGATGGATGTTTCAGTTAAAGAAATGTCTGGAGTAACCGGAGATGATTCAACAACTCAATTGACTGAACAAATGAAAGCTAAGATTTCCGAGGAGGTCGGAAAAGCTCTAGAAAATAGTCTATCACAGTATATTGATAGATTACAAACCACAATCATGCCGGTGGTGAACGATATGATGGCTGAATTGAAAGACAACATACTACAAGAAATAGAAGAAAGGAGGGTGTTGGATATGAATCCAAGATCCGTAAAGAAGTCCAAGTCTAATAAAGCTCCCAAGAAGGGAGTTACAAAAAGTGTGTTTCATCAGTGTAGATTTTGTGGAAAAATTCACAAGGGCACATGTGGTAAGCCAAGACATAAAAAGTCTAAATGTCCAGAGAGGCTTGGAACCAAGGACACAACCGACACAAAGCCTGATGCTCAGAAATCAAGGACAAAGTTGTTTTATATAACAGCCATGGAGGCTAAAGCTGAACCTGATGTCGTTTCAGGTATACTCTTGTAAATTAAATTTCAGCATGAATTTTTAATTATTACGAGTGCAAATAAATCGTTTGTTTTATATCGATTTATTTAACATTCTACATTAGTGTTAACGAAATTACCAAGGCTTTGAAAAAAATAATAATAGAAAGAGGTAACAATAAAAGTTTTATTGTTGATAAGAGGTGCTGAAACTGTATGTTGAGCATCGAGGTAAAAATAATCATGATAAATATTGCCTTGGGAAGGGGTGCGCGCACACTCGAACCCGAGAACGTAATGAAAGATAAGCGTCATAATAGGGAGGAGTGTAATAACACCCGAACCCTGGGAGTTTACAATAGTAATAGATGACAAAGACATGGTTATAGACTAAGCTAAACTAAATGAAACAGATAGAAACATCGTTTATGTCAACAAACGATGTGGATAAATTCCATACAACGATATAAAACAATAACATGAAATGAATTGATTTTGTTATTGTAATAATGGGTTAAAGTCAGAAATCAAGAGATTAAGATTTGGATAGGAATATCCTCGAAAAAGAAACTAAATGGACAATATGTATTATTTGTTGCTGTAAATAATGAAATACCAATAAATTTGGATTTAAAAGCTCGGGTATGGGTAGATACCCAAGTAACATGTTATTAATAAATTCCTCCTGAGGAAGAACGATAATCACCTTGATAAGGGTGAATATGTAAAAGAATTAGTAAGACAAACATTATGAAAGCATTAGAATAAGAACGAGTAAACCCCAAAGGCCGAATAACAATAACAGTAGTTTACCAAATAAGACTTGAGACATGGGCCTTCGGGACATTTGTAAAAGAAACAGACCTAAGGGTCGCTGACAAAAGAAAGGTGGTGTACGGATTAATTAAGTAAAGTGCTTGATAATAAAAGTAAACGGAAGCCGGATAATGGGGGCATATTACATTAAGATAATGAGCCCAAGGGAAGGGATAAGAATCAAGTAAACGAAAATATGAATCGACAATTTAGAATCTCAAGGCATAAGGATAAAATTGACTGTCATAGACGATGGAACTCACAGGAACAAGTCAAACCAGACGAGTGGAAGAATAAAAGACTTGGTTGAGTAAAAGCGGTGGATTTTGCTGATACGACCAAATAAATCGAGAAACAAAGTCTTAAGGAATGCCGGAAGGGTTGCTATGAAAATAATATCGATAAAATACTCAATTAATAGGTATGTTTTCAGATAAATGCGTAACCAACAGTCAAGAACGCGACTTAAAAGTCAAGAGACTCGGATTAATTGTTATGACCGAGAAAACGATAAAATTTTGCAAAAACAGAAATTTCGATATTCATGTTCAACTACTTTAAGGTTGGGTGGGTTGAATAAAGTATAGTGGTTGATATCCCAAGTAAGCGCAACCTGGATAATGAAAGCGTGAAATATTATTGAATCTATGGGATAGGTCATAAAAGAGTATGAAAGGGAAAATGCAAACCAATGAAACCGGAGTGTTAAAAACATCAAGATCAAGAACCCAGGTAACGGGTTGAAAGGAAATAGAGGCATAAACCAAATAACGGTATGAGTAAAATAAACCGACGCGAAGGACACATAAGAAGTCATAGAGTCGAAAAGATAATCCGAAAGAAAATGAGTGTAGCCTTAGACTACGGTTAAGGTCAAACGAATAGAAGATGATCCATAGGATCACCATAACCTCCAAATTATAAACAATGTAAAGGCCTATGGGAACAAAATGACCATTGGGTCGCAAATACAAATGGAACATGCTAGGGGGGGGGGGAGGTCTCACCCTAAAAAAAAAAAAAAAAAAAAAAAAACAAAGTGAAGACCTAATAGAATAGTCTACTAGGCTAAGTAATGGAACCTACGGGTCGATAATATAAAGCGTGGAGAACCAATTATGATTTCTCGCGTAAAATGATAATCCCGAAGAATAATCCTTGTCGTCAATTCCTTGATATGATTAATCGACACGGTTAAAGAGAAAAACATTAAACTAAAATTCAGTTTTAGTAAAAAAACGATATTCTAACACCTATGAATACCGAGAGAGAAATAAGAAAATGGTTAGTAATAAAGAATATAGGTCTAACGCCGAAAGCTGTAAGATGATGCATTCGGTGGAAAGATTCTTAAGAATGAAAAGTCGATTTAAAACTAAACATGGCGTGATGTGATCACGGACACAAAAGTAAAATAGAATGTAATCACGTTATAGTGTGAATGACTAGATATGAAATTATAAGCACGCAAAGGGCCGATGACGGCAATATTGCATACCCGAATGACGAGGTATGAGGTAAAATGCTAACCAATTAGTTAGGCAATAAAACAAGTTGTAGCCTAAATAACATTGTGACCTATGTAGAACGCTTATTAATATAAAACTAACGTCAAGTAAGTATGCTGACGGACTCAGTGACTGAATGGTCAAAAGACAACCCGATTAAAAAGGGCGACAAAGGATAGGAAATAGGTGATATAGTTACGCTAAAAGTTTTCCCCAAGGAAGGGTGTTATCCGATTCAGAAAAAGAGAGAAACTAAGCCCGAGGTTTATCGGGCCATTTAAAATCATCGAACGGGGTTGGCAAGGTGGCTTATCGCCTCGAGCTACCGAAAGAGTTGAGTGGAATACATAGCACGTTCCACATGTCACATCTCCGAAAATGTTTAGCAGACGAAACTGCTCGTATCCACTACGATGATATCGAGGTGGATAACAGCCTCAACTATGTAGTAAAACCAATTGCGATTTTAGATCGTAAAGAGAAGATTTTGAGGAACAAAGTGATTAAGCAAGTCAAGGTCAAATGGGAGCATAGGAAAGGTTAGGACACTACGTGGGAGTCCGAAAAGGAGATGCGACGTCTCCACCCTACATTATTTGGTAGGTACTTTGGTTTCGGGGACGGAACCCTTTTTAAGGGGGGTGGACTTGTAACACCCCGAAAATATAAAACTTTATATTAGAATTATAAAGCATAAATAAACAAGAATTTACTAACTAGGAATTTTAACCTAGTTAGCTAATTTCTAGAAGTAGCTTATAATAGGGTTAAAAATAACCAAACTTTAAGTTAAGCAAAAGTGGAGGGGCTTGTCTTGTAGAATCTGAAACTTAATTAGATAAAAAAAAATATACAAGGACCAAACACACAAAAGTGTGTCTGGTCGAACATGGGACGCAGGAGGGGCGACCAGGAGACCTCACCAAGCCCTAGTTCATCACTTAATTCACAAAATTGAAGGTCTAAATCTGATCAAAGACAAAAATCGAGCATAGATTACTGATCCTCATCACAAGAGGATTACAAGGTATGTAAAATTTGATGAAAACTCTCAACTTGAAATTCTCATGAAATTGGGAAAATCTGATATTTATGGTTGCATGTCTGTTTTATGATGGATTAGAAACAATATAGAGTCTAGGGACAAACCCTAGACAAATACAAGTTGAGATCATGTGAAATTTTAGTGAAACCTATGAACACCATTGTAGGTGATTAGTGGGTTTTGTATAATTTGATGAACACTAGGAATTTGGGTGTTGTTCTAGTGTAAATTGACAATTGTGAAGTAACTTCAGAATTATAGAAGCTAACAATTATGTAAAATGGTTGATTGATGTGAAATTAGGTCTAAGTGATAAGCTAGAGACTTGATATTTAATCATGTAAAAATCTGCCCTTAAGGTGTTTGTGAAAATGCCTCAAAGAAGGCTTAAAACTGAAATTCAAAATTTAAACGCATAATTATGATGTTTCGGTGTATTATGCGATATATGGTTAAAAGAGAGTTCTAAACATGTCATAAATGAACTCTATAGGAAAGGACGCAGGAGCGTCAAGCGGACAAGCAGGTGGCGAATCACGTTTGAAAGGCCTACTTTGAAGGTATGTAACTTGACCCGTTACATTAATCGAATTGTTGTTAAATTGTGTGTAATTACATTGTAGGATAGTTATGGTGTTGATTGTAGCGACCATGATCGCTACTTGAGTTAATACGCATTAGAATTGATAGGGAACCGTTTGGTAGTCATCATTTTGGAGGTTTTCCATAAGATGAGCCAACGGGTCGGATAATTGTGTAAAACGCAGCATTAGTGTTTTGATTGGATAACAATGGTCATATCAATCATTAACACATTGAACTATGGAAATTGGTAAGGAAATGTGAGTGGTATTAAGCCCCGGATGATGGGTATAAGGCACCATAAACTTATTAGTAAATGGTAGAAAAATGGGTAAAGTTAGAATGGGTCGAATAAATGATAGTATAGTAACTTTTAGCCGTATGATCGGTGAGTTAAAGATTGGTATGATAGTCGAAATGAACATGTCCGTAATGAATTTACAGACATATTGGGAAGAAATAGCCTAAAACGGCATGCGGATTTGGGCGAAATCAATAAAATAGTTAAATGGCAAAGTTACATAGCCCACCGTGAATTACGGTCTCCACCGTAATTTCGGTGGAAAACAAAAGTCTTACGGTGGATCCCTTCTGATTTACGGTAGACCAAAACAATTTACTGTCTACCGTAATTTACGGTAGATACCGTAAATTACGGTAGAACCCAGAAAACTTTGTATTTTATTTGAATTTCGATGTCGGAATTCGTTTACATGTACTTTATTAATGTCAAAACTAATGTTTTTAGTGGTTTTGACCCTAGGTGACGATGTGGATCTTACGGATGGCGGTCAAGCAAGTTTTGAAGAACCGAACACACATTAGAAGCTTCCGCGATATCTAAACTCAATAGACAATCTTTTAAAATGTAACCAATTAGCTAAACTATTTGTGATTGTTTGAAATAGTTGACTAATGTTTTGCTACTTATGAACTATATCCATGGAAGATATGTTATAATTGAACGCTCTTTAACTATAGTTAATCAAATTATTATTAAATTCAAGTAGAAATTTAGACGGGTGTTACAATTCCACCTTTGCCTCCAGCACCCTTTGGATCCCAGAAGAATGCTGAGAATGCTACGAAGAAACAAAGCCTCGTTTTCTCAAAACCACCAACTTTTGCTGTTACTTCTGGCCCTACTAACAATGATCTTTATTCTTTGATTTTACAGATGAGGGATTACATGCAACAGCAGAACAAAACCAACGACAGGATCCTTTGGGAGATCGATGACATCAAGAAATTAAAGAGATCGGCAGAGGATCACTCTCCATTGGTGCCTAGATCACTGAATTTCGACACTCCAGCAATAACTGCCCAGCAATCTGCAGCTCCAGATGTCCAGTACCAGGGTGGATCATTGGGAATGCGTTATGGATCGACGGCAATGACTCAGGCTCTAGGATCCTACTTTCAGCCTTCAGGATCCTCTTTCCAGCCTCAAGGATGCTCCTTCCAGCATCAGGGATCCGTCACAAGTTCAGGAGGATACATGGGGACGCAGACGGTTCAAGGATCCTACTCTCAGCATCCAGGATCCTCGTTTCAGGTTCAGGGATCCTCATCTCAGGGTCAAGGATCCTTATCACAGGCTCATGGATCCATGGATTATCCTCCAAGACCCCCAACTTCGATGCCTCAAGGATCCAACATCTTTCAGGATCAAGGATCCTTAAGAAGTGCAGAACCCAGAAGTTCAGAGATTCATTTAGGAGACTTCATACCTATGCAAACTATTGCTTTGTCTGGTCCCTCAATCATACCAGAATCTCGCCAATATGGATTCACATATGGAATTCCAAATTAGAATCCTTCAGGAGGTAACACTTTGAATAATTCTTATAATGCTAACCATGGCTTTATGTAGGATACAGGTATCAACCAAGCTATGGCCAGAGAATTACAGAAACTGAAGGATATGATATCCAACATTCCAGGAGTGGTTAAACCCATTCCTGAAATTCCAGATGGAAGCTACAAGATATCTCGTTTTGCACCACCTATTTGTGATGCAGAAATTCCAAAGAGGTTTCAAATACCAACCATGAAGCTATATGATGGCTCAACGGATCCAGAAGAGCATATAGCTCAATACAGAGAAAGGATGGAGATCAATCCCATCCAGGAGAGGTTAAAAGAAGCATGTCTATGCAAGGGTTTCGGATCCACACTGACAGGATCAGCTCTTAAATGGCTGCTAAGTCTTCCCCCTTACTCTATTACTTCATTTGCTAATCTAGTGAATCTGTTTAATAGCCAATTCTCATGCAGTAGGAAATTTGAACGTTTAACTAGTGATCTATATAGGGTAACACAATGTTAGTACATTTATGTCTATCGCCTTCGTCAATCCGAGCCGTAGCAAGAAACAGAAGAAATCGAGTCGTTATATTAGTGATAGCTAGACAAAAAGGCAAGGTGGCATAATTGTAATAATGAGAAATCTCATTAAATGCCTTGGACTATAAATAGGAGATTATGTCATAGATTAGGGACTTTTGCTACATTTTTCATTTGGAGCTTTTTAGATCTAGAGAGAGAATCTAGAGAGAGAAAGTGATTCAAGGTGCTTGTTCTTGTTAAATTTCTAATAGAATCACGTTTACATTACGTCACGTGTGTTAGGTCGCGTTCGTGTACGGATTCCGCACGTCACACGTTCGTTTCGCAATCGTTTCGGAGTCAAAACCGGTCCTACAAGTGGTATCAGAGCAGGAGCTCGATTGCGCTGATCAAACACATAGATTCGTACCAGATTTCATTGATTTCAGATCCGAATTTCATCATTTCTTCATCTTTCACTCATTTTTCACGATCTGAACGGTTTTTCGTCAAATTGAACAGGATTTTACGGTCGAAAATTCATGATTTTTTGATATGATGTGCGAAAACACTTGATTTACAACCCTACCAAATTTCAGATTCAAACTCCTAGCCGTTTAGGAGAAATCGATAGTTTTAGTTCCGATTTCGTATCATTCAGCAAGTCCGCTTGAACTGTTCGCTTGAAGGAACTTGTTTTGTTCGCTTGAAAAATGTTGTATTTTGAAGTGAATTGGTTCTGATCGCTTGAATAGTTCTCTGTTCGCTTGAATATACCTAGTTCGCTTGAGAAGTTGATAGCAGTTTCAAGCGAGAAGGTGTGTTCGCTTGAAAGTTTGTGATCGCTTGAAAGTAATCAGTGTGTCCGCTTGAGTTGATCGCTTGAACTGATTTTGATTGAACGTGAACATAACAGTTGTTGGTCCTATCAGAAATTTGTTGGAATATTTGTTGTCGGCTGCATGTGATAACTTTCAATCAGTTTCATACTCAATTAATACTTGTCGGATAAGTGATTTTGTTGGCCCAATCAGCATTTGTTCTAATAGTTGCGGCCAAAGTAATTCAATTTGTTTGGAAGGTTCATTAGTCCATCTTCAAGCCCATATTACGTGGCTCACACAATCAGTTTTCATTCGATCAAGTTTTCTTCGACACGAGTCCTAGATCAATTTCGCTCTCACACTTTTACGTATACAGTTCGTTTAAACTATTTGTTTGTTTGTTTGATTCAAGGATCACATCATGGCTGAAGAGTTCTACAATACGTTTTTCAATGCGTTCACATCTGAATCTTCCGAGATTGCAAATGTTACACCAAAAACTATCACGAAAGCGATCAATGAGAACATCAAGCATGATAATTTCTACGGAACACACTCAAAGCCACCAACTATGGAAAGCATTGAGGATTATACATGGTGGAAAGAACAGTTTCTTAACTGGGCGAAAGCGTATGCGCATGAAAGCTGGTTCTGTTTAGAATTTGGATACGAACAACCAAAAGATGATAAAGGTGAAGAACTTCCATTCAAGAAGTTATCAAGAGAAGATAAATCTGAGTTTGCTGCCGAACAAAGAATGATTGCTTTGATCCAGTCTGCAATCAGAAATGATATTTTTGCGTTGCTGAATCATGATGGGTCATCTAAATCAGTTTGGGAAGCTTTACGTGTTAAAGCTGAGGGGGGTAAACAGATAAAAAAGAACAAAATTGCTTTACTTAAAAAAGAATTTGATCTGTTTGATAGTCTAAAAGGAGAGACAGTGAGACAAATGATTGAGAGATTTTGTCATCTTAAAATTGAACTTGATAGATTTGAGATAGTGAAAACAAGAGAGGAACTTATAGATAAAATGATTGAAGTGTTACCACGAGCTGATCAGTGGCAAACGTTTGTGTTTATTTTGAAAAATGATGCTTTATATGATACAATTTCTCTTGATGCATTGTTTGAAAAGATAGAGAGTCATGATTTGGAGCTACAAAAGCAAAGCAAGATGATTGGTTCTTCACATCAACAGAATGTTGGATTGTATTACAAAGGTAGTGTACCTTCGAAGAAAGGTGTTGGTTCACCAAAGACAGCATTCAGTAGTGAGAAGATGAAAGAACCTCAAACAACTTCAACAAGTCATCATTCTGGATATCATTCATCTTCAAAATCAAATTCTGATGAAGCTGAGGAGATTCTATGCAACATCGCTCTTAAGTTGAAAAATTCTCCGGCAATGAGCATTAATGCAGCTAAACAACAAATGAGTTTCCTTGCATCTGTTTTGGAATCGTATGAAGGTCTTGTAGCTGGAAAAATTGGAAACTCCGAATTAACCAAAGAAGACTACGACCAGATTGATCCGGAAGAGATGGAGCTCATTGACATTCGTTGGTGTTTAGCTAGTTGCATCCGAAGAGCACAGAGATATATGGAAATTACTGGAAAACAATCTCTTGGAGGTGCATCAACTAAGCTTGGATTTGACAAATCCAAAGTGACCTGCTTCAAATGTAAGCAGAAAGGTCATTTCAAGAGAGAATGCACTAATTCTGCAATTGGTGGAAATGAACATCCGTTCAATGATGATTACTACCGAAAGGCAATCTACCATCGTAGCAGAGAAGAGCCTAAGATGATTGAAGATAAACCTAAATCGAGAGCTTGTTTTGTAATACAAGATGATGAAGGTTTTGATTGGTCCGAGATATGTCCAGAAGAAGATCGTTTGGAGAATGTTTGAAAAACAGCTCATGGGAAAGCTATAACAGAGGAAAGAAAGTTTGTTTTTGTTGCTGAAATCCGTGAAGAGAAAAATGAAGATAAAGATAAAGTTGAAATGAAGGAGAAAACTCAAGAAGAGATCTTGAGTGAGAAAACTTATCGAGAAAGAAACGTTGTTTACAACAGAATGGATGAGATGCAAGAAGAATATGAGAGTGCTGTTATGAGCAAAAGATGGGATAAAAAGAGAGAGTGTTACTTCAACAGAGAAGGAGAATCAGTTGTTCCAAAGAAAGACATAATCTTTGATGATGTTCTTCTAATAATTCCTTTGAGAGTCGAATACTATAGAAATGTGATAAAAGATGACACATATGCTAAAAGGCATGAAAAGGAGATCAGATATGCCATGACATCGTGTCTAAGAAAAAGGGATGAAGAGAGAATGAAGAAGAATGTTGAGAGTATGGTTGAAGAATTAAAGAAAGTTGCTGAGGAAGATGTGAAGAAAGCTGTGGAAGTGAAAGAAGAAGTTGTGGTGAATGTAGAAGTTAAGAAAGCTGTTACTGAAGAGCAGCAAGTTGAAGAAACTAAGAAGAAAGAAGTAGTGAAGAATGAGAATTTGGAAACTAGTGATGTTGGTGAAGAAGTTGGTGTTGAAGGAAAGAAGAATGACGCTGATCAGACAGATGCAGCAAACACTGAAGTGCCAATCACTGAGGTAAATTCTAACTCTGAAATCTTGAAAACTGTTGAACAGTGCAAGAAATGCATGGAACCGTGCAGAGCTTGTACTGAAAAAGATGAGCAATTCAGAACAAAAGATCTTGAATTTACTAAAATTGAAATCATTTTTAAAGAAAAATGCAAAGAAATGCTAGAAAAAGAAAAAGTTTTAAAAGAAAATGATGAAAAACTTTCAGAAAAATGTAAAAAGTTAGAAACAGAAAATGAAGTTTTGAAAGAAAATGTTTCTAAAATGACAGAAGAATGTTCACAAAAAGAAATTTGCCTGTCAAGAAATGAAGAAAGAATATGACTTAATGAAATTAGCATATCATATTACGAAAGAGTCATACGAAAAAGTAAAAGATGAAATGAAATATGCTCAATCACGAATGAATTATCTTTCTGAAACAACTAAAGAACTTAAACGAATGTATTCCATAAAACAAGATGTTGTTAATTCCTATATTGAGGATGTTGCTAAGCTAAAGCGACAGATTGCTGATTTAGAACAGGATAACAACAAGTTGAAAAGTTATCACGTGTCGTCATATGTGCTTGAACGAATTTTCAATATAAAACCGGGAGATGGTGAGTCTGAGCAAAACAAGAAAGGCATTGGCTCAGAGTTTCATCAAGTTCCACCACCGGGAAAATTTGCATTTTATGATGAGGAAAAGGTCGAAAAAGCTTTCAACATGGTAGACCAATTGCCAGACAACATAGACATAACCTATTCCAAATATGATGATTCTCATGATTCAGAGGTGGTGGGTAAAGTCGTTGAAAGTGTGTTGAAAGAAGAGTCGATTGATACAGGTAAATCTGAATCACAGGATGAAGATGAAGGAAATCTTCATGATAGTTATCTGAAAAACACAAAATCCGAGAAAAGTTTGAATGATGATTCAAAAGGATTGGTTTATACCATGATTGGATCGGACAAATTGTTCTTAGATGTTGTATTCCCGATTCAGAATGTGATTTCAGAAAAAGGTTGATAAAGTGTTCAAAATGGTTGAGATAGAGAAGTC
The DNA here is from genome assembly GCA_030545235.1 of Helianthus tuberosus. Lineage (NCBI taxonomy): Eukaryota > Viridiplantae > Streptophyta > Magnoliopsida > Asterales > Asteraceae > Helianthus > Helianthus tuberosus. Next base: position 65,838,835 of record CM060427.1, on the reverse strand, counting down.
TGAGATTTCAAAGTTTGTTGGTAAGAGTCATAGAGGTTCGTATAACAAACCTGGTTACAAGAAGAAAAATATGAAGGCTGGGTTGGGTTATAAGAAGAAACAAAATCGAAACAAAAATGAAACTCAAAATTTTCAGGCAAAAATGAATTTTGTTCAAGGAAACAGTTTAGCAGAAGAAAAAGAACTAAAATTGAGACAGTCTAATAATGATGAGTTCTTTGCTAAAAAGAAAAAGCAACAACCACAGGTCAAAGATGTGTCCATGAGAACATGTTTTAAATGTGATCAAAAAGGACATCTTGCTCGCAAGTGTTCAAATCTAAAACCTGTGGATGTTGACATAAAGAAGATTGATGCTGAGAAACAAAAATCTGAGAATAAGAGACAAAGGTCAACCAGATTTGACTCAAAACAAACTTGGAGGTACAACACAAACAAGTTTGCTTCGAATCAAAATTGGAAGTCAAACCCGTATAGGTTTGATTCTAGACAGACATGGAATTCTCACACACTCAGAGTCATAACAACTCAAAGTTGGAAAACAACTGTTGATATGACAAAACCTCAAGAGTTTTGGAAACCAAAAGTTGTTGATCAAAAACAAAATGTTCAAAAGGAGTTACATTTTTACAAACGTGGTACTCCTAAAGGTCAAAAATGGAGTGAAAAGAAACAGGTGATTCTTGAAAAAGATGAAAAAGTTGAAGTTAAAGTTGAAAAGATTTTTGTGAAAGATGACAAAGAGTTTCCAGCATTGAATGAAAATTATTGTGTTGAAATGCCTAAGGTTCAACAGACCTGGGCTAAATTGTTCAAGTAATCAAGTAGTCTAAATGTGCAGGTGCTCAACAAAACCAAAGATTGTGAGAATGGAGGTTGGAGCAGTCTGGCACAACGAGGAGAGGAGGCTGCTGAATCCTGTGTTGGTTGAAACAGGAAGTTTATTTGTTTTTATGTACATAAATAAACAATATTTTCAAAAACCCTAAAAATTGAAAAATTTAAAAACCAAAAATATGTTTTTAGTTTGTTAAAAAAAACTTGAAAAACCAAAAATATGTTTGTTTTTATTTTTGTCAAAAATAGAAAATTACAAAACTATGTGTTGATTGAATACGCTGAAACCCTCACGGCTGAACAAACATGATTAATTTCACAAGATTGAAAAACGGTTTTCAAACTGTCGAAAATCAATGGGTTGTAAATCATGGGGGTACTTTATATTAGTTTTTTTTCTGCAAAACAGAGCACATTTAGCAGAAAATGGATGGCGAGACAAAGCTATCAGCATCGTGTTGTCAAATTTTCTTTATATGATTTTGTATTTTAGGGGGAGATATATTTGTTGTCAGAAAATCCAAAAACATTAGAAAATTTGAAAAAGCCAAAAACATGATAAAATTTAAATAAATTGAGTTTTTGCGTAAAAAGAGGAAATGATAGTACATCAGTAGACAGTTACAATATGCTAAAGAAATGTAATGATTAAATAGCGTTAAACAGTCTCACTGATGATATGCCGATAGGTCTTTATACATTTAGTAAACTTTTTCGGGATATAAACCTAAATTCAAACTTGCTTATTTCGTGGGGAACACTACTTGGATATATAGGTAACCCCTGAAATCTCGTTTAAAAGGTCCCTCTTTCTGAGATACTAGGTCTTTATGCTTAGTGATATCTGGGGTATTATCTCGGGACTTCTGATTTTGCGGAAGCAATGGCCTAGTCCCCGGAGAATACTTTCTGTTTGCTTGAAATATAGCGCCGCCCTCAGCAAATTGATGAAACAATAAAATTGATAGTCATTGCTGTTGTAATTCAAAAGATCCTCTAAAGGGGACACACCCAAAGTCGAGCTGTCATCTCTCTGCTGAACGGAAGTTCTGACCTGAGCTCTCACGGTTTCGTACTATAATTTATTCCCCTTACAGATATCATCTAGGTATACTCACCTGTAAGACTGAATATTGGGATCTGGATACGGGAGTATATTCAAGAGGTGGGACACATGAATAAGTTTAAGTCTTTAAAACACCTAATTCGTATCCTTAATCAGTTGAAATTTGTGTGAAAATTTAAGTGGACAAGTATATCGACAATCTAAGTGAATTGTTTAATTCTTAATGTGTAAATAAGCTCAACGGTACTGGTGATTTGTCAGAAACGGATATGATCCTCTGACGCAAACTCAAACAAAAATATTGTCTGTAAATATGTTTGTATATATTTCTTTATTGCTTTATATTTTCAGAAAAATACAAAAAGATTTTTGATTCTGCTTTATTTTCGACAACCGATGTCTGAGATGCTGAGTTTCAAAATCTAAGTAAGCTGATTGTGTTTCTGAAAATAAATCAAGTTCATTAATTTGAAACTTGAAGTTTTAAAATCAAAAATAAAAAACAGTTTGTGATATCTCCAAGGTCATTAGTTTGGACTTGGATGATTAAGTGTGAGGGATTTTGGATACTTAACTCTGCCAAATCTGTAAAGATTGTTGATAGGGGGAGTGATTTAGAAAGTTGAATAGAGAAAGATTACGATTTCTGGAAAATTTGGAAGTTTAAAATGTTGTTACTTATAAATGTATGAGTATTGCTGGTTATGTACCAGACTACGATCCCGGAAGCCGAGTCTAAGGGGGAGTCTGAAGACGAGCTCAACGCAAAAGGAAGCGTGGATTCAAGGAGCCATGTAACTATCCTAAAGGAGCTTGTATACGGAAAGCAAGGTATCGATCCCAAAGCACGGAAGCTTGATGAAAGGGGGAGCCTGATGAAGAAAAGAGTCTACAGAAAGGAGAAGCTGAAGCTGAAGACAGATCCACCGGGATTCTGTTCAAGAAGACTAAAAGAGAAAAAGAAGATGCTACGAGATTGACTCAATGATCGAGATTGACTGCGGCAATATCCAAGGGGGAGTCTGTTAGTACACTTATGTCTATCGCCTTCGTCAATCCGAGCCGTAACAAGAAACAGAAGAAATCGAGTCGTTATATTAGTGATAGCTAGACAAAAAGGCAAGGTGGCATAATTGTAATAATGAGAAATCTCATTAAATGCCTTGGACTATAAATATGAGATTATGTCATAGATTAGGGACTTTTGCTACATTTGTCATTTGGAGCTTTCTAGATCTAGAGAGAGAATCTAGAGAGAGAATCTAGAGAGAGAAAGTGATTCAAGGTGCTTGTTCTTGTTAAATTTCTAATATAATCACATTTATATTACGTCACGTGTGTTAGGTCGCGTTCGTGTACGGATTCCGCACGTCACACGTTCGTTTCGCAATCGTTTCGGAGTCAAAACCGGTCCTACACACAAGGTCAAAATGAATCACTTAGAGATTATATCACTAAATTCAGTAAAGAATCCTTAGATATTCCTAATTTGGATATTGCTACGGCTGTAGAAGCCTTCAAAATGGGTTTACTTAGGGATTCATTGTTCTATGATGATCTTGTAATGACCCCTTGCAGGAATCTTGATGAAGTGAGAACCAGGGCCCTTAGATTCATTCGACTAGAGGATGATAAAAGGATCCAAGAAAGACTGGCAGGATCCTCGAAGCAGGAAAAGCAAGGATCTTACTTCAGGAACAACAAGTCTAAATCTTACAACAAGTCTGATAACCAAAACGTGCATGCAGTGGAGCAAGAAGAGGATGATGAGGATTATCCTCCCATTTCTGAATATTGTTTTTCTGTTGATAACAATGAACTAATCCTTGCGATGCAGAACCTAGGTGAAAAAGCAAGATGGCCCAGGAAAAGTGATAAGCCAGCTGCAACAAAAGACAAATCCAATGGTGTGCATATCATGAAGATTTCGGACATATCACTGAGGAATGTATTGCACTCAGAAAAGAGATTGGTTACTTGTTAAGCAAAGGGCATTTGAAGGAGCTGTTGGGAAGAAAAAAGTCAAGGATCTAGGATCCTGAAAAAGTTCCAGAAAGAGCTCCTGCTCCTCCTGCTGATGCACAAATTATCAATTTCATATCCGGTGGATCAGAGATATGTGGCACTTCCTTTTCAGCAGCCAAGAGGCATGCCAAAGAGACCAAGATGGATAATGGGGATAGACCCGTCCGAACCTCTACTGTTACACAAGAGAAAGTTATAACTTTTGATGAGGATGATTGTGTGGATATTCAGGATCCTCATCATGATGGTCTTGTAATTACTTTGTTTATATCTAATCATTTTGTTCGCAGGATCTTGATAGATGGAGGAAGCCCAGTAAACATCATTCAACTTGATGTCCTCAAGAAGATGGATATCCCTAAATCAGAAATCAATCCAAGATCATCAGTTCTTGTGGGATTCAGTGGAGAAACCAAGAACACATTGGGGGACATTAAGCTTCCCATTTACATAGAGAGACTTAATTCTTTTCAGAAATTTTGTGTTATAGATTGATTTTCCTGTTGCAATGTTATCCTTGGCAGGCCATGGATACATGACATGAAAGAAGTTCCATCCACATATCATCAATGTGTAAAGCTTCCCAGTCCGTGGGGTGTGGTGAAGATTGAGAGTGACCAACAAGAAGCCAAGAATTGCTACACTTCATCGATGAAACCAGACTCAAGACCCAGGGAGCAATAGCAATTAAAGCTTCCTCCAAGAGATGTCCTGGAGGCAAGATAACAAGATGTAAAAGATATCCTCATGGATCCTCAGGATCCTGAATCCAAGATCTTTATAGGATCCGGGATCCTCAGCAACATTGAACAAGATTTAGTATCCTTCCTCAAGAAGAGAAAAACTACCTTTGTCTGGAAGCATGAAGACATGTTAGGTATCTCTAAAGATATTATTACTCACAAGCTTGGCATTGACAGGTCATTCAAACCCATGCATCAAAAGAGGAGAAAGTTTGCACCTGAGAGGAATGCCATTATCCAGGAGGAGGTAGACAAGCTGCTTAGAGCAGGTATGATTAGAGAGGCTAAGTATCCAAGATGGCTAGCCAATGTGGTTGTTGTTCAAAAGAAAAACGCAAAGTGGAGGGTATGTGTCGATTTTACTGATTTAAACAAGGCATGTCCCAAGGATCCTTTCCCATTACCCCACATTGACTCCATGGTGGATGCTACCGTGGGTCATGAGTTGTTGACTTATATGGATGCTTCATCTGGATTTCAACAAATTCAGATGGAACCATCTGATCAAGAGGATACAACCTTTATGACCCAAACTGCTATATATTGTTATATTGCTATGCCATTCGGACTAAGAAATGCAGGTGCTACTTATCAAAGGCTAGTCAATATGATGTTTAAGGAACAAATTGGACACAGTATGGAAGTCTATATAGATGACATGGTGGTTAAGTCCAAGAAAGCTGAGGATCACCTTAGAGACTTGGAGGAAGCATTTGATATCCTTGATAAATTCAATATGAAATTGAATCCTTCAAAGTGTCACTTTGGTGTTAAAGTAGGCAAGTTCCTAGGCTACATGGTACCAAAAAGAGGCATAGAGGCAAGTCCAGAGAAAATTAAGGCGATTGTGAATATTAAATCTCTTGCCAATGCCAATGATGTGCAAAGATTGACAAGGAGGATGTGCAAAGTGCAAGGAATTCTATGACATTCTAAGAAAGAACAAGAAATTTAAATGGACTGAAAAGCATGAGAATGCTCTCAAAGCCCTTAAAGATTACCTATCCTCAGCTCTTGCCTTAATGAAACCAGAAAAAGGGGATATATTATCCTTATATTTGGCAGTCTCTTCTAAAGCAGTAAGTGCAGTTTTGTTAAGGATCATGAAGGTACACAACATCCTGTATATTATGTAAGTAAAAGTTTGCTTGATGCTGAATCCAGGTATTCACATTTAGAAAAACTTATCCTTGCTTTGATTATGGCATCTACTAAATTACGCCATTATTTTGAAACTCATGCTATCATTGTTAAGACTAACTTTCCAATTAAGAATGTTCTCAGAAAACCTGAAATGTCAGGAAGGATGGCCAATTAGGCAGTGAAGCTTAGTGCTTATGATATAAGATATGAACCAAGAACTGCCATTAAATCCCAAGCTTTGGCTAACTTTGTGGCAGATTTCAGTAGTGATCTACAAAGGGAAGCTGAGTTAGAAGTTCAACAGCTTGAAGAAACCAAGGATCCTTGGATACTCTTCACAGATGGAGCCTCTAATGTCAAGGGAACTGGATTAGGAATACTACGAAAATCGCCATAGGGGGGACATAATACCCCACTCAATAGCTTGTGAGTTTCAAACTACTAATAATGAGGCTGAATATGAGGCCTTGATAGCTGGTTTGCAAATCGTCAAGCAAATGAGGATCTGGTATCTTGAGGTACATGTAGATTCATTGTTAATTACTAATCATTTTAATGGATCCTATGCTGTTAAAGGTGAAAGACTAATCAAATATTTAGACATAGTCAAGGAATTGGCACACTCTTTTGCTTCTTTTAGTTTGACACAGGTACCCAGAGAAGAAAATGCAGAAGCTGATGCATTGGCCAACCTTGGATCATCCTTGAAGATTCCAGAGGATATTAAAATTCCCATTATCCATATCTTGGCTCCTGCTATTGAGGATCACATAGCTATGGAGATAGGAGAGGATTCTGCAGTCATACCTAGTGATGATGCACAATCTCATTCAGGATCCTGGATCCTTCCAATCATGAGATATATACAACATGAAGAGATCCCTACAGGAGAAAATCCTAGAGCTTTCAAAGTCAAGGTATCTCAATTTACAATATTAAATAACATGTTATATAAACGATCTCTTGCAGGTCCATATCTAAGGTGCATTGAGGATCCTGAAATTCAAGAAGTCCTAAAGGATTTTCATGAAGGAGATTGTGGAAACCACAGGGCAAAGTACTGTTCTCAAGGATCCTTAGGACAGGATACTATTGGCCTACTATGAAGAAGGATGCTGTAGATTATGCCAAGAAATGTGATGCTTGTCAGAGACATATCAATATCCTTCATCAACCAGCAGAGCTCCTGCATCCTATATCCTTTTCTTGGCCATTCATGAGATGGGGAATGGATATAGTTGGCAAACTTCCTAAAGCACCAGGAGGAAAAGTGTTTATGCTTGCCATGACTGATTATTTTTCCAAGTGGATAGAAGCTGAAGCCTTTGCTCATGTTAGAGAAAAAGAAGTGATATCCTTTATTAAAAGAAACGTTATTACCAGATTTGGTATTCCTTCTGAAGTTGTTTGTGATAATGGATCCTAATTTATTGGGAGTAGAACTACTAACTTTTGTGACAGCTGGGGGATTAAGATGATAACTTTAACACCAGTACACCCACAAGCTAATGGTCAAGCAGAATCATCCAACAAGATCATCATCAACAACTTGAAGAAGAACCTTGGATCCAAGAAAGGAAAATGGGCAGAAGAGCTACCTTATGTGCTATGGGCTGATAGGAAAACTCCCAAGAACGCTACTTGCCAGACTCCATTTTCTTTAGTGTTTGGAGCAGAATCAGTGATCCCTACAGAAATGGTGGTTCCTACTGCTAGGACAAGCATCCGTGATCCTAAAGGAAATGCTGAAAACTTGGTTCAAGACTTGGATACCATAGAAGAACTCAGGGATTTGTCAACAAAGGATGGCTGGAGCTTATAACAAGAATGTCAGGATCAGAAAGTTTCAAGTTGGTGATATGGTGTTGAGGAAAGCATTTCAGAATACAACAAATCATGCTGATGGCAAGTTATGTCACATCCCAACTGATGGCGAAATCACCAGGGCGCGACACTGAGCGAAACAGATTGTCCAGAAGTTTCCATAACAACTATATTTACCAATTATTTAATGCAACATGTCCCGTACCATGTCATAAAAGATAATACGATTATTACAGAAAAGATCTAGTCAAATTATTCTGTTTCGACAACTCAGATTCTTATTACAGACAATTGTTTATTGTTGACCTAGGTCTTTCCTAGCCTCGATTTCACAGCAAGCTAAGCAAAAAAGCATCCTAAGCACCTGTCACATACGTTAAAGTAAAAGTCAATAAACATAGTGTAAAGGTGAGCATACAATTTTAATAGTTATAATAGAGTTCGAAATAGTTACGCATAACCAGCACATACAAAGTGTAAAATGAGGCATGTTAGTTATCGACATGAACCTATCGATACCAATGATTGCGAGTTGACTGACCGAGGCAGTTCGTAATACACACTCACCACTGTGAGCCATGTAACAAATTGTCCTTAACAACCCCTGAGTGAACAGGTGCTGAGTCCAAACAAATAGTACTATCGTTGCTAAGGCAGGTAGACAGCATTCCATGTGTAAACATAACAAACAAGCATTCATTAAGTCATGTATAATATGCGGTAATTGGTTAGCGATTAAAGTATTGTGTAGTGTGTTTGATGTGATTTAGAATAAGTAACGTATGTAACACCCAAAAGTGTGTAAAGCAAAAAGGGATCGAGTATACTCACAGCGATGATGGATTGAAGGGAGTGCTAGAGAGTAAGGTTAGCCTGATCAGAACGATAGCATAACGATAAGCGACGCGTAAGACGGTGCAAAGTGCAAGTGGGTCGGACAGCAGTTCGATCAGATGTTAGTCCGATCGGATAGCCGGTCGTTCGAGTGACAGTCCGCTCGGATGGTCATCCGATCGGGTGGCCTTTCGAGTGGATTGTTTCTTCCTTTGGGAAGGATGAGTTTTGTGTATGATGGCTTGACTTTTGAAGTTTTCGTTGTAGCATTTTGAAAACATAGTAGTATCTCTACCTTTCAGGTCGATCGATCAAACAACCGTTCGATCGGACGCTAACCCGATTGGTTAGACACTTCAGTGAGAACAATTTCACAGCAGTTTGTCACTCGATCAGATGGTAGTCCGATCGGAGTGTGGGGCCAAGGTACAAGTCGATTGGGTGACAATCCGATCGGACGGTAGTCCGATCGGACGGCATTCCGTCCTGGTCGACCTTCTCGTCTTACACTTGGTTGTTTTGATAGTTTGTCGTTTTATCGAGATGTTTTGATAACGTGTTAAGAAACAGAAACCTCGTCAATACTTGGTACTCCTGATCGGACAGGAATCACCCAAATCCGAACAGTTAATTGTTCGAGATGGTGTTCCATGTTTAACACAACCACAAGAATGAGTAAAAAGTCGGTACAACCTCCGATTCTATCGGTTTTGAGTGCATTGAGTGTAAAAGAGTTGAAAGAAAGTTGGAAAACCATCTATCATTCCTTTTCGCCTCGGATTTTTTTAGATCTATGAAAGATCTTCGTTCATTTATGTGGAAATCGTTCAGATCTAAGTTGTTCTTGAAGGATTGAAGTCAAAACATGAAGTTCCTAAGAACACCATGATGACGTCATCCTAGAACACCTCAAATCTAGTGATTTCACGGTTAAAAGTTAAGGTTCAAAAGATAGAAAGGTGTAGGAGGGCGTGTAGATCAAAGAAGTACAAAGATTAGGTTGAAAACTTACAAGATTTGAGAGAAATCGGAGAAAAGGAGCTTGAGTATGGCTGGTTTGAGCAGAGAGACGTTATTACCAAAAGTAGTAACAAGTGGGGGTATTTATAGGGTTTCCCAAAGTGGAAAGGGCTGGTCGGTCGGGTGGCAGCCTGATCGATCAGCTGGTCGATCGAATGGTAGCTCAATCGAGTGGCTGGTCGATCGGCTGGTCACTTGGTCGATTAGCCACTTGGTTCGAGTGTTTGGTGCGACGAGTATTGCCGTTTCGATCGCGAATGTGAGCGTTGCGATGCGGTAGAGTTTCCTAGCCAAATTACTTTTAATCCCAACTACTATATCAACATACAATCATCCTTAATTGACTTGCGTTTAGCGTTTGAGATTCGATTGCGATTGAGTTTCGATGGCGCTTTCGGTTAATCACCACACATAAACATAATTAAACATGCACAAGTAAAACATAAGGCACACATACACATAGAACAATGTCCAGAACGCGTAATTCGAGTTGCGAGTGCAATTGCGATAAGCGATAAAGCAATAAAACATGCGATAAATATCGAATAAACCTCGATTATTAATAAGTACTCCACATAATACAACTAACGTAAAACATAAAATAGACTATCTACAGTTAAAGAAGTCAAAATAGGAATTGAGCAAGGAGTGACAGATCGCAACTAGAAATCTTGTCTCCCTTTGACTTCAATCTTGACTTTGACTTCCGAAACACGGGGTGTTACACCCTCCCCTAGTTGAGGGAATTTCGTCCGGAAATTAGGCCGAAGCCGTAACAAACAACTGCGGGTACTTTGCCTTCATGTCGCTTTCGAGTTCCCAAGTGAACTCTGCGCCTCGTTTGCCTTCCCATCGGACTTTCACAATATGAATGCGTGAGCGTTTGAGCTGCTTGGTTTGGTGGTCCATGATTTCGACAAGCTTCTCCACGAAGTGTAGTGTTTCGTTTATTTAAAGATCATCAAGAGGTACAATTAAATCACGTTCAGCTAGGCACTTTCGGAGGTTCGAAACATGGAAAGTCGGGTGAACGTTACTCAGTTCCTCCGGTAGTTCGAGTCTGTAGGCGACTTTTCCGATCCTTTCCAGAATCTTAAAAGGTCCAACATATCGAGGTGCTAGTTTCCCTTTCTTGCCGAATCTGACCACACCCTTCCAAGGTGATACCTTTAGGAGTACGTAGTCGCCAACGTCAAATTCAAGGGGCTTGCGTCGTCTATCGGCGTAACTTTTCTGTCGGCTCCGAGCTTTCAGCAGATTATCTCGAATTTGGAGGACTTTTTCAGTCTTTTCTTGTAATAGCTCAGGACCGGTTAGTTGCGAGTGCCCGATCTCGTGCCACACAATAGGCGATCGACATTTTCTTCCGTATAACACCTCAAACGGTGCCATTTGAATGCTGGAATGATAATTGTTATTATACGAGAAGTCGACTAACGGCAGGTAAGCGTCCCAATTACCACCAAAATCTATGACACACGAACGAAGCATGTCTTCAAGGGTACGAATCGTTCTCTCAGTCTGACCGTCGGTTTGAGGGTGGAATGCGGTACTTAGATTAAGCATAGTACCGAGAGCCGCTTGAAATGTTTCCCATAGTCACGAGGTAAACCGAGCATCACAGTCAGAGTTGATATTGCGAGGCATCCCATGTCGAAAAATGATCTCATTGGTGTAGATTCGGGCTAATCGTTCTACCTTGTAGTCTTCCCGTATTGGCAAAAAGTGAGCGGATTTTGTCAAACGGTCGACGACAACCCAGATGCTGTCGTGACCTGATGGCGTGTGCGGGAGCTTAGTGATAAAGTCCATGGCTATACTCTCCCACTTCCATATAGGGATCGGGAGTTGTTCGAGTAAGCTAGAGGGTCTTTGATGTTCAGCCTTAACTTTCGAGCAGGTCAGGCACTTTCCAACGTAGAGAGAGATATCCCTCTTCATGCCCGGCCACTAGTACTTGTAGCGAAGGTCCTGGTACATTTTATCGGCACCGGGATGAATAGAATACCGAGAATTGTGGGCTTCGTCCATCAAAATCTGTCGCAAATTGGTCCGCTTATGTATCCAAATTCGGTCTAGAAAGTGGAATATCCCATTCGACTTATTCACAAGCTGGGCTCCATCATGATAGATTCTTTCCTTCTTCAAGGTACGTTCGGTAAAACACGCATGCTGGGCTTCGCGGATGAGGGTTTCGAGATCGTACAGGGCTTGGACATCACGAATGCTGAGCAGATAGCTCCGTCTACCGAGGGCGTCGGCAACTAAATTTACTTTGCCAGGGTGATAACGAATCTCACAGTCATAATCATTGAGAAGTTCTACCCATCGGCGTTGACGCATATTAAGTTCTTTTTGATCAAAGATATGTTGTAGGCTCCTATGATCGGTGAAGATCGTACACTTGGTACCATACAGGTAGTGTCGCCAAATCTTTAACGTAAAAACAACGGTGCCTAGCTCGAGATCATGGGTTGTATAGTTCTTCTCGTGGATTTTGAGCTGACGAGATGCATAAGCGATAACCCGGTCTCGTTGCATGAGAACACAACCGAGTCCAATGCTTGAGGCATCGCAATAGACTATAAAGTCGTCGTTTCCATCGGGTAAAGTGAGGACAGGAGCATTGCAAAGCATGTGTTTAAGGGTTTGGAAAGCAGACTCTTGTTCAGTTCCCCAAACAAAAGGCTTGTCTTCGTGGGTGAGAACGGTAAGCGGCACAGCGATTTTTGAGAATCCTTTGATAAATCGACGATAATAGCCCGCTAGTCCGAGAAAAGAACGGACTTCAGACGTGTTCTTCGGCTTAACCCAACTCTTAACTACTTCAATCTTCGTGGGATCGACATGAATACCTTGACTATTAATAATGTGACAGAGGAATTGAACCTCCTCTAGCCAAAATTCGCACTTGGAGAATTTGGCATAAAGTCGATTCCCTTGGAGTAGCTCGAGAACCAAACGTAGATGTTGCGTGTGTTCGGCTATCGACTTGGAATAGATCAGGATATCGTCGATGAACACGATGATGAAGCGGTCAAGAAATGGTTTACACACCCGATTCATCAGATCCATGAAAACCGCGGGTGCGTTAGTTAAACCAAAAGGCATAACAACGAACTCATAGTGGCCGTATCGAGTGCGAAAAGCGGTTTTGGGTATATCCTCATCTTGAATGCGTAGTTGGTGATATCCTGAGCGTAAATCGATCTTCGAGAAACATGTAGCACCTTGTAGCTGATCAAACAAATCATCAATGCGAGGCAGGGGATAGCGATTCTTGATGGTCAACTTATTCAATTCCTGATAGTAGATGCACATCCTGAACGACCCATCCATCTTTTTGACGAAAAGGACCGGCTCGCCCCATGGAGAGGTGCTCGGGCGAATGAAGCCTTTATCAAGTAATTCCTGGAGTTGACTCGAGAGTTCACACATTTCGGACGGAGCGAGTCGATAAGGAGCTCTAGCAATAGGGTTTGCTCCAGGAATGAGGTTTTGCTCCAGGAAGGAGGTCGATCTGAAAGTCGATATCACGACTTGGCGGTAATCCTGGAAGATCATCAGGAAACACATTAGGAAATTCACGAACCACATGAACAACTTTCACTTCTGTCTTTCCTTTCTTTTCCTTCTCTGCTACTACAATGTTAGCCAAGAAAGCTCTGTATTCCTTGCAGAGATACTTGCTAGCTTGGACACATGACATGAGCTTGAGACCTTTCAAAGTAGTTTCGCCATAAACACACAATACATCACCATTAGTGAGCGCGAAACGAATCATCTTCTCGAAGCACAAAACTTTAGCATGATTTTCGCGAAGAAAGTCCATGCCTACTATGACGTCAAAACTTCCGAGTTGCATCTGAATAAGGTCAATTGGGAAGATGTGATTTTCGAGCTCAAGAGTACAATCACGAAGAACAGAATTAACGGTGACAGTTCTTCCGGTGGTGACTTCGACATCGAACGTCAAGGGGAGTTGGGAGCGCTTACGACTAAGGAGCTTCTCGAATTCGAACGACACAAAACAGTTATCGGCTCCAGTATCAAACAAACATGAAGCATAAATACCATTCACAAGGAACGTACCATTGACCACCTTGTTGTCAGCCTGGGCTTGGCGCGCATTGATGTTGAAGGTTCTGGCGTGGGCGGCTTGTTGCTGTTGAGGCTGCTTCTGCTGTTGTTGCTGAGGCTACTCCTGTTGGGGCTCTTGTTTCACAACCCTGTTCGGGCACATGTTTGCGAAGTGGTTGGGATCACCACACGCGAAGCAGACTCTAGCGTTGACCACGGGTGCCTGAGCCGCTTGTTGGCCTTGAGGAGCTGGAAGCAGAGCTTGATGAGCAGTGGCTTGAGCTGGTGCTTGACGGGGACCAGTACGGCAGTTAGCAGTGAAGTGGCCGTACATATTGCAGTGCACGCAAAAACGACAGGCGATACCCACCGGGTGATGATAAGTACATGTTGGGTAGGCAGGGTGGGGACCAGTGTATGCACGCTTTCCAGGTGGTGCATAGATAACTGGAGCTGGTCGATGCTGAGATAGTTGCTGAGCTGGCACGGCTTGAAGTGGAGCAACAGTGGTAGTGACAGCACAGTTCTTGTTGCTAGAGCTGTTGTTGTTGTTCTTCTTCTTGCGGCGTGAGGACTTTGATGATTGAGCGGCGGCGGTTTCAGTGGATGGTGCGGCGGTAGCTTGATGCAGGTTCTTCGAAGCTTTATCCCAAAAACCAGCTTTTACTCGCTTGTCGTTGATTTCATCGGCAAGCAAGTAAGTTTCTTCGATCGTTGTTGGCTTTGCGGCATGCATAAAATCTGCAACACAGTCTGGCAGAGCTCGAATGTACTTCTTGATTGTCATCTCGGGCGTCTTCACTTGATCTGTATAGAGGATACTGAGCTACTTAAAGCGAGCAGTCAGAGCTGCGTTCTCTCCATCCTTCTGCTTGATATGCCAGAATTCGTCCTCCAGCTTTTGGCGTTCATGGGGTGGCTAGAATTCATCCATCATAATGGCCATCAGCTCTTCCCACATCAGCTCATAGGCTGCGTCATTTCCACGTTTGTTTCTCTCGGCCGTCCACCAGTCTAGTGCGCGGGACTGGAAGACGCCGATAGCGTTTAGAGTACAGAGATTTTCAGGACATCCACTCTGGCGCAGAGTGAATTCGACGGAATAAAACCATTGAAACATAGCCGTTGGGCCATCCTCGCCAGTATATTCCTTTGGACCACAGGCTTTAAACTGCTTGAAGCTGAAAGCAGTCTTGGGAGCAGCTTTAGGTGCTTCAGTTCTGGACTCCTCAGAGGATTTGCTCACATTCTCGTATATTTCACTCACGATCTGAGGAACCACCTTTTCTACTTGCTTAGCGATAAGAGCAGCAAGGTGTTTGTCTCTCTGTTCTTGGCGAGTGATTCATGGGTGACGGGGTCCAGATGATGGTCCAGTTGACATTGTCTGCAACAGACATCGTCATGGGTCTCAGATATAGTACAATCGGATCTCACCTCACACGTCTAATACTACTAAAGCTCAGGAATACGATCTTATAAACACGTATGAACATAACCACAGATTCACATAAGCACAGAAGCACATAAGCATGTAAGGCACAGATGCATAAAAACATAGAAGCATATAAACACGTAATTCACCTAGAAGTACATGGGAGCAGTCAGAATACATAAACCTATCATTCAAAGTCCGCGAGCGTTCGAGAATAGCAATCGCGAATAACATAGCGAATAGTATAGCATAGGCGAAATATAGCAAGCAACATGGCGTAAAGTCGTTCCTCATGTAGTAGCGATTTGTCAGCATTTTGAGATAGAAGTGCAGTGCAAGTTGTGTGTGTCCATCAAAGCGATAGTGAAAATCGGATAAATCGCCAAAAATCAAAACATATGAACAGGTAAATGCACACATAAACACATAAAATTGACAAGTAGCAGAGTCAGCAGATGCGGGCTCAGAATCGAAACACATAAAAATCGAGAATAGATTGTCTCAGGCTCGATAGACATTGACTACCCAAAGTGATTCGACTATTCATAAGGACTTGTTATACACACTTTGACCTTCAGGACTGTGCTTTTGCCTCGAATCTTGGGCGATCGGCATGCATCCTTCCAGTCATATCGTGACTTCAAGTCATTGGAGTCCGTTGAGACTTTGGCGAGAGTTTTGTAAAACCAAGTAAAGGTCGGAACAAGTCGTCAAGGTTAGGGTTTCACCCCTGACTTAACAACTTTGTTCCTGTTTTGATAAAATAAAAGAGAATTATGCGTCAAAGTATGGATTTCACTCCTAATTCAACGCAAATTCTTGTGTTTATAGATGAAAATGCGGGGCAAACAAGCAATTTAGTCGAGAGTTTGCGGTTTTCACACCTAATCTCGGCCTAATTGCTCGTTTATTTTTGAAAACCAAAGTGCAGTGATAGTGCAGAGTAGGCGAGAATAGCGGGAAATAGCAGTAAGCTCGTACATATACCCTACAGGGTATGCACAAGTCGGTCAGTTGGTTCCTAACTATAGACTAGGTCATTTCTAAGACATCGACCCAGACTAGGTCGAGTCTTCGCCTAATTCCCTATAGTTATGCCTCTGATACCAATCTGCCATACCCCAACCGATGGCGGAATCATCGGGGCGCGGCACTGAGCGAAACAGATTGTCCAGAAGTTTCCATAACAATTATATTTACCAATTATTTAATGCAACATGTCCCATACCATGTCATAAAAGATAATACAATTATTACAGAAAAGATCTAGTCAAATTTTTTTGTTTCGACAACTCAGATTCTTATTACAGAAAATTGTTTATTGTTGACCTAGGTCTTTCCTAGCCTCGATTTCACAGCAAGCTAAGCAAATAAGCATCCTAAGCACCTGTCACATATGTTAAAGTAAAAGTCAATACACATAGTGTAATGGTGAGCATACAAGTTTAATAGTTATAATAGAGTTTGAAATAGTTACGCATAACCAGCACATACACAGTGTAAAATGAGGCATGTTAGTTATCGACATGAACCTATCGATACCAATGACTGTGAGTTGACTGCCTGAGGCAGTTCGTAATACACACTCACCACTGTGAGCCATGTAACAAATTGTCCTTAACAACCCCTGAGTGAACAGGTGTTGAGTCCAAACAAATAGTACTATCATTGCTAAGGCAGGTAGACAGCATTCCATGTGTAAACATAACAAACAAGCATTCATTAAGTCACGTATAACATGCGGTAATTGGTTAGCGATTAAAGTATTACGTAGTGTGTTTGATGTGATTTAGAATAAGTAACGTATGTAACACCCAAAAGTGCGTAAAGCAAAAAGGGATCGAGTATACACACAACAATGATGGATTGAAGGGAGAGCTAGAGAGTAACGTTAGCCTGATCAGAACGATAAGCGACGCCTAAGACGGTGCAAAGTGCAAGTGGGTCAGACAGCAGTTCGATCGGATGGTAGTCCGATCGGATAGCCGGTCGTTCGAGTGACAGTCCGCTCGGATGGTCATCCAATCGGGTGACCTTTCGAGTGGATTGTTTCTTCCTTTGGGAAGGATGTGTTTTGTGTATAATGGCTTGACTTTTGAAGTTTTCGTTGAAGCATTTTGAAAACATAGAAGTATCTCTACCTTTCAGGTCGATCGATCGAACAACCGTTCGATCGGACGCTAACCCGGTTGGTTGGACACTTCAGTGAGAACAAGTTCACAGCAGTTTGTCACTCGATCGGATGGTAGTCCGATCGGGTGGCAGTCCGTTGATATTGAACAAGTTGAAAATTGTTTAAGTATTGAAGTCAGAACATCACATGGTCGAGTGGTAGTCTGGTCGGGTGGTAATCCGATCGGTCAGCACTTCGTTCAACGTTCATCCTTCAAAGTTTTGAAAATAAACATTGAGTGTGGGGCCAAGGTGCAAGTCGATCGGGTGACAATCCGATCGGACGGTAGTCCGATCGGACGGTATTCCGTCCTGGTCGACCTGGTCGTCTTACACTTGGTTATTTTGATAGTTTGTCGTTTTATCGAGATGTTTTGATAACGTGTTAAGAAACAGAAACCTCGTCAATACTTGGTACTCCTGATCGGACAGGAATCACCCAAATCCGACCAGTTAACTGTTCGAGACGGTGTTCCATGTTTAACCCGAAATCGGTAGTCTTGTGGATAGAATCCAGATCTTGAACCAACGCAACCACAAGAATGAGTAGAAAGTCGGTACAAGTTCCGATTCTATCGGTTTTGAGTGCATTGAGTGTAAAAGAGTTGAAAGAAAGTTGGAAAACCATCTTTCAATCCTTTTCACCTCGGATTTGTTTAGATCTATGAAAGATCTTCATTCATTTATGTGGAAATCATTCAGATCTAAGTTGTTCTTGAAGGATTGAAGTCAAAACATGAAGTTCCTAAGAACACCATGATGACGTCATCCTAGAACACCTCAAATCTAGTGATTTCACGGTTAAAAGTTAAGATTCAAAAGATAGAAAGGTGTAGGAGGGTGTGTAGATCAAAGAAGTACAAAGATTAGGTTGAAAACTTACAAGATTTGAGAGAAATCAGAGAAAAGGAGCTTGAAGATGGCTGGTTCGAGAAGAGAGATGTTATTACCAAAAGAAGTAACAAGTGGGGGTATTTATAGGGTTTCCCAAAGTGGAAAGGGTTGGTCGGTCGGGTGGCAGCCTGATCGATCTGCAGGTCGATCGAATGGTAGCTCGATCGAGCGGCTGGTCGATCGGCTGGTCACTTGGTCTATTAGCCACTTGGTTTGAGTGGTCGGTGCGACGAGTTTTGTCGTTTCGATCGCGAATGCCAGCGTTGCGATGCGGTAGAGTTTCCTAGCCAAATTACTTTTAATCCCAACTACTATATCAACATACAATCATCCTTAATTGACTTGCGTTTAGCGTTTGCGATTCGATTGAGATTGAGTTTCGATGGCGTTTTCGGTTAATCACCACACATAAACATAATTAAACATGCACTAGTAACACATAAGACACACACATACATAGAACAATATCCAGAACGCGTAATTCGAGTTGCGAGTGAGATTGCGATAAGCGATAAAGCGATAAAACATGCGATAAATATCGAATAAACCTTGATTATTAATAAGTACTCCACATAATACAACTAACATAAAACATAAAATAGACTATCTACAGTCAAAGAAGTCAAAACAAGAATTGAGCAAGGAGTAACAGATCACAACTAGAAATCTTGTGTCCCTTTGACTTCAATCTTGACTTTGACTTCCAAAACACGGGGTGTTACAAGTTAGCACCAAAATGGGAAGGTCCTTATCTTATTGAAACTGAGGCAGGAAAGGGGGCATATCGATTATTAACAATGGAAGGTGATTTGCTACCAAGAGCTTTGAATGTTGTCCATTTGAAGAGATATTTCATCTAAGAAGGATTTAGGATCCTTGGCTGTCTTCATACCCTATATCCATGAAGGATCCTCAGAGGATAGATGATCCTCATTCTGGTAATGATCTGTTCTTAATTTGCCTAATCCTTTAATTTATTTTACTACAAGGAGAAGGATCCTGGATCCTTTATCCTTTTTTCACTAAGTTCTAAGTTTTGCAGAAGATTGATGTATCCTTGACAAAGGATCAAGTATCCACAGAAGTCTCCTTAGTTTTATGGGCTTGTCCCCAGTTTTTTGGGTTTATCCCCACTTTTGGGCTTGTCCCCATTTTAAGGTATCCACTACCTTCGCGAGTAGCGCGCGATGATCCTGGTGCAGTTCAAGGCAATGAGACCAGTACCCGTTTTAGGGGCTGACAATTTCATTGTACTGGTATACGAGACAAACTCAACCCGCGATATGTTGGACCTTTCGAAATGACGGAGAGAATAGGCAAGGTGGCCTACAGATTGAATCTACCCGAAGAACTCAGTGGAATTCACAATGTATTCCATGTGTCGAATCTGAAGAAGTGCCTGTCAGATGAAACTCTCATAGTTCCTTTCAAGGAGCTCACCATTGAAGATCAGTTGCGATTTTTCGAAGAACCAGTGGAAATCTTGGACCGGGAGGTCAAGATTCTCAAACGCACCAGGATACCTATTGTTCGAGTTCGTTAGAATTCCCGTCGTGGCCCAGAGTTTACCTGGGAACGAGAAGACCAAATAAAACACAAATATCCCCAGTTGTTCGAGAACAATGAAACCACTACTGAGGCTGAAGCTACTGCGGAATTTCGGGACGAAATTCCAAACCAACGGGGGGATGATGTGACACCCCAGGAAAACGCTCAACTGCACTAGCTTCTTTAGCGACTGTTTGCAAATTTCGGGATGAAATTTCTTTCAACTTGGGGATGATGTGACAACCCGTAACTTCAAGGTAAAACCATTCGTTTCGCTTTTGCAAAATAACTATATACTTATATTATTTGATGAATTAAATTTATACTTATTTAATTTATATTGTGCAAACGTATAGTCGTAACCAAGTCCATAATGTGTTGAACCAACCCGAACCGTTTGAATCAAAGTACATGTCTCGCTTGTCGATTCGACCCACTCGCGTGAAACTTATGCTAGCATGATGATTATACTTTTATTATTATCATTATTTGGGAATTTTTGAAATAAGTTAACTATTTTATTAAAATGCCCGAAAACAACCCAGTTTTGGATGTTAAGGCTGAAACGACATAAGTAGTAATTTGCGTGTCTGAATGTCGGGTAGGTTATCTGAGAATGATCTAACATGTTTTATGTCAATGAAAGTGTTATGTGCAATATCGTATTCTTGCTTTTGAATGGTTATAGACGGGATGTTTATATGGGCGTGAACTGTTAAAGTGAGTACATGTTATGTGGTCAATGCGTGTAGGAACTTCGTGCTTTATTTGAAATCACTAATGAACTAAATGGTAATCATAATAGGATGTGATTGACCAACCTTGACTGTTAGCTATTTTTAAGAGTCCAACCGAGCAACAAAAGGTGAGTTCACACTTTCTATAAGGCATGGGATTCCAAGTGGTTTGGGAATGGGTTAAGAAACTAAAACGGAACCTGCATATTCTCCTTGGGTAGAATATGTACCTCCATCCTCGTTGAGAAGGATGACAACATTTAACCTGCGTATTCTCCTTGGGTAGATTCCGTACCTCAGTCCTCAGTTGGAAGGTTGACAACATATAACTTACTAGACAAAACTCTATCATGAAGTCCCTCATTTTTATATCGACTTAATCGTCGAGCCAATGGCGAGCGTGTCATTAGTTAAATAGCGCTATTAGGTTTGACAAGCCTCACACCGTGCCACAGAGGACAGGAGTGGACTAATGGATCTGGGCACTTAGTCAATGATGATAGACATTAACGTAGGGCACAACATACTTCAGTCAGTGGTCGATATGGTAACGGGTCTAGTGGTTACATGGGGTAGCCCTCACTGGTTATGGTTTGGGAAATAATGAATTGGATAACTCATGGTTTTTGAACGAACTTGTGGTTTTTGGAACAACTTTAAAATGGACAACCAACTGTGAACACACTCAACTTTGTTGTTGACTTGTCATTACATGCCTTGCAGGTCGTTAGATTCCTGATATGGACTTGCTATCTGGGAGTGCAAGAGTGGTCATGGGTTGAGACTCTTGGATACTTGCTTCGTTGATTATTAACACTTGTTTTGAAACAATTGATTTACAGTTTACATTATGCTTCCGCTGAACAACTACTTTGGTTTAACTTATGAGTTGGAGTTATATTTTGAAATCAATGGAATGTTTATTTAAATATTATTATATTATGCGAAGTTCAATGTGATTGGTGGCTTGGATCCTGGTACGTCACACGCCCCGCGGTGATTCCGCATGTGGTATTTTGGGGGTGTGACAGATTGGTATCAAAGCCATTGGTTATAGTGAACTTGGTTTTAAAAAGGGGAAAACATTTTTTATAAAACCAGAATATAACCGAACAGTTCTGAAAACGTGAATACGACCATGACACTCAGCTCCAGATTGCAAGGTTCGTCCTTCTTACTTGTTGCAAACATTACGTGACTAGTACACATTTGTTTATGACGAAACATACGAACATACACTCGTCACTATAGCATGATGGCATGGATTGCTTGCTTGCCTTATGATGCGTTGATAGTATGCCATAGTCCTTGGATTTTTGTGATCTTATTACTTTGACGACCTCCGTTTGACATCTGAGTTTGAGGAACCATTTGACATGAGTTAGGAGGAACTGAGATGAGCATGCAAATCACAATATTATTGTGGGTGCACACATAATAATAATGTGGGGTGCATGCGACTCCCAGTGAGCCTTAACAAGTGGAAAAGGGGTTCCGTTCCGTTATTTGATCGATGTGAAACATGACAAACCTATAGGGGTCATAGCAGTGATTGTCCCCTAGCTGAACGTGAACTTTTCATTCATCTCTGGATTCCTTCGAATCTCGATGCTATCGAGTATTACCTGAACACCCATCTGAACACCTAGCGAACCATGTAGAATGTTAGGTGCTTATAAGAATGTCCTAGAGTTGGATGTCGCAGCGTCGAATGATTGATCGATACCTTTCTTACTCCTTTTCGTTTGCTGGAACTCATGTGTTGACGTCTTAGATCCGGAAGTGTGATCACTTCTGCAATACTTTCGTAACAGACCGTGTATTACTCAAACAACTTGCAACATCGATGGACAGGAGGATGAGCGTAGTACTTTACCGACCTCGGTACTTTGACGACCCTGATTACCGGGAACAAGCACCAGCGAATTGGCCTCAAACGAATCCTTAACCCTTGTCAGCGACTCATGGGAGTCAACTCTTACGAATCAATCAGGACATAAGCAATGACAATCGACTATAACGTGGAATGTGTAACTTCCAGCACAGTGAGTAGCGCTTTAGGACGTGGCTCAGAATGTGAAAAGATGGACTTTGATGGTGAAGAATCGTAGGGCTTCGTTTCGAGCAACGACATTTGGAGTAGCAGTCACAGCAACAACAAGGTATTCGCAACCCTAGCCGACAGTATGGAAATAAAGGTGCCTACAACATGGATTGGTCGTGGTTAAGTTAAGAGGACAACGACCAAAGGAACAACGGCAGTACTTGAAATCCTTGTAATGAAAACAGCAACACTGGAAATGATGCTCATGGAAGGGGATTTAGGGTTGACATGGGTGACGCCAGGATGGTGGCAATTTGGAAGCTTGTACGGGTAGTTAATCGCTTAGTCTCTATCCTGTTTAACCCTGATGATTCTCGAAAGGCTGATGGCAAGTTAATCGAAGCATCATATGTTTGTAGGGATGCAAATTCAACCGTGAGGGACAAGTTTTCGACATCGATCTTCCTTCTACTACCCACGATGGTGTTGATGCAGTAGTCAGTATGGGTTGGTTAACCAGACATCGCGCAGTTATACCCTGTGAGGGGAAAAGTTGTCGTATGTCATAAAATATCCGAGTGGTGCAGAGGTTAGCATCAATTCAGCAGGGAAGGCCAGAAATGTCCATGGAAGGATTACCCCGCCATGATAGCCCACGTTACTGATGTCAAGGCTAAGGAAAAGAGGATCGAGGGTCCACCAATTGTTCGTAATTTCTCCCTAAGTGCTACCAAAAGAACTATCAAGTTTACCTTCACATCGTCAGGTGGAATATCAGACCAGTATCATGTCAGAAGCAGCCCTTGTTACTAGTATTCCTTATTGTCTTACACTAGGAAGGTTGCAGGAACTGCCTAATCAACTTCAGGAACTATTGGACATGAGTTTTATCAGATATAGTTTTTCGCTTTAGGGAGCCCAGTAATACCAGTGAAGATAAGCCTTTTCGTATGTGTACCGATTATTGAGAACGTAACAAGGTGACAGTTAGGAACCGCTTGTCTCGACCATGTATTGGCCACTTGTCGACCAGTTGCGAGGAACAAGCTTCCATTCGAGGATTGGCTAGCAAACGAACTATCATCAGATGGAAGTCCAAGAGGGGAATGCTTTTAAAACAGCACGTCGAACGCAATGCAGCCATTTAAACTTTGTACACCATGATCATTGGGTTGATCAACACACCAGTAGTTTCAGGGATCACATGAATCGACCGTATTTGTTGACGACGTTCTGAATCATGACCAGGAGAAAGGAACACCATGGGTGACATATGCATCCTATCTTAGCGCTTCTGTGGGAGGAGCCATTACGTGCGAAGTCTTGTTAAATGTCACATCTAGATTCAAGAGATGCATTTTGATCACGTAACCAACAGAGTGGGAATACACGTGGACTCACCGAGATAGAAACGGATCGACACCAAAGATTCCTTCAGGGATGCAGCAATTACTTATTTTCGCTAGATACCATCGCAGCTTACCCACAGGATTTTCGAAGATCGCACAGCTTAACTCCCTTAAGCACAGCAGGGTGCTGTGTTCGTGGGAGACAAAACATGAGAACGTCTTTTAAGCTTTCGAATCCCAACACTGCAATGCTCTGAGCATCGTCTTTACCCGAGGGTGCGGGTGATTTAGTGGTATTGTTGGTGCATAGATGTCTGTTAACTTCGTCTTTATAGAGTCTTATGTCTAGATAGGATAAACTAACACACAGTAGGTTAGAAACTAGGGTTTGTGTAAAACTGGGTGATTTCGCATGAAATGGCACTGACCATTTCAAGCGAAATTAAACTTTGTGATTTCGTGTGAAATGGTCATTGCCACTTTCAAGCGAAATTAACACAACTATATATAGGTGTGTTGCTAGTTCATTTGTAACTTTTCCGATTCTGAGCCGAGGTGCTGCCAGTTTGTCAAATAATCTGTAAAAGCTTTGGAATCATTAATAAGAAGATAATTAAGAGGAATCAAGCCGTTACACGTCTATTTCTCTGATTCCGCCTTTGAAATAGATCATATACTCTTCTGATTGACTCGTTCGGGTCACACAACGATCCAACAAGTGGTATCAGAGCTTAGGAAGAAGAGTTTATACCAATTCAGCTTGTTTTCATCACTTCTACACCTGCTTTTCAAAATTAAACGAGATTTAACGGACAAAGTTGACTGAATTTCACATATATCATGTAAAACACTGTTTTAAAGAATCCTTGAAAGAATTGGACCAAAATTCGAACTAAATCTGGACCAATTTGACAAAATGGTGGCCGAAATGATGATGTCATCATAATTTCGCTCGAAATAGCTGTAGGTCCCCTTGACGTATGGATCTTTCACAGAATTGTCAATCTAATCAAGAGTGCGGAATCCTCTTGATCAGAATATAGCAGACAACGTGTAGGAATAGCAATTCACTTTCAAACGGGGTTTCTATTGATTATCAATCAAACTGAATTACAATCAATCAAACCCTAACTCTCAAATTTCGTCCAAGACTAGTCTCTCACGAAATTCTCACACACAAACTGTTTTTGGCTGATTAACCTAAACCCTAAAGTCTAACCTTGTTTATATAACACAAGGTTTGCAACTTGGGCTAAGGTTTCCTACATGGGCAAAGCCCAATTCGTCCCCCTAGACTCAAACTGGGTTTTGTTTAGCCCAAACTCTATAATTCAACTAATACAAAGCTAAACCCGCTAACTGTTTATCGTTTAACTAATTACAGGATATCCAAAGACCAAATCTAAGCTGTTGTCACAAATATGCACCAACAAACTCCCCTAAGCTGTTGTCACAAATATGCACCAACAAACTCCCCCTTGACAATAGCTTCATAAAATAACTTTGTCTTCAGTCATCTTGCAATCTTCATGTAATCTTGCACTGTCTTTGGTCTTTGGATAGCTTCAGCTTCAATAGCTTCTGTCGGCAACAGACTCCCCCTAAGCTGATGCATCCAATCACCAAATCTTTAAAAACTTTAGCGTTTGAGTAAACTCCAGTTCAGCATTTGAATAGCAATCTTCAAACTCTTCAACTTTGTCTGCAATGTATAAAGGAGGTTCTACCATGCATCGAATCAAACTCTCATCTTCACAGCAACTTCTCACTTTAACTTCTCAGCAACACACAACTTCAATCTGTATACTATAAATCAAACATCTCGAGAAACCATAAGAATTTTTCAACAAAGTTAAATAAATTATTATTTTTCAAGAGATATTTAAACTGTATCACAGATTAAGCATTTTTAATTTCATCACCAACATGCAAAACTTTTTAATCACACACCCTATAACCCGCATGATTTAAAATTTTGAACTCACTTTCCAACACCATCTCCCCCCATCAATAACAATTCCTCCAAGAATAACAGTTTTCCGTACGTTAAGAATTTTAAACAGAAAAAGACACTATTTTTGGATTTTTGTATTTTCTTAAAAGCAAGTAAATAACAAAAGCAATAAACACTCTATTTTTGTGAGAATCACCGGTAAGAAGATCATATCAGCAAAATCAAACTGTTTTCACACAATTAGATAATTCTTTATTTATTTTTTTGTGAAAAGCAGTCCAAGACGATTACCGGTATGTTTGTCCACTTAAACAAAATGCATGAACATTTCAAGTACCATTACCGTATGATACGTTAAGGTAATTTTATTTACTAAAATATTAGTGTGTCCCACTTCAGGATATACCCCCGCGATCAAGGTATGCACAAAGATTCATCGTAGTAGGTGAGTATACTGAATTCATCCGTTTTATTTTTCAACGTTTAGATAATTGGTGAACAGGTCAGTACTTCCGTACAGCAAAGAGACCAAAATATCTAACGAGGGCTATGACAAATACCATTTTTGGTACGATTTATGCATTTTGCACTTTTTGAATAACTCTCTATGAGAGCTTCTTCATTTTCAGGGTTTTGGCATTTTTTGCTCTTTTAAGATATCCTGGTTGTGCCTAGGTCAGCATGTATCTGGATGCAGCAGAAGGACAACCCTGATATCCCAGATGAAATAATAGTATAAAGACCCAAAACTTCAGATTTTGGCAATCTATCAACGCAAGATTTAAGGTCATTAAACCATACACCACTGATGTGTTCCCCACTCATACACAGTTCATTTAGGTTTATATCACATTGGTAAGTTGATTATTTCATGCTTTTTGCCTACTGGTACATCATATGATGAAGCTGCTATCACACTTAAGCAATTTAATTTCAGTTTCAGTGTGACAGTCTAACTTGCTGTTGTACTATCATTTCTTCTTTTTCACACAGTGATAAGTCATTTTTGATTTTCTATTTTTTTTTATGTTTTTGATTTTTCAATGTTTTTGTATTTTAGATTTTTAAGAAAGCAGTAAACTATGTACAAAATTCTTTTGAAAAACCAGTTATTTAGGATTCCTCGTCCCGTTGAGTTCGACTAAATGTTCAAAACGAGCCCTGTCAAATGCTTTAGTATAAAGATCTGCCAGGTTATCTAGTGTGTCAACTCGATGTAATTCAATTAGTCTCTTTTCAGCACAATCCCGTATGAAATGATGACGTATGTCAATATGTTTTGTGCGACTGTGTTTCACGGGATTATTAGTTATAGAAATCGTGGCATTATTGTCTATCATAATAGGAGTACGAGTCAAATCCAAACCGTAATCGCGCATTTGCTGTTGAATCCAGAGAAGCTGAGAGCAGCAGCTACCCGCAGCAATATATTCAACTTCACACGTAGAGGTAGACACACAAGATTGTTTCTTGCATTGCCAAGACACAATCCTGCCTCCTAAGAACTGACAACCACCTGTTGTAGACTTCCTGTTGGACTTGCATCCCCCAAAGTCTGAGTCAGTGTAAGCAACAAAATTCATATCACTATCAGCTGGATACCACAACCCAAGTTTAGGTTTCCCCTTCAAGTAACGAAGAATCCGCTTCACTGCTTTCATGTGTGACTCTTTTGGATTAGCCTGGTATCTGGCACACAAGCATACTGCAAACATAATTTCAGGTCTTGAAGCAGTCAAGTACATTAGAGAACCAATCATTGCCCTGTATTGAGTTGGATCAACATCTTCAGTACTTTCATGATCTGGGCCAAGATTGTGATTTTCGCAAATGGGTGTGTTGAAAGTAGAGCAATCATTTATTTTGAATCGACTCAAAATGTCATACGAATACTTTGTTTGATGAATAAACATCCCATCCTCCTTCTGTTCAATTTGTAATCCCAGAAAGTAAGACAGCTCACCCATAGCGCTCATTTCGAACTTAATCTTCATCACCTGCTCGAACTCTTACACATGTTTTCATCTGATGACCCAAAGATGATGTCATCCACGTACACCTGTACCAGCAGAAAATCTTCCTTCTTCCTCTTGATGAACAGTGTACTGTCAATCTGACCTCTTTCAAAACCATTCTTGATCAGATGTGTAGACAGTGTCTCGTACCACGCCCTGGAAGCTTGATGTAATCCATACAAAGCTTTATCAAGCTTGTACACACAATCTGGATAATCTGGATCAACGAACCCATCTGGTTGTGAGATATACACGACTTCTTAGACTTTCCCATAAAGAAATGCACTCTTCACGTCTAGTTGGTAAACTTTAAAGCCCTTGAATGATGCGAAGGCTAGGAACAACCAAATTGCTTCCAAACTTGCTACTGGTGCAAACACTTCATTGTAATCAATACCTTCTTGCTGATTGAAACCTTTAACCACCAATTGAGCCTTGTTTCGCGTCACAATTCCTCTTTCATCCTTCTTGCACCTAAATACCCATTTAGTGCCAATCTCTCTTTCACCTTTAGGAAGGTCCACTAACTCCCAAACCTTCAACTTAGCAAACTGTGCCAATTCCTCTTGCATAGCTTCAACCCATGAATTGTCTTTAAGAGCCATATGAATGTTCTTCGGCTCCTCTTGGGAAATAAAGAAACTATACAAGCACTTGTTAACAATCCCAGTCTTCTCAATCGAAACAAAATTACCAGAATTCACTGCTATGCTTCTTCTCGTCTGAACACCTGCAGTAGGATCTCCAAGTATCATGTCAACTGGATGATCTCTATTTGCTCGTGTAGTAGCAACGATATCAGCTACTAAATTACCACCCAGGTTTGATCCAACCTCCCCTTGAATGTTCTGATCCGCAAATGGATTAATGAAATCATCCCCCTGAATCGGTTCAGAGTCACTATCGCTTGAATCAGGATCAACAGCACCTTTGGAAGTTTCCAGAGCATCTGTCATATCAATGTTTGATCTAGGCATGAACTCGCCTTCATCGTCTTCATTTATCACTGTTTGAATCAGCTGAGATTCATCTACATCAGAAAACTCAGGAATATTAAATGATTTAAAAGTGCTTTCATAATCATATAATATAGCTGGACCACTCGTTGATTGTTGAGGTTTGTATGTAGTAATTTCAACATTGTAAACAACCTCAATTTTACCAGTTTTTCGATTAAAAACCCTTTTATTCGGTGTGCCAGGCACGTAACCTAGAAAGTAGCCATCGTCAGCCACCTCACCGAATTTTTGTTTATCTTTATTTCGCACAATGGTGCAGGGTAATCCAAATGGTTCAAAGCCTTCTAAGTTTGGTTTCTTGTTAAACATCAATTCATGACAAGTTTTATTAAAACGTTTAACAGTCAAAACTTTGTTTAGGACGTAGCAAGCTGTATTCACAGCTTCTCCCCAGAAAAGAACTGGTAGCTTTGAATCTGAAAGCATTGTCCTAGCGGCTTCAATCAACGTCGTGTTTTTCCTCTCAGCAACTCCATTTTGTTGAGGTGTATAAGGAGCAGAATATTGATGTTCAATTCCCTTTCGAAAACAGTAGAGATCCAGAATTCGATTCTTGAACTCCGTGCCATTATCACTCCTTATCCTCTTGATCTTTGCATCATGGACATTTTCCAATTTTGTAAAAAGATCTATCAACATCTCTGCTGTCTCATCTTTTGTACCTAAAAAGAACACCCATGAATAACGTGAGTAATCATCTGTGACAACTAAACAATAGTACTTTCCACCTATGCTCCTCACGTTCACTGGACCGAATCAATCCATATGAAGTAATTCATAAGGGGCATCTATGGAATTTACTGTTTTAGACTTATGAGGTTTCTTGTGTTGTTTTCCCTTTTGACATGGAAGACATTTATCTTCCACTTGAAACCTCTGCATTAGAACCCCTTTCACTAGCTCATTTTTAACAAGGTAATTCATTTTTCGATAGTGAATATGGGCCATGCGTCTGTGCCACAACATCGATTCAGCTTCAGATGCTTTTGATAGTAAACACGCCACCACAGCAGTCGGATCCTTAGCACCCATGTCCATGACATAAGTGTCATTTCTCCTTGGCGCTCTCATCACTATCCAATCATCCAGAATCACCAAACCTGGTTTCAACACTAATGCTTCATTCTTGGTAAAATGGACCGAGTGACCCTTGTCGCAGACTTGTGACACGCTCATCAGATTGTGTTTAAGCTGCTCCACATAGTTCACTTTGTCCAGTGTGATCTTCCCATTAGTCACTTTTCCTCGTCCTGTAATTCTACCACCTTTAGTACCCGCAAAATTCACATTTCCACCATCATAATCTTCAAATTCAGTTAACAATCTCGCATCCCCCGTCATGTGCCTGGAGCAGCAACTATCAACTTACCATAAGTTGATAATCCTCCTTAGCAGCTCCTGCACACACCAACCAAGAAATTAGTTAGATTGGGGGACCCAAGCCTTAATGGTCTTGGGTCGTCCAAATTCACCAACTACTTGAACATCCATCCAATATCCATTACTCCTAACTGGAGTCTTGGATCTCAGACCTGTTGATGGAATTTGATTTTGATTTCCACTAGGTCTTTGGTCCTGAGGGTTCCTATATGTGTTTGGACTATTTGACCTTTGGAAATTTTGATTTTGGTACCTTGAATTTTGATTCCAAGAAGCATTATTGATGTAATTTCTAAAGCCATTGTTATAAAAAGTTCGACCACCATCATTTTGGTATCGATTTTGATATTGACCTTGACTTTTGAAATTATTAGAATTATAATTGTTCATTCTTGGTGAACTGCTTCTAGATCTCTCATATTTGCCTGGTGGTGATTTAGGCTGAAATCTTGGTTGATTTCTTTGAAAACGAGGAACTTGTGGAGTTCCTTTTTCAGCCTTATCCACACCAACAGCAACACCCTCAGGTTGCTTGGGAGCAGATTTCTTTGGAGAATTTGCAACTTTCTCCTCATTATCACCTTTCTTCTCAGGTGATTTCTCTCTCTTTCTCTCACTCACTTGTGCCTCATTCTTTTTATTAGGACAACAGCTAGCTACATGTCCTTTGGTGTTACATTTGAAGCACGATCTCTTTTTCGAAGACTTCTTATCTGAAGCCTTTGAACTAGATTCAGGTTTTGATGATGATGCCTTAGAAGAATTTGGTTCAGTTTGCTTAGTTTCAGAATTTTCTTTGTTCTTGTTTTTAGAAAACTCTACATTAGATTCGTTTTCAATAACAGCTGTTTCGTTTTTCATGTCACTTCCTTGAACAAAATTAACCTTTTTAACAAAAGTTGGATTGTTATTCTTAGGATGTGAAGTTTTCTTTTTCAAAACAGGTTTGTTGTTATTTTCCTTCTTAGCATCATCACTCTCTGACACATCACCTAGACTTGATGTGGAACTACTTGGTGATGTTGACACAAAGTCCATGAGGTCATCTTCATCAGGCAAAAAAGAATAGTCATGACTAACAGGAGGTGGAACTTCATTGAAACCATGGAATCCCACACTGGTTTTGTCATTACTTTTCTTCAAGCCACCCATCATATGTTTCATTACAAAAGTAGAGTCCCTGAATTGACCTAATTTCTTTTCAAGTGCAATAATTTTGAGTTGTGCATCTGACAACTCTTTGCATTTATCATAAATCTCTTTTGTTTTCTCAGCCATCATTTCATGAGCTAAGTCTATGACTTGAAGTTTTTCGTTTAGTTTGCAGGTTAATGCTTCAATTTTACTTTCATAACCTTTTATTTTCTTCAAGTATAAAGATTCGTTTCTTTTAGCAAAAAAGTTAGATTCTTTAATGTTAGACATCTCGCCCACCAGACTTTGGTTTTGTGTTGACAACCTGTCTACGTCACCCTGTAGTTCACGACATTTTAAACACACAGAATTAGACTTTACCTCTCCTGTTTGTTTGTCAAGGTTGGCCATTAGAGCCGCAAGTTGAGCTTTCACTCTTTTGTATTCAGCTTCCTTTTCATGGTCAGACTTTTGCTTTTCCTCTTCAGCATCTGTTGTCTGATCAGCCTTTTCTACCTCAGCTTCACTTTTCTTCTCAACTTTAGAATCATCTACAATAGCTTCACTTTTCTTCTCAACTTTTGCATCATCTACTGTAGCTTCACCATCATCAACTGGCGTTATCTCTGCCATGAATGCCTGAGTGACATTGTCATCATTTTCCAAGTGAACACTCCAGTCATATGAACCTTCTCTAGCTGTAGAGATCAGCGCTCTCGAGTTAGAGTTGTTTGATGCATTCCTGTTGTTTGAACTCTGACTAGAAGTCTCCTGCTTTTGTTTTTGACATTCCCTAGCGAAATGCCCATAACTTTGACAGTTAAAGCACCTCACTTTGGTCTTATCGAAACCAACAGTTCTCCCTACAAACTTCCTTCCTGTTCTTTTCATGAATCTCTTGACTCGTCTAGAAATCATGGCCATTTGCCATTGCAAATCCATCTCTTCAAGATCATCAGGGTCAGTCTGATCGTAATCTTCGTCTAAAGTGGCAGGATCAGATATCTTCCCCTGAATGTAGTTTTCATATGAAGCAACAAATGAAGCAAGTAGAGCAAGATCCTCTTCTGCAGACTTAACACTCATAGGCATCGACTTAACACCATTACTCTGCTTAGAAGCTGATGTTCTCTTGGCTCCTGTTGATCCTCCTGAAGCAGCTACAAAACACACATCACCATCCTCATTCACTGTGACCTGCTCATTCTCACATGATAGAAACGCAATAGCAGAGTCGGTAGAAGCGTTGTGAGATGAAGAAGATGTAAGCCCATTGTAAATCGCTGGATTTTGAACCTGATCATATCCAGTGTCTTTCTTCTTTATACTGAGCTCATAAGCCCTCAGCTTGCCAACTACTTCTTCCAGCTCCTTTGTCTCATAATCTGCCTCTCCCTTAATCATGAGAGTGTAGATATCCCACTTAGTAGGTAAGGCATCGAGCAGCTTGTCATTCTTCTCTACGTCAGAATAGCAATCGATCTCATAAATTTCCATCTCTGACATCAGATGGTAGTAACGAGTGATGATGTCCTCAAGTGACTCATGTTTCATGTACTTGAAAACAGCAAACTACTTCTTCAGTAGATCAACTTTGTTTTTCTTGACATCTGCATTTCCTGCATATCTCTTTTCCAATGCATCCCACATATCCTTCGAATTTGTGTACTTCTTGAAGGTATGCTTGATGCTATCAGGTAACGACATCTTTATTGCAGCCAAGGCTCTCTTTTCAGCCTCATACATCTTTTTATCAGCATCTTCCATGTTCACATAGGCAGTTCTACGTGGTCTGCCCTCAAAGTCGTGTGTTAGGTTTGTGTACCCATCTTCAATGCATATCCACATGCGAGTGTCCTGATATTCAATGAAGGATTGAAAACGATCCTTCCATGTCAAATAATTCTCCACCTTCATCATCTTAGGTGGTTTGTTGGTAGTGCCAACCTCATGCTCCATTTTCAAAAGCTCATTCAAGGTTGACATGTTTAACATTTTAAACGTTGCAGACTGATAAAACCGTACAAATTTTCTCCGAAAACAGTGGTTACCAAATTACACCGTTAGAATCGTCTCGAAAAGATGAATCCAATGATATATAATGTCAAAAGCCGAATTTGGGTTACCAAATTACACCGTTACAATTTTTTTTTCTTATAAATGCAAGGAATTTAACGGTGCAGACGGTTCTGTCAAACGAGCTACGGATCAATTTCTATTTGCAAAACAATCAAATTTTATCGACGCTTGCCAACTGAAATTCCACCCCATAAATTCGCTGTTAATTATGCTGTAATTGTGATTAATTTTGTTGGCCTGTAATTTGTTCCAATTTCGCTAATCAAAGCTCGCTGAAAGGTCAATTTCGCTATTACGACGACCAGTAAAGCCACCGAAAACCGTAATAATTTCGCTGTGGAAAATTATACAGTTACCAAAGTCGCCTTTGGATTTAACTTCGCCGGTAATTTTGCAGGTCTATTAAATTCGCAGGTAGTCTGCGAAATTAATTAAATTCGCCAGTTAAATATGGAAATTCAATCTTTTCGAAACTTTGATGATTTTCCGGATTCTTAAAACAGTTCCTACAAAAATCGAACAAGCAAATCAGTAAACTTTTGACAAAGTTTTGATGAACTTAATGAAGAACACGAAAATCGTCTTCGAATCTTCAAGTTGTTCAGCCAAAAATTCTTCAAAACAGTCAATCACAACTTTCCTGCGAACCTTAAAACAACCTGCAAAATAGCACACAACCAAAGCAGAAGATCAAAACAGCCAAAATTTCGAAAATTTTTATCAAACCAGCCAGAAAATTCAAAACCCTAATTGTCAAATTTAACAAAAAAAAATCGAAAAACTCCCTGTTTCTGCAGAACACAATTCTGAACCGAGCCTTCAAGAGCCTAATGCCCTGATACAAATTGTAGGTCCCCTTGACCTATGGATCTTTCATAGAATTGTCAATCTAATCAAGAGTGCTGAATCTTCTTGATCAGAATATAGCAGAAAACGTGTAGGAACAACAATTCACTTTCAAACCGGGTTTCTATTGATTATCAATCAAACTGAATTACAATCAATCAAACCCTAACTCTCAAATTTCGTCCAAGACTAGTCTCTCACGAAATTCTCACACACAAACTGTTTTTGGCTGATTAACCTAAACCCTAAAGCCTAACCTTGTTTATATAACACAAGGTTTGCAACTTGGGCTAAGGTTTCCTACATGGGCAAAGCCCAATTCGTTCCCCTAGACTCAAACTGGGTTTTGTTTAGCCCAAACTCTATAATTCAACTAATACAAAACTAAACCCGCTAACTGTTTATCGTTTAACTAATTACAAGATATCCAAAGACCAAATCTAAGCTGTTGTCACAAATATGCACCAACAAACTCCCCTAAGCTGTTGTCACAAATATGCAGCAACAATAGCACTTGTGATTTCGCACGGAATTAGCTTTTGTGGTTAATTTCGTTTGAGATTGTTGTTTGATTTCACACGAAATCAAATTCCGTTTGAAAGTGCTGTTTGATTTCACACGAAATCAGATTCCGTTTGAGCGCTCCAGACGAAATCAGCTATTTCGTACCAAAGTGATTTGATTTCATTTGAAACCAAGTTAATTTTGCACGAAATTAGATTTCGCTTGGTGATTTCGTTTGGAAACACTATTCCGTGTGAAAACCCTAATTTCGTGTGAAATAATTTCGTGTGAACTAATTTCGCTTGAAGTGATTTCGCTTGAAATTGTTTTTAAAAAAATCCAAAAATTTTTCTAAGTGTTTGTTGATTGTTTCAGATACTTGAAGATGGATGAGTTTATGAATCCATTTAGTGACATGTTGGTTTTCACGGGAAACACCGGAGATGATACATCAAACAACACAAATGAAAACGTTTCAAATCCGAATGCGAAGAAAACCCTTTCTGATGCTTTGAGTGTGGAGAGTGCTTATGGGACGTACAACAAACCTCCCAAACTTATGGCGATTGAAGAATACAATAGATGGGCTAAAAGGTTTGAAGAGTGGCTAAAAGCGTTTGCATATCCAAGTTGGAAGAGCTTGAAGAATGGTTTTAATTTGGGAAGATCGGATTATGAAAATATGACAGATAATGATGAGGTAGATAGATATGTTGCTGAACAAAAGTGCATTGCATTGCTTCATCAGTCTGTGAGAGACGACATAATATCATTGATTGAGTACACAGATGCAAAAGATCTATGGGAGAAATTGAGAGTGAAATGTGTGGGTAGTGCTGAGATAGTTAAAAACAAAAAGAATTTGTTAAGAAAAGAATTTGATTTGTTTGGATGTTTGAAAAACTAATCTGTATCTAAGATGATTGAAAGATTTAGGCATTTGAAGATGGAGCTGGCAAGACATGGAATCATTTATTCTCGAGAAGAATTGGTTGACAAACTGTTTGACTCATTGCCGGATGATAAAGACTGGCAATACTTTGCTTTGATGCTGAAGAATACAATCAAGTCGGAAGATCTGACGGTTGATCTGTTAATTGAAAGACTAGAGAGTCATGAGCTGGAGATCAAGAAATCATACAAAGTCAATCATTCCTTATATCAGCAGAATGTTGAGCGGTATTACCGAGGAAGTATGATCCCGAAGAATGTGTCTCCTAAGATAGCTTTCTCAGCTAAAAATTCTAACACATGAAATCAAGAGAGTTCAAGCAGTGGTTTTCATAGTGGTTCATCGTCAACTACTTCAAATCAATCAGTTCCAAAGAATCTGTTTCAATGTAATATTGCTGTGGATCTGAAGAATGCACAAAACTTTAGTGAGGAATCCGCAAAGCAGCAAATGGTGTTTTTAGCGTCTGTTTTAGAGTCATACGAGAGCCTTGTTGTGGGCAAGATTGGAAAAACTAACCTCACCAAGGAGGACTATGATCAGATCGACCCAGAAGAGATGGAGTTGATCGATATCAGGTGGTGTATGGCTAGCGCAGTCAGACGAGCTCAAAGGTTCATGGAGATAACATGCAGACATTCTATTGGTGGACCTTCCACAAAACTTGGTTTTGATAAATCAAAGGTTACGTGCTTCAGATGTAAACAAAAGGGACATTTTAAACGTGAATGTCGAAACGCACCTGCTGATGATACTGCAAATCCATTCAGATAGGATTACTATAAAAGAGCAATCTATCATCAGAACAAATCTGAACCTCCTAGAATGAAGCAGCTAGAAGATAACCCTAAAGAAAAATCAAGAGCACTTGCTGTTATCCATGACGATGAGGGATATGATTGGAGTGATGTGTTACCAGAAGAAGACGCAGTGGGCTATGCGTTTGTGACTAAGATTGTTCCTTTCAAAGATTCCAGAACAGAAGAAGTGAAATACATCAACAAAAAGATGCTAGCTCAGAACAGGATGATTAGAATTTCTCGAACATACAAAGAAGCAAAAATGGCGAAAAGATGGGATGCTGATAGAGAATGTTACCTAGATCCAAATGGTAACATAGCTGTTGATCCAACTACTGTTGATGTTGAAACGCTCACCAAACAAATTGCTGATGAAGAAGAATCCAGACAGAGAGAGTGGTGGGGAGGTGGAGAAGCTGAAGAAAAAGCTGATGAAAAAGTCAAAGATAAGGAGAAAGAGCAGCAGTCAAAGAAAATTGATGACGGGATTATTGACACATCACAAGAATTTACTGCAGAAAATTTGAAGAAGATGGCTGACAAAGTGTTTGCTGCAAAAGAACTAGAGGTAGTTTCTGGTTCTGGCACTAAGTCTAAAAGCAAGGTCAGTCAGAATGATGCAATTAATGAGTCAGGTAAGAAAGCTAAAACTGAGAGCGACTGCAAAAATTGCATGAAAGACTACAAGGTTTGTAGTACATTTGCTTACCTCAATGGTGAAAAGACCGCAGAACTGACAAAAAGAGTCAGTGACGTTGAATATCAGATCTTAAACCGTGGCAAAATGTTAAAAGCTTCAAATGATCGATTAAAAGAATTAACTGAGAAAATCGAAAATGATAAAAGTGACGTAGAAAGAATTAGGAAAGAAAACGAAAAGCTAATTCATGAAAATCGTCAACTTTCAGAAAATTTTGAGAAGCTAAAACGAACGGTAAAAGATTCTGATGAAAGAAATGGTAAAACAACCAAATAGAATCTTCAATTGTCAGGAGTTCTTAGGGTGAAAGAAGAACTGATAAATCAACAACTGGATGAAATTGCTAAGTTGAAGCTTCAGTTTCAAGAAGCTAAAATTGAGAATGAACGAATTCAGTTGAAATTGAACAGTTACAACTCCGCAAGTTTTGTTCTTCAACATATAGTTCCTAAACCAATTGGGAAGAACAAAGCAGGCGAAGATGTTTATTCGGATGGAACTGGGGTTAGGTTTCATCAGGTTCCACCGCCAGTGTTAAACAATTTTTCAAAGAAAAAATCAGGGTTGGTTAATGATGAAGAAGAAAATGAAGTTAAGCTTCCAGACACGATTGATGTCACATTTACCAAATCATCTGATGAAGATAGTGTTCAATCTGAAGTTGTGAAAAGCATGGTTGAAAATGTTTTAAAGTCTGAAAGTGACACTACTGAGGATGATGAATGCTTTTTGGACAAATATATTCCAAAATCAAAATCCAAAAACAACTTAAGTGAAGAACCTAATCTTGTGATGTACAAGATGGCGGGATCTGATAAGTTGTATTCGGATCGTGATTTTCCTTTGGAGAATGTGAATGTTGGTAAATTGAGAAATGTGTTCAAGTTGATTGAGATTGATGTGTCTGAAATTGAAGGTTTGAAACATTCTGAAAGGCATTTGAATTTTGAAAAAGATAAGTCTTATTATAAGAAACCTGTTATACCGCCACGTTTTCCTAAAAACAATCAAAACAATTGGTCGGGTGGTTATAAGGGTGGTAAGAATTATCAAAGAAGAAATTTTCAAAACAAGAAGTGTGTTGAGAAAAAGGTGTTTATAAAAAGCTCGAGTTCGCATTCCGAGCAGGAATCTGATTTTTTTTCAAAATCAAATGAAGAGTTCTTTGAAGAAAAGGCCTCACAGCCTCAGACCGAAGGTACAAGCCGGGTAGTTGATACTCGTACATGCTTTAAGTGCAACAAAGTTGGACACATTGCACGAAAGTGCACCAACTTAAAGCCTAAGTCTGAAGTTGCTGAGAGTCAGAAAAAGAAAGCTGATGCAAAAGGCAAAGCACCAATGGTTGTTGGGAAGAAAGTTTTGAAAAATGATAACATTAAAATCAAAACTGAATCCGTAAAGAATGTGGTAATTAAAATTGATAAGTTTTACAAACGGGTTGCTTCATCTCAACAAGCATGGAAACCAAAATCAGTTGACAAGAAATCAAGTTCTCCAAAACCAAAGGTTTCTAAAAAAGAAAAACAATCATCTTCTAGCACTCCAGTAAAGATGAATGTTCCTGTGGATTACTATGAGAAACTTGAACCACAAGAGACTACTACTTCTGAAAAGAAGTATGTACCAAAGAAAGATCAATCAACTGGTCAACCTCCTAAAAATGATTTCTTTTTATACAAAGAGGTTGAGATTGGATCTGAGGAGAGCTTAAAGATGAATGATAAGAATTTTCCGCCACTTTACACTGCTAAAACTCATATCAAAGTCATGTTACCTGAGTCAAAAGAGGCTTGGGTGGCATCACAATCTAACTAAAGTGTTTGTAATATGTGCATGAGCTTCCAAGATCCGTTTCACATTGGATTATGGATAGTGGAGCTTCTCGGCACATGACGGGGAAGAAGACCCTACTGTACGATGTTAGAGGGTTTAACGGAGGATATGTGGGATTTGCAGGAAATCAAGGTGGTCAAATAGTTGGTGAAGGAACTTTATCGAATGGAATTGTCACGTTTGAAAGAGTAAACTACATCGCCGAGCTTGAAAACAATCTTCTGAGCATCTCTCAGATTTGTGATCGAATGTATACAACGCACTTTACAGACAAAGAATGTTTGATCTTGAAACCAGGATTTGTTATTCCCGGAGAGTGGGAGATCATGAGAGCACCTAGAGTGAATGATCTGTACGTGTTGGACATGAGTGTAGCAACTACTACTACAGGTCAGGCTCACTGTTTTATGTCAAGAGCAACGGAAAAAGAATCGCAATTGTGGCATCGAAAGATGGGCCATATTCATCTATGAAAAATGAATCACCTGGTGCATAACGACTTAGTTATTGGTGTTCATGTAAAAGGTTTTCATCTTGAGGGGGAGTGCATTAGTTGTGTCAAAGGCAAGCAAAAGAAGAAATCTCACCCTGGAAAGAAGGTTAACTCAGTCTCAAGACCGTTAGAGAGACTCCATATGGATATGTTTGGTCCAGTAAATGTCAAAAGCATAACTGGAGATCTCTACTGTCTAGTAGTAACAGATGACTATTCGAGATTTTCATGGGTATCATTTCTGAAGACAAAAGATGAGACATTTGAAAGTTTGATGACGTTGTTCAGAAAAATTGAAAATTTGTACCAAACTCGAATCAGAAGAATCAGAAGTGACAATGGTACTGAGTTCAAGAACAACAAGATGGAAGAGTATTGCGATGAGAGAGGTATACTGCAAGAATTTAGTGCTCCTTACACTCCGCAGCAAAATGGAGTAGCTGAAAGAAAGAACAGGACGCTAATTAAAACGGCTAGGACGATGCTTGCTGATTCGAAATTACCTGTAAACTTTTGGGCAGAAGCAGTATCAGCCGCTTGCTATACACTCAATCGGGTTCTAACAGTGAAGAAATTCAACAAGACATGTTTCGAGCTGATCAATAACCGCAAACCGAACCTGAAGGATCTGGAACCGTTTGGATCTCCTTGTACAGTTCTAGAACCTTTTGGAAAGTTTGGTGCAAAGAGCATTGAAGGAATATTTGTGGGTTATTCAAGTCCATTAAAGCGAGTCTTTGTTCCAAGCTTGAAGCGGATTATCGAAGCACTTAATGTTGAGTGTCAAAGTTATACTATGCCACCGCAGAATCCAGGCGACTCATGGCGTTTTAATTACGATACACTGTGGGATTCATTTGACATAGAAGAAGAATCAGATTTCTTTGACGAGTTGGATATTCTGAGAGAGTATGAAGAACCACAAGAAAGGTTTCCAGTTGAGTATTCTAGACGTCAAAATCAAGCTTCCAATGACGATGAAGCCGGTCCAAGTAATGCTGGTGAACATGATGATATTCAGCAAAATCTTGACAATCAGACGGTAGTCAACGATAATCAAGAATCTGAAGATAGACCTATATTCGATCGTGGTGATTCAGATTCTGAGGGGGAGCAGATCCAGATATCAAGTCAAACAATTCCAGTCAGTGAACAAGGTGCAAATCAAAATGTCACAAATTTGGAAGGCGAGGTAGATGTTCCAGGCGAGGTGATGCCGAGAA
Source organism: Helianthus tuberosus (assembly GCA_030545235.1). Lineage (NCBI taxonomy): Eukaryota > Viridiplantae > Streptophyta > Magnoliopsida > Asterales > Asteraceae > Helianthus > Helianthus tuberosus. The sequence continues at coordinate 65,798,149 of CM060427.1, read as the reverse complement.
CTCTTTCATACCATCCAAAAGAGTTGATTATTGGAGAATTACAATCAGGCGTTCGCACTAGACGTCAAATTGACCAAGGCCTTACTTGTTTTTATTCTACAGTTGCTCCGTTACAAACTGAGTTTTCACTTAGTTGTTTTATTTCGCAGATTGAACCGCGAACTTACAAGGAAGCATTAACTAAAGATTCTTGGGTCAACGCGATGCAAGAAGAGCTGAGTCAGTTTGAGAAGTTAGGAGTGTGGAAATTGGTAGACTTGCCTGATGGTCAAAGGAAGATAAACACCAAGTGGGTGTTCAAGTGCAAGAGAGACGATCGAGGGGTTATTATTCGTAACAAATCTCGACTCGTAGTTCAGGGTTCCAATCAGCAGGAGGGGATAGATTTCACTGAAGTGTATGCTCCGGTTGCTAGACTTGAAGCGATCAGAATCTTCCTAGCATTTGCATCTTGGAAAAATTTTAAAGTTTATCAGCTAGATGTTAAATCGGCGTTTCTCTATGGGAAGGTAAAAGAGGAGGTATATGTTGGACAGCCATCGGGCTTCACCGATCCAATTCACAAAGACAAGGTGTATTTACTGGATAAAGCGCTGTATGGTTTACACCAGGCCCCGAGAGCTTAGTACGAGACATTGTCTCAACACCTGCTTGCCAACAGCTTCATCCGTGGAAAAGTGGATGCACTCTCTTCACCAAAGAAGTCGACGGACATCTTCTGATAGTTCAAATATACGTGGACGACATCATATTTGGGTCAACAAATGAAAATTTGTGCAAAGATTTCGAAAGAGTTATGAAGAAAAAAAATTGAAATGTCATCGATGGGTGAGATGAAATTCTTCTTGGGACTTCAGGTTGATCAACTGCCTAAGGGAATTTTCATACATCAAACGAAATATGTTCATGATATCTTAGAGAAATTTGGGATGTCAGGTTCTACTCCAGCTTCCACACCATTAGCGACGAACCATGGGATAAACCCTGATCTCACCGGAGAGAAGGTAGATGAAACGTTATATCGTTCCATGATCGGATCACTGATGTATTTGACAGCTTCTAGACCCGATATCATGTATCTAACCTGCCTCGCAACAAGATTTCAATCTAACCCGAGAGCTTCGCATATGGTGATTGTGAAAAGGATATTACGCTACCTGAAAGGAACTCCATCACTGGGGTTGTGGTATCCAAGAGAAGGCGATTTCACGCTCGAAGGGTATTCCAATTCCGATTTCGGATGCTGCAAAGTTAACGCTAAGTCAACAACAGCAGGGTGTCAGTTTTTAGGACCACGATTGGTTACCTGGCAATGCAAGAAGCAGACCTCTGTAGCTTTGTCCACATGCGAAGCTGAGTATCTATCTGCTAGCAGCTACTGCTCTCAGATCTTGTGGATCCAGCAACAGATGAGAGACTACGATTTGCAATTTCTTAACACCCCTATCTTTGTTGATAATGAGGCAGCGATAAACATTACTAAAAATCCTGTTCATCACGCTAAAACGAAACACATTGAAATTCGTCATCACTTCATCTGAGACTGTTTCGAGAAAAAGTTGATACGAATTGAGAAAATCCACACTGACGAACAAAAAGCTGATTTACATACCAAAGCGTTTGATAAAAATCGTTTTCAATATCTTTTAAAATTGAACGGTATGAAGCTTTTATCGGTGTCGGAGGAGAATCTTGGCGTAGATGAAGGTACCACTGTAGATGATGTTGAGAAGAAATCTGCAATGGTTTGTCGATTTTTTACTTGTTTTGGTATTTAGGGGGAGTATAGGGTAATATTTTCAGAAAATACAAAAATAGTAAAAATTTCAAAAATACAAAAACATGAGATATTTCAAAATCCAAAAACAATAGAAAACCAGAAAAGAGCTTGCGTAAAAAGGGAAAACGATAGTACATTGGCTTGACAGTTACAGTATGCTAAAGATATGTAAAGTTTAAAAAGTCTTAAGCAGTCTCGCTGATGATATGCCGATAGGTTTTTACACATTTAGTAGGTTTGTTCGGGATATAAACCTAAATCTTTACTTGCTTATTTCGTGGGGAACACTACTTGGATATATAGGTAACCCCTGAAATCTTGTTTGAAAGATCCCTCTTTCTGAGATACTAGGTCTTTATACTCAGTGATATCTGGGGTATTATCCCGGGACTTCTAATATTGTGGAAGCAATGGCCTAGTCCCCGTATAATACTTTACCGCTTGCTTGTAATATAGCATCGCCCTCAGTACAAAAAATGATGAAACATTGAAAAATGATAATCATGTGCTGTTGAAAAAAAGATCCTCTAAAGGGGGCATACCTAAAGTCGAAGCCGTCATCTCTCTGATTTTGCAGAAGCAATAGCCTGAGCCCTCACGGCCCTCGCAATTTAACCCCTTACAGATATCATCTGTGGTATACTCACCTGTAAGACTGAATATTGGGATTTGGATACGGGAGTATATTCAAGAGGTGGGACACATGAATGAGTTTAAGTTCTTAATTCACCTAATTCGTATCCTGGACAGATTGAAAATTGTGTGAGAATTTAAGTGGATCAGTATATCGACAATCTAAGCGAATTGTTTAATTTTGAGTATGAAATTAAAGCTTAACGGTACTAGTGACTTGTCGAATAGCTGATATGATTTCCTAACACGCTCACCAAAAATATGTTTGTAAATAGTTTACTTTTACTGCATTTTATTTCTGTAATTCATTTCTAGTCTAGAAACTTTATTCAAAATCCAAAAAGATTTTACATTTCTGCTTTATTTTTGACAAACCAAAGTGGAAAGCTGATCTTCATATTTGATAATTGAAGCAGATGCAGGAAGTTTCTGAGCTGGAAGATGGGTTATGAGCTTATCTTGTTAAATTTGTTAATGAAAAGTCAAAACAAGTTCATTAAATTGAAACTTGTAATTTTCAGAATATGTTTTGTAAACTTTGTTGAATAAAAGTCAGTTTTGTCTTGATTAGATCAACCAAGGTCATTAAGTTGGACTTGGTAGATAAATTGAGTACTCAGGGTCATTAACTTGGACCTAGATACTTTACTGGATTTCTAAAACTGATTAAACAAACAAATGAATTAAAATGGTAAGTTTGGATTGAAATTGTCATAATCATAAATCTTATGTTAAGGTAGAGATTGTGCAAGCAAAAAGTTTGAATTTATGAAAGCAGCATAGCAAATCCCAGCTAACTGATAGGGGGAGTCTAAAGACTTAAAAGTCAGATACAGTTCCTGGATCTACTTTCAAAGGGGAGTTTGAAGGTTGTTAAAGATTCAGATTCTATGATTCATGCTAGCTGTTGATAGAAGAAGAGAAGAATTGACGGATGCTTTCAGTGTCAGACAAATTGGACAGAGCAAGAAGATAGACAAAGACTAAAGACTGAAGATTTGATGCTGAAGTCTTCGTCAACATCCAAGGGGGAGTCTGTTGGTGCATAGATGTCTGTTAACTTCATCTTTATAGAGTCTTATGTCTAGATAGGATAAACTAACACACAGCAGGTTAGAAACTAGGGTTTGTGTGAAACTGGGTGATTTCGCATTAAATGGCACTGGCCATTTCAAGCGAAATTAAACTTTGTGATTTCGTGTGAAATGGTCATTGCCACTTTCAAGCGAAATTAACACAACTATATATAGGTGTGTTGCTAGTTCATTTGTAACTTTTCCGATTCAGAGCCGAGGTGCTGCCAGTTTGTCAAATAATCTGTAAAAGCTTTGGAATCATTAATAAGAAGATAATTAAGAGGAATCAAGCTGTTACACATCTATTTCTCTGATTCCGCCTTTGAAATAGATCATACACTCTTCTGATTGACTCGTTGGGTCACACAACGATCCAACAGGTATACCATGATGGTCCGAATCAAAGTCCCAGCTACACACCGACGCAACACGAGAGAGTGATGACCTACGTGAGGGAGCTACAAAGAGGAACTGCACGACACACAACTGGCGGTGAAAACCGTGGCCTTGGGATTTTAGATGGAGGCATCACTTGGACGGTACCAGATGCGTTATTTAGACCGATCACAAGGGCCTCCCGTGTACCTTGGATTCGACAGAGCTAAATCAGTTAATGGCATCGCTGGAGGGAACTTTAGGATGATTACAACTATGAAACTTGAACGTGCACGAGCTTTGCAGCTCACTATTGACTCTAACTTACCTGATCAGACTCGCTCTGTTCAAACTGGAGAACTGAAAGAAGAGGATTTTCAACTTAAACGCATGCGGGGCACGGAGAAGCAACCTTTGACAGGTCGGACGATACTTGTTACCTCATGGAACGAATGTGGGTCTCATTATACGGCAACTGTAGGGAACTCGTGTTGAGCAAAGCACACCGGCTTCGATATTCTAGCCGTCTGGGTTTTGATAAGAAGCATTAGGATTTATAAACCTTGTACTGGTAATCGGGCATGAAGGCCCACCTAGCTATGTATGGGAATCATGATTGACTTGTGGGAAAGTCAAGGCGAAGTGTTAGCAACCAGAAACACCTATATAGAAAGCGAAAACAGACTGCCATGGATTTGGTCGCTAGCATACTTACAACTCGAAACGGAAACAATATCACCTGGATGATCGTTGATTGTCTCACGTAACCAGCACACTTTCTAGCCATCAAGGAAACGAATAAGTTTTCTACACTTGCAGTCATCTACCTGAAAGAAGTGGTTGCTAGGCACGGGGTGCCAACCTCCATTATCTCTGATCGCGACCCACGATTTGCATCTGATTTGTGGCAAGCGATGCACAAATCCTTTGGCTCACGTCTAGACATGAGCACAGCATATCATCCACAGACGGATGGGCAGACTGAACGCACCATCCAAACTCTTGAAGATATGCATCGGGCATGTGTAATCGACTTTGGTAACGGCTGGGAGCAGCATCTACCTTTAGTGAAGTTTTCGTATAACAACAGTTACCACACCAGCATCCAGGCTGCTCCGTTCGAGGCATTGTACGGACAAAAGTGCCGATCACCTCTTTGTTGGGCAGAAGTTAGAAACAGCCAAATCACTAGCCTAGAACTCGTAGTAGACACAACAGAGAAGATTGCTCAGATACGACAACGAATGGCGGCAGCTCGTAACCGTCAGAAAAGCTACGGAAACCACTCGAGTTCCAGGTTGGGGATCGAGTACTACTTAAAGTCTCACCTTGGGAAGGTGTAGTTCGTTTTGGTATATGAGACAAACTCAACCCGCGATACGTTGGACCTTTTGAAATCACGGAGAGAAGTGGCAAGGTGGCCTACAGATCGAATCTACCCGAAGAACTCAGTGGAGTTCACAATGTATTCCATGTGTCGAATCTGAAGAAGTGCCTGTCAGATGAAACTCTCATAGTTCCTTTCAAGGAGCTCACCATCGACGATCAGTTGCGATTTGTCGAAGAACCAGTGGAAATCTTGGACCGGGAGGCCAAGATTCTCAAACGCACCAGGATACCTATTGTTCGAGTTCGTTGGAACTCCCGTCGTGGCCCAGAGTTTACCTGGGAACGAGAAGACCAAATGAAACACAAATATCCCCAGTTGTTCGAGAACAATGAAACCACTATTGAGGCTGAAGCTACTGCGGAATTTCGGGATGAAATTCCAAACCAACGGGGGGATGATGTGACACCCCAGGAAAACACTCATCTGCACTAGCTTCTTCAGCGACTGTTTGCAAATTTCGGGATGAAATTTCTTTCAACTTGGGGATGATGTGACAACCCGTAACTTCAAGGTAAAACCATTCGTTTCGCATTTGCAAAATAACTATATACTTATATTATTCGACGAATTAAATTTATACTTATTTAATTTATATTGTGCAAACGTATAGTCGTAACCAAGTCCATAATGTGTTGAACCAACCCGAACCGTTTGAATCAAAGTACATGTCTCGCTTGTCGATTCGACCCACTCGCGTGAAACTTATGCTAGCATGATGATTATACTTTTATTATTATCATTATACTTCTATTATTATTAGTAAAAAAATGTATATATTTAAATTTAAATATGTAGCTAACGAAACATGGCAGAAGTCTTGCCATCTTTATTTTTTTTTTAAGTTTTGCTTTCCATTTAATTTAGCCAACACCCTAGCCCACTTCCCTCTAAATTTTGGTTATCTTCGGCCCATGACTGCCAAAAATCCATAACCGCCCCCAACCCTCATTCTTTTATTTTACGTATGTATATGTATACATGGATCCTTTTTATTCACAACAACACCTCCAAACAAAAACCCTTGGCTGCGATTTGTTTTCCTTCTCCTCCCTCTACTGCCGTGAACAAGAAATCAATCGAGCCAAGAACTCGAGATTGGATCGCTTGATTTATTTTCTTACCTCTTTCTCCACTAGGTAATGAGTCTTTACATTCCTTCTTGTTATAATATACATGTTTTTATAGACGTTTGATGCTGCGATCAAGGTTGTCAGGGTTGTGTTTAACTAATTTTCTATGGTACTTTGATTTTATCGGTTAGATTGTTAGGGCTTTAATCTGCGTTTTGTGGTGTATGTGATTATTCAAGCGTAATCGTATGGGGGTGGTATCGGTTGTGGTTAAGATTAAAGTTGGGTTCATATGACTGTGTTGTATGATTGGGTTATAATAGTGTAGTTGGGATAAATTCTGAGTTCGGGTATATATTAGTAATGATAAACATGATTAGACTTGTTAAAACTTATGTTTCCTGTTGATGGTTAATTCAATGCGGATGGGTGTCATGAAGGGGCGTTAAAGGATGGGTAAAAACTGATATGTAAAGGATTGATAGGGTACATGGTCACTAAACATGCTAACGGAACCTTTAGGACTCGCAATAAGAAGTAAAAGCTGGAAAACAACAAACTGTTTGGCGTTTACAGCCAACTTCAGTTGGCTGTAACTGAGTCGTAACTTGTTAAAAATTGCGATTTCTTGAGTCTATAACGTGTTATTTTGAAAAACGAATCAAATGGAACTGGAATCATATTTTTTGAAGTCGTTTGCTATTTTTAAAGGTTCGTTTTATACAGCAGCAAAAGCTGCGATTTTTCTGCAGAAAATGCGTGTTATGTTTTTCATCATAACTTGAAACCTGCAGAGAGTTAGGTCACGAAACTGATATTGTAGATGGCCACTGATGTCGTTGTGATTCTCCAACTGGAATTTCGTCAATCGGACTTACGATGAATTTTAAATGAATTTTTCCGTGGACTGCAGTCAGAAAGTGATGAATCTGATTGCAGCCCGGTAAATGATTTTATAAAATAATTGGTGATGAATTGTATCCCGATATTTTGACACAGTAGTATTTGGATCGTTTAAAACATTCTGTAAAAATTTGGGAATTTTTGGAATAAGTTAACTATTTTATTAAAATGCCCGAAAACAGCCCAGTTTTGGATGTTAAGGCTGAAACGACGTAAGTAGTAATTTGCGTGTCTAAATGTCGGGTAGGTTATTTGAGAATGATCTAACGTGTTATATGTCAATGAAAGTGTTATGTGCAATATTGTATTCTTGCTTTTGAATGGTTATAGATGTCACACCCCGACCACGTGGAACATACAAAACGTGGCGGAAACATCGGGGAGTGTTGTAACAGAATTAATGTTTCACAACCATGGAAATTAAAGTTTCGTTTTATTCAATATAAGTGTTACAATGTCTAACAAACATGAAAATACAACATAATTAACTAGTCTGCATCTTTTATTGTCACTAAGGCCCATGTCCGCCTAAGTGTAACTTGATCAATCCTATGCTTCATTTCCTGAAAAACACATGTGAAAATATGGTACGTCAGCATAAAAATGCCGGTGAGATACATAGGTTTTGTGAAAATAAGATTCATGACTTCTGTTTAAGAAAATGTTTAGTCATGAACCTTGTAATTTGCTTTGTCTTTGTAAATCATTTGAAAAACCATAAGTTCAGATGATACATATAAATAAGTGAATAATGCATGGTTAAATGAATAGCCATGTAAAAATGAGTTTGTATAAGTTAAGTTGTTTGTAAATCAATGTCTTGTGAAAAATATGTTATTTGCATAAAATGTTCTATGTCTCAAACTGAAATGATTCAAATAACGCTACGACATGTAATACCATACAAACACTTATATATAGGAAGTACCAGCGGCGTATCCACCATGCTTGTATCATATTACACCCGTATCGTTACTTAATCACTTAATCAAACCAAACCAACAATGTAAATTGTCCATGTATAAATGAATTTGCCAAATGTATTGAATAATATGTCAAAATGCATGATCAATGTAAATCATGTAATGTGTAACCTAAATGATATGTATGGCTAGTGAAAACACATCAACTAAACCATAGGTGAAATGCACAAAAACAAAGTATTGAAGTAAAACTGTGTTTAAATCAATATTATGTCTTGTGTAAATGCATGATCAATGTCAATCATGTTAAAATGTCTATGTCTAAATGTCATGTATGGCTAGCGAAAGGTCTCAACTAAACCATATGCACAAAAGCAAAGTATTGAAGTAAAACTGTGTTTAAATCAATATTATGTCTTGTGTAAATGCATGATCAAGGTCAATCATGTTAAAATGTCTATGTCTAAATGTCATGTATGGCTAGCGAAAGGTCTCAACTAAACCATATGCACAAAAGCAAAGTATTGAAGTAAAACTGTGTTTAAATCAATATTATGTCTTGTGTAAATGCATGATCAATGTCAATCATGTTAAAATGTCTATGTCTAAATGTCATGTATGGCTAGCGAAAGGTCTCAACTAAACCATATGCACAAAAGCAAAGTATTGAAGTAAAACTGTGTTTAAATCAATATTATGTCTTGTGTAAATGCATGATCAAGGTCAATCATGTTAAAATGTCTATGTCTAAATGTCATGTATGGCTAGCGAAAGGTCTCAACTAAACCATATGCACAAAAGCAAAGTATTGAAGTAAAACTGTGTTTAAATCAATATTATGTCTTGTGTAAATGCATGCTGTACTGATAATGAACATTTATGCGGTGTTGTTCCAATGCATACATCCAAGCCTTGCGACTGAGGTGATAAACCCTTAAACAAATTAAAGGTCTATCTGAGTAAATATCATCGAATTCGGTCATTCCTTTACTGTCCCCTTTCCCTGGGATGTCCGGAACGGGAGTTGTCAATTCCTATGGTACCACTACCTACTAACGAATGGCGTAGCTAATGTTAATGAATGTATTGTCCCATTTAACAAACCAAATGTCATACCAAAATGTAAGCATGTGATGAAATGAATCTGTACTAAGTATGCAACAAATGAACATACATAGCATGTGATGTGATGTGATGTAAAACAATGTACTAAGTATGAACTAAATGAACATACATAGCATAAAATGTCATGTAAAACGATGTACTAAGTATGCACGCTATATACATACATAGCATAAAATGTCAATGTAAAACGACGTACTATAATGTACTAATAAACATAGCAGGTATATGATATGAAAACAGGAAAGCATGAAAGTAACAAGTAGGCACATGTGTTCCACCCCAAAACAGTTTGGAAAACAGTAAAAGAGGGGTCTATGTACTCACTTGAGATTGCTCAGTAGTCCTTGAGTAACAACCAAACAAAGCTAGAGATCACGGAAATCAAACGGCACCTAATATAGGTAACTATGTTAATTAACCGGACCTAAATCGGAAGATTGGGTAGCATTAGGGTTTGTAAACCAAATGAGTGTAGGAACTCATATGATATGGTTTAACAAAGCCTACATACTAAATGAAACTTAACCTAAGTGTCTACGACCCATTACGACCCGTTTAGGTAGCTTATGCTACTTTAACGCGTCGTTCGCGTGAAACGCGTTCGGACCGCCTAACTAGTCCTATGACAAGTGTTATATGCCTAAACAAGTTACATAATCAGTTATGTGGCAAAAGTTTAGGTTACATATGCTAAATTACCAATTATGCATGAAAAGGGTATTCTGGTAATTTACCTAAGGCATATAAACTACCTATCATACAACTACTTAAACGATGTGACCATAGGGTATAACCTCGGAAGGTTATTCCCTACCTACTATGGTCACCTAATGTATTTGGTCGGATCCTAATGATCGACCAAATGGGTCGAGTTCGAAGGTATAGGCGATTTATTAGATCGCCTACCCTACGACTCTAGACAACGTGGTAATCAGTGGGCATAGTCCCAAAGGACTATGACCAACGTGATTACACTCACGTTGCGAAGTTCAAACGAACTTCGCATTGACCATTACTGGTCAACGCTGAAAGTCAAACAAAGTTTGACTTTCTGACTCGAAAAGCAGTAAAATAAGGAAAAGAACGAAAGAATACTAACCCAGGGTCCCCGAATGCTAATCCCGACTTCAAGAACTCAGGTATGAAACAATGGTTTCAACTTAGAGCTCTCAAAATCAGAATTCTTGTAAGTTTTGCATTGGGGTGTTGGGGTATTTATAGTATTCGGGTAACCGTTAAGATCATTTCTTGGAAAAGGGGAAACGATCAAGGCCGTACATGTGTTGGAAGGTTGTGGTGACTAAAATTCCATCCATATCACATGACTAGACAAATTAGAATGTGTGGTGGAGGATAGAACAGCTGCAAACTGATGTTAAACACATTGAATCTGGTCAGAAGGTGCCATGCGGCCCGCTTTAGATTCATGCAAACACAATGCGGGCCGCTTGGGCCCTCTGATCTGCACATATGTTTCAAAAATGACAGTTTAGGTCCCTGCACGTGTTTAAGGCCATTTCCGACACTTCTAAGGCCCGTAAAGCCAACTTTAAGGCCCTAAAATGATGCCTAAACATTGTGGACTTGAAACATGTTCAAAAATATGTCGGATGATGGTTCGTTTGGTCGTACGAACGCGATGTTCGCTTAATTACGACGGAATGCGCATAAGCGCGAAAAACGATCCAAATGACGTGACGAATGGATTTTTCTTAAGGCGAACACTAAAATATAATGTAGTCATGCTTACATAAATTTTTGGATGTCCGGATGTATTCAGAACGTAAGTTATGCGCGAAAATGCAAACTTGTGCACTTTTTGACACTTTTAGTCCCTGAATGACCCAAAAGTTTATTTTAGCACACCGAACCCCTCAAAGCCTATTTCTAAGCTATGTGAAGGATATTTATGGTATGTTTAACTTATGGTCATGCTCCGGAAGGTCTGTTACAGTTCAAATTGGCATACTTTCGCAGTTTGTCAACTTAAGTCCCTGTAAGCGATTTAACTTTGATTTCACCACACCAAACCTTCCAAAACTTATATCTAAGTTATGTAAAGCTTATTTAAGGTATGTTAAGCCTATTTCACTATTCCGGAGTGTTTGTTGCATTAAACTGGCTATATTTACGCATTGGTGCGCGTATAACCTTCCAGAAAGCGATTTAGAGTTTGAAATCGAATAAGAATCGATATGTGCAAATGATACACATATTTTTACAAATCCCAAGTATGAAATATAATATTTCATTGGTTTGGTACTTGTTTGATGGCCGTGAAGGCACAGGTGTTACAGTCTCCCCTACTTTAGGAAATTTCGTCCCGAAATTTATTTAGAGGAAACTTGTAAGAGTTTAAAACATGAAGTTGAAAAGATCGAACAACATTTGCTAGGTTTCTGAACTTCTAGTAACTTTAATAATCATCATGATTTCAACGTAAGAGGGATACTTATATACAAGTATATAAAGCATCATTGGTGCGTCCACCGTACCTCCATTACATCGTCCTCATTTTGTTATTTGTTGTCGCTATCGGTTCTTACACATAATAAACCTTGCTGGTTTTCTGTGCACTAAATTTCTTAATTATGTACGCGTCCATAATTAGACAATTCCTTGCACAGTTCACACAGTCTATTTTATAATGCGTAGGGTAAAACCAAATGAACAATCCTGTGATGAGTGTGACTAGACCGCCATAGAGTCCCGTAGACTAGATCAATAAATGATCTAAATAGACTATCAAGGAGTCTGTCCAGCTCCATCACTAGATGTCATTTTTTAACCAAATTGTGAATCAATCCTTTAGACTAGACCACTAAAAAGGGTCTGGAGTGGTACTATATAATCCAAGGGTCTTAACTATTACATAGAAGCCCATTAAGGATTTAAGGTAGTACCTTTGAATATCCTGCTACGAATCTCTCATATGAAGATATGAAAGATCCTGCGAGGATTTGGATAACGAATTATCCAGAGTATAAAAACACAAAAATACTTAAATGAAAACTCAAGATGCATAAACACATAGTCATATAACCACAAAGATTGTTTGTTAATTTGTCTTGTTACTTGCGTACATGCATTTAAAGCACACTAGGAATCCATTCAACGGATTTCATTTGGTACTTTAAACGTTATCAAGAATCTAACTATAAAGATAGAAAGATTATTGAAGAGAAAATTCGATTTCGATTATAAAGAACCGAAATACTCGAATTAAGGTACATAAGGAATCCAATTAAGGACTCTGATTTGAATGATGATCGTCCACAAGGATCTAAATATGAAGATAAAAAGATCCCATATGAATTTTAGAAGTTGAAGATGTTTTGAAATCTTGCACTGGATGTGCTTAAGTCAAAACATAAGTAAAATGCTTATGAGGTTGAGATGCTAGATATGTCAAGGCGACATATGAAGCAGAATTTGAAGGTTAAGTAAATGTGTGAGGAAAAAAATATTTGGAAAACTATGCATGGGAAAAATGTTTTTGAAACCTTATATATAATATTTTGAAATCATAAAGTAGGTGTACTAGGTAAGTATATTTATAAAAATGTTTTAAAATCATGCGAGATGAATTTTGAAATTATGTATAAGGTTTTTGAAAAAAATTAAATGATGATTTTCGAAATCATGCACTTGATAAGAAAATGTATTGTGTTAATATTGTCTTCAGACTATATGAAATATTTTGAAATTTGAAAGGTTGGTTTTGATAACATGGCCAATGTTTTTGAAATAACATAGACAATATATCTTGAAAAAAATTGTTTTCAAACTATATGAAATGTTTTGAGATCATGAAGATTGTTTTGAAATACTTGTACTGTGTAAAAAAAAAATCAAAATATAATGGGTATGAGATTTGGAAATACCCTTAGTTATTTAACCAAGAATTTAAAGGTACTGATGTGCAAAAAGCATGATTACTCATAATGTCACTTTATTTTCTGTACTTCGTATCTTAGAATGAAACGAGTACTTAAAATTTTCAAAGGAATCATGAGCGATCATTTGAAAGAGAGAATCACAAGAGTAGTTTGTAAGGAACATAGTTCCTTAATGCAGGTATCATAGGAAAACAAACACACATGTAAATATACTTGTATATCAGAATTTGTGAACAACGATTTATTTATAAACAAAACAGATTGTTTCACATTACAAGGAAACAAAAGAACAAAAGCATAAGACAGCAACATCTTCTACTCTGTCAACTGCTCATCCTTGGGTCAGATTTGCATTAGCAAGCTTTGGGCAATTTCTTCGGAAATGTCCCATCTCACCACACTTGTAGCAATAACCTGGTGGAAAGCGAGTTTGAGTAGGGTTGACTTGGAGTTGATTACTTTGGTTTGGGGTAAATCGACAAACATTTGCCCGGTGACCGAGTCGCCCACATGATGCACACAAACGACACTGTAGGTGAGCTAAGTGGTGTGCATTACATTTGTCGCATATTGGGGCTGTTCCCTTGTATTGCTTCCTAACAGGTGGTGTTGCCACCCGATTGGGGCCTATTTGATTTGGTACTGCTGCTACGCAAACCTTTGCTGTATGACCTTTAAGTCCACAGATTTGGCATTTGCGGCACTTCACATTAGGGTGATGATGAAGGGTACATTGGTTGCACAAGGGTTCAATTCCGTTGTATGGCTTCCTAGCTGGTGGCCTTGCCACATGGCTAGGTCCCGCTTGATTAGGTGTAACCGTTGCGGGTTTCCTTGAAGCCTTACGCTTCCTTGTCTTTGGTGCAGTCTTGACTTCTGCTTCCTTCAGTGGCTCTTGGGTGGCTTCATTGTCGAGACGAGAGGCTTCATTGTTGAGACGAGCCATGGAAATGCCTAAATCCACAGTCCTCTGAATCACTTCGCCAATTTGCTGGACAAATTTGGCTGTTCGCTCGGGCATTTGACCAGTGATGAGAGGAATAGACATTCTAAAAGAAAATGAAAGACAGAGGAAGAAGCAAGTGAAAGGTTATTGGAAAATTAATGCAGAATGTTAACGAATGAAAATTGTGATCATTTGTTTGTTACCTAAGGCAAACAAATGAGACGGTGACTAATCAAGGTAAACAGGTCTTATTAATGTATCACTGAAGACATGCTCGCCTATAAGTGAACACTCATCCCGAGAATTCCCAGGTAAGCACAACTGGTCTCGCGTCTGATGAGATGTATACGAAGTGCTTGCCTAGACAGAAAACCCAGAATATAGGCATTCACCCTTCCAGTTTGCACGTGTTCACATTATTTAAAACCCAAAACCTTGACGAGATTTTGAAAATTCAAAGGGATTCAAAACCTTATAACTGAGAGTTCAAAACCTTACAATAGAGGGTTCAAAACCTAGTAATCAATCATCCTAGAACAGATGATTAGTTTTCAAAGCGGTTTTGAAATTTATGTTCTTGTTGTGGTTGTCGCCTAAGGATAGGCGACAGTATTGTTTTATGACTAAACGCAAGTAAACTCGCGTTAGGGTCCTAAGAAGGTTATAGACTAGGTCAAAGCATTACTAATAACCTAATTCCCTATAACCATTGGCTCTGATACCATCTTTACTGTCACACCCCGACCACGTGGAACATACAAAACGTGGCGGAAACATCGGGGAGTGTTGTAACAGAATTAATGTTTCACAACCATGGAAATTAAAGTTTCGTTTTATTCAATATAAGTGTTACAATGTCTAACAAACATGAAAATACAACATAATTAACTAGTCTGCATCTTTTATTGTCACTAAGGCCCATGTCCGCCTAAGTGTAACTTGATCAATCCTATGCTTCATTTCCTGAAAAACACATGTGAAAATATGGTACGTCAGCATAAAAATGCCGGTGAGATACATAGGTTTTGTGAAAATAAGATTCATGACTTCTGTTTAAGAAAATGTTTAGTCATGAACCTTGTAATTTGCTTTGTCTTTGTAAATCATTTGAAAAACCATAAGTTCAGATGATACATATAAATAAGTGAATAATGCATGGTTAAATGAATAGCCATGTAAAAATGAGTTTGTATAAGTTAAGTTGTTTGTAAATCAATGTCTTGTGAAAAATATGTTATTTGCATAAAATGTTCTATGTCTCAAACTGAAATGATTCAAATAACGCTACGACATGTAATACCATACAAACACTTATATATAGGAAGTACCAGCGGCGTATCCACCATGCTTGTATCATATTACACCCGTATCGTTACTTAATCACTTAATCAAACCAAACCAACAATGTAAATTGTCCATGTATAAATGAATTTGCCAAATGTATTGAATAATATGTCAAAATGCATGATCAATGTAAATCATGTAATGTGTAACCTAAATGATATGTATGGCTAGTGAAAACACATCAACTAAACCATAGGTGAAATGCACAAAAACAAAGTATTGAAGTAAAACTGTGTTTAAATCAATATTATGTCTTGTGTAAATGCATGATCAATGTCAATCATGTTAAAATGTCTATGTCTAAATGTCATGTATGGCTAGCGAAAGGTCTCAACTAAACCATATGCACAAAAGCAAAGTATTGAAGTAAAACTGTGTTTAAATCAATATTATGTCTTGTGTAAATGCATGATCAAGGTCAATCATGTTAAAATGTCTATGTCTAAATGTCATGTATGGCTAGCGAAAGGTCTCAACTAAACCATATGCACAAAAGCAAAGTATTGAAGTAAAACTGTGTTTAAATCAATATTATGTCTTGTGTAAATGCATGATCAATGTCAATCATGTTAAAATGTCTATGTCTAAATGTCATGTATGGCTAGCGAAAGGTCTCAACTAAACCATATGCACAAAAGCAAAGTATTGAAGTAAAACTGTGTTTAAATCAATATTATGTCTTGTGTAAATGCATGATCAAGGTCAATCATGTTAAAATGTCTATGTCTAAATGTCATGTATGGCTAGCGAAAGGTCTCAACTAAACCATATGCACAAAAGCAAAGTATTGAAGTAAAACTGTGTTTAAATCAATATTATGTCTTGTGTAAATGCATGCTGTACTGATAATGAACATTTATGCGGTGTTGTTCCAATGCATACATCCAAGCCTTGCGACTGAGGTGATAAACCCTTAAACAAATTAAAGGTCTATCTGAGTAAATATCATCGAATTCGGTCATTCCTTTACTGTCCCCTTTCCCTGGGATGTCCGGAACGGGAGTTGTCAATTCCTATGGTACCACTACCTACTAACGAACGGCGTAGCTAATGTTAATGAATGTATTGTCCCATTTAACAAACCAAATGTCATACCAAAATGTAAGCATGTGATGAAATGAATCTGTACTAAGTATGCAACAAATGAACATACATAGCATGTGATGTGATGTGATGTAAAACAATGTACTAAGTATGAACTAAATGAACATACATAGCATAAAATGTCATGTAAAACGATGTACTAAGTATGCACGCTATATACATACATAGCATAAAATGTCAATGTAAAACGACGTACTATAATGTACTAATAAACATAGCAGGTATATGATATGAAAACAGGAAAGCATGAAAGTAACAAGTAGGCACATGTGTTCCACCCCAAAACAGTTTGGAAAACAGTAAAAGAGGGGTCTATGTACTCACTTGAGATTGCTCAGTAGTCCTTGAGTAACAACCAAACAAAGCTAGAGATCACGGAAATCAAACGGCACCTAATATAGGTAACTATGTTAATTAACCGGACCTAAATCGGAAGATTGGGTAGCATTAGGGTTTGTAAACCAAATGAGTGTAGGAACTCATATGATATGGTTTAACAAAGCCTACATACTAAATGAAACTTAACCTAAGTGTCTACGACCCATTACGACCCGTTTAGGTAGCTTATGCTACTTTAACGCGTCGTTCGCGTGAAACGCGTTCGGACCGCCTAACTAGTCCTATGACAAGTGTTATATGCCTAAACAAGTTACATAATCAGTTATGTGGCAAAAGTTTAGGTTACATATGCTAAATTACCAATTATGCATGAAAAGGGTATTCTGGTAATTTACCTAAGGCATATAAACTACCTATCATACAACTACTTAAACGATGTGACCATAGGGTATAACCTCGGAAGGTTATTCCCTACCTACTATGGTCACCTAATGTATTTGGTCGGATCCTAATGATCGACCAAATGGGTCGAGTTCGAAGGTATAGGCGATTTATTAGATCGCCTACCCTACGACTCTAGACAACGTGGTAATCAGTGGGCATAGTCCCAAAGGACTATGACCAACGTGATTACACTCACGTTGCGAAGTTCAAACGAACTTCGCATTGACCATTACTGGTCAACGCTGAAAGTCAAACAAAGTTTGACTTTCTGACTCGAAAAGCAGTAAAATAAGGAAAAGAACGAAAGAATACTAACCCAGGGTCCCCGAATGCTAATCCCGACTTCAAGAACTCAGGTATGAAACAATGGTTTCAACTTAGAGCTCTCAAAATCAGAATTCTTGTAAGTTTTGCATTGGGGTGTTGGGGTATTTATAGTATTCGGGTAACCGTTAAGATCATTTCTTGGAAAAGGGGAAACGATCAAGGCCGTACATGTGTTGGAAGGTTGTGGTGACTAAAATTCCATCCATATCACATGACTAGACAAATTAGAATGTGTGGTGGAGGATAGAACAGCTGCAAACTGATGTTAAACACATTGAATCTGGTCAGAAGGTGCCATGCGGCCCGCTTTAGATTCATGCAAACACAATGCGGGCCGCTTGGGCCCTCTGATCTGCACATATGTTTCAAAAATGACAGTTTAGGTCCCTGCACGTGTTTAAGGCCATTTCCGACACTTCTAAGGCCCGTAAAGCCAACTTTAAGGCCCTAAAATGATGCCTAAACATTGTGGACTTGAAACATGTTCAAAAATATGTCGGATGATGGTTCGTTTGGTCGTACGAACGCGATGTTCGCTTAATTACGACGGAATGCGCATAAGCGCGAAAAACGATCCAAATGACGTGACGAATGGATTTTTCTTAAGGCGAACACTAAAATATAATGTAGTCATGCTTACATAAATTTTTGGATGTCCGGATGTATTCAGAACGTAAGTTATGCGCGAAAATGCAAACTTGTGCACTTTTTGACACTTTTAGTCCCTGAATGACCCAAAAGTTTATTTTAGCACACCGAACCCCTCAAAGCCTATTTCTAAGCTATGTGAAGGATATTTATGGTATGTTTAACTTATGGTCATGCTCCGGAAGGTCTGTTACAGTTCAAATTGGCATACTTTCGCAGTTTGTCAACTTAAGTCCCTGTAAGCGATTTAACTTTGATTTCACCACACCAAACCTTCCAAAACTTATATCTAAGTTATGTAAAGCTTATTTAAGGTATGTTAAGCCTATTTCACTATTCCGGAGTGTTTGTTGCATTAAACTGGCTATATTTACGCATTGGTGCGCGTATAACCTTCCAGAAAGCGATTTAGAGTTTGAAATCGAATAAGAATCGATATGTGCAAATGATACACATATTTTTACAAATCCCAAGTATGAAATATAATATTTCATTGGTTTGGTACTTGTTTGATGGCCGTGAAGGCACAGGTGTTACAATAGACAGGATGTTTATATGGGCGTGAACTGTTAAAATGAGTGCATGTTATGTGGTAAATGCGTGTAGGAACTTCGTGCTTTATTTGAAATCACTAATGAACTAAATGGTAATCATAATAGAACATGATTGACCAACCTTGACTGTTAGCTATTTTTAAGAGTCCAGCTGAGCAACCAAAGGTTTGTTCACACTTTCTATAAGGCATGGGATTCCTGGTGGTTTGGGAATGGGTTAAGAAACTAAAACGGAACCTGCATATTCTCCTTGGGTAGAATATGTACCTCCATCCCCGTTGAGAAGGATGACAACATTTAACCTTCGTATTCTCGTTGGGTAGATTACGTACCTCCGTCCTCAGTTGGAAGGACAACAACATATAACTTACTAGACAAAACTCTATCATGAAGTCCCTCATTTTTATATCGACTTAATCGCCGGGCCAATGGCGAGCGGGTCATTAGTTAAATAGCGCTATTAGGTTTGACAAGCCTCACACCGTGCCGCAGAGGACGGGAGTGGACTAATGGATCTGGGCACTTAGTCAATGATGATAGACATTGACGTAGGGCACAACATACTTCAGTCAGTGGTCGATATGGTAACGGGTCTAGTGGTTACATGGGGTAGCCCCCGCTGGTTATGGTTTGGGAAACAATGAATTGGATAACTCATGGTTTTTGAACGAACTCGTGGTTTTTGGAACAACTTTAAAATGGACAACCAACTGTGAACTCACTCAACTTTGTTGTTGACTTGTCATTACATGCCTTGCAGGTCGTTAGATTCCTGATATGGACTTGTTATCTGGGAGTGCTAGAGTGGTCATGGGTCGAGACTCTTGGATACTTGCTTCGTTTATTATTAACACTTGTTTTGAAACAATTGATTTACAGTTTACATTATGCTTCCGCTAAACAACTACTTTGGTTTAACTTATGATTTGGAGTTATATTTTGAAATCAATGGAATGTTTATTTAAATATTATTATATTATGCGAAGTTCAATGTGATTGGTGGCTTGGATCCTGGTACGTCACACGCCCCACGGTGATTCCGCATGTGGTATTTTGGGGGTGTGACATAAACAATTAAGGATCCAGGATCCTAACCTTTTACTAGGGTTTGTCTTTCGGTTATCTTGATTATAAGTATTAAAGATTTAGGATCCTAACTTGGATTCTCAGGTATGATCCTTATTTACCTTCACTTTATTCTTGATTTATTGAAGTTACCCTTATTCTTTGACAACAGGATATATGATCCTAAAATTATACCACTTTTTGAACTTTTCGATTATAGGATATTTGATCCTTGATCATATCCTAAACTTTTTGATATAATCTAATATACTTTTGTTCCTAACTTGTAAATTCAAAGAAATTGTATCATAACAGTTGAAAGGTAAATATATACAGAATTAACAACACAGAAGAGCCAAAAGATTAAGGTTTTATTTATTTATCAAAGGTTAAACCCTTCAAAGGTTGTCAAAAATACCTACCCCAAGCATCTACCAGCAATACGTGGCCCGTCCGCTGGGGTAGGTAAAGGGTGTCCATGTTAATAAGTTCAAAGTAGTGCAGGAATAGAAAGACGGCAGGATAACAATGACTTCATCCCCCAAATAGAGGATCCATCCACCAATTGTCATCCTACCTATTGTTCGAAGGATCGGTGATCCTTAAACCTTAAACTATTGTTCAAGTACAGATCATTGTTTTAAAACATCAACACCAAAAACCTTAAACCATAAAAAATGGGCTCCGGCCACGTCTAGAAATTTCCATCCTCGCCCATTTCTGCAGCCTAAACCTTCGTTGCATCATCATCACCACCATCTGCTCCTTCAACCTGATCCTTCAGCCCACTACCACCAGCTTCAATTGCCAGAGTCTCCTCAGCCTCCTCTTCATCATCCAGCTCCGCAAGCTTCCGCTTCCAGGCCTCTTAGTCCCAGGAAGTCCTGTCAAAGTCAGGATCCTCAGCCCCCTTCACCATTTGAAGCTTGATCTTGAGCATAGCTATTGTAACAGAGAGCTTTTCCCCATCCATCACTTCCTCATTCTCCTGCTGGGCTATAGCTTGGGTCAGGACTAGCTCCCTCTTCACCAGGTTGATCGTATTCTCGAGAGAGGCAATTTTTTGGTCCTTTGCCAGGAACATTTTCTGGAAGTCCAGGTGTTTTTGCTCAGCCTCTTCAACATGTGAATCCTGGAGCATCTGGATCTCAGCAAATTTCTACAAAAAAGAAACACATGTCAGGATCCGTTATCCTCAGTATGGGAAGATCAGACTTAAGGATCCGGGATCCTTACCTTAGAGACGTACTCCTCGAACTGGGGTCAGATGAGAGGCAGGCCTTCAAGAGCTTCAGCAGCTTTCCTTTTCTTGGCACCCTTGCCCTGTGTGCTCTTGCTTTTGAGGTTTGGAACGTTGGGGCTAGCAGCAAGTTGCTTTTTGATGGATTTTGAGGCAGCAAACGCATCTAGGTCGCTGACACTGAACCTGGAGGCTGACTTCGAGGATTTTCCAGTGCCTATAAATGAAAAATACAGATAAGTATCCTTGTTTTATTTACATTTAAACATTTAATCATATACAAATTTGAATACTTACTTCACATGGTGAAGGAACCAGAGGATACTTCCTGTGAATCCTTTGCTTTAACTTGAAATGTCCTTACAGCAGGATCAAGGCTCCAGAAGGCAGCAACCCTTTCCTTTGTTACAGGTGTTTCTTGGATGAAAGAGAGTGAGATAGCTGCAAAAACAGAAAGAAGGATCAGTTATCCATGAAAGAAAAAGAGTCTTATTATGATCCTTGTCTAAGGATCCCATATCCTACCATGGGTGATCCACTTTTTGGGAAGGTTTTTCCCATCTAGGATAGAGTCCCTCCTTACGAAGAAGAAGTGGCTCTTCCAGTGGGTGTCATTCTTAGCGGTTTTGAGGATTGGATGAGGATCACCATGTTTATGTTTGAACAGAAAGCGATGTGAACCATGACTAACTAAGTTGTACAGTTGACTTAACTCGAACATCCCTACTTCTATACCCTCCTGCTCGATGATGTTCTCTATGGTATAAAGAACTCTCCACATCATTGGCATGGCCTGTATGTAGCACATGCCTGTGAGTGCGAAGAAAGATTGTGTGAAGGCAGGGAAAGGATAAGAGAACCCTATCAAAAAAGGGGTGGCTGGAAAAGCGACCCAAGTGTCAGAAGTACAATCACTCTTCATCGAAGAGTCAAAGGATCGGAAAACAGTTTCTGCCAGAAAACAATGGCGAATCCGGTCAATTTCTGGATCAGTGAAGTGGCAGAGTTCTAATGAAGGATTTTTGGTGACGCCTTGGCTCTTCAAGGGACTATCCTTTTTAGGATCCTTAGCAGGTGAGGATCGGAGAACCATTTTCGCCATGGATGCTCGAGAACAGAGGATCAGAATAAGAAAGTGTAGAGAGAAGGAAGAAGAGAGATACTTGTTCAATCTTTCGGATGGTGATTTAAAGGAGAGTAACGCTCGAATTTAAATGCAAATCGATCCTTATCTCTAACCTATATATAATGATGATTCTGCAGGTGGTCTTATCGCTGACGTCATATTCGTAACGACTAGTTCGGATATAATGGCTATATTTATAATAGTTGGTTCGATGGAGATAAGGCAGAAAATATGACTCATCTGGTTACAATTAATTCCTCATATTTTGGGGGCAATTGTTAGGGATGGATTTTCTAGTATATGGATCACGGATCCTCAAGTGCAGCCAGGATCACGGATCCTCGGTTCAGTTTGAATTAAGGATCCTCAGAAGACGTTGCAGGTTTAAGGATCCAAGATCCTCATTATTATCCTTACACTAACGATTGTTTCCACTATGTTTGAACTTGTTTTACAGGAGTATCGAATGGGACTTGGTCTTGCCAAGATTCTAGGGGAATATGCTCCATTATTCTGCACGTGCATGGCTTGAATGACCGTTATGGAAGTCGTGGGAAGCTAGCATGATTTGCGGATTGTTTGTTAGTTAGATTATTTCCATTTTATAAGGGGATAACAAGCTTGATAGTTAGAACAATTAGCAACACACACACTCTCGAAAACTCTCTGCAACTCATTGGTGATTACATACATTTTGCACACTAGTGATCCTTGTAACAAGCTTGTTATCATCCCGATTTGTAACCTTTACTTGTTTAATATAGTTGTTGATCGGTAGTTTCCATCACCCGATGTTTTTTGTGCCGGAGATCATATCTTGATCAAGGGCTTTTAACTCGTATAAATCCTTGTGTGACATATACTCAATTCATTCATATATTGTTCATACATTTGTCCCTTAATTCAAGCATCACACCTCACAAAATCGGATTTGGTTGTATTATCTGTTAGGGGTGGATTTCTAAATGATCAGTGATCCTTATTTACTTTTGGGTTTAGTGATCCTCAATTCTGTCTGAAGTAGTGATCCTCAGAAGTGTTGCAGGATCAGGATCATGGATCACTATAAGGATCCCTATACTAACGATTGTCTACTTTGAATTCGTAATTGTTTTGCAGGAGTATCAACTTGGACTTGGTCTTGGCGATATTCCTGGAGAATATTCTAAGTCTCTTCCGCACGTGCTTGGTCAGAAATGGACGTTATGGAGTCGTGGAGGACTTGCACGATTTGCGGACAGTTAGTTAGGCTAGATATTTTCTAATTTTAAGGGGGTAGCGAGCTATTTTTAGAACACTTGGCTATTTTTTGGCTACACACACACTCATACAATCGCTCTCATCAGCTTTCGCTAACACACTTGGCGATTACACACATTTTCTACACAATACACTATAGTGATCCTTGTACTTAACTCGCTATCATCCGAAGTTGTAATACATTTCTTGTTTAATTTGAGTTGGTCATCGGTAGTTTCCATCACCCGAGGTTTTTTATGCCGGAGATCATTCATTGATCAAGGGCTTTTTCCTCGTATAAATCTTTGTGTCACTTGTCCATTACACTTCATAGTGATCCTTATTGTTGTTCATCAATTCAAGCATCATACCTCACAACAGAAAGTTTGGTTACATTGTCATTGCTTGATTTTTGACCAAAACATTATCCTTGTGTGATTTTTGGCCAAAACAAGGATAATCCTCATCATCCTCTTCTTGCTCTACTGCATGCACGTTCTGATTATCAGAATTGTTGTATGATTTGGACTTGTTGTTCCTGAAGTAGGATCCTTGCTTTTCCTACTTTGAGGATCCAGCCAGTCTTTCTTAGATCCCTTTATCATCCTCTAGATGGATGAATCTAAGGGCCCTGGTTCTTACTTCATCAAGATTCCTGCAAGGGGTCATGACAAGATCATCATAGAACTGTGAATCCTTAAGTAAACCCATTTTAAAGGCTTTTCCAGCCATTGCAATATCCAAATTAGGAATCTCTAAGGATTCTCTACTGAATTTAGTGATATAATCTCTAAGTGATTCATTTTGACCTTGTGTTACCCTATATAGATCACTAGTTAATCGTTCAAATCTCCTACTGCACGAAAATTGGCTATTAAACAAATTAACTAGATTAGCAAATGAAGTAATAGAGTAAGGGGGAAGACTTAGCAGTCATTTAAGAGCTGATCCTGTCAGTGTGGATCCGAAACCCTTGCATAGACATGCTTCTTTTAACCTCTCAAGAATGGGATTGATCTCCATCCTTTCTCCGTACTGAGCTACATGCTTTTCTGGATCAGTTGAGCCATCATACAGCTTCATGTTTGGTGTTTGAAACCTCTTTGGTATCTCTGCATCACAAATTGGTGGTGCAAAATGAGATATCTTATGACTCCCATCTGGAATTTCAGGAATGGGCTTAACCACTCCTGGAACACTGGATATGATATTCTTTAGTTTCTGCAATTCCTTAGCCATAGCTTGGTTGATTCCTGTATCCTGCATAAAACCATGGTTAGCATTATAAGAAGTATTCAAAGTGTTACCTCCCAAAGGATTCAGGTTAGGAATTCCTGATGTAAATCCATATTGGCGAGATTCTGGTATAACCGAGGGACCAGATGAAGCAATAGTTTGCATGGATTTGAAGTCTCCCAAATGAATCTCTGAACTTCTGGGTTCTGCACTTCTAAAGGATCCTTGATCCTGAAAGACGTTGGATCCTTGATACACCGAAGTCGGGGGTCTTGGAGGATAATCCATGGATCCGTGAGCCTGAGATGAGGATCCTGGACCCTGAGACGAGGATCCTTGAACCTGAAATGAGGATCCTGGATATTGAGAATAGGATCCTTGAACTGTCTGCGTCCCCATGTATCCTCCTGAACTAGTGAAGGATCCTTGATGCTGGAAGGAGGATCCTCGAGGCTAAAGAGAGGATCCTGAAGGCTGAAAGTAGGATCCTTGAGCCTGAGACATTGCCAATGATCCATAACGCATTCCCAATGATCCATCTTGGTACTGAACATCTGATGCTGTAGAGTGCTGGGCAGTTATGACTGGAGTGTCGAAATTCAGGGATTTCGGCATCAAATGAGAGTGATCCTCCGCCGATCTCTTCAATTTCTTGATGCCATCAATCTCTCGAAGGATCATGTCATTAGTCTTGTCCTGCTGTTGCATGTAGTCCCTCATCTGCAAAATCAAAGAGTAAAGATCATTGTTAGTAGGACCAGAAGTAACAGCAATAGTTGATTTTGAGAAAACGGGGTTTTGTTTCTTCGCAGCATTCTCAGCATTCTTCTGGGATCCAGAAGAAACAGGAGGCAAAGAGGGAATGCCCTGTGAAGAGGTGACCGCCGGCATGGAGCTTGAAGTGGTTTTTCCCTGAGAAGCCATGTGGTTGATGGTAATGTACAGAAATGAATGAAATGAACAAAATTTTCAGAATTGAAGCACCAATTACCCCACGGTGGGCGCCAAACTATTTTGGTCAAAAATCACACAAGGATAATGCAACCAAATCCGATTTTATGATGTGTGATGCCTGAATTTATGAACAAATGTATGAATGAAATGAATGTTGGACACAAGGATTTATACGAGGAAAAAGCCCTTGATCAATGTATGATCTCCGGCACAAAAAACCTCGGGTGATGGAAACTACCGATCACCAAATATATAAAACAAACAATGGTTACAAATCGGGATGACAACAAGCTTGTTACAAGGTTCACTAGTGTGCAAAAAGTGTGTAATTGCCAATAAGTTGCAGAGAGTTCTCGAGAGTTGTGTGTGTTGCTAATAATATCTCTATCAAGCTTGTTATCCCGTTAAAAATAGAAACTAACTAAGCTAACTAACAATCCGAAAAAGGTGTTAGCTTCCCACGATCTCCACAACGGTAACAAAGGCCATGCACGTGTAGAATTAGAAGGGATATTCCCCTGGAATCTTGGCAAGACCAAGTCCCACTCGAATACTCCTACAAAACAAGTTCAAATATAATGGAAACAATTGTTAATGTAAGGATAATAATGAGGATCATGGATCCTTATTCCTGCAACGTCTTCTGAGGATCCTTAATTCAAACTGAGTTGAGGATCCGTGATCCTGGCTGCACTTGAGGATCAGTGATCCATAAGCTATGAAAATCCATCCCTAACACTTAGTACCTTCGAGAATAATGATCTGCCCCCAGTATGGTTACCACAATCTCCTTCGTGTATATCCTAAAGTACTTCCTTGGTTTCAGGATCCTCCAAGCACCTCAGGTACGGTCCTGCAAGAGAGTTCTTATACAAAACATCATTTATAATAGTGAATCAAGATACCTTCATCCCGAAAGCCTTACGATTCTCATCCTTTGGGATGTCTCCTTCTTTAAGATATTTTATGATTGGAGCTGTCCATGATTCAGGATTCTTTTCAAGATATTCATCGTCAGGATTCTGGATGCTTGATACTTCATTATCCTGAGACTTGAAGTGTTCCATCGCAGGATACAGGATATGTAATATTGGTATTTGGGTTCCTTCCGGTATCCTGACTGATGATCCTAAGTTTGCCAAAGCATCTGCCTCAGCATTATCCTCTCTTGGTACCTGTTCAAGTGTAAAAACTTGGAAATATCCTGCTAATTTTTTGACAATTACAAGATATTTGATTAATCTTTCACCTTTGACTGCATAGGATCCATTGAAATGGTTAGTAATTAACAAGGAATCAACATATACTTGCAAATTTTTAATATTCATATTCCTGGCCAACTCTAATCCTGCAATCAAAGCTTCATATTCTGCTTCATTATTAGTGGCAGGAAATTCACACCTAATAGCCTGGGGTAATATGTCCCCCTGTGGCGATTTTAGTAGTATACCTAATCCTACACCTCTCACATTAGATGCACCATCAGTATATAATGTCTAGGATTCTAAGGTTTCTCCTAGTTGTTGTACTTCTAGGTCTACTTCATTTTGAATATCACTACTGAAATCAGCCACAAAGTCTGCTAGAGCCTGAGACTTTATAGCATTTCTAGGTTCATATACTAGATCATATGCACTTAACTTTACTGACCATTTAGCCATTCTACCCAACATCTCAGGTTTCCTATGCACATTTTTAACAGGATAATTAGTTTTAACATGAATCCTATGTGTCTCAAAATAATGTCTAAGCTTAGTTGATGCCATAACTAGGGCTAATATCAATTTCTCTAAGTGTGAATATCTAGTTTCAGCATCTAATAAACTTTTACTAACATAATAGACAGGATACTATTGACCTTCATGATCCTTTACCAAAACAACACTTACTGCATTCCCTGATACTGCAAGATACAGGGATAATGGTTCACCATCCTCGGGCTTCATCAATAAAGGTGCAGTTGAAAGATATTGCTTTAATTCCTGTAGGGCTGCTTCATGCTTTTCTCCCCATTCAAATTTCTTATTCTTCTTCAAGATATCGTAGAATTCTTTACATTTCTTTGAGGATCTTGATATAAATTTGTTCAATGCCGCTACTCGTCCTGTTAATCTTTGCACATCTTTCATGTTGGATGGTGACTTGATATCCAGGATAGCTTTGATCTATTCCGGGCTTGCTTCTATCCCTCTTTTAGTCACCATATACCCTAAAAACTTTCCTGCCCCCACTCCAAAATGGCACTTGGCAGGATTTAATTTCATATTGTACTGGTCCAGGATATCAAATGCTCCTTCAATATCCTGGAGATGATCCTCAGCCTTCTTGGATTTTACCACCATATCATCAATGTATACCTCCATGGTGTCCCCCAGTTTGTCTTTAAACATCATGTTCACCAATCTTTGGTACGTTGAACCTATATTTTTCAAACCGAAAGACATAGCAGTATAACAGTAAATACCTGTTGGTGTCATGAATGCAGCATCCTCCTGGTCCGAAGGTTCCATTTGGATCAGCTGGAATCCTGAGGATGCATCCATGAAGGTTAACATCTCATGACCGGCAGTTGCATCCACCATCGAGTCTATATGAGGCAGAGGGAATGGGTCTTTAGGACACACTTTGTTCACGTCTGTGTAATCTACACAAACTCTCTATTTCCCATTCTTCTTTTGAACCACCACCACATTTGCTAACCACTTAGGAAATTTGACTTCCCTAATCATCTTGGACTTCAATAGTCTTTCAACCTCTTCCTGAATAATTGTGTTTCGTTCAGGAGCAAACTTCCTTCTCTTTTGCTGAACAGGCTTGAAAGACCTGTCAATTCCAAGCTTGTGAGTTATAATATCCTTAGAAATACCTGTCATATCCTCAGGCTTCCATGCGAACGTGGACATCCTACATTTCAAAAAGTTAGTTAACTGCTTTTTAATATCCTGAGGGATATTGGCTCCTATGAGCACCGAGATATCTGGATTATCCTGGTCTAGGATGATTTTCTTAACATCTTGCTCTAAAGCCTCCACGATATCCTGGGCTCGTATCTTTAATTGCTATCCTGCTTTAAGCTTTGTTGAGGATTTCATCGAGGAAGAATAACATTCCTTTGCCTCTTGTTGATCACTTTCCACCTTGACAACCCCCCAAGGGGTAGGAATCTTGGTACACTGATGATAGGTTGATGGGACAGCCTTCATATCATGGATCCATGGTCTACCCAGTATAATATTGTAGCAGGATAAGGAGTCCATGACACAGAAACGTTGCATTGAGTTAACTCCTTCAACATATACTGGCAGCCTTATTTCTCCCACAGTATTATTGGCCTCTCCACTGAATCCTACAAGTATAGTGGATTTTGAAGTGATCTCCATCTAGGAAATATTCATTCTTTTCAGTGTTTCCAGTTGTATGATGTTAACGGAACTGCCATTATCCACCAGTTTCCTGCGCACAAAATGATTAGCAACATATAAAGTTATTATCAAACCATCATGATGAGGATCCTGGACTCTATCCCTATCGTCTCTATCAAACATTATCACTTTATCGGTTGTGAGGGTTGTCATCCTGGTTGGCTTGTCTCCCCGTTCTGCCTTAGCCTCCTTTGCATGTCTTTTTGCTGAAGAATAATAGGTTCCACAAATGTCGGATCCTCCCGAAATAAAGTTAATTATCTTGGCATCTGGAGGGGTGATGCCGCTCATTCAGGATCTTTCTCAATATCCTGACCCTTATTCTTCTTTCTGCCTAGAAGATCCTTCAAGTATCCCTTGCTTAGCAGATAGCTTATTTCCTTCCTCAGAGCTATGCAATCTTCTGTCACATGTCCAAAATCCTCATGGAAGGCACACCATTTGGATTTGTCTTTCCAGTCAGCCTTTTGTTGGTTCTTCCGGGGCCATCTCGCTTTATCTCCCAAACCCTGCATAGCATACATTAGTTCAGGTATATTAACAGAAAAACAATATTCTGACAATTCAGGATACTCCTCAGGATCCTCATCTTCGACATCATTCACTTTCTTGATGTCATTCCTGCCATATGGTTTAGAACGGTATGGTTTGTATGAGGATTTTGACTTCCTGTTAGTTGATTCATATGTTGAGGATGAATTCATCCTCTCTTGCATTTTCTTGTCATCTTCCAGCCTGATATATCTCAAAGCCCTATTTCGAGCTTCATCTGGGTTCCTGCAAGGATTCATTACAAGATCCTAATAAAATTGCGAATCCTTTTGCAACCCCATTTTGAATGCCTGTATAGCTATAGCAACATCAAGATGTGGGATATCTAAGGATTCGCTGCTAAACTTATTCACATAATCCCTTAAGGATTCTTGTGGACCTTGAGTTATCCTGTAGAGATCACTGGTTAGTTTCTCAAAACTTCTACTACGAGAAAATTGACTATTAAACAAATTAACTAAATGAGCAAATGATGTAATTGAATGAGGTGGAACATTTAAGAGCCATTTTAAGGCTGATCCTGTCAAAGTAGAGCCGAAACCCTTGCAGAGGCATGCTTCCTTGAGGTCTGGAGGAATAGGGTTAATCTCCATCCTCTCCCTATACTGAGCAATATGCTCCTCAGGATCCGTGGTCCCGTCATAGAGCTTCATATTGGGAGTTTGAAATCTTTTTGGGATTTCAGCATCACAAATGGGATGTGCAAACTAGGATATCCTGTGGCTATCTTGGGATACTTCTGGAATCGGCTGAACTACCCTAGGTACACTGGATATCATATCCTTTAACTTCCGAAGCTCCCTAGAGAGTGCCGAGGTTACACATGTATACTGCAAAGATCCATAACTATTAGTAGCAAGAGTATTAAGGTTATTAGACACGTTACCAACCTGAGGATTCTGGCCATATCCTGGAGCATATCCTGAACTTCTCACAGTTGATACCCTGACCGATGAAGGTATCTCAGGAGTATGACTTTGGGAGTGGCTTGGTACAATATTGCCCCGGTTATCCTCAGTATATACTGCCGAGCTGAAGTTCAATGCTCTGGGTTTCAAGGGAGCGACAATATCCTCAGCAGGCCTGTTTGAGCTGGATTTCAAGAGTTGTATCTCTCTTATTAGCATTTGGTTGGTCTCCTGCTATTGCTTCATCTGATCCAGTATACTACCAAACAAAGTTAGAATTTCATCATTAGAAGCCATAATAGGGGTTCTCCCTGAAGCAGCAGATCCTTGAACATTCTGAGTAGGAACAATGTCCCGAGTTGTGTGAGTTTCGATCCTCCTTGGAGGGGCTTGATGTCACACCCCCAAAATCCACACGCGGAGTATCACCGCTTGGAGGCGTGACTGACCAGGATCAAGCCACCAATAATATTGAACATAACTAGTAATATGTAAAATTCAACCACACAATATGAAAGGTGTTTCAAATCAAAACGTACTTAAGTGTTTAGCTGAAGCATAATTGTAAAACCCAAAGTAAGTATTAAGTACGAAATAAAGTAATGTTTTTAGCATGGCACACACTGCCATGTCCCACAACGACCGCGCCTCCCTGTGCAAGCTCCATGAGTACCTAACGACCTGCAAGGCATGTAACAATGAGTCAACAACAAAGTTGAGCGAGTTCACAGTTGGTTGTTTAGTTATAGCATTCGTTTTGTAAATCATATTTTCGTTTTGTAAACCATGTATCGTATTAATTCGTATCGCGGTCTCCCAGACATGTTTGCGAAGATTGGTGGGGGCTTCCCATGTGTTACTAGACCGTGCGTATCGACTACTACGAAAATGTAAGTGGTGCCCTAAGTCAATGTCTATTAACATTGACCCTTTGCCCATAGTCCATTAGTACACGCCCGTCCGACTGGTACGGTGTGAGGTTTGTTAAACCTAATAGCGCTATTAACTAATGACCCGCTCGCCATAGGCCTCGGCGATTAAGTCGATATAAATGAGGGACTTCATGATAGAGGTTTGGTCCAGTGTGAAATCTTGGCATCCTACCCACGGAGGATGGTTGTAGTTACCGTTTAAATCATTAACCCATTCCCAACCCTTGGGAATCCCATGCCTTGGAAAGAGTGTGAACTCACCTCAGGTTTGCTCGGTATGACTAGTTACTTGTTCCATAATAATCAACCAATTCCTAATATGGTTACCATGCGACAGTCAGTTTTGTGCACACATAATTTGCTTATTCATTGTGTATTTTCTACATGTGATAGGATATTAGGGCACACATTAACATACAGGTTACAACGAATATTCGGTTTATATTTTCACAATACAAATCCATAAATCATCCTAACTCACATGGAAAGTTCACATTCCATACACATGAATATGCACGTAGCAATAACATATCATAACCCTTTTATACTCACATTGGTTAACAAAATCCTGTGCCATAACTCTTTTAATTCGGCAGCCCACTAGTCATCGGCCCAACAGACTTAGCTATATGTATGGGCCCATTACTTAATTAAACATGTGCGGCCCATTTGTGCAAACCATCAGAATACATTGCTAGGTTATATCAATCTAATTTAACAACTAAAGTTAACCTATATAATGTTATGAATTTGTCAAGCAGTACCAGGTATTCAACCAATTCATGCACTATATTATCATAACTAGTCCACCTATGAAATCCGTAAAACAATATTCAAACATTCTGTGATCATCTTCGTTCCATACATACCTATTAATATGAACTATTCTAGCATTATTAATCATAAAATCATCACCATAACACACTGTTCATTTTGGGTCACATGCAACTTCATATTACAATCATTCAAGGTAAGCAACAACCTAACAGCCCAATTCGATATTTACATGAACATGCGGCCTAATAAGTTCAATTAAGATGATCCTGTATTGGCCCTTCATTTCGGTGCACATGAGATATGGTGAAAAGCAATTAAATGGTTTTAAAACCATTATGATGACACGCACATGGGAAGTTGGAGACATCATACACATACATGAATTAGCAGCATACTTTTGTGAGTGGACAATTATTTTTAAAACAATAATCACCATCACATCAGAAGGGCATCACATGAATATTGGCAAAACAAGTTTGGAGCATATTCTTGAGGGTATGGGATTTAATTAAAAGTCAATATCATCATTGGGGACAAGACTTGTTGGACGGCACATCTTGGAAAGAGAGGCAGACCTCATGTGAGATTGCAGACTATTATTAATGGCATCAGTCTATCATACAAAATCATAATTCGATTCACATGTACATCGGTTAAGATTATAACAACTCATGCTCATAATTTATTATCATATAATATTCATATTATGTTGCACATATGTTACCTAGATGAACCCAACAATCACAGCAAAGCAATAAATAAATACTAACCACAAGATTGAATGGGTGGGATGAGGCCTCGAGGGGAGTCTAATCCTCTATCGTCGCACAACAAGTAGGCGAGGTAGGGTTAAGTTCTTTTTGCTTGAGTTTTATGATAAACATCCATGTAATACGTATACAAATTATTATAGGTTTTTGGGGCCGTCACGAGCTACCCGAAGTGGGCTTAAGCCCATTCACGTGGGCTGTTAAAACACTTCAATAATTCAGTCAATAGGCCACATCATGCTATCGGATTACAAACCTTTGGGCTACACTTTTTGATTTAAACCATATCACTCGATCATGGGTTTTATTAGGCCGGGTAGTCAATATGTGGCACGAGGCCCGGTGTGTCGGCCTAGTAAGCGTTCGGGTGAAAAGGGTTATGAACCACGGAACTAAATGAAAACAGTAATGGTATGTGATATAATTTCTAAGTGGCCCAAACATATTCGGCCCAAAGACAAGAAATGCAAGTCTTATAATTACCAAGTTTTTATACGATGAATAACGAGAAATTAGAATTACAAGATTAAACGACACGGACCTCGAAAGTTCGGGTTGTCACATCATCCCCAACTTGAAATAATTTTGACCCGAAATTTAGCACGTAGTTACTGAGGAAGCTAGTTAGGTTGCATGGTTTCCTAGTTTTCCTGGGGTGTCACATCATCCCCCCGTTGGTTTGGAATTTCGTCCCGAAATTCTGAAGTAGCTTCAGCCTCAGTAGTGGTTTCATTGTTCTCGAACAACTGGGGATATTTGTGTTTCACTTGGTCTTCTCGTTCCCAGGTAAACTCTGGGCCACGACGGGAGTTCCAACGAACTCGAACAATAGGTATCCTGGTGCGTTTGAGAATCTTGACCTCCCGGTCCAAGATTTCCACTGATTCTTCGAGAAATCGCAACTGATCGACGATGGTGAGCTCCTTGAAAGGAACTTTGAGGGTCTCATCGGACAGACACTTCTTCAGATTCGACACATGAAATACGTTGTGAACTGCACTGAGTTCTACGGGTAGGTTTAGTTTGTAGGCCACTTTGCCTATTTTCTCGATGATTTCGAACGGTCCGACATAATGCGGATTAAGTTTACCTCGTTTGCCAAAACGAACTACACCTTTCCAAGGTGAGACTTTGAGTAGAACTCGATCCCCAACTTGGAACTCGAGTGGTTTCCTACGCTTATCGGCGTAGCGTTTCGGACGGTCACGAGCTGCCGCCATTCATTGTCGTATCTGTGCAATCCTTTCCGTTGCGTCTACCACCAGTTCTGGACCTGTGATCTGACTGTCACCCACCTCTGCCCAACAAAGAAGTGATCGGCATTTACGCCCGTACAATGCCTCAAATGGAGCGGCTTGTATGCTGGTGTGGTAACTGTTGTTATAAGAAAACTCCACTAACGGGAGATGTTTTTCCCAGCCGTTACCGAAATCGATTACACATGCACGAAGCATGTCTTCTAGAGTTTGGATGGTGCGTTCAGACTGCCCATCTGTTTGCGGATGGTAAGCGGTGCTCATGTCTAATCGTGAGCCAAAGGACTTGTGCATTGCCTGCCACAGTTCTGAAGTAAATCGTGCATCACGATCAGAGATAATAGAGGTCGACACCCCGTGCCTTGAAACCACTTCCTTTAAATAAACGTCTGCTAAAGTAGAGAACTTATCCGTTTCCTTGATAGCCAAGAAGTGTACAGACTTTGTGAGTCGATCCACGATCACCCAAATAGTATCATTTCCACGTTGAGATCTAGGTAGGCCAGTAACGAAGTCCATGAAATTTGTTCCCATTTTCATTGTGGTATTTCTGGTTGTTGAAGTAGGCCCGATGGTTTCTGATATTCAGTCTTGACTCTCGCACAAGTCAAACATTTGCTAACGTAAGTTGCTATATGGGCTTTCATGCTAGGCCACCAATACGTAGTTCTGAGATCGTGGTACATCTTATCCGAACCAGGATGTACTGAGTAGCGAGACTTATGTGCTTCATCCATCACCAGCTCGCGTAAGTTTCCATAGTGTGGGACCCAAATACGTCCTGTTACGTAATAGGCACCGTCTTCCTTTTGTTCTAACTGCTGTCTTGACCTGCGTAGGGCTTCAGCCCTGACGTTTTCTGGTTTCAATGCTTCTGCCTGAGCATCTAGTATCTGTGCAGGAAGACTAGACTGGATAGTGAGTTGTAAAGCACGTACGCGTCTAGGTGTAGTATCCTTTCGACTGAGGGCGTCGGCCACAACATTGGCTCTGCCCGGATGGTACTTGATGGCACATTCGTAATCATTCAATAGCTCGACCCATCGACGTTGTCGCATGTTCAACTCCTTTTGCTTGAAGATATGCTCGAGACTCCTGTGATCGGTGTAGATAGTGCACTTGGTACCGTACAGGTAATGTCTCCATATCTTAAGTGCGAAAATAACAGCTCCCAGCTCCAAATCGTGTGTAGTGTAACTCCTTTCATGAACTTTAAGTTGGCGCGAGGCGTAAGCAATGACTTTATCCTGTTGCATCAACACGCAGCCAAGACCCTGAATTGACGCGTCGCAATAAACCATGAAATCGTCTGTGCCTTCAGGCAATGAGAGAATAGGTGCGCTACAAAGTCTATCATGTAAGAGCTGAAATGCAGATTCTTGTAACTCACCCCAACGGTAAGTGACTCCTTTCTGAGTTAGTAAAGTGAGAGGTTGCGCAATCTTGGAAAAATCCTTGATGAACCTCCTGTGGTAACCTGCCAAACCCAAGAATTGGCGAATTTCCGTTGGTGTGCGAGGTGCAGGCCGGTTCTTAATCGAGTCTACCTTAGATGGTTCAACATGAATCCCATCCTTGTTTACCACGTGGCCTAGAAAGTGGACTTCACGAAGCCAAAAGTCGCATTTTGAAAACTTAGCGTACAACTGCTCTACTCGAAGTAGTTCCAAAATGAGTCGTAAATGCTGCTCATGTTCCTCCCGACTCCTAGAGTAGATCAGAATGTCGTCAATGAATACAATCATAAACTTATCCAAGTAAGGCTTGCACACTCTGTTCATAAGATCCATGAAGACTGCAGGCGCGTTTGTTAGCCCGAATGGCATGACCAGAAACTCGTAATGGCCGTAGCGTGTTCTGAATGCTGTTTTGGAGACGTCCTCGTCCCGGACTCTCAGTTGATGGTAGCCTGACCTCAGATCAATCTTTGAATAGTAGCTCGACCCTTGCAGCTGGTCGAACAAGTCGTCAATGCGTGGAAGAGGATAGCGATTCTTTACGGTCACCTTGTTTAGTTCGCGGTAATCTATGCACATACGGAAGGTACCGTCTTTCTTCTTCTCAAACAACACAGGAGCTCCCCAGGGCGAAGAGCTAGGACGAATGAAACCCTTATTCAAGAGTTCTTGCAATTGCTTGGACAGTTCTTCCAGTTCGGTTGGAGCTAAGCGATAAGGTGCTCGAGCTATGGGTTCTGCTCCAGGAGCTAGCTCGATCTGAAATTCGACCTGGCGATGAGGCGGTAGCCCAGGTAAATCTTTAGGAAACACTTGAGGAAAGTCGCGTACTACTGGAATATCCTCTATTCTCTTCTCTCTCATTGATGCGTCAGTAACAAGTGCTAAGATAGCGGTGTGACCCTTTCGCAAACACTTCTGGGCCTTAAGGAAGGAGATGATGCCCACTATAGCACCACTCTTGTCGCCTTGAATTTCGAGAGGTTCTTTGCCAGAACGGGGAATACGAACAATCTTCTCTTTGCATAGGATCTCTGCTTGCTGTTGGGATAACCAATCCATCCCAATGACGATGTCGAAACTACCCAAAACTATAGGAATGAGATCGATAGAGAAAATCTGACCAGCTAAGACGAGATTACAACCCTTAACTATGTGTGTGGCCTCTAGA
Organism: Helianthus tuberosus; assembly: GCA_030545235.1. Taxonomy (NCBI): domain Eukaryota; kingdom Viridiplantae; phylum Streptophyta; class Magnoliopsida; order Asterales; family Asteraceae; genus Helianthus; species Helianthus tuberosus. Next base: position 65,761,164 of record CM060427.1, on the reverse strand, counting down.
CTCTTACCGTTTGCTAACTCTACGACATGCTTGGTGTTCAAAAGTGTTGGTGTGCACTTGAGCATTTGACTAACTTTTAGAGACACATAACTGGTATCGGCACCTGAATCAAATAAAACAATAACATAAAAGTCATCGAGAAGGAACTTACCCATCACCACGTTAGGATCATTCCTTGCGTCACCCTGACCCAGCACGAACACACGGCCCCGGGTGCCATTGTTTCCATTGTTTCCCCCGTTGTTATTCCCATTGCCCTGATTATTGTTATTGTTGTTCTGATTCTGGTTTAACTAAGGGCAGTTCCTCTTGAAGTGGCCTTCAGCACCACACTGAAAGCACCCCCTGTTTCCTCGTTGTTGCTGCTGCTGGTTCTGTGGAGCGGGTGGTTGTTGTTGATAGTTCTGATTCGCAGGTCATGAGTTCCTGCAATCCTTAGCTTCATGACCCATCTTGAGACACCGCTGACAACGACCCTTGTTGCACTGACCGCGGTGGTGCCTGTTGCATCTGTTTCACTTTGGGTGGTTTCCTTGATATCCACCCTGCCCTTGACTACCAGAAGATTGCTGACCAGGGCTCTGATAGTCATCAATCTTTCGCTGTTGTGCCTGGGACTGAACTGAAGTCGAACCCTTGCTGGAGGTTCCATCCCACTTTCGTTTATTGTCACTGGGAATCGCAGAAGTAGTAGTAGCAGTAGCACCGATACGCTTAGGCAGCTTGTTCTGTTCCACTGCCTGGTCTGTGAGACGATGAGCAAGACGAATAACATCTTGGATGGTAGCAAGGTTAGCAGCAGTCACATGGCTTTGAATCTCTGGTACTAAGCCTTTGAGGTACAACTCAATGCGCTTGATGTGAGGATCCACCATAGTTGGACATAACACTGCCAGTTCGTTGGATCGTTTCGTGTACGCTTCTATCTCTGATCCCGTCATCTTCAGGTTAAAGAACTCCACTTCCAGCTTGTGGATGTCATCACGACTACAGTATTCACGTTTGATCAGTTCCTTAAAATCATTCCATGGGGTGGCATTAGCAGTCGCCAGCCCCAGCATCTGAACTTGCGCGTTCCATCAAGTTAGCGCAGTGCCTTCGAGAGTACCAGTGGCGTACTTTACCCTACGAGCCTCAGGGCATTCACACATTTCGAAGACCGATTCGAGCTTCTCGAACCAGTGGAGGAGTCCAATGGCTCCTTCAGTGCCACTGAAAGTACTAGGACGACAGTCCATGAACGTCTTGGATGTGCACACAGGTGGCTGAGCGTTCTGACCTGTTGTGTGCGTAAGAATAAACAAGATTAAGCACAAGTGTTGGTTTACGAGAGTAGGATCTAAAGATCCTAGAGTAAGTTATGATGGCAGGTTATACCTCCTGCCTGGGCAGCTGCGAGTGCTGCAGTAACTTGTTCAATGATCAAAGCCGCCAACTGGGCTTGAGTTAGGTTAGCGCGTCCACTCATGATCTTCATACCAAAGGAAACATGAGTGAGAAAGGTTCGCGAAAGTGCGATGACAGAAGAGAGTAAACAAACACGTGTTTTCAGACAATAGTTGTTACGTTTATCTAAGCATACCATGAGCAAAGTTTTATGTAATCTAGCAAGTAGGCAATGTAAACATAAATCATATCACCTAGAATGTCGAGTCTTGCACGTGGAGCGAAGCGTCGTTGTAGATCATTGAGCATTGTTCGGGTTATAGTCTGGTTTTACCAAAAAGTTTTTCCCCTTCTTAAAACCAAGTTCACTATAACCAATGGCTCTGATACCAATCTGTCACACCCCCAAAATCCACACGCGGAGTATCACCGCTTGGAGGCGTGACTGACCAGGATCAAGCCACCAATCATATTGAACATAACCAGTAATATGTAAAATTCAACCACACAATATGAAAGGTGTTTCAAATCAAAACGTAGTTAAGTGTTTAGCGGAAGCATAATTGTAAAACCCAAAGTAAGTATTAAGTGCGAAATAAAGTAATGTTTTTAGCATGGCACACACTGCCATGTCCCACAACGACCGCGCCTCCCTGTGCAAGCTCCATAAGTACCTAACGACCTGCAAGGCATGCAACAACGAGTCAACAACAAAGTTGAGCGAGTTCACAGTTGGTTGTTTAGTTATAGGATTCGTTTCGTAAATCATATGTTCCCATGTGTTACTAGACCGTGCGTATCGACTACTACGAAAATGTAAGTGGTGCCCTAAGTCAATGTCTATCAGCATTGACCCTTTGCCCATAGTCCATTAGTACACGCCCGTCCGACTGGCACGATGTGAGGTTTGTTAAACCTAATAGCGCTATTAACTAATGACCCGCTCGCCATAGGCCTCGGCGATTAAGTCGATATAAATGAGGGACTTCATGATAGAGGTTTGGTCCAGTGTGAAATCTTGGCATCCTACCCACGGAGGATGATTGTAGTTACCGTTTAAATCATTAACCCATTCCCAACCCATGGGAATCCCATGCCTTGGAAAGAGTGTGAACTCACCTCGGTTTGCTCGGTATGACTAGTTACTTGTTCCATAATAATCAACCAATTCCTAATATGGTTACCATGCGACAGTCAGTTTTGTGCACACATAATTTGCTTATTCATTGTGTATTTTCTACATGTGATAGGCAATTAGGGCACACATTAACATACAGGTTACAACGAATATTCGGTTTATATTTTCACAATACAAATCCATAAATCATCCTAACTCACATGGAAAGTTCACATTCCATACACATGAATATGCACGTAGCAATAACATATCATAACCCTTTTATACTCACATTGGTTAACAAAATCTTGTACCATAACTCTTTTAATTCGGCAGCCCACTAGTCATCGGCCCAACAGACTTAGCTATATGTATGGCCCATTACTTAATTAAACATGTGCGGCCCATTTGTGCAAACCATCAGAATACATTGCTTGGTTATATCAATTTAATTTAACAACTAAAGTTAACCTATATAATGTTATGAATTTGTCAAGCAGTACCAGGTATTCAACCAATTCATGCACTATATTATCATAACTAGTCCACCTATGAAATCCGTAAAACAATATTCAAACATTCTGTGATCATCTTCGTTCCATACATACCTATTAATATGAACTATTCTAGCATTATTAATCATAAAATCATCACCTTAACACACTGTTCATTTTGGGTCACATACAACTTCATATTACAATCATTCAAGGTAAGCAACAACCTAACAGCCCAATTCGATATTTACATGAACATGCGGCCCAATAAGTTCAATTAAGATGATCTTGTATTGGCCCTTCATTTCGGTGCACATGAGATATGGTGAAAAGCAATTAAATGGTTTTAAAATCATTATGATGACACGCACATGGGAAGTTGGAGACATCATACACATACATGAATTAGCAGCATACTTTTGTGAGTGGACAATTATTTTTAAAATAATAATCACCATCACATCAGAAGGGCATCACATGAATATTGGCAAAACAAGTTTAGAGCATATTCTTGAGGGTAAGGGATTTAATTAAAAGTCAATATCATCATTGGAGACAAGACTTGTTTGACGGCACATCTTGGAAAGAGAGGCAGACCTCATGTGAGATTGCAGACTATTATTAATGGCATCAGTCTATCATACAAAATCATAATTCGATTCACATGTACATCGGTCAAGATTACAACAACTCATGCTCATAATTTTTTATCATATAATATTCGTATTATGTTGCACATATGTTACCTAGATGAACCCAACAATCACAACAAAGCAATAAATAAATACTAACCACAAGATTGAATGGGTGGGATGAGGCCTCGAGGGGAGTCTAATCCTCTGCCGTCGCACAACAAGTAGGGGAGGTAGGGTTAAGGTATTTTTGCTTGAGTTTTACGCTGTGTTCCCGAGTTAAAAATCCCTCCCTTTCCCTCCCCTCCCCTCCCCTCCATGTCTTTCCAAATTGGAAAGACTATTTTCAGGCAAAAAAAACCCCATTTTCCCTCCCCTCCCTCTGTTAAGTGGATCTCTGGAACACCATTTTCCCTCCCCTCCCATCCCCTCCCCCTGTTAAGTAGATCTCTGGAACACAGTGTTAAGATAAACATCCATGTAATACGTATACAAATTATTATAGGTTTTTGGGGCGGTCACGAGCTACCCGAAGTGGGCTTAAGCCCATTCACATGGGCTGTTAAAACACTTCAATAATTCAGTCAATAGGCCACATCATGCTATCGGATTATGAACCTTTGGGCTACACTTTTTTATTTAAACCATATCACTCGATCATGGGTTTTATTGGGCCGGGTAGTCAATAGGTGGCACGAGGCTCGGTGTGTCGGCCCAGTAAGCGTTCGTGTGAAAAGGGTTACGAACCACGAAACTAATTGAAAACAGTAATGGTATGTGATATAATTTCGAAGTGGCCCAAACATATTCGGCCCAAAGACAAGAAATGCAAGTCTTATAATTACCAAGTTTTTATACGACGAATAACGAGCAATTAGAATTACAAGATTAAACGACACGGACCTCGAAAGTTCGGGTTGTCACACTTGAGGCTGTGAAGAAGCTTGCGTCCTTGGAGGTGGTGGAAGCACCGAACCAATTGTTGCAGAGGTTGTAGCAGACATGTTAGAAGAGCTCGTGTTTGATTTTGAGGCCATTGAAAATAGTGTAGCAAAAAATTTTGAAAATAGAAAACCAAGTAGTGATTTTAAGAAAGCTTTTAGTAGAAATAGCACCACTTGCCCCACGGTGGGCGCCAAATTGTTTTGGTCAAAAATTACCGAGGCAATTAAGTGATCAAATTATTTTTGTGAGGTAGTGTGCTAACAATGTGTATTGAAAATATTCTGGTTTGGTTGTTTGCTAAAAAAGAGTTTCAGGATATAGCTCAGGATATCGAACTATATCAATAATCAAACAATGAGCAAAAAAGTAAAGGGTGACACGAGATGTACGAGGAAAGCCCTTGATCAATCTAGATCGCCGGCACAAAACCTCGGGAGCTGACAATCAGCAGCTGCCTTGTTCTTCTTATTACTTCAAAAGTCAGGATATAGTTGTCACAACACAACCAATGGTGGAAACTTCGGGGCATGGCACTGAGCGAAACAGATTGTCCAGAAGTTTCCATAACAATTATCATTACCAATTAATTTAAAGTAACATGTCCCATACCATGTCTCAAAAGATACTACAATTATTACAGACAAAATCTAGGCAAATAGTACTGTTCCGACAACTCAGATTTCATTTGTACATACAACTATTTGTTGGCCTCTACGACCTTATTCTAGCCTCGATTTCCTAGTAGATAAGCATCCTAAGCACCTGTCACATACGTTAAAATAAAGTCAATACACATAGTGTAAGGGTGAGCATACAAGTTTGATAATAGCATATAGAGTTCGAAAGCGTTACGCATAACCAGCACGTACACAGAGTGAAATGAGGCATGTTAGTTATCGACATGAACCTATCGATACCAATGACTGCGGGTTGACTGCCCAAGGTAGTTCGTAATACATGATCACCACTGTAATCCATGCAAATAATTGTCCTTAACAACCCCCGAGTGAACGGGTGCTGAGTCCAAACTATAGTACTATCGTTGCTAAGGCAGGTAGACAGCATTCCATTTGTAAACATAACAAACAAGCATTCATTAAGTCACGTATAACATGCGGTAACGGTTAGCGTTTAAAGTATTGCGTAGTGTGTTCGATGTGATTTTGTATATGTAACGTATGTAACACCCAAAAGTGCGTAAAACAAAAAGGGATCAAGTATACTCACAGCGATGATGGATTGAAGGGAGTGCGTAGAGCGAGGTTAGCCTGAACAGTTATCGATAGCATAAAAGATAAGCGACGCGTAAAACGAGAAAAGTCACCAAGTGCAGAATGGTGATCCAGTCGGATGGTGATCCGGCCGGTCGGTCATTCGTGCGGATGTTGACATGTTCAGATGGTTATCCATTCGGACGGTCATCCGGTCAGATGATTGTTTGAGTGGATTGTTTCTTCCTGTGGGAAAGATGTGTTTGTGTATGATGGCTTGACTTTTGAAGTTTTCGTTGTAGCATTTTGAAAACATTGAAGTATCTCTACCTTTCAGGTCGGTCGGTCAGACGGTCGTTCGATCAGACGTCGACCCGTTCCGTTGGGCACTTCAGTGAGAACAAGTTAACAGCAGGGTGTCAGTCGATCGGACGGTAGTTCGGTCGGGTGGCATCCCTTGTGCATTGAACATGTTGAAAATTGTTTAAGTGTTGAAGCTTTGAATCATCACATATTCGGATGGCCGGTTGACCAGGTGGTGACTCGATCGGACTGCAATCCGTTCGGTGTTCCAAAACTCTCGAAGCTTGATTTGAAAACCAAAGTGGGGCCATGGTGTAAGCCGTACGGGTGGCCGGTCGGTCGGTCGGGTGACTGTCCGTTCGGACGGTCATCCGTCCTGGTTAACCTGTTTGTCTTACACTTGGTTGTTTTGATAGTTTGTCGTTTTATCGAGATATTTTGATAACATGTTCAGCAACAGAAACCTCGTCAATACTTGAGGCTCCTGGTCGGACAGGAATCACCCAAACCCGATCAGTGGACGGTTCGAGACGATGTTCCACGTTTAACCCGGAATCGATAATCTCGTGGATAGAATACGGATATTGAATCAACACAACGACATTAAAGAGTAGTAAGCCGGTACAAGTTCCGATTCTATCGGTTTTGAGTGCATTGAGTGTAAAAGAGTTGAAAGAAAAGTTGGAAAACCATCTTTCAATCCTTTTTTCTTGTGAATATGTTTGTTTGTTTATGTGGAAATCGGTTAGATCTAAGTTGTTCTTGGTGGATTGAGGCCAAAACATGAAGTTCTTTAAGAACACATGATGACGTCATCCTAGAACACCTTGAATCTTGATGATTTCAAGGTTAAAAGTTAAGATTCAAAAGATAGAAAGGTGTAGAAGTGCGTGTAGATTAAGGAAGTACAAGATTTAGGACGAGATCTTACCGGAATCGCGAGAAATCTGAAGAAAAGTGAGGAAAACGAGCTGGTCGAACGTCACTTGCCAAAAGTAGAAAGAATAAAAGTGACAAGGGGTATTTATAGGATGCCCAAAGTGGAAAGGGCTGGTCGGTTGGATGGCATCTCGTCCGGGTGGAAGCCCGGCCGAGTGGCTCCTCAGTCGGATGGCACCTCGCTCGGCTGGCAGTCCGGCCGGGTGGCTGTTCGGTTGGCTGGCACCTGGCTCGAGTGCTCGGTGCGACGATTTTTGAGGTTTCGATTGCGATTGAGTTCGATTGCGTTTGAGTTTCGATTGCGATTCGATTGATTACCACACATAACATAATTTAAACATGCACAAGTAACACATAAGGCACACACACATGTATATAATAACCAAAATGCGTAATTCGAGTTGCGAGTGCGATTGCGATAGCGATAAAGCGATTAAACATGCGATAAATAGCGATTACCATGCGATTATTAATAGATACTCCACATAATACAGCTAAAGCGAAAATAAAATAGACTAATTACAAGTCAAAGAAGTCAAAACGGGAATTGAGCAAGGAGAGACAGATCGCAATTAGCAATCTTGTCTTCCTTTTACTTCAATCTTGACTTTGACTTTGACTTCAGAAACACGGGGTGTTACAGCCTCCCCTAGTTGAGGGAATTTCGTCCCGAAATTAGTCCGAAGCCGTAACAAAAAACTGCGGGTACTTCGCTGTGACACCCCAGGAAAACCAGTAAACTACACAACACAACAAGCTTCCTCAGTAACCACGTGCTAAATTTCGGGACGAAATTTCTTTCAAGTTGGGGATAATGTGACAACTCGAGTTTCCAAGATTTCCATCTTCGCATTAATTGCGCGTTAATTGTTTAGATTGTTTGTTGGCATGACTTGTTTGTTTCACAACAGTACACGTTGTAATATGTTAAATCGTAGTGTGATCGATATGTTATATATGTGGTGTGCATTATATTTGAAGTGTAGGTTAATATTATATCTAGAATTAATATTTTGTTGTTCAATTAATTGGTGTCCAACAGCAATTAAATAAGTCTAAGTTATCAGCGGAAGCAAAAAGTTCAAAACCCAAATAGAGTATTTAAGTTCAAATATTTCAATGTTTCACATGGCACCCAAATGTCCATGTCCCACAACGACTCTTCCCCGTGCAAGCTCCAGCTAAGTACCTATTGACCTGCAAAGCATGTAGTAACGAGTCAACAACAAAGTTGAGCAAGTTCACAGTTGGGTGTTCATTTTAAGTTGTTCCAAAAACAGTTCCTTTAACTGGCATCCCTGCCGTGGGAGTTACCCCATAGTTGAAAACGTGTTTAGTTTAATCCCGTTTACTCTGGCAATCCAGCCGTGGGGGCTACCCCATGTTTACTTATCTGGCTCTTCGGCCGTGGGGGCTACCCCATGTATATACTACTAGACTCATTACCATATCGACTGCTGACTGTAGTCATGTTTATGTGCCCTGAACTGTCAATGTCTATCATCATTGACGTGCCCAGATCCATTAGTTCACGCCCGTCCTCTGCGGCACGATGTGAGGCTTGTCAAACCTAAATAGCGCTATCTAACTAATGACCCGCTCGCCATTGGCCCGGCGATTAAGTCGATATATAAAAAGGAGGGACTTCGTGATAGAGTTTTGGTCTAGTGAAAGTTAACTGTCCATGAGGACGAGGAATTACATTTTCTGAACCCGTACTGTCCTACCCAAGAAAGGACAAGGAATCCATGTTCCTTAACCCATTCCCAACCCCTGGGAATCCCATGCTTTGTAGAAAGTGTGAACTCACCTTGGTTTACTCGGTATGCTAAACTATGTGTTCGCAAGTAATCAGTCAAGTCCTATAATATGCATGTATACTCAATCAGTACATGTTCGCAATGTTCCACATGTAATCTATGTCACAAAGTGTGTTTGGCAATTAACACCATGTACCACGTAAGCAGTTAATAAGTTCTCATGCAATTTTTGTTTCACATAAATGTCATTCACATTTTATTCTAATATGGTTGTCCACTAGCATACTTGACAGAGTTAACAGGATTAACAAAGTTAACATACCAACTTAACAGGATTAACATGCTTAACAGAAATAATAACTAACAATGTTAATTAACTAACCGAGTTAGTAAATTAATAGAGCTACTTACTTAACAAAGTTACATTCTAACAAGGTTACTTACATAATAGAGTTAATGGGTTTAACTGAGTTAATAATTAACAGAGTTACAGACTTAACATGGTTAATACTTAACAGTCTTAACCACTTAACAGAGTGAATAACTTAACGTAGTTAATGTGTTAGAGCATTCAACGAAATCATGTATGCATGGAGGGAAAACACATAATGGCGAAAACCCTTTTGGGCCGAAATCCCCAAGGTGTTTTCGTTGGGATGGGGATTTCGTAGGGTGGGGGTTTTCGTCGGGTCCATCCATCAACAACAACAGCATCACAATACTTAATATTTATCAGGAACCTGGTTTATGCATTAAATAAATAGATTAACATATCATCAAATCAAACAATGTTAGCAACTTATCGTGCTTTCCGATCCTGATTGCCTTCACATCATTCAAGATTTAATCATTCAATCATAATAACCCTAATATACTAGCCGAATAGGATAAGGTGATCACATGCAACTAGCTGACAATTCCTATGCCATCACATGCAAAACATTAACTTGGCTGCACTCCCTATACACTCCACATGCATAGTCAGCCATAAACCTCCTAAAGCAATATTCAATTCACAAGCCAATCATATAACACAATAGCCGACAAGGGTTCAGGTTATACACATCAAACAAGATCCTGAAACCCTAATCCATATCGACAAGAATTCAGCCGCATACATTTAAGGAATATAAATCACAACTCAATCAAATAAAGACAACACACTAACCAGAAACTTGATTGGCTAGGATGATGTCACGAGAGGGGGAGGGGCTCCTGTTGCCGTCGAGTTTCAAAGGAGAGCGAGAGAGAATGAGAAGTGATTAGGGTTTTTCTAATTACTGTTCTCGCGTACAGGTTAGGTTAAGTATAAACATTTAACTAAACACTACTGGGCCAAAGCCCATCCTCGTTTTTGTTGGCCAGAAGGTGGACGAAACACCTAGTGTTTTCGTTGGTGGGTTGATTTCGTGAGGAGGTGTTTGGCATGATTTAATTAAACAACAAAATATTAATTCTAGATATAATATTAACCTACACTTCAAATATAATGCACACCACATATATAACATATCGATCACAGTACGATTTAACGTATTACAACGTGTACTGTTGTGAAACAAACAAGTCGTGCCAACAAACAATCTAAACAATTAACGCGCAATTAATGCGAAGATGGAAATCTTGGAAACTCGAGTTGTCACATTATCCCCAACTTGAAAGAAATTTCGTCCCGAAATTTAGCACGTGGTTACTGAGGAAGCTAGTTGTGTTGTGTAGTTTACTGGTTTTCCTGGGGTGTCACATCATCCCCCCGTTGATTTGGAATTTCGTCCCGAAATTCTGTAGTAGCTTCAGCCTCAGTAGTGGTTGCACTGTTTCCGAATAACTGGGGATACTTGAGTTTCATTTGATATTCTCATTCCCAGGTGAACTCTGGGCCACGACGGGAGTTCCAACAAACTCGTACAAGAGGTATTCTGGTGTGCTTGAGGACCTTAACATCCCGGTCCGTTATTTCAACTGGTTCCTCGACGAATCGCAACTGATTGTCGATAGTGAGTTCCTTCAAAGGAACTATGAGGGTCTCATCTGACAAACACTTCTTCAGATTCGACACGTGAAAAACGTTGTGAACTGCACTGAGTTCTGTGGGTAGGTTTAGTTTGTAGGCCACCTTGCCTATTTTCTCAACGATTTCAAATGGTCCGACGTATTGCGGATTGAGCTTGACCCGTTTGCCAAAGCGAACCACACCCTTCCAGGGTGAAACTTTGAGTAGCACTCGATCCCCAACCTGGAACTCGAGTGGTTTCCTGCCCTTATCAGCGTAGCTTTTCTGACGGTCACGAGCTGCCACCATTCGTTGTCGTATTTGAGCAATCCTTTCCGTTGTGTCTACCAGAAGTTCTGGACCCGTGATCTGACTGTCACCCACCTCTGCCCAACAAAGAGGTGATCGGCATTTACGCTGGTGTGGTAACTATTGTTATACGAAAACTCCACTAACGGGAGGTGTTTTTCCCAGCCGTTGCCGAAATCGATTACACATGCACGAAGCATGTCTTCTAGAGTTTGGATGGTGCGTTCAGACTGCCCATCTGTTTGCGGATGGTAAGCGGTGCTCATGTCTAATCGAGAGCCAAAAGATTTGTGCATTGCTTACCACAGTTCTGAAGTAAAACGTGCATCACGATCGGAAATAATAGAGGTTGGCACCCCGTGCCTCGAGACAACTTCCTTAAGGTAGACGTCTGCTAGAGTAGAGAACTTGTCTGTTTCTTTGATGGCCAAAAAGTGTGCAGACTTTGTGAGTCGGTCCACGATCACCCAAATAGTATCATTTCCACGTTGAGATCTAGGCAGGCAAGTAACGAAGTCCATGGAAATTTGCTCCCATTTCCATTGTGGTATCTCTGGTTGTTGGAGTAGGCCCGATGGTTTCTGATATTCCGTTTTGACTCTCGCACAAGTCAAACATTTGCTGACGTAAGTTGCTATGTGAGCTTTCATGCTAGGCCACCAATACGTAGTTCTGAGATCATGGTACATCTTATCCGAACCAGGGTGTACCGAGTAACGAGACTTATGCGCTTCATCCATCACAAGCTCGCGTAAGTTTCCATAGTGTGGGACCCAGATGCGTCATGTTACGTAATAGGCACCGTCTTCCTTTTGTTCTAACCGTTGCCTTGAGCCGCGTAGGGCTTCAGCCCTGACGTTTTCTGGTTTCAATGCTTCTACTTGAACGTCTCGTATCTGCGCAGGAAGACTAGACTGGATAGTGAGTTGTAAAGCACGTATGCGTCTAGGTGTGGTATCCTTTCGACTGAGGGCGTCGGCCACAACGTTGGCTTTACCTGGATGATACTTGATGGCACATTCGTAATCATTCAATAACTCGACCCATCGACGTTGTCGCATGTTCAACTCTTTTTGCTTGAAGATATGCTCGAGACTCCTGTGATCGGTGTAAATGGTGCACTTGGTACCGTACAGGTAATGTCTCCATATCTTAAGTGCGAAGACAACAGCTCCCAGCTCCAGATCGTGTGTCGTGTAGTTCCTTTCATGAACTTTAAGTTGGCGTGAGGCGTAGGCTATGACCCTGTCACGTTGCATCAACACACATCCAAGACCCTGAATGGATGCGTCACAATAGACCACAAAATCGTCTGTGCCCTCTGGCAATGAAAGGATAGGTGCACTACAAAGTCTATCCTTTAAGTGCTGAAATGCTGATTCCTGTGCAATACCCCAATGATAGATAACGCCCTTCTGAGTTAGTGAGGTGAAGGGTTGTGCAATCTTGGAGAAGTCTTTGATGAACCTTCTGTAATAGCCCGCCAAACCCAAGAATTGGCGGATTTCTGTTGGTGTACGGGGTGCAGGCCAGTTCTTGATCGAGTCTACCTTAGATGGATCAACATGAATCCCATCCTTGTTTACCACGTGGCCTAGAAAGTGGACTTCACAAAGCCAGAAGTCGCATTTTGAAAACTTGGCGTACAACTGTTCTGCTCGAAGTAGTTCTAAAATGAGTCATAAATGCTGCTCGTGTTCCTCCTAACTCTTAGAATAGATCAGGATGTCATCGATAAAGACAATAACAAATTTGTCTAGGTAGGGCTTGCATACTCTGTTCATAAAATCCATGAAGACTGCAGGCGCGTTTGTCAGCCCAAAAGGCATGACCAAAAACTCGTAGTGTCCATAACGAGTTCTAAAGGCTGTTTTGGAGACGTCCTCTTCTCGGACTCTCAGCTGGTGATATCCCGATCTCAAGTCAATCTTTGAATAGAAGCTTGACCCTTGCAGCTGGTCGAATAGGTCATCAATACGTGGAAGAGGATAGCAATTCTTCACAGTCACATTGTTTAGTTCTCGATAGTCGATACACATCCTGAAGGTACCGTCTTTCTTCTTCACGAATAGCACTGGAGCTCCCCATGGCGAAGAGCTAGGACGAATAAAACCCTTATTCAAAAGTTCTTGTAGTTGCGTGGACAGTTCTTCCAATTCTGATGGAGCTAGGCGATAAGGTGCACGAGCTATAGGTGCTACTCCAGGAGCTAGCTCGATTTGAAACTCGACTTGTCTATGAGGTGGAAGGCCAGGTAATTCCTCAGGGAATACCTCAGGATAGTCACGTACGATCGGAAAATCTTCTATCTTCTTCTCTTTCTTCGAGGTATCCTTAACGAGAGCCAAAATAGCAGTGTGGCCCTTTCGTAAACACTTCTGGGCCTTAAGGAAGGAGATGATGCTCACAACAGCACCACTCTTGTCGCCACGAATCATAAGAGGTTCATCACCTGAACGAGGAATACGGACAATCTTTTCGTTGCAAAGAATCTCTGCTTGGTGTTGGGATAACCAGTCCATCCCAATGACAACGTCGAAGCTACCCAATACGATAGGAAGGAGGTTGATAGAGAAAGTGTGACCAGCAAGAACAAGATTACAACCCTTGACTATATGTGTAACCTCTAAACTTTTACCATTAGCTAACTCTACAGTGTGCTTGGTGTTCAATAGTGTTGGGGTACGCTTAAGCATTTGACTATCTTTTAAGGACACATAGCTAGTATCGGCACCCGAATCAAATAAAACTGTAACGTAAAAGTCGTCGAGAAGGAACTTACCCATCACAACATTAGGATCATTCCTCGCTTCACCTTGGCCAATAACGAATACACGACCCCTTGCACCATTGCTGTTGTTACCCCCGTTGTTTCCATTCCCCTGGTTGTTATTATTGTTGTTGTTGTTCTGGTTCCGGTTCAGTTGGGGACAATCTCTCTTGAAATGACCTTCAGCTCCACACTGAAAGCACCCTTTGTTGTTACCTTGCTACTGTTGCTGCTGGCGTTGATTTTGTGGGGCTTGTTGTCGCTGACGATTCTGGTTTGCGGGGTATAAACTTCTGCAATCCTTTGCGGCATGACCTGGCTTGTTGCACCGATGACAGTTACTCCTAGTGCATGGCCCGTTGTGGTGTAGGTTGCAGCGATTGCATTTGGGGTGACTCCCCTTGTACCCACCTTGACTTTGGTTACCAGTTGATTGCTGACTAGGGCTCTTGTAGTTGTCAGTCCTTCTCTGCTGAGAATGTGACTGAACATAAGCTGAACCTTTGCTTGTAGCTCCATCCCATTTTCGCTTGTTGTCACTAGGAGCATCTGAAGTAGCTGTATCACTAATACGCTTTGGTAACCTGTTCTGCTCCACCGCCTGATCCGTGAGATGATGAGCCAACTTGATGATCTGTTGAATGGTGCCTAGATTTGCTGAGGTCACGTGACTTTGAATCTCTGGCACTAAACCCTTGAGATATTGTTCAATACGTTTGATGGGAGGGTCTACCATAGTAGGACACAGAGTAGCCAACTCATTCGATCTTTTAGTGTACGCTTCAATTTCTGACCCCGTCATCTTTAAGTTGTAAAACTCTACCTCCAGCTTATGAATGTCATCACGGCTGCAGTATTCTTCTTTGATCAATTCCTTGAAATCGTTCCATGGGGTGGCATTAGCAGTCGCCAACCCCAGCATTTGGACCTGAGCGTTCCACCACGTGAGCGTTATACCCTCAAGAGTACCAGTAGCATATTTCACCCTGCGAGCCTCAGGGCATTCACACATCTTAAAGACTGATTCGAGCTTCTCAAACCAGTGGAGGAGTCCAACGGCCCCTTCAGTGCCACTGAAAGTACTGGGACGACAGTCCATAAAGGTATTGAAAGTACACACAGGAGGCTGAGCGTGTTGACCTGTCGTGTGCGTAAGAGTAAACAAAATTTAGCACAAGTGTTGGTTTACGAGAGTAGGATCTAAAGATCCTAGAGTAAGTTGTGATGGCAGGTTATACCTCCTGCCTGGGCAGCTGCGAGTGCTACAGTAACTTGTTCAGTGATCAAAGCCGCCAATTGGGCTTGAGTTAGGTTAACGCGTCCACTCATGATCTTCACATCAAAGGAAAACGTGAGTGAGAGAGGTTCGCGAAAGTGCGATGACAGAAGAGAGTAAGCACACATGCGTTTTCAATCAATAGTTGTTACGTTTATCTAAGCATACCATGAGAAAAGTTCTATGTAATATAGCAAGTAGGCAATGTAAACATAAATTATATCACCTAGAATGTCGAGTCTTGCACGTGGAGCGAAGGGTCGTTGTGGATCGTTGAGCACTGTTCAGGTTATAGTCTGGTTTTAACAAAACTTTTTCCCCTTATTAAAACCAAGTTAACTATAACCAATGGCTCTGATACCAATCTGTCACACCCCCAAAATCCACACGCGGAGTATCACCGCTTGGAGGCGTGACTGACCAGGATCAAGCCACCAATCATATTGAACAACAAATTAAAGTAATCAAAAGTTCAACCACATAATATAACATATCGATCACAGTACGATTTAACATATTACAACGTGTACTGTTGTGAAACAAACAAGTCGTGCCAACAAACAATCTAAACAATTAACGCGCAATTAATGCGAAGATGGAAATCTTGGAAACTCGAGTTGTCACATTCGCCTTCATGTCGCTTTCGAGTTCCCAAGTGAACTCTGCGCCTCGTTTGCCTACCCATCGGACTTTCACAATAGGAATGCGCGAGAGTCTGGACTGCTTGGTTTGGCGATCCATGATTTCGACAGGCTTCTCCATGAAGTGCAGTGTTTCGTTTACTTGATGGTCATTGAGGGGTACAATTAAATCATGCTCAGCCAGGCACTTTCAGAGGTTTGACACATGGAAAGTTGGGTGGAAGTTACTAAGTTCCTCCGGTAGTTCGAGTCTGTAGGCGACTTTTCCGATCCTTTCCAGAATCTTAAAAGGTCCAACATATCAGGCGCTAGTTTCCCTTTCTTGATGAATCTGACCACACCCTTCCAAGGTGATACCTTTAGGAGTACGTAGTCACCAACGTCAAATTCAAGGGGCTTGCGTCATCAATCGGTGTAACTTTTCTGTCGACTTCGAGCTTTCAACAAGTTGTCTTGAATTTGGAGGACTTTGTCGGTCGTTTCTTGCAATAGCTCAGGACCGGTTAAATGCGAGTGACCGATCTCGTGCCACACAATAGGCGATCGACATCTTCTTCCGTATAAAGCCTCGAATAGTGCCATTTGAATGCTGGAATGATAACTGTTATTGTACGAGAACTTGACTAACGGCAGATATGCATCCCAATTACCACCGAAATCTATGACACACGAACAGAGCATGTCTTCAAGAGTACGAATCGTTCTTTCAGTCGGTCCATCGGTTTGAGGGTGGAAAGCGGTACTTGGATTAAGCGATGTATCGAGAGCCGTTTGAAACATTTCCCATAGTCGCGAGGTAAACCGAGCATCACGGTCAGAGATGACGTCGTGAGGCGTCCCATGTCGACAAATGATCTCGCTGGTGTAGATTCGGGCTAATCGTTCTACCTTGTAGTCTTCCTGTATTGGCAAAAAGTGAGCATATTTGGTTAAATGGTCAACAATATCCCAAATGCTGTCGTGCCCTATTGACGTGTGCGGAAGCTTTGTTATGAAGTCCATAGCTATAATCTCCCACTTCCATATAGGGATTGGAGGTTGTTCGAGTAAGCCAGAGGGTCTTTGGTGTTCAGCCTTGACTTTAGCACAAGTCAGGCACTTTCCAACGTAGAGAGCAATATCCCTTTTCATGCCCGGCCACCAGTACTTGTAGCGAAGGTCCTGGTACATTTTGTCGGCACCGAGATGAATTGAATATCGGGACTTGTGGGCTTCGTCCATCAAAATCTTTCGCAAATCGGTCCGTTTAGGGATCCAAATTCGGTCCAGATAGTGGAATATCCCATTTGGCTTATTCATAAGTTGAGCTCCATCGTGATAGATTCATTCCTTCTTCAGAGTGCGTTCATTAAAACAGGCATGCTGAGCTTCGCGGATGAGGGTTTCGAGGTCGTATTGGGCTTGAACATCACGAATGCTGAGCAGATAGCTCCGTCTGCTGAGTGCGTCGGCAACGACATTTGCTTTGCCTGGGTGGTAACAAATCTCACAGTCATAATCATTGAGAAGTTCTACCCATCGGCGTTGACGCATATTAAGTTCTTTCTGATCAAAGATGTGTTATAGGCTCCTATGATCGGTGAAGATCGTACACTTTGTACCATACAGGTAGTATCGCCAAATCTTTAACGCAAAAACAACTGTGCCTAGCTCGAGGTCATGGGTTGTATAGTTCTTTTCGTGGATTTTGAACTGACGAGATGCCTAAGCTATAACCTTGTCTCGTTGCATAAGGACACAACCAAGACCAAGGTTGGAAGCATCATAATAGACAATGAAGTCGTCGTTTCCATCGGGCAATGTGAGAACAGGAGCATTGCAGAGCATGTGCTTGAGAGTTTGGAAAGCAGACTCTTGTTCGGTTCCCCAAACAAAAGGCTTGTCTTTATGCGTGAGAGCGGTAAGCGGCACAGCGATCTTTGAGAATCCTTCAATAAATCATCGATAATAGCCCACTAGTCCGAGAAAAGAACGGACTTCAGACGGGTTCTTAGGTGTAATCCAACTCTTAATGGCTTCAATCTTCACGGGATCGACATGAATTCCTTGACTATTTACGATGTGACCCAGAAACTGAACCTCTTCCAGCCAAAATTCACACTTGGAGAACTTGGCATAGAGTCGATTCCCCTAGAGTAGCTCGAGAACCAAAACGTAGATGTTGCGCGTGTTTGGCTTTCGACTTGGAATAGATCAAGACATCGTCGATGAACACGATGACGAAATGGTCCATATATGGTTTACACACGCGATTCATCAGATCTATAAAAACCGCGGGCACGTTAGTTAAACCAAAAGGCATAACAACGAATTCGTAGTGGCCGTATCAAATGCGAAACGCGTTTTGGTTATATCCTCCTCTTGAATGCGTAGTTGGTAGTAGCCTGAGCGTAGATCGATCTTTGAGAAACACGTAGCACCTTGCACCTGATCAAACAAATCGTCAATGCGAGGCAGGGGATAGCGGTTCTTGATAGTTAACTTATTAAATTCCCGATAATCGATGCACATCCGGAACGACCCATCCTTCTTTTTGATCAAAAGGACTGGCGCGCCCCAAGGAGAGGTGCTCGGGCGAATGAAACCTTTCTCAAGTAATTCCTGGAGTTGGTTCGAGAGTTCACGCATTTCGGACGGTGCGAGTCGGTAAGGAGCTTTGGCAATAGGGTTGGCTCCAGGAATGAGGTCGATACGAAAGTCGATATCACGACTTGGCGGTAATCCTGGAAGATCGTCAGGGAACACATTAGGAAATTCGCGAACCACAGGAACGTCTTTCACTTCTGTCTTTCCTTTATTTTCCTTCTCCGCTACTACAATGTTAGCCAAGAAAGCTCTGTATTCCGTGCGGAGATACTTGCTAGCTTGGGCACATGACATGAGCTTGAGACCTTTCGAAGCAGTTTCGCCATAAACACACAACAAATCACCATTCGCGAGCGAGAATCGAATCATCTTATCAAAACACACAACTTCAGCATGGTTTTTGCGAAGAAAGTCCATGCCTACTATGACGTCAAAACTTCCGAGTTGCATCGGGATAAGGTCGATTGGGAAGATGTGATTGTTGAGCTCAAGAGTACAATCACGAAGAACAGAATTAACGTCGACAGTTCTTCCGGTAGCGACTTCAACATCGAATGTCGAGGGGAGATAGGAGCGTTTACGACTAAGGAGTTTCTCAAATTCGAACGACACAAAGCAATTATCGGCTCCAGTATCAAACAAACACGAAGCATAAATACTATTCACAAGGAACGTACCATTGACCACGTTGTTGTCAGCCTGGGCTTGGCGCACGTTGATGTTGATAGTTCTGGCGCGTGTGGCTTGTTGCTGCTGATGATGTTGCTGCTGCTACTGGGGCTCTTGTTTCACCACCCAGTTCGGGCACATGTTCGCAAAGTGGTTGGGATCACCACATGCGAAGCAGACTCGGGCGTTGATCGCGGGTGCCTGGGCCGCTTGTTGGCCTTGCGGGGCTGGGAGTAGAGCTTGATGAGCAGTGGCTTGAGCTGGGGCTTGATGGGGACCAGTACGGCAGTTAGCAGTGAAGTGGCCGTACAGGTTGCAGTGAGCGCAGAAACGATAGGCGATACCCACCGGGTGATGATAAGAACATGTTGGGCAAGCCGGGTGGGGGCCTGTGTATGCACGCTTTGCGGGCGGTGCATAATTAACTGGTGCTAGATGGTGATGGGACTGCTGCTGAGCCAGTACGGCTTGGAGTGGAGCAGAAGTAGTAGTGACATCACAGTTCTTGTTGCTGGAGCTGCTGTTTTTGTTCTTCTTCTTACGGCGTGAGGACTTTGACGGTTGAGCGGTGGCGGTTTCGGCGGTAGGTGCGGCGGTGACTTGGTGCAGGCTCTTTGAAGCTTTATCCCAAAAACCAGATTTTACCTGCTTGTCGTTGATTTCGGCGGCAAGCAAGTAAGTTTCTTCGATCGTTGCTGTCTTTGCGGCATGCACAAAATCCACAACACAGTCGGGTAGAGCTCGGATGTACTTCTTGATTACCATGTCAGGCGTCTTCACTTGATCATGGCAGATGATACTGAGCTGCTTGAAGCAAGCAGTCAGGGCAGCGTTGTCACCTTCTTTCTGCTTAATATTCCAGAACTCGTCCTCCAGCTTTTGGCGTTCATGGGGAGGACATAACTCATCCATCATGATGGCCTTGAACTCTTCCCATGTCAGCTCGTAAGCTGCGTCATTCCCGCGTTTGTTTCTCTCGGCCGTCCACCAGTCTAATGCGCGGGACTGGAAGACGCCGGTAGCGTTTAGAGTGCGGAGATTTTCTGGACATCCATTCTGGCGCATAGTGGCTTCGATGGAATCGAACCATTAAAACATAGCCGTCTGGCCATCTTCTCCAGTGAATTCCTTCGGACCGCAAGCCTTGAACTGCTTGAAGCTGAAAGCAGTCTTGGCGGCAACTTTAGGAGCTTCGTTTCTCGATTCCTCAAACGATTTGCTAACATTCTCGTAAATCTCACTCACGATCTGAGGCACAACCTTGGCCACTTGTTTCGCGAGGATGGCAGCAAGGCGTTTGTCCCTCTGTTCTTGGCGAGATAGTCGTGGGTGACGGGATCCTGATGATGGTCCAGTTGACATTGTCTGCAACAGACATCGCCATAGGTCTCAGACACATCATAATCGAACCTCACCTCACACGTCTAATACTTACTAAAGCTCAGGAACACAATGTAACATATATCTCATAAAAATATAGGCACATAATCACAGATTCACATAAACACAGAACCACATAAGCATGTAAGGCACAGAATCACAGAAGCACATAAGCACGTAGGACACATCACCTGGAAACATACAGGCGGGTAACTTGTCTAGATGCGCACAGAGGCGGTCAGAATACAGAAACCTATCATTCAAATTTCGTGAGTGTTTGAATATAGCGATCGCGAGTACCTTGTCGAGTAGTATAGTATAAGCGTATCATAGCATAAGGTCGTCCACAATTTAGCGATTTGTCAGCGTTTTGAGATAGAAATGCAGTGCGAGTCGTGCGTGTCGATCGAAGTGAAGGCAAAAATCGAACAAGTCTCCAAAATTAAACACATAAACAAAGAAACACACATATAAACACATAAAATCAATGAATCATCAGAGTCAGCAGTTGCGGGCTCAGAATCGAAACACGTAAAAATCGAGAAATAGATCGTCTGCGGCTATTAGACATTGACTATCGAAAGTGGTTTAACTATTCACAAGGACCGTCTGAGCACACATCTGACCTTCGGGACTTGTGCTTTCGCCTCGAATCTGGGCGTATGACACGTATCCTTTCAGTCTCTACGTGGTCTTCAGTCGTTGGAGTCCGTCGAAACTTTGGTGAGAGTTTTGTAAAACAAAATAAAGATCGGAACAAATCGTCAAGGTTAGGGTTTCACCCCTAGCTTAACAACTTTGTTTCTATTTTTGATAAGATAAGAGAGAATTATGCGTCAAAGTATGGATTTCACTCATGATTCGACGCAAATTCCTGTGTTTATAGATGAAAATGTTGGTTGAACAAGCAATTTAATCGAGAGTTTGCGGTTTTCACACCTAATCTCAACTTAATCGCTCATTCATATTTGAAAATTTGAGTGCAGGGATTGTGTAGCGTAGGCGAGAATAACGAGAAATAGCAGTAAGCTCATACATAATCCCTACTGGACATGCACGAGTCGGTCTGTTGGTTCCTAACTATAGACTAGGTCTCTAAGACATCGACTCGGACTAGGTCGAGTCTTGCCTAATTCCCAATAGTTATGGCTCTGATACCAATCTGTCACAACCCAACCGATGGCGGAAACATCGAGGCATAGCACTGAGCGAAACAGATTGTCCAGAAGTTTCTATAACAATTACCATTACCAATTAATTTAAAGTAACATGTCCCATACCATGTCACAAAAGATAATACAATTATTACAGACAAAATCTAGGCAAATAGTACTGTTCCGACAACTCAGATTTCATTTGTACAGACAACTATTTGTTGGCCTCTAAGACCTTATTCTAGCCTCGATTTCCTAGCAGATAAGCATCCTAAGCACATGTCACATACGTTAAAATAAATTCAATACACATAGTGTAAGGGTGAGCATACAAGTTTGATAATAGCATATAGAGTTCGAAAGCGTTACGCATAACCAGCACGTACACAGAGTGAAATGAGGCATGTTAGTTATCGACATGAACCTATCGATACCAATGACTGCGGGTTGACTGCCCAAGGTAGTTCGTAATACATGATCACCACTGTAATCCATGCAAATAATTGTCCGTAACAACCCCCGAATGAACGGGTGCTGAGTCCAAACTATAGTACTATCGTTGCTAAGGCAGGTAGACAGCATTCCATGTGTAAACATAACAAACAAACATTCATTAAGTCACGTATAACATGCGGTAACGGTTAGCGTTTAAAGTATTGCGTAGTGTGTTCGATGTGATTTTGTATATGTAACGTATGTAACACCCAAAAGTGTGTAAAGCAAAAAGGGATCGAGTATACTCACAGCGATGATGGATTGAAGGGAGCGCGTAGAGCGAGGTTAGCCTAAACAGTTAACGATAGCATAAAAGATAAGCGACGCGTAAAACGAGAAAAGTCACCAAGTGCAGAATGGTGATCCGGTCGGATGGTGATCCCGCCGGTCGGTCATTCGTGCGGATGTTGACCTGTTCGGATGGTTATCCGTTCGGACGGTCATCCGGCCGGATGACTGTTTGGCTGGATTGTTTCTTCCTGTGGGAAGGATGTGTTTGTGTATGATGGCTTGACTTTTGAAGTTTTCGTTGTAGCATTTTGAAAACATTGAAGTATCTCTACCTTTCAGGTCGGTCGGTCGGACGGTCGTTCAATCGGACGGCGACCCGTTCGGTTGGGCACTTCAGTAAGAACAAGTTCACAGCAGGGTGTCAGTCGATCGGACGGTCGTTCGGTCGGGTGGCATCCCTTGTGCATTGAACATGTTGAAAATTGTTTAAGTGTTGAAGCTTTGAATCATCACATATTCAGATGGCCGGTCGACCAGGTGGTGACTCGATCGGACTGCAATCCGTTAAGTGTTCCAAAACTCTTGAAGCTTGATTTGAAAACCAAAGTGGGGCCATGGTGTAAGCCGTACGGGTGGTCGATCGGTCGGTCGGGTGACTGTCCGTTCGGACAGCAGTCCGTTCGGACGGTCATCCGTCCTGGTTAACCTGTTTGTCTTACACTTGGTTGTTTTGATAGTTTGTCGTTTTATCAAGATATTTTGATAACATGTTCAGCAACAGAAACCTCGTCAATACTTTAGGCTCCTGATCGGACAGGAATCACCCAAACCCGATCAGTGGACGGTTCGAGACGATGTTCCACGTTTAACCCGGAATCGATAATCTCGTGGATAGAATACGGATATTGAATCAACACAACTACATTAAAGAGTAGTAAGCCGGTACAAGTTCCGATTCTATCGGTTTTGAGTGCATTGAGTGTAAAAGAGTTGAAAGAAAAGTTGGAAAACCATCTTTCAATCCTTTTTCTTGTGAATATGTTTAGATCTATGAAAGATCTTTGTTTGTTTATGTGGAAATCGGTTAGATCTAAGTTGTTCTTGGTGGATTGAGGCCAAAACATGAAGTTCTTTAAGAACGCATGATGATGTCATCCTAGAACATCTTAAATCTTGATGATTTCACGGTTAAAAGTTAAGATTCAAAAGATAGAAAGGTGTAGAAGTGCGTGTAGATTAAGGAAGTACAAGATTTAGGACGAGATCTTACCGGAATCGCGAGAAATCTGAAGAAAAGTGAGGAAAACGAGCTGGTCGGACGTCACTTGCCAAAAGTAGAAAGAATGAAAGTGACAAGGGGTATTTATAGGATGCCCAAAGTGGAAAGGGTTGGTCGGTCAGATGGCAACTCGTCCGGGTTGCAGCCCGGCCGAGTGGTTCCTCGGTCGGATGGCACCTCGCTCGGGTGGCAGTCTGGCCGGGTGGCTGTTCGGTCGGCTGGCACCTGGCTCGAGTGCTTGGCGCGATGATTTTTGAGGTTTTGATTGCGATTGAGTTCAATTGCGTTTGAGTTTCGATTGCGATTCGATTGATTACCACACATAACATAATTTAAACATGCACAAGTAACACATAAGGCACACACACACATATACAATAACCAAAATGTGTAATTCGAGTTGCGATTGCGATAGCGATAAAGCGATTAAACATACGATAAATAGCGATTACCATGCGATTATTAATAGATACTCCACATAATACAGCTAAAGCAAAAATAAAATAGACTAATTACAAGTCAAAGAAGTCAAAACAGGAATTGAGCAAGGAGAGACAGATCGCAATTAGCAATCTTCCTTTGACTTCAATCTTGACTTTGACTTTGACTTCAGAAACACGGGGTGTTACAACAGTGCAGGATAATGCCCAGATCGTTGCGAAGTGTTACAATGCTTTGCTGAAAGTGTGTGAATTGCGATAGAAAGTGTAACTGTTCGAGAGCAGTGAATGTGATGTCCTATGAGATCTGGTTATCCGTCTATTTATAGTTACAAATAGAAAACTAAATTTCCTAAAATAGGGGATGCCATGGAATATTCCCATATTAACGTTGAAGACCAAATATTGCGGCTTCAACGTCCATCTTCTAACAATCTGGACCGAGTCTTCAGGGGAAAAAGTCTTCATGAACATTATGGACTTGTACTCGTAACCTGCAATCAATCCGTTAGTAATCATCAGGATACAGCATCAGGATGTTACCAATATCCTTATCCAGCATCCTGGTTGTGAACATCTATTATATAGTCAATATATAATTCAAGATACTATCCAGGATATGGGCTCAGAATTTCACCCATAACAATAATTGTTAACCAAAACTCTTTTTAACGACGACGAAATATAGTTAAACAATAACTTGTCAAGATGCTAGATTATGAAACAAAAGACAAAGAATATTCAATACAAACAACTTGTCTAATTGAGGACGATCAAAATTCAACAAGAAACTAATTTAGCTAGCCCAATTAAACACTTCAATATGTTTTTGATCTCCTCAATGACTTTACTTGGGATGCATCGCCTGTTGTTGAATATTTTTTCGTTTCTCATCTTCTACTAGCAATAAAGTTGATACGCTTATCGCTTGAAACAACTTTAGGGTCAAGATGCCAGATTTTGATTCAAAAAACAGAAAATATTCAATACAAACAACATATCTAATTGGGGACGATCAAAGTTCAACAAGAAACTACTCCAGCTAGCCCAATTCAAGCCATGTGAATTCAGTCTGTTTTTTTACCTCCTCGATGACTTTTATTTTGGATGCATTGCCTATTGTTGAATATTTTTCCTTTCTCATCTTCTAAGGAACAATAAAGTTGATACGCTTAGCGCTTGAAACAACTTTCTCATTGGTTTGGGTAGATTCACAAAATCAAGGGGTTGTAGAATTCCAAAAATCGAGTCTCTTCTAGATGTTGGAATATTACGCCATAAGTTGGCTAGAAAGTCCATTTTTCCTACAAAGTGTACAAAGTCATAAAACACCACAATTTGAACCATAAAACACACTCAAAACTCACAAATATCAAAGTAAATATTAGTAAAACGTCCTACTTGTGGGTTTTGTGTTGTGTTTTGAATGATAAGGCTTTGATTATCGAATGACTAACATTAGTATGTTTTATGTTGATTATCATGTTGTGTTTTATATTCATAGTTCTATGATTGTGTTTGAAGTTTCTATGGACTGTTAGGGTTTGGATATCGTGTTTTAGTGATCTTCGTTATGTTATTTGTGGGTTTTGAGTGTGTTTTATGCCTGAAATTGTGGTGTTTTATAACTTTGTACACTTTGTAGGAAAATGGACTTTGTAGCCGAACCCTACCCTCCAATACTGTTCCAAATCCCTTTTGCAAACTTGCAGGTAAAAAAAATATTGTCTCTAACTCCTCGCAACATACACGTCAACGAACCAATGCCTAGGCCCCTTCTAGCCAACACATCTTTAGTTGGTACTTTGTTTAAAACCACTCTTGGTAAGATCCAATTCACACATCTAGGCTAAGTGTATTTGGAAGTTTATTAATCAAACCTTTTAGAATAGTTGTATTCAGATGGCTAAGCAGCTTCTTTTGTTAGTAAAAGTTAATTTTCTATAACATAAACAAGGGTTATTGGATTTTAATAATTCTAATATCACCTGTTGGCTGAAAATAATCCCAACTTTAAAAATGCTCTCCAACGATCCCAACTTATTAGAATTTGGCCCCTATCAATCCTTTTCTAACTGTAGTGCACTTGAATCTGTTAAGAAGGCTGCAGGTGCACTTGAATCTATTGATGAGATCAAATTCTTATATGTTAGAAAAGGATCGATTGGGGCCAAATTCTTACAAGTTGAGATCGTTAGAGAGAATTTTTAAAGTTGAGATTATTATCGGCCAACATGTGAAACTTATGATTATTAAAATCCAATAACCCTATAAACAAGTGGTCATTTGTAATATTGCATTTTAAAAAATACAAACACATTTTCACTATATACTTTTTAACTAAACAAAATAAGGGGAGGCGGGCAACTATAAGGGTACAAGTACAAGAGCATAATCAAAATAACAAAGGTTTTAGCCCCAACTATAAGGGGAGGCGGGCAACTTGGACTTTTTAAGCGGGTACCTTATACCCGCTCAATTTACGCTTACGTCAGTCTGGTGGTGATGCCTGACGGGTAGGGGCTGGGTCTTGGGTTTGCCGATTGAATTTTAATGATTTTCAAAATTATCTGACCGTTTAATGGTCATATTTGTTTTAAATAGTTATTATTTTTGAAACTTGTATAATACCTATAAATACATACACAAATGACACCAAATTTAGAAAGAAAAACGTAAGCACTAAAAGTTGAGGAACGGTTCACCGAAGAACACTAGTTCTGCGTTAAACGGTTTAACATGTGGATCCGTTAAAACCGAGTTGTGATTGTGAACGTGTAATGTAAATATAAACGATTAAGATCTTTATTATTAATTAAACATCAACCAGACAGAGTTTCGATGTGTTTACAATGCTTTCTAATATCTCTCCTCAAAGAC
This sequence comes from Helianthus tuberosus, assembly GCA_030545235.1. Classification (NCBI taxonomy): domain Eukaryota; kingdom Viridiplantae; phylum Streptophyta; class Magnoliopsida; order Asterales; family Asteraceae; genus Helianthus; species Helianthus tuberosus. The sequence goes on along the minus strand of CM060427.1, from coordinate 65,734,274 downwards.
AATCTTGGAAGATTATGAGAGTTAATACATGCGTAGGACTAGCTTGGTATTTATGGGATTTGAAATATGAGCGAAGGTCCACCGTAAACGCATGACAATTACATCAGTAGGAGTCTTGCATGGACTTGTACGAAGTTGTCATGCGGATCAAGTAGCTCATCTTCATGTATGTATTGTTGACTTTGTACCATGCAATCACATGTATTCTATTGTTGTTGTTTGTGTGGTTGGTAGTTTGTGATGCATGCACTTCATGAATTCCTATTATCACAACATTATGATGTTGTGATGACCTCATAATCCTAAAGACCTACACACACCTAAGCGAAGCCTCTGTCCAAAACCCGCATCACAGACTCAAGACTATACACTTTATGTGTATATGAGATTTTTAGGCTATGGACAAAAACTGTACTAACAGTCTCCCCCTTGGACTTAGCTAGAAATCTGTGTTTTAAGTCTTGATCTGTCTTGGATAACATCTTCAAGTGAAACCACAGTCTCCCCCTTGAATGATGCTCTAAATCTCTATTAGATTTGACTTCGATGCTCAATCATACGTATCTACACATAAACAGTTTCTCAGCAGTCTCGTTGGTCCATCACACATTCAGCAACATCGTGATCGTGAAAAAGAAAACAACGTTTTGTTTAAAGATGATTTTTCCAACAAGCCCAAATACCATGAAGGTATATTCAGACAAATGTTTCGTAGGCTGAAACGTCTAATTTTTAAAATTTTATCCGACATAGAACAAAATACGAGTAGTTTTAAGAGGGCTTGGACAGGAGGATGAAAAAAGTGTTACCGCTATACAAAAAATGCACATCCGCCATGGTTTCAAGAGGGCTTGTGAAAGTGTTTCGCTATCTGAGCAATCCGAAGGAAAAAAAAGTTCAAGAAGTCACAAGAGGTGGCAAGAAATGATGTGGAGCGGTCATTTGGTGTACTAAAGGGCAAATGAGGTATACATAATCAATCATTGAGGGCTATAACCATAGATAAAAATAGGAGCGTTGTCTATGTGTGCATGATATTGCACAACATGATCTTGAAGGACGATGGACATGCAATGTCACCAGTTCACATAAGAGATCCCCTGGTTCAACCAATATTTGACGAAAACATCCTTGTGGAGCTGCATGATGAATATATACGTTTCTGGCTCTAGTATGCTCTTGTGGAATACATTGCATCTCTAGATCTACCCTACCTTGAGGAGTCGAACTCGGGATAGTCTATTATGTTTTTTTTCAAATTTGTTTAGTATTTGTATTTTATGGTGTATCACATTTATATTTTTAATTAGGTAACTTTTATTTAATTTAGTGTTTTATATATTTTACCTTAAAATGATATATTTATATTTCTAATAAAAACAAAAAAGGAAGAGGGTAGTTTAGGGCAAGTGGGGCCATCAAATTGGGTATTGTAGGGTAATAGATGGACTAAGTGACGTGACGAGTAACAATTGGAGGATGTTAGGTTAGGAAGGACAATTCCTCCCTAAGGCTGGTGGGTGTGGAATGATGCCCCGTACCACATAAACTCAATAATTCCCCCAACACCGTTGCACCGACGCCATTGGGGGCGCAATTGGTGGCTTCGCCAGCCTAGTAACAGACATTATAGGGGAGAAGAAAGAGGGACCTACTCATATTATATCGTTGGATAGCGGTAACAAATAAAAAATAACAAATTTTAAATTTTAAAACTTATATATATTTCCTTTTACAATTTTTTACCACACAACTACAAAATCTCCTCTTAACTCATAATCTTCACATCTCAACTCCAATGTTATTTTCATTCACCATCTTCACAAACAACAACATAAACGCTTTTGATCTGAACAACCCATTTTTTCGCAAACCGTCAACCGATCAACCAAGACAACCCATGGCATGTTAATCAAAACACGAATGAGCTCGAGTATCGATCGTTCATAACGGAGAATTCCCTGCGATTCTGATAAACCTCTCAAATGCCACAAACCCTGCATCTGTCACAAGTGGCACCTGATTTCCTCTTCTGTTCCACACAATAACCACAATCGTTGCAACCCATACCTGAAACCCAACCAACTACATCCAAAGTAACCCGTATACACCATAGAATGAAACCGGACATAAAACATGCTCCAAAGACATTCGAGGGGTGGACAAATGCCGAAGAATTGGATTTGTCACGAGCGTGGGTCAATGTATTAGAAGATCCAATTATCAGTAGTATATTATATGTTTTGTGTAATCAATTTGTTTTTTTAAATATAAAATGAATTTTCACGACTAAAATTATCATTTTGTAATAAAGGTATAAAATTGTATCCCATACAAATTTACTTTCTTTTATAAATAGGTGCCAACCAAGAGGAAGTGGTGTTTTAGAGACGTATATGTTATAAAATTTTTGCCGCTATGGGCCATGATTAATACCATATTAACGATTGATTTTCTAGAAAATGGATTTAATTGTGAATTAACATAAACAATTTCAACAACATTTTCCACTGACTTACGGACTATCATTAAAGAGCAAGCGGTTTAAATGATGTGGATTTCAAGACATTGGCCCATAAGTTTTTAGATTCTTGGGAGCTACTTCGAAACTCACCAAAGTGGTATCTTGTATCGCTAGTCAACACCAGCCATGCATTTAAACGGTCAAAGACAATGTCTAGCACACTCGAACCAAACTCGTCTCAAGGTGCGACAGATGCTTGTTCCTATTTAAACCTAAACGACGACTGAGATGACTTATATTTTGAAGAGCCGAAAGGCCACCGTTACCTGGTTGAGATAAATGCAAGGTGGCGACGAGATCCCAAGCCGCATCCTTGGCGTGCGTGCGAGTGGGTATAAATTTTAGATATACCCTAACGTGGTCAGTGATTGGGTCGATCATGCCTTCCCCCCAGCGGAGTGTCTTATGTGGAGGGTTAGGATTGTGGCCGGTTGTTGGACTCAACGTTGACGAATGTTGTATCCGGCGTTAAATTGCTGAGATCAAACCCCGTTAGACTCAGGACAACCGTGAACTTCATCAAACCTGCCAAGCTGTGCAGCAAATGATAGATGATCTCCAGTGGTGGGATAGTTTAATAGATGCTTCTAAGGTGAGGGAGTCCCGCCTTCTTGCGGAGAAGCAAAAAGTTGAGGAGGATCTGAGAAGGGTAACCTCAAATCTTGCTGAGGAGCGTGTGATATGGGTCCGGGATTGTCAAGAGAATGACAGGTTGATATCCCACGCGTTGAATACTTAGAGGGAGTTGGAGAGAAAAGCTGTGATGGAGGTGAAAAAGGTTCGTACCCTATCCTCCCATATTGCAAGGTTACGTATTGAACATGAGTTTGTATCACAGGTGTAGGAACGCCATGCTGCTTTGATGGCGGAGATGGAGCATACTCAGGCGAAGTTTGATCAGGCCACCCAGAAGTGTGATGAGTTGGTTACTTAGCGGTCTCGTTTGCAGCGAGACTTGGATGATGAGAAGTCTCACCGTGCTGAGAGTGAAAATGCTATGAACCAAGCATTGGCTGAAGCGAGTGAGCTGGCAACTCATCTTGGGGTGCTGAAAGGAGAGAAAACTTGGTGGTCTTCTCATGGCATAGTATCCTGCTTTGAGTTCCTTAAGCAGTCACCGCACTTTAGTGGCTTGTTGGATGATATGGCGACCGCAACGTGTGAAACTGGGAGGCACGATGGCATGCATGCCGCGTACCAGGACTAGGATCGCCCTGATTTGATAACCGAAGAATTCCGGGCCACGACTGGCTCTGCCTCCAACCGTGTGGCGGAAACTTTATCCGCCGTGGCCAATGACCATCTCCCAGAATTTCAACAGGTACAAGAAGCCGCGGGGAATCCAGACCCGGAGTAATATGCCAATTGCTTGACTCTTCCTCTCCACATGTTGACGCCGATTAAAACTTTATCAACACGTGTCGTATTTTGGACAATTATTAATAGTGGTGTATGGAAAGCACTTATTTTTCTTTTTGTTTAATTATATTATGACGTAATCATCTCTACTGTTTTGATAATTTGTCATGATTATTTCTGACTTCTCCCCTAACATGGGGGCGATGTGACCGTCGTTTGTCAATCCAATTTAATTGTTGTCTTCATTATATAAACACGATCGTTAGGAAACCCCTGTTGACCATTGTTTAAATTAATGAAGAACTTTCACCATCACCGTCGTGTAACAGAAGTGTTGGACACCTGTGAGGCCGCCGAGGTCCTACTCGATCTCCACCTGATGCAGGAAAATGCCGACGTTTCTTCCTTCGGCCGATCTTCGATAAGCAAGCCTAGGTCTAATCGTGGTGGATTGTTGCCGGTTATGCCCGAGTTATATCCTCCGGTTCCTAAAGGTCCCCAAGGAAAACGTCGTACGATACAAGAAAAGGCTTCCGGTGATTCCGAAAGTCGTCGTTTTGGTGTTTTTTATGTCCGTCACCAAAGGGGTTTACCTATTGTAACCAGGGCATCATTGGATGAAGATGATGACATGGTACGTTCTGTTACCTTGGAAGATGGCCTGGATGTGTTTCCAGACCATGTTGTCTTGGACACTGGCATCTTTCATACACCTGTGGAGGTAATGAAGATACTGTCAGGTGTCGATTAGCAAATCTTTGATGGAGTTTGCTTGGGGATATTTACAAGTACTTGGTTCATTTTTGTAGACTATGATGAGAGCATCGGAGCTCCATGTTAGTAGATAGTTAATGTACCTATTACCAAGCCACCCATCTATTAGCGCTGTAAAAAAAATTTGTCAGAAACGACATGTTTATCTAAGTCATTTGTTTTGACGTTTTTGTGTTGTATGACTTAATATATTAAGTAAAAGGTATGTTAAGTATTGTGCATGAATGTTTTTATTGAAACTTTAATCGAAGGATTGGAGTTTTATTTCAAATGAGATAGGAACATCTTTACAAAAGTTGATCAAAAGATCGAGATTACAAATGAAATAATGTCCTATTGTAAAACAAGAAAAGGTAAAAATATCTTCTGTCATGCTTGGTGAATATCACATATATCATTTCTTGAGTTGAGCTACGTTCTAGGATTGCGTGATGGGCGTGCCATCTAGGTGCTCCAATGTGTACGCCCTTTTTCCAAGTACTTCCTTGATCATGTAAGGCCCTTCCCAGGTAGGACCCATTTTTTTGGTATTCTCCGTCCTACTGGCCTCATTATGCCTTAGGACATAGTCGCTGACCCAGAAGGTGACAACGGATGCCTTCTTCTTATAGTAGTTAGCCATTGCTTGCATATACCTTGCTTCGCTGATGGCCCATGTTTCGCGCCGTTCTTCCAAGAGGTCAAGATTCTCCCTAAGGCGTTGGTCATTGTCATCTTGTGTTGTCAAGCGTCTTAAGGACGGTAATCCGACCTCCGCTGAGATCATTGCCTCTGTGTCGTATGTTAGGCTAAAGGGTGTCTTTTTGTTGCCTGACTTCGGAGATGTACGATGACCCCATAGAACTGTGGGTAACTCATCCACCTAGCAACCGCTTTCCTTATCAAGGCGCTTCTTGATCCCATCCAACAGACTCCTGTTAGCCCTTTCCACATGTCTGTTGCCTTGGGGTGTGCCACTGAGGTGAAAAATTTTTGTATCTCCAGGTCCTTGCAACATTCCTAAATTGTCTTATCCGCAAACTAGGTCCCATTGTCACTGACCAAGTACATCGGCAGACCGAAACGACATACTATGTGTTCCCAGAGAAACTTCTTCACATTATATGCCCTAATTTTTGCCTGGGGTTTGGCCTCAACCCACTTAGTGAAATAGTCGACCGCGACGATGAGGAATTTAACCTTGCCTGGTGCCGGGGGAAAGGACCCACGATGTTAACGACCCATTTTTGGAAAGGCCATGCCGCCATTACTGGTATCATGTTGTTCTTGGGGCGTAAGGTTTGTGGCGCATAACGTTGGCAGCTCATGCACTTACGTAACTCCTTTACCGCGTCTTCATGCATACCAGGCCAATAGTACCTGGCGTTTGTTATTTTTGCCACCACCGAGCGGGATCCGACGTGAATGCCACAAGTGCCTTCATGTATTTCTTTGATCAAGTATTCTGCCTCCGCTGGAGATGCACACAACGTAGGAGTAGGCCCAAGTATGACTTTCGATACAACGTTCCCCCTGTATTTCATACTGCAGGGCTTTAGCTTTTATCTATCTTGATGCCCCTTTTGAGGCTGTCAGTTCCCTTTTTGTCAGATACTTCATGAGGGGTGTCATCCAACATTCTTCTTCACTACCTGTCGTCGACAATTTTCCTTCCGCTGTTGATGGGGAGTACAGTGTCTTTATTCTTACATCATGCTCCATTTCTGATGATGCAAGCTTGCTGAGTGCGTCAGCGATCTGATTCTTTCCCCGGTGAACATGTGTTAATGTCACATTATTGAATAAGGAAATTAGACTTTTTGCTTTAGCCAAATACTTGGCCATTGTTTCATCATGAGCCTCATAAGTTTCATTGATTTGGTCATTTACCAACAGTGAATCTACATACGCGTCCAACCGGGTAGCTCCCATGGCGCGCCATGCGCAGCCCTGCCAATAGTGCTTCATATTCGGATTCGTTGTTGGAGCATTCTATTTCGAACTTTAGCGTGTACATTAACTTGACTCCTTCCAGGCTTACAAGCATTATACCTGCTCTGGCCCCCTTACTGCTGGAGGAGCCGTCAGTATATAACTTCCAAGTTTCATTAGCAGTGCTCGTTTATGGTTTTTCAGAGTTTATCTCCGGGATCTGTTCTCCATATGAGATTTCGGCTACGAAATCCGCCACCACTTGCCCCTTGATCACTATCCACTTGTAGTATTCAAGGTCTAACGCCCCCAATTCAAATGCCCATTTTGCAAGTCACCCTAAAATTTTCGGTTTGTTCAGGACTTGTTGTAGCGAGTAATTCATCAAAACTTGAACTTTCTGTTCCTGGAAGTATCTCCGAAGTCGTCGAGAGGTGTGTACCAGAGCCAATACCAATTTTTCCAGTGTGTGATACCGGGTTTTTGGGTCCGCTAAGACTCGGCTGACGTAATAGTTCGGCGTTTGTACCCCGCCACATTCTACCATCAAGACGGCGCTGACTGCATGGTGGGCGCCAAGTACATTTTTAATGTCTCGTTTGGTTTTGGAGCTGTTAAGGTTGGTAGATGTTCCAAAAAGCGTTTCATCTCTTGCAACGCCTTCTCCGCCTTCATTGTCCACCGAAAGTTACTTTTATTCAAGCAATCCTTCAATGTCTTTATGAAGGGTAGTGATCGTTCAGCGTGTTTGGCCAAGAACCTGTTGATAGCTACCAACCGACCGTTCAGGGTCTGGGCTTCTTTCAAGGTACTCGATGAAGGCATATTAGTGATGGCCATGACTTTCTCGGGTTTCACCTTGAAACCATCGCGTGTAACGATGAATCCTGGGAACTTGCACTCTTCAACCCCAAAGGAGCACTTCTTTGGGTTCAGCTTGATGTTGTACTCCCTTAGCATTCGGAAAGTCTCTTCAATGTCCTGTAGCATTATTTTTTCTTCCATGCTTTTGATCACAATATCGTCAACATACACTTCTATATTACGCCCGATTTGATTTGCAAATGCCTTATCCATCAGTCTTTGGTAAGTCGCTCTAGCGTTCCTTAATCCTAAAGGCATTTTCGTGTAGCAAAATATGGCGATATCGGTGAAGAAAGCTGTCTTTTCCTCGTCTTCTTTTGCCATCTGAACCTGATGATATCCTTTGTAGGCGTTGAGCACACATTTGAAGTGAAAATGAACAAGGAATCAACCTTAAAGTCAATTTCAAGCAGTGGGTATGCATCCTTAGGGCATGCTTTGTTCAAGTCTTTGTAATCGACATACATTCTCCATGTGTCGTCTGTTTTCTTCACCATGCCCGGGTTAGCTACCTAAGTGTGATAATTCGTCTACCTAAGGATTCCCGCTTCAGTTAGCTTTTGTACCTCCTTTACTATCGCTTATTTCTTGTCTGGAGCCATGCTATGTCTTCATTGAGCTATTTGTTGGATTCCTAGCAAGGTAGATAGCCGGTGTTCTACCCTGTCCCGAGGTATGCCAGTCATGTCGCCATGCTCAAAGGCGAAAACGTCCATATTGTTACGGAGTAGTACTTTGAGGCTTTCTTTTATTTCCGGGGAAAGGCTGTCGCCGATAGTGACCATTTGGTCTGGGTGCTCGGAACTCAGAACCCATCTTTCCGGCCCTACCACACCTGTTGGCCCGTTTCGATATCTCTTCGCTTTCATTACTTCGCCGACGTGATCACGGCGCACTGTTGCCACCCTCCGGGGGTCGGAAATTTCATGAAACCTCATGCTGTTGAAACGATTGCGTCAAGCTTGCCTAACGTGTAGCCTCCAATGATGACATTGTAATGGGACTTGGCCCTAACCACCAAGAAGTGTATAACGAGTGTTCTTTCGCAAGGCGTTCCAAATGTGACCGGGAACGTGATTTGCCCTATCGGGTCAACCTTTTCCCCCGTAAAGCCCCCAATAGGGGCGTGAATAGGTCTGAGGAGCGCCCGATCCTCTCTCTGCATGCGGTTGTAACAATGCTCGTAGATTATGTCTTCCGAGCTTCCTGTGTCTACCAGAATTCTTCTCATATTATAATCTACTACCGCTATAGTGATTATGAGTGGATCCATGCTGATGTTAGTGTCCTGCTGTCGGGGACCAGCGTGGATGTCTACCGTCATCCATGGTTCCAAGATTTTGAACCCCCTCTTCATTCCCCTTGTATTTTCAGCATAAACCATGTTCATCTCGCACTGTTTTTTGCTCGACATTCCACCTTCATCCTTTACTATCATAGGACCCTTCTTGATATCTTTTTGTAGGTGTGCCAACTTTCCTGATTTGACATAATATTCGATTTGTTTCTTTAGTTGATAACAATCGTTAGTATCATGCCCCCGCCCCTTGTGGTATTCGCAATACTTGGAAGGGTCTTGTGACACCTGTGCTTGTAATCATTGTAAACAGTTCAGTTATCAATAAAACAATGTTATTTGATCCCAATATATGTTTGTTTATGTTTGACATTTTTCATGTTTTGATTTTTGTTCAATTTCAAACTCTATATCACTTTTTGGAGAGTTATACGCAAACTGGTGCGTAAACGTAATCAGTTTAATGCGACAAACACTCTAGAACATCAATTTATGCTTAACATACCTTAAATAACCTTTACAAAACTTAGAAATAAGTTTTGAAGGCTTTGGTATGGCAAAATCAAGTTTATTCGCTTACAAAGACTAATTTCGACAAACTGCGAGAGTATGCCGATTCGTACTGTAACGGACAATCCGGAACATGACCATAAGTTAAACATACCTTAAATATGCTTTACATAGCTTAAAAATAGGCTTTGAGGGGTTCGGTGAGCTAAAATAAACTTTTTGGTCATTCAGGGACTAAAAGCGTCAAAAAGTGCACAAGTTTGCATTTTCGCGCATATCTTACGTTCTGAATATATCCGGACATCCAAAAATTTATGTAATCATTAAAATAATTTATTTTAGTGATTGGCATGATAAAATCCTTCTCGTCGCATAATTTGGATCGTTTTTCGCGTCTATTCGTGTTTCGTCGTAATTAACCGAATAACGTGATCGTACGACCAAACAAATCGACATCCGGCATATTTTTGAGCATGTTTCATGTCCACTATGTTTAGTCATCATTGTAGAGCTTTGAAAATGGCTTAACGGTCCTTAAATGCATCAAAAATTGGCTTAAACACTTGAAGGGACTAAAACTGCACTTTTGAAAACTTGCTGCTGAACTGTGCAGCCCAGGCGGGCCGCGTAGGCCTTCCTTGGGTCTTACGCGGGGCGCCTAAAACCATCAGATCTGCAAAAATCATTTTACAGCCTATTCCAGCTGTTTCACACACTTGCAAATGGTTTTTAAGCTTCCTATGGGCTGGTTTTGGGTTCCCATGGTTTCATAAATCAGTGGGTGCAAGTGTAAGGCCAAGATCAAAGCTCGTTTTTCGATGAATGATCCTAACGGCTACCCGAAATCTATAAATACCCAACCCCATTTACCTTCAACCCACACCTTGATCTGATTTTGTTCTCTAAGTTGAATTTATACATTTCATACCTGAGAATTTTCAGATCAAACTTCCATTTCTTGGACCTTTTGTAAGTATTCTTTCGTTCTTTTGCACGTTTAAGCACGAAAGTCAAACTTTGTTTGACTTTCAGCATTGACCAGTTTATGGTCAACACGAAGTTCGTTTGAACTTCATAACTTGAGCGTAATCACGATGGTATTAGTCTCTTGTGAGTATACCTACTGATTACCACGTTATTTAGGCGTAGTGACGAGTCATAGTTTCGGTCAAAATGCGCATTCTTGCGTATTTTGTAACCAAACTATTCTTGGGTATCAAAACCCTTTGTCTTGATATCAAACTTGTTTTCAAACCTCGTTAAACATGTTTTAAAACATGTTTAGCTCGTCACTTTAGGATTAGTGCTTATATAGGGTCGTAAGATAAGCGATCTAAACAATCGCTTAGACTTCCGAACCCGACCCGTTTGGTCAATCATTAGGATTCGACCAAACACATTTTGTGACCATAGTTGCATAAGGAATAACTTTCCGAGGTTATTCTTTTTGGTCACTTAGTCTACTTAGTTGTATGATAGATAATTATATGCCTTAGGAAAAATGACCAAAATGCCCTTTTCACGCATAAATTATATGTAACCTAAATTTTGACAACTAAACTGATTAGGCAACAATATTAGACTTGTTAAGGCATATATTACTTGTCATAGGACTAGTTAGGCGGTCCAAACGCGTTTTACGCGAACGACGCGTTAAGGTAGCATAAGCTACCTAAACGGGTCGTAATGGGTCGTAAGCACTTAGGATAGGTTCCATTTAGAATATATGCTTTATTAAACCATATTACATAAGTTCTTACACTCATTTGGTTTATGAAACCTCGTTTTATCCGATCCTCCGATTTAGGTCCGTTTATTAACATAGTTACCTATATTAGGTGTCGTTTGATTCCGTGATCTTTCTAGCATTGCTTGGTGGTTATCCAAAGACTATTGAGCAATCTCAAGTGAGTACATAGACCCCCTCCCCCTCTTTTACTGTTTTTCAAACGTTTTGGTGTGAAACACATGTGCCTACTTGTTACTTTCGTGTTTTCCATGTTTTCATATCATATGCTTGTTATGTTCATTAGTACACTTATAGTACATGATTTCTTGCTTGTTTTGCTATGTATGTTCACTTAGCATACTAGCACATTGTTTTACATTGCATTTCTGTTGCATATGTTTACTCAGCATATGGACATATTGTTTTACATTTCTATCTTGTATGTTCACTTATCATACTAGGTACATTGTTTTCATAAAACATGCTTACATTTGGTATGATATTTGGTTTGTTTAACGAACTAAAATACATTCATTAACATTAGCTACGCCGCTCGGTAGTAAGTAGTGATACCATAGGACTTGATAACTCCCATTCTTGATATCCTAGGTTTGTTTGGATGTAAGGAATGATTGAATCCGAAAACATTTTTGATAACCTTTACTCTAAGGTTATCCTACAGTCTCAAGGCTTGAATGTATACGTTTAACATTACCACATAAGTGTTTGTATCAGTATAGCATGCATTTTTACAAAACATATCTTTGGTTTAAACTGTGTTTTACATCAATTACATTGTTTTGTACATTCTTCTTATAGGGTTGAGTAAATACTTTTATTCACTATACATTACATTTGTTTACATAATAACATTTTAACATTTGTTTGGACATTACATTATGGTGGTTTGTTTGGGTAAGTGATTTACATAACGAGGCGATGTGTAATATGATAAAAACATGGTGGATACACCGCTGGTACTTCCTATATATAAGTGTTTTTATGGTATTACATATCGTAGCGTTGTTTAAACCATTTCAGTTTAGACATATTACATTTACAACATATTTTCACATAAACATTGTTTTACAATCAACTTACTTTATACAAACTCATTTTTTTTACTTAATTATTTAATTAAACATCTTTCTGTTATATACCATCAAATTTTCTTATCACTTTTATAAGATTTATAAAAGAAAAACATTAAACAAGATTCATGACTAATTTTTATTAAACATTTCTTTAAACTTAAGTCATGAATCCTATTTTAACAAAACCTATGTATCTCATGGGCTTTTTTATGCTGACGTACCTATTTTCACATGTGTTTTTAGGAGCTGTTGCATAGGATGGTCAAGACACACATAGGCGGACCTGTGCCTTAGTAACTTAAAATGAAGCTAGAACTAGTTTAATAATGTTATGAACTCTTGTTTCTTTCGTTTAAAGACAATGTAATCCTATTTGTTAATAAATAAAACATAACTTTAATTGCCATGGTTGTGAAACAATAATTCTGTTACAACACTCCCCGGCGTTTCCGTCGTGGTTTCGGTGTTTTACGCGGTCGGGGTGTGACAGAAGAGTTGGTATCAGAGCCAATGGTTATAGGGAATTAGGTTATTAGTAATGCTTTGACCTAGACTATAACCTTTCTAGGACCCCAACACAACACAAGTTATCTTGTGTTTAGATCTTAAAACATGCACTTCACCTATCCTTAGGTGATTGCCAAAACAAGAACCCAATTTTCCGAAACGATTTTTTGAAAATCAATCTTCTGTTTTTAAATGATTTATTATAAGGTTTTGAACCCTCCAATTTTTCAGAATGATTTTGAAAATTTAATCATCCGTTTTTGAATGATTCTTTTGGCCTTGTGCCTTCCAAGTTTTCAAAATCTCATCAAAGTTTTGGGTTCTAAATAGTGTGAACACGTGCAAACTGGAAGGGTGAATGCCTGTACCCTGAGTCTTCTATCTAAGACAAGAGTGTTCATACAAATCCACATAATCAGACCAGTCACTCTTACCTGGGAACTCTTGGGGTGAGTGTTCACTTATAGGCGAGTATGTCTTCGCAATACATTATTTTTGACCCATTTACTTTGATTTGTCACTGTGTCGTTTGTTTGCTTTGTGATACGGACAAATGACCACCATCTTTGCTTTTGTCAATTTTTGTATCATCTCATTCTTTTCATCTAATCATCTCACTCGTTTCCTCTTTTAGAATGCCTCCTCGACGCGAAAATCCGCTACTTAATGCTGAAATATGTAGGATCGTTTTGCGACCTAATGAGTCGTTCAGAGTCAACACAAAGCTGTTTGAAAGGCGGAAACAGTCAAACAACCTCAAATCAGTGTAAGAAATGTGTAGAAACAGAGTATGATACTTAAAACAAGCTTCTCATTGATATTTGACTTGATTACACGGTGAAAATTGGACAGCACTTCGTTACACTTTCACTAATTTCGTACCAAATGAGAAGCATGACCTGCCTATTTATAGACATCTAATTTCGCATGGAATTACCACTTGTAATTTCATGCGAAATTACACTACGTAATTTCATGCGAAATTACACTACGTAATTTCATGCGAAATAGCATCATGCTATTTCATGCGAAATTACTATAAACAAACACAAACTTTACATATCTGACATATTTAACCCCTATACAAGCTACCGACATGACCTAGACTTTAGACGTAGGCTATAGACATTATGCACCAACAAACTCCCCCTTGGATATTGCCGGAGTCTTCAGTCAGGTCTTCAGCGCTTTCTTCACAACGACTTGAACTTTTCTTCGCTCGGCTTAGGCTTTTTCATCAACAGCTTCCTAAGCTTTTCGTTCTCGTCAACCTTTTTCTTCTCTTCAGTAGCCATTCTTTGTAAAACTGTATGCCTTAGCATGTTGTCTTTATCTTCTCGAGCCTTTCCTTCTCTTTCAGCCTTCAATGCTTCCTCTTTCTCAATCACTCGCCACTTAGATGACCATTTATTGTCAGCATTGATACCTTTTTGAAAGCAGATAGAAACCACTTTCTGAAATTGCATCGCCTGCTCTTTGTCTTCAGCTTTATAACAAATCTTGTTAACGAACAAACATTCAATGTCCTTGGCTGAACAATTAATAATCCATATCGGATCATACAAGTGGATATGTCTAACTTCATTCTCCACCTTGTATGTGATCACAGCTTCTGTTGACAAGTAGCTATACACCCAGCACAAGAAACCTTTGTAAAACTCTTGCTCCATCTTTGGCAAAGGAATATTCTTTATTACTCTTGGCTTCTTGATTTGCAAGATCGTCTCTTCAATACCAGTCACTGGATCAACCCTCTTCACTTTCTTCGGTTGATGTGGCTTCCAGTGTTTGAAGTCTCTGAAAACTTCAAATTTCATCAGACCCCAAATGGGTGCATCATGCTTTCTTACAGGATAATCCAGAGTTCTAACTTTCGACATCCCACCAAGGTAAAGACATAATGTCTTGAATATACGTGAAGTATTGAACACCATACTCTCGACGGATAGCATACGCATTAACTTGTGGCAGAAAGCCCCAACTGATAATATCCCCCAGTGACACATACCTGTCTCTCTTATAAAACTTGAGCGGGCGTTTGAATTTTCTTTCGGTACTCTTTCTAAACCACTTCTTGCGTTCTTCTTGTTGTGTATCTTTAGTTGTACCATCAAAGTTCTTATCTTTCAAACATTCAGCAACTTTCCTTCTCAATTCATCTACATTCTCTTGTCTGAAAAATTCAACAAGAGTTGGAAAATCAGAAGTATCAACATTCTCACTTTCTTCATCGCTGCAATCTTCAACCTCAACTCTATCATAGTTTTCTGCCTCATCAATATACTTGTACTGATAGTCAGGTTGTTGATTCATATAAAACGCATTCAACTCTTCTTCAAAATCAAACTTGAAGTTAGGATCATCAATACGCGTCATCTCGATAATATCAGCCATGGTGTAAGTATGCCTGATTTCTCCTTCCTCAATTTCAGGTTCAAGACGCAATATCAACTTTTCTTTTTTATCAACGTCCTTCCCTCACCTGTAGCATCCTCAGGTTCTTCATTTACATCATCATGAAGATAATCATCGACACTCTCTTCATTAGACGCTTCTGTTACTTTAATTCCTGTACCACCCTGACCGTCGTCATCATTATCATCATCACTGTGACTACTAGCAGAGAATACATCATCTGCATCATCTGTTTTATCTTCATCAACATCCTCTTCTTCATCATCCTCTTCAATATCTTCCTCATCATCAATAACATCATCAATTAATACATCTTCTTCAAATATAGCAGAAACTGCAGAGATAGGACGAGGATTCTGAATAGGTGATTCAGAAATAGTAGATAAAACAATTGCCCTCTCAGAAACACCTTCAACACCTTTACCCTTATTTTTCATATCAGCATCAATCGCAGCTTGACGTCGAGCTCTAACTTCCTCAAGCTGGTTTTCTTCAAACTTTTGCTCAACAGACTTTCCAAGCAAATTTTCTAACACTTTATTCATCATGTACATCTCGTGTTCTTTCATTGCTTTAGCAGCTTCCAATTCTTTGTTCTTTAACTCAAAGTACTTGTTCTGCTCATCTCTATGTGCTTTCTCTTCTTCTAACTCAACAACTTTCACTTTAAGAATATCAGTCTCTGCCTGATCAGCTTCAACTTTCTTTAACAATGAAAAATTTTCAGCTTCCACAGACTTAACACGCTTTTCCAATTTTTTCTCACGATCAACCAACTTATCAGCTAACACTTCTTCAACTTTCTTTTCCAACCTCTTTACTTGTTCCTCATTTACAAACCTGAAATCTCCAATTTCATCAAGTGCAATATTATCATGAACACGTGGAAAACTTTTGAAACCAGAAGATCCAGGAGTTGATTGTACTCTTGGTTGTGACGATGGTGGTGTTTGGAAAATATGTTGTGAAGCAATTTGAATTTGTTGTGGTGGTGATTGTGGTAATTGTTGTGGTGGTGATTAATGTGGTGATTGATGTGGTGGTGAAAATTGTTGTTCAGTTTGTGGTGGATGTGATGGTGGTGGTGGTGGTGGTGTAGGTTGTTTTGGTGATGTAGGAGGTTTTGATTTTGGTGTAGGTTTAGGCAACTTGACAATCAAATTTCTTCTTGCTGTTTTTGGAGAAATCACACGCTTTCTTGCACTAACCTTTTTCTTACCACCAGATGATGGAGATGTCTGAGATTCTATAATAAGCTCAGGAGATGGATTGTACAATTCATCATCCTTATCATCTCTCCTCTTTCTCTTGAGCTGCTTCTCTTTTTCAATCTCAGCTCTAATTCTTTCTGCACGTTCATTTTCATCAATATCTTCATCAGATGAACTTGATGAACTTTTATCTTCGTTATCACCTTCATCACCAGCTGTCTTCTCTGTTTCAGCATTATATTCATTAAGAGATTTTAATAACTTTGCAGATTCAGGAGACAAACGAACATCTCCTTCAACATTAACTTCTGCTTCAGCTGCAGCTTCATCTTCTTTATCAGATTCATCAACAAGCATAGTTTCAACAACCTTCTTTTGATGCTTCTTAGGTTGTGAAGATGAGCCCTCCTCTACTTGAACTTTTGGAGTTATTTTCCTACTTCTTTTCTTTTTCTCTTCTTTCAAGAACCACTCGTTTCTTGATTCTTTGAAGCTTGCAAGTGTTTTCAACTCATTTGCATAACTTGCTTCTTTCATTTCTTTCTCATTTATCCAGTTTTGATGATTGATTGGATCTGGATCTTGATAATTCTTATCTTTGATGAAACCAAAGAATTCAGCTTTCGTTGGCTCTGGATGGTTTGGGTGATATCTGGCCAATTGTTTCAAAGACTCATTATCCATATGGAACAATACCAACAGATCATTGTTTTCATCTTTCTCCAAATCAGGATAAGCGTGATCTAACATCATTTGAACAAATCGTGGATAAACCCAAGTCTTGTTTTTCGAAGTAATATTTTCTACCATGTAATGGAACACAATCTTTGAAAAGTTATACTTTTTGTTTAACACGAGAGCTGTCACCATGTTCATTTGATAGTCCCTCATCACATCGTAACCTCCTTTCCTGTGACTGAGTGCATGCAATACTAAATGAATAACAAACTTGTAAGACTTTGGAAAACACGCTTTCAAGTAGTTGGCCTTGTTTAGTGGACCATTGTAACCCATCCGCAACATGCATCCTTTTACCATCCTCTCTGGGAACTTTGTTGGAGAATTCTCATCATCCGGAAAGTTTATCATCTCACGTACAAGCTGTTCAGTGATGATGATTGGTTTTTCTACACCATTCAGTTCAACAATTGAGTTGATCACTTTACTTTCTTTGTCATACGTTGCATTCTCCCAAAAACGTTCAATGTGCGAACCGAATACAAGATGTTGATTTGTCAAAGCTTTCTGTATCGGTAATCTCTTCATAAACTCCATAATACTTTTGAAATTGGCCATCTTTGGAATTTTCTCATCATAAACACAACAAATGTTGTGCAATGGATCAAACTGCACATTAGATGCCTGAAAAACAACAACATACATTCAAATTAACACTTAGACTAATTTTTAGCAAAACACTACATTCAAACGAAATACCCTCATACGAAATCACATTTCATGCGGAATGACAGTTCAAACGAAATCACATATGACAGTTTGAAGCGAAATCACAATGTGAAACAAAATCACAGTTTGAAACGAAATCAACTGATTTCAAACGAAATCAATCTTCAAACGAAATGCCATGTTGAAACGAAATGACATCTTGAAATGAAATGACATCTTGAAACGAAATTATCTCAAAACTTTTCTGATGATGAAATTAATCATCTGGGTTTGTTCTAAAGTGAATTCCTAGCACAAGGGTATGTTTTATCCTCATTTTTACCCACAACATCAATCTAGATCTAAGTCCGAAGAAACTTGTTCATCGTTGATCATATGGAAACAACAGATCTGGTTCAAATCAAAACCCTAAGACAGATCTACAACCTATTCCGACCACACATATATGATTATCGTTCATTTTATTTAACAATCAAACCCTAGATCTAAGTTTCAAGTTATATTCATCGCCGACCAAACGAAATCAGTTCAGATCTGGGTCAAAACAACAAGTTTTCTCACCTTTCCCATGATTATAGTTGAGTAAGCCAACTAAAATCAGATTACGAGCAACAAATCGGGCAGAGTAGCGACTTAAATCGATGATGATGGAGATTTCGTATGAAATCGCCTTGACAGAACTTTAAAACGAAATAACAGAAATGACTCGTTCAAGCGAAATACCTTCATTATTTATAGACAGAATAATTCTGTGTGAAATATGCATAGGGACATGTTCAAGCGAATTCATGTTTCAAACGGAATCACGTTTTTCAAGCGAAAACACATTTCAAGCGGAATGGCTATTTCGCACGAAATAGTCATTTTGTTTGAAATGTCACTTTTTTAAAATTTTCAAATTTTTAACTTTTTCAAAATTTTTTAACTTTTTGAAATGTTACCGTCACACCCAGTTTACCAAGTCCAAGTTAATGACCTTGGTCAATTGTTTAGCCTGCCAAGTCTAAGTTAATGACCTTGGCTGACCATTTTATGAAGTTTGCTGACTTTTTGAAACAAAATTAAGTTCAAGTTAATGAACTTTTAAACTTTCAAGAAATTACCAACACCTTTTCACATATATCTGCTTATCCAACCCTCATGATCCAGACTTGTTCAGCACTTTGAGACTTTGATTGTCAGATCTCCAACGTCCGTTGTCGAAAATAAGATGAAAAACAAATCTTTTTGGATTTTAAGGAATGCTAAACAAACAGACAATCTTTTTGGATTTTTGATAAGCAACAAATCTGTACACACAATATTTTTGGCGAGTGTGTTAGGGGATCATATCAGCTACCGACAAGACACGAGTATCGTTAAGCTTTGATTACATACTCAGCATTAAACAATTCGCTTTGATTGTTGATATACTGATCCTCTTAAATTCTCACACAAATTTCAATCTGTTCAGGATACGAATTTAGTGTTTTAAAAGCTTAACTTATACGCGTGTCCCACCTCAGAATATATTCCCGTATCCAGATCCCAATATTCAGTCTTACAGGTGAGTATACCTAGATGATATCTGTAAGGGGTTAAATGTGAGGGCCGTGAGAGCTCAGGCTATTGCTTCCGTAAAATCAGAGAGATGACGGCTTCGACTTTTAGGTGTATCCCCTTTGGGGATCTTCTTTTACAACAACACATGATTAGCATTTTTCAATGTTTCATCATTTTTTATGCTGAGGGGAGGCTTATATTTCAAGCAACGTAAAGTATTCTCCGGGGACTAGGCCATTTCTTCCGCAAAATCAGAAGTCCCGGGATAATACCCCAGATATCACTAAGTATAAAGACCTAGTATCTTAGAAAGAGGGACCTTTCAAACAAGATTTAGGGGGTTACCCACATATCCGAGAGATGTTCCCCATGTAAAAGCAAGTTATGATTTTTATGTTTATATCCCAAACAAATCTACTAAATATGTAAAAACCTATCGGCACATCATCAGCGAGACTGCTTAACACATTTTAAACATTACATTTCTTTAGCGTACTGCATCTGTCTAGCTGATGTACTATCATTTCCCCTTTTTACACAAACTCTTTTTCAGTTTTTCAATGTTTTTGGATTTTGACATTTTATCATGTTTTTGGATTTTCTGCAAACTTTCTCCCCCTAAAAACAAAAACATATTTTTGTGTTTTTGGTTTTATCAAAAGCAGAAAATAAACTGTACAAAAACTTGACAACATGACGTGGATCACTTCAGATCGCCATCCACCTCAGCTTCACATTCTATTACCCTCCCAGAAAACAAATTTTTTATCCCGTTTAATTTTAAAAGATAGTTAAATCTTGATATGTCAAACGGTTTGGTGTAAAAATCAGCCCTCTGATCATCGGTGTGAATATGTTCAATGCGAATCAATTTCTTCTCGTGACAATCACGGATGAAATGATGTCGAATTTCAATATGCTTTGTTTTAGAATGGTGAACCGGGTTTTTAGTTATGTTTATCGCTGCCTCATTGTCCACATAAATGGGTGTATCTAAGAACTGCAAACCAAAGTCCCTCATCTGCTGCTGGATCCAGAGGATCTGAGAGCAACAGCTGGAGGCTGAAACGTATTCAGCCTCGCATGTAGAAAGAGCGACTGAGGTTTGTTTCTTACACTGCCAGGTGACGAGTCGAGTTCCAAAGAACTGACAGCCTGCAGTGGTGGACTTTGCATTTTGCTTACAACTACGAAAATCCGAATCAGCATAACCTGTGAGAGAAAAGTCATCAGACTTAGGATACCACAAGCCGGTGCTTGGGTAGCCTTTCAAATACCGTAATATCCTCTTGATGATTGACAGGTGTGACTATCTTGGGCTGGACTGATATCGAGCGCATAAGCAAGTCGGATACATGATGTCCGGGCGGGAAGCAGTCAGATACATCAAGGATCCAATTATCGACCGATAATACGTCTCGTCCACTTTCTCTCCACTCTCATCCGGACAAATCCCTTGATTCTGAGCCAAGGGGGTCGATGTTGGAGTAGATTCAGACATGTTGAACTTTTCTAGAACATTGTTCACGTATTTGTTTTGATGAATGAAGATTCCTTCGAGCATTTGCTCCACCTGTAGCCCTAGGAAGAACTTCATCTCCCCCATTGAACTCATTTCAAACTTTCTTTTCATCACTTTCTCAATTTCTTTACACAAATCATCATTTGTCGATCCAAAGATGATGTCATCAACGTAAATCTGCACGATCAATAGATACCCTGCAACCTCTTTTGTGAACAAAGTGCTATCAACCGTTCCTCTGGTGAACCCGTTGGCCAGCAGATGTTGGGAAAGCGTCTCATACCAGGCTCTCGGGGCCTGGTGTAGTCCGTAAAGCGCTTTATCCAGAAGATAGACTTTGTTTTTGTGTAGTGGATCAGTGAACCCCGGCGGTTGTCCAACATACACTTCTTCTTTGATTTTGCCATAAAGAAATGCAGACTTGACATCTAGTTGGTATACTTTGAATCCTTTCCACGACGCGAATGCCAGGAAGATTCTTATCGCCTCGAGTCTAGCAACAGGCGCATACACTTCGGTAAAATCAATGCCTTCTTGCTGACTGAATCCCTGTACTACCAAACGTGCTTTATTTCTCACGATCACTCCTCTATCATCCCTTTTACATTTAAAGATCCACTTAGTCTTTATCAGCTTCTGATTTTCAGGAAGATCTACCAATCTCTATACTCCCAGCTTCTCAAACTGCTGCAGCTATTCCTTCATAGCGTTAACCCAGCTTTCTTCAGTTAAAGCTTCTTTATATGTTTTTGGTTCAACCTGTGAAATGAAACATTTTAGTGAGAAATCAACTTGTAAAGGAGCGACAGTTGTATAAAAACATGTAAGAGCTCTGTTGATCTGATCCCGTGTTTTTACTCCACTCTGAAGATCACCAACTATTTGCTCTGTAGGATGATAAGACAAAGTTCTTGGCATAACAGTGTCAGGCACGCTCACTTTCGATTGCAAGTTCGTAATATCTTGATCACCGGTGTGATCCTCAGCTTCTGTCGTTGCAACATTTGGTTCCTCATCAAAAGTCGGACCGTCTTCTGATTCTGAGTCGTCAGAATTATCAAACGTTGGAGCTGGTTCCTCTGGGGGTTCGTGTGTCGTTCCACTTGGACCAGCCTCGTGATCGTTTGTACCACTTGTAGGGTCGCTTGTACCCTCGTCGGGCTGAGAAACTACCAACGGTCTTGGCACCTGATCTTGTGACATAGATTGTTGATGTTGGTATAGTAAAACGAGTTCCTCTACACTTGGATCAGTTGGCAGTTGGAAAGACTCCCAGAGTTTATCGTAATCGAACAGAAATCTTTGTCCGGGAAGTTGTGGTGGAGCAGTATGCTTCTGACAATCAACATGCTGAACTTGAATTATCTTCCCAGGCATGGTACGAACACCCACTTGAGCGGACTCGCATAACCTACAAAGAAACCCTCATTACTTTTAGCACCAAACTTACCATCTGGATCAATGAAAGTACAAGGCGATCCAAACGGTTCTAAAAACTTCAAATTTGGTTTATAACGATGAAGAAGTTCAAAACATGTTTTCTTGTATTTCTTCACTGTGAGAACGCGATTCAATGTATAGCATGCTACTGCAACTGCTTCTCTCCAGAAAAATATCGGCAACTTGGAATCGGCGAGCATCGTTCGAG
The DNA here is from genome assembly GCA_030545235.1 of Helianthus tuberosus. Taxonomy (NCBI): domain Eukaryota; kingdom Viridiplantae; phylum Streptophyta; class Magnoliopsida; order Asterales; family Asteraceae; genus Helianthus; species Helianthus tuberosus. The sequence goes on along the minus strand of CM060427.1, from coordinate 65,711,960 downwards.
CTGTTTCAATTAAGGTGAGATTCTTTCGTTCAGCTACACCATTTTGCTGTGGAGTGTATGGTGCACTGAATTCATGAAGAATTCCTTTCTCATTGCAAAACTCGAGCATCCGATTGTTCTTAAACTCCGTTCCATTGTCACTCCAAATTCTTCTGATCGGCACTTTGTACAACGTTTCCATCTTCTTGAATAGAACCATCAACGACTCAAAAGTTTGATCTTTACTTTCCATACACACTACCCATGAAAACCTTGTGAAGTCGTCAGTGACCACAAGACAGTACAAGTCTCCGCTCACACTTTTTACATTGACTGGTCCGAAAAGGTCCTTGTGTAGCCTTTCAAGCGGAACTCTGATTGAATTCAATAGCTTCTGTGGGTGTGTCTTCTTTGTTTGTTTTCCCTTCTTGCACTCTACACAATCATCATTTAAATGAAAGTTTTTCAAATTTACACCTTCTACGAGATTATTGTGCACAAGAAAATTCATTTTTCTAACATGAATGTGGCCCATCTTTCGATGCCACATTCTTGACTCTTTTTCAGTCGCTTTTGATTTTGTCACAAAACATTGTTTCTGATGATCTATTGTTGTTGTGACACTCATATCCAGTACATACAAGTCATTTTCTCGTGGAGCTCGCATCAACACCATGTCCTCAGGAATTTTAAAACCAGGTTTTATGATTAAACATTCATTTTTAGTAAAGTGTACTGTAAACGACTTGTCACAGATCTGTGATATGCTCAACAGATTGTTTTCAAGTTCAACTATGTAGTTCACTTTTTCAAACGACACAACTCCATTTGTTAGAGTTCCTTCACCAAATATCCTGCCACCTTGATTTCCTGCATATCCAACATATCCACCGTTGATAGATTTGACGTCATAGAGCAAAGCCAACATTCCAGTCATATGCCTGGAAGCTCCGCTGTCCATGATCCACTTCGAGATTATTGACCTCGGAAGCCCCTGCATACATCAAAGAAATTCATTCAAACAATGAAGCCCATGATTTCTTTACCTTTGGAACACTACCAAACACAAGATCACATGACACATCAACTTTTGGAATGTTAAAAATGACATCTGGAACAGCAGATTTGGATTTTGGTTTTGAATCTCCCTCCTTAATTGGTGGGAATTCCTCTAACAACTTGTCTAGTTCAAATTCCAGTTTTTCAACATCATTTGCAAAAACTTTTGGTTCAGATTTTAGCTCATTTTCCATCTTCTTTTCTTCAACTGATTGTTTTGATTTTGCCACCCATGATTGATTTTCGAAAATTTTTGTCTTTGGATAAACCTTTGAAGTCTTTTGGGTTTTCGAAGATTCACCAATCTCAAATGTTGATTTCGGCTTATCCTCGGTCTTCAAAGATTCACCTCTTTTCAAAATACGAACGGGAGAAACCTTCGGTGTTTTACCCTTGACAACAGTTGGAGTTTTAGGTTTGGGTTTTTGCAAAACTGGTTTTTCAATTTTTTTCACACACTGCTTGGCCATATAACCAATTTCATTGCAGCGGTAACAGATTCTTTTATCATATTCGACAAAAGTTGATTTGTAGGTCTCTTCTCTTAACTTTTTAGCCGCATTGAAATCGTCAACGGCTTTTTGACTGAAAATATAATCCTTTTCAGCATCAACACTAGGACCAGCAACAAAAAATATCACTCATCTTTTTCTTTTGGCTTGACATCATTTTTAGCCATCTTTCTTTCAAAACCGACACCTTTCTTTTTAAAGTTGTTACCATGTCTTTTGTTCTGACCATAATTACCCACCCATTCTTTCTTTCCTAGGTTGGTTGTTTTTTTCACAAAAGACCTCTTTGGTTTTGAAAAGAACTCATTGTTGTTAACCTCTGAAATATCAATCTCAACAAGTTTAAACACTTTTTCAACATTTTCCATTCTGGCATTTTGAATTGGATACTAAAAGTCAGAATAAAGTTTGTCAGTTCCGGTCATCGTGTAAACCACAGTGATCGAATCATCATTCTCAACAGTATCTGATTTTGGTATAAACTTGTCTAAGAAGTTACCATCTTCTTCAGAATCAGAAATTGAATTTTCAAAATGAGTTTTCACAGTATCAAACTCCGAGTTATCACTTTCTTCATCTAACACTTGGTCAACAACGGTTTTGATCACCTGTGACTCATTATCAATGTCGGATGGAGAAAATGTAACATCAATGCTCTCAAGCAACTCATTCTCCACGGTTCTCAATTTGAGATTCAATGCAGATTCCACCCCATCTGGATACTTTTGAGTGTAATGATTCCACATTGGGGGTGGAACACTTTTGAAGACAGGTTTCGCATCAGGTTGTTTTGGAACAATTTGATCAATAACATATGATGAAGTAGTATAACTCATCAGTTTCTTATCAACTCTTTCGGTTTCAATTTTCATTAACTCAAGTTCTTTTTTCAAAGAAGCAATTGTGTCTAGATGAATGTTAATTTCCATCTGTTTATCCATGACAGTTGATTTTAGCAATTTCGTGGCTTTATCATTTTCAAAACTTTCCTTTTTAATCATTTTGATTGATCTTTCCAAAGTGTCATATGCTTATTTTATTTACTGAGATCATATTTTACTTCATCAGTAAATTTCTTCAATTCTTGAAATTTGTTGTCTTTTTCAAGACAGTCCATGCAGGGTTTTGAACAATTTTTGCATGGAATTTCATGAATTGAATCAACTTTCTCGGAAACTTTTTCTTCTTGGTCAATTTTAATATCAGTTTTACCACAACCATCAGACTCTGACTCTGACTTTTCTTCTGATTTGATCTCCTCATTTTCTGATTTCTTGTCAGACTCCTTTTTTACTGGCTCCATTTTGACAGACACATTTTCAACTGACTTTGTTTCGACCGACTTCGTTTCAACATATTCTGTTTCTTCCTCTTTTAGTTAGCCCATCAACGCTTTGTCAGCGATCTCTTTTAGAGTCTCTTCATTCATTTCTTTTGAAACGTCTATTATCTCTTCAACTGGAGCTGGTTCAACATCATATCTTGGACAAAGACCAGTAGTTGGCTCACTGAAGAAACCTGCAAAAGATTCAAACATATTAGGAGGCATTATTGATTTGAAAGAACTAGCAATAATCTCCTGTTCAGACTGGTAGTAATAGACTTCTGCAGCAACTTCTTCAAGATCATCTAAACTTTCTTCAGATGTCACTTCACTGACTTCTTCTGTCTCAACAACGCATTCTGGTTGTTCCACAATCTCTGCCATCATTACCCTACCCTCACTTCCAGGGATGTACTAATCCCAACTAAAACCTTCAGCAACCTTCTCATCATCTTGATTGACTAAGAGAGCCTTCTCCAGCTTGTTTTTTATCTGAGGTCTTTGGGTGAATGGTTGTTGACTTGTCTTATGATAGATCGCTTGTTTGTAATAATCATTTGAGAACGGGTTTTGATGGTTGTTGACCTCCCTGTTTGGACATTCCCGCTTGAAATGTCCCTTCTCTTTACATTTGAAACATGTGACTTTTGATTTATCAAAACCAAGTTTTTGATCTGGTCCTGAAAGACTGTTCTGACCAGTTATTTCCATAAATCGTTGAGCTCTTCTCACCAAGCTTGCCATTCCCCATTTGATGTCGATCAACTCCAGCTCCTCTGGATCGATCTGATCATAGTCTTCCTTTGTCATATCGGGGTTCCCAATTCTACCAGCAATCAAGCTTTCATATGATTCAAGCACCAAAGCAAGAAGTGCTATGTGTTGCTTCGCTGATGATTCAGTAAAGTCTTGAGCATTCTTTATATTCACTGCTATGTTGCACAGAATTCCTGGACCTTGACTTTGACTGTTTGATACTGATGAACTTTGAGTGTAAGATTGATCAGGTGAATTTTGAACCTTTGGATTTGGTTCAAAACTTGCAAATGGTGAGTTATTATTGCTTGATGTGACAGATGATACCTCGGATGTTGAATCTGCACTAAAGGTTGTCTGCACTTTTGGACTTAGACTCGATGTTGCTGGAGTACTTCCTTTGTAATACAATGAGACATCTTGTTGAACACTTGAAGACTTCATCTTTCTAATCTTTGTCAACTCAAGCTCGTGTGACTCAATCTTTTCAATGAATGTGCTAAGGTTGAATCCCACATACTCCAAATTATTCTTCAACACCAACAGATAAGTGCCCCATTCATCGTATGGCAATGCATCCGCCAATTTATCAACCCATTCCTCATCCGTTTTGGTTATTCCCGACCTCTTCATCTCAACAACCAGATGGCAATATCCTTCAATCAATTGTTTTGTTGTTTCACCCTTTATACCAGTAAAAATATCAAACTCTTTCTTCATCAAAGCGGTTTTGCTTTTTATCATAGACACGCTTCCAAGAAACTTTACTTTCAAAGAATTCCAAACTGACTGTGAATCACCATGATGTTGTAGCAGAACTAATATATCCTCTTTGATGGCTGGTTGTAGAATGCTCATCATTTTCTTTTCTGCTTTGAAATCATCTTGTTCAATTGGAGTCAAACTGCTAATAGTTTTCTCAATTCCCGAACCATTCTTTGGAGGAACATATTTAGACTCGATTTTCATCCAACATTCAAAATGGTTGGCTTGCACCCAAGTTTTAAACATTTCCGACCACCCAGCATACTCATCAATGTTCATCAACTTCGGCGGTTTCTGCATAGTACCGAGTTCATTTTCCATGTTCACATTTTGCACTATACTGGCTGGTGTTTATGCTGCCGTCATTCCCCCACTGGCAAAGAAGTTGTAAAACTCTTGGTTATCCATTTTACGAAAACAGTTTACGGAAAAAAATTTCAAGTTTTGAAAAATGGTTACTTTCAAGCGAAAACACTTTCTACACGAACTGAACTTCAAACGAAATACCACGAACGAAATGGACTTTCACACGAAAACAGGCTTTCAAGCAAAATCAGCTTTTATGCGAAAACAACTTTCACACGAAATCACCTTTTCAAGCGAAATAACACCTTCAAGCGAAATTAAGTGTTATTTCGTACGAAATTAATCTCAAAACTTAATTTCATACGAAATTAGCCAAACGGAATTATATTTCAAACGAAATCAGTTATTTCGTGCGAAATAACCTCAACTTTTCAAACGAAATAAGAGGCTCGTTCAAACGAAATCAACCTTTTGGCCCATTTTTGTCACTTTTAGTCTGAATTTAGGTCTGATTCTTTCAAGGGTTTGTTAAAACTGTATTTTACACACAATATCAAAAAATCAGTCCATTTTGTCCATGAATTTGTCCAGAAGTCCAAAAAATGAGTAGAAAAAGCACTGATTCATGTGTATTGACTCATCCTGAGCTCTGATACCACTTGTATCGTTTTGCGACCTAATGAGTCGTTCAGAGTCAACACAAAGCTGTTTGAAAGGCGGAAACAGTCAAACAACCTCAAATCAGTGTAAGAAATGTGTAGAAACAGAGTATGATACTTAAAACAAGCTTCTCATTGATATTTGACTTGATTACACGGTGAAAATTGGACAGCACTTCGTTACACTTTCACTAATTTCGTACCAAATGAGAAGCATGACCTGCCTATTTATAGACATCTAATTTCGCATGGAATTACCACTTGTAATTTCATGCGAAATTACTATAAACAAACACAAACTTTACATATTTGACCCCTATACAAGCTACCGACATGACCTAGACTTTAGACGTAGGCTATAGACATTATGCACCAACAAAATGGCAGCCATCATGGTGCAGCATATGGCTGTCGTACTCCCAGACATTATTGCTCAAGTGAACCAAGCCAACAATAACCAGAATGCTCCATGCAATTTCAAGAGTTTCAATTCGGCTAAACCACTCAAGTTTAGTGGTTCTGAAGGGGCAACTGGGCTCCTACAGTGGTTCGAGAGCATTGAGAGTATGTTTCGTCATGTTTAGTGTCTTGATAATCGCAAGGTCGAATTTGCTTCCAGTGTGTTTCAAAAGAGGGCTCTTACATGGTGGATTGGAGTTATGAGAGACCGTGGTGCTGAGGTTACTTTAGCACAGACATGGGCTGAGCTTAGGGCTCTTATGATGAGGGAATTTTGTCCTCGTCATGAACTGAGAACTTTAGAAAGGGAGTTTGATTATTTGAAGCAGGATAGTGGTGAGCACCGGGCTTACACTGACAGGTATGAGGAGCTGAGCTTACTTTGTCCTACAATGGTTACCCCACTCGAGAAAGCTATCGAGAGGTATATTGATGGCTTACATGACTCCGTACAAGACATCGTCACTAGTAGTAACCCTACCACAGTTCATCAGGCAATCGAGTTAGCTGCGACATTGACTGAGTCGTAGGTACAAAAGGGTAAGCTACACAGGAAGGGTGACAAGGGTAAGAAACAAACGTCTGATAAGGGTGAGAACAAGAAGGGAAAGAAAGCTGGGTCTACTAAGAAGTCTAGGAAGCGCAAGGCTTCCCAAAACTTCGCCGTTACTGCACAGGCCAACCAAGCTGCTCCAAATCAGCCTGCGCAACCACCTGCCAAGAAACCATACCTTGGCAATGCACCTCTGTGCAACAGGTGTAACGGTCATCATCAGCCTCACATCCAATGTCGTCTTTGTACTAATTGTGGAAGATCTGGTCATCTTGCTGCCACATGTCGTCTTCCTGCTAATCAGAATCAAGCAGCTCAGAACCCAGCTCAGCAAGCTGCTCAGCCTCCTGCTCAACAACAGGCTCAAGCTGCACGACCTCACTACCCACCTGGTTCTTGCTATAACTGTGGGGATATGACCCACTACAGAAACCAGTGTCCAAGACTAGCCAACGCAAATCAGAATCAGGCTCAGGCTCGAGGTCGAGTCTTCAACATGAATGCTAATGAGGCGCGAGCAGACAACGAGGTGGTGAATGGTACGTTCTTTGTTAACAATCAGTGTGCTTCTGTTCTTTTTTATTCTGGTGCCGATAAGAGTTTTGTGTCATTGTCTTTTGAGCCATTGCTTCGTATGACTAGAACAAAACTAGGAAAGCCTTTGACAATAGAAGTTACTAGTGGTGAACCCGTTGTTCTCGATTATGTTCTTCGTAACTACCAGTTCAACCTTAACAACCATATTTTTCCTATCGACCTCACACCGATGCAACTTGGGAGTTTCGACGTTATAGTGGGTATGGATTGGTTAGCCAAGCATCACCCAGAGGTAGTTTGCTTTGAGAAGATTGTTCGTGTTCCGCTCTCGACAGGTGAGATCTTACAGGTTCGTGGTGAGAAACCTGCTAGTAGTCTTAAGCTCATGTCTTGTACTCAGGCTCGGAAGTATCTGCGTAAGAACTATGTGGCCATCTTGGCACATATTGTAGCAGATAAAGGTAAAGGTAAGTCTATTCAAGATATCCCTGTTGTTCGGGATTATCCTGAATTGCTTCCTGAAGAGTTACCTGGTTTACCCCCAGCGCGCCAAGTCGAGTTCCGTATTGACCTTGTACCTGGTGCAAATCCTATTGCCAGATCTCCATATCGTCTTGCACCGTCTGAGATGCAAGAGTTATCTAAGCAGCTTTAGGAGCTTTCTGACAAAGGTTTTATTCGTCCTAGCTTTTCACCTTGGGGTGCTCCCGTTCTTTTTGTCCAGAAGAAGGATGGATCTTTCAGGATGTGTATCGATTACCGTGAGCTTAACAAGCTTACCATCAAGAATCGATATCCCCTACCTTGCATTGATGATCTCTTTGATCAGTTACAGGGTGCTACTTGTTTTTCGAAGATTGATCTACGTTCTGGGTATCATCAACTTCGTGTGCATGAAGAAGATATTTCCAAGACTGCTTTTCGCACTCATTATGGGCATTATGAGTTCACAGTGCCATTCGGATTGACTAATGCTCCTGCTGTTTTCATGGACTTGATGAATAGGGTCTGCAAGCCGTTCATAATCGTTTTCATTGATGACATCTTGATATACTCTAAGACGCAAGCTGATCATGAGCAACATCTTCGTCTTACTTTGGAACTCCTAAAGAAAGAGCAACTTTTTGCCAAATTCTCTAAATGTGAATTTTGGCTTAAGGAAGTTCAATTTTTGGGGCATATCATCAACGAACAAGGTATTCATGTAGATCCCTCCAAGATCATTGCAATTAAGGATTGGGATACGCCTACTACTCCTACTGAGGTTCGTTCTTTTCTTGGTCTCGTGGGTTATTACCGCCGCTTCATTGAGAACTTCTCAAAGATTGCAGTTCCTCTAACTGCTCTAACACAGAAGAACAAACCCTTTGAATGGGGATCCAAACAAGAAGAAGCGTTTCAGACCTTGAAGCAGAAGCTTTGCGATGCGCCTATACTATCTTTGCCTGAGGGCAATGATGATTTTGTCGTGTATTGTGATGCATCAAACTTGGGTCTTGGCTGTGTTCTCATGCAAAGGAACAAAGTCATAGCATATGCATCGAGGCAGTTGAAGGTACATGAGAAGAACTACACCACTCATGATCTTGAGTTAGGTGCAGTTGTGTTCGCTCTCAAAATCTGGAGACACTATTTGTATGGTACAAAATGTGTGGTTTTCACTGACCACAAAAGTCTTCAGCACATCTTTAATCAGAAAGAACTCAACATGAGGCAACGACGTTGGGTTGAACTTCTAAACGACTATGATTGCGAAATTCGCTACCATCCTGGTAAGGCGAATGTCGTGACTGACGCATTGAGTCGTAGGAACGTGTCAAGCTTCACTGTGTCAAAGTTCGATCTGATATTCAAACTCGCATTTCTCAGGCTCAACATACTTGAGTTTCACAAGACTTGATGGGTAAGGAATTACCCTATCACATTAAGCCTGATCTTGAACTGAAGGACGACGGATCGTACTATTTCATGGACCGTTTGTGGGTCCCAAGTCAAGACAATCTTCGTACCTTGCTTATGGATGAAGCTCATAAGTGTCGTTATTCTATTCATCCAGGTGCAGATAAAATGTATATGGAACTTCATGTTCAGTATTGGTGGCCTGGTATGAAGAAAGACATTGCCTTATACGTGTCAAAATGCCTTACTTGTCTTAAAGTTAAGGCTGAACATCAACATCCTTCTGGTTTATTGGAGCAACCAGAGATTCCAGTTTGGAAATGGGAAAACATTACTATGGATCTTATTACCAAACTTTCACGCACTAAGAAAGGTCATAACGCTATTTGGGTAGTTGTTGATTGTCTTACTAAATCAACGCATTTCTTGCCGATCCGTGAGGATCTATCTGCTGACAAGCTTGCTAAAATCTATGTGGATGAAATTGTATCGCGACATGGTGTTCCTTTGAACATTACTTCTGACAGAGATGCTCGATTCTCGTCTCGTTTTTGGAGAACCATGCAATCTGCTATGGGGACCCAACTTAATCTGAGCACAGCTTATCATCCGTAATCAGATGGCCAAACTGAAAGAACAATCCAGACTTTGGAGGATATGCTTAGATCTTGTGTGATCGATTTTGGTGGTAGTTGGGAATCGTATCTTCCCTTAATTGAATTCTCCTACAACAATAGTTATCACTCCAGCATCACATGGCTCCTTTCGAGGCTCTCTATGGTAGAAAATGTCGTTCACCAGTCTGCTAGAATGAGATCGGTGAGGCTCAGCTTACTAGACCTGACCTCATTCTAGAGACAACAGATAAGGATAAGAAAGTTCGTGATAACCTTCAGACAGCTAGAAGCCGTCAAAAGAGTTACGCGGACCGACGACGCAAGCCCTTGGAATTTCAATTCGGTGATCGTGTATTACTTAAGGTCTCACCTTGGAAAGGTGTGATCAGATTTGGAAAGACAGGAAAACTTGCACCTAGATATGTTGGACCATTCAAGATCGTCGAAAGAATCGGAAAGGTAGCCTACAGACTTGAGTTACCTCCTGAACTTGGAAATGTTCATCCAACTTTTCATGTGTCCAATCTCAAGAAGTGTTTAGCTGATGAGAACCTCCACATACCACCTGATGAAATTCGTGTTGATAACACGATGCATTTTGTTGAGAAGCCTATGGAAATCATGGATCGTGAAGTCAAGTGGCTTAAACGCAAGCGCATTCCATTGGTCAAAGTTTGCTGGGAATCTAAACGTGGACCAGAATTTACTTGGGAACGTGAAGATCAAATGAAGGCGAAATATCCACATCTATTCTCACAAGTTTCCTCTAAATAAATTTCGGGATGAAATTTCCACAAGTAGGGGAGACTGTGACACCTATGCTTGTAATCATTGTAAACAGTTCAGTTATCAATAAAAATATGTTATTTGATCCCAATATATGTTTGTTTATGTTTGACATTTTTCATGTTTTGATTTTTGTTCAATTTCAAACTCTATATCACTTTCTAGAGAGTTATACGCAAACTGGTACGTAAACGTAATTAGTTTAATGCGAAAAACACTCCGGAACATCAATTTATGCTTAACATACCTTAAATAACCTTTACATAAGTTAGAAATAAGTTTTGAAGGCTTTGGTATGGCAAAATCAAGTTTATTCGCTTACAGGGACTAATTTCGACAAACTGCGAGAGTATGCCGATTCGTACTGTAACGGACAATCCAGAACAGAAGCATAAGTTAAACATACCCTAAATATCCTTTACATAACTTAGAAATAGGCTTTGAGGGGTTCGGTGTGCTAAAATAAACTTTTTGGTCATTCAGGGACTAAAAGCGTCAAAAAGCGCACAAGTTTGCATTTTCACGCATATCTTACGTTCTGAATACATCCGGACATCCAAAAATTTATGTAATCATTAAAATATTTTATTTTAGTGATTGGCATGATAAAATCTCTTTCTTCGCATAATTTGGATCATTTTTCGCGTCTATTCGTGTTTCGTCGTAATTAACCGAATAACGTGATCGTACGACCAAACAAACCGACATCCAGCATATTTTTGAGCATGTTTCATGTCCACTATGTTTAGGCATCATTGTAGAGCTTTAAAAATGACTTAACGGGCCTTAATTGCATCAAAAATGGGCTTAAACACTTGTAGGGACTAAAACTACACTTTTTAAAACTTGTTGCTGAACTGTGCAGCCCAGGCGGGCCGCGTAGGCCTTCCTTGGGTCTTACGCGGGGCGCCTAAAACCATCAGATCTGCAAAAATCATTTTACAGCCTGTTCCAGCTGTTTCACACACTTGCAAATGGTTTTTAAGCTTCCTATGGGCTGGTTTTGGGTTCCCATGGTTTCATAAATCAGTGGGTGCAAGTGTAAGGCCAAGATCAAAGCTCGTTTTTTGATGAACGATTCTAATGGCTACCCGAAATCTATAAATACCCAACCCCATTTCCTTCAACCCACACCTTGATCTGATTTTGTTCTCTAAGTTGAAGTTATACACTTCATACTTGAGAATTTTCAGATCAAACTTCCATTTCTTGGTCCTTTTGTAAGTATTCTTTCGTTCTTTTGCACGTTTAAGCACGAAAGTCAAACTTTGTTTGACTTTCTGCATTGACCAGTTTATGGTCAACACGAAGTTCATTTGAACTTCATAACGTGAGCGTAATCACGATGGTTTTAATCTCTTGTGACTATACCTACTGATTACCACGTTATTTAGGCGTAGCGACGAGTCATAGTTTCGGTCAAAATGCGCATTCTTGCGTATTTTGTAACCAAATTATTCTTGGGTATCAAAACCCTTTGTCTTGATATCAAACTTGCTTTCAAACCTCGTTAAACATGTTTTAACATGTTTAGCTCGTCACTTTAGGATTAGTGCTTATATAGGGTCGTAAGATAAGCGATCTAAACAATCGCTTAGACTTTCGAACCCGACCCGTTTGGTCAATCATTAGTATTCGACCAAACATATTTTGTGACCATAGTTGCATAAGGAATAACTTTCCGAGGTTATACTTTATGGTCACTTAGTCTACTTAGTTGTATGATAGATAATTATATGCCTTAGGAAAAATGACCAAAATGCCCTTTTCATGCATAAATTCATTTTAAGCATATGTAACCTAAATTTTGACATCTAAACTGATTAGGCAACAATATTAGACATTTTAAGGCATATATTACTTGTCATAGGACTAGCTAGGCGGTCCAAACGCGTTTTACGCGAACGACGCGTTAAAGTAGCAAAAGCTACCTAAACGGGTCGTAATGGGTCGTAAGCACTTAGGATAGGTTCCTTTTTAGAATGTAGGCTTTATTAAACCATATTACATGAGTTCTTACACTCATTTGGTTTACGAAACCTCGTTTTATCCGATCCTCCGATTTAGGTCAGTTTATTAACATAGTTACCTATATTAGGTGCCGTTTGATTCCGTGATCTTTCTAGCATTGCTTGGTGGTTATCCAAAGACTATTGAGCAATCTCGAGTGAGTACATAGACCCCCCCTCTTTTAAATGTTTTCAAGGTGATTATGTGAGTACATAGTCCCCTATTTTACTGTTTTTCAAACGTTTTGGGGTGAAACACATGTGCCTACTTGTTACTTTCATGCTTTTCATGTTTTCATATCATATGCTTGTTATGTTCATTAGTACACTTATAGTACATGATTTCTTGCATGTTTTGCTATGTATGTTCACTTAGCATACTAGCACATTGTTTTACATTGCATTTCTGTTGCATATGTTTACTCAACATATGGACACATTGTTTTACATTTCTATCATGTATGTTCACTTAGCATACTAGGCACATTGTTCACTTATCCTACAGTCTTAAGGCTTGAATGTATACGTTTAACATTACCACATAAGTGTTTGTATCAGTATAACATGCATTTTTACAAAACATATCTTTAGTTTAAACTGTGTTTTACATCAATTACATTGTTTTGTACATTCTTCTTATAGGGTTGAGTAAATACTTTTATTCACTATACATTACATTTGTTTACATAATAACATTTTAACATTTGTTTGAACATTACATTATGGTGGTTTGTTTGGGTAAGTGATTTACATAACGAGTCGATGTGTAATATGATAAAAGCATGGTGGATACGCCGTTGGTACTTTCTATATATAAGTGTTTTTATGGTATTACATATCGTGGCGTTGTTTAAACCATTTCAGTTTAGACATATTACATTTACAACATATTTTCACATAAACATTGTTTTACAATCAACTTACTTTATACAAACTCATTTTTTTACTTAATTATTTAATTAAACATCTTTCTTTTATATACCATCAGATTTTCTTATCACTTTTATAAGATTTATAAAAGAAAAACATTAAACAAGATTCATGACTAATTTTTATTAAACATTTCTTTAAACTTAAGTCATGAATCCCATTTTAACAAAACCTATGTATCTCACAGGCATTTTTATGCTAACGTTCCTATTTTCACATGTGTTTTCAGGAGCTGTTGCATAGGATGGTCAAGACACACATAGGCGGACCTGTGCCTTAGCAACTTAAAATGAAGCTAGAACTAGTTTAATAATGTTATGAACTCTTGTTTCTTTCGTTTAAAGACAATGTAATCCTATTTGTTAATAAATAAAATAGAACTTTAATTACCATGGTTGTGAAACAATAATTCTGTTACAACACTCCCCGACGTTTCCGCCGCGGTTTCGTTGTTTTACGCGGTCGGGGTGTGACAGGTCTTTCCCAGCGAAATCCTTTAGTGGCTTAGGCGGGTTAAGCTTAAGGTTCTCAGATGCAAGGATCTCCGAGGGCGTTTTGCTCAGCATGGGAAAATCAGATTTCATTCCGCTCGAGGAATATTCACTTTTTGGTTCTGTATTTCGAGGCCTGTCATACCTACCTTGAGATTCGGTGTGAATCCCCCTGGAGAACCTTCCGCTTTGACTTTTGATCTTGCCCCTGCGGCAGTCGGACTCTTCCGTCGCACGATATGATTCCATTTTCTTATTTGCTGCATGACTGGCTATTATGGATTTCTCCTAGCGTACATAAATCTTAGCAATCCTCATGATCTCTTCTATAGTATCTCGAACCCCATTTCTATCATTTAGCTTTCTAAGGAGCTCGTCATCATTTCCGCCTTGTAAAAAGGCGCCGCATGCTAGATCCTGGGTTAGGCTATGGATGGCAACTTTTCAAAGCTATCTATTCCTCCGACTGGGACGCTGTCCCACCATACGCGAGCTGATCCCACTAGGGTTTGCATGAACATCTTGCACCACATGGGCATTGGCCATAAGGCGACTTCCCTTGCGCTTCTAAACAAATTAATGTGATCATCAGGATCACTAGTTCCATCATACTTTCCCACAGTGGGTGACATCTTTGGTTTCTCTTTAATTGGAGCTTCCGCTATGCGTCTGGAACACTTCGACTTGAACGTGACTTCCGCTGGCTTGTGAGGTTTAGTCAGCTCATCTTCCTCTTCTTGGTCTACTAGTACTGCTACCGGTGCTCCCTGAGTAGCTGGGGGTCGCCGTTTGAGTTACTGAATGTGGTTCCATTTGACCATGGAATGCCCTATATTAACTTGACCCCCACCAGGTGTGAGAGCTACCGTATTTTGGCTGGGCATGGTGTACGGGCCGTATCCCCCGTGCAAGAAGGGAGGTTGCAGGTTTTGGAAACCCCACTGAGCCTTCTAGTTACCCTCATGTGGGGTTCCATACATCTGGGGAGGCGTGTACCCGTACGACGGCATGTAATAGTAAGGTGGGATGTAAGCTTGATTTCCGGGAGTAATTGGGATATTCAACGCAGCCCTTGGCATTATCACCGGTTGGGGAGGTGGAGTGGATATTGTTGCAGTGAGCGTTAACGAATATAGTGGAGGGAACTGAAAGTTGTCTCCCAAGGAGAGATATGGTGCCGATGTTCCCCCTTCAGTCGTGTAAACCGGTTGGGCTGGTCGGTAGTGGTAGTTTCTTGATCCTAAGGCCGGCGTGAACACCGGTGAACTGGTGCTCAACGACGTACCTTGTGTCGAGGCGGTCGGCACAATTGTTGTTGTTTCGGCGGAGAGCTGTGTACTTCCCGGTCCTGAAAATGTGGTACCCGCGTGTCTTCCTTCGTATCCCGGGGGAAACTTGGCATCGAATTCGAGTACCAAAGATATGGTGATTGCTGGAGTTGAAATTGCAGTTGTGATGTTTGTGGTAGTTACAGTTCCTTCAATGGTGGAAGTCAAAACGGTGCTGGGAATTGTAGCACTCGTGTTCGGAGCACTCATTGTGGTAATAGATTCTTTTTAGTATTGCAGGTCCCACGGATGGCGCCAATGTAAGTACGTCACCTGAAACACATCCCTTAACTGGTTGATCCGATGAAGAGTGACCCGATCTCCGATCTGCAAAACAGAACACCTTTAGGACACGTTACAAGAATGAGGTTATTCCTTTAACCACCCTCTGGCGTGAGAATAAGAACTCGTTTGTGGGAGTAGAAAAGAGGTAATATGAGAGAACATAATGCGTTACCTCCATGACGACATATCTATTTATATTTATGGGTGAATTTAGGGTTTCCCCTTAAGTCAGGAAGTCGGTTAAGCGACCTTTCCTATTTCTTCGGAGATTATGTCTTACGTAGATTTGCATGGAAATCTCCTCCATATTTATTTATTGCCATTTATTTGATGGTTAATATTCGACCGGGAATGACCGGGCCGGGTCATTCCTCCACACACATGTACCCCATATTTTTCGGCTATCAACGCCACCACATGATGCATGATTAACCATCCCCATCTTTTAACGTTATTTTCAAAAAATTAGTAAAATAACGTTAAAATCAGTGCACTTTCACTTTTGCCCCCAAGCGCCCACACATATGTATATTATATGTTCATACCGCAAGCGGGCGTAAACTCATATATTAGTGTGTTTTTTAATTCTATAATAAGGTACATTAGTTTTTTTTCAAACGGCAAACTTTTATGAAGACAACATACTAGTAAGGGAATGGGATCAAATACAAACACTTAAGTTTGTAAGAACCGTAAGAACCAACACATAATTGACAAGTGTCCATCAATAAAAAATTAGTTTAAGGGTAATTTAGAACTTTTGACCATATTTATTTATAACTAAATAAAAATAATTACAAAAAAGATAATCAGCACAACACTATATAATTAGCATAACTTCCTTAATTGTTCTTCATTATCAGCACATCGTCCTCAATCGTTCTCCATTATCAACATAAACGACATTAGCACAACATCCTCAATCGTTCTCCATTATCAGCACACCAGATGTGCTGATTATATCTACTTTTGATGTTTGTTTGTATTATTTTGTAATTAACACATAATCAGCACGTTATCAGCACAATTATAAAACACCTTTTGTTAACTTTTTTTAAAAATCACTTTTATAAATACAAAAAAGGTATAGCAATATGGTACTCATATTAAAGATAAAAAAAATACTTGATTTTATGGTATATTTTTTTTTTTAAATAATGAAGTATATAAAAGTTATTACTATATATTAATAAATGAATTGAAATGAATAGTGATTTTAATATTATAATAATATATAGTTTTTTTTTAATATTTTTGTTATTTTTATATTATAATAATAGTTGTTTTCTTTATTGTTAATTTTATTTTTTTTAATATCAGGGGTTGGGATAAGCTTGGTGTTAACCGGTATCGAACCAGTACTAGTATCCAAAATACCGGTACGGTCCTGTTCGGTATCGGTACATGAAGGTAAAAACCGGCACTAATACAGAAAACGCCAAAACTTGGTGCCGAATTGATATTGGAAATCTTTTTGTTCGGGAAATTCAGTGTGGCTACCCGGTATCATTTGCTCATTCCTGATCACGGTTACCGTACGAACAACGGTATCGTACAACTTTTTTTGTTGATTTTCTTCAACTTTTAATTTTTTCTTTTTTTGTGCAGGGGTAAGGATGAGCTCGGTGCCAACCGATACAGAATCGGTACTGATACCGAAAATACCGGTTACGGTACCGGTATATGAAAGTAAAAAACGGTAGTGAACCGGTACTAGGAACGCCAAAAGACGGTACCGAATTGGTACTTAAGATCTTTCGGTTTGGCAAATTTGGTACCGGTACCCAAAACAATTTGCTCATCTCTGACCACAGGTTTCATACGAACAACATCGTTACCATACAACTTTTTTGGTTGATTTTTTCGGTTATCTTTTAGTGTTTTTTTCTACATTTTCTTTTTATTTTTGTCAGCAGTTTTGTTCGCAACACGCTAGTAATGATTTCAAAACACATGTAAACACAGACTAAATAACAAAAAAAAATTCGCCGCAACGCGGCGAACTTCTTTAAACCTAGTTAGTTTAATAATTTAGTTTCATATTATATTATTGATGAACAATAGTTTCTTTCAAAAGACTATAATAATTCTTTAGTATTAACTCATTTATATTTTTTTAATATCAACTCATTCACGTTTTTTTACCTATATTATTCTAAAATTCAATTAAATCACTTTGATTTATGACATCTCTTATCTCTTATGTAATAATGTCTTCTTAGTATAAACAAATATTTATTTTTCCTCACAAAATTGAAGGATGTGTAATCAATTTCGATAATTTGGTGAAAACGAAGTTGTATTTAAAATATCATGAGCAAATGAAAAAAATATTGTTACCGATATTGGTATTATTTGAGCCAATAACGACATTTGTTTATACGATTTAGCCAATAACGATATTTGTTTATACGATTCTCGCAGTTGTGTTTAACTTATATTAAAAGTGGAGTTGTATAGGGTATTTTTTTTTGTACCGTAAGCTATAAGAGTGCTGATACGGTACTGGTACCGTGAAGAACCGAACCGATTATGACCGAACAACAGTGATACCCCTATCGGTATTATTGGAACCGAAACCGGTATTCACTTTTTTATTGTTTTAGATAGATATAAAACATGCGTCGATACCTTTTTTGGCATGTCACAACTCTACTTTTTTTTTATTTTCTCTTTCGATTACTATAGCGAGTGTCGTTACCATAACGAACCGAACTTATAGCAACTGAATTCCTCGCCGCATCGCGCGGAGAAATCCAACTAGTTTTAGTTTAAAAAACCTTGGTGGAATTTGTATTTAATGGAAAATGGTCAAATGACTAGCAATTTTACAAAATTACCCCTAATTTGTTAGTAGTAATTTTTAATTATAAAGATTTTATTTATAATCAATATCAACCCTTGATTTAAATTATCAATGGTTCAGATCTGTTCTTACGGTTCTTATAATTAGCACTGTTTGTACAGGATCTCAACCCTACTAGTAAGATACTAGTAGCCAAGATCAAAACATACAATGAAAAAGAGAAATTACACCATGACTCCACCTTAAAGCTTTAAAAGGGGACATATTGTTAATCCACAAAAAACTTAGCAACTTTATATCTTCAATCACCATTGCTACAATTGTCTCTTTGCTTGAGAATATTGTCTTGTTTCTCGCCTTCCAAATGCACCAACAAACTATCATAATAATCCTTTGAAGAACTTTACGTTTCTTCTTTTCAAAATGACAGAACTTATGCTATTATTTAGGAGTTATTAGTGTTAGTGATAGTGTTAATAAAGAAATTATTTTAGTGTTAATGATACGTGTGTTATGATTAGTACATCAATTGGCTATGTATCGAAATGGATGATCTGATTATTAATACTTTAGGTATGATTTATTATTAATATGCGATTGTTTAGGAGTTAGTATTTTTTATTTTTGTTGTTTAAGCAGTCAACTTCTATAAATAGAAAAACAGGGGCTAAAGCTGGAAATCCCAAAAAAAACAAGTAGGAATTACATAATTATATCAGGGATACTAAATTCACACCACCACTTACAATTAAAATCTCAAACTCTAGATTAGTTTCTTATCAACAAAAAAATGAAATCTTCTTTATGTTCTCCAATATTCTTCTAGCTGGAATGGCTTTGTTATTAAACTTCTTTTCATTTCTTGATTTCCATATCCACAAGCGGCGGACCTAGAGTGATAGAAGGGGTAACCTCCGTTGCTCCTTGACGCTCTGACGGTAGTTTAAATTTTGGAAAAATTTGACGTTTTTTCGATTTTGTTACCCTTTTTTATTGAAACGTTACCCCTATACGGATCTTCTAGATCCGCCACTGATATCCACCAAAACGTAGCAAAAGGACCACATCGATAGCTTTTTCCAAGATTTTAGTCTTGGGTAATCCAACTCCAACGATTCAGGTACTTATTTACCCCTTCGTCACTCACTATAGAACGGCTGATCCAACAATTAGCGGTTCACCCATGCGAAGCAAACCAAACCGGAGATGGGTCCCGTTCCTTGTCGGTTTTAACAACATTGATTGTAAATTTGTAACTTACTTTATTAGTTGTTATCGTAAGGTCAAGTTCAATCATGATTTGTTGTTTTTTCACATGAACATGGATTAAACTACAAGGATCCAGATCTAATTAACATCCTCGATGTTTGATTATGAATATTTTATTCCTTTAAATATGTTTAGTGTTCCCTAATTAAATGACTATATATGTACAAGACCATGTTGAAATTAGCTTTTAGCCCATCGTTTCATGTCGCCAAGGTAGGTCCCTACTGGACCCAACATCTGCTTGACCGTTAAGTACTCTTTTAATCCGAAGTGATATATGGTCAACTGTATAAGCAGGATATTTTAATACATTAATAATGATCAGATTTTGTGTTCGATTTATCATCCCTTTTTGTCCTAATCATGCCAAGTGTTTTTTTTTTTTTTTTTAAACAAGTTTTGTTTTTCTTTTTCTCGTAATTATTTTTGTTTTAGTGCGCTAAGAGTGAAATTGTATGGTATGTGGTATCAGTTAAAATAACATAGACCTTTTAAAAGATTTAATAGATAACATGGTAGAGTAGATCAGAAAGTGATTGCTATACATATTCTACAACTAGCTTTATAACATGGTAGAGTATTACGTTTTGAGACCTATACGTCATTCATCATTGAGAGGCCAGGTAGTACTTACGTTCGTAAACATGACATTTTCGTATGCTTTAGGGGGGACCTACCTTATGATAAGGGGTAGCCCCCGCTACCCCTTTACGTTCCGGTGGTAGAGTAAATTTTGGAAAAATTTAACATATTTTCGATTTCGTTACACCTTTTTTTTTGAAACGTTACCCCTATAAAAATTTTCTAGATTAACCATTTTTTTTGGGTAAAGTTTTCTAGATTAACCATGCTTCGTAGGGAAAAATTACTTTGTATCAAACCATTTTAAGAGTGACCACATGATTCCAAAATATTATACCTGAGAAAATAACCTCCAAAGATTGAATTATTTCGTTTGGTTAATCAAAATCTCAGTCGGATAATTCAGAATTTTAAGAACTAGCATACGTGTACCTAATTTGTGCCTAACCCAAAATCAAAGTTGGAGAACTCGCTAGTCGCTAGTCAGCCGGTGAGGTGGGGACTAGCGACTACTCGGGATTAGTCGAGATTAATCGGATCGTGTTTTTTATATGTAATTTTCAGTTTTATGTATACATATACACATTTTTATAGGTAAATATTTTAAGTAGCTAAGTTTTAACTCTTACTCAACTTATTTTTTTTAAGTATACAAGATTAATTGTTGGAATTCACATGATTTAGTTGGACACTGACCGGAATTTAGAAGTTTTGGCCGGAATATACATGTTTTTTGCTGGAATTTGGATAGAATCGACGATTTTTGGTTGGCCGACTAGGCCCAACTAGGCCCCACTAGCGATTAATGGACTCATTAACGAAAAATACTCAGGTTCAAATGAGATGCTTCGGGTTGTCGCTAGCATAAACCACGCATAGGGCACTATCCCCCCTTGAACTAGCGTTGTTCATTGAAGCTGGAAATCATATCAGTCTGGAACGATTCGCTCCTCCTAAACCATAGCAAAGCTAATTCGTATTTCTAAGGGGGGTGGGGGTGGTCATCACTCATCACTCACAACACACAATCAAGTTCTGTCATGTCATCAACCATTTTTCCATCACTCACAACCTTTTTTAGTGGCAATGGTCATCACTCACAACACCAAACAATAAACCCTCACACCCCCTCACATTCATTTATCACTCGATACCCATAACGCATGAAGTTTATCACGCAAGTATATCATCACTCGTTGAAAAAGTTGGTGGCGGTGGGTTGTTGAAAACTATCACGCGTTGTAGCGGCTCTATCACGGACAAAAGGCAACCGCCCCCACTCCCCTAATATATACGTCTGTAATACACTTCATCAGCTTGTAGTAGATTTTTTTTTTTAAAGGGAAACAGCTTGTAGTAGATATTTTGTTACAGTCACATTTTTATAAATAACATGAAAACATATTATATTATATTCACAAGTAAACGATACATGTGAATATATTTTAAGCTCTTTTTAAGTAGTGACCTTTTCGTTATTGTGTAAAAACATCTATTTTTCAGTCACCAATTAGTACAAGTAAACCGCTTGGTACAATATTATGAAAATATCGTGTATTAACCGGCCTGCACCCATCAAGTATACTTGCGAAGCGTAGTTAATACACAGTTAGCAAGAATAGGATCCTCATTGGATGTATACATTGTATTCGTATATTCAACTTTTTTTAACCTAATTATAATTTCATCGAGTGGCTATAAAAGTATAAAACGGTTTTTATCTTTTCGAATTGTTTTAAATATTTGTTATTTAGTGGCTCTTACCTGAATTCGTATATGTCTGTTTTTTAATGTTTTATCATCAAATAATTTTAATTAAAGAACCCGATAGCCCAAGTTGTAAAATTGTCTATGATTCTATATTATCATATAAATTGACATTTCCAACTCATAACCTAAAAGTAGGTCAACTTATGTCAAATTTTATATATAGAAATAATCTCAATAATATAATAGATTATGTTAAAGTGACCCCTTTAACAACAAAAATAATATTATGTTAATTATTTATAAAAACCGACAATTAGATTTAGAAAATGTTGTTTGGTTGACCGAACCTACAGTGGCGGAGCTTAAACGCCACTGCAAACTTAAACGCCACTGCAAACCTATATGTCAACCTGTAATTACCCTCGTGGCTGGATCACTGCATCTTCATCTTTACATAAACATCTCGTGGGTCACTATATCTGCGGGTAATCTGTTGGCAATCAGCTACAGAATACATGTTTAATCGGCGTCGGCGATACTAGTAATGTTACTATACACTTAACTTTTTAATTAGCCCATGCCGTTTGATATTGTACTGTAATGTATGATACATTACCTTAGTGGTCAATTCTTGGGACAGTGTAAGACCAGACCATGCAAGGTGGGGGACAATTTATGCACTTGTTATAAAGATCAAAAAGAAAAACGGATAAAGGAACAGTGTGGCAAGTAAGGTGGACGAATTTGGACGTCAAAAAGGGTCTATTTTCTATTACATTTGGTCGTGGAAATAGCTCGGTCTCAAACATATATGGGTCCATATGTGCATATTTTTTTCTTATTATTATCTGTCTTGAGTGACTCAACTTAGTGCTTTGCAGTGTGTCATAAATATAAATAGAAATGCACGTACGTCATGATGATATGACCTATGATTTTATATATATATACATAGTGGCGAAGCTTGATATTTTCGACCGGGAGGTCAAAAACGTATATACCAAAATATTTCTATAAAACCAGGGGGTCAAAAACGTAACTACCCAAAAAATTTTATACGAAAACTACATACTTCCCACTACTGAACGAAAAGTTCGGGGGTCGGCCGCCCCCTCCCGCCCCTATTATCCTACGCCCATGATACATAAATCAGAATCGGTTAAAGAATATTGAAATCCAGTGAATGGTAAAATGAACTTTTGATCAGGTGAACTTTCATTTTGGACTTCAACTCATATAACGTTTTACAGCATTTTTAAAACGTAAATAACTCTTATACAACGGGTCAAGTTATTCTACAAAGGCTTCTAATTGTAAGAAGGATTTATAGAGTGACAGGTGTCCAATAACCTAAAACTAAACCCACTACATCACCACCAAAAACCTAAACCCCCACCCCCCACCCCCTCGGCAAAAAAAAACAAAAAAAATATTTTTTTTTTTTGGGTGGGTGATGTGGGGGTTTAGGTTTTTGGTGGTGGTGGATGTTTAAGGGTTTTTTTTTTTTTTTTGTTTTTGTTTTTGTAGTGGAGTTTTTTTGTGTAGTGGGTTTTTTAGGTTATTGGACACTTGTCACTCTATAAATCCTTCTTACACTTCTTACAATTAGGATCTTTTGTATTTGATCCTAATCCCTTATACAACTTGTTACTTTTTTTAACTACATTATAAATTAATTGTTTTTGTTTCTCTTTAATTTTAAGTATGGTATTTTTATATTAAAAAAATGAAAATCTTTTGAATCGGATGCATACAACAATGTGTTAGGGGTCTTAAGGGTGCATTTAGCTTCAGCTTCAACCAAGTTTAGGGTGTGTTTACCCCCATTTAACAGTGCATCAGGTTATATGTCTTCGTGTCAATATTTTTACCCTTTTCGTTTGATCCATTTACCTTTCATCCATTCAGATACATGACGCATACTGGTAATTTCTCATGTTTCTCAGACCTTTCACGCTTTTAACAATATATACATGTGTATGGATAGATATTCGTCTAGATGTGATAAAAGTTTCATCAAACGGTTTGGAGTAGACATTTGACTTTGTAGTTTGAATGAGTGGTGTTAAATGAGAATACGTAGTAGATAGAGGTGAATGTAAAAAAGAAGGGAATAATGTGTCATGTATCCCAACGATTGACCCTTCAATTTCATTCATCCATTCACTTTTAAAATAGTTTTTTCCTTTATAAATATCTGATTTTTACTACTATAATATGTTTCCAAGAATCTAGAAGTGATGTTCGAGTTATATAGTTAAAAGAGTATGATTTCAGGGAATAAAGTTGATATACATAAAATCGGAAATGTTTGGTATCCATCTAGCTAGGATTGGGGTTACTAATCGATATATACACATTCTTGTGCTCATTTCCTCTTGTTATAAATGTATATGGATAGTGTTTCGGATCATAAAAAACAGCATATAATTAGAAATACCTGAACCACTAAAACTACCTAATAGAGTTTAATTTATACTTAAGTTGGGTGGTAGAGGCTTTGTGCCTCTTGGGGAGAGACCAGAGTTCAATTCCTAACATGGTGTAAACTTGGTATAATTTACATGTAGGGATTATGTAATCTTTGCCTATAAAAAAAAGTTTGTACAAAAAGGGTCATGAAGTTCAATCTCTTTAAATTGACTTGCAAGTATTTCAAGTTTCAAGACCAATATACATGTGTGTCCTCTGGTTAGTCAAAGGATGTTTACATGTAGCTTTGGTTAGTGTCATGCTTTATACACCGTAATTTTTATCATTCTACTTGTAGAACACTTTCCATTATCAAATTTAAAAACTAGAGTTAACTGACCATTTTTGTCTCTATATGGTTAGTTTAATTATGTCAGTACATGCCAAATTTTAAATTTGTAACATTTCTGTCCTTAACATTTTTGAAACATTTCAAAATTACATCCAAAACCTTAACGTCTGTTAAAACCTGCCGTTTAATAAAGGGTAAAGCCATCATTTTCCTTTTTCTTTAATTCCGGAAAGTATTAAAAATCAAAGTATTGATTTTTGACAAATAATGTAAAATACACAAGTATTTACATAAAAGTACAAGTATATATTTTCCTAAGTATACTTGCACAAAAATAATATTGAAAATATTATTTAACAAAATACTTATATCTATTTTTGGAAAATAATATAAGTAACATATTTGGACAAGTTAAAAATATAATTACTTTTAACACCTATCGTTTGTCAAATACTACATAAACAAATATATATTTTTGTAAGTAAAATATATATTCACAAATGAACGATATCAAATACAAATTACGAAGACAATACAAACAGGCGAGACCCGACACGCAAGGGCACGACCCGCACACATGATGAACATACACAAGACAAATACATAAACCTAAGATGGTGACTTGTACATGGTATGTTACAAGTCTAGTGATTAATGCACGTAGAATACTTATAGGTTGCGACGCCTACACGACATCGGTGAAGTTTACGACGCAAGATACGCAAAACTGTGAGTTCATGTCCCCACTTTTAAACATTTTCTTGTTTTCTAAACTGAGGGAAAATACATGTAATGTGGTATGTAGAACCAAAACTAAGGAATGATACTATAGATCATGTCACAAATAGGGTGAGACTTAAGCACCATTAATCAACATGATACTTAGACTGCGGAACAAAAGGTTAGATCTAATGGGTTTCAGGCAGCCACAATCTTGGCCACATTTTTACCATGAGTGCTTTTGTGTCTCTAGTTGTGAAACGACAAGTAAAATGCCTATGGTTTGGATGCTGCCTATGTCATTACACATGTTAATGGTCTTGCAAACCATTAGCGATCTCGATTTCCTTACATTTACAGAATACGTTTTCAAGTACAAAGACATACCATGATTCTTACAACAATACTTAAATGTTTTACACAAAACTGCATGAATTCACACCAACTTATGTTGACGATTTTTCAAAACTTACATGTATTTCAGGTAACTAGGTGGATGTACGAGCGGTCCCTTTGCTCAAGGATGTCGTTTGTATTTCAAGTTATTATGTGTTGAGGCTCCAATGCCCCTTTTGTAGGATTTAGTTGTTATAGCCCACCTCCTGCGGTGATATAATGATCAAAACCTTGATATTTGTTTTTTAAACGAAGTTGTAAACTTTTCAAACAATTATCTTATGTGTGATGCAAACTTAAAACCTAACTTTTGTTTTGGACATTAACTATCAATGGCATTGTGGAGTTGTTTTACATTCATGTAGTATGTTCACCTATTGTATGCAATCAGAATCTTTCAGGATCACACCTCATGCTTCACCCTTAGAAAGGGGTGTGACACGTTGATCTGATGGCTAGCCGAGTGACAATGGTGGATAGCAAGGGATGCAGGTCTATTTACCTCCACCGCCGGCTAATGATGACGCCACAGAACTACAACAACAGCTATAATCAAATAGACGTCAAGAGGGAGATTTGCACATGCTATATATTTCTTGGACAACCTCCATGCATCACAGCAAACTAAATTTGCATAGTTGATCATCACCACTATTGTAAATATATTAATAAAATGTCTACAATGTATTTTTTTTCCTCTTACCTAACTTAAGTATATATTTATTTTATGATCAGTTATGGTGGTAGTTAAAGTTTCTTGTACACAACTATTGTTAATTTACCAATGCAGCAGAAACATTTATGTTGTTTAAGGACTTTTAATACAAAAAAAACCTCAAACAAAATAAAAAGAGGCAAACGACAATCTGTATAGTTAGTTTTAACAAAGTGTTCAAATATTTCGTTTGGAGGGCGCGTGTATATTATATGATTATTGGCCTTGTTAAGATCTCCACCTCTGGCATGTTGACCCATTTGGTGACCTTGCGTATAGTTGCGATTTCCCCTCATAATGCTGCCTCTGTGTCTGCTTTACTGCCATATGTTATTTATAGGTGTTAGTTTATCGGTAACACAGTTCACGTATGTTAACATCTAAGACAGTAATTAGCATATGTGTGCTAAAACTGCCATTATCCACCAGCAAATAAACAAAATACCTGACACCTCTACAAATCTATTATTATGTTGTATTAAGGTAAACTATGTCTGTTAAAATGTGTAAAGTAAATATCCATCGTCAGCGAAGGTGGTTCCAAACAGCTAAAGCACCCAAAATATTTTATTTCAATCTTATATAATCACAAATGTATAGATTCCTCTTATTAATAAACTAATAGAAAATTTACTTATGCTTATCCTCAAAAGCTCAAAAGTTAGGCCTATAATTGTGGAAGGAAATCTTAAATGGTAGCCATTGTTCTACAACTGAAAACAAAAAATAATCATCTTATGATATATAACATAGATGTGTTATCTCTACCAACAGATGCTCAAGCTCAATGCATAAAATATGCCTTTGTGTAATTAGTTAGTCATTAGAATCATCACCGTAACGCCGAAAATAGCTTGGACGGACACAACATATACCGATCTAACTGAAAAAGAAACATGCAACTGAATCGAGGCTTACCGGAATTCTTGCTGAAGTTAACCGGAGTCTCGTCACAACCCTATGTGTATTCAGGTATACTATGTTGTATACCTGACACCTCTATTAGCTCGAAGAAGGGTTCCAGTGACTCCGGTTGTGGTTGATAGCACATTGGTGATCGGTCCAAGGTTAAACTGAATGCCAAGACGAGACTCGACAGTAAGTTACAAGTCCCTGGTTGAGTGCAAAATAAAAAGCAATGTTAAGAGTTTGCCAATAGTTTAGCACGTACATATTGAATGTTTATGAACCATGTAATCTATATGTTGTGCATTCCGGCGTATGTGTATTGTTCCGCAGATAGTGTCGAATTCTTTCCGTGTATATGTATACATACTATGAAATACGTGTCTTTTTGAGTTTATAAACTTAAATTTGTAATTTTGTTTTGTCTTCTTAAAAATTATCTCCTAAAATTATATCTATATTGAAAGCTAATATGAGGTATGTTTAAAAAATCTATTGTGAATTATTGATTGAATATGTACAATGCAAGCCATCATATATAACCATTATTGATTGAGTGTGTACAATTGCATATTTACTCTATCCGAAACAAAATTGCATATATGTCAGTTGAAACAAAATTTTTTGTGGGTTATGAAATACCAGCTACATCATTTTATATCTATACAATATGTATAATGATTAAAATAAAAAAATAAATAGTAAATTATAGAAATACAAGGGTGACTCTGCGCTACTCCTTTCAGATCGATCGCGCCTACCATTCTTCGGTTACTACCAATCTCAACCCCGAACCTGGTAACGATCTTCTATCCTCTAATTTGACAAATAAAACACAAATTGAAGTGAAAATCAAATGTTTAAAACAACCCAATTCATATGCAACAATTATTTACAGATTCAGCATTTAGGGTATTGAAAATTCAGACTTTTCAGCTGCAACAAAATCTTGATCTAAGTTTCCCGATCTAACTAAAAAAGAGATATGCATACCTGGTTCAGGTAAACGGGGGGTGTGTGAATTTAGACCAGATCAGCCGCCGACGGTGGTGGAGTTACTCGCGGTGAAGAAAGGGTTCCGACCCTAGTTAGTTTTTCGACGACTACAAACGGGCAAGACCGGAGATGATGACGGTCTCAGTCGGGAAGTGGGGTTTTTGGCGAAAGTGTTGTGAGGAAAGGGGTAAAGGAGTGTGGATAGGTGGCCGGATATGGTGGTGCCAGAGATGGATGGTGGAGCGGTGATGGTGGGTTGGTATTAGGGTTTCTAAGATGAAATTAGGGTGGAGATATATTCTCAAAAAAGAGAAGTGAAAAAGAAGGGATCGAACTGGCGCTTTTGTATTCAGAAAGGCTATACCAACCACTTTACCAAACGCCCAAATGTAGGAATTTATGAAACAAAACATCTATATATACAATAATATGATGGAGTAGTCACTATTCACTTTTACTATTCTTTGACTTATGTTTTTAATATATATATATATATATATATATATATATATATATATATAGATATATAATATATAATTTCTTTCCTTATATCCAACTATAACGTTTATAGACAAAATATCAAATACAAATAACTTTAACGTACAAAACGTACGAACTGAAGAAAAAGACAAAAAAACACGATGACATTTTCGTAATTATCAGTAACTATCAAAATTACTCTACAAATAATCCTATAGAGTAATTTTGATCTTTTGTAGAGTAATTTTGTAAAATGTTCTTGTAGAGTAATTTTGTTCTTGTAGGGGTAATTATCAAAATTACTCTACAAGTGTATCAAAATTACTTTACAAGTGAATCAAAATTACCCTGCAAGTTTATCAAACAACATAAATTCAAAATTACTCTACAAATGATCCTGTAGAGTAATTTTGATCTTATAGAGTAATTTTGTAAAATGATCCTGTAAAGTAATTTTGTTAGCATTTAGTTATGGGCATGGATGTAAAACAAGGTTTCCAAGGCCGAGTACTCCCCGAGTAGTCGCTACAAGGTAGGCTGCCGAGACGACTTTCTTCGACTCCGCCTAATTACTCGGAGTTGGTCAAACGCGGTCAACCTTGGCCAGAATTGGATCTAGTAGGTCAACTCGGGCCTAGTTTGACTTAAATAATAATAAAACATAATTTCTATACCCATCATATTAAGGAATTAATATCATTTTCACATATTTTGTTATAAATATTAGTAAATTTATGTTATCTGACATATATTTAATCTCTAAAACATAATTTAGTACTCCCCGAGTACTCTCCGCCTAGACCGAGTACTCTCAACTCCCTGGTCAACCGACTAGGGAGCGCCTAACGACTTTTGCAACCATGGTTATGGGGTTTAACTTTATGGTTTAGTTTTTAGCTTTTAGTTTGGATGGGGGGGGGGGGGGGGGGTTAGGTTTTTGGGGAGTAGGGGGAGTTAGGTTTTTTGGGGGCTTTTTTTGGTTATGTATAGTTTTTTGATCAAAATTACTCTACAATATCAAAATTACTCTACAAGAACATTTTGCAAAATTACACTTTACAAGATCAAAATTACTCTACAGTATCATTTTGTAGAGTAATTTTAATAATTACCCTACAAGCAGATAATTACAAAAATACCACTGTGTGCTTTTTTTTCATGCTATTCGTACGTTTAGTACGTTAACTTTGTTTGTACATGAACTTTCCCCAACATTTATAACCAACCACTTCAAAGTAAATTTTAGTTCCATCAAAAATCATATGCATCTTACGTCTAAGGTTACTATTATCATGACTTAAGTCCTTTTTAATTGTTTTATTTATCAGTGTTAAGTCACATAAATTTAATTTATTTATTTATTTATTTATTTATTAGCTAATTGTGTGTATGTGTTCACATCTATGAATAATTATTATGTATGCATGATACATGCTCTCAGGCTCAGATGCACACGTGCATGCATGAGGAAGTTTTGGTGATTGTTACGAAAATAGGGATAAAATCCATGAGTCAAACAAAGTCCATTATAAAAACAATGAGGCCTAGCCCGTTATGGCAGATACCAGCCGAAGCCTGCAGCCTGTTATAAACCAACTATAATGGCCCTAAATTCTGTTTAGGCTGGTCTAAAGTCCAAATGAAGGCCTGATTTCTTATCCAAGGTAGTCCATTATAAATATATAAACCATCATCAATTTTGAAGCATTTCTTTGATAAGGCGCGGATAAATAAATGTTGATTGTTGAATCTATAATTGTGTTGGATTGATCGACTAATTAGGTCCAATTTGTTTTTTTTTTTTTTCGAACGGCCAAAACTCTATATATGTATATATATATAGGCCCAACAAGAAGCTGGAAGAAAACAAATTACAACCCCAGAAAAAAACAACAAACACGTTACAAAAGATCAACTACATCGAACATTAACCATTTTTCCCAAATCAGCGGGGAAAGTTTTGACCGTTGTTTGAGCCAGATGAAGGCGTCTTCTTTAGCAAGATCGACTGATTTCGCAACAGGAATAAAGGTACCTTCGAAAGTCTTCGTGTTCCTCTCCTGCCACACTCTCCACGTTGTCACCATAGCCACCATATGAACCAACCTCTTCCACGTCTTGTCACCCGGACTCTCCAGAATAGCTTTCACCACAGCTCGGATCGAAGAGCACTCACGCGGGAACGGAATTTTTAACCAAGCAAAAACATTCCACCAAATGCTCTTGGCGAACAAGCAATCAGCGAAAACATGATCGGTCGTTTCAGGTTTTAAACCGCAGCGGTCACAATTGACATTCTGCATCGGTAATCCTCTCCTACTCAGCTCAATTTTGGAAGCAACTCTCCCGGCCAAAGCTCTCCAAAGAAGAAGGTTACACTTTGGCGTCGCCCAAGAATTCCACTTGAACTCCATATCTTCATCATGCTGACAAGACGCTAAATCTATATCCCTTCTAACACTTTTGACCGAGAAGCTGTCCCCCATGTCGTTCTCCCAAACCCATTGATCTTTCGAGTCCTTTAATCTGACCCCGTTTAGCAGCCCCATAAGCATCCCGACTTGATTCCATTCCGAGTCCGACGAAGGGTTTTTTAACCACTGCCAACCCCAACTGCCATCAGCGAAATTTGAGGCCGCATAGGACTGAACTGATCCGTCTTTGTTGGCCGCTAAGCGAAACAGATTAGGGAACAAGTCCCCGAAAGGTTCAGTCGAAACCCAAGCATCTTTCCAGAATCTAGTTAACGCCCCGTCCCCAATCGAAACCTTCAATTTCCCGGTGATAGAAATCCCGTATCTCAAAAGTCATTTATCCAGAGATCCGATGTCTTTCCAAACTCCCGGTATGGAGTTTTTAACCGGAACCAGCTTCCTATTCCCTTTATAAGCGTGAATGGACGAGACAACCGAGGCCCAAAGCTGACCTGGATTATCCCGATACCGCCACCGCCATTTAGACAACATTGCCAAATTGAAACTCGAAATACTCCCGATTCCGATCCCCCCACCGTCTTTGGTTTGACCAATTTCTCCCAGCGAATCCACCGAATTTTCTACCTCAACCCGGTTCTACCCCATACGAAATCCCTCCTTAGACTTTCCAATTTTTTATAATGTTTTTAGGGGCCAAAAACAAGGAAATAAAATATGAAGGCAGGCTACCAATGACAGCTTTAGCAAGAGTAATCCTCCCAGCAAAAGAAAGATGTTTTGCTTTCCAAGAAGAGAGATTTTTATGGAACTTGTCAACAACAGGTTGCCAATAACGAGCCAGTTTCAAGTTGGCTCCGATCAGAATACCGAGATAAGTGAAAGGCCAGCTACCCACCCCACAATTTAATTTGTTCACCTTCGAAGAGACCACCGTATCATCAACCCCGACCCCAAAAAGATGACATTTTTATAATTTACTTTTAACCCAGTAACTAGATAGAGACACCTAAGGAACCGAGCCAAACTGACCATGTTGTGTTCCAGCCACTCCCCGATAAAGAGCACATCATCGGCGTAGCAGAGGTGTGAAATAAGAGGCCCGTTGTTAGGAAATTTTATCCCTTGGACCAAACCCGTCGCCACCGCTTGTTGCATAAACATATGGAGCACTTCCATAGCAAGAATGAAGAGAAAATGAGACATAGGATCTCCTTGTCTCAGCCCACGTTTGAACCGAAACTTCGTAGTGGGAGACCCGTTTACAAGAACCGAGCCTTTGCTAGACGATAAGCACCCAGCGGTCCAACTAATCCATTTGTCAGGGAAGGCCATATATTCCAAGGTCTTAAGGAGGAACTTCCAGTTGAGGGAATCATAAGCCTTAGCAAAGTCCACCTTAAAAATCAACATCCTCTTTTTTGCCCAGCTAACCATTTCACTGACAATCAGAGGGTCGTCGATGATGCATCTCCCACCAGAAAAAGCCAATTGAGTCTGTGAAATAAGACCGTCCGTAACCCTCTTACGTCTAATAGAGAGGACTTTTGCCATGATCTTATAGGTGGAACTAATCAGGGAAATAGGGCGATAGTCGTTAAGCTCCTGGGGATCTTCTTTTTTGGGATCAGGGCCACAAAAGAGGCATTGCACCCACAGCTTATGGACCCCCAGCATCAAATATTTAAAATCCTCCTGTAGTGTTTAAGGAACCTGATCGAGAACCCATCCGGGCCGGGAGCTTTCCCACCGTCGCAACTCTTGAGGGCGGTCTTAATCTCGTTGTAACACCCTTGTTATTATTTTAAAGGTTTTCGTATCAATTACGAAAATAAACATGTAATTGTACATACGTGATGTTGAATAATACGGGATAATTAAAACTTTTACAATTTGAAAATAATACAACTTAATGAATTTGAGTTCGTCGTTTAAAGTTACGATGAAACGTCGTGCGGAAGCTTTTAACTTTATCGTGTTCGGTTCTTCTTCGAGCTTGATCTTCATCCGGGCACTCTTGGCAATCACCTATGATCAAAACCAACTTAAAAGTTAGTTTTGATAGTTAAATAACAAGTTTAAACAAGTTATATGGGATTAGAAATCAAGGCATTTGAACAAAATAATTAAATACAAGAAATTATATATTTTGTTTTCACCCCCTTCACCCGGCCGTGTCAAAAGATCACCCAGCCGTGTCAGCTTAACATATATTTTTCACAGCCCCTTCACCCGACCGTGTCAAAAGTTCACCCGCCCGTGTCAACTCTGCACGTTTATTTTTCATCAAATTTGCATCCAAACCTATCCAAACTCATTTTAATTGCTTGGGGTTCGTTTCTTAACATGTCTAAGCTATCATCCATTACCCGGATCCATTATTCATATAGTTTACGCTCCCGTTACCCGGTTTACGTTTTTCTTTATTACACTTAAGCCAACATTTTACCACCTATTTTATTTTGACCCGTTTAGAAGTTTTCATGCATTTAAGCATCAAACTCGCATTTCTCTTTGTACACTTCGTATTTCCATTTTTTTTAAATAGCCTCTTATATTCCACAACAACTATTTTGTAGTGGATTTAACATAACGGACCGTTATTCTAAATTTTACCCTTTGGATAGTCATTCTACGTAATTGACCCGTTCTTAGGCATTTGACTCTCAAGGTTTATACTTACAACTCTTACATATATCTAAGAGTTGCATAATCATAATACTAGTATCTAAACGACCTCTAAGGGTCATTTGCCCGATTTACAAATCATGGGCATTTTGGTCATTTTTAATCCCTCATTTACGACGAAGGACTCTCGTTAATTATTTGACCCATATTTGCATGTTTATCTAGCAACTTAACTATGCGTACCTGGCTCGGGTCAAGGTATTGACCAGTTTACATAACTTTTTGCTTTAAATCTTTCTAGTTAAAGCAATGCAAGCTTATGTTATTTTCCTGTGATTACAAAACTCAACAAGCGATTGTCAAATGTTATTGTCAAATGGTGTTAACCACATCATTTGACCCATTTAGTCTAATTGACCATTTGTCCGTATAAGATGGTATTTAATTACCATTTCACCCCTTTTAAACCTATCCCGGTTTTCCTTTGAACTTGTTTTACTTAAAACCGTTTTTTATTTATTCGTCATTACATGACTAATTTACCGCTTTACCCCTTTTTACTATAATCCATAATTTCTTTACCATTTTCCCTCATTCCGACTCTCATTGAATCGTGTCGGAATATCATATATCAACCACTTAGTAGCATTCATATCTATACTTGAAATTAAGTAACTTTGCAAATAATGTAAAGGGCGTAAGCTCTACTTACCTCGCGTCCGCGCAAACATTCTTCGCATCCATGATCCGTTTAACCCGTTCCTTTCCAAGCTCCCACCTAGCTTGTTTAGCAACTATATCATAACATCCATAAGATGGTTAGATTGGTCATTCTATATAATGGCCATCACCCTATGGAACCCTTTTTTTTTACACACTTATCAATCAAAGCATGCCATACATTCAACAACTAGTTTCATACCATAATTCTTTTCATTCACTAACCGTTTGACCCGTTAGTGAAGTTACTTATACAACTAGTTAGTAAGTGATTTTAAACACTTTAAGCATGTCATATAAAGTGTTATTTGTTCCCAACAATCAATAATTCATGCCTAAAGCATGTATATACAATCCTATGCCTTTTTCTTGGTTAATAAGAACATTATTTATGTGCAACGATTTTCTATTCAGCTGCTGTAATTGACCATTTTGACCCTTTTAAAATCTGAATTAGATCAACATGTTCAAAGATGGATCGTAGAACGCTCCAATACCTTCGCAAGCATATAAGGTACGCATTCTAACGAATTTTCTATGATTTTTATAAAATCAGCTCAGTAACTATATTTTCATTTTTCAACATCTTTCAAGTTCTGAACAGCAGTTTTAATTCGCCTATTTGGCCTATTTAACAACCACATTTGTTTCTTATGATTGAAAACAGTAAAAATTTACTTCATAAGCTTTCCGAAAAGGTATAGAACACCCAAATCGGATAAACGGTTGATTTTATATGATTTTTTAAGATTAGTCAAAATACATATAAAAAGCTACGAAAATCATGTTTAGGGTCATATCAAATTCGACCCAAACCATCAAATGCAACCCATTTCCATGGCTATAACCCTTATTAGACTCTTGGTAATGGTTAGAAACCTATAGCACAGTGATTGTAGGCTAAGAGATGTCAAAACATCATCTATTTCAAGAAGTCATCATATGAATCCTAATTTTACCATCTTCTCAACTTCATCTTTGTCAAATTAAGAACTAGAACTAAAATTAACATATATTCAAGTTCTATTTGGCGATTCTCATACACCATCATGTTTAAAACCCGTACTATTACATATCACACGAAATTAGTCAAATTAGCCAATTACGTGTTTCTTTCATAATTCCAACATATAAACATTCACTTAGGCATTTTAACAAACACCTTGCGGGTATAATTTCTCACAATTTATTATCAAGCTCAATACTTGTCATTTAGCCATGGTTAACATCAACTAAGCATGTTTACATCAATTTTCACATTAACAAAATCTGAATTTACTTCCTAGAACTCAAATTACACTAGAACAACAATTAAAATTCTAGTGTTTAACATGTTCCTACAACACCCACTTATCACCTTCAATGGTGATTGTGAATTCACAAGAAATAAGCATGATTTCAACTTGTATTTGTCTAGGGTTTGTCCCTAGACACTATATTGTTCCTAATTCATCATAAAACAAACATGCAACCATAAATATCAGATTTTCCCAATTTCATGAGAATTTCAAGTTGAGAGTTTTCATCAAATTTTACATACCTTGTAATCCTCTTGTGATGAGGATCAGTAATCTATGCTCGATTTTCGTTTTTGATCAGATTTGGACCTTCAATTTTGTGAATTAAGTGATGAACTAGGGCTTGGTGAGGTCTCCTGGTCGCCCCCTGCCCCATATACGACCAGACACACTTTTGTGTGTTTGGTCCTTAATTATTATTTTTTTATCTAATTAAGTTTCAGATTTTACAAGATAAGCCCCTCCACTTTTGAATAACTTAAAGTTTGGTTGTTTCTAACCCTATTATAAGTTATTTCTAGACTTGTAGCTAACTAGGTTAAAACTCCTAGTTAGTAAATTCTTGTTTATTTATACTTTATAATTCTAATATAAAGTTTTATATTTTCAGGGTAGCTTTATCGGGTTAATTTTTTACCACTAACGGTATTTTACCCGTCTTTACTTTTAACGTGGTTTGATTACCAAACCCGTTTTTGGGATGTTACAATCGTCTAGGGAGAAAGGGGCAATAATCGAAGAGGCTTGATCCGGGGATAACGTAGGAAGACCCAGGTTATCGAAAGTAGGATGTCGCCTCAAAGGCTCAGCGAATTGTTTACGAAAAGCCCTCCTCGTCTGATCTTTTAACACTTTGGGGTCCGTAATCCAAACATCCCCAAATTTCAGCCCATTTATACGACTCTGGGCCATATTTATGTTAACCAAACCATGAAAAAAGGAGGAATTCTCATCCCCCAATTTGATCCAATTAAGACGAGCCTTCTGTTTCAAATCATTCGCCTTAGCCAACTCAATTTTCCTAATATTCAGCCTTATATCCACTCGGAGTTTCGTTTCTCCCGAGGTTAGAGTGTGATCCGCAGCCTTCCTTTCTAGAACCTCAGCAGCCCTATTAAGCTCCTCCAAGTTTTTTACTTCCATAACCCTTATATCCCGTCGCCAAGCTTTAATGTCTTTATTTATACCTTTGAGCAAAGCTGCAAAAGCGATATCCTTCCTTCCCCTATTAGCGATTCTCCCCAAATTCCCAGCAACTATCCCATCCAACTTCTCTTGTCCAATCCAGCTATTGAAGAATTTGAAGGGGATCAGCCCAAAGTCATAGTCAACACATGAAAGCGAGACAGGGCAGTGATCTGAGGCCCCTTTTCTAAGGACAGCAAGTGTCGCAAACGGCTACCGACTCATAAACCCATCACAAACCAGGATCCTATCAAGTTTGCTGAGTTTAACTTCCTCGTTGTCGGAAATGTAAGTAAAGTTTCCCGTTGTCATCCGGTATTCAAGAAAACCACAGTGCTCAATAAATTCGTTAAAAAGAGAAGCACTAGCCTGGTCAAACCGGGAATTGACCCTCTTTTTCGGCCATCTAACGTCATTAAAATCGCCCAAGGCGATCCACAAACCTGACCGAAGGCTTTTCAGAGAAATAATGTCGCTCCACAAATTTCTCCTTAAAGTCTGATCATTGGGCGCGTAGACATTGAGAATGTTGACCCTCTCCTGACATCCCTGAATTGACCCCGATAAGCCGAGAGAACTCCTGGATCCCACATCGAAATTAAACCACCCGATCTTCCCACCGCATCCGTAGAGGCCATTTCCATCTGGCTACGATCCCAAAATCTACGGCAAAATTCCTTATCCAACCCAGATCTATGAGTTTCCTGGATAGCAAGGAACGATAACTTCGAATCCCTTTTGAGACATCGAACCCAATTTGGCTTGTCCGGGTCGCTAACCCCCCTTATATTTAAAGTGAGAAAATTCATCACGGTCGGTTGTTCTCCATTTCTCCCTGAACCAACTTCCTCACCTGGTTACTGAAATCTCCCATCTTGATACCCAAAACTTCACCATACCTCAATGTTTCCTCTACTTCCTTCTCGAAATCAGCGTTCACCGGGACTTGATCGGAACAATTTCCACTTTCATTCCCACCACCTGAATAGGTGGAACTCTCACCTTCACCATGGATCGTAGCCCTAGACTTGTGCAGGTTGGACTGTTGTTAAATAATCTCATCGAGGGAGAAGGGGTCCGAATCCTCTTTTTCATTAAGATCAGGCGTTTTATACAGTGGGCTTGGACAAAAGACTTTCTTTTTATTATTAATTTTGGGCCTGGTGGTACCATAATCAAGCCCAGTCCATCCTCCACTTATTTTAGAAGTGGGTCCCTGATTAGGAAACTCCTGAACCTCCACATGTGGTAAAGCCTCATCAATATTTTGGGCCCCATCCAAGCAGCCTTTCATTATTGGGGTCTGCGAGCCACCTTCCACTGGAAACGAGGCATCAACATGCAAATTCCCCATGTACGTCCCTTCCCCTTCCCTCCCAACTGAATTTGATTGTTCTTCATCCTCAAACACCTCTTCCTCTTCAACTACCACCACATTAGACTTGAGCACCGGCGAAGTAGGAGCCACCAACGAACCGTCCCTCACCGATAGCAGCTCGGGTTCCCAGTCAAAATCTACTTCCTCAACCCATACCGGAAACTCATGCTCAAGCCATTTTAGTTGAAATTCAAAGGAAATTTTTTTACCCGATGTGACCAAAACAACCATTTGATTATGTGCCAGGTTCAAGGAATCACAACCTGCGTCTGACTTATGCAATAACCTCCCGCACCGTTCACCAATCTTGTTAAAAACGTGCTTGTCCCACAAGGCCAACGGAACCCTTGAGATCGAAATCCAAGCTACACGATCAAAAACCGGCGGTAACCCGTCCCAGACATACAACCAAGAAAACCATAGAGAGCAGAATTCCGATTTGGACCTCAGGAAATTATCAGCATCATCAACGGACTCAAAAATAAATAGGATTTTAAGTCCACCCAAGTATTTCACCATCCCATCATCAACCCCAGCCTCCTCTAACACAGGTGATAAGTCTTCCAACATCTCGAGTTCCTTAACTTCCCCAATGAGAGACCTGAGCGCCCACGTTTTCCTGGCTTCCGTTACCAAGGGGGGAAGCTTAATCCTGATCTTCTCCGGACTTTTACCTTTGACTCCCAAGAGAGAATCCCTATACC
The DNA here is from genome assembly GCA_030545235.1 of Helianthus tuberosus. Classification (NCBI taxonomy): domain Eukaryota; kingdom Viridiplantae; phylum Streptophyta; class Magnoliopsida; order Asterales; family Asteraceae; genus Helianthus; species Helianthus tuberosus. Next base: position 65,673,017 of record CM060427.1, on the reverse strand, counting down.
CCGTACCTAATGCAATCAACTCCCCAGTGGGATATGAAGCTGCCTCCCTATTCTGGACTTGAGGAACATTCCCCAGACGAGAGAAAACCGACTTATTTGTATTGGTTTATTTGGAGTATTTGCCCAAAGTAGTGTTGATGAAAAAATTATTTACTAAAACGGTGCTTTTAAAAATATTTACTAAAATAGTGTTCCTTTTTTTATGTAATTGTCTTTTCCTTTTTAACCAATATATTAAACTTTTTTTATATTTCTGTTAAATTAATCATGTATCTGTTTTTTTATTCATTAATTCTTTATATTTTTCAATCACTCCAATGTTTTTAATTTCTAAGTGGTCAAAAAGAATAAAACCACCTAAATTTAAAAGGAGTTACAAATGTGTGACTTTAAATCACCTGTAGTTTTGCGTAACATTCAACCAGATTTTTCAAGTCGTGAATAATTATTTGATGGTTTTATCTCAGATTTATGAAACAACATTATCTCAGATTCTTATTTAGATGGAATGTAACTAAATAAGTTCATGTAAATCTTATTATAAAACAAAGAAAACAAGTTCATATAAGTTTATCTATTTTAACATAAGCAGATTATGATTATGATTTTAATGTCTATATAATTTGAAATGAAGAAACTGAAACGAACATGTTAAAACACAACTGTAAAATACAAAATAGAACAAAAAAAATACCTGATCTAAAACTTTAAACTTCTGATCGTCAAGTCTGAAGAAGAAGAGACTGTAGAGTTTTTTCGACGGAGAAGAAGAGAAAAGATTGTATTGGGATTGTTGAAAGTAAGATACTTATCTATTATGTAATTGTTTATTTATTTGACTTATAATAATCTTTAATATCGTGATTTAAAAACTATTTTTAATTATGTAAATACATAAATTAATACATAAGCTTTTGTTATTGAACATTAAATTTATATTGAAGCAGTGGTTGAGGCAGTGGTAAAATTACATTATTTTAAAGAAAAAAACCAACCAGTGTAAATGGAACATTTGTATTAACTCCATTTAATATTTTTTTCATCTCAATTATTGAACATAAGCATTAGAAAACACATTCGGAAGTTGTCTCACATAAGTTTCTTATCAAAATCGGAAAGGTTCTATTGCATAATATAGATTACACACTATAAAACCAAGTATTGTTTCTTTGAAGTTATTGTTTGTATTATAAATGTTAGATTATCATTGTTTGATGTTATGGGCATGTATTTCTCATAAATGGCGTTTCATATTCTTTGCTTTGCTCATAATAGTTGCTGTAATCTGGTGTACTTTTATTGATTAAGTACTGCATTAACTTAAATGAAGTTATTGATAGCATTCTCTGTGACAATTTGTGCATGCATCTTCTTGATGTTGTCTTCTACATTACGATTGATAAATCAACCATATAATTTTTTGTTTTTGTTGATTTGCAACTGTTGTGAGAGATGATGATTTTCGTTTTGTGCTTTGTTTTTGTAAAACCTTAAGTGTGTGATTATACAAATAGTCCCGTTAATATTTGGTACTTTTGTTTTTTAAGTGCTGATTTAGTTTAAGGGAAGTTAGTGATGTTTTTTTATGATGTTGTGTGTCTATAACTTTTCTTAGATGTTGTTCGTCTTTATAACTTGTACGTTTAAATTCTTTATTGCAGATATGAATCCATCCAACCAAGCACCATCCTTTTTAAAATTCCTTAATGAAGATGATTTTATATTTTTGGTATGTTTTTAACTTTCTTGCTACTATTAGGATTGTAAATTAATTTTTGATGTAAGATGTTTGCTAACTACTGTCGCAGAATATACCACTTGATTTTGAGAGTTTGTTGTGGGGCAAGGAGGTCCCGTATGGTCAAACTGTAGAACTACTTGATGGTGACAAAACATGGTTAGTACGAGTAAGGAAGAAGATGATCATTGTATATTTACGGATGGATGGACAAAGTTGGTTAGAGATTGTTGTTTGAAAACTAAAGATGTTGTATTGGTAAAAGCTATTGGAAGTTTGTCATTCGTTGTCTCATGTTTTAAAGAAAATGTCTACGAGAACTCTTACATTTTAGCAAATATTAGACCTGAACTTGGCATGACTGTAAGTAACTATATATTATTTTGTTACTTATTGTAAACATTTTTTGCTAACATCTGTTTGCCTTTTTAATGTCTGTTTCTTTATCCATTTAACGTCTGTTGACTAACCGTTTTAACTTCTATTGACTTTTCTAGCTCAACAACTTGCTAACATCTTTTTGCCCTTTTAATATCTGTTTCCTTATAATCTTAACGTATGTTGACTAACCTTTTTAACTTATGTTGACTAACTCTTTTAACGTCGGTTGATTAACATCTGATAGTTAACATCTGTCCACGTTGCAACCTCTGTTGGGCATAATGGATGACAGTTGTTATGAAACCTCTGTTGGATAGCAACAGAGATATGTAACAGTTGATAGCCAACAGTGGTTAGGTTGTGTGTAAATACTGTAACTCCTGTTGACTAACCCTGTTGACTAATCCTCATTTTAACTTTTGTTGACTAACCCGTTGTAACTTCTGTTGATCATGTGACAACTGGCACAAACCGGTAATTTCCGTACACTATAATTATTGCTTAATGACTGCAATTATGAGTTTAATTGTCAGCAATGTCTGAACATATGATTAAACAAGTGAATTCATGCACGTTGTATACTACAAAATATTGCTTTGTGCATAAACGAGAGCGTTGCGTCAAAAATAATAGTAAACTCACCGGTAAGACACTATGTGTCAACGGAACTGCAGAAAGCAGCCAGACAATAAAATTGGAACCTAGGTGTAGGTCCGACAACAAGAATGCATTAAAACCCAAGAGTACATACAAGGGTTTAATATATATGCAATGCGAAAGCAAAAATAAGCACTAAAAAGCACCCGAAACGCACTTTAAGTGCAGAATTTTAATAAATTCAGCTCAATTCAGCATTTAAACACATGAATATTATGCAGAAATTTCGTTTTACCATCCAGAATATTTCCCTAAGAGATGGGAATTGAAAGGGTACTTAAAAGACACTAAAAAGTGTGATTTAGCACTTTAACGAATCAGTGTCTAGCCGAACAACCGGACATTACCCGGAACACCAAAATAATGCTAGAAGCATTGTTTTTATTTTTCTAAGCTAGTTAGGGTCCCCGAATACCCTAACACCCGTTATAACTTATAACACACTAGTAACTAACTTAAATCCTAACTAAACATAACTAGATCATGCAACTTGGAGTTGAAATGTAACCAAGACCCCCCCCCCCCTATGTTGGATGGTTGGGAGACCAAAATCCCATATGGGATTTCTTTCTATTATAATAATAGATGTGCTTGTAGATTTAGAGACACATAACACAAAGGATATTAGCATGTTGGATGGATTCTTATTTAAACCACTAGACTACCATTATTCTTCTTATCACAACTTAACACCCACACACCTCCTCTCCTTCCCTTCAAGCTACGGCCAAACACCCTACACCCACACCACCATTGTTTCATTCAAGTTCAAGCATTCCAAGGTTATCTTAAGGTGCAAGAAGGTGATTAAAGAAGCTCGGTGCAAGCGGAACGCGAAGGACCTCTCTACTTAGCTTTTATCCACCTCTTTTGCGCATAGATTCTTCCCTAGCCTCGAGCTAGAGGTATAATGCTTAAAACCCGTTCTTGAACTATCCTAAAGTGGTTAAAAGGATTTTTATCGGTTAAAACTCGTTAACATACAAGATGACACACAAAAGTCTACTAAAAACACTAAAAATGGTGGTTAAAAGCACATATGTTGTGTAAATCATGTAGTATTTGACTTGTGTGATTATTTGGACCCGATCTATGATATGGTAGCTCGGATCATCGTTTAACCCGGTTTGGTAAGATCATGGATCTTAACATAAAGCTATTTTAGAAGTAACAAGGGTTAAAAGGTGAAACCCTACCACACATAAACCATGAACTTGTGTAAAAATGTTTTAACTTGTACAAAAGTGTTTAAAACTAGTAGATCTATGTATCTACAAGTGGTATTTTCAAAAGACCAAGCATCAAAAGAAATCACATGTTCTAAACCGGATCTTACACAAACAAAAGTGGTTTTTGTGAACAAACAAGAGTGTGGATACTTGTGTAACAAAAGTTTTAACGAAGAAATAGTTTTCGTAAAAACCGACTAGAAGTTGTAAAACTTCATATTCTTTAAAAATAAAGTTTTTATGAAATTAAACTTATTTTTAAAGATAACAAGACTTACTAAATGTGCTAGTAAGTTACTACACATTTTTGTAAATATTCAAGTTCATGAAATTAGTGATTATTGTTGACGGATATTGTTGATAATTGTCGTTGATGATTGTTGATAATTCAAAAGAAAATAAACACATGTTTTGAAAACATGGGAAACGTCCATTTTTAGGGGAAACTCTGTCAAAATTTTTATAAATTTTGACACTTAGAAAAATATAAGTTTTGAGAAACTTATTCCCTAAAAATGTGTTTAAAAGTATTACCAAAGTTTCCCTAATTTTTGGTGATAAGAAATGGTGATTTTTCGAGAATAAAAAACGGATATTAAGTATATATTTTTGAAAGAAAAATATATATTATTTGATCACCAACTTTTGTGCTAAGTGTATATAGTATGTGTTATACGTGCTAGTGTATTAAGACTTAAAATACACTAATTACTCATGAGGAGTAGAAATATAAAAATACACATACAACATACAAGATACATAATTCGGGTGCAAAGTGCAAAACACAAAAGACTTATATTTATTTTTGGAGAAAATAATATAAGTAAGATACGTAGTTAAAAATATAAGAATATTTTTAACACAAGAAAATATACACAAAAGAGAGTGACTGTACTTGTGCGACGCAAGTCTAGTGACTAACGTTAAGAAAACGCGTATAGGTTACGACGTTAATTAAGCAAATCCGGTGGAGTTTACGACGCTAGGAACGCAAAGTTGTGAGTTCATGCTCCCCCTTTTCTTTTAACTGTTTTCAGTTTTTATAACTTCGGGGGTGAAATACATGTACAAATGTACAATATTTATAATTGGTATGATATAAATACAAGAAGCGCACTTGGTAAGAATGAGAACCAAGTATGAGGCGCTATGAGAAATGATAACAAGAAACGCGCTTGGTGAGGACGAGAACCAAGTAGGATGCGTTATGAGAAATAGTGTCACGAATAGGGTACAGAAGCACCATTAATCAACGTATACATTCAGACTGCAGAACAAAAGGTTAGATCTAACGGGTGCCTGGCAGCCACACTCCCGGTCGGGGCGAGAACCGAGGAAGTGCTTTTGTGTCTCAGAATATACCAATTAAATGCCTTAGGTTTGGTGACTTCCTATGACGTGCCACATGTTAATAGCTTTGCAACCCATTAACAATCCTGATATTTACAGGAATATTTTAATTACATGAAATTCATACCATACTAAAAATTGATGAATACTTGAGTACGTGGGGTACTCAAGAAAAGATTGAGTTATACTTGAAGTACGTGGGGTACTCAAGAAGAAATTGAATTATACAGATGTACGTGATGTACACATGAAACTGGATTTATATATGAAAACTTGATTTACTCACAAACTATGTTTTCATACAAAGTATACAAACATGAAATACAAAACTGCATGAATTCACACCAACTTTATGTTGACGTTTTTCCAAAAACTCACATGTATTTCAGGTAACTAGGATGGATGTGCGCGTGGTCTTGCTTATGCTCGTGGATGTCGCTTGTGTTTAACTTTGAATAAAGTTGTAAAATTTTAAGACAATGTTTTATGCGACTTAGCGATGTAAACGCTAACGTATGTTTTCAAATTATGGTATTTGAATGTTATTTTACGAGCATGTAGCAGGTTTACTCTTCGTATGCAATGAGAACCTTTCATGATCACACCTCGTGCTTCCGCCGCAGAAAGGGGTGTGACAGATTGGTATCAGAGCTGCGATTGTAGTGAACCAGGATTCCTTCTCGAGTCTAGTCTACAATCTCTAGGATCCTTTCACGAAAACAATTTTCAAAGAGTTTTCATTGCATAAAACGTCCCGCGACATCCACTACCTGAAACTGTCTACATGAGTCTAGAAAAGACACTACAAGACTTGGAGTGCACTTGAGTAGCACTTGTCGTTGACTAGAAACTACTTGCAATTATGTGTGATAATTAGCATGTACTAGAAGTAGAATGTCACGAGTATACGTGATTTTACCTGAAAGCAATGGCCTACCTGAAGGAAGAGATACGAGGATGAAACGAACTGTGCGGACTGTGCAAGGAGTTACGTAATTATGGATGCATACATAATTATGGAATTCAGTGCACAGAAATCACAGCAAGTCTTGTCACGTATAGATTCCCTCAGTGCAAGCCTACTAAATACTCTGCTAGAGTAATATTTGTTTGACGTCACTTATGTGGTATATGCCTGTGTATATATATACTACTACGGCCTAGTATGACGATATCAAACAAATGCCTAACCCTGTTGTGTTATGTTCTTCAGAACATGGCACCCAAAAGAGCTGTGAACGCTCGTGACCAACCTCCTCCTCCCCCACTGCCAAGAATTGCCGAAGAGCTGGAGGCTCTACTGGAAGAAAGGATCTCCGCTGCTATCGCCCAGTACGAGGCAAACCGTACTCAAGACAGTGGAGGACCAAGCAACGCTAGAGATAATGGGAATGGAGATTCATCTGGAGACAGCGCAGTTCGAAGCTGCACATTTAAGCAGTTCCTCGACTGCAAGCCGATGAACTATGATGGCACAGGAGGTGCAGTAGCATTTGTGCGCTGGACGGAGAAGACTGAAGCTACCTTCCGCATGAGCAAGTGTACCGCGGATCAACAAGTCACCTTTGCTACCGGGTTGTTTGCCGATGAAGCTCTGACTTGGTGGAATCTGCAAGCCCAAACCTTGCTCAGAAATGCCGCGTATGGTCTAACTTGGGAGGAACTGAAGGAAAGGATGAGAGAGAAGTACTGCTCTCGTGCGGAACTCCAAAGGCTGGAAACAGAGTTCTGGCACTTGACTATGGAAGGTGCTGATATTGATTGTTATACTCGAAGATTCCACGATCTGTCCAGAGTGCTTCCCTACATGGTGACTCCCGAATTCAAGCATGTCGAACGCTACATTTGGGGACTGGCCTCAGAGTTTCGTGGCATGGTGGCGTCAGCCAAACCACAAACAATCACTGAGGCTGTAACTCTGGCTGTCAGCCTAACCAAAGATTGTGTTCGTAAGAAGAAGTTATCGTTGAACCCAACAGAGAAGACCGAGACACATGATGAGTCGTCCGGTGACAAGAAGAGAAAGCGTTCGAATCTGAATCAAGCGACTCGCAACAACAAAGGTTTCAACAAAAAGTATGAGGCCAACCCGTCTCAGGAGGCAAAGACCCTTTCAACCAAGGCATACCAAGGCTCCATGCCTGAATGCCAAAAATGTAAGTTTCATCATAAAGGAGCTTGTCGCATTCCAAGGTGCGACAAATGTGGTAGATTGGGTCACCAAGCAGAAAACTGTTGGGGAAACGGAAGGAATGGGAATGGCAATGGTAACCGGAATAGCCGTGGAGCTGGGCAAAACCAAGGATGCTTTGGTTGTGGAGGCATGGATCATTTCAAGAAAAATTGCCCAAGGGGAAACAATGCTCAGACCCGAGCATTTGTAATTAGAGCAAGGGACGCACACAAGGACCCTAATGTGGTCAACGGTACGTTCCTCATTAACAAATCACTTTGCATCCATATTATACGACACTGGCACCGATTATAGTTTCATGCCTGTGGAAATTAAACGCATACTTGGAATAGAATCTAGTAGATTAGAAATTCCTTATTCCATAGAACTAGCCAATGGTAAACTTGTTGAATCGGGCAAAACTGTTAGAGGCTGCACGCTAGAACTTGGTGAACGAAGATTTAGCATCGACCTCTTACCTATTCAATTAGGTAGCTTCGATGTAGTGGTTGGAATGGACTGGTTGTCCAAGAACAAGGCTGAAGTCATGTGTCATGAGAAAATCATTCGCATCCCTTTAGCGAATGGTGAAACTCTCATCGTACATGGAGGAAGACGAAACGCGCCTCTACAAATCATCAGATGTATGAAGGCACAGAAGTGCTTAAGGAAAGGATGTGTTGCTTTCCTAGCACACATTGTAAATAAGAAGGCTGTGGAGCCAAAACTCGAAGACATTCCTGTGGTAAAGGAATTTCCTGATGTGTTCCCCGAAGATCTGCCAGGACTACCTCCGCAACGACAAGTCGAATTCCGTATAGACTTGGTTCCAGGAGCCGCTCCTGTAGCCAAGGCACCCTATCGGCTTGCACCATCCGAAATGCAAGAGTTATCTACACAACTCTAGGAGTTGTTGGAAAAGGGATTTATAAGGCCAAGCTTCTCACCCTGGGGAGCTCCGGTATTATTCGTGAAGAAGAAGGATGGAACACTGCGGATGTGTATCGATTACAGGGAACTGAACAAGCTCACTATCAAGAATCGGTATCCACTACCGAGGATTGATGACTTATTTGATCAACTGCAAGGATCAAGCTACTATTCCAAGATCGACCTTCGATCTGGATACCATCAGCTGAGAATCCAAGAAGAAAGCGTGCCAAAGACTGCATTCCGAACGCGATATGGGCACTACGAATTTCTTGTGATGCCATTTGGATTGACGAACGCGCCAGCGGTCTTTATGGACCTAATGAACCGCGTATGTAACCATATCGCGATAAATTCGTGATTGTATTTATCGATGATATCCTGATTTACTCACGAACGAAAGAAGAGCACGAGCAACATCTCAGAACCATCTTGGAGCTACTGAAGAAAAAGAAACTTTATGCAAAGTTCTCGAAATGCGAATTCTGGATTCGCGAAGTACAATTTCTTGGTCACGTTGTGAATGAGAGGGGCATTCATGTAGACCCATCCAAGATTGAAGCGATAAAGAACTGGGAAGCTCCCAAAACCCCAACTGAAGTTCGACAATTTTTGGGCTTAGCGGGCTATTATCGGCGATTCATCGAGAATTTCTCCAAAATAGCTCAACCGCTAACGACCCTTACTCAGAAAGACAAGAAGTACGACTGGGGTCACAAACAAAGAAGAAGCCTTCCAGTTACTGAAGAGCAAGCTATGCGATGCACCCATACTATCACTACCCGAAGGCACTGAAGACTTCGTGGTATACTGCGACGTCTCACGACAAGGCTTGGGTTGTGTGCTAATGCAACGCCAAAAAGTCATCTCTTACGCTTCAAGACAGCTGAAGGTTCACGAGAGAAATTATACCACTCACGACCTGGAGCTGGGCGCAGTGGTATTCGCCTTAAAGATTTGGCGACATTATTTATATGGTACTCGATGTACAATCTTCACAGATCATAAAAGCTTACAACACATATTTGATCAGAAGGAATTGAATATGCGCCAGCGACGTTGGGTCGAGCTGCTGAACGATTATGACTGTGAGATTAAGTACCATCCTGGAAAGGCAAACGTTGTAGCAGACGCGTTGAGCCGAAAGGAAAGGGTTAAGACCCTAAGGGTTCGAGCATTGGAAATGACGATTCGAACGAACCTCACTGCACGCATTCGAGATGCACAACAAGAAGCTCTTAAAGAAGAGAATCGTAAAGCTGAATACCTACGGGGTATGCTGAAATACATGGTGCCAAACGAAGAGGGAGCCTTATACTTTAAGAAGCGTATTTGGGTTCCACTCTATGGTGGCATACGAGAAGTCATCCTTAATGAAGCCCACAAATCGAGATATTCGATCCACCCAGGATCGGACAAAATGTATCAAGACTTGAAGGAGTACTATTGGTGGCCGAGACTCAAAAGCGACGTTGCTGTCTATGTTGGAAAATGCCTAACCTGTGCTAAGGTTAAGGCAGAATATCAGAAACCGTCTGGCCTACTACAACAACCAGAGATTCCCGTGTGGAAGTGGGAACAAATCTCGATGGACTTCATAACGAAATTACCCAGGACCCCGAGAGGGCACGATATGATATGGGTAATAATTGATCGATTGACGAAATCTGCGCATTTCCTACCAATCCGAGAGAAGGATAGCACTGGAAAGCTGGCTGAGATATACTTAAGAGAAATTGTGGCACGTCATGGAGTGCCAATCTCAATCATTTCAGACAGAGATGGACGCTTTGTCTCAAGAATCTGGCAATCATTTCAGGAAGCCTTTGGATCTCAGTTAGATCTGAGCACGGCATTCCATCCGCAAACAGACGGCCAGAACGAACGGACTATACAAACATTAGAAGATATGCTTCGCGCATGTGTCATGGATCTAGGCGGCAGCTGGGATACTCATCTACCCCTAGTTGAGTTTTCCTACAATAACAGTTATCATACGAGCATAAAAGCCGCGCCGTTCGAAGCTCTGTATGGCCGCAAATGCCGATCGCCCTTATGTTGGGCAGATGCCGGAGATAAACGTATGGTTGGTCCTGAACTTGTACAAGAGACGACCGACAAGATTGCGCAGATCTGAGAGCGCATTAAAGCGGCTCGAGAGCGGCAAAAGAGCTACGCTGATCCGAATAGAAAATCGGTAGATTTCAAGGTGGGAGATAAAGTGTTGTTAAAAGTCTCACCATGGAAGGGCGTAGTCAAATTTGGAAAGCGTGGAAAGCTGAATCCACGATATATCGGACCATTCAGAATTTTGAAGAGAATTGGTACCGTGGCATACAAGTTGGAGTTACCGGAAGAACTTAATGGAGTACATGATACGTTTCATGTATCCAACCTGAAGAAGAGTCCAACGCAAGAAAACGTGATCATCCCGATGGATGAAATACATATTGATGAAGCCCTCCGATTTACAGAAAAACCCGTTGAGGTTACTGACTGGAAGGTCAACAAGACGAGGAGGAGCAGCGTAAAACTTGTCAAGGTACGTTGGAGCTCTAAGCACGGACCCGAGTACACATGGGAACGTGAAGACCAGTTCAAGAAAAAGTATCCCCACCTATTCAAGAAGACTCCAGCGAGAGTTAGTTCAGTCTGAATTTCGGGACGAAATTCTTTTAACGGGGGGAGACTGTGACAACTGGCACAAACCGGTAATTTCCGTACACTATAATTATTGCTTAATGACTGCAATTATGAGTTTAATTGTCAGCAATGTCTGAACATATGATTAAACAAGTGAATTCATGCACGTTGTATACTACAAAATATTGCTTTGTGCATAAATGAGAGCGTTGCGTCAAAAATAATAGTAAACTCACCGGTAAGACACTATGTGTCAACGGAACTGCAGAAAGCAGCCAGACAATAAAATTGGAACCTAGGTGTAGGTCCGACAACAAGAATGCATTAAAACCCAAGAGTACATACAAGGGTTTAATATATATGCAATGCGAAAGCAAAAATAAGCACTAAAAAGCACCCGAAACGCACTTTAAGTGCAGAATTTTAATAAATTCAGCTCAATTCAGCATTTAAACACATGAATATTATGCAGAAATTTCGTTTTACCATCCAGAATATTTCCCTAAGAGATGGGAATTGAAAGGGTACTTAAAAGACACTAAAAAGTGTGATTTAGCACTTTAACGAATCAGTGTCTAGCCGAACAACCGGACATTACCCGGAACACCAAAATAATGCTAGAAGCATTGTTTTTATTTTTCTAAGCTAATTAGGGTCCCCGAATACCCTAACACCCGTTATAACTTATAACACACTAGTAACTAACTTAAATCCTAACTAAACATAACTAGATCATGCAACTTGGAGTTGAAATGTAACCAAGACCCCCCCCCCCCTATGTTGGATGGTTGGGAGACCAAAATCCCATATGGGATTTCTTTCTATTATAATAATAGATGTGCTTGTAGATTTAGAGACACATAACACAAAGGATATTAGCATGTTGGATGGATTCTTATTTAAACCACTAGACTACCATTATTCTTCTTATCACAACTTAACACCCACACACCTCCTCTCCTTCCCTTCAAGCTACGGCCAAACACCCTACACCCACACCACCATTGTTTCATTCAAGTTCAAGCATTCCAAGGTTATCTTAAGGTGCAAGAAGGTGATTAAAGAAGCTCGGTGCAAGCGGAACGCGAAGGACCTCTCTACTTAGCTTTTATCCACCTCTTTTGCGCATAGATTCTTCCCTAGCCTCGAGCTAGAGGTATAATGCTTAAAACCCGTTCTTGAACTATCCTAAAGTGGTTAAAAGGATTTTTATCGGTTAAAACTCGTTAACATACAAGATGACACACAAAAGTCTACTAAAAACACTAAAAATGGTGGTTAAAAGCACATATGTTGTGTAAATCATGTAGTATTTGACTTGTGTGATTATTTGGACCCGATCTATGATATGGTAGCTCGGATCATCGTTTAACCCGGTTTGGTAAGATCATGGATCTTAACATAAAGCTATTTTAGAAGTAACAAGGGTTAAAAGGTGAAACCCTACCACACATAAACCATGAACTTGTGTAAAAATGTTTTAACTTGTACAAAAGTGTTTAAAACTAGTAGATCTATGTATCTACAAGTGGTATTTTCAAAAGACCAAGCATCAAAAGAAATCACATGTTCTAAACCGGATCTTACACAAACAAAAGTGGTTTTTGTGAACAAACAAGAGTGTGGATACTTGTGTAACAAAAGTTTTAACGAAGAAATAGTTTTCGTAAAAACCGACTAGAAGTTGTAAAACTTCATATTCTTTAAAAATAAAGTTTTTATGAAATTAAACTTATTTTTAAAGATAACAAGACTTACTAAATGTGCTAGTAAGTTACTACACATTTTTGTAAATATTCAAGTTCATGAAATTAGTGATTATTGTTGACGGATATTGTTGATAATTGTCGTTGATGATTGTTGATAATTCAAAAGAAAATAAACACATGTTTTGAAAACATGGGAAACGTCCATTTTTAGGGGAAACTCTGTCAAAATTTTTATAAATTTTGACACTTAGAAAAATATAAGTTTTGAGAAACTTATTCCCTAAAAATGTGTTTAAAAGTATTACCAAAGTTTCCCTAATTTTTGGTGATAAGAAATGGTGATTTTTCGAGAATAAAAAACGGATATTAAGTATATATTTTTGAAAGAAAAATATATATTATTTGATCACCAACTTTTGTGCTAAGTGTATATAGTATGTGTTATACGTGCTAGTGTATTAAGACTTAAAATACACTAATTACTCATGAGGAGTAGAAATATAAAAATACACATACAACATACAAGATACATAATTCGGGTGCAAAGTGCAAAACACAAAAGACTTATATTTATTTTTGGAGAAAATAATATAAGTAAGATACGTAGTTAAAAATATAAGAATATTTTTAACACAAGAAAATATACACAAAAGAGAGTGACTGTACTTGTGCGACGCAAGTCTAGTGACTAACGTTAAGAAAACGCGTATAGGTTACGACGTTAATTAAGCAAATCCGGTGGAGTTTACGACGCTAGGAACGCAAAGTTGTGAGTTCATGCTCCCCCTTTTCTTTTAACTGTTTTCAGTTTTTATAACTTCGGGGGTGAAATACATGTACAAATGTACAATATTTATAATTGGTATGATATAAATACAAGAAGCGCACTTGGTAAGAATGAGAACCAAGTATGAGGCGCTATGAGAAATGATAACAAGAAACGCGCTTGGTGAGGACGAGAACCAAGTAGGATGCGTTATGAGAAATAGTGTCACGAATAGGGTACAGAAGCACCATTAATCAACGTATACATTCAGACCGCAGAACAAAAGGTTAGATCTAACGGGTGCCTGGCAGCCACACTCCCGGTCGGGGCGAGAACCGAGGAAGTGCTTTTGTGTCTCAGAATATACCAATTAAATGCCTTAGGTTTGGTGACTTCCTATGACGTGCCACATGTTAATAGCTTTGCAACCCATTAACAATCCTGATATTTACAGGAATATTTTAATTACATGAAATTCATACTATACTAAAAATTGATGAATACTTGAGTACGTGGGGTACTCAAGAAAAGATTGAGTTATACTTGAAGTACGTGGGGTACTCAAGAAGAAATTGAATTATACAGATGTACGTGATGTACACATGAAACTGGATTTATATATGAAAACTTGATTTACTCACAAACTATGTTTTCATACAAAGTATACAAACATGAAATACAAAACTGCATGAATTCACACCAACTTTATGTTGACGTTTTTCCAAAAACTCACATGTATTTCAGGTAACTAGGATGGATGTGCGCGTGGTCTTGCTTATGCTCGTGGATGTCGCTTGTGTTTAACTTTGAATAAAGTTGTAAAATTTTAAGACAATGTTTTATGCGACTTAGCGATGTAAACGCTAACGTATGTTTTCAAATTATGGTATTTGAATGTTATTTTACGAGCATGTAGCAGGTTTACTCTTCGTATGCAATGAGAACCTTTCATGATCACACCTCGTGCTTCCGCCGCAGAAAGGGGTGTGACAGATCATTAGTTCATATCAAATTTGTAAGTTTGCACTAATTATTTTTTTACTTCTTCTATAGCTAAATGTTGACAAATTCTGGAAAGAATTCTATGGTAAAAATTACGAGTATGGGATGGCAACTATCTATGTTGACGAAAGGTTTTGGAATGTGATGATGAAAGGATGGACTGATGGATGCGGTTTTACAGATGGATGGTTAAAAGTGATTGAAGAAGTTCCGATAGCAGTTGAATCTTGGTTGGTTTTCACCATGATTGCATCTAAAATGTTTGAGTTTTCCGTTTTCCATCTCGAAAGTGGAACTGAGGTTTCTTTCAAGAAAGTTGATGTTGTTGTTTTGGATGATTCAGTTTATGGAGATGATGGGTTTGACTTATTGGCTGCGGTATAAAAATTTGACGTTAAAATACATTGTTTGATAACATGACGGTGATAAGTAAGTTTTATTATATTATGCTAATAACTATTAAAATGCCATATTGTAGACTAAACACAAACAAGTTCTGGATTCCGGGGAAGTTGCTTTAGATGATAATGAGACTGGAGCCACGATTGGTAATCCTAAGCAGTTTATGAGTTTTGAGGATATTTTTAATGTATATATACACATGTAATATTTACTTATTATTATGATTTAAAATATGGTTTCTTATATATGATCATTCTTATAAATGTAGTCTGTTGATGATGGGCTATTTGATTCAAATGTTGCGCTTCTAGTTGATGAGTCAGATGTTAAAAATGCTGTAAGTTTATATTTTCCTACTTTTCTTATCTATTGTATATAAACATACACAGATATATTTTATTGTATAATAAGTATAACAAGGTTTTTTAAAATTCTGTTGTAGCCTGAAGATAATTCTGTAAAAATAGCTAATGATGTTAACGATCCTCAACTTTAGTCTAAAGATTTTTATGTTCATGACATTCCTGCCTCTTCAAGTGTTGTATCTAATGTAAGCGTTTATTAGTTTTACACTTTCCATTTTATTATTGTCTCAATATGTTGATATTCTTCTGTATGATTGAGTCTTAAACTTCAAAGTTGAGTTGAGAAGATAGTTTGTGTTGATAAAGAAAGTTACAAAATTTCAAGAATTCAAAGTTGTTATAGTCTAAATTAATTTTCTTAGGTTGAAAAGATGCGCAATATTCGTGGCAAGACAATTGTAGAGGATAACCAAGCTGTTGATAGACCGTGTAAAGTTCAAAAGTTTCATTTAGTATCATCCACTTCAGAGCCAGTCTTACACTTCACCACACATGCTGAAGACAGGCTTGTAGGTTTTTGTAGTCCTTACTTTGTTTCGTTATTTCAACAATTTCAATTATATATCAATATTTTATAAAATTTATTATTCAATTTTCTGTTTTTTAGCATCTGCCATCAGATGTATCCTCTGCGTTGGATCTGCATCTTGATAATCCTAAGCCTGTCAAGATCCAAAATCTCAAATGTGAAGTCCAGGAACTGCTTACAAGATCTCAAAAAACCAATACTGGATTCAACTACGCTATTGTTGGATGGTCTGGTTATCTGAGATCTTGCAATATTGCTTTTGGTGATAAACTTTCGTTTGAATTTCACAAGTCTACTCAATTGCTGAAGTTAACAAAAGCTGTGCATTTCGTGACAAAGAGAAAGTCTTCTTAGTTTGTGTTGCGTTGATTGAAGATTTATAAACAATGTTTTATGTGATGATTGTTTGTGGTTGTACATTTGGTTCCTCGGTGGTACTAATTTTACTACTTAGACATGTTCTATATATAGTTATGTCTATAAACAGGTTTCATTGTCAATGGGTGGATAGTCCTTTTTTTGGATAGGACAATGGAACTACTCATATGTAACTTATATATTAACTGATGATCTATGTTTATAGTTGTCTATTATCTATAATAGAAAACAAGTTTTGGTACAATATCTATGCACGTATCTATACTTTCTATTAATATGTGTTATTCATGGTTTTCTAAGAAACCACCCGTGTTATACATAAAAATCTGCTGAAGTCTAAAGTCTGTTGAAGACCTATCATCTGTTGGAAGTCAAAGACCTGATCAACCTTGATTGTTGGTGAAAGTTGTTGAGGCAGGTGATCGTGTGTTCGTAGTTAATGTTTGTTGAAACTTAACTTGTATTCAAATTCTATTAAGTTTGTTAGACATCATTTATATGTACTTATATCTATAAGCAGTTTACATTGTCGATAGATGGGTACTCCGTTTTTTGGAAACGAGAATGGAAATAATCGTATGTAACTGATATATTAACCGATGATCTATGTTTATAGTTGTCTATTAGCTATAATAAATAACACATTTTGATACAATTTCTATATATCTATCTTTACTTTCTATTAAAATGTGTTATTCATGGTGTTCTAAAAACTATCCGTGTTTGCACACGAATCCTACTACTAGTTGGTTTAAAGGGAAAAAAATAACAACCTATAAATGATGACACGTGGAGCAAATTTGGGTTACAACCCAACGTTATACCTACGACCAGGTTGTGGCTCAAAACCTTGATTGAATGTTTACTATTTTTTTTAATAATATAGTTTCAAGACTATCTTGACATAATTTCACTAATGGGGACAGTCTAAAGGGGAGAGACAACAAAAATGATTTAAGTAGTTGGACCATCAATACACAATTACATTTATTTACTATACCATTTTTTGTGATGATTTTTGTGTCTAAGAAATAACACTCTTAATAAAGTCTAAAACTCCATGTTAGACTTTTTAAGCACTTTTTAATTGACATCAAACAATGAATTTTGATTTAATACTAGGCTTAACTAAAGAAGAGAGTTGTAATTTGGTAAATGATGACAATTTAAGTCAAGATTTATCATTCATAATAAAAGTTTCACGAAACTTGCAGCGAAAGGATGTCCAATGACAAACGGGCCTGCTAACAAATTTTGGTTTAAACCAAACCTAGAGGTGTATCATTAGGGCTGTAAACGAATCGAACGTTCAGTGAACAGTTCGTGTATTGCTTGGCGGAAAGTTCATTTATGTTCGTTTATTAATAAATGAACGAACACGAACAAGAAGTTTCGTTCGATTAACTAAACAAACGAACACAAACAAAGGTCTACTTCGTTCCATTACATTCGTGAACGTTCGTTAATATGTTTGGTCGTTCGTTCGTCTATGTTTGTTTGTGTTTGTTTGTTTTTGTTCATTAGTTACAAGTTTCTAGTTTTTCAATTTCCTTCCAAGCATTTATTTCTCCTAAATATTAATCAAGTTCCATCAAAACTTTTTTCCCTCCTTACTTTTATTTCCGTCCAAACTTTTTTCCCTCCTAACTTGGTAGTTCATGTATCAAGACATTTTTGGGATAATTATAAACTGCTGAATTAGGAATAATATTATCATGTATTCATGTCTAGGTAATTTTGGATAATTATGTCTAAATTAGTATAATTTGGCTTATCATTTGGTGGATGTACTTTGTCTAATGTTTAATGTTTAGAGTGTTTTTTATTTATTGCATATTAAATGTTTGTTTGTGTGTGTTCGTTCGTGTTCAGAACCTGTGTTCATGAATAACTGAGTTTCCTTAACAAACGAACACATGCATAGAATCGCATTCGTTAGTGTGTTTATGAACCGTTCGTTAGTCCGAAAAACCTTAACAAACGAACATGAACAAGGGTTTTTTCGTGTTCGTTTGGTTTGTTTAAAGCCCTATGTATCATTTATGACATATTGTTTGTGTTTAGTCTAACAACTTCCTTTTTTTATGTAAATCTTTGATAAAGAAGCAAAAAGGAAATCCATAGGAATTGAAAACTTGTCATGCCAATAAAGCATTCTAACCGAGTAGTAATTAGTTTTGTGATTTTATCTCATACCCATACTGACCTATTCTTTTTTTTTCCATTACTTCATAACCCATTCTAACTTAGTGACTAATTTTGTTTGGCCCATCTTAACCTATCTTAAAATTTAAAATACCCATATGAACCCAAAATGAAATGGATGAGCTTGTTTTGTTAGGTCTACCTGCAACTATTATAAATCTGTTCGATAGATCACACATCTTGAGTAATCGTTTTCTTGTGAATTTTTTAGGGGTTGGCTAAATGCACCCCCTTTTTACTAGTCATACCCCTTTTCTAAAATATAGTTTAAAAGTTGTTAAATTTCACCCCCTAAACACTTCAAATATTGTTTTTGAAAACTATTGTGTTTCTATAATTTGAAGACACTTTCTCTTACTAGTATTTTATTATGTTTCTATAAAACGTCATTAAAATTAATAAAAAAAGATATTTTTATACGATAAAAAAGTTTCAGAACTTTTTTTTGAAAAAAAAAACAGTTGCTTTTATATTTTTTTATTTATTTCATATTTTAGTTCTCTCATCTTTCTATTTCTATTTTTATTAGTATTATTATTATATTAAAATGTTTTTAATATAACTAACAACTTTTATTTATTAAAAGTAATAAGACGTAAAAAGAAAACAAAACGTTATTTAAGTTGCCTGGCTTTAAAGCTTCATTTAAATTTTTGTGTATTATTGTTTATACAAACTGAATTCGAATACCCACTTCAAGCCGCTATGAACAAAAAAAATCCAATTTCAAAATTAAAATGACTCGCTTTAGTTTAAAACGTTAGAAAACGATTATTTTTCAAATAATCAAAAGAGGTTTCTTTTTAAATAAAATAACGTTTTAAAAACAAATACTAGTAAGGCATGCTGGGGCGGTCCCGTTATATCATCACGGGAAGAAAATTAACGCGTGGAACTATGATCTCCCCCACCCCGCCTCCTTGCTATAACGCGTTATAGCATCACGCAATTCCATTTTCGTGTTATTTTCAACGCGTTATTGTTTGGTTTTGTGAGGGTTTTTTGTTGGTTGGGGGGAAATTGTTGGGTGTGGTGGTGAGTGATGACCACCCCGCCTAAAAAAGGTTGTGAGTGATGGAAAAATTGTTGATGACATGGCGGAACTTGATTTGTGCTTGTGAGTGATGGAATTCTATCACTAGTTAACCACCCCGCCTGCCCTAATAATAATAACTAAAGATAAAAAATGAAAGAAAAACAAAAGGGTTTGAATTATGTTAATGTGAAAGTTGAAGGAGGATGTACATTTAGTAGAAAAGAGGTACATTTAGCAGCACCCATTTTTTAGGTAGATCACACGTATTGAATAATCCTTTTCTTTTAGAGTCTGTATTCATGGAGTCAACAAAGAAAATAAAAAATTTCCTAATAAAATATTTAACCACTCGATGTATATTTTTAAAAGGTAATCTTTCTCCAAGGCTAGCTTGGACCCTCAGATCTTTAGAGGGAGCTTTGCTTTAACTCTAAAGGTTTTGCGATTAGACCCAAGTCCCAAACCCCCACCCTTTACTATTTGATATTGTTTGCTAACTTTGCAACCATTTCCATTTGACTTGAATTAGTTTTTACCCCGTGAAAACATTTCAAAGATCGCCTTTTTCCTAGACCCGCAACTACTTTTGCACAACAAATACAAATTTTTCCTAGATCCGCAACTATTTTGCACAACAAATGCAAATCAAGTTATAACACATCAAAAATTATTATGGTGCTTGAGATAATACAATATTAATTGTTATTGCTCGATAGCTAATTTTTAATATTGTTCCTGACAGAAAATTAATAACCATGACACTCTCAATGAATGTTTCATAAACATCTTCAAAGAAAAACAAGTGTTAATTAAGAAAAATTAGATTACAACTATTGATATGAATTCTTCATCTCTTGCTCAAGAGCATCTTCTAACAAAACCTCCGACTGATCCATCAAATCCGGGCTTAATCTAAACATAAGAACACAAAACTCCATCTGATTAAGCGCACCATCGCCGTCACAATCTCCTTCTCTCAACATACCCAACAGATCGTCGTCGCTAAGATCCTGGAGTCCCAAAACCGAAGCGTTGTTCTTCAAACTATCAAACGTGATCACCCCTTTATCCGCGTCCATCAATAGTTGAAACCCTTTACACAATTCCCCGATCAGGCCATCGCCGCCTAACTTTTCCTCCATCAAAGGTAATTGATCATGAAACTCCACTTGATTATTCAATGCAGCCATTGAAGTTTCAAAGAGATATTGAAAGTAATCTTGATTGATGATAATGAAGTGGTAGTTTTGTATATATATATATATATATATATATATATGAAGAGAAAGTTGACAAGTTCAACTAGGTGTTTTCAACGAAAGGGGAGGTTGCTGGCTTTTGGAATTGACAATTTCACACGGTGAGGGTAGAATTTAATGGAAGAGAGGTAAAGTCGTCATTTTGCTTTGATGGTGAGAGGGAAGATGCTTCTTGTTAGGGGAAATTCCCATGAAATTGGTTACATGAAATGACGAATTCACCCTTGTACAAAGGAAAGTGAAGCTATGGGAATGGGAATGGCCGAAATTTGGAGATTATAATACTTTTTTATACATGTTCTTGTTTTCTTCATGGGACAGATATTTTATTTTATTTATATATTATTGGTTACGTATTATTGTTTTCTTGTTATTATTATTTTTTGAAAATAATGTTTTTACATCTAAATATACCTAATCTTACACTTTGAAGATATAAAGGGACACCACTTATGTGAGTAACAAATATTATACCACTAAACCACTTGAAGGGGTAAGGTCCCGAAAACCTCGAAAAGAGGATTTGAGACCATACCACAAACCAACCTTTCTAACCCTTTAACCTTGCGCGGCCGCGCACTGGTCTTACAAAAGGAAGAAAGCAATCAGTAGTGTATAGTCGCGCGCCCATAGGAAAACATAAATCCTTGCGCCTTCTCCCATTTACAAAGGATTAAAATCCTTTACCTCCGCCTAAATATCCAGACTTGGATATTATTTTACCCAGACTTGGGATTTATTTGTCTGCGTCTACACAGCAAGGTGTCACACCAGATTACAGCAGTAATCTTCTAGAAAGAAATACAATCGTGTACCACCCAGACGGTTATAACCGTCTGGACACGTGTCATCACCACAAGCAACCCCAGAGTCACAACGAAGGCATGCAATTGGAGAGTAATCTCCACTTAAATCACTTTCCACGTGGCAATCCCCTAGCCGTAGATCAAACCACGATCCGTGTGCATTCACATCGGATCGAGACAACTCAACAATTGATCAAATAACTTAACGGAAGAAAATATAACCGCTACGGCGTTAGCATCTTCCGTCATCTTTTCAATAACAGGTTTTCCCTCCCAAAACTCCCGGTTATAAATATGAGAACTGTTCAGGTATAAACTCAGATCACTCTCACTTCTCAAATACTTATCTTCTCCATTACCAATACTTATTCTCACGCTGGAGTCGGGTCAAGGAGAGAACCTTCTTCTCCCCTTGACGAGGCTAACGGTGTTCTTTTTTGCAGAACTACCGGAGAAGAAGTTCCATTGCAACTGAATCAACCAAAAGAGAGCTAACCCTTTTTATGCGGATTCAAACCCCCTAACTATCTCGGTTCCGACCATTTAGTTAGTGTTTCTTCATTGGCGCCCACCGTTTTCTCAGTTTTTCTAGTTTCTATCTCGTTTCGATTCAGTTCATTCCGTTTTCTGTTCTTTACACATGGCAGAAAATTCGTCATCTCACCGGCAATTTGGTCCTCGACCAAACGACGGAAACAATTTACAACTAGAAGAATCTCCAGAACATTGGTTTAGCAGATGCCAAGCTGCTTTAAACACAATCGTTATTCAAATCGCCAGATCTGATTTGTCAAACATCAGATCTGGAAAAGAAATTGATACCACAGTATTGGACCCACCAACACCACGTAGGGGAGACATCCAATCCAGCCAATATAGCAGTTATAAAAAACAAATACACATGATTCAGGGAGGTTCGTCACGGAGAACAAATAAACGAAATTATGATCAACATTGGAGAGAACAGCAAGTCGTATTTCCTGTTGTTCCTGGGGGCCCTCAGGAAGAACGACCAGTGATTATCACTGGTATTTTCGGTCACTACCGAACCGATTATATGTTCATAGATCCAGGGAGCTCGATGGACATCATATACGAACAGTGCTTTAAACAGCTTGATGCAGAAGACAAAGCACGTCTAGAACCAGTCGATTTTCCCCTCACTGGATTCTGTAATGAAGCTGTATTCCCATTAGGACAGATCGCTTTCCCGGTGACTTTATCAGACGGCGAACATTCACGAACAGTTACAGTCAATTTCATGGTCATGCCAGCAACATCACGTCATGATGTCCTGCTCGGGAGAAGGTCACAACGGGAATTCAGCATGATCACTTCCATTCCACACGCCGCTTGCGGATTTCCGACAGAAACCGGAGTTGCAATCCTCTATTCAAGCAAAGAAGTCATGTACGTGGATGACGAACCACCAGCAAAGGTAGCCAAACCTTCGGCACCAAACGAACCAGAGAAATGGGTTCTGAACAACGAATACCCAGAGCAGACCATTCTGCTAGGACAAGCTATTTCACCAGCAACACGCATACAACTGAAAGAATTGTTGTCTAACAACAAAGATATATTTGCCTGGTGCCTAGCAGGCATGACTGGAGTTCCGCGTGACATCGCGCAACATTGTCTAAACATCAAACCATCGGTAGAACCTGTTGCTCAGGGGAGGCGCAGCTTCAGTGAAGAAAAAGCAAAAGCAATGGACGAGCAAGTAGCAGAATTACTTAACGCGGGAATCTTGCGTGAAGTAAAATACCATACATGGGTCGCCAACCCAGTGATGGTACAAAAACATAGCGGCGGGTGGAGAATGTGCGTCGACTTCAAAGACCTGAATAAAGCATGCCCAAAAGATTGCTACGCGCTCCCAGAGATAGACAAAAAAGTCGACTCTCTAGCATCATTCAGATGGAAATGTTTTCTTGACTGTTACAAGGGTTATCATCAGGTCCAGATGAAAGAAGAAGACGAAGACAAAACGGCGTTCCGCACAGATAAAGGCATTTTCTGTTATACCAAAATGCCGTTCGGCTTGCGCAACGCAGGCGCAACGTATCAACGCTTAATGGACACAATTTTCAAAGATGATATTGGCAAGACTGTCGAAGTATACATGGATGACCTCGTCATCATGAGCCATGAGGAAAGCACAATGCTTGACAATATTCAGCGCACATTCGACTCCTTGCGCAGCGTAAGTCTAAAACTTAACCCAACTAAATGCTCCTTCGGCATGGAAGAAGGAAAATTTTTGGGATTCATTGTTACAAAAGATGGTTTTAAAGTAAATCCAGAAAAGGTGCAGGCTATTCTGCTAATGCCGTCACCCGCGACAGTTAAAGAAATGCAAAGGCTCGCGGACGCCTAGCGGCTTTAAACAGATTTTTGGCTAATCACGCAGCAAAGTCCTATCCATTCATCAGTACACTACGAAACTGCGCAAAGAAAACTGACTTTCAGTGGACATCTGAAGCAGAAACCGCATTCAAACAAATGAAAGAATGTTTAATTCAGCTGCCAACATTGACAGCACCAAAAGAAAAAGAGCCACTGATTTTATATCTATCTGCCGCGGAAGTAGCGGTTGGTGCTGTATTGATGGTAGAACGTGAGAACATCCAGACTCCAATCTATTACATCAGCAAAATGCTTACCGGCCCGGAAACTCATTACTCAATGATAGAAAAACTAGTCCTAGCACTAGTACATGCATCCCGACGCCTACGCAGGTATTTCTCGGGTCACGTCATCACGGTCCTTACCAATTACCACTTAGGCCAGATCTTATCTAAACCCAACGTGGCGGGGCGACTGGCCAAATGGGCAATTGAACTGGGCGGATACAACATTTTTTACAGACCAAGACCAACAATCAAAGGGCAAGTTTTAGCAGACTTCGCCACAGAAGTTCCCATCGAAAAAGTTCAAGAGTGCGAGGCAATCCAGAATCCTACACCCGTTTTCGACGATAGAGTCTGGACCTTGCACACAGATGGAGCGTCCAATGATGACGGAGCCGGAGCAGGTCTCCGATTAATCAGCCCAGACAACCACGAGCTCACATATGCTATACGCTTAGATTTCAAAAGCACGAATAACGAAGCTGAATATGAGGCCTTCTTGGCAGGTCTTCGCTTAGCGCTAAAAATGGGGGCAAGAAATCTTGAGGCCAACGTTGATTCGAAACTAGTAGCCGAGCAAGTTAATGGCAATTACGATGCAAAAGAAGCTATGGCGTTGTACCTTGAACAAGCACGGATGTTAATCAGCCAATTTCCGACATTCAAAGTTAATCACATAAACAGAAGTGAGAACAAACACGCTGACGCGCTAAGCAAGCTAGCTGCTACCAGCTTTAAGCACTTAGCAAAAGAGGTACGCATAGAGGTATTATCCAACCCTTCCATTCATCTCAAACAAGTAAGCGTCATAGAAATGGGAGATCCATCCTGGATGTCTCCAATTATCTTGTACCTTCAACACGGAAAACTTCCGGAGGGAAAGGCAGAAGCTCGAAAAATACAACACAAAGCAATAAATTACGAAATGGCGGATGGCGTCCTTTACCGAAAATCCTTCATGGGTCCATTACTACGCTGTGTCGATAAAACAGATGCCCAATACCCTGTCAGAGATATTCACGAGGGATTATGCGGAATACACGCGGGACCGCGCATAGTCGTGGCAAAAATAATGAGCGCTGGATACTACTAGCCAGGAATTCACATGGATGCAGTCGATCTATTAAGAAGATGCGAGGCATGTCAGCGCCACGCACCAAAGACACTCCGACCCAAAAACCCGTTAATTCCCGTTACTTCCGCCTGGCCATTCCAACAGTGGGGCATCGATCTTGTCGGACCATTTCCTGACGCGCCAGGTGCAGTAAAGTTCATCATCGTCGCGGTGGATTACTTCACAAAATGGGTGGAGGCCAAAGCTTTGGCCTCAACAACAGCAATGGTAATCCGCAAATTTATATGGGAACATATCATTTGCAGATTTGGATTACCATTGCGCATTATTTCCGACAATGGTACAAACTTCGCCGCAGAAGATCTTCAAAATTGGTTTAAAGAAATGAAGATCGAGCATACCTTTGCTTCCGTCGCGCATCCTCAAGCAAACGGGCAAGTAGAAAGCGTAAACAAACAAATTGTTGACGGCATAAAAGCGCGACTCGGAACAGCACGCAGAGGGTGGGTTGATGAACTCCCCAGCATTCTCTGGGCACATCGCACAATGCCAAAGACTAGCACTGGCGAAACTCCGTTCAGTCTAGTCTATGGGTCTGAGGCTGTCATTCCAGCTGAGATAGGCTTACCATCACCGCGCATGATAGCCATGGAAAAACAGAACAACGAACAAGAAAGGAGAATGGATTTGGACCTTCTTGAAGAACGGCGCGAGAACGCCGCCATAACAGAAGCAAGGTACAAATCTAAGCTCGAAAAATATTACAATGCGCGCGTCCGCGTTTGCACCTTTGTCCTTGGTGATTTCGTCTTGCGCGACAATGAGGCGTCAAACACTGAAAAGCCAGGCAAATTAGCGCCAAGATGGGAAGGACCATACGTCATTAACGAGGTCCTAGGCAAGGGAGCATATACCCTAAAAAGGATCGATGGGACCCTAGTTCCCCGCACCTGGAACGCACAACAGTTGCGCAGGTGTTACATATGAACTAAATCTTCAAAAGCGGAAAGAACATACAGGCAATGTATTTCTTTATTTTGTTTTGTATTACAAGCCTTGCGCTCTTATCAATACAAACATCCTTTTTACTTATCTCACTGTTTATTACAAATTGCATGTAAATTTCTTTGGTTCGCGCTAAAACAATATGGTCAAACATTGCATACCTCATGAACAGACTAAAAACAAGGCAAGCTGTTACGCCTTTTAGACAAACGTTCAAACATGAGCATAAATACCATCTTTCATTCGCCTTACCTATCCAAAAGCAACTAAAAAACATGCAACATATTGTAATCCAAACACGTAAGAAGTAAAAACATAATCAATGTACATATCATTAAGTGTAACAAAGCACTTCATAAACAAGATCATGACAATGATCTTCAAAATTTTAGTTCCAGAAACTAAAATATCCACAAAAGCAAAAAACCTTGTTTCTACAAAATAGCAGGACGATCAAACAGCAGCCATTAACAACGATCACACCCGTGATCTTCAAAAAAGAATTTATGCTAACAGACTAGTATAAACAATCAAAAGAAGGGGCGAAACAACCCCCAAACCTAACCAACAACAGGTTCGTCTTCAACATCCGCTTCCCCCGGAGATTTTTTCCGGCGATGGTATACCAACCGGCAATCTTCCCTCCGGATCGTCGAAAAACGAACAGTGAGACCATCCGCATCCAGCACAGCACCACTATTAGCAACAATTTCCCCTTGCTGGAGAACCTTATCAGCAGAACAAGCCACCATAGAAGGATCAACAAGGATAGAGTCCTCTCCGGTAGCCATCAATGGTGGAGAGCTAGCAAGTAACAAAAGAGCTTCAGCAGCTTCTCGAATCCTTAAGATATCTGAAAGACGCCGGGAACGAACGATACTTTTTCCCTTCATCTTCTCCAAATTAAAGATAGAAAGGCATCCCAATACATATATATACAAAACAAAAACTCAACCTCGAAAAACGAGAACCCTGCTCATCATTAATTGTCAGAATTATATCACATCCGAACGGCGCTACAGGAACCAGGGTCATATCCTCATTAATGAGGTTTGACAAGCGCCACTACGAATTTCAAGACAAAGAGGAAAATACCCATTCTTACTGCCAGTTGACGTCATTACATGTCAGAACATGATTACAAAGTTAAGATTTTTTCCTTTTTCCAACAAGATAAATCTTCTCATAGAAGCTTTCTTATTTTGACACGCCCAAAAACATTCCCCTCTCATAAGTCCAGTGCTCCACTTACTTGCATAAGTACAACACTAGACTGGGGGACTTGAAGGGGTAAGGTACCGAAAACCTCGAAAAGAGGATTTGAGACCATACCACAAACCAACCTTTCTAACCCTTTAACCTTGCGCGGCCGCGCACTGGTCTTACAAAAGGAAGAAAGCAATCAGTAGTGTATAGTCGCGCGCCCAAAGGAAAACATAAATCCTTTCGCCTTCTCCCATTTACAAAGGATTAAAATCCTTTACCTCCGCCTAAATATCCAGACTTGGATATTATTTTACCCAGACTTGGGATTTATTTGTCTGTGTCTACACAGCAAGGTGTCACACCAGATTACAGCAGTAATCTTCTAGAAAGAAATACAATCGTGCACCACCCAGACGGTTATAACCGTCTGGACACGTGTCATCACCACAAGCAACCCCAGAGTCACAACGAAGGCATGCAATTGGAGAGTAATCTCCACTTAAATCACTTTCCACGTGGCAATCCCCTAGCCGTAGATCAAACCACGATCCGTGTGCATTCACATCGGATCGAGACAACTCAACAATTGATCAAAGAACTTAACGGAAGAAAATATAACCGCTACGGCGTTAGCATCTTCCGTCATCTTTTCAATAACAGGTTTTCCCTCCCAAAACTCCCGGTTATAAATATGAGAACTGTTCAGGTATAAACTCAGATCACTCTCACTTCTCAAATACTTATCTTCTCCATTACCAATACTTATTCTCACGCCGGAGTCGGGTCAAGGAGAGAACCTTCTTCTCCCCTTGACGAGGCTAACGGTGTTCTTTTTTGCAGAACTACCGG
This sequence comes from Helianthus tuberosus, assembly GCA_030545235.1. Taxonomy (NCBI): domain Eukaryota; kingdom Viridiplantae; phylum Streptophyta; class Magnoliopsida; order Asterales; family Asteraceae; genus Helianthus; species Helianthus tuberosus. Next base: position 65,644,691 of record CM060427.1, on the reverse strand, counting down.
AGAAGAAGTTCCATTGCAACTGAATCAACCAAAAGAGAGCTAACCCCTTTTATGCGGATTCAAACCCCCTAACTATCTCGGTTCCGACCATTTAGTTAGTGTTTCTTCACCACTAGATTACTTTCTTTTTAACAATAAATTTTTACATGTATATACTAACTCACTAGCCTTACAGATGCAAGGATGTAAACCTACTCCACTTCTTTTAAGAGACAAACACTATACCATTAGACCACTAGGTCATGTGTGATTCTAAATCATTTGATGTGATGATTATTGTAAGGGCATAGGTTTTACTAATTGTGGATCATGTATTCCGGGATATTGTCTGGATCACTTATCCTTAGCGGATGGTGCAGGAAGCCTATGGATCAAGGATCCTTATTATTACTTATGTTATCTAACAATTGTTCTCTATGTTTTCTAATGTTCGTATGCAGGTTATGAAAGACGTGAACTAAGTCTTAGCTGGAATCTCAGGTATAATTCGTTTACGATGCTGCACGTGCTGAATTCCACTAACGTTCATGGAGCTTGGACGCGGTCTTCCAAGAAAACCGGACTTAGTTATTAGTTTATTTCAAAAGGGGTTGATCAAGTGTTTCTAGGCACATTCTCACTTTCGCATACACGCATTCGCATATATTGAAAACCAGAGCACACATACACTATTCGATTGTACCACACTTGATCAACATCCAAAGTTGTAATTCTTATTGTTCAATATAGTTGATAGTGATAGTTTTCACTATCCGAAGTTTTTATGTTGGCGATCTACTAGTGATCAATGGCTTTTCCTCATACAAATCGTTGTGTTCATCATTTCATTCATCAAGCATTCATATTTTTCATTGTTCATCACCTAAGCACTATACCTCACTTAACAAATTTGGTTACATTATCCTTAATCAGATTTTTTACCAAAACAATTTGGCGCCCACCATGGGGAAAGTGGTGCTTCAATTCTAAAGATTTTCGTTCATTTATGTTCATTCTCACCAATGCCAACGGTTACCTCATCTCAAACAACTATGTCGTTGCCTCCTATTCCCCCACCATTCCAGAAGAATGTTGAAAATGCTCAGAAGAAGACATCATCTGTCTTCCAAGGATCCAAAACTTCTGCTACTTCCTCCTCTACTAATACTGACTGTTTTGGTCAAAAAATCAGTTTAAGGATAATGCAACCAGATTTTGAATGTGAGGTAGAGTCTTATGTGTATGAAGATGTTATGTAATCAATTATAAAGTGGAAATGATAATGAACACCGGGATTTGTACGAGGGAAAAGCCCTTGATCCTTATGAAATCTCCGACACAAAAAACCTCGGGTGATGGAAACTAGCGTTCACCAACTATATTGAACAAACATACTAAAATTCAATACAACTTTGGAAGATAATGAGCTCTATACAATGGATTTCTAGTGTGGGTGTTGAGAACAGTTTTAGTGTTGCGAGAGAGAGTGTGTGTTCGTTTGATATGTTGTTCCTAAAATGAGCTTCATTATCCCCTTATAAAACTGGAAATAACTAGATAACAAGCAATCCGAAAAGTGTGCAAGTATCCCATGTTCCTCCATAACGGCTATACTCGAATATGAATGTGCCCATTTGGAGCATATTTACCGATATTCCAGCATAGACCAAGTCCACTTCGTCAAGTACCTGTGAATACAAGTTAAAATATAGGAAACAATTGTTAGTCAATATAAGTAACAATAAGGATCATTGATCCTCAGACTTCCTGCACCATCTATTAAGGATCAGTGCTCCAGGTTAAATCTCAGGATAATGATCCATAGTATTAAAAATCAATTCCCTAACAATTGGCCCCAAATATGGCGGATATGATACACGTTTAATCTGCCAAAATTCTTTTGGAATAGGACTAGCCGTTACAAAAGAAACTAGTTGTTACAGTTGATGACATGACTAATAGGATTGCTGCAACAATCATCACGATATATAGGGAGCAAATATGGTTTTGAAAAAAAAAACCATTTAAGATCAAGAAATCCTCATTTATATCTCCATCCCGGAAACTAATCAGGTATTATTTTCTTCTCTTTATCCTTTATTTTCTGTCTTCTCTTCTCCCTCAATCCGATCATGGCCAAAATGGCTACACGATCCAACCCAATCAAGAGCTAGGATAGCAATGGTACACCACAAAGCCAAAATCTTTTGAAGAATCCTTCCACTGAGTTGTGCAAATTCACCGATCCTGAGATCGATCGTTTGTATACCTGTTTCCCTCCGGGAACAATCTTTCGTCCTTTTGACTCTTCTACCAAACACAATAACCAGGCACCACAAACACATCATATAAGATAACCTTGTCACTTAACTTAATATCACCATTCTTAGTAACTAAAGAACTAGTGCCATTAGGGTGTTTAACTTTTATATTAAATTCAGTGACATCCATCTGATTAATCATACCAACATCTGACATAACCATATGCTGATTAGCCACTGAATCAATTATCCACCCCATTTGTTTACCATCATTAAAGAAATTTGTAAAGCAGTAAATAGGCTAAACACCACAAGTAGGATTATAAGACATATTTGAAAAATTGTTCAAACAAACAGAGTTAGCACACCTACCAGAAAAACCACTACTCTGAGGATCACCTTTGGACTTATCGTTTAAGAGACTAAGTAACTGAGCTATTTAGTCATTAGTTAAAGAGCTCACAGAAGAAGAAGAAGAAGAATCAGTATTATCAACAACAACATTATTACTAACCCTATTACCCTTGTTCCCGCCAGTTTTTGACTTCATCCAAGAAGGATAGCCAACAAGTTCAAAACATCTCTCAATAGTATGACCAGTCTTATTGCAATGAGAACACTTTAGATTAGGGTTAGAAGACCTAACACCTTTTTTCTTTGAATCAACAACCTTATTAGTTTTAACATCAAAACCAATTGAACTATTAGGTGTTTTTTCAGAAACAATTTTAGTATGAAGATGAGACTCTTCCCTTGAAATAATGGAAAAAGCATCCTTCACAGAAGAAAGTGTTTCTCTTGTTAAAAGATTTGTTCTAACAGTCTGGTATGTACTATCAAGGCTCATTAAGAACTGCATCAGTTTAATAATATTATTGAAATCATTAAACTGCTTAGATACATCACATGAACAAGCAGGTAAAGCAAGTAACTAATCTAATTGCTTCCACATATAATTCAACTTATGATAATACTCAGAAACAGTCATGCCATTCTGACTAAAAGAATTAATTTTCTGATATAGATTAAACACAACAGACCTGTCTATCTTATCATAAGTTTCTCTTAAATCTTTCCACACATCAGAAGCAAGTTTATTAGAAAAAACCAAACCAAGATACAATTCTTCAGACACAGAATTAAGAATCCAAGTAAGAACAATAGAGTTGCACCTATCCCATTACCTACCCAAAACATCATCAGTAGTAGACCTACGACAGGTACCATCAATAAACACCATCTTGTTCTTAACTTGTAAAGCAAGAACCATAGCATTAGACCAGACCCTATAATTTTCTGTACCCTTAAGTTTGATATTAACTATGGACAGATTGGCACAATCACTAGGAAGAAGAAACAAAGGATCACCAGCATCATCACCAGTCAAAGCAAACAAGCAAAGATACACAACACAACGAAACCAAAATATCAGTAAAAAATAATCAGAGTATCAAACAGACTACCTCAGAACAAGAAAATCAAGATCCAAACAGACTAATAATAACCAGAATATCAGTTAAAAATAAACAGAGTATGAAACAGAATATCACAGAACGAGAACAATCAAAAAACAAACAAACTAAATTAGAATAACACTAGACAAAAACAAAAAAAAAATAAAGACCAGCGAAACCAGGACAGAGGTTCGTCACTCAAAGGGTGCCTCCGCAGACAACATACAGGAAGCTATAGACACACACGACCAAACAAATCAAATGCAACAGAGTGAACCCTCTCTGTGTCCCAAAACCAAACCGGTCTTTGCTAAGCACGGTATCAATATGCCTAGACACAACGACTCAGTGATGCAAAAAACAATAAAAAAAATAAGAGAAAGATAGAACGATCTCATAGGGGGTGCATATAAGTTCAACAAATCAGACTTGTAAACTTCACTTAGGGTTATAAGCAACTGATTAGGAGATAATCACACAAGTTATGTTGGTTTTCCCTATAAAAGAGACCAATAAGAACCTTCTTCAAGGACAACAGAAAACACTAGAAATTAGGGTTTCAATCACAGTAGCGGCACGAACACCAAGAAGACAGAAATCACCAGACCTGGAATCGGTAGAACCAACCGGAACTTCCAAGACTCCAATCACCACCAGAAATCACCCATACCTAACTGGACCTGAGATGAAACCCTCGATCACAGCAGAAAACGGTATCACCAAGAACACAGTATAAAAAGATACGAACAGGATGAAACCCAACAAAAGTACACAGTGCTCGGATACCATGTAAAAGTACACAGTATAAAAAGATACGAACAGGATGAAACCCAAACCAAAGGATTTTATTCACAAAACAATCTCCAGAATAAAATAATCACTCAAACACCTCACAACTCACACCAGATCATCAACACAATGATCTGTTATGTAAGAAAACAAGAACTCACAAGATCAATGAATCAGAATGATTCACAAGATTAAAAAAACCCCAAACTATTTCTAGAGAGAAGCCAGAGAGTTGTTGTGAAGAGCGAGAAAGCTGAACAACGATTATGATTTTCTCATGTCTCGAGAAGCATCTAATTATAACAAAGAATTAGGGCAACAACTTTGTCCGGGCACATAAAGCCCACCAGCAAAAGCCTAGCTTTAAAACCTTGACCTTGAGCCCACTTGCAGCAAACTCCAAGCCCAACATAAAGAAGCAGCCCAAACATGCAAAATATAAAAAACAGAGTTAATTGCCAAAATCGTCTCTGAGGTTTGGGCAGGTTTGTCATTTTCGTCCAAAATGACGCTTTTGTACCAAATTGCCCCCAACGTTTGTAACTTTTTGCCATTTTCATCCAAACCACTAACTTAGTTTATTTTTCTGTTAAGTTGAGGATATTTGGATGAAACTGGCAAATATAAAACCACAGGGACGATTTTGGCAATTTACTCAAACCCTTTTTAATTTCTTTTATTTATTTTTTTTGTTACATATATAATAAAAAAGAATATACATGGAGTTTTTAGAAAAAAAAAATAATAGTTTTGTCACATAATTTTTATAAATTTTCATCCAAATCACTAACTCAGTTTATTTTTTCTGTTAAGGTGAAGGATGTTTTAAATTTTATAAATTAAGACAGAAATTAATTTACAGCTTCTTTATATAAATCAGTTTTATAAAGAGAAAACGTTATTGGCGTGCAACACATAACAATCGATTACAACTTTTTGTATTTATCACTTGTAGAGATAGAAAAAATTGTAAAACGTTACATATTTTTTAAATGTGTTGAGCGCCTAGGAAATATGTTGGTAGAAATAAAATATTTATTTAATTAAGATTTTAAGGGTAACTAACTAATACTTATTCTGAGTGGCTTGAGTAAAGAAACTTTTGGTTCATAGCATTATAATTACAATTTGGTGGGTAATTTTAAGTTTTGGTAACGATACGTTGTTTGATTGGGGGGGGGGGGCAATGGCTTCTATTTTTCCTTAGGAGCGAATTTAAAACAGTAGAATATGAATAAAAACTTGGTACATATGATAAGATTTTTTTTATTTGACCCTTTTCAATAAGGTCACCAACATTTTAGTTTTATAAAATTTAGAGGTTTAAGTAGATTTTATTTTTATAAAACTGATCTATATAAAAAATTAGAAATTAATTTTTGTCTTAATTTATAAACATCGTTCGCCATAATAGAAAAATTAACTTAGTGGTTGGATGAAAAATTTATAAAAATTATGTGACAAAGCTATTATTATTTTCATATAAAAATTGCATGTATATTCTTTTTTATTATATATGAAACAAAATTAATTAAATAAAAGAAATTGAAAAGAGTCTGAGTAAATTGTCAAAATCGCCCCTGTGGTTTTATATTTGCCAGTTTCATCCAAATATCTTCAACTTAACAGAAAAAATAAACTAAGTTAGTGGTTTGAATGAAAATGGCAAAAAGTTACAAACGTTGGGGGCAATTTGGTACAAAAGTGTCATTTTGGACGAAAATGGCAAAAATGCCCAAACCTCATGGACGATTTTGGCAATTAACTCTAAAAAACAATTAATACATTATATAAAAAATATAAATATTGAATTGTAATTTTAATATTTTACATAGAAAAAGTCTAGACTCTAGTGTTGGTTTACATTTCCATTAAATACATTCTAATTCAATCTCAAACCACATTCATGTTCATTCTCATGGAAAAGCAATACATAATACATAAATTAAACACCATGTTGGTCCAAGACTAATTGGCAATCTTCGATATAACTACGACGGTTGTTGCATCTTGTAAGACATGCGCAAGTTTATTTTGTGTGTATTATGTTATAAACTAGGTGATGCCCCGCTCGTGTTGCGGGGCGATAGCCGAATAATTCTCAACCAGTAAAAAAAAGTATTATAGTTTTGCTAGAAAGAAAAAGTAAAAAGAGTGTTAGACAACTCCTTAACACGATTTTTAGCTGTGGGCAAAGTCATATTTTTATTTTTACTTGAGGGAAAAATCAATTTTTTTTCCCGATGGTAAAATCCTAATTTTTAGCTAGGGAAAACCGTATTTTTATTTTGCACTGGGGGAAAAAACTTAATTTGGAATTGAGGGTGGTATCGTAATTTTGAACCGAGGGGAAAATCGTAACTTTTAGCTGAGTGCAAAAGCATAATTTTATTTTGAACTAATTTTAAACTGGGAGCAAAACCGTAATTTTAAAGTGGGTATAAAATAATAAACTGGTGTAAAATCGTAATTTTGAGCCGGGGGAAAAACAAAATTTTATTTTGAACTGGGGCGAAAATGTAATTTTGGCTGAGGGTAAAAGCGTAATTTTTTTACCGAGGGCGAAAACGTATTTTTTAGCTCGGGGCAAGAAGGTAAATGTATTTTGAAGTTGGGGCAAAACCGTACTTTTTAACTGGGGGGCAAAAACGTAATTTTAAAGTGAGTATAAAATAATAAACTGGTTGGTCCAATGGGTATTGCTCGCCGCCCATTTGAACGAATGGTAGGAAAACACTATTCCGGAGCGAAAAAGTAATTTTTAGGCGTGTAAAAAATAATTAACTGGATGGTCCAATGGTGGAAGGCCGGCCGCCCATTAAAACCAATGGCAGCAGGGGCGATGCTTTGAAGGGGCCGGGAGGGGCGCCCGACCCTGAACTTTTCGGCCGGTAGTGTTATATATGTAGTTTTCGTATAGAAATTTTTTTGTATATATGATTTCGACCCCCGGTTCTATAGAAATTTATGGGTATATACGCTTTCGACCCCCGTAAAAAATTAGCTTCGCCACTGAATGACATGGTGATACTATTCCCTGCCATGTGGTTTGTATATATTGAAAAATGTCTAAGCTAATTAAATTTACTTATTCGTCTAGCCATTTATATTTCTTATACACTTTGATTTTTGTATTTTCATATATACTTTTCTGTTATATTTTACACTTTAATCTATACTCGCGATACAATAAAGTTTTCATTTAAACAAATTAGATCTTCTTTCTACATTATAAAACTGCTACCTTAATATAAAAACTTATAACATAAAATACTACAAAACAAGTGTACTTATATATTTATTTTAAAAAGAAAACATGTGAACATTGTTGAAGGTGTAGGAATCAAATTCACATGGGTCACATATGGTTCGTGGACAAGAGACCACCATGTCATCCAAGCAATATATTTTGGACGGCCGATGACTAAATAAGTTCTAAAAACCAGTGTCCACCGTGCCTGGTTTCGGAAGCCAATCATAGATCATGTAGCAAATTTATAATATAAAAACATTGACTTATAATATCTTTTAGTATTAAAATATTGTTTATAGAGTAAAATATGCATAATTATTTTCGGACCACTCATATCACCACCCAAAGGTTATATAAGAACTGGGACAAGTTGAGACCAAAACCCTGATACTAGAAACCATAAGTTTATCACCTGAAAAGAAGGCTGATACCGGAATGAAGTGGTGCGAGTTGTGTCGCCACATTGCCCGGATGCGCGGCCAATCCGATAACGCGATTCTATGTTACGACTGCGATCAAAACGTGCATTCTGCCAACTTCCTAGTGGCCAAACACTCACGGACCCTCCTGTGCCATAAATGTCAATCGCCGACTCCTTGGACCGCTTCGGGCCTTCATCTTGGCCGGGCCGCTACTATTTGTGTTGACTGTCTTGATGAAGACTTGTCTCGAAGGCGAGTGCAGCTAGCTAGGAAGAGAGACTAGTCACCAGGAAAACCACGACGACAGAGAGAGGGACGATGAGAGTATAGAATCGTTTGATGAGAGTGTGAATGACGATGAGGATGCCGAGAATCAGGTGGTTCCGTGGGCATCTGTCGCCTCGCCTCCTGTTGCTGCTTCATCGACTAGTGAGGAATTTTCTTCAAGTGGAATGTCTTTACATGTTTTTCCGACTCCTTCGGTAACAAAAAGAAAGTTTCAATGTAAGAGTAATGCAGAATGAATTCGATTGCTTATAATATTAATTAACCAGAAATCAAATGCGTTTTCAGTTTTGGAAAAGTGTGTAACCCAAACTGAACTAAAAAGGCCGGGTAACAAATAAAATTTAACCAAACTATCAGCTAACCAATTTCTTTAGTCATTTCAGTTTGGTTTTGTATGTTTTACGTTATAGTTCAGTTAATTTTTTTCTACTATCCCTACAAAATATCATATACTGAACTTTCTCATAAAAAAATAGGAAGGATTTAGACGCGACATGCCTACGGGTGTGAATCTTAGGAAGAGGGTATTTCCGTTAATTTGTATGGTATGCAAGGTTAAGCGCATCATGTAATGGGTTAAACGCACTGCTAAGGAAGGATACTTGCGAAATCACAATTATTAAAGTGCAAATAACATCGTTAATTTGATTACATACTTGTATTGTAGTAAGATATGCATAATTGACGCACCATGTAACAAGTTATTAATCCTTGTAAGCCTTGTAGTGGGGCGGTATGTGCCAAAAAAAAACCAAACATGACGCCCTATGGCGTCGGGTACACCGAAACACAAGGCGCTATCGGAGGAAAAAGGCATGGCAGAGCCATGCATATAGCGGCGCGATGGAGGATGATGTGTTGAATATTTGACCGTTGAACACCTATATCATTAAAAAAAATTCAATTTCCAATCTATAAATAACTCCCAAATCTCCCATTTTCTATACAATTCATCATATATCATTCAATTCTTCTCTATTTATTTTTTAAAAAGTGTTGAAAGTACTCCTACCCTATTCAAAAAAATGGGTTCCCCATCGGAAGACTCGTTCACCGATATTTACCGAAGATTTTTTTCACCTGAAGAAAACGCGGAGGAGGAAGAAGCGGTTACGAGTGCATGTACTCTTGTGATACAAGCAATGGAGCACGTTCGGCCTACTCCCCCTCCACGGCCCATTTTGCGGCGCATCTATATCTTGCAAGATCGTGAAGCCGCGAACGAGCGTTTGATGAAAGACTATTTTGATCCCACACCGGTTCACGAAACCAATGTTTTTTAGACGGCGGTTTCGGATGAGCCAAAGGTTAATTTTGCGCATTAATAATGATTTGGAAGATAAGTATGATTTCTTTAAGCAAAGAATGGACGCACGAGGATATTTAGGCTTCACCTCAATTCAAAAGGTCATTTCCGCTTTACGAATATTAGCCTATGGAAACACATACGACATCAACGACGAGTACTTGAAGATGGGGGAGAAAACAACACGAGATTGCGTGGAACAATTTTGCTATGGTATTTTTTTAATCACTTTTATTTATTTACTTTTATTTTTAGTAGCTCACTATTAAAACTTTTATATATTAAATTAAATTTTAGGTATATGCCAGTTATATGGAAAACGTTATTTGAGAAATCCCACTTGGAACGACTTTCTACAAATATATGAGGTGCATCTAGAAAAGCATGGAATACCCGGCATGACTGGTAGCTTGGATTGTCGTCAATGGCGTTGGTATAATTGTCCAACCGCTTGGTGAGATCAACATACACGAGGTGACCAGAAAGGGCCAACTTTGGTTTTACAAGCGGTTGCGTCGTACGACCTTTGGATTTGGTCGGCTTTCTTTGGTGTAGCCGGGTGTATGAACGACATTAATACCTTAGAGGCTTCACCATTATTAGAGAGCTACATTTCTGGAACGATACCAAAGGCCGGTTTTCATGCGAACGGGAACGACTACGAGCATGGCTACTATTTGGGCGATGGTAATTCGATTATTGTTAAAACGTTTTCTGAAACGTTCGATGAGAAAAGAAAGTATTTTAAAAAACTACAAGAGTCTTCGAGAAAGGACATCGAGAGGTGTTTTGGGGTTCTACAGCAATGATGACATTTTATCAGAAATCCTTGTCGTATGTGGCATAAGGATAGAATACGAATGACCATGTATGCTTGCATCATTTTGCATAATATGATCATAGAGGATGATGGAAAAGCGATATGCCAAAACTATATTCCGGAAGATTTAGTTGAAGGAACCCAAGCAACAATGGAAGAGAGACTCGCAAATGCTCAACTATTGCGATCTAAGGAAATAAATAACACGTTGAAGGCAGATTTGGTCGAGCATGCTTGGGCGATTCGCCCAATGCGACACAATGGTGACGACGAAGAAGATTCCGAGGAGGAAGAAGTTGAGGAATTCGAAGTTGGGAACTTTGAAGACGTCGGTTTGGATGCTGGAGAAAACGAAGAGGAAGAAGGAGAGAACGACGATGAAGACGAAGAATAAATGTATTTTTTTAGTGTAATTTTTTTTCAAAGTTTTTTTTTTATTTTATTATATTGTTTTTTATTTAATGGAATGGTTTTTAATTTTAAAAAGTTAAAAATTAATTTAAAAAATTGAAAATTAATTAATGAGTAATTATGAGGTAGGGGCTTTATGACTACGACCTTAAGTGACATAACGCCCCATAAAGCCCCTGTGTGACGTGGCACGACACGTGTCGCATAACGCTCACAAAGGGCCTTTATGACTACGTATGGACTAATAGTTAGTTAGAAATGACGTTGGAAAAAGTTTTGAGTTTTTGACATATTCAGTTCGTGTGTTTAATTTATTTTTAGAAAGTGATTTAAAGATAATCATACTAATTTCAATTCCTTTCTAATTTTTAAATTAAAACGAGCTTTTAGGACCCGCACATTGTGGCGGGGCCGTTAAAGTAAACAAAAAATAGACGTAAAATGTTGAACTTACACTTTGATGAGTGTAACTCGCCAAATTTAGACCGAAACGTAAAATGTATTAAAAAATAAACAAAAATGTGAAGATAATCGTTCGAAACGTAGATAAAAGAAATACAAACAGGTTCACTTTGATGAATTGATGTCACTTCTAAAATAAAGTTATCAACTTATAAGATTTTTTTCTAACAAAATATAAAGGAGTGAAAGTGAAACCACATATGTCAATTGCTAAATAGTAAATAGTATTAAGGACTTGCACCTTGCAACAGACTGTAAAATATAATTATTGTTTTACTTAGAAGAGTAATGGGTAGTATATGGTTATTAAAATTCAAAATAAAATCATAAGAATTATTTGATTTAATCAAACATGGTTATACGAACATCATACTTACACATAAACTATAATTTAATCTTGATTAAACATGTTATAAGTATCGAAGCTGCGTAAATCTGACAACTTAAAGATAAATGTAAATTTGTCAAAATCGAAACATAAACCTTCAAATAAAACAATTTTGTTAATATACAACATGTTAGTTTTATAGTAAAATAAAAATATATTTCCTATAGTTAATAAGAAATACAAAATTTATTTATCTAGAAATTAATTTATATTTAAACAAACTAAAAAATATTATACTATATAATATATTTACTTATGATAATATAGCAGAACACCATCTTAATGTTCAAATGAAGAGAAAGAGCTAGAGGGTTGTTCATAAAAAAAAGTATACAAAGCATGAAAAGTCATACAAAATTGAATAGTGTACATGAGAGTGACAAGAAATTAAACACAAGCGACATCCACGAGCATATGCAAGACCACGCGCACATCCATCCTAGTTACCTGAAATACATGTGAGTTTTTGGAAAAACGTCAACATAAAGTTGGTGTGAATTCATGCAGTTTTGAATTTCATGTTTGTATACTTTGTATGAAAACATAGTTTGTGAGTAAATCAAGTTTTCATATGTAAATCCAGTTTCATGTGTACACCACGTACATCTGTATAATTCAATTTCTTCTTGAGTACCCCACGTACTCAAGTTTAATTCTCATTCTCTTGAGTACCCCACGTACTTCAAGTATAATTCAATCTTCTTGAGTACCCCACGTACTTCAAGTTATATATCAATTTTGTATGGTATGAATTTTATGTAAATACAGTATTTCTGTAATTATCAGATTGTTAATGGGTTGCAAAGCCATTAACCTGTGGCACGTCATAGGAAGTCACCAAACCTAAGGCATTTAATTGGTATATTCTGAGACACAAAAGCACCACTCGATTCTCGCCCCGACCGAGTGTGAGGCTGCCAGGCACCTGTTAGATCTAACCTTTTGTTCTGCGGTCTAGGTATATTGTTGATTAATGGTGCTTCTGTACCCTATTCGTGACACTATTTCTCATAACGCCTCCTACTTGGTTCTCGTTCTCACCAAGCGCGTTTCTTGTTATCATTTCTCATAGCGCCTTATACTTGGTTCTCGTCTTACCAAATGCGCTTCTCATATTCATATGTTTCGTCACACTTGGTTCTCGTTCTCACCAAGTGTACTTCTTGTATTTATATCATACCATTTATAAATATTGTACTTTTGTACATGTATTTCACCCCCGAAGTTATAAAAACTGAAAACAGTTAAAGAGAAAAGGGGGAGCATGAACTCACAACTTTGCGTTCCTAGCGTCGTAAACTCCACCGGATTTGCTTACTTAACGTCGTAACCTATACGCGTTTTCTTATTGTTAGTCACTAGACTTGCGTCGCACAAGTACAGTCACTCTCTTTTGTATATATTCTTGTGTTAAAAATATCCTATATTTTTAACTACGTATCTTACTTATATTATTTTCTCCAAAAATAAATATAAGTTTCTTGTATTTTTGCACTTTGCACCCGAATCATGTATCTTGTGTTTTGTATGTGTATTTCTATATTTCTACTCCTCATGAGTATTTAGTGTATTTTTAAGTCTTAATACACTAGCACGTATAACACATACTATATACACTTAGCACAAAATTTGGTGATAAAATAATATATATTTTTCTCTCAAAGATATATACTTATTATCCATTTTTATTCTTCAAGAAATCACCATTTCTTATCATCAAAAGTTAGGGAAACCTTGTTAATGCTTTTAAACACATTTTTAGGGAATAAGTTTCTCAAAAACTTACATTTTTCTAAGTGTCAAAATTTATAAAAAATTTTGACAGAGTTTCCCCTAAAAATGGAGGTTTCCCACGTTTTCAAAACGTGTGTTTATTTTCTTTTAAATCATCATCAATCATCAATAATCATCAACAACAATTATCAACCATACTTATCAACAATAATCACTAATTTCATGAACTTGAATATTTACAAAAATGTGTAGTAACTTACTAGCACATTTAGTAAGTCTTGTTATCTTTAAAAATAAGTTTAATTTCTTAAAAACTTTATTTTTAAAGAATATGAAGTTTTACAACTTCTAGTTGGTTTTTACGAAAATTATTTCTTTGTTAAAACCTTTGTTACACAAGTATCCATACACTTGTTTGTTCACACAAACCACTTTTGTTTGTGTAAGACCCGGTTTAGAACATGTGATTTCTTTAAAGTGTGGTTCTTCAAAAATACCACTTGCAGATACGTAGATCCGCTAGTTTTAAACACCAATGTACAGGTTAAATTACTTTTACACAAGTAAAATATTTTACACAAGTTCACGTCTCTAGTGTGGTAGAGTTTCGCCTTTTAACCCTTGTAGTAACCAAAAATGAGCTTATGTGAAGATCCATGATCTTACAAAGTCGGGTTAAACGATGATCCGAGCTACCACATCATAGATCGGGTCTCAAAAATCTCATAGTCCAAATACTACAACTTTTACACAACACATGTGCTTTTAACCAACAATACTTGCTAGTTTAGTGGACTTTAATGCTTCAAAATGCAAGATTCCGAGTTTTAATCATCATACATCTTATTAACCACCTTAGATTTGTTAAAGTATGAGTTTTAAGCATTATACCTCTAGCTCGAGGCTAGGGAAGAATCTATGCGCAAAAGAGGTGGATAAAAGCAAATGGCGAAGGTCCTTCAAGTTCCGAGAGTTCCACACTTCACCAATCACCCTTGAACACCTTTGTGAGCACTTGGAATACTTGAGCTTGAAACGAAAATGGTGGTGGTGCTATGGTGGCTCACGGCCGTGAGTTAGGAGGAGGGAGAGAGAAAGTTGTTTGTTGAGTGAAGATGAGATGAGTTCTTGTGTGTTTATAATCCAATTTTAGAGTTTTGTCCAAAGGGTATGATGTCTTCATTAGTACAAACATGATCTCATTATATCCAAGAAATATCCATAGAAGATTTAGGTAATCTTTATAAGATCTTTCAAGATCAATTAAGATCACACAAATAGGCCATGTGGCCGTGAGCTAGGTAAGGGGGGGGGGGGAGGTCTAGTTCGGTTCCAAGTATTAGTTAGGTTAAACTAAGTTAAGTTAAGTGTCTAACCCCGTTACTAAAGTGTAGCGTGTTATGACGGGTGTTAGGGTAATCAGGGACCCTAACTAGCTCGGAAAAGATAAATAATGTTATCAACAATATTTTCATGCTCCGGGTATAGTCTGGTTGTTCGGTTACATACCAATTCGTTAAGGTGCTAAATTACACCTTTTAGTGTCTAATAAGTGTCTTTTTATAACACTATCGGTTCCCAACGCTTAGGGAAATATTCTGGATAATAAAACGACATTTCTGCATAATATTTATATGTCTAAATGCTGAATTATTGCTGATTTGTATAAATTCTGCACTTAAAGTGCGTTTCGGGTGCTTTTTAGTGCTTATTTTTGCTTCCGAATTGCATATATATTAACCCTTGTATGTACTCTTGGGTTTTAATGCATTCTTGTCGTCGGACCTACACCTAGGCCTCAATTCTAACGTCTGACTGCTTTCTGCAGTTCAGTCGACACCGTGTGTCTTACCGGTGAGTTTACTATTATTCTGACGCAACGCTCTCGTTTATGCATAAAGCAATATTTTGTAGTATACAACATGCATGAATTCACTTGTTTAATCATGTGTTCAGACATTGCTGACCCTTAAACTCATAATTGCAGTCATTAAGCAATAATTATAGTGTACGGAAATTACCGGTTTGTGCCAGTTGTCACAGTCTCCCCCCGTTAAAAGAATTTCGTCCCGAAATTCAGACTGAACTAACTCTCACTGGAGTCTTCTTGAATAGGTGGGGATACTTTTTCTTGAACTGGTCTTCACGTTCCCATGTGTACTCGGGTCCGTGCTTAGAGCTCCAACGTACTTTGACAAGTTTCACACTGCTCCTCCTGGTCTTGTTGACTTTCCAGTCAGTAACCTCAACGGGTTGTTCTGTAAATCGGAGGGCTTCATCAATATGCACTTCATCCAACGGGATGGTCACGTTTTCTTGCGTTGGACTCTTCTTCAAGTTGGATACATGAAACGTATCATGTACTCCATTAAGTTCTGCCGGTAACTCCAACTTGTATGCCACGGTACCAATTCTTCTCAATATTCTGAATGGTCCGATGTATCGTGGATTCAACTTTCCACGCTTTCCAAATCTGACTACGCCCTTCCATGGTGAGACTTTTAACAACACTTTGTCTCCCACCTTGAAATCTACCGATTTTCTATTTGGATCCGCGTAGCTCTTTTGTCGCTCTCGAGCCGCCTTAATGCGCTCTCGGATCTGCGCAATCTTGTCGGTTGTCTCTTGTACAAGTTCAGGACCAACCATACGTTTATCTCCGGCATCTGCCCAACATAAGGGCGATCGGCATTTGCGGCCATACAGAGCTTCGAACGGCGCGGCTTTTATGCTTGTATGATAGCTGTTATTGTAGGAAAACTCAACTAAAGGTAGATGAGTATCCCAGCTGCCGCCTAGATCCATGACACATGCGCGAAGCATATCTTCTAATGTTTGTATAGTCCGTTCGCTCTGGCCGTCTGTTTGCGGATGGAATGCCGTGCTCAGATCTAACTGAGATCCAAAGGCTTCCTGAAATGATTGCCAGATTCTTGAGACAAAGCGTCCATCTCTGTCTGAAATGAT
Organism: Helianthus tuberosus; assembly: GCA_030545235.1. NCBI lineage: Eukaryota > Viridiplantae > Streptophyta > Magnoliopsida > Asterales > Asteraceae > Helianthus > Helianthus tuberosus. The sequence continues at coordinate 65,628,157 of CM060427.1, read as the reverse complement.
TGAGATTGGCACTCCATGACGTGCCACAATTTCTCTTAAGTATATCTCTGCCAGCTTTCCAGTGCTATCCTTCTCTCGGATTGGTAGGAAATGCGCAGACTTCGTTAATCGATCAACTATTACCCATATCATATCGTGCCCTCTCGGGGTCCTGGGTAATTTCGTTATGAAGTCCATCGAGATTTGTTCCCACTTCCACACGGGAATCTCTGGTTGTTGTAGTAGGCCGGACGGTTTCTGATATTCGGCCTTAACCTTCGCACAGGTTAGGCATTTTCCAACATAAACAGTAACGTCGCTTTTGAGTCTCGGCCACCAATAGTACTCTTTCAAGTCTTGGTACATCTTGTCCGATCCTGGATGGATCGAATATCTCGATTTGTGGGCTTCATTAAGGATGACCTCACGTATGCCACCACAGAGTGGAACCCAGATACGCTTCTTGAAGTATAAGGCTCCCTCTTCATTTGGCACCATGTATTTCAATGCACCCCGAAGGTATTCAGCTTTACGGTTCTCTTCTTTAAGAGCTTCTTGTTGTGCATCCCGAATGCGTGCAGTGAGGTTCGTTCGAATCGTCATTTCCAATGCTCGAACCCTTAGGGTCTTAACCCTTTCCTTTCGGCTCAACGCGTCTGCTACAACGTTCGCCTTTCCAGGATGGTACTTAATCTCACAGTCATAATCATTCAGCAGCTCGACCCAACGTCGCTGGCGCATATTTAATTCCTTCTGATCAAATATGTGTTGTAAGCTTTTGTGATCTGTGAAGATTGTACATCGAGTACCATATAAGTAATGTTGCCAAATCTTCAAGGCGAATACCACTGCGCCCAACTCTAGGTCGTGAGTGGTATAATTTCTTTCATGAACCTTCAGTTGTCTTGAAGCGTAAGCGATGACTTTTTGGCGTTGCATGAGCACGCAACCCAAGCCTTGTCGTGAGGCGTCGCAGTATACCACGAAGTCTTCAGTGCCTTCGGGCAGTGATAGTATTGGTGCATCGCAGAGCTTGTTCTTAAGTAGCTGAAAGGCTTCTTCTTGTTTGTGACCCCAGTCGTACTTCTTGTCTTTCTGTGTGAGGGTCGTTAGCGGTTGAGCTATTTTTGAGAAATTCTCGATGAATCGTCGGTAATAGCCCGCTAAACCCAAAAATTGACGTACTTCGGTTGGGGTCTTGGGAGCTTCCCAATTCTTTATTGCTTCAATCTTGGATGGGTCTACATGAATGCCCTTCTCATTCACCACATGACCAAGAAATTGTACTTCGCGAATCCAGAATTCGCATTTCGAGAACTTTGCATAAAGCTTCTCTTTCTTCAGTAGTTCCAGAATAGTCCGGAGATGTTGCTCATGCTCTTCTTTCGTTCGCGAGTAAATCAGGATATCATCGATAAATACAATCACGAATTTATCGAGATATGGCTTGCATACGCGGTTCATTAGGTCCATAAAGACCGCTGGCGCGTTCGTCAATCCAAACGGCATCACAAGAAATTCGTAGTGCCCATATCGCGTTCTGAATGCAGTCTTTGGCACGCTCTCTTCTTGGATTCTCAGCTGATGGTATCCAGATCGAAGGTCGATCTTGGAATAGTAGCTTGATCCTTGCAATTGATCAAATAAATCATCAATCCTTGGTAGCGGATACCGATTCTTGATTGTGAGCTTGTTCAGTTCCCTGTAATCGACACACATCCGCAGTGTTCCATCCTTCTTCTTCACGAATAATACTGGAGCTCCCCAGGGTGAGAAGCTTGGCCTTATGAATCCTTTATCCAACAACTCCTGGAGTTGTGTAGATAATTCTTGCATTTCGGATGGAGCAAGTCGATAGGGTGCCTTGGCTACAGGAGCAGCTCCTGGAACCAAGTCTATACGGAATTCGACTTGTCGTTGCGGAGGTAATCCTGGCAGATCTTCGGGAAAAACATCAGGGAATTCATTCACCACAGGAATGTCTTCGAGTTTTGGCTCCACAGCCTTCTTGTCTATAACGTGTGCTAGGAAAGCGACACATCCTTTCCTCAAGCACTTCTGTGCCTTCATACAACTGATGATTCGTAGAGGCGTGTTTCGTCTTTCCCCATGTACAATGAGAGTTTCATCATTCGCTAGAGGGATGCGAATGATTTTCTCATGACAGATAACTTCAGCTCTGTTCTTGGACAACCAGTCCATTCCGACCACTACATCGAAGCTACCCAATTGAATAGGTAAGAGATCGATGCTAAAATTCCGTTCGCCCAGTTCTAGTGTGCAGCCTCTAACAACTTCGCTTGATTCAACGAGTTTACCATTGGCTAGTTCTATGGAATAAGGAATTTCTAATCTACTAGATTCTATTCCGAGTATACGTTTAAATTCCACAGACATGAAGCTATAATCGGCGCCAGTGTCAAATAATATGGATGCGAAGTGATTGTTAACGAGAAACGTACCGGTGACCACGTTAGGGTCCTCGCGTGCGTCTCTTGCTCCAATCACAAATGCTCGAGCCGGAGCGTTGTTTCTTTCTGGGCAGTTCTTCATGAAGTGATCATTGCTTCCACACTTGAAGCATCCTTGCCCTTTCCCGTTACCATTCTTGTTACCAGCACCATTCCCGTTTCGGTTCTTTCCTTTTCCCCAACAATCTTCTGTTCGATGACCCAATTTACCACATTTGTCGCACCTTGGAATGCGACAAGCTCCATCATGATGATACTTACACTTTTGGCATCTAGGCATGGAGCCTTGGTATGCTTTGGTTGCATGGGTATTCGCCTCCTGAGGCGGATTAGTGTCACGCTTCTTGCTGAAACCCTTGTTGTTGCGAGTTGCTTGGTTCAGGTTTGCATGTTTCCTTTTCTTGTTGCCAGACGACTCAGCATGCGTCTCGGCATTTTCTGTTGGTTTCAATGATAGCTTCTTCATTCGAACACAATCTTCAGTAAGGCTGACAGCCAGAGTTACAGCCTCGGTGATTGTTTGTGGTTTGGCCGACGTCACCATGCCACGAAACTCTGAGGCCAGTCCCCAAATGTAGCGTTCCACACGCTTAAATTCAGGAGTTACCATGTAGGGAAGTACTCTAGACAGATCGTGGAACCTTCGAGTGTAACCATTGATGTCAGCACCTTCCATAGTCAAGTGCCAGAACTCTGTCTCCAGCCTTTGGAGTTCGGCACGAGAGCAGTACTTCTCTCTCATCCTTTCCTTCAGTTCCTCCCAAGTGAGGCCATAAGCGGCGTCATCACCCAAAGTTTGGGCTTGCAGGTTCCACCAAGTCAGAGCTTCATCGACGAATAACCCAGTAGCAAAAGTGACTTGTTGATCCGCGGTACACTTGCTCATGCGGAAAGTAGCTTCAGTCTTCTCCGTCCAGCGCACAAATGCTACTGCACCTCCTGTGCCGTCATAGTTTATCGGCTTGCAGTCGAGGAACTGCTTGAAAGTGCAGCCTTGAGCTGCATTGCCTCCAGACGAATCCCCATTCCCATTACGCCTAGCGTTGCTCGGTCCTCCACTGTCTTGGGTTCGGTTCGCCTCGTACTCGGCGATAGCAGCGGAGATCCTTTCCTCTAGCAAAGCGTTCAGCTCTTCAGCAGTTCTTGGCAGTGGGGGAGGAGGAGGTAGATCATCATTGCGAGCGTTCACAGCTTTCCTGGGTGCCATGTTCTGACAGAACATAACACAACAGGGTTAGGCATTTGTTTGATATCGTCACACTATACTGTAGTATCATATATATTCACAGGTATATATACCACACAAGTGACATCAAACAATTATTACTCTAGCAGAGTACTTAGTAGGCTTGCACTGAGGGAATCTATACGTGACAAGACTTGCTGTGGTTTCTGTGCACTGAATTCCATAATTATGTATGCATCCATAATTACGTAACTCCTTGCACAGTCCGCACAGTTCGTTTCATCCTCGTGTCTCTTCCTTCAGGTAGGCCATTGTTTTCAGGTAAAATCACGTATACTCGTGACATTCTACTCCTAATACATGCTAATTATCACACATAATTGCAAGTAGTTTCTAGTCAACGACAAGTGCTACTCTAGTGCACTCTAAGTCTCGTAGTGTCTTTTCTAGACTCATGTATTCGGTTTCAGGCAGTGGATGTCGCGGGACGTTTTATGCAATGAAAACTCTTTGAAAAAATTGTTTTCGTGAATGGATCCTAGAGATTGTAGACTAGACTCAAGAAGGAATCCTGGTTCACTACAATCGCAGCTCTGATACCAATCTGTCACACCCCTTTCTACGGCGGAAGCACGAGGTGTGATCATGAAAGGTTCTCATTGCATACGAAGAGTAAACATGCTACATGCTCGTAAAATAACATTCAAATACCATAATTTGAAAACATACGTTAGCGTTTATATCGCTAAGTCGCATAAAACATTGTCTTAAAAGTTTACAACTTTATTCAAAATTAAACACAAGCGACATCCACGAGCATATGCAAGACCACGCGCACATCCATCCTAGTTACCTGAAATACATGTGAGTTTTTGGAAAAACGTCAACATAAAGTTGGTGTGAATTCATGCAGTTTTGAATTTCATGTTTGTATACTTTGTATGAAAACATAGTTTGTGAGTAAATCAAGTTTTCATATGTAAATCCAGTTTCATGTGTACACCACGTACATCTGTATAATTCAATTTCTTCTTGAGTACCCCACGTACTCAAGTTTAATTCTCATTCTCTTGAGTACCCCACGTACTTCAAGTATAATTCAATCTTCTTGAGTACCCCACGTACTTCAAGTTATATATCAATTTTGTATGGTATGAATTTTATGTAAATACAATATTTCTGTAATTATCAGATTGTTAATGGGTTGCAAAGCCATTAACCTGTGGCACGTCATAGGAAGTCACCAAACCTAAGGCATTTAATTGGTATATTCTGAGACACAAAAGCACCACTCGATTCTCGCCCCGACCGAGTGTGAGGCTGCCAGGCACCTGTTAGATCTAACCTTTTGTTCTGCGGTCTAGGTATATTGTTGATTAATGGTGCTTCTGTACCCTATTCGTGACACTATTTCTCATAACGCCTCCTACTTGGTTCTCGTTCTCACCAAGCGCGTTTCTTGTTATCATTTCTCATAGCGCCTTATACTTGGTTCTCGTCTTACCAAATGCGCTTCTCATATTCATATGTTTCGTCACACTTGGTTCTCGTTCTCACCAAGTGTACTTCTTGTATTTATATCATACCATTTATAAATATTGTACTTTTGTACATGTATTTCACCCCCGAAGTTATAAAAACTGAAAACAGTTAAAGAGAAAAGGGGGAGCATGAACTCACAACTTTGCGTTCCTAGCGTCGTAAACTCCACCGGATTTGCTTACTTAACGTCGTAACCTATACGCGTTTTCTTATTGTTAGTCACTAGACTTGCGTCGCACAAGTACAGTCACTCTCTTTTGTATATATTCTTGTGTTAAAAATATCCTATATTTTTAACTACGTATCTTACTTATATTATTTTCTCCAAAAATAAATATAAGTTTCTTGTATTTTTGCACTTTGCACCCGAATCATGTATCTTGTGTTTTGTATGTGTATTTCTATATTTCTACTCCTCATGAGTATTTAGTGTATTTTTAAGTCTTAATACACTAGCACGTATAACACATACTATATACACTTAGCACAAAATTTGGTGATAAAATAATATATATTTTTCTCTCAAAGATATATACTTATTATCCATTTTTATTCTTCAAGAAATCACCATTTCTTATCATCAAAAGTTAGGGAAACCTTGTTAATGCTTTTAAACACATTTTTAGGGAATAAGTTTCTCAAAAACTTACATTTTTCTAAGTGTCAAAATTTATAAAAAATTTTGACAGAGTTTCCCCTAAAAATGGAGGTTTCCCACGTTTTCAAAACGTGTGTTTATTTTCTTTTAAATCATCATCAATCATCAATAATCATCAACAACAATTATCAACCATACTTATCAACAATAATCACTAATTTCATGAACTTGAATATTTACAAAAATGTGTAGTAACTTACTAGCACATTTAGTAAGTCTTGTTATCTTTAAAAATAAGTTTAATTTCTTAAAAACTTTATTTTTAAAGAATATGAAGTTTTACAACTTCTAGTTGGTTTTTACGAAAATTATTTCTTTGTTAAAACCTTTGTTACACAAGTATCCATACACTTGTTTGTTCACACAAACCACTTTTGTTTGTGTAAGACCCGGTTTAGAACATGTGATTTCTTTAAAGTGTGGTTCTTCAAAAATACCACTTGCAGATACGTAGATCCGCTAGTTTTAAACACCAATGTACAGGTTAAATTACTTTTACACAAGTAAAATATTTTACACAAGTTCACGTCTCTAGTGTGGTAGAGTTTCGCCTTTTAACCCTTGTAGTAACCAAAAATGAGCTTATGTGAAGATCCATGATCTTACAAAGTCGGGTTAAACGATGATCCGAGCTACCACATCATAGATCGGGTCTCAAAAATCTCATAGTCCAAATACTACAACTTTTACGCAACACATGTGCTTTTAACCAACAATACTTGCTAGTTTAGTGGACTTTAATGCTTCAAAATGCAAGATTCCGAGTTTTAATCATCATACATCTTATTAACCACCTTAGATTTGTTAAAGTATGAGTTTTAAGCATTATACCTCTAGCTCGAGGCTAGGGAAGAATCTATGCGCAAAAGAGGTGGATAAAAGCAAATGGCGAAGGTCCTTCAAGTTCCGAGAGTTCCACACTTCACCAATCACCCTTGAACACCTTTGTGAGCACTTGGAATACTTGAGCTTGAAACGAAAATGGTGGTGGTGCTATGGTGGCTCACGGCCGTGAGTTAGGAGGAGGGAGAGAGAAAGTTGTTTGTTGAGTGAAGATGAGATGAGTTCTTGTGTGTTTATAATCCAATTTTAGAGTTTTGTCCAAAGGGTATGATGTCTTCATTAGTACAAACATGATCTCATTATATCCAAGAAATATCCATAGAAGATTTAGGTAATCTTTATAAGATCTTTCAAGATCAATTAAGATCACACAAATAGGCCATGTGGCCGTGAGCTAGGTAAGGGGGGGGAGGTCTAGTTCGGTTCCAAGTATTAGTTAGGTTAAACTAAGTTAAGTTAAGTGTCTAACCCCGTTACTAAAGTGTAGCGTGTTATGACGGGTGTTAGGGTAATCAGGGACCCTAACTAGCTCGGAAAAGATAAATAATGTTATCAACAATATTTTCATGCTCCGGGTATAGTCCGGTTGTTCGGTTACATACCAATTCGTTAAGGTGCTAAATTACACCTTTTAGTGTCTAATAAGTGTCTTTTTATAACACTATCGGTTCCCAACGCTTAGGGAAATATTCTGGATAATAAAACGACATTTCTGCATAATATTTATATGTCTAAATGCTGAATTATTGCTGATTTGTATAAATTCTGCACTTAAAGTGCGTTTCGGGTGCTTTTTAGTGCTTATTTTTGCTTCCGAATTGCATATATATTAACCCTTGTATGTACTCTTGGGTTTTAATGCATTCTTGTCGTCGGACCTACACCTAGGCCTCAATTCTAGCGTCTGACTGCTTTCTGCAGTTCAGTCGACACCGTGTGTCTTACCGGTGAGTTTACTATTATTCTGACGCAACGCTCTCGTTTATGCATAAAGCAATATTTTGTAGTATACAACATGCATGAATTCACTTGTTTAATCATGTGTTCAGACATTGCTGACCCTTAAACTCATAATTGCAGTCATTAAGCAATAATTATAGTGTACGGAAATTACCGGTTTGTGCCAGTTGTCACAGATATCGCTACTGCTGTCAAATCTCCGGCAGACCACTGATAACTAACCTCTACCTCCGATTACAATCACATCGGTGACCACCGAGTGACCACCGGCGACTGCCGATTAGCATCAAGTTTTCAAGTTGTTCTTATACCCAGTGTGCAGTCGCAATTCAGGTATGTAAGTTTGGATTGTTATATGTTATGAGCATATTTTACATGAATTGATTCTTGAATTAATTGAAGCATATAGCTTATGAGAAAATGGGTGTTGAAGGTGATTAGTGGAAATGGATTTGAACACAGAGAACATGCAATAGATATATTGAGATAGGTTGGTTTGGGTCCAAACGATGTTAAAATCGGTGTTTATTTTGAATTCATGTAATTTTTTTTGGAGGTTTTGAGTGAATGAAATTGTTAACTGTATCAATGATGTTTAACTAGATACTCATGGCCAAGTGTTTATTTGATTGTGAAATGAATATGCACACTTGTTGGTCGATTTGTTGATTTGTCGAAATGGGGTTTTTGTATGTAGCATGACTGTAGAGGTTTAATTGGGGATAGGTTGTGTAAAGTGTTAAAAAAAACATCTCTATCCCTTGTTACAGCTGAGTATGTATAAATATGACCCGTAAATTTTTTAACGTAAAACTGTATCGCTGACCCGTAAAATTTTTAACGTAAAACGTAAACTTTTTAATGTAAAGCGTAAAAAGTTTTTAACGTAAAACGTAAACAAGTATAACGTAAAACGTAAAACGTAAACTTTTTAACATAAAACGTAAACTCTTTAACATATAACGTAAATTTTTTAACGTAGAACGTAAACTTTTTAAGGTAAAACGTAAACTTTTTAATGTAAAAACGTAAAGTTTTTAACGTAAAACGTAAATTTTTTAACGTAAAACGTAAAAAGTTTGACGTAAAACGTAAAACGTAAATCGTAAACTTTTTAATGTAAAACGAAAACTTTTTAACGTAAAACGTAAACTTTTTAACGTAAAACGTAAACTTTTTAACCTAAAACGTAACCTTTTTAACATAAAACTTTTTTTATGTAAATCGTAAAACGTAAAAACGGCGCGTAAAAAAACGGGGCGTTAAAAAAACGATGCGTGAAAGAGCCGGGCGTAAAAACGGCACGTTAAAAAGCGACGCGTGAAAAAGTCGGACGTAAAAACGCAATACGTAAAAAGTTTAACGTAAAATGTAAAAAGATTAACGTAAAACGTAAAAAGTTTAAAAAGTTTAACGTAAAACGTAAACTTTTTAACGTAAAACGTAAACTTTTATGTAAAATGTAAAACTTTTTCTACGTAAATTGTAAAACGTGAAAAAACGTTTGATAAAACGGCGTCGGCGCAAGGGGTGTAAATACGGGACATAAACCCGCCGCGAAAAAAACGGGACGTAAAAAACGCCGCGTTAAAACGGGTCGTAAAAACGGCGCTTTAAAAAAACGCCGCTTGAAAAAACCGAGCGTAAAAAATGACGCGTTAAAAAACGATGCAGTAAAAAGTCGGGCGTAAAACGACGTGCAAAAACCGGCGCGCAAAAAAATCGTTTCGTTAAAAAAAATTGAATTTAAAAATGATTTTAATAAAAAAATTATGTTTAAAAAATAAAAAGTAATACAATACAACAAAAAAGTAATAAAAAAATAATAAATACTAAAAGACAAAAAAAGTATTTTACTAAACTAACCTTTTCAATTAAAATATTAAAGACATAATAAGACAAAATGTATTTAATATTAATTTTAGTTACTTTTAATCTCATCCATCCATCTTGTTGATATAGTGGCTAGAAAGTGGTTCTCTCGGTTCTCACAACTGGATGTGGTTTTCATTTTAGCGGTCCCTATATATATTTATATATATATATATATATAGGGGATGGTTCAAATGAAAACCACTTTTAACGCGAAAACTCGAAAACTAACTAAAAAAAAGCCTAAAAAACAAACCAAATTTTTTTTCAATTTCTTTATAAAAATCGCATGTATTTTTATATGAAAAAAAAATTGTAGTACATTACACATGTGCACTACAAAAAAAAAATAATTTTTTTATATATATAAAATGGCGAAAATTGGTAAGCAAAAAAAAAAATTTGGTATGTTTTTTAGCCTTTTTTAATTAGTTTTCGAGTTTTCGCGTTAACTAGTGGTTTTCATTTGAACCTCCCCCTATATATATATGAGCCGCTAAAATAAAAACCATCCCCAGTTGTAAGAACCGTAAGAACCACCCTCCACCAATCACATTAAAGGGCATTTTAGTCATTTGACTAAAATGTCTAATCCTATTGTCACTTGTCAGATCATTTAAAAGTCTTAAGACTTTCAATGTCTCTCTCTTTTTTTTATCAAATCTCCCCTGATCCTCACCATCATATTTCATTCTCCTTTTTCTCTCTAAAAAATGGAAACCACTGATTTCTCATCTCCTCTCTTCGAAGTGTTCACCGCCATCACCGGAGATACTCTCCGACCAGCAGTGGGGGTGACGGTTCTGGCGGCGGTGAGCAGTGACGGTGAATGGTGGCTGGTGGCGGGAGGTGACGGTGTTGGTTGCTTATAACGTTGGGGTTGGTGGTGGCGGCATCTCCGGCGGCTCTCCGGCGGCATCTTCGGCCTCCCTTTTCTCCCGCCGCCCCCTTTTGCGACCGGTGTTTGGTGGTGGTTGCGTTGGGTTTGGTGGCGGACCCCTAGGCGGTGGTGGTGGGGTAGTGGTGGGTGATGCCGACGGCTCCGACAGTAGCCGGAGCATCACTTACCGGAGGTGGAGGTCCACACTCATCATTTTCTCTCTCTTGTGGGTTTCTCTCTCTAGAAATGGTAGGTGTTGATTTCTGTTCTTGATTTTGTTTGGCATTTTGGTATGTTTGGGGGGATGATTTGTGTTGATTTGTTTTTTATGTTGGGGGTTGATCTGTGTTGATTCCTTTTTGATGTTAGGGGTTGATCTCAGTTGATATGTGTTTCTCTCTGTAGAAAAAATGGTGTGTGTTTGATCTGTGTTGATTCGTTTTGTTGATGCTGGAGGTTGAGTTGTGTTTTTTATTCTGTTGGTATTTTGGTATGTTTGGGGGGTTGATGTGTGTTCTTGAATTCTGGTGATTTTGAACAGTGAACTATGTGGGTTTGATGTGTTGGATTTGGGCGGTGATGATGCAAAAAAAAAATGCATATTTTGATGACGATGGCGCGACAAGGATAGTGGAGGGTAGGTTTTTTGTCACACCCCAACCGATGGCGGAAACATCGGGGTGCGAGCACTAAGCGTTCAGATTGCTCATGAGAATTCCATAACACTATTGTTTCAATAAAGATTAATTGATTTCATGCAAATGTCTATCAACGTCATCACAAGTATCACATTACAAACCAAATCATAAATTGTTCAAATTGTTCAAAAGACTAATATTAACTAGGCGACGTTTCTAAGCATCTCCTAGCTGAATTCCATGCATTCCAAGCATCCTATCAGCCTGCAACATGTATTAAAATATCAATACAAAAGTATTGGCGAGTATACAAGTTTGATAATAGAATAATAGATTAAAACAACTCATATCCACGGTGTAAACAATAATATAGTTTCAGCCGTGCTAGTGTCGCAGTCCACGCAGTGATAGCCCAAGTATCCCGATGCTTTAGTGTTTACCCAAGACTCAAGGTAAACTAGAATCCTCCTAACAATACCCCACGAGAATAATGGGAGATGTGCATCTCCTATAGCGCTACTATTGTTAAGGCGGAACTACACACTCTGGATTAAACGTCACATAGCACAAAGAGTCAAGAATCAAGAATCACAAGTTTTATGTTCACATCAGATAGAGTATAAGTTTCAAAGATTCAAGTTTAAGTTTCATAGAATACATGTTACACCCCAAAAGTTTAAAGTAAAAAGGGGATCGAGTATACTCACAGTGATTGCTTAATAGTCGCAACTGTTATTGGATCAAAGGGAGCTCTTTTAGACTTAGCCTGATTAGATTACAATAGGATAAGAGTCGGGCAGAGTAACGAGATTGAATAAAGTGTCAACCAGTCACTGGATCGGATGGCTGTCCGATCGGATGGTCAGCCGGTCGGGTGACTTATGAGTGTGAAAAGACAAATAGCTGCCCGATCGGATGGCCATCCGATCGGGTTGCCACCTGTTGTGGAAAACATGAGTGAATAGGGTGGCTGTCCGATCGGATGGTAATCCGATCGGATTTCCATTCGATTCGAATGGTTAGCACCCTAGGTCACCTTAATCGGACGACTGTCTGATCGGGTTGTCATTCGATCAAGACTTCCAAATTTTGAAAAGTTACCAAGTGTTAAAGGATTTCAAAAACAAGTGTCACCTGATAGGGTGGTTGTCCGTTGGGACGACTGTCCGATCGGGTGACCCTTGTTCTTGGTTACCAATTTTTGTGAAAATTCTAAGTTTCTTGCTTAACGGTGACGGTATGACACGTATTGAGACAACGGTAAACCTATCAGTTCCCAACCCTTCTGATCGGTGGGAACCACCCCTGTCCGGTCAGTCGCATGTCTCTGACGGGTTTATGTCGGAATTCGTGCTTTGCTCGTCTTTTCCGGTAAGGACTTAGATCAACACCAACTCTAGACTATTCATCAGATCTACAGTTAGTGTAGACCCGGTTCCTTCCAAATAAAGTAAAAGTTTTGAGAAAAAGATGAAGATTCTCAAGTTTTATAGGAAAAGTCTAGATTTAGCTTAGATTTAGGTTAGATTTAGTGTAAAAACGCATGAATCTTCTTAGATTTGAGCTAGATCTTGCTTAGAATGACATTAAATGTCAGTTTGTATAAACCTCCATGATGACATCACCCTCAAGAACTCAGATCCGGGAGATTTCATGGTGAAAAATGTGATTTCAAGTGAGAATCACGTAGAGAATGATGTGTAGATCAAGAAAGTACAAGAATCTGGCCTAAAACGTACCGAAATCAGCAAGAAAAGTGAAGAATTTGAAGAGTGCGCGTTTCTGGTCGAGCAGAGCTGTCACATCACTCTAAATGGTGATGTGACAGGTCTATTTATAGGGTGAGAGTGCATAAGGGCGGTGCAAGGTGGATAGGGTGGTGACCCGTTCGGGTGGTCATCCGATCGGACAACCACTCTTGCCAATCCATCTTTGCCGCCTTCCTGATTTTGATTCATTTTGCGCGTTAGGTTAGGCGTTGCGTAAAGTTTATGTAAAGTGTCTAGATTACATTATAAACAAAAAATTTCCAAGTTTCATAGATTCCGCCAATGACAAGGCTCCAGTCTCTCGTTTAACCAAGAATCAAGTTTCACGAGTCTAAGGAGTCAAGCACCAAATAAGTTTCAAGAGTCAAGAATCATAGTCTCTCAAGCATCAAGAATCAAGAGTCCAAGTATCAAGTATCAAGAATCATAAAGGATCTAGCTTCCATAGTATCAAGAATCAAGTGTCTAGTTTAAGTATCAAGAGTCAAGTATCTAGATTAAGTATCGAGTCTCATAGTTTAAGTGTCAAGAATCAAGCATCTAGAATAAAGAATCAAGCGTCATAGTATCAAGCATCAATTATCAATAAGATTCATGCCAAAAGTATCAAAGTATCAACATCACATAACTACAGGGACTATAATTGACAATAGGTAAAAGTTCAGGGACTGATCTTTCCAAGAGCCTAAAGTTTAGGGACGCTGGACGTTATAGTCTCCCCTCCTTTAGGAGATTTCGTCCTCGAAATCTTAGAAGAAGACTGCTCGAAGAGATGAGGGTACTTAGTCTTCATATCACTTTTCAATTCCGAAGTGAATTCGGCGCCACGTTTTCCTTCCCATCGAACCTTAACAATGGGAATTTTGCTGCGCCTCAGACGCTTTGACAGTTTGATCCATGATTTTGACCGGTTTCTCCACAAACTGAACAGCTTCGTTTATTTGCAAGTCTTCAAGAGGAACCTGCAGTCCCTCGTCTGCTAGGCATTTTCGTAGGTTAGATACGTGGAACACTGGATGCACGTTGTTTAGCTCTTGTGGCAATTCGAGTTTGTATGCTACCTTGCCAATCCTTTCAAGTATCACAAAAGGGCCCACATAGCGAGGAGCAAGCTTTCCCTTCTTCCCAAAACGAACTACTCCCTTCCAGGGAGATACCTTGAGTAGAACTCGGTCACCAACAGCGAATTCTAGAGGCTTCCGCTTATTATCAGCATAAATCTTTTGTCTGCTCCTAGCCTTGATCAAGTTATCACGGATCTGAAGAATCTTATCCGTTGTCTCTTGAACAATCTCAGGGCCAGTGAACTGCTTTTCCCCAACCTCATACCAGCTGAGAGGAGATCGGCATTTTCGCCCATATAAAGCTTCGAAAGAGGCCATCTGAATACTTGAATGATAGCTGTTGTTGTACGAGAACTCAATCAATGGTAAATGTACATCTCAGTTACCACCAAAGTCGATGACACAAGAATGGAGCATATCCTCTAGGGTTTGAATAGTACGCTCGGTCTGTCCATCCGTCTGAGGATGAAAGGCCGTGCTAAGATTCAAGTGCGAACCCATAGCGGACTGAAACGTTTGCCAAAGACGCGAAGTAAAACGACCATCACGGTCTGAGATTATGTCAAGGGGTATACCATGACGGCATATAATCTCATCAGTATAGACTCAAGCAAGTTTCTCCACTCTGTAATCTTCACGAATAGGAAGAAAGTGAGCGGATTTGGTTAAACGATCAATAATCACCCAGATACTATCGTGACTTTTAGAGGTGCGGGGTAGTTTGGTAATAAAATCCATAGCGATACTATCCCATTTCCAAACTGGGATCTTGGGTTGTTCTAAGAGTCTAGAAGGACGCTGGTGTTCAGCCTTTACCTTTGAGCAAGTAAGGCACTTAGACACATATACAGCAGTGTCCCTCTTCATGCCAGGCCACCAATAAGTCGTACGCAGATCCTGGTACATCTTATCGGCACCTGGATGGATAGAGTAACGGGATTTGTGAGCCTCGGTCATAATGAGCTCTCGGAAGTCATCGCGATCTGGCACCCAGATGCGATTTAGATAATACTGAAGACCATCAGATTTGGTTTCGAGTTGATTCACAGTAGCGCCATGAACTTCAACAGTTATACATCCTTCATTTGCTGACGAAAACTGAGCTTCACGAATACAAGCATCCAGATCACTAGAGATACGAATAGCCTTGAAATGGGTCTTACGACTAAGGGCGTCGGCTACTACATTCGCCTTGCCTGGATGATAGCGAATTTCGCAATCGTAGTCGTTAAGCAATTCCACCCAACGTCTCTGTCGCATGTCCAACTCTTTTTGGTCAAAGATATGTTGAAGGCTCCTATGGTCGGTGAAGACCACACACCTTGTACCATAAAGGCAGTGTCGCCAGATCTTTAACGCAAAAATAACCGCACCAAGCTCCAGATTGTGAGTAGTGTAGTTTTTCTCATACACCTTGAGCTGACGAGAGGCATAAGCAATTACCTTGTCCCGCTGCATGAGCACACATCCCAACCAATCCACGGTTCGAGGCATCACAATATACCACAAAATCGTCGTTGCCATCTGGTAGAGTTAACACGGGACCATTACACAAAAGATTCTTAAGAGTTTGAAAGGATTCCTCTTGTTCGGGACCCCAAACAAAAGGTTTCTCCTTTTGGGTTAGCGTAGTAAGAGGAACAGCGATTTTAGAAAAATCCGCGATGAATCGGCGGTAATAACCCGCCAGTCCTAGAAAAGAACGAATCTCAGACACGGATTTAGGCGTAAACCAATTCTTCACTGCCTCGATCTTAGAAGGGTCAACATGAATACCCTGACTACTAACAATATGACCAAGAAATTGTACTTCATCAATCCAAAACTCACACTTAGAAAATTTAGTTCACCACGCAGAAGTTCAAGCATAAGACGTAGATGGCGAGCATGATCAGCTTTAGACTTAGAATAAATAAGAATATCATCAATAAAGACTATCATAAAACGATCCAAATAGGGTTTACAAACACGATTCATAAGGTCCATGAACACTGCAGGTGCATTGGTCAAGCCAAAAGGCATGACTACGAACTTGTAGTGCCCATATCGAGTACGAAACGCAGTCTTAGGAATATCATCTTCGAGGACACGTAGTTGATGATATCCCGAACGTAGGTCAATCTTAGAGAAACAGGACGCGCCTTGTAGTTGATCAAATAGGTCATCGATACGAGGAAGCGGATAACGATTCTTCACAGTAAGCTTATTCAGTTCACGATAGTCGATACACATACGGAATGAACCAACCTTCTTCTTGACGAATAAAACGGGAGCACCCCACGGGGAGGTACTTGGACGAATAAAACCCTTATCGAGTAACTCCTGGAGTTGACTAGATAACTCTTGCATCTCAGAAGGTGCAAGACGGTAAGGAGCCCTGGCGACAGGAGTCGCACCAGGCACGAGATCAATACGAAAGTCAACGGATCTGGGAGGAGGAAGACCAGGAAGATCTTCAGGAAAGACATCGGTGAAATCACACACCACTGGAACGTCGCTTATGTTCTTCCCCTTGCCTTTTTGTTCCACCTAGTGGGCCAAGAAGGCAGGGTTCTGTTTACGTAAGCTTCTGCTCGCTTGTGTGCATGACATCAATCTCAGTCCTTTTGAAGGTCGGTCTCCATAGACGATCAAAGTATCACCAGAGGGAAGAGGAAGATGAACAAGTTTCTCCTGACAAACAATCTCGGCATGGTTCTTACGCAACCAGTCCATGCCAATGATGACATCAAAACTACCCAATCGCATGCGTATAAGATCAATAGAGAAGACATGATTGTTAAGAATCAAAGAACAATCACGTACGATAGAATTCACAAGAATCGACTTACCATTAGTGACCTCAATAGAGAATGACTCAGGTAACTTGGAGCGTGTACAGTTTATAAAAGACTCAAATTCCACGGACACAAAGCTTTTATCGGCACCAGTATCAAATAGAATCGAAGCATAAAGGTTATTAATAAGGAACATACCATTGACAACGTCATTGTCATTACGAGCCTGATTTGCATTAAGATTGAATGCTCGTCCACGAGCGACTAGCTGCTGATCCTGGTTCAGCTGAGGACACTGGTTACGGAGGTTGGTAGTATTGATGTGTGTAAAATACAACATATAAATTACATCAAATGAGGCATAAAACTAACCCTTTTTAAGTACTAATATTGGAAAAAGAGTGTTTTTGTCTTCCTTTTGTATTTTCAGGATTAAATGAGCTCAAAAACACAAAAGAAGCAAAAAGACAGCTAAATCCAACATAAATACAAGGAAAGGAACATTAGTGGACTGCCCGACCCCTCAACGGCACCTTCCAAAGCAAAAAGGAGAAGACAGAAGGCTGAACACGCCCCGTGCTCAGCCAGCACGGGGCCGTGCCCAAGAAGCAGCAGAAAAGACAAATCCATAGAAGCTTCTATTGCCCATCACGGGGCCGTGCTCAGCGGACACGGGGGCGTGTCGAAAGTACAGCAGGCGCATTTATTGTAATTGCGAATTACAATTAATGAGGAGAGAGATTGTCAGACGGACACGGGGCCGTGTCCAGCGGACACGGGCCCGTGTCCAGCTCTCTGTTTAGCCTATAAATAGGAGTGCTTGGATTCATTTCATCTCATCCCTTGGCACACCACCTCTCTCACACTTCATCCACCACCCACCACCATCACAACACCATCATCCACCACCATCATCCATTGTCCATCGTAGAGTGTGTGAGTCGTCTCGGGATCCAAGATTGATCGTAAGAGTTCTTGACAATCAAGGCCATGTTTGCCTAAGTCTCTTACATCACTTGGTGAAGACAAAGTGTCTAGTATAATACTTTTTATTTCTAATCTTTTGCACTTTTTATTTGGTTTTGTATTAATGACTTTAATAACTAGTTACTTATGTTGAAGGTGATCTTTCCTTATCGTTTGTCCGTGGTGTCTTGGCATTATTTTACTGTCTATATAAAATAAAGGATTTTCACCATTCATATCTCCACGGTCTATATGGAGGTATGTTGGCTACCTGGTAGGGGGTTAAGGGAACGGTTTGGTAAAGGTCTTGCCATTGTTCAGCGTTTAGAGGTCCTGCAATGGACCTGGGTCAAATTTAGTAGGACCTCCTTCAATACTTCACGGTATTGGATGGCGGGGGTCCAAACTCTTTGATCCCCTCATAAGTTAACTACTATTAATACTATAACCCGGCTATTTAGGACTGTATCCCTGCTGACTCAGACTACTTAGCCGAGGGTAACGTCACCGCCAAAAGCGGGGCCTACCACAATACTGCATTAATAACTTAATTCATTATCTTCCAATAATCCACCCTTTTAGGATTGTATCCCTGCTGACTCAAACTACTGGGGTGAGGGTAACGTCGCCTTCAAAAGAGGGGCCTACTACAATAACTAAGATAATCTCTTAATTATGTGCAAAAGTGCAGAAATAATCAAAGGTTATACTAGATACGAGTCGGAACCAAGTGATTCATCTTGTCTATCTGTTTTTTCTTTTATTTTTATTTTCAGCATTTTAGTTAGTTTTATTTTTCTTAGTTTAAAACATTTTTCTAAACTTTTATTTTTGGTTAGACGTTGAGGATAAACCGGTACTAAAAGCTCTTGTGTCCTTGGACGACCTCGGTATCTTACCAACACTATACTACACTCAACGATGGGTGCACTTGCCCATATGTGTGTTTAGTGTCAGTGAAATATCGTGTTTTATAAATTTAAAACTTGGCTAAAATAAGTGTTAAAAAGGGCTTAAAATATACACCTAAAATATACGACACTTACCGCACATCAAGTTTTTGGCGTCGTTGCCGGGGACACAAGGATTTTAAGAAAGTTAGGAATCAACGGCCTAATCATCTTTTATTTTTTTCTTTTTAATTTTTTAGGATTTTCTTAGTTTTTCAGCTTCTGCAGAGCTCAGCACGGGCCGTGCCCGCTGAACACGCCCCCGTGCTCAATTATTGGAACTGGCAATCCTGTTTTACATCAGACAGTAAGTTGAACACGGGGCCGTGCCCACTCAACACGCCCCCGTGCCCAAGTTTCAGTTACTGAAAACAGAACCGTTAGATCCCGGCGGTTGGTAATTTCTGACATAAACATGAGTGATAGTAATTATTTTTACTTTCGGCACTCTTATGGTACGTGGTGTCAATTATGTGGTGGCGAACATGAAGAAGTAAAATGCTACTTCCTAAATTATAGGCCCCACTACATGGACCCACCATCTTCTCACAACCTTAAGAGGGGCGAAAGTAAAAATAAGCACTATTTCTCCCTCAAATGCGCCCAGCCAGATATTCTAGGGGAAATGCTCCTTGGCGAGTTATTTCAACTAGAAGAGCTAATTCTGAAATGGTTAGAAGAGCTTGGGAAGGATTTTATTAATCCACCCCAAGACGATACCCATGAAGAAATGTTGGAACCGCATTCCGACAACCTCGTTGCTCCCGAAAATACCTTCGTACCTAGCAAAGACTTGGACGATAGTCGTCCCTGTGTCGATTGTGCCGTGAAGGACTCTCCATCGACTTCGTTCGGTGCATACATAGACCTGAGCGATTCGGCATACACCTTCTTTAACAAGAGCCCGGGAAAGGGTTGGACTTGTCCACCTAGAATGAAAATAGGAATTACCCTCACCGACAACCTCTTGCGTTCTCGCCTTAGTCTATGACAATTAAGGTATCTTAGGCACTTTGGTGTTGTTCCAACCAGTCAGGAGCCACCCGATACTAACAAGTTCCTTAAAAAAACTAAACAATTTCATAAAACAGTCCCTAGACACGGGGCCGTGCCCAGCCAACACGCCCCCGTGTCCATCGAAAGATTCCATTCTGATCAGTACGTCAGAATACGGACAAACTGTGTCAGAACTCCTCCTGCACACGGGGCCGTGTCCACTGAACACGGGGCCGTGTCCAGGATGCTGTCATTTTCTATAAATGCAGCCAAGAATTCTGCACATTTGGACCAACTTGGGACAGAGATTTGCAGGAATCTTCTCTCAAACTATCCTAGGTAAGTCTAAAAGAAGGTTCCAACAACCCATCTTGTCCTTTCCTCTTTTAGCCATTTCCTTCTTCTCCATCTTTCTCCAAGAGCTACCATTGAAAGTTTGGAATTCCTCCAACTCTATGGTAGGGATGAATGAGCTTTGTTCAAGGAATCTTGGTAAAAACATGTTATGAAACATTGTTTTAAGTTATTAGTAGCTAAAAAGGCCCCACAAGTTCAGAAAATAACTTAAAAATCCAAGTTTCCTTGTTCCAAAACTCTGCAGAAAGATGAACACGGGGCCGTGCTCACTGAGCACGGGGCCGTGTCCGGTTACTGTTTCATTAAATAAACTATTTTTAGTTTATTTTTCGTAGGATGTCGAGTGAAAACAGCAATACATCTTCTGTGCATTCGTCAAACAGCCAAAGAGGAAGAAGACCCTCCATTGAAGCTACACTTGTGCACTATGTGATAGCATTAAGGGAGGCTCTCGACGAAATGACTTCAGTAGAGGAGGTCCTAATCGACCGTATTAACAATCTTACGATGGGACTTGAAAGTAGCTTCCAAGAAATTAACCTCTTGCACCAGAGGTTAAATATTCTTGTAGCACCTCCAATGGAACCAGTCCTTCCACAGCAGGATTGGAACCTAGCACTCGGAATCAACAACCATACCGGGTGGGAAGACTTGCCAGCAGAACCTCCTGTGGAACACCTACAAGAGATCCCGGTGGAAGTTGAAACTCCTCAAACTAATGCCAATGAACCTTCCTTTCTCCTTCCAAGGGAGGTGGAAGAATGGCTCGCCGACATTTGAGGAGAACCGCACGCGGAAGATGGAGTTCAAAAAAGGCCTTGGTTAACCAAGATTAATTGCTTCTTGGAAATTTTGCTAACTAAAATAAAGTAAAGGCTAGGACTCCATGGTTTGTTATTTCCTTGTTTTATCTAGTTTAATTTAGGATTATGTAAGTTCTCTCTATGATGAAATGAAATGATGGTTTTAAGGTTTGGATGGTTTGTAATGAATAAAACACACTCATGGTGGTAAAGGATGAAAAGGGGAACGAGAAAAATGAACCCATGCACAAGAACAAGGCAACCCGACAATTTTCTCCACTTCAGAAAGTTCAACACGGGCCGTGCTCAACCAACACGGCCCCGTGCCGAACCACCTGCAGAAAAACGCCCAGTTCAGGTACCTGGACATGGGCCGTGTTCACCCAACACGCCCCCGTGTCCAGACTTCTGTTTCTCTTATTTTAATTTTGTTACTGGCACTTGAACACGGGGCCGTGCCCGGATAACACGGGGCCGTGTTCAGTGCCCAGTAACACAAATTTTTGCTTTTAAACACTATTTTACACATTTAATCAACCTAAAAATTTATTTTTGGGACACATTGAGGACAATGTGTAATTTAAGTGTGGGGGGATGCTAAAACCTTGAATTTTGCAAGTCCTAAATACAAGCCTTACACAAAACTCTATTGGAACCGCTAATCACCCCAAATTTTTTCAAAAATTTCATTTTTTTTACTTGTCTAGGTTTAACTCGGGAAATTCAAGTTCTCAAAAAGGCTATATTTTTACAAATTTACAACCGATAGCGTAGTGATAAAAAGAACCAACATAAGAAAATTATGAAAAGGCATGACAAACTTATTTAAAATTTGATTATATATACTTGATCACATAAAAACCCATTCCCACAAAAGTGAGTTTTGAGCCTTTATTGAGCACACAATTACATATCTTTTGACTAAATGCTCATTTTTCGTTTCTTGTGTGAATAGCCGCTTGGTTCTTACGACTCTAGAACTTGCCATGACAATACATTCCCGGTCCTTATCAACTTAAACCCAAGTAAGTAAATGATGGAGGCATTAGGACTAACCCTTTTTATTTCTACACCATTATTTTCTTTTTCTTTTACCACCTACCCAAAAATCCCCCTAGTTAGCCCCTTTGAGCCTAAACCTTTTCGTTTCATCACCCAAACAAAAACCCTTTTACCCACCAAACCCTTTTTCATTTTTAACCCTTTATTTTAGTAACAAGTTCGGTTCTTCGCAAAAAAAAAATGAATGATGAATGATGAAGCAAAAAGAAAATAAACAAACAAGTTAATCAAAAATAACTTAGTTTGAGTAAAAGCTTCATCAAAATAAAAAAATTGCAAAAATACGAAAACCGACACTTGTTACGCTTTTAGCCCTTTTTCTACTAACCACTAACCCAACCACCTACCTTTAACCCTAGCCTAACCCTTAACCCACAAAGTCCTCTTGATATCTACAAAGGTATAAAAGTTAAAAAGGAGGAGGATTGATTTCTTGGCAAGCCTATGGTAGAAATAAGTTCCATGACGCTCTCGAGTGATTCACTAAAAATACACCTTCGGCCGAGTGTGAGTGATTTCCCCGTGAGGTATGTGAACTTGTATATAAATAGAATTTTAAAAAAAGGCATGTTAAGCCCAAATAAGTAATTTCTTTTATGAAAAGTTCTAAATAAATCATTACGAATAGGAGTGTAAATAAATAAAAATAAAACCCAAAAAGATCTTGGAAGTCCCGACACTCTACGACAAGCCCAAAACCTTCTCTTCTACCTATTCCATTTGGGAGTGTAAGCCACATATTAAAGAGTTTTGCTTGAGGACAAGAAAAAGTTCAAGTGTGGGGGTATTTGATGTGTGTAAAATACAACATATAAATTACATCAAATGAGGCATAAAACTAACCCTTTTTAAGTACTAATATTGGAAAAAGAGTGTTTTTGTCTTCCTTTTGTATTTTCAGGATTAAATGAGCTCAAAAACGCAAAAGAAGCAAAAAGACAGCTAAATCCAACATAAATACAAGGAAAGGAACATTAGTGGACTGCCCGACCCCTCAACGGCACCTTCCAAAGCAAAAAGGAGAAGACAGAAGGCTGAACACGCCCCGTGCTCAGCCAGCACGGGGCCGTGCCCAAGAAGCAGCAGAAAAGACAAATCCATAGAAGCTTCTATTGCCCATCACGGGGCCGTGCTCAGCGGACACGGGGGCGTGTCGAAAGTACAGCAGGCGCATTTATTGTAATTGCGAATTACAATTAATGAGGAGAGAGATTGTCAGACGGACACGGGGCCGTGTCCAGCGGACACGGGCCCGTGTCCAGCTCTCTGTTCAGCCTATAAATAGGAGTGCTTGGATTCATTTCATCTCATCCCTTGGCACACCACCTCTCTCACACTTCATCCACCACCCACCACCATCACAACACCATCATCCACCACCATCATCCATTGTCCATCGTAGAGTGTGTGAGTCGTCTCGGGATCCAAGATTGATCGTAAGAGTTCTTGACAATCAAGGCCATGTTTGCCTAAGTCTCTTACATCACTTGGTGAAGACAAAGTGTCTAGTATAATACTTTTTATTTCTAATCTTTTGCACTTTTTATTTGGTTTTGTATTAATGACTTTAATAACTAGTTACTTATGTTGAAGGTGATCTTTCCTTATCGTTTGTCCGTGGTGTCTTGGCATTATTTTACTGTCTATATAAAATAAAGGATTTTCACCATTCATATCTCCACGGTCTATATGGAGGTATGTTGGCTACCTGGTAGGGGGTTAAGGGAACGGTTTGGTAAAGGTCTTGCCATTGTTCAGCGTTTAGAGGTCCTGCAATGGACCTGGGTCAAATTTAGTAGGACCTCCTTCAATACTTCACGGTATTGGATGGCGGGGGTCCAAACTCTTTGATCCCCTCATAAGTTAACTACTATTAATACTATAACCCGGCTATTTAGGACTGTATCCCTGCTGACTCAGACTACTTAGCCGAGGGTAACGTCACCGCCAAAAGCGGGGCCTACCACAATACTGCATTAATAACTTAATTCATTATCTTCCAATAATCCACCCTTTTAGGATTGTATCCCTGCTGACTCAAACTACTGGGGTGAGGGTAACGTCGCCTTCAAAAGAGGGGCCTACTACAATAACTAAGATAATCTCTTAATTATGTGCAAAAGTGCAGAAATAATCAAAGGTTATACTAGATACGAGTCGGAACCAAGTGATTCATCTTGTCTATCTGTTTTTTCTTTTATTTTTATTTTCAGCATTTTAGTTAGTTTTATTTTTCTTAGTTTAAAACATTTTTCTAAACTTTTATTTTTGGTTAGACGTTGAGGATAAACCGGTACTAAAAGCTCTTGTGTCCTTGGACGACCTCGGTATCTTACCAACACTATACTACACTCAACGATGGGTGCACTTGCCCATATGTGTGTTTAGTGTCAGTGAAATATCGTGTTTTATAAATTTAAAACTTGGCTAAAATAAGTGTTAAAAAGGGCTTAAAATATACACCTAAAATATACGACACTTACCGCACATCAAGTATCTCCACACTTGTAGCATGCACGAACAACATTGACTGGCCTAGGATTCTGTAGAGGTGCTGGAGGTGCAGGTAGAGCTGCCTGAGCTGGGGCTTGCTGAGCTTGTGGTGCAGGGTTAGCTTGACGACTGTAAGGAGTCGTGTGACCATAGCGGTTACAGTTGGTGCACAGAGGACATGCAGAAGTAGCAGGATGATGGTAGTTGCAAGTTGCACACTTGGGGCCCAGTGTATTTCTTCTTAGCTTTGGGAGCAGCAGGGTTAGCAGCAGCAGTAGCAGGAGCAGGTTTAGCAGCAGGATTTGCAGCAGGAGTAATAGCATTACATCCAGAACCCTGGGATTTCCTTTTCTTGTTCTTGCTGCCGCCTAACTGCTGTGTCACTTGATTAGCAGACTTAGAGGGAGCAGGAGTAGCGATCTGTTTATCACGCAGACGATTGTTGTTCAAAATTGCTGCCAGACGATAGACTTCTTCAATAGTTTCCAGTTGAGCTGCTTCAATAGAGTCACTCATAGCAGGAGGTAGACCATTGATGTATTTGGTTATCACTTTCTTAGGAGTCGAAACCAAGTGAGGAACAATAAGACTCAGCTGTTTAAATCGGGTAGTATAAGCCAGGTTATCATCTCCAACCTGCTTTAGATGCCAAAACTCTTCTTCAAGCTTCAGTTGTTCATGAAGAGGGCAGAACTCAAGCATCATTAGTTCTCGCACCTCAGCCCATGGAAGAGCATAGGCCTCTTCGTTTGAACGGATGTTTCTCTCATTCGACCACCACTCCAACGCTCTGCCTTGAAACATTCCAGTAGCACTCCTAGTCTTTAGATGATCTGGGCATTCGCTGTTAATGAAGGTAACCTCGATGCTATCGAACCACTCGAGCATAGCAGTCACCCCATCACTGCCCGTGAAAGACTTAGGGTTTCAAGAGATGAAATGCTTATAGTTGAACTTAGTAGGCTTTTGCTTCTCGGCCTCTGAGTCCACAGAGGATGGAGGAGTGTTTGATCCTTGGAGCTCAGAGATGATCTTTGGCACGACTCGGGCAATCTGGTCGGCCATGAACGACATTATCTTTTTCTGAGAGTTCTCCCTGGATTTCCTGAGAGTGTCGGATAGCTTTCGAGAAGACATCCTAAAGATCCAACAAGAGGATCGTATAAGTCTAAATTAACATAGGTCAATACAGATTCACGCACGAAGGACTAAGACTCGCGATTCACAAGATTCTCATAGATACCGTAAACCCACGACCTTCGCATGGTGCGTTGTACGGAGCTTGGCAATAGGTCAGAAGCGCTTATATATAGGAAGTACCAGCGGCGTATCCACCACGCTTCGGGCACATTGCTTCAACCCCGCACTCGGCGTCATGTTACATGTCGCAATTGCCAAACAATACACCCATCATTATCACAATACACACGTAGACTAAACCAATAGATTCCAATAGATTACACACTGCAATCCACTACTCTCACATGGCATGTTGTACGAAGCTTGGCAGTATGTCAGAAGCGCTTATATATAGGAAGTACCAGCAGCGTATCCACCACGCTTCGGACACAATACTTCCACCTCGTACTCGATGTCATGTTCACATGTCGATATCCACACTCATCATAGATTAATCCAAATATATTCAAATAGTCTCAAGTAGATTCCAATAGATTTCGATAGTTTCATTAGATCCCCATAGATTCAATAGATTCAATAAACTTCAATAGATTCAATAGACTTGTAAGTCCCGTGAAACGAATCTTTCAATGATATCAAACAACCTATTGATTGTGCGGAATCCAATCAATAGGTGATTCAAGAAATAAGATGAAAACACCGAAAAATATGAAAAACGAAGAACAAACCGAATCACTTTTAACACTTGCACACGATTCTATTACTTGAATAAGCAAAACCGTCTAGTACAAGTGTTCTTCTCCAAATCGCCTCTCTCTCTCTCTAGCTCTCTAGAAAGTTGTAACAATGAAGTTCCAAAGGTTCAAACCTAAAAACAAGTTAGAAACTTGTTTATATACTCAACCAAGCCCACTTCCCTACATGGGCTTCCTTTGGGCCTGCTTGGCCCACATGGCCTAAAGCTTGGCCCAAGTGACCTATAAAGGTCCACAACCTAATATAAACTAACCCAGTAAAGCCCAGTTCGTAACCATAACCCGTTGTGTTAATTTGATGCGTCAGTCTCACACTTTAGGGCCTAACAATCTCCCCTAGACTGATGCCATCAAATTGTATTCATAACATGAAATCAGCAACGTCTTCAACGAAGTCTATGGTTGTCGCTATGCTGCAGATGTTGTGGAAGTTCTTGACTTCTGAACTCTCAGCACTGGGTCTCTTTTCTTCAGCTCTTGTGGTTAGCTTCATATCAGGATCTCGATCAGCTTTGCTTGAAAATCTTGTTAAAAAGAATGTGAGAGGAGGATTCTCAACAACTCTTTTCTTCTGCAATCTTTGTCTTTCAAGCAGGTTCATGGTACTTTTTCAAATGTACTTTCACTGTCAGACGGCGTTTCGTATCCAGTTCTTCTGACTCAGGTACATCTTGTTGTTGAGCTGCTTCAGGCTTCTTCAGCAACTAACAGCATCTTAGTCTTCATCAACCCCTGTTCTTGATTGAAACCAAGTTCTGCACATGCTCACAAACTCATAAGCAAACATTTCTTATGCAACAGGGAGAGTACCATATGAACACTAGGTACATCCAAGTACTTATACTCAGATTTCACAATTTAAATTCTTTCAACTTTTGATGATCAGTCAAATCTTCAAGAACGGTTATAATTTTTTAATTTTTAAGAAAACAATTAAACACTCTATTTTTGGATTTTTGGTTTTATAGAAAAACAAGACACTATTTTTGTATTTTTGAATTTTTCAAATTTTTTAAGAACTAAAAACAAATAAAAACTCAAATATAAACAACTACCATAATATACAATTGCAATTGCAATGGGATCAAAATTCGTTCTCAGGCAGACTAAGGAACACTTTTCAGTACAAGCCTAATCAAACTGGTCTATGCGATTGCCAATATGTTTGTCCACTTAAACTTTAACGCTCAACTTTCAATTTTTCAACTTCGTGATATGCTTAAGGTAATATTATACTATTATACCCGTGTGTCCCATTCCAAGGCATACCCCCGCGATCAAGGTAAGCACAACGATTCATCGTAGCAGGTGAGTATACTGATGTCATCCTTTAAGATATCATGACTGTGTCTAGGTCTGCATATAATCTGTTTTATCATGTTTTGATTTCTTAACAATGAACACCCAAATAAATACTAATCAAATCCTGGAAATATAAACAGCACACTCTATCATGCAAGTATCTTCCCTACCACATATTTCACAAGTCCAATCCAGATCTCTGAAATCTTAACTGGGAATAGGTTGAGAAGAGAACAGAATAGATCTTTTGCAGAGAAGGTATAATATACAGATCAAATAAGTTTTTCTCAGTTTGATATAGGTTTCTTGGGGTTTCTTTTGGGCACTAGAGGGCCTCTTTCGGGTGTATTAGATCTATAGCGCGACAACGTACAGCTAGGTCAGCATGTATCTGGATGCAGCAGAAGTTGTCGTTGCCTAGCACCTCCAGGTCAGCATGTATCTGGATGCAGCAG
The DNA here is from genome assembly GCA_030545235.1 of Helianthus tuberosus. Taxonomy (NCBI): domain Eukaryota; kingdom Viridiplantae; phylum Streptophyta; class Magnoliopsida; order Asterales; family Asteraceae; genus Helianthus; species Helianthus tuberosus. Next base: position 65,600,239 of record CM060427.1, on the reverse strand, counting down.
AGGAGGTACACGACTTTTTCAGAGAAGATTTCAGAATCAGATCAAAATTGTGTGTATCGGGACAACATACAGACATTCAAATAGAAATGAGCTAATTCCAAGTGACTTTCTTTCCTGGGTTCATGTACAATTTTAGTTCTGAACAGAAGGACAGCCAAGATATCCCCGGATGATTCAACAATATAAAGACCCGGAACCTCAGATGTTGGCTATCTATCAACGCAAGATTTAAGACCATAAAATCATACGCCGTTGGTATGTTACCCACATGGTACATAGTTCGTTATGTTTATAACACTTAGTATCTTTTATCATTTTGAGCGTCAAGCCTATCGACATATCGCAGTAGATCCTAGTCTTTTCAGCTATGGCACCTTACATGTGTTAGTCAAAACCCTTTAACATGAACATTTATTTCACTTCCCATATCATGCAATCTTTCTTTTTGGCTTTTTCATTTTCTCCCCCTAAGACAATACTCATATTTACAGCAAACTCTTTTTGTATTTTCTCAGTTTTCTCCCCCTAAACTCTATATCTATCTATATGTTCCTCTCCCCCCCTAAATTTGTGCATAAATCTTGTATTTTTGCGCAAATTTACCATTTACTAGAGAGATGACACTTTATATACAAAATAATGAACTAAGAAAGAGAAATTTTTTTTTTAACCGTTCTGTCATCAGATTGAAAACTAATCAATATTCAAATCAAAGTACTGAATTTAAACGGTACCTTTTGCTGATCATTTCTTACTTCTGTTATCTCCTCCAAAGGAAACATATCATCTGTAAAAAAAATTTGAACTTTTTGCAACAGTGAAATGTTACCCGTTTTTATCTCTGGAACAACCGCTATCAACATTCCAGAGATTGTCAACAGCTCCTCCTTGGTTGTTCCTGAAAAATAAGGAGATTAGTAAGACATGGGTACACAGGCCATCGTGGTCCTGGGATTTCCTGAAGCATCAAAATAAGACACTTCCTTCAAACATAATCCCCTTTCATTTCAAGGATTGGAGACGTTGCTGCTTTGGATTTGGGTTTCCAAATCTGTTTCGATTTAACAAACGTGTTTGTTGCCTTCGGTTGAACAACTTTAGCTGTTTCAAGTTTGTTGGTTTTAGAAACACGGTTTTGTTCCTAAACAGCCCTTCGTTTGTTTTTAGCAACATTCCAATCCCCATCAGAAGGTTTAACCTTGGGATTCACATTCTTCATTGCCTTAGGTAATGATACCTTTATTGGCTTGGAATGATTGTTATCCTTTGATGTAACCCTCTGATTTTGCATATAGTAGGGTACGTAGGGACGCCTTGTGCAGTTTCTAGCAATATGACCCGCAATGCCACAGTTGTAGCAAGTATGTCTTTTCCTCGGAAAGATGTTTTGAGCAGCTTGGTTTGCTCTAGCAGGTCCTGAAGGACAAACCGGTCCTTTTTGCGTTGGATGCGCCTGCACTCTACTTTCAGACGAAGACGAATTTGGGTGCTTGTATGTACTGGTTGCAGAAGTCTTGTTGCTTTGAGCACCATTCTTCGTCTTTTCTCCATGATTGGAGCTTTCAATCACCTTGTCATGAGCCTTATGGGATCGTGATTGTCCTTGATGAGCAGACTTCTTATATCCTCGACTTTGATCTACTCGTTTTGGCTCCTTTTGTGTGTTGTGAACCGACTCACAAACACCAGCACAAGAGTGAGTGTTGACTTTTTGTTGCACTTTTGGACAATGAACACAATTTCTAGCAATGTGCCCAGGAATTCCACAGTTGAAACATGTCTGTCGTTTCAATGTATGGAGATTCGAAGAGCTAGCAGCAGTAGCTGATCTGATGGGTTTAGATAAACGAGCTTGCCTTGATTGCTTTGCTTGTGTTCCATGTGCCTTTTCTGAGTTCTTCTGTACCTGTTGACCAGAACTAGCACAAGCATGAGATGTAGACGGATGATGAGATTCATCCTTCTCACTTTTATCATGATCATTTTGAAAAACCGGTGTTTCAGTTTCATCTTTAGTTTCAGAAACATTTTTCGGTGACTGTTCATTTATTTCAACTCCCTTTTCTTCTTTAATAAATTCAGATTCAGTTTCAATTTTAGAACAAGTTGAAATTTCATCAACACATTTTTCGTCTGAGTTTGATAATGGTTCCTTTTCAACCTCGGTTTCCAATGGGGTCCCACTAGGTTCAACATTAGGGACGTCCACTGAGACCGATTCAGAAGAAGAATCAGAACACTATTGATTTTCTTGAGAAGAAGTTTCAGTGGTTTCACTGAATGTATCCTGAGGGACCTCACCTGTCACACTATAATCAGCTGAAGAGTTAGAAACATTAGAATCACAATTTTCAGCTACTGAAAAACATCCATCATCACACACATTATTCAAAGATTCATCACAAGCATTCACAGTTTTGCCCGAAACATAACTATGAAACGAGTTCAAAAACGATTGTCCAAACACACAACCAGAATCAGTTTTATCAAAAGTAGGTTTAGAAACATCAGAATCTAAAGGTGGTTCATCCCCAAACACATCACCCCATACTACTTCAGGTACTTTATCTGCACATGATGAAGAAACGTTAGGATCAAAAGTACCTTTGGAAACAAAACTAACTGGTTTAACCACCTGTTTTTCAACAGGTCTGACATTTATTGATGGCTTACAGTTTTTGGGACCATAAGTCATTTTGCTTTCGTTCAGCATCTCCTCCTCCGTCATAGGTAAATAAGTATAATTGTCATTGTAAGGAGGAGGAGCCTGATTAAAACCCAATCCCAACCCTTTTCTTTTCTGATATGCTAGCTGTTGATTACACAAATTTTCGACCAATTTGCTGGAGGAATCAAATTTTTTAATATTTAGCTCATTTATTTGATACTTATCTCTAACATCCTCCAGTTCTTTAGTTACATTGCATAATTTTTCCTTAACCATGATGAGTTGGGCTGTTGCTACACTAACATCATCCTTGAGTTGGATGATGTCTTTTCGCTGAGCTTCTATTTTCTCTTTAAAAAGTTTTTCATTATTAGCCAAAGTAAAATTTTTCCTTTTAATGTCATTGTAGTCTTCAATTAACTCAGCGTTGTGTATTCTATAGGCTTCAACTCGTTCTCTACACTCAGGAGTACAGAAAACAGAAATTATCTCTTCTTTGGTAATTTCTTGAGCCACTGGTTTGTGAAACATGAATGCCATAATTTCAGCGGGTGTCTGTTACGTTTGTTCTTCTCCTCAAAACACAAACCAAACAAGAACCCGTGTACTCGCTAACTCAAACGCTTTGCACGCGATCGAACTCGCTTTCTGACCTGCACTTCAAAAATCTGTCAAACCGATTTCACAAAACCAACAATCCCTTTTTTTTATTTTAAAGTAATGTTTATTATTATTATTATTATTAATAATATTATATAAACCAATGATTAGGTAATGATAACTCAATTATTATTATGATTATAATTAATATTATAAGAAAACCTATATTAATATATCACGTATGTCGTCATCTTCTACGCAAGATGAAACCCAATACCCTAATTCAAAAACCCAGCCGCCAACAACAGAACTGTCAAAACTGTTTCGACAAACAAACACAGCTGAAGGTACGTTGGATGAAGTTGAACGGAGGATGGTGAATAGACGGAGAAGATCACGACGATGATTACGAAGGTTGCCGGAGGTCAACGGAGAAGATGGAGGTTGTCGGAGGTCAACAGTGAAGAATATGAACGATGAAGATTATGAGCAGTGGAGATGGTTGCGAGTCGGAACGAGGTTGCAAGTAGGAACAGTGCGAGTCGGAATCAGAAATGTGACTCGAGACCTCAGTCGAAATCAGAGGATATGGGACTCGAAACCGATGGTTGCGACTTGAAAACGTGATTGCGAATGACTCGAGACCTTCTGAAATACTATATATCTGTCTCTCTTGATAAAGATGATGACTCGAAACTAGCTGATAACTATTGAGTCGAGACCAGTTGACGATGACTCGAGATGAAGATCAAATGTTAGTCGGAGAAGATCAGTGGTGAACGATGAAGAAGATGGTGGATGTGATATGACCGGAGAACTGCGGTCACCGGAGAAAGATGAACGATGATTGATGATGGACGATAAGTGAGTCGAAATCGGAACTCGAAACTCAAAACTCGGAATTTGTTTTGACTCGTGACAATGATGAACGATGACCAGAGACGAAGTTGCAGGTTCCGGCGATGAACGTCGACGGCCAAGATGGAGGTTGACGATGAAACTGAGATGGCGATGGCGACTCGAGACCGTAGTGAAAGATGAAGACCAAGATCTGTTTCCTTTAAAAATGGAGTCGAGACCAGTGAAGAAGGACTCAAGAACAGAGAATGACTCGGAACCGTTTGTGAAGATGAGTCGAGATCTCGGTTGCGACTCGGAATTCACTCAAAATCTCAGAGAGACAGAAGGTTGCGACTAGGAAGATAGAAGATGTATGACTCGAAACCAGAAGTGAAGTGAGTCGAGACCGGGATAATTTAACTCGAGACCTTGGTGTATGACTCGAGACCGGTGAGAATTATTATTGTTGCGACTCAAATGGTGACTCCAAATGTGGTAACTCGAAACCTTCTGTAAAGTAGTGGTAGTTGTGATGATGACTCGAAATAAGAAACAATATTGACAGTTGTAGCAAACTCCGAGATACTTGGAAATTATTTTTAAATCAAGATACTTTTCAAATTTAAAAGGATTATGATTAACATCAAAATATTTTCGGAAAAAATAAAAAGATTATATTTAATCCTTTAACAACCTTTTCAAAATTTAAGCACCAAAATATACTAACTTTTTATAAAATTTGAATGAACACAATGAAGAACGCGAAGAACACCAACTAAAAAATTTCAGAAAACTTGAATCTTTGATATCACACCGAGCCTAGAAATAGGTTCTAATGGCTCTGATACCACTTGTAAGTCCCGTGAAACGGATCTTTCAATGATATCAAACAACCTATTGATTGTGCGGAATCCAATCAATAGGTGATTCAAGAAATAAGATGAAAACACCGAAAAATATGAAAAACGAAGAACAAACCGAACCACTTTTAACACTTGCACACGATTCTATTACTTGAATAAGCAAAACCGTCTAGTACAAGTGTTCTTCTCCAAATCGCCTCTCTCTCTCTCTAGCTCTCTAGAAAGTTGTAACAATGAAGTTCCAAAGGTTCAAACCTAAAAACAAGTTAGAAACTTGTTTATATACTCAACCAAGCCCACTTCCCTACATGGGCTTCCCTTGGGCCTGCTTGGCCCACATGGCCTAAAGCTTGGCCCAAGTGACCTATAAAGGTCCACAACCTAATATAAACTAACCCAGTAAAGCCCAGTTCATAACCATAACCCGTTGTGTTAATTTGATGCGTCAGTCTCACACTTTAGGGCCTAACAAGACTCAATAGATTCCAATAGATTCAATAGTTTCACATAGATTCGTGTTAACAATCCATAAACAACAAAATCCCGCATGGCACGTGTTACGAAAGTTCGACAACATGACGGAAGCACTTATATATAGGAAGTACCAGCGGCGTATCCACCATGCTTCAATCATGCCACGTCCGTCTCATCGTCGGTGTCATGCCTCGTTAACCACCGCTTTCGATTTCACCACTTCTCAAATATAGATTAACCAGATAGATTCAACCACATAGATTAACAAGGTAGATCCAATCACTCAACCCGAGCCTACAAAACTATGAATTTCGCATAGCGCGTGGTACGAAGGTTTGGTAGCATGCCAAAAACGCTTATATATAGGAAGTACCAGCGGCGTATCCACCACGCTTCGGACATGCCACTTCCCCCCTCGTCTTCGGCGCCAGGCTACATTTCGTATTTTGTTTCTCCATCGCACATACGTAGCTTACACATAGATTTCACCAGAGTACACGACAGATTTCACTAGAATACATGATAGATTTCACATAAGTTTCTCATAGAATACACAAATAAACCTTCCATAGCTTTGGATTCCCATATCAGACACTAAATTTCGCATGGCACTTGGTACAAAAGTTGGTAACATGCCAGAAACACTTATATATAGGAAGTACCAGCGGCGTATCCACCATGTTTTGGACACGTCACTTTCCCTTCGTATTCGATGCCATGTTACGTCTAATGTCTTACAATCACATTATCACATAGATTGCACATAGAACAAAGCTTCATAAATTTAGTTCGATCTGAGATTAGAATTTACGTTCTAGATGGCGGACAACGTGTGATTCGTGTAAAAAGCATACCAAATGATCGAAGAATCGAGTTTAAATCCATATGAATAAAATCGAGATAACATAAAAGCAAGATAGGCTTATAAAACATAGGGTTGTTCCGGGTAGAGGAACGACGACTAACCAAAGTGATTCGAACCACTTTCGAATTGAGGTGACGTGTCTTGACTTACTTAGACAAATACATCATCGATGTTAGGCCTACGATATTCGTCCTTTTAGTCATTCCACGTCCCTAATTGATTGTAAGTTACGAGACTTTGGCGAGACATGAAAATCAAAGAGTGGGACTAGTTATCAAGATTTGAGTTTCACCTCTAAGTTGAAAACATCGTACCCTAACAGCGTTGGTACTCATCCGCAGATAAGACCGACTAGAATAATATGGAGATTTTCCAACAAGGTTTGGATGTCACTCCTGACTTGAGGGCAAATCTCGTGCAAAATACAAACACCGATTAACAACGTTTCCAAAGCATCAAGTGTACATTATGTTAGCCTTAGGAAAGGCATGTAAGTTTAACAGAAACAAGTGCTTCTAGGAAGAAGATACGGTAGAATACATAAGTCTTAAACAACAAATAAGAGTCAAGATTCCTAGAACTATAGACTAGGGCAAGTATTCCTACTTATCCTAATTCCCTATAGTTATGGCTCTGATACCAATCTGTCACACCCCAACCGATGGCGGAAACATCGGGGTGCGAGCACTAAGCGTTCAGATTGCTCATGAGAATTCCATAACACTATTGTTTCAATAAAGATTAATTGATTTCATGCAAATGTCTATCAACGTCATCACAAGTATCACATTACAAACCAAATCATAAATTGTTCAAATTGTTCAAAAGACTAATATTAACTAGTCGACGTTTCTAAGCATCTCCTAGCTGAATTCCATGCATTCCAAGCATCCTATCAGCCTGCAACATGTATTAAAATATCAATACAAAAGTATTGGCGAGTATACAAGTTTGATAATAGAATAATAGATTAAAACAACTCATATCCACGGTGTAAACAATAATATAGTTTCAGCCGTGCTAGTGTCGCGGTACACGCAGTGATAGCCCAAGTATCTCGATGCTTTAGTGTTTACCCAAGACTCAAGGTAAACTAGAATCCTCCTAACAATACCCCACGAGAATAATGGGAGAGGTGCATCTCCTATAGCGCTACTATTGTTAAGGCAGAACTACACACTCTGGATTAAACGTCACATAGCACAAAGAGTGAAGAATCAAGAATCACAAGTTTCATGTTCACATTGGATAGAGTATAAGTTTCAAAGATTCAAGTTTAAGTTTCATAGAATACATGTTACACCCCAAATGCTTAAAGTAAAAAGGGGATCGAGTATACTCACAGTGATTGCTTAACAGTCGTAACTTTTATTGGATCAAAGGGAGCTCTTTTAGACTTAGCCTGATTAGATTACAATAGGATAAGAGTCGGGCAGAATAACGAGACTGAATAAATTGTCAACCAGTCACTGGATCGGATGGCTGTCCGATTGGATGGTCAGCCGGTCGGGTGACCTATGAGTGTGAAAAGACAAATAGCTGCCCGATCGGGTTTCCACCTGTTTTGGAAAACATGAGTGAATAGGCTGGCTGTCCGATCGGATGGTAATCCAATCGGATTGCCATTCGATTCGAATGGTTAGCACCCTGGGTCACCTTAATCGGACGGTTGCCCGATCGGACGGCTGTCCGATCGGGTTGTCATTCGATCAAGACTTCAAAATTTTGAAAAGTTACCAAGTGTTAAAGGATTTCAAAAACAAGTGTCACCTGATAGGGTGGTTGTCCGTTCGGATGACTGTCCGATCGGGTAACCCTTGTTCTTGGTTACCAATTTTTGTGAAAATTCTAAGTTTCTAGCTTAACGATGACGGTATGACACGTATTGAGACAACGGTAAACCTATCAGTTCACAACCCTTCTGATCGGTGGGAACCACCTCTGTTCGGTCAGTCGCATGTCTCTGACGGGTTTATGTCGGAATTCGTGCTTTGCTCGTCTTTTCCGGTAAGGACTTAGATCAACACCAACTCTAGACTATTCATCAGATCTACAGTTAGTGTAGACCCGGTTCCCTCCAAATAAAGTAAAAGTTTTGAGAAAAAGATGAAGATTCTCAAGTTTTATAGGAAAAGTCTAGATTTAGCTTAGATTTAGGTTAGATTTAGTGTAAAAATGCATGAATCTTCGTAGATTTAAGCTAGATCTTGCTTAGAATGACATTACATGTTAGTTTGTATAAACCTCCATGATGTAGGGCTGGACCTTGCGCGATACTTGTGACTGCAGATCTGTCACACCCTGTCTTTCGCGGAAGCGTGATTATGTGTGACTTGCTTAATATCATTGCATTCAATCATACCAACAACTATATGATAAAATCCGAAGATGTTCATCCACTAAATAAGTTTACAACATAACAACAACATTGTTTTAAAACACAGAATTCAAATTCGAGTACAAACCATGCAACTTGTTTAAGAGTTCACAAAGACTCGACAAAGGACATTAAATAAAACCAGGATTTGGAAGACGCGTCTCGTCCAGGATAAGACACACTGACCAAACCCTAAGACCATGGATGACATCTTTTATTCTTAAACCACACTTGGAACTTCCGAACGCCAGCCAGATCCACATCTAATTCCCTGAAATACATGTAGTTTGAAAACATCAACAAAAGTTGAGTGAGTTCATGTGTTTGTTTGTGTATATGAATAAACCTTTGTAATTACTGAAAGAATGTATGTTTGAAAACCCTGGTATGAAAGCAACAAGGAAAACAAATCATTAATGGTTTGCAAGGCCATTAATATGTGTGACGTGATGCAGGAAGGCTCAAACCTAGCAGATTTTGCACCGAGATTCCGGCTGTAAGACATAGTCAACCCATGGGCCAAACCCTGGTCCAACATGGGCGGGGATCGCTACACCCAAATAGATCTATCACTCATGTCCCTCGGTCCTACAACAAGGATTAATGTTCTTAAGCGTTATACCCACCACTCACATGATCTAGAAGTACCCTTCCTTAGATAACCATACCGAATAATAACGTTTGTAAACAGTTTGTAACATGCACTTCACCCCCGAAGTTATAAAACAGAAAACAGTTAAAAGAAAAGGGGGGTTATGAACTCACAGTCTTGCGTCTTCAATCACCGTAACTCAAGCTTCTTCGGATAAAACACGACTACCTACAACGCACTAATGTCTATTAGACGAACGGGCCGTGCCTTGATTTAGTATTAGTTAGTGTCTTTGAGTTACGTTCTTTGTATCATTGATATTATTCCATGTTATATAATTATTTGTTAAAATAATAAATATTTTAACTTAAATTATATTTACTAAATTTTGGAATAATTGTTAAAACAATATTATTGTAACTTAATACTTTTCAAGTGTCTATACATGTATATCCTTCCCAATGATGGGTGTATTTGTATTCGTATTCTTATACTTGTATATTTTTGTCATGTATTGGGGTCGTATTCCGGTGTGTATTTATACGTATGGGAATACGTGTTTTTATTGTATTCATTAAGTATTCATATACTTAATTTCGTATTAATTTTCCGGAATAATATCCTTAATAAAACTCCACCAATATATATTTCCAAAATATATATTGTAATAAATATTATTTATAAAAATTATTTATAAATTTTCTTTTGGCAAAAATATTTGTATTTTCTCATAAGTTACAAAAATAATATATTTTCATGTCTAACTTGGAAGATATATATAAACTCATTTTTCTCCAAAAATGATATATTTCATATTTATTTGAGAAAATATATCTTTCACCCCAAAAATATTGTATTTCATGTTTGTGTAAGAAAATATATGTTTCTTAACAATAATATATCTTCTAAAAATTTCAAGAAAAATATATATATTCATACTTGCCAAAAATAATATATTTTTCCCTTGTAAAAAATATGATATATTCTTGTAGTAATTGAAAAATCATATTTTCGTTTCCTTGGTGTCCAAAATATTATTTACCAAAATATACTTTGTGAATAAATTTCCGGAATACTTTGTAAGTCTTATTCCATAGTTCGGTTTCACCAATATTTTGTGTGAAATGTGTATATTTATTCCCTGGAATTTTGGTAATATTTTGGATTGTAATCTTTGGTATTTTGATATGTTATATTATTTCAAGTCCTAAAATAATATAACTAATACACAAAATATACAAATAATCACACACATGATATCTTCTAAATATATATTTTCCTAAATACATATTTAGTCACTTCTATTTATAAAAATCAACCTCCAATATTCATAATTTTTGTAACAAAAATTATGGCAAAGTTTATGTAAAAATTTATGGTTTAAAATACACTTGTAAGTGCATGTTTATAAATATTTTGCTAAGTGTTTAAATTTTTAGAAAATTTTGCCATAGTTTCCCCTAAAAATGGAGGTTTCCATGCTTTCAAGCATATCATTTTCTTTTGTAAAAATCAACACAATCAATCCACAATCAACAATAAACAACCTTTACTTACCAACTTTGCCAAAAACAAGTAATAACTACTACTTCATGAACTTGAATATTTGTAAAAAAATTGTAGTAACTTACTAGTGTTATTAGTAAGCCTTGTTATCCTTTAAAGTGTGATTAATTCTTTAAAAACATCATTTTTAAAGAATATAGATATTTAAATAAGTGTTTCTACACTTATTTAACCTTTAAAAATGGGGTTTATTTATGTAAGAACCAAGATTAAATAAAACTTGTATTTTTAACTTGGTTTCTTGTGAAATCATACTTGAAATATTTAGATTTACAAGACTTTAACTTACTTTGATCGTTACTTAACAAGAAACAACTTTATTCTTTCAAGTTCATGATCTTTGTGTGGATGATCCATTAATCTCTAACATGTTCATCCTCTCATCTTGCTAGATTATGTTTTTAATCATGATCTAGCAAGATCATATGATGATCAACATCATTTTCACAAACAATCAACAATCATCAAGCATAACAACTCATTTTCATCAAGATTTCTTCATACTTTAAGCTTATGTTCAAGTTTACTTCTTGTGATTCTTAGTGTTCTTCAAGATTATGATTATGATTCTTCTTTTAACCATTTAAAATGGAAGTAAAATAGCAAGATCAAGGTTATTACCACTAGCACAAGGCTAGGGATGATCAAGTGGATAAAAGCAAATAAGAGAGGTCCTTGAACTTTCGAAAGCTCCTAGCTCCTTTATGTGACCTCTAACACACTTGTATATGCTTGGATTGTATGAGAAAAATTGAATGATGGTGGGTGTGTGGGTGTTGATTTTCGGCCGAGAGCACCAAGGGGAGAAGAAGAAAGATGTGTGTGTTTTGAGTGTGTGTAAGAATGAAGGTTATGTCTTGCATGTTATACTTATATCCATAGTCTCCTTCTAACTCTTGGTTTTATGTTTAGGAAAGTATAAACACAATCCATTATAATATTTAAACAAATCAAAGTGTGGGTCCCTTGTTGGGGCCGTAGATATGGGGGGGGGGGTATAGACATAGGTTTGAACTAAACTTGTTACATTAAGGTTAAATTGTAAGTATTAGTTAGGATTTCTAGTTAGTTGATATTTTTATGAGGTGTTATGATGTTCGGGGACCATAACTAACTTGGTAATGTCAAAACAGTGCTTCTAGTGTAAATTTGGTGTTTCGGGTAGTGTCTGGTCGTTCGGTTGGTTACTGGTTCGTTAAGGTGCTAAACTATGCAGTTTAGTGTGCTTTATGTACCCTTTTATGACACTTTTGATTCCCGACACTTAGGAAAGCATTCAGGACCATTTAACCATATTTCTGCATAATATTAGAGTGTTCAAATGCTGATTATTGCTGAATTTTGCTTAATTCAACACTTTATGTGAGTTTTAGGCACTTTCCGGCACTTAAACTATCTCTAAATAAGCAGTCTTGTGATCCTTACTTTCCTACACACTACACTAGTGTGACACTTGGTTTCTGGCTCATTCTGTGTCTCAACACACTATCTGCCTTTATGCTGAGTTCTGTCAGCATTTTCCTGATTTATCTGATAACTGTGCTAACTGTGTTTCGTGCATCATTTGAGTCAATAAGCTTTCATGCAATAATGATATGACATCAAGCAATATATGATGCACATGTGAATATAAAGCAGTAATCAGAAAGCAGTTCAAGTCATTAATTCTAATTCATCACAGTCATTAAGCACCAATCATGGTTTAATAGTTGTACGGATACCTGGAATTTTGACAGTTGTCACAAGATCGTTCATTAGGCTTTGTATTAGGTTACCATAGTGTTTTTGCGCTTACCAAAAGAAATTGCATGCATTTTGTAATAAAAACAGAAATAATATAACAAACTTTGTATTGATTGGATAGGGCACAGAGGCCGTGAGTTACAAAGTTGTCTTTAGGATAAATAGTAAGACTTAATTTACTTGCGCATGCGAATACCCCTGTGTCATACGTTGGTAAATTGAAGAACTTAGCCAAATATGAAGGAAAGCTATTGCATGCGCGTTGTTTTGACTTGGGATCAAGTTTGTTTAGCTTTTTTTGCTCGGACCTTCATCCCCGCACGTGATCTGCTTAATGTCTTTGCGCACGTTTTGGACAAGGTGGGTGAGTTCTCCACTCTTTAATGCTTTCTCTATTTCCATGCGAAGACTTATGTAGTTGTTTGTGGTGTGGCCATTGTCTTTATGGTACTCGCAGTAAAGGTTTGGATATTGTCCTCTTTTGTTCTTCATCGGTGGTGGTGTTTTGAATTGGTAGTCCTCAGTGCTGAGTACTTCCGCCGGTGTCTTTGTGAGAGGAGTCCACTGCCTTTCGCGGTTCTCTTTTTTAGCCTCCTTTTGTGCTGCTAACTTGTTAATTGTTGCGTGAGCATCGTCGGATGAGTATGTGCCTGAGACTGGATCCTTCCAGCTTTTCTTAATTTTCCTGCCACTGTTCCCACTCATGTCCTGCGGGCGGTTCTGTGGTAATGGTGGCCTATTGGAGCTAAGATTACGCTCTGTCTGAGCATAAACCTTGGCAGCGGCCATCAATTTTTCCCAACTTTTTGGTAGGCCCTCAGTTCTTGACAAGACTTTAATCAAATCATCACACCTTATCGCGTATTTGAACTGCGCGTGGATTAGATGCTCATGTACGTCGCCTATTTCCAGAACTTCTTTGTTGTACCTTGTTATGAAATCTTCCAAACTTTCATCGTCTCGTCTCCAAATGTTCATCACATCTGCCGTATCTCTGACGGATCTGCGCGGTTGACTAAAATGGACCAGGAACTTCTCCCTCAAATCTACCCAGGATGTTAACTTACCCACTGGTAAGTTGTCAAACCATAATCGTGTTGCGCCTGTCAAAGTTTGAACAAATAAATGACACCACATGGGTAATGTCCATCCTTCGACTAATCCTGCGCTGGTGAACACACGTAGATGGTCGTCTGGATCTGATAGTCCGTTGAACTTACCAACATTTGACGGTAATTTTGCCCTTTCAAGGGGAGCTAGAGCAATCTCGCTAACAAACTTTGAGTTTTCCGCTACTTTTGCTGGTCGGTAAATTAGATTGTAATCATACTCTGCGTCTGGGTTGTTAATCGCATGGGCTTTTGGTTTGTAATTTGTATGATCTCACTGCAATCGACTGAAACGCTTGTATTGTCACCTTCCTGATATGTTTTGTCATATTCATCGGTTTGGGTGTCCCGCCTCTGGTAAGAACGCGGGCCCAATCGAGAATGGACTGACTGACGTCTGTGGGAGTATTGTTCATCACGATAATCGCTTCATCTGGACTCAGAGTGAGTAGATTCGTACCTAGTGGGAGATCTGGAGTAGACTTCTGTATCGTCCATGGACATTCGTGATGGTGCATCGTAGTGCAATGTACATGGTGCAGACGATGCTCGTACCTGGGGTGCAGATCTTCGTGATTGAGTTGCAGGTGGAGCAGCCTGTACACAGAGCTGTGCATAGACTGCGTTCAATGCACCCTGAGATCTTACATACCATGAACCAGGAGGTAAAATCGAACTTATTGGGATTTCGGGTTATGCTCCTGGTGTGACGGGATCATTCGGATGATTAACGTTGTGCTGGACATTGTTATCATCGGATGCTTCTTCCACAATCCCCTCGACACGAGGATCATGAGCATAATTTTTCGGTCGAGGGCCTGATGGACGATTCAATGGAGTTTCTGCCATGGAAAACAGAAAACACAAAGAAATGAATCGAAACGAGAAGACGAGAATGAAAATTGAAGAATCGGTGGGCGCCAATGAAGAAACAGTGATTCGAATGACCGGAATCAATCGGACCAGGGGTTTAGTTCTGCATAAAAAGGGGTTGGTCATCTCGTTAGATTTGGGGTTTAACCGAGCTTTTACTCCGGTGATCTCTGCAAAACAGAAAGCCGTTAGACTCGCCACATGGAGAATGGGGGTTCTCTCCGTGACCACCCTCCGGCGTGAGAATAAGTACAGATATCGATGAAGAAGAAGAAGTAGTAAAAGTGAAGTGAGTGTAACTTGTGAGATCATACCTGTCATGACTTATTTATAGCTGGATTTGGGCGAGAAAATTGTTGACAGAGATAGTAACGGAAAGTATTTTCCGTAAGCGGTTTCGCCCTTTTTCGTCAATCACTAGCGTTACATCCATGCACACGGATCGTGAGTGTGATCGATGGCAAGGGAGATGCCACGTGGAAAGTGGGTTTGTGTGGATCCTTCTCCAAGTTAGTGCCATCATCGTGACTTAGATGAGCGTCCAGGATGATGCCACGTCACTATTCGGTTATAACCGAATGGTTGTGCACGATGAGGTATTCTAGAAGGTTTACAGCTGTAACCCTTTAGGACCTTGCCACATGTCAATTCTGTTATAACAGAAAAGGTATTTTATCTAAGTCTTGGTACTAGGCACGCGAAGATGTTTTAGGATCTTTGACTTTAAGTTTAACTGTACCCTTGCGCGAGCCCGCACAGGGGTGTTGGTTGAATGTTGGTTTTATCCTTTCCTCGGCGCACGATTGTCAAAGATTGTTTCTTCTATATCTTTGTTTAGAACCGCTGCGCAGCCGTGTGGGGTTCCGTCAAAGATGTTTATGTGATGAGGTTATGGTATGATCCTATACGCTTGCGCAAGGTTTTTGGGGCCATACACATTCAAATAGTGATTTCAGTATTATAATAATATATAGTTTTTTTAATACTTTTATTATTTTAATATTATAATAATATTTATTTTCTTTACTTTTTAACTTTAATCCTTTTTTTTAATATCAGGGGTTGGGATAAACTTAGTGTCAACCGGTATCGAACAAGTACTGGTATCGATAATACCGGTAGGGTCCTGTTCGGTATCAGTACATGAAGGTAAAAACCGGCACTAATACAGAAAACACCAAAAGTTGGTGTCAAATTGATATTGGAAATCTTTTGGTTCGGGAAATTCAGTGCTGCTACCCGGTACCATTTGCTCATCCCTGATCACGGTTACCGTACGAACAACGGTATCGTACCACTTTTTTTGTTGATTTTCTTCAACTTTTAATTTTTTCTTTTTTTAGTTTCAGGGGTAAGGATGAGCTCGGTGCCAACCGATACAGAATCGGTACTTATACCGAAAATACCGGTTACGGTACCGGTATATGAAGGTAAAAAACGGTAGTGAACCGATACTAGTAATGCCAAAAGTCGGTACCGGTACCCAGAACAATTTGCTCATCTCTGACCACGGGTTTCATACGAACAACATCGTTACCATACAACTTTTTTGGTTGATTTTCTTTCGGTTATATTTAAGTGTTTTTTTCTACATTTTCTTTTTATTCTTGTCAGCAGTTCCGTTCGCAACACGCTCGTAGTAATTTCAAAACACATGTTAACACAGACTAAATAACAAAAGAAATTCGCCGCAACACGGCGAACTTCTTTGTACCTAGTTTATTGAATTAATTTTTATAAGCGTGCTAAAATAATTAATTAACAGAGATCAAATAATCAAGTCATAACAAAACTACACCTACAGATAGGGTTGTAAACGAACCAAACGATCACGAACAAGGCCTTGTTCGTGTCCGTTCATTAATGAATGAAAATGTCATGAACGCTTCACAAATGCTTATCGAACGAGATTTTTTGTTCGTGTTCGTTCATTAAGGAAATGAACGTGTTCATGAACACTTATCGGACATAGATGAATGCAAACAAACACAAATAAATGTTCATGAACATAAATGAACACAAACGAACGAATGTTGTATGCTTACTTAAAAATACAATCACCATTTTTTCATCAGGAAATCACGAAGAATCCACAAAAAAAAATCAATAAATAGTTAACGTAATTAACAAAAGAATTAAGAAATTTGTCAAGATTTACAAAAACACTAAAATTGAAATGATCAAATAAGGGATGTTGGCGGGGGCATCTGACATAGTATAACTATGGTTTCAAATTAAAAAAAACTAAGCCAATAAAATAAAAATATTACATAAAAAAACTTTAAATGAACGAAAACAAATAAACATAAATGAAAACATTATCGAACGTTCACGAACATAAACGAATGAATACAAGCTTTGTTCATGTTCATTTGTTTGACTTATCGAACAAAATATCTTGTTCGTGTTTGCTCCCTTATTAAATTAACAAACATAAAACGAACTTACCATCGAACGGTTCACGAATGATTCGCTTAACGTTTAGTTCGTTTACAGCCCTACCTGCAGGTAGATTGATGTTCCATATTAAAAAAATAATAACACACCCTACATCGTTAACCATACCATTCTTCCACATTGATGGAGCAATTAGTCTGCAAATTTTTGAAGTATGAAAAAAACTGGGGATTCTCAAGGTAAACTAAAGCGGACGAGCTAGCCGCTGGAGGTGGTGAGGTGGGCCGCATGGTGGGGTCTTGGTTTAAATATAAAAAAAACTAATTTTAATGTTTTTTTAAATAAACTATATTATATTTTTAAAAAATAAAAAATTAAACCTAATTAATTTATACAAAAATTACATAAACCTAATTAAACAATTACACAAACCTAATTTTAATATTACATAAACCTAGTTTTAATATTACACAAATCTAAAATTAAACTATTACATAACCCTAATTAAGCATATAATATTAATTCCTAATTAAACACATAAAATCCCTAATAGTATCCATCCCAACCAAAATGTTTCCAATGGATGTGACACACTACGATCGCTATCACGACCGTTCGACCTATAATCTTAAGGTAAGCGTTCGAAGTCTGGAGTTGGGGGGAGGGTTCATCGTGCACCGGTGATAGGTATTCCTCACCCTGATCGATTTGGTACCCTTTAGCCCAACTGGGTATGACTTGTGTTGGACGGAGAGTTGTGGGTGGAGGGCTTGTGGGTGGATGGCTTGTGTTGAAGTTTGTTTGAAACCCCCCAAGTCGTAGACGATAAAATTGTAGTTGAGCCATGATGATGCCATACACCCAGTTCAACTCCTCATCTGCTAGAGGATTTGGATCATCAAACTCTTTCGGGGGTGGTGGGTTGAAGGTCGAGGAGGGTAGACTGCAGTAGGTGGAGGGTTTGCGAGATGAGGATTTAAACAGAATGATCGCCTAGGTGGCTAGGCCTTTGTGACGGTGGAGGGTTTGTTGCCGTCGATGGAGGGTTTGCGAGACGAGGGTTTAAACGGAGTGATCGCCTAAGGTTCGACAGTCCGGCTGCACCACTTTGATTAAAACTGCCACCCGTAACTTCGAATTAATTTGGTATTTGTAGTGAATTATGAAGTGAGATGTACAAATGTAGGAAAGAGATGTTGTATTCATAAGGACTAGAAAAATAGCCGTTTGAAGCTAGCAATTGGAAAAGAGTCCTTGGAACATAGACCGCTTGAAAGTATAGCCGAATAAACATTAACCATCTGAGAATAATAAACTAAAAATAAATAAATTATTTTTTATTATCATATATTTAAACTTTAATAAATAATTAACACTTATATAATTTATAAATGAAAAAATCTATTTTATTAATATAAAAGAGTTACAATTATCTTTTATATGGTTTGTAGATAAAATATATAAATTATAAATAGTTTATATAAAAGAAAAAGTAGGTGATGAGGTGGATAATGAAGTGGTAGTTTGGAATGATTTATTGTTAGACCATGTGTAGTGGGAGGGGGAAGACTATTGGGTATTTTGCGCCATGTGACGGTCAGTCAGCATGTGGACATTATGTTAAAAAAGGGGTGTAGTGAGGCTTGAAATCTTGCGATGATTAGATATTCTAATAGAATTAAATAAAAAATAAAAAATAAAACCATAAAAAAAATGTTATTGGCCAAAGAACAAGTGAAGACGTTTAAAAAAGGACGCCCCACCATTTAAAAAAAAAACCGCCTCGGGGGCGGTTCCGAGGCGTGTTTGACCATTTTTTGGGAAAAAACGCCAAAAAATCTCACTACAGGTAGTCTTAGAGGAAAAAAATAAGAGTATGAAATGGTAATGGTTTGAAATGATGTAATATGGTGACTAGGAAGTCTGGAGTTTGAACCACCAAACCATTGGAGATGCTCTAATCTCCTCATGAAAATATCATAGGTTTTCTTTGTTTTTTAGCAACAAAAAGGTATCAATATACGATTTGGTGTCATCAATTACGGAAAGTTGCAGGGATGGTTAACGGGACGTGGGTTTTGATATGAGATTTTTTATTGTATTATTATTTAATATATAACTAGATAACTCATGTTCGTTGGGTTAGAGCCCAAAATATAATCCACTCGAGATATTGAAAACTGAAGAAGCTCTTGAGGGGTTACATCTCCTCCATGACATTTGAGCTTTTTATGGTTAGATTTATGGAGTAAATCTGAATACACCATTGTCAAAAATGACCCTGAAGAAACGTATTGCATGTTGTTCCATTGTCTAATGTATATGAGCCCGCTAGGGGTAAAACCGGCATTGTTCTTGGTACCGTTGTTTTGGTTTAGACATGAACAAATGTAGTACTCGGCTTTTGATTGGTATTGTTCTAGAATTCTTTTGTGCTTTGCATGTTTTTTTTCGGTAAGCAACTGCATATAATGGACACGGTTTATTTGTCGGGTTACGTTTTCGAACTAAAAAATGGTAACAATTTATTTAAATTTAAAGTTGAAAAAAAAAACCTTGAAACCAAAAATATATCAACAAAAAAATGAATCCCATTTCAACATGAAAATCACATACCAATCATGGAGGAAAACAAAAGGCAAGTGATCATTCGCATTAAGACTGCGGGGTATGGGGCGGGAGTTTGGGCGTGGGTAGGGGGAAAACGCCCAAGCCATCACCCCGGGTGGGCATGGGTTTCGGCGTGGCCCTTGGGGCATGGGTTTCAAGCCGGGCGTGGGGCGGTCTGGCCAAGCTGACATGGCGGGTTGTGAATGGCCAAACCAAACTAGCCGTTGGGCTAGCCGTTGGTCTATTTAAAAATTTTTTTTTTCCTTTATAAATACTTTACAATATTTATCATTTTTCTCACACAAAATCAAACACATAAAACACAATCTCGCCATGAGTTCTTCAAGTTATACTGAATCGTCATCATCATCTGACGATGGGGCGGAAATATTTCTACAAACGATCGCGACGGTGGTGAAAGCTATCGTTGAAAACGAAGAGGAGGAGGAAGAGAGTCAACAACCTAAACGCAGAAGAAGGTACATCGCTCGTGAACGGGTCACCGCTAACGATTTGTTGGTAAGCGATTACTTCTCAGCTGAACCTAAGTATGATGAAAAAATGTTTAGGCGTCGTTTTCGTAGGAGTAGAAACTTATTTTTAAGGATATCTAGAGATCTTGAGGAGAAGTATGTTTATTTTCAACAAAAACCCGATGTAACCGGGCAATTAGGATTTACTACGTGGCAAAAGGTCACGGCCGCACTTAGGCAGTTAGCGTACGGCAATAGTTCGGACATTATGGATGACTATTTAAAAATGTCTGCACGTGTAGCTAGAGAAAGTCTTCACAACTTTTGTTCGTGTATTCTAGAACTCTATAGGAAAAGATATTTGAGAAAGCCCTCGTTCGGACATTATGGATGACTATTTAAACCACTCGCCCCTTTTCAATGATCGAGTAAATGGTATAGGATCCAAATGAACTTTCTTTGTAAACGGGGTTGAGTACGTGTATGGGTACTACCTAGTTGATGGGATTTACCCAGAGTAGGGGGTTTTTGTAAAATCATTCGCAAAACACGGTACGACAGATCCAAAGAGATTAAAGTTTAATAGGGTACAGATGGCTGCACGTAAAGACGTCGAGCGAGCATTCGGTGTTTTGAAGAAAAGGTGGCGAATATTACAAATGCCTTGTCGACTATTGGACAAGGATCAGATTGGAAACGTGATGTACACATGTATCATTCTTCATAACATGATTTTGGAGGATGAAGGTAGAGCGGTCGTTACCCACTATGATGACGATGATTCCCAACCAGGTAACGTAACAGACCAAGATAAAGCGGGTAATGAATTTTGGATCAAGTCAAGGGATATACATCACAACCTTCGATCTGATTTGGTGGAACATGTTTCAACGATTCCTGGGTTCGAAACCGACGAAGACGACGAAGAATGATTGTTTTTTATTTTAATAATTATTATGTTTGTTTATGTATTTAAAAAAAATATGTTTTTTTAAGTAGTTAATTAATTTAAATATATATTAAAAAAAATGGTGATGTGGCTAGGCCACGCCGGCCCAGCCACGCCCAACCCAAGCCCCACAATACCCCATTAAAACTTGGGTTTGGGTTATGAGAATTCAACATCCAGGTGTCAGCAATTGCCCCAACCCACGCCCAACCCAAGCCCCACCATACCCCGCAGTCTAAAGACTACATACCATATGGGCTTGTCCACTAAAGGGTCCACTCCCAGTCTTCCATCAAAATTATTATATATATTTTAAGTCGGTTATTTAAATGGTTGTAAAAGTCCCGTCTAGACTCTGACTACTCCCTACAAGGTAGGCTGCCGAGGCTCGAGTACTGTTCGCCTAGGCCGATTACTCCCCACGTAATCTCCGCCGAGTACTTCCCGAGTACTCTCAAATCCGACTAGGGAGTGCCTAACGACTTTTACAACCATGGTTATTTTAAAACCAGTTGATTTTTAGTACATTGATACTACAAGATATGTTTTGAAAACCAGACCGGACTAATCTATTCAACAGGTTGAGCTAGGAACCATTGGCACATCTAGTCAGATTACGAGCTAACGGATATGACACAAATACGCTGGCTGGTTTTAAGTAAACTAGACAAAATTGACGTAATACTGTTGGGATTGAACCCTACAAAAGAACAGATGATAGAAAGCCAAAACAGATCTGAAATAACTGATCCAAAATAAGCAGCTGTTTACATTAGACTTTCCCCTTGAAAGTGATTATAACATCTGATGCCCTCTATCTACTGTTCGTATACTACAGCTGCTGCCCTTTAACAACTGATGAAGACTTAAAGACTGCTGAAGTTCAAACACTATTACTCTATCTACTGCTGTTCTCTAAGTGCTGCTGAAGACTCAAAGTACTGCCCACTCAAAGACTGATCACCTTTGAAGAAAGCACTGATGATTCAAACATCAGTGCTTAGACTACAACATTTGAAAGCTGGAACAGATGTTTAAATTTCTCTTATGATGTATATTGTAGTCAGTGGTTAGCATAGCAGTACTTGTATAGGAACAGTGGTTACAGGTTGTTAGGCTGTTAGACGTCGCTTTCATGGTGACGTCAGCTGAGATGCCTCAGTGGTTTGGTTTGTCTATAAATGGAGCAGTACTCTGTACTGTTACATTTGATTGACTGAGCGAGTTCTTCTCCTCATGTCTAATCCTTTCATCTTGTGTGCAATCTACCATTGGAGTATCAGGCTGAGGGGGAGTTTAGTTTGTAAGCTTGCATTGTAATCTTTTGATTTGCTTTGTAACCTTTCGATTGATGAAAAGCATGTGTTTATCAAAACTATTTTTCTCCTTGATTGTGTTTACAAAGTTTGTTGTTCATTTCCGCTGCACTTAAACTCTATTGTTCATTTGTTACAAACAAACACAATCATGAGAGCCTCCGATCCTAACAATTGGTATCAGAGCTTGGATAGTCAAATTCGATCTAACAGTCAATTTGACATAACAGTTCAGCTCAAAATTCATTGATACTAAGGTTGATTGTATTTAGTTGAAAAACAGAGTAACGAGTTATCACGTTCAAAGCGGCTACTCAAAAACTCTGTAAAACAACCAAGATGTCATAAGACACACAAACTTCACACAACAAGTGATGTCATACATAAATCTCCTATAGTTTCCAGATCTGAAAATATATCTGATAACTATGGTATAATTATCTACAGAATTGATTTCAATTGTTGTTATGAAGCTTGTGATATACCATCATGATTGCAACTAAGGTATTTACCTCATGTCAACAAAAACCTATGTTTGAATAAAAACACTAGTGTTTTTGTTTACACAAAAAGAGGGAAATTAAAACTTTAGTCAGTTAGATCTTATGTATTGAAAAAAAAAAAAAACAGGTTGAGAATCCTTCAAAAGGACCAAAATCAATTTTGTTAAGAATACATTAAGAAAATTAGCAAGTCAAAAATGTCCAGATCATGAGTAATGTGAGATTTGGCATACGCATTTGCAAAAATGACCAAATCTCTTAAAAATGTTGCCATAAAATGATTCTGGAATCAAAGTATTCCTCCCTTAGAACCTTCCAGTAAGTATTTGAAAACTTATCAATGGAAAGGGCAAAAAGGGAAGAAGAAAAATCACAAAACCTCTTAAGTGTGTTTATCTAAAAAACTTTTGAAGTCAAAAGAAGCGAGTATAAATATAAAACACTTAAGAATCCAAAATATGGGTTAAAAATGGTCATCAAGCAACTGTGTGCATTCATTAATTCAGGGAAGTTCAGGTAACAAAGGTATCATCAGTGATTAAGACTTACCAGAGGACTAGACAAAATTTTCAAAATCTTCACATGGTAATGAGTTCCATCAAAGGACTTTTAAAACCCTTGTGAATTTGTTTCCTCACACTTGCAATCAACGGACAGGGAAATGGTCCCAAACAATGGTTATTAAAATGAATTTCAAACAACTGACCATATTCCTAAACTTGGGGATGAAGTGATTAAGTTCATATGACAAGTTTTTATTGAAAATACACCAGATCTTTTTGTTGCTTTTTTCAGAAAACCTCTATCGTTTTTGCAAAGGCTTTTCTTCAATAAAACAGGATATATTACTCTTGATTTTTCTTAGAGAATGATGTATTTTGTACTTTTATTTGTTTTAGATAGTAAAAGTCTCAAACTCCTGTCAGGTTGTAGAACCCTTATATTTTTTCTTAGGGTGGTACTTTCTTTGAAAAATTATAGCTCAAAAAGAAATGGTGAAATAGATAAGGTCATTTCAAACTCAAGTTGTCATCACAGATAATAGAATGATTGCTAACTGACCTTAAAATGCTTGACTACTCATGTTTTATTCAAAAGATTGAAACACAAAATGAGTGGTCAATATAAAAGGTTTTCATCACCTGGGATACCAAACCACTGCTTATAATTCTAAATGTAAATCTCTGAAAGTTCTGCTGATATGTAAAGCTTGACAATATGCATCTAAAATGTGTTTTGCAAAGGATGTCATTTTTGCAGATATTTCAAAACAGCAGAGGTACAAAACAGTTGTTAGAAATACAACAACAGTTGCAGACCAAACTAGTCTCAAAATATCTATCATTGCCTTGCATCTAAATACTGCTGATAGAAGTCCATCAAAAATGGATAAAATTCAAAACAACACCTCACTTCCATGACCATTCCAATAAACACTGTTGACAAAAATATGTCTAACATAAAGTGGTTCTTCTAAGAACTGAGCATATGCTAGAAGCATGGTTGACAAGATCTATTGTGCTCAAATAAGAACAGACATCACACTGTGAAGGATTGCTATAAAAAGGTTTGATTTCATATTAACATGTCCTTTCAAAAGATCAGTTGGTAGAAGTACAAACTTAAGAATTGGATTCCTCTACTTTTGAAAGACTTGGTCCTTTTGATTGGAGTGCTAAACATGGATTAAAGCAAGTTTTCTTGTGTTCCATGTGTAAATAGCATAAAAATGTTTTTAGAAAATCCAAAATTAACCTTAAAAATAGTTTAAAATTGAATTTTTCAATATATCCTCAAAATCTGATTTATCCACTAATAACATTAAAATTCTGTTTGAATAGAAAAATCTATCCACTGCTCAAAATGTATACTCTGTTGGTAACAAAACACTGTTCTCACCCACTGACCATATTATCAACAGTGTTTGTCCTAACAACTGTCTTTCATTTACAACAGAGGATACACGTGGGCAGATGTTATTCGACAGTTATGTGCATCAGATGCCATGATCACTTTAAAAAAAATGCTATGTCATCATCATTACTGTGTTAATTTCAAAAATCACAACACAGTTTCTATCTAACATCATGGCTCCCAAATCAAACTCAAAGGTTTTTCTGATACATCCAAGATTTTTAAGTATATATCTTCAAGAAAAAGTTTCTAAAACACAAGTAGAGGGGGTAGAGAAAGTTTTGCCAGAACAAAATGTTCAAACTTCACCTCCTGCTACTGAGCCCACTGCTCCTGGTGATCAAGACACTACAACCAGTGTCTTGAAACCCACACCAGAAAAATCCAAAAAGAAAACCAAAACAAAATCCAGAAAAACCCACCAAAACCAAAAAGGGTCTTCTGGAAGATGAGATCCCAGAAGTTAACCCTGTGACAACACAAATGTCACAAGAAACCACTGTTGCTACTTCCTCACAACAGTTGGAAAGATCTCCACCCAAAACTACAACTCCTCATGTATCCTCACAAAAGGATCATGTTGTAAGCACAGGGACACCTCAAAATGAAGTATTATCCTCATTTGGGGGTATACTTAATAGTCCTTCTCCCAGGACAATTTCTTCTTCAACATCACTTCCCACATCTCAAATTCCACCAACAATAATACAACTGTTTGCTGCCATTGAATGTCAGACACAAAATAGCTCTTCTCACAAACCCATTACTGAGAATACAACCTCAACAATAGCTATTTCTGAACAAATTCAATTGGTTAACCCACAAACAGCTGAGGAGGTCACACCACAGGAATTTCATGAAATTCTTGTTGGTAGTTCAAGTGGAGCAACTACTACAGATGTTAGACCCACTGGTCTCTCTCTGGACAGTAGTTTCATAAGTAAGACTCCCTTGAAGGCAATTTCTACTAAGGCTACCATGGTATCCACTGATGGTGTTAAAACCACTGATGGAATTACTAAGGAGACCTCTGTTGTGGAAAGAAGACCCCAGTACCAAGAAAAAATGGGCATCTAAGGTTGAAGCAAGTGATAAATCACACGCTCATGATACCCTAGATACAACTACCACCTCTGGTAGGAGCTCAGATGATCCTATTAAGTTAGGAGATGGGCTAAAATATAAGGAATTAATGGACAAAATTACAAAGATTGAGACATCAGTGGGAGATATCAAAAATGTGCTGCAGCAGATGTTACACTCTGCAAAATCTCGAAACACTGCTCAATCCTCTGCTCAAACCACCAGAATTGTGAAACAAGTGTATCCTCTGCTTCAACAACATTATCAACATGATAATCAGTTACATGATTCAAAAGTGCAGACATTCAAAGAAAAAGTTGAAGCCAGGTATAAGGACACACAGGAAGAGCTTAAAGCTATTAATAAAATTCTCATTCCTAACACTACCCCTGCACCAATCTTCGAAAGAGTTGATGATGCCAAAAAGGGGGAGAAAAATGAATCTGAGAAAAATCTCTCAGTAACTTCTACTGAAACATCTGTCAAAGAAAAGGAAAAGGGAGGTGATGAAACCCTGAAAATTCAAGCAGATGATGAAGATACACAAATGAGGATCGTTCAAAGTCAAGTCAGGATAAAAGAGAAGGAGATAAAAGATACTATTGCTGATCATTCAATTTCCTACCATCACTCATCATATATCTACTCCCACCAGAAATCTAGTTCAATCATCATCTCCTATAATCATATTTATATTTAAAAGGGAGAAAGAACA
The DNA here is from genome assembly GCA_030545235.1 of Helianthus tuberosus. Lineage (NCBI taxonomy): Eukaryota > Viridiplantae > Streptophyta > Magnoliopsida > Asterales > Asteraceae > Helianthus > Helianthus tuberosus. The sequence goes on along the minus strand of CM060427.1, from coordinate 65,573,709 downwards.
TTAATGCTATATCTGATGAAGAAAACATTCCTGCACCACTTCCATTGTCTTCACTACCAATGACCTCTACTTCAAAACATTTTAGTTATGGCACTGTTAGACAAGTTGTTAGACGGTCAGAGGTTAGAGTTGTAGAGACTTACAAGAAGCTGGAAGAGCTTAGAAAGACAAATGCATCAGTGTCAAGGAAATCTGTTTATCTAACAGAGGTTAGTGCTCAACAGACCCAATCTGCTCAAAAGCCTGCTTCAACATCTGCTAAAGAGAAAAAGACAGAGAGTGATTTCTGAAGAGGATCAGCAGAGGTTTGAGCATGGCCTTATAACATTGTTGCTCAGATTCAGACATCAACCTCAGAAATAAATCAGGATCCTCAAAAATCAGCTGACTCAAAAATTCTAAAATGGAAGTCAGATAAAGACACCCATGAATTGACTCCGCTCAGGTCAGATGGTAAGATTGAGAAGCTCAAAATGGAGGCTGCTTATGGTCTTAATGCAGTTGACCTCTAAAATCTGATGAATATAGATCTCTCAAGGGATCCTGAAAACATAGTCTCTATGAACTTTGAATTGTCATTCAAAAGTCATATAAGAGAAATGATGCGGAGGAATAAAGATCATCAATAAAGAAGAGTTTTGGCATCATCTGTTCTAAGGGGAGATTGTTGGGATTGAACCCTACGAAAGAACAGATGATAGAAAGCCAAAACAGATCTGAAATAACTGATCCAAAATAAGCTGTTTACATTAGACTTTCCCCTTGAAAGTGATTATAACATCTGATGCCCTCTATCTACTGTTCGTATACTACAGCTGCTGCCCTTTAACAACTGATGAAGACTTAAAGACTGCTGAAGTTCAAACACTGTTACTCTATCTACTATTGTTCTCTAAGTGCTGCTGAAGACTCAAAGTACTGCCCACTCAAAGACTGATCACCTTTGAAGAAAGCACTGATGATTCAGACATCAGTGCTTAGACTACAACAGTTGAAAGCTGGAACAGATGTTTAAATTTCTCTAATGATGTATATTGTAGTCAGTGGTTAGCATAGCAGTACTTGTATAGGAACAGTGGTTACAGGTTGTTAGGCTGTTAGACGTCGCTTTCATGGTGACGTCAGCTGAGATGCCTCAATGGTTTGGTTTGCCTATAAATGGAGCAGTACTCTGTACTGTTACATTTGATTGACTGAGCGAGTTCTTCTCCTCATTTCTAATCCTTTCATCTTGTGTGCAATCTACCATTGGAGTATCAGGCTGAGGGGGAGTTTAGTTTGTAAGCTTGCATTGTAATCTTTTGATTTTCTTTGTAACCTTTCGATTGATGAAAAACATGTGTTTATCAAAACTATTTTTCTCCTTGATTGTGTTTACAAAGTTTGTTGTTCATTTCCGCTGCACTTAAACTCTATTGTTCATTTATTACAAACAAACACAATCATGAGAGCCTCCAATCCTAACAAATACTAACCAAAACCCATTGAAAAATTACTGCTATTTCCCATCTTTCTTTGTAAGTTGTCGGTGTTTATATCAAAACTCTTTTGAGAGGGCCAGAATTTTAATTTAGGAATCCATCGCTCATATTTGAATAGTATCCTCTTCATAGTTAAACATAACTAGTATTAAACCCTCGCGTTGTGGCGGGGGACATAAACTGTGCCAAGTTGCATCAATGCTATATTTCTGCTAAAGACCACCAACACCGGAAAAAAATTTAAAACAAAATAAATAAAAAATGGAATGTAACACCGGGCGAAACGTAGACGTAAAATCATTGAACCACACACGCGAAGAAATTAGACCGAAACATAAAACATAGAAAATAATAACTAAGTCGATATAGGACGTGTGAGTTGCGACGAACCTGTTAAACGGGAAAAAAATAGACGTGAAAACATTGAACCACATACACACGTTGTGCCTTGTATGGAAACGAATAAAATTTCAAAAAGATAAATCAATGTGTATTACAAAAATACATACATGATTTAAGAAAGATAAATCATTGTGTATTACAAAAATACATACATGATTTAAGTAAGTAATAAAATTAAAACAGAGAAATCATAAAATAAATAATAATAGAAACAAACATAACAATAAAATATAATGTCCATGGATCCATAACTATTTTTTTTTTTTGAAAAACTCACCAAGCATATAATACAATGCATTTATGCTCACAAAAGTTGCTAAGTGATAGTATGGAAATTAACTTTTTTAATCCACATTAGCAAATACTAATATTATTATTATAAATAAATAATAATAACCCAATAAATAAATAAATTTTTTCGTAATTTTTTTGCAATTTTAAAAAATAATTTGGAATTTTTTAATCCATGTAGACATTTATAAGCCATGTCAACATATTTAAAAAAAACCTAAATAAATGTTAATACAGGATGGATGACCTTCTATTTAAGTAAAATAGTCATGTCAACATATTTAAAAAAAACCTAAATAAATGTTAATATATGATGGATGACCTTCTATTTAAGTAAAACTAGATGAAAGCACCCGTCGCGATGCGGACGGGGGCTTAGATATTAAAACGCAATAGGGGCTTACAAATTAAGACGGAACGAATACCAATTTATGCGGCAGGGTTTATTAACTAACATGTTTATTTATCGACCAAATGTATGATAATTACATGCAACATACATATATTCACATCTCCTAGCTGTTGTTGTGGTTAAAAAATGATGAGCTGCTTTCTGTAAGCCTTGACGTTACAAACGGGTTGTTGTTGTTCATTCTTGGCGACCTTTCTTTGCTTCATACTTCGTGCACACAAACAGAGTGAGGTGTCGGTTGATGTGCACTTCAGCTAATAAGGGATTAGGTAATAATCAGTTAGCAAATAGCATCCTCATAGTTCAATGAAAGGCTTGAAGCTAGCAATAATGTGTGTTGAATTGTACCTTCGTTATAGCGTACAAAGCGGCTAGGTTTCCCGAGGAAGTAAGTGAACCTTTTAGTAGCTTCGTCTCCCTCATCCAATACAGAGCCTAAGAAATTGCCTCCATACATCAACAAACTTTGAGAAATCTCCATCTAAGCAGTTATGCTTTCATATCTGGTAAGTGAAAACTAAAATAATATAAATATGTACCGTAATATATGTGAATTTATGAGCATTATCTTAGAAGTAAGGCTTTACACATCATCTTCAGTGTCATCTCGTCTGAGCCAATGAATGCAAAAACAATCACAAGAATAAATCAAAGGATCTGGTCCCGTTTACTTATGTTTTAACTTAAATAGATAGGATGAGTAAAAATGGTAAAAACCCGTTCTAAAAAAAATAGAACAGATTATTGTTTACCTCTTCGTCATCGCTTGTAATGGAAATACTCTTTCATTAGCATCCTAATAATCCAGAAAAAAATGTAAAATGATCAGTAGGAAATTAACTACATTAACCTTGGTTTTTGTTAAGGACCATAACTTTTTTTAAGAAAGACCATTCCTAGCACATCCTTCATCGCTGCAAAAAGAAAGTAAACACAACACGTATTCTATTCAAAATTTTAAAACCAACTAAATTTTTGCAACTTGTTTAATCAAACTCACTTTTGTATCAAATTTAGAGTTAAAAGTTTGCATGACATATGGGCTAACACAAGTAGGCACGCTTACAGTAGATTCCTCCATGGATTGCTTAGCAAATCCTCTCAAAGTGCTGCCTTTCCCATTAGTTTTGCTTGTCATGGAGATAGAAATATTATGCTTCAACTATTTCATTAGTATGAGTCAGTACAGTGGCGAAGCTTGAAGTTTTCGACCGGGGGGGGGGGGGTCAAAAACGTATATACCCAAAAATTTCTATAGAACCAGGGGGTCGAAAATTTATATACCCAAAAGATTCTATACGAAAACTACATATATAACACTACTGAGCGAAAAGTTCGGGGGGTCGGGTTATGAGTCAGTTTATGTTTTATCATAGCTCGTCAAACACATAAAACAAACAAAATTAGCCTAAAATGAAACTTGCTAAAAATGTCCTTTTTACATATATACGAAAACGTATATACCCCCGCGACCCCTTCAAAGCTGCGCCAATGAGTCAGTACGGGTTATGTTTTATCATAGCTGGTCAAACACGTAAAACAAACAAAATTAGCCTAAAATGAACTTGCTAAAAATGTCCTTTTTTACTATATAAACACTAAAACTTGTTATATATAAAATGTAAAACTAAAATATATTTGGAATCAACCCAACACTTTTTTACATGTTATCCGATCCATCTACCCCGTATATGTGACAACTGTCAAAAATCCAGGTATCCGTACAATTAATTAATCTTGATTAGTGCTTAATGACTGTGCTGAATTACAATTAACAGCTTCCTGATTACTGCATTATAATTACATGTGCATCACATATTACTTAATGTCATGTCATTACTGCATGCAAACATATTGACATAAATGATGCACAAAGCATAGTTAGCACAGTAAACGGATAAATCAGCAAATGCTGACAAAACTCAGCACATAGACAGATAGTGTTTTGAAGATCCAGTATGAGCCAGAAACTAAGTACTGCACTAGTATAGAGTGTAGGGAAGTAAGGATCACAAAACTGCTTCTCTAGGTGATAGTTTAAGTGCCAGAAAGTGCCTAAAACTCACCCAAAGTGCTGAATTCAGCAAAATTCAGCATAAATCAACATTTAAACATATTAATAATATGCAGAAACATGATAAAATGGTCCTGAATGCTTTCCTAAGTGTCGGGAATTAAAAGTGTCACAAAAAGGTACATAAAGAACACTAAACTGCAAGTTTAGCACTTTAACGAACCAGTATCCAACCGAACAACCGGACACCACCCGAAACACCAAATTTACACTAGAAGCACTGTTTTAACATTTCCAAGCTAGTTATGATCCCCGAACATCATAACACCTCCTAAAAATATCTAATAACTGAAACACGTAACGAATACTTGAATTTGAACTAGAATATAACTTAATGGTTAGCACCTAAGCTAGACCCCCCACCTATGGGATGGCCATACTTGGCCCCGCACCTTATGGATTTTATTTCTATATTAAAATAGATTTGGTTCCCTTTTTTTTGACATAATACACAAAGGTTAAGATGCAAGGATGGTTATAAGTATGGTATGAAGGAAACAATACTCATAATCTTTCACACACATCACACACACTTAACTCTCTCTCCCTCTCCTTGTGTTCTCGGCCGTGAGCCACCACAACCACCACCATCATCATCCAACTTTCTTCATCCAATCCATACACTTACAATGGTGCTAGAAGCAAGATTAAGGAGCTTGGTGGCTTTGGATCTTGAAGGACCTTCTCTATTTGCTTTTATCCTCTTGATTTCTACTCTTGAATCATCCCTAGCCTTGTGCTAGTGGTAAGATCCTTGTACACTCTATGTTACATCTATTTTAAGTGGTTAATAGTGAATCATGATAAAAACAACAAGAACACCAAAGAATCATATGAAGTAAACATGAACATAAGCTTGTTTAGTAAAGATATCTTCATGAATATAAGTTGTTATGCTTGTTGATCTTTCATTGTTTGTAGAAGTGATGTTAATCATCATAAGATCTTGCTAAATCATGAGTAAAAACATAGTTTAGCAATATGTGAAAGTAGAAATTGTTGTAGGATGATGAATCATCCACACTTAAAGCATGATCTTGAAGGAAATAATGTTTTCTTGAAAAACCATGATTAGAGTAAGTTGTTAATATTGTAAATCTAAATATTTCATGGATTATTCTCAAAGAAACCAAGCTAGAAATATAAGTTTTGTTAAAACTTGGTTCTTACATAAACTAATCTCATTTTTGGTGGACAAACAAGTGTAGAAACACTTGTGTAACAAGAAGATTTCATAAAGAAACATTTTTGTAAAACATGATTTCAAGTTGTAAACATCTAAGTCATTCAAGAATGATGTTTTTATATAAACAACCACACTTTAAAGGGTAACTAAACTTACTAAACACCCTACCAAGTTACTACAAATTTTCATAAACTTTCAAGTTCATGAAGTAGTAGAATATGCATGATTTTGGCAAGATTGGTAAGTGTAAGTTGTTTAGAGTTGATTGTAAATTGATTGTAAATTGATTGTGGTGATTTTACAAAAGAAAATGATATGTTTGAAAGCATGGAAGCCTCCATTTTTAGGGGAAACTACGGCAAAATTTTCTAAAAATATAAACACTTAGAAAAATATTTGTAAACATACACTTACAAGTGTATTTTCAACAATAAATGGTTACAAAAACTTTGCCATAATTTTTGGTTACAAAAATACAAATATTGGAGGTTGGTTTTTATAAACAAAAGTGGCTAAATATATAATTAGAATATATATACATTGAAGACACACATGTGTGATTATTTGTATACTTTGTGTATTAGTTATATTATTTTAGGGCATGAAATAATGTAACACATCAAAATACCAAGGATTACAATCCCAAAATATTACCAAAATCTAAAGGAATAAATATACAAGTTACACACAAAATATTGGCGAAACCGAACAAGAAATGTAACTTACAAAATATTCCGGAACCTAATTCACAAGTATATTTTGGTAAATAATAATATTTTGGACACAAGGAAACGAAAATATGATTTTTATGATTATCACAAGTTATATCATATTATGGCAAGAAGGAAATATATTGTTTTTGTGAAGTAAAAAATACATTTACTTGGAATTTTTAGAAGATATATTGTTTTTGGGAAAAAATATATATTTTCTTGGGTAAACTTGAAATACATATAAATTTTTGGATGTCCAGATTACCCTTTTTCTCTCCTTCCTTTGGCGATTCTGGTTCCTCATGAAACCCTTGCTTCTTCTTTGTGATCTTTTGTATAACAGTCTGTGATTAGAACTTTGATCTTTCAAAATTTCTATAACGAACTCGTAAGCAATTGTGACCGGTTTGAATCTAGGGTTTTTTTTTCTTGTTCTTTTCTGATTCGCCGCTCTAGTGTTTCAGTTAGAGATTCTGACTTATTAATTCGGTTGTTATTGATCGCGGTTAACTGAGATTAATTTAGCTAGATTGATACACTGTTTTAATCGGTTAAGAATTGAAATCTGTCACTAGGGTTTAAAAGGATTAGGGTTTACGTTCTTGTTTTTGGCTGCATGTGTTCGGATTCGGTTGGTTAAAGCTGGTTGTCGTCATCTGTCTTTTGCATGGAGAGAAATCGGGATCGGGGGTTAGAGGATTTAGGGTTTCAAGCGTTCACGGAAAAACTGCATGGGGATATTTTCATTAGTGCTAATGATCCGAAGCTGGCGAGTATTCAGGAGCCACTAGGGAAGCCGTCATTGTTTGGTAAGCCTCTTAATATTGATGGTAATCCCTTGTTGCCTAGACGTGGTAATTCCAGGGTGATCAATGTGATAGATGAGTTAGAAAAGGTTAGTGTCCCGGTTCAGTTAGAGAGTGTTAACATGGATTGTAGGGACGAATCGAATGAAAAAGGCCGACACCTATCTCGTATGCGGACAGGGTAAAGAATGGTGGTCGTCCGAAAAGGGAAGTGAACTTCAGGAGGATGGATCCGATTGAAACTCTTCAAGATGCTGATGTTGTCATTCCACGTGAGGTAATCCGTAAAGTTCAGGAGAAGTTTGAAAATGTTTTGTATGGTTATTTTTTGGGTAATCGTTTACCCTTTCCGGTGGTGGAATACTATGCTAAAAATGTCTGGTCTCGTTATGGTTTTGCTAAACTTATGATGAACTCGGATGGATTTTTCTTTTTTAAGTTTGATACTAAGGAGGGTATGACTAAAGTTTTGGAAGGGGGGCCTTGGTTGATTAGAAAAGTGCCTTTGTTCTTGAATATATGGTCTCCATCGGTCAGTCTTAGGAAAGAGGGTATCAAGACGGTGCTGCCGGTTTGGGTTAAATTGCATAATGTCCCTCTAGCAGTGTATACGGATGATGGGTTGAGCCTATTAGCGTCGAAACTAGGGACTCCTAAAAGATTAGATGGCTATACTGCTGACATGTGCACGGATCATTGGGGTCGTAGTAGTTTTGCCCGGGCTCTAATTGAGATTAATGCGGATACTGATATTAAAGATGATATTATTGTTGCTATTCCCAAGCTTGATGAGGATGGTTATGTCACTGAAAGAATTAAAGTTGAATACGAGTGGAAGCCTCAACGTTGCTCGGAGTGTTGTGTGTTTGGTCACAATGTTCAGACATGTGCTAAAAATGTTAACAACAACGAAGCTAAGCAAGTTATAGTTGATGAAGAAGGGTTTATTACTGATAAAAAGAAAACGGCCAGATTGGGAGTCATGCAAAAGAAACAGAAACCAAAATTCATCTACAAACCTAAGGTTGCTAATGTTGGAGTGAGTTCGTCAGGCACAAAGAATGACAAAGTGGACTATGATAAGCGTAGTAATATTGTTACAAAAAACTCTTTTGAAGCTTTAGAAAAAAACGGATGGGGAAACTAATTTGGCTGATCTAGAGTATGATATTGATCCGGGATCACGTGATAATGTTGATAATCAGGTTCGTTCTCAGTCTGAAGAGGAAGTTGTCGAAGTTGTTCAAACGGAAATGTCTAAGTTCATGACTAGCAATCCGAATGGAAAAAATGCTGAGGGGGCAAGCACTCCCGGTTTCAAGGGTTTAGATGGGTAGTATTGCTTCATGGAACATTAGGGGTTTGAACCGGCCCCTGAAACAATCTGAGGTTCTGGTATTAATTGCAGAAAATCAACTTAGTGTTTGTGCGGTGTTGGAATCTCATGTCCATGTGAACAATTTAGACAGAATTTGTAACAAGGTTTTTCGTAGTTGGAGCTGGACGTCTAATGGGGGTTTATGTGCTAGAGGTACTCGTATTATTCTAGGATGGAATGCAGATGTTGTGGATCTCATGGTCCTATCCCAATCGGACCAAGTTATTCACACCCAAATCTGTTTTAAGGCTGATAGAAAAGTGTTTCTTTGTTCATTTGTCTATGCGGAAAATAACTATCAAGCTCGACGTGTCCTTTGGGAAAATCTATGCATGCATAATAGTTTAGCTTGTGACAAGCCGTGGGTGATACTTGGAGACTTTAATGTTGCTCTTGATATGGATGACTGCTCAATTGGTCCGTCAAACCTTTCTATAGGCATGAGGGAGTTCTATGAGTGTGTCAAGTTCTCGGAGCTCTTTGACATCCCTAGTCATGGTATGCACTTCAACTGGAACCAGAAGCCGAGAGAAGGTATTGGTGTTTTAAAGAAGCTTGATCAGGTGATGGGTAATGTCCACCTTCTTACCTTATTTCCGGATGGTTTTGTGTTGTTTCATCCTCCACGTGTTTCGGACCATACGCCTTGTGTCTTTAGAACGTCGTCGGTTAACCGTTCAAAGCCGAGACCGTTTAAGTTCCCTAACTTCATTACGTCCAAGCCTGAATTTAAACAAGCTATTGTTACAGAATGGGCAAAAAATATTCAGGGACATGCTATGTATTCGGTTGTCAAGAAAATGAAAAATCTTAAGCCTTTGTTTCGTAAGATCCTTTTTAAGCAGGGTAATCTTCACGAAAGAGTGTCTTCTTTAAGGAAGCAGCTAAATCAGATCTAGCAACAAGTGGATGCTAATCCGCTGGACACCAGTCTTCGGGATCAGCAATCTTTGTGTCTAAAAGAGTTTCAAGTTGCGGCCTATGATGAGGAATGTTTTCTTAAGCAGAAAGCTAAGGTGGATTGGCTTAGTGCGGGGGATGCGAATACTTCTTATTTTCACAAGAGTGTGAAAAGCAGAAATGCCAGAAGTAAGACCTCGTGTATTAAAGATACCCAAGGGAACCTCTTCGAGGCCGAAGATGTTCCAGATGTGTTTATTGCTCACTATGCTGAATTTTTTTGGTACGGAGACTCAGGTTGACAGTCTCGATATTGATGATTTGTTTATTAATACTTTGTCTAGTGCTTCTACTAATCATATGGTTCACGCGGTGACTAGAGAGGAGGTAAAAAAAGCTATGTTTAGCATTAGAGAGAACAAGGCTCCAGGTCCGGATGGATACACTTCAGCTTTCTTTAAACAGGCTTGGGATATCATAGGTGATGAAGTTACAGATGTTGTGCTTGGTTTTTTTGAGAATGGCCAATTGCTTAAGCAAATTAATCATACTATCATAGCGTTGGTGCCTAAAAAGGATTCTCCTAATACGGTGCTAGACTATAGACCGATCTCCTGCTGTAATGTTTTATTCAAATGTATAAGCAAAATCATTACGGATAGAATTAAAGGGAGTTTGGATGGCTTGGTCAATATAAACCAATCGGCTTTCGTTCTTGTACGTAAGATATCTGATAATATTCTTCTCACGCAGGAGATTATGCATAACTATCACATTAATAGAGGGCCTCCTAGATGTGCTTTGAAAATCGACATTCAGAAGGCTTATGATACGGTTAACTGGTCATTCCTTGAAGTTATTTTATTGCGCTTTGGGTTTCATAGGAAAATGGTTAAGTGGATAATGACATGCGTCTCCACGGTTTCGTATTCCATTTGCATTAATGGTGATATCCATGGGTTCTTTTATGGGAAGCGGGGTCTTAGACAGGGGGATCCTATGTCCCCGTACTTATTTACTCTAGTCATGGAAGTATTATCTCTTCTCCTTCAACAAGCAGCGAGGATCAGTACGTCTTTTAAATTTCATGCTCAATGTGCCAAACAAAAGATTATTAATGTATCCTTTGCGGACGATCTCTTCATTTTTGCTCATGGTGATAGTGTTTCGGTCAAAGTTTAAAGGGATGCTCTAGAAAGGTTTATGAAGATCTCGGGTTTGGTTCCTAGTGCCCCCAAAAGCACGATTTTCTTTTGTAATGTTCCTAATCCTACGAAGAACCAGATCTTACGGTTAATGCCTTTTCAGGAGGGTACCTTGCCGGTTCGTTACTTGGGTGTTCCTTTGATTTCTACCCGTCTGGCTTATAGAGATTGTAAAGTCCTTGTGGAGCGAGTTCATCGTCGTATTGATAATTGGATGTCTAGATCCTTGTCTTTTGCAGGAAGACTCCAGCTGATTAATTCAGTTCTGGCATCTATGTACACATATTGGGCGTCTGTTTTCATGCTTCCGGTCCGTATTGTGAAAGAACTTGAAAAGACAATGCGTCGTTTTCTATGGAATGGTGGGGCTCAAGGGACCGTTCGTTCGAAGGTTGCTTGGTCTAGTGTTTGCTTGCCGAAAGAGGAAGGTGGTTTGGGTATCCGTAGCGTTAAGGATGTCAATATTGCGCTGATTTCAGCTCATGTTTGGAGTATTATTAATAATCGGCATTCTCTATGGTACAATGGATTCATTCCTATAAATTAAAAGGCACTAGTTTTTGGGAGGTGAAAAACCGTGGTAGTGCAAGCTGGGCATGGAGGAAAATTCTCGCTATTCGTGATCAGATTCGGCCTTATGTTTGGACGTCTATTCAGAGCGGTTGTCAAACGAATGCTTGGAGTGATAACTGGTGTGCTTGTAGTCCTCTTCGTCGCTTTATTACCCCTCGTGCTATAGCAAATGCAGGATTTAATCTTAGTACAACTGTTGCGGAGCTTATTAATGAAAACGGCCAATGGAAGTGGCCTCAAGCTTGGTTTGATCTTTTTCCGGTTCTTATAAACATTGCTCCTCCTCAGATTGTAGTTGATATGGCTGATCGACGTCGCTGGAAAGACCTTGATGGTAATCTTCATCACTTTCGGTCTTGGGAAGCTTGGAATACAATTCGTAGCAGGGATGACAGGATTCCTTGGGCTGATGCGGTTTGGTTCAGTCAATACATTCCTTGGCACTCTTTCCATCTTTGGTTAGTTATTACCAACAAGCTAAAGACGCAAGATAGGATGGCTATATGGGAAGCGGGTAGTGCTACTAATCTTATACTTATGTGTTGCCCTCTTTGTAACTATGATAGAGATTCCAGAGACCATCTTTTCTTTCAATGCCCATTTGCTTCTAAAGTTTGGGAATCGGTAAGGGAAATGGTTAATATGGGAAGTGTCAACAACACATGGCTCTCGGTTATGCAGTGGATGGAACAGAATGCAAGTTCTCGGAAGTTAGAGCGGATTGTTTGTAAGATCCTGATCGCGGCAACTACATATTATGTTTGACAAGAGAGGAACAACCGGCTTTTTTCTCGTATCCAACGCTCTCCTGATATGCTCTCTCATGTCATCATTAGTACGGTTCGGCTGAAGCTAATGGGTTTCAAAGTTGGTAGAGATTTGAAGCACCAGAAAATTTTGGATACTTGGCAGATCTTGATGAAGAACTTGGAGTGCGATCCGGGCTAGAGACTTTTCTTTGTTTGTTTGATTTGTTTTTTAGCTAGGGCAGTGCTTTGTCTAGTCTTTGTGCTTGGTGTTGGTTGTATGTTTGGTCGTTGGTTGTATTTGTTGGATTTCTAGTCTTGCGTTGTCTAGACTAGTAGTGTGTGCCAGTGTCTTGGCACACCCTGTTCTTTTTTGTTGGTGATTTATAAAATTTACCGGGGTAACCCTTTACCCAAAAAAACTTGAAATACATTATTTTTGGATAAAAATAAGTTTATATATATATTTTCTAAAGATAGACTTGAAAATATATTATTTTTGGAACTTATATGAAAATACAAATACAAGAATACAAATACACATGTATAAGATACCCCCATCCTTGGGAAGGAAATACAAGTATAAATACTTGGGAATTATTAAATTAATATATATTGTTTAACAATTATTCCAAAATTTAATAAATATAATTTAAGTTAAAATATTAATTATTTTGACAATAATTATATAACTTGGAATAATATCAAAGGCATAAAAGAAATGTAACTCAAAGACATTAATACTAAACCAAGGCAATACCCGTTCGTCTAATAGACATTAGTATGTTGTAGGTAGTCGTGTTCACCGATGGAGCTTTGAGTTACTGTGACCTGAAGACACAAGACTGTGAGTTCATGTCCCCCTTTTCTTTTAATTGTTTTCAGTTTTATAACTTCGGGGGTGAAGTACATGTTACAACTGTTTACAAATGTTTTATACATGGTATGGTTAGCTAAGGAATGGTACTGCTTGATCATGTGAGTGGTGGGTACAACATTTAAGGCCATTAATCCTCGTTGTAGGACCGAGGGACATGAGTGATAGATCTATTTGGGTGTAGCGAGCCCACACCCATGCGGACCAGGGTGGCCCATGTGGTGACTATGTCTTATTCCCGGAGACAAATCTGCTAGGTTTGAGTTTTCCTGCATCACTTCACACATATCAATGGCCTTGCAAACCATTGGTGATCTGTTTTCCTTGTTGCTTTCATACCAGGATTTACATACATACAGACATACTTTCAAAGGTTTATACATACACACAACAAACACATGAACTCGCTCAACTTTTGTTGATGTTTTCAAACTAAATGTATTTCAGGGAATTAGTGAGTGGATCTGGCGGGCGTTGGAAGTTTTATGATGCGTTAGGAATAAAGATGTCATCCATGGTCCTTGGGTTTGGTCAGTGTGTCTTATTCCTGGACGAGACACGTCTTCCAATCCTTGGTTTTATTTAATATCTATTAATGAGTCCTTAGCGAACTCATAAACAATTCGTATGGTTTGTATAACTTGAAATTGAAGTCTACGTTTTAAAACAGTGTTGTGATGTTTTCAAACTTATTTAATGGATGACAAATCTATGATTTTATCATATAGTTGTTGTTATGATTGAATGCAATGGTATTAAGAAAGTCACACCATAATCACGCTTCCGCAAAAGTCAGGGTGCGACAGCTTGGTATCAGAGCTTCGATTGTAGCGAACTAGGATTCCTTCTCGAGTCTAGACTACAATCATTAGGGCTCTCACGAAAACGTTTTTACAAACATGTTTTCATTGCATACACGAAACGCCCAGATCCAGGAAACAAACATTTTTACAAATAAAAAGACACGAAACACATTTCAAAGTTTACGCTTATGATTCAGTCTGAGAGGCTGGGAAGTATAGTCTGAGAGACTGGGTAGTTCAGTTTGAGAAAATGGGAGTCTAGTCTGAGAGACTAGGTAGTTCAGTCTGGGAGACTGGGAGTTTAGTCTGAGAGACTAGGCGGTTTAGTCTGGGAGACTGGGTAGTTCAGTCTGGGAAGGCTAGGAAGAATACGTGATTACATTGTTATTAATTACATGCTTAATGATGATTGTTGATATATGTGCATATATTGTGATTGTTTTGTTACAGACACTATGTCTTCGTTTGAGAGTGGACTGTCTGATACTGTCGACCCCATGGCCATTGTTTCTGACGATGAGATCGTCCCAGAGCCAGAGATCTTTACCTCCGATACCGAGAGTGACCCGGAGATGTGTCAGGCGATGACGACGATTTTCAGCCTTTTGCGCTGCCCGACTTTGGCGATGATTTACCGCATGCTAATGGTATCCTCGACGAGGATCCCTTTCTTATTCCTATTCCTGACCAGGACCATCTCATCCTCGGACATCCCGATGGTGAGCATGTCGTGGCTCCGATCCTCGCCCCTTTGCCTCTTGCGGCCTTTCCTTTCGAGGATTTGCCTTTTGATGACTTGTCTGATGATGATGTCGATCTTTTAATTGATGGTCCCCGGTGGATGATGCCTAGGGTGATAGAGTTTTAGCTGAGGATGTCATTGTTGTTCCACTCGTTGAGGTTCCTATTATTGAGGTTTCCTCTGATCACTCTGTTCCAGATTCCTTTGAGTCTGTGTCATCCTCCACCTTGCATGCCATAGGACTGCAGCGTTACCCCACTGATTCTGATACTGACACGGCCCTGTCTGTCGCACCTACTCCTCCACACGACTTTCAGCTTGACCTTGAGCTAGACATTGCCCCTGACGATCAGCCTGTTGATGCACCCGCGGATCCTGAGCCGATACCTGCTGATCATGAGCTGGCACCAGCACCCCAGCCTTTACCTGATCATGATCCTATACCTTTTGGCATACCTAACATCGCACCGCTCATACCAGATCCGATTCCTGCACCCGCTGACCCTGCTGCTTTTGCCAGTCAGATAGACCCCCGATACGCTTTCACCAGCAATGGGTGGATAGATGATGATGATGTACCTCCTTTTATTGAGCCAGTCACTCCCCCACATACACATGCACCTGTTGATGTTGCCCCTTTTCATCCGGTTGAGTCAGATGTACACTGTGCCGACTTGCCTATCACTTTCTTGCAGGACATACCCGCACCCCGTCCAGGGGAAGGCCATTCTAGCCAGCAGACTGGCCATGACCCACATGTAACCGCAACTTTTCCTCACATGCCTCACTATACACCTACTGCTCATTTTACTTCTTCACCACTAGGCGAGCCACTCATATGGTTTCTGCCGAACACCATGCCAATTTCTGATCCCCACCATCCTTCGCACTTTGTTGGTTACACGAGGGATGAGTTACTCTTGTTATTGCAGCTTCAGCAAGAGATTCTGTGTCGTAGAGTTATAGAGCTTGAGAGGATTCCACGTCCTCCACCTTGTTCATGTCCGTCACCTTTTGCGACTCCACCCGCTCCTCTTTTGCCTTATCCAGATTTTGATGTTCGATTTCTCACCATGGAGCAGCAGATCAGCTATCTGTTGCGTCACGTTTATGATCTTGATGAGGAGCTAGCGCATGTGCGCAACTTGCTTTTTGTTCCTCCACCTCCTCCTCCATCACCATCAGCATAGCCGGTTTTTGGTTTTATGTAGGTAGCTTGCTTTTGATGAGAGCATCGCTATTGAGTTGAGCTATTGAAGCCTTTTGGAGACCACTTTTTGTATGACTTATCATAGATTGATAGACATTTTGGACAAGGGTAGTGTGACCCTGTAGTCCCTTTTGATGTGATACTTTGTAAAACATGTAACTGTATTGTGGTCGATGATCAATGAAAGCTCAATCGTAATGTTCTCATTAAATACAATGTTAAATTACTTGTTTATGCCATGATTGTGATGATTACATGCTTACTGGTTATGATAAACGCTACTATATACATGCTACTTATTATATTCATAAGACCTGACCTATACAATCTTCTTTTAGAAGATGCCTCCTCGAAGAAACAATCAGTTGCCCACAACAGAGGCTGAACTGCAAGAACGGATTTCACAAGCAATCGCACAACATGAGGCCTTGTGCTCTGAACACAGCGGAGGTACCTCAGGAAATAACCCACCTCACGGTAATGTTTAAGTCACTTAAGACACATTACGTTATGTTTGGACATTCCACGTGCGTTTGCTAACACTTTCTATGAATGATGTTGCTTGTACAGGTTGTACTTACAAGCAGTTCCTTGATTGCAAGCCTCTGAACTTTGACGGCACTGGAGGTGCTGTAGCTTTTGTTAGATGGGCTGAGAAAACAGATTATGTGCTGCGAATGAGCAAGTGTGCGCCAGAGCACCAGGTCTAGGGGTGTTCATGAGCCGATCCGATCCGATCGAGGGCCTTCTCATGCTTGGATTGAATTACAACCGATCCGATCGGATCGAATTTGCAAAACCGAGCACAAAAGTGATGCTCATGCTCGGATTGAATTTGAATCGATCGGATCGTTTTCGCTCGGTTTTTATCAAATCCTAACTAAAATCGAGCGGATCGTTTTTGCTCGATTGAATTATAAGGCTGTGTTCAACAAAAAAAAAATCCAAACTTAATTAAAAGATGTCCAACACTTTACTAACAAAAGCAATACATAACTAAAATCATGATTCTAAAAATGTTCTTAACAATATCAAGAAGCACAAAATAAAGTGCGAAATACAAATTGTCATTTAGTTCAAAAGCCATAAACTTCTTCTTTAATCTTGATCATCTCCATCCACAAAATTCAACTTCAAATTAACATATAACCTATAAACACAAGCATTAAACAAAAATACCTTTCATTTATTATCAGACCCGTCTGGAGTCAATACATCAATTTCCAATTTTTTTCATCTCTTGCAGCCTGGTGTGTGGCAAGGCAACTGGCAGCGGCGATAGATATGCAGATCTTCGAAGTTCGAACAATCATTTTATGAGTATTGTTTTAGGAATTAGGGATTTAGGGTTAGATTTTGATATTAACTATCAAGTTGGGCTAGTATATATTTTGGGCGTTTAATATTTATAATCTACAATATATATATATATATATATATAAATTATTAATAAAAATAATTTGAGCGAAACCGAGCGATCGACGAGCGAGCGGACCTTTGCTCATGCTTGGATTGAATTTCAATCGAACCGATCCGAGCGGCTCATTTACAAACTGAGCAGGAATCGAACGAGCATTTTTCGAGCGATCGTCGAGCAGTTTGCACAGCCATAACCAGGTCACCTACATTTCTGGACTTTTCCTAGACGGAGCTCCATCATGGTGGAACCTTCAGGTTCAGACTCTGGGAGAGGAAGCTGCACATGCTATGACTTGGGACGAGATGAAGGAACTTATGCGCAAGAAGTACTGTTCAAGGGTTGAGATTCAGAAATTGGAAACCGAGTTCTGGAATCTAAAGATGGATGGTCCAAAGATTGCTGAGTATGTACAGAGATTCCATGACCTGTCTCGCGTAGTTCCTTACATGATTGAACCGGAGTTCAAGCGAATCGAGCGTTTTATCTGGGGATTGGCACCCCAAATCATGAGCATGGTGACGACATCAAAGCCTCCAACGACCACTGAGGCCATTGATCTGAGTGTGGCCTTGACTGAAGAAGCGATTAGGCTGAACAAGTTCTCAATCTCTGATGGAAAGAAGAAGGAGACTCATGTCGAGTCGTCTGGAGAGAACAAACGAAAGTTCTCCAACTTCAAGAAGGGTACTCGTGCGAGCAGTAATGTCAACAAGCGTAAGGACGCTAACCCACCAGTTGAAGCACAAGTTGCTGCTACTAGTGCTGCTACTGGTGTTGAGATCAAAGGAAAAGGATACTTGGGCACCTTGCCCAAATGTAATGCATGTCAGTATCATCATGCCGGCCAGTGTAGAGTTAGGAAGTGCGAAACTTGTGGAAAGAATGGTCATTCGAAGGAGACGTGTTGGGTTGGTACGAGTCGTGGGAATGGTGGCCAGAGAGGAGATGGCAATGGAAACTGTGGTGGAAACGGTGTTGGTGATAGAAACAACAAGGGAGGAAATGGAAATCGTGGTGGTTCTGGAAACCAAGCTGGTAGTGGAAACCGTGGAGCAAACAACAATCAGGGCGGTACTGGGAACATACAAGGTTGCTTTAGCTGTGGTGATGTTGGGCATTTCAAGAGAGATTTCCCAAAGAACAACCAAGCCCGAGGAAGAGTCTTTAACATTGGAGCTAGGGAAGCTCGCCAAGATCCGAACGTAGTCACGGATACGTTCCCTATCAACCAACACTTTGCATCTATACTATTTGATACTGGTGCCGATTATAGCTTTGTATCCCTAGAATTTAAGAAAATACTTGGGTTAGTTGCTAGTAAGCTAGATATTCCGTACTCGATAGAACTAGCTAATGGAAAGCTAGCGGAAGCGAATGAAGTGATTAGAGGTTGCGTGATAGAACTTGGAGAGCATGAGTTTACGCTTGATCTTCTGCCAGTCGAGTTGGGAAGCTTTGACGTGGTAGTTGGAATGGATTGGTTATCGAGTAACCGAGCGGAGATCGTATGTCATGAGAAGATAATCCGAATCCCGTTGGCGAATGGAGAGACGATTGTAGTGCATGGAGAGAAGCATGACACGCCTCTAAGGATTATCAGTTGTTTGAAGGCCCGAAAGTTTATGCAGAAAGGATGTGTTGCCTTCCTGGCTCACATTGATGATAAGGAAGCTGAAGAGCCGAAGCTGGAAGATATCCCGGTGGTAAGGGAATATCCTGAAGTCTTCCCCAAAGACTTACCAGGATTGCCACCGCAATGACAAGTCGAATTCCATATTGACTTGGTTCCAGGCGCTGCGCCTGTAGCCAAGGCACCTTATCGACTTGCACCCTCAGCAATGCAAGAGCTGTCGACGCAGCTTCAGGAGTTGTTAGACAAGGGATTTATCAGACCAAGCTTCTCGCCTTGGGGAGCTCTAGTTTTGTTCGTCAAGAAGATGGATGGTAGTTTTCGCATGTGCATTAACTACCGTGAGCTAAACAAGTTAACCATCAAGAATCGGTATCCCTTACCGAGGATTGATGATCTCTTCGATCAGGCTATCACCAGCTGCGAATTCAGGAAGAGAGTATTTCGAAGACTACCTTTAGAACTCGATATGGACATTACGAGTTCCTAGTGATGCCGTTTGGTTTGACAAACGCGCCAGCAGTGTTTATGGATTTGATGAATAGAGTCTGCAAGCCATATCTCGATAAATTCGTGATTGTATTTATCGACGATATTTTGATTTATTCAAGGACGAAGGAAGAGCATGAACAACACCTTAGAGCCATTTTAGAGTTGCTCAAGAAGGAGAAACTATACACAATGTTCTCAAAGTGCGAGTTCTGGTTGCGTGAGGTACAATTCCTTGGTCATGTAGTGAAGGAAGATGGAATCCATGTGGATCCCACCAAGATCGAGGTAATTAAGAACTGGGAAACTCCGAAGACGCCAACTGAGATCCGACAATTTTTGGGTTTGGCAGGATATTATCGCCGATTCATTGAGGATTTTTCTAAAATCGTTCCACACATGATTTGGAACTAGGCACTGTGGTGTTTGCTTTGAAGATTTGGCGACATTATTTGTATGGTACGCACTGTACGATCTTTACAGATCACAAGAGCTTATAGCATATATTCGATCAGAAAGAACTTAATATGAGACAGCGCCGATGGGTGGAGCTGTTAAATGATTATGATTGTGAAATCAAATATCACACAGGAAAGGCGAATGTGGTGGCAGACGGCTTGAGTCGAAAAGAGAGGATTAAGCCCATAAGGGTTAGGGCTTTGGAGATGATTATACAGACATACCTCTCGTTGCGCATTTGTGCTGCGCAGAGAGAAGCTCTTAAGAAGGAAAATCTTAAGGATGAATATCTCCTTGGGATGGAGAACCAGTTGGTACCCAATGAGGAAGGAACATTGTGTTTTATGAAACGAATTTGGGTTCCCCTCTTTGATGGTCTTAGAGAAGTGATTTTCGATGAAGCTCATAAATCAAGGTACTCGATCCACCCAGGATCGGATAAGATGTACCAAGATTTGAAGGATTTCTACTAGTGTCCAAGTCTGAAAGGTGATGTTGCAACTTACGTTGGAAAATGTTTGACTTGTGCCAAGGTTAAGGCTGAGTATCAGAAACCTCCAGGACTTTTACAGCAACCCAAGATACCCATGTGGAAGTGGGAGCAGATCTCGATGGATTTTATAACAAAGCTGCCAAGGACACCTAGAGGTCATGATACGATTTGGGTAATCGTAGACCGCTTGACGAAATCTTCACACTTTTTGCCAATCAGAGAAAAGGATAACACTGGTAAGCTAGCTGAGTTGTACCTGAGGGAGATAGTTGCACATCATGGAGTGTGTCACGACCCCCGACCCACCCTGGATGGAATCGGGAGCCGCGAACAGCCAAGTGGTACCGGTGATTATTTTGAAAAGTAGTGCAGCGGAAATTTCATCAGGACCGTGAGTTAGGAAAAATATCAGAGTTTAGAAAACACCGGATTTTATTTATTAAATAGATGGGATAAACCCATGTTTTACAAAGGTAGCTTTAATAAAGATAAATTTGATTACATAAAACAATATTTCTTAATTTGATTTAATTAATAAAATAAGCCACTTCTTGAAGCCTTTTAGTGCCGTATCCATCTCTTACTCCAATCTACTGTAATTACCTGAAACGCGTTTTAAAAAGGTTTTGTCAGCAGGAAATACTGAAGAGTACATTCAATTTGTACAAAAGACACATTGTTATAATTTACAGCATTAAGAGTTTTCACATTTTCCCCTATCTTATAATTAGCTGGTTCAGTTGTCACTCGACCGGATCTATGACTGTGGTCATATCACTATTGGGTCCTGTCACCCAATAACGACGTATATCACTAATTAGGCTCGCCCACCTAAAGTGATAAAAACAGCAGTAATGTGCACAATACCCCACTTACTGCCAGTAACTTAAGATTAGCAAAGACTTAATCACTGCAAAGTATAACTAGAAAACATTTAAGGTTTCATAAAGAAATTTGATAAAAACAGAATGACTCACATTATAAGCATGCAGATTTATACGGGCAGAGCTTAGCCTATTGATTAGTCTTGTTACCTAGTGCACACGAACTAGGTAAGTAACTAATACAGCATTTACGATAACTCACGAGATTAAAAGCCTCACAACGAATGACAAAGTGCAATCACTTAAACATCCATCGGATTCACAACGAATGACAGAGTATTCCCCGAGTTTGGGTGGTACTCAAACATCCTGTCGGAATCATGACTAATGACAAAGGATCGCATTTAAACATTCATTGGATAGTTTCAATCGATTGGACATTGAATCATAACAGCGATCGAGTTATTACCCTGCTTTGCGGCAGAATTCGGGCTTATGTGTGTTTTGTAGTAAACTGTCGATAACTCAATGTACGGAATGAATTTTAACATCGAACGAATGCATAATATCAAGTGCCAATGACCTCTATTTATACTGGAAAGTTGGCTCCCTCGCGTGGCGCGACGGGTCACATTTTATCATAGGGTTGCCACGTGTGTTTCTAGCCTAGCTGAGTCGACGGAAATTGAAAATTCGATTTTGACAACAAACTGTGATGATAATCGTCAATGGGGAATAACCCCCCCCCCCCCCCTGAGTTTTAGGGGCCCTGATCCTGGTTGTTCTGAAAATTTTAGAGTTTATGTAGGATTACTTAGGGGTCTTAACTAAGGTTTCCTAGTGAACAAAATATAATAATAAATAATAGTTTTGGTGAGAGTTGTTATGGTTTGGGACAAAAAGGAAATAAAACGGTGAGAAAAGAGAATGGACTCGCTTAGTAACTTTAGGGTTCAACTAGAAAGTCTCCTGGTAGAATTTTGGGTATAACTTCTGAGCTATATAAAAATATATAATGCACTCGTGTTAAGTATAGTACCCCTAATTCAACCTTGTCCCGATGTCCCGAGACCGAATCCCAACAACTTAGTTGGGCAGAGCCCTGACATACGTTATGAGGCTCAGATCAATCGGAAAGGGTAGCGGTGATCGGGAGTTAAAACACTTAAAACGGGGCAGAGCCTTATTATTATTATAATGTAAATAATAAAGATAATAAAAATATATATGTAAAAGATGAGAGAATGTAGGCGAAAGACATAGCAGAAGTAATATCTTGATCGAATTGTGAGTGCTATTTATACTACTTTTTCCAAAATGTTGGAGGCCTCAAATGGCTCCACGTTCATACATATATGTCCATCATTTGTAGATAGAGTTTTATTATTTTATTTTAATTCCTATATCTTGACACCTATCATCAAACACACGTAACAATTAACAATAATTAGTTTGATTTATTTAATTATTTTATTCTCAAAAAAATGTATACGTACACTTATGAATATGTAAGTTAGTTAATATATATATTATAATTAATTTTAACTGCTTTACTTATTTGGCGCGTATAACTTCTAAAGTATGACGTTTTATAAAATAATAAATATGTCATTAAAACGAGAATATTTTTTATCTATATTTTGAACCAAGTTTTATTAAAAACAGAGTAGGTTCAAATATAATGTATTTTTATAATTTAATTATTTAAACGGTTCATGGGTCCGTCTAAATACTTCATATTTTTAATATTCAACTTACCTGTAATCTACCTTGTCTAAAAATATAAGTTTTTATATACTTTTATTTTATTTAGAAAGGTCACCCATATACAGGCCAATTAATTATAATATTTCAACCTACTATATAAAATAGTGTTTAAAACTATTTGGGTTGAATATTTATATTAAAAATAAACTAGTTACTAGTTACTAGTTACTAGTGGTTAATAAATTTAACCAAACCTATAATTCTTATATAAAAATAGGAATGTTACATTCTCCCCACCTTGTTTTAAATCTCGTCCTCGAGATTTGGGTTACGATATTTCTTTTAGACTTTTGTCATATTTTAATTAATAAAAACAATATTAAGGTAGAT
The DNA here is from genome assembly GCA_030545235.1 of Helianthus tuberosus. NCBI lineage: Eukaryota > Viridiplantae > Streptophyta > Magnoliopsida > Asterales > Asteraceae > Helianthus > Helianthus tuberosus. Next base: position 65,550,498 of record CM060427.1, on the reverse strand, counting down.
GACACAGAATTAAAATATCAAATTTTGTGAATATTAGTTGTACAATAAGTAGGATTCAATGGTTCAACTGAATTAGTTCAAGAAATCGATGACAAACGAATGAGATGAAATGATATAATTTCCAAGGTGACTAGGTTCAAGCTAAAAGAAATAGATATTTAAAATGAATGTGAAGGATTTTTTTAGAATCAATAAAATTCTTTGTCAAAAGAAAACTTACTTTAATTGGCAACTGAGGAAGACTTAGAATCGACAGGTTCAAAATGAAATAAAAGCATGAAAAATGATTTGTTAAATATTGAATTATGATATGAGAAAATCAATGTGCTGAGATGAGTGAATTGCAAGGATACATGAAAAGACAATAGAGTTAGTGTATTATTGTCTTAATACATAATTGTTTTAAGACTTTTGCGTCCGTACCTTAAGCGATGATCGTAAGATAATAGATTACGTCTAGACGATCGTGAATTTCTATAATATTGTTATAACCATATGTTAAACTCTAATTAGTATTTTGTTCATTTATTAAATTTTCGGCTACCTTAAGACTAAAATTTTAATTGGCTTGTAAACATTAGTTTCACACAATTAATATAAGTCTTCTGTGAATTTTATAATAAACTTAATATAGAAAGTCATATGAACTAAATCTGTGAAGGTAACAAATTTATTAAATTTATATATACGCACACTAAACCATATGTATAACTAAATATATATATATATACAGAAAGTTATACTTAGGTATTTTATTCTTATTACTATATAATAGAATAGTAAAAATAATATGTTAATAGTAACTATACGTATAAAAGTAAATTTGAAAATCTAAACATAAGTTTATCAAAAATCAAATTTTAACTTTTTTTTATATGATGAGTTGAAAGACAGATGTGATTTTGAATGATTCGAATGATTGTGATTAGCCCAAGCTACAAGTTTATACCGATATCGCAAGGTGTCGTAATAATTGAAATAGTTCAATAATTATGGTGATCGAACAAATTCACCGTGTAATCAACTGAAAGCTTTTAATAAAAAAAAAATTCTAAGGTTTACGTCTCTGATTTGCATAACTCTTTTGTCGATCTTGATACATAATACTTCTATAAGTATTTAATAGTTGTGGAATATTTAAACAAGATGAACAATTACTTATAAGTATAAAATGTCTTGTCCATGAATACTTAGACAGTTATTTAGATAATTTTTTATTCGTCCCTCTAATTCTTGTTTTGTTTTATGAAAATATGTCTTCTCCTTACAGTACAAAATATATATATTTTTATATATATATAAAATATTTTTATATATAATTAAAATTTACTAAATAAGTATGATGACTTAATTTATATATATTAACTAGTCATTATCATGGTGGGATATTGGTTAGTGCTACCTTGTTTAAGCATGGGTGATCAGTCCATGCCTAACTAAGGCTAGGCTATCCAATACATGCCCTTGACAATAACCCTAGTACCTAAAAATAATATTAACACTACTACTATTAATATATTATTACTAATAATAAAACTAATATTAATTACCAATAATAAATAACTAAACATAAACTTAAATGAGAGTATAACTCAAACATAATTTTATACATATATATAAAAATATAAATTCTTCACCTAAATGGTTTAACAAGAATATAGTAATATTATATTGTAAATTTACTTATGTAAGTTTCCATACATAATCAATTAAATTTATATAATGTTTTTTTTCCCAAGGAAATCCTTAAATAGATCACCATTCATATGTATATCATACTCTTATATGAATTTCATAAATAGGTCAAATCTATTTGTTTTATACGATATTTTAATGTGACCTTAAAAGTTATAAAATTTGTCAAACTTTGTAACATACTTACGTAACTATAAGAATGTTGTAGTTATAATATGCTTTGTATTATTAAGGTATAAATATAGGTGGTTATAAATATTGGTTCAAACATACTAATTACCAAAATCAAACCTGTATATTTTATAAAAATTAAAAAAAAAAAACAATTGTATAATGGAAAAATTAAGTATAGCGAAATGATATTTGAGTTTGGATAAAACAACAAATTGGAATGAAGCCCTCCAGTGGTCTTCATAAATCAAACGAACCACATGCGTAACAAACAGTGCATGTGTGTGGATTTACCAAGAAATGAAATAGATAAATATTCACTACTATGAAAGAAATCCTCATGGTATGATGACCATTAGAGGAAGTAGAAACACGAAAGTCAACTCATTATATGCAGAAGTTAGAAAAAGAAATATAAGAACTTTATCTGGAATTTCGTGTGATAACCGTTGTTAAGTGACATTACCAGGGAATGTCGAATAAAATGAAATAGGGGAGTTGCAAAGGTAGGTGACTCTTTTGTAGTAATAATAATTATGATTCTGATTAGACTGTGCACCGATGGTGGTGAAATCTTGTTCCAACATACCTCAGCGAGATTCATGTCGTTTGTAGGATTCCGTGGCAAAGTGCTTCTTTTTTATTAGTAGCTCTTCTACTGACGGAATTAGCATTGGTGTCATCGTGCCCAATTTATATTTTCCAAAGGTCTTGCCTTGAAAGTCGTGTGTGATATATTTTGATGTCTATGGTCGTAAAATTTTAAGTTTCATGTGTTTTCTTGTGCACTAGCACAACTTTACTTGCTTCGTTCTTGCGTATTGGAAATTCTTATACTTTTGATGACGTCCCAACTTAAAGGGTTTCCATTGTTTATATGAGTTTCGAGGTAGATGATCAAACGAAATAATGTTTGATATCGGAAAAGAGATTCCTGATAAAGAAATCTAGATTTATTATTGACACATATGGTTGTGCTTTATTCTTAATTAACTTTTGGAATTCCTTATAGATATACATATCTATATAATCATATATTTCACATGCTGTAATATACATACCCTCTATAAGGTCTATGTATTTAACAGATTCATATTTCCAAAAACAAATCAGATATCAGGTCATGATACTATTTAGGGAAATCTTGTCACTTGTTTGACATATTATATACCCCGTCTTATCCGGTTCTCGCCGGAGAGGTAACTTCAGTATATCTGGACAAGCTGGAGAGTCTGCTACACCATACCCAGTCTTGCCGGAGAAAATTTTCTATTTCCCATAAATAGTATCTTTTCAAAAGTGCCTCTTTTATTAGGCTTTTATCCAGAATTAGGGAAATTTGTATTCCCGTAACATATCTTATTCTAGACCAATTAATATCACTAAGCAAGAATTAATAGCAAATAAGTGCTATTGCCTGCAATGTTCTAATTATCATTCTCAGGGCATACCAAAACTCATCACAAGTATTTAGCTTATCTCAAAGCTTATACTAAGGCATCTTTTCTTAAGTTCAAGTCTAAATACTATCCTGAGTGCTACCATAAAATATCAAGTTCCTAACTCTACGTTTAAACTTAGGTATTATTATCATAACACCTATAGGCTTAAATCAGTGGCTCTGATGCCACCTTCTTTCACGACCCCCGACCCACCCCTGACGGAATCGGGAGCCGTGAACAGCCAAGTGGTACCGGTGATTATTTTGAAAAGTAGTGCAGCGGAAAGTTCATCAGGACCGTGAGTTAGGAAAAATATCAGAGTTTAGAAAACACCGGATTTTATTTATTAAATAGATGGGATAAACCCATGTTTTACAAAGGTAGCTTTAATAAAGATAAATTTGATTACATAAAACAATATTTCTTAATTTGATTTAATTAATAAAATAAGCCACTTCTTGAAGCCTTTTAGTGCCGTATCCATCTCTTACTCCAATCTACTGTAATTACCTGAAACGCGTTTTAAAAAGGTTTTGTCAGCAGTAAATACTGGTGAGTACATTCAATTTGTACAAAAGACACATTGTTATAATTTACAGCATTAAGAGTTTTCACATTTGCCCCTATCTTATAATTAGCTGGTTCAGTTGTCACTCGACCGGATCTATGACTGTGGTCATATCACTATTGGCTACCCTGTTGTCCAATGGTGAAGATTATCAAGTAATGTATACAAAACCCCACATACCGGCTGTAATTTGGTGATTACAAAGACTTAATCCTTGTAATTATAACTTTGAAAATAAATAGAGTTTTAGAAAGCAATTTGATAAAAAGAGAATAACTCACATTATAAGCATGCAGATTTATACGGGCAGAGCTTAGCCTATTGATTAGTCTTGTAACCTAGTGCACACGAACTAGGTAAGTAACTAATACAGCATTTACGATAACTCACGAGATTAAAACCCTCACAACGAATGACAAAGTGCAATCACTTAAACATCCATCGGATTCACAACGAATGACAGAGTATTCCCCGAGTTCGGGTGGTACTCAAACAACCTGTCGGAATCACGACTAATGACAAAGGATCGCATTTAAACATTCATTGGATAGTTTCAATCGATCGGACATTGAATCGTAACAGCGATCGAGTTATTACCCTGCTTTGCGGCAGAATTCGAGCTTATGTGTGTTTTGTAGTAAACTGTCGATAACTCAATGTACGTAATGAATTTTAACATCGAACGAACGCAGAATATCAAGTGCCAATGCCCTCTATTTATACTGGAAAGTTGGCTCCCTCGCGTGGCGCGAGAGCCTGTCACGTGGCGCGACGGGTCACATTTTATCATAGGGTTGCCACGCGTGTTTCTAGCCTAGCTGAGTCGACGGAAATTGAAAATTCGATTTTGACAACAAACTGTGATGATAATCATCAATGGGGAATACCCCCCCTGAGTTTTAGGGGCCCTGATCTTGATTCTGATTGTTATGAAAATTTTAGAGTTTATGTAGGATTACTTAGGGGTCTTAACTAAGGTTTTCTAGTGAACAAAATATAATAATAAATAATAGTTTTGGTGAGAGTTGTTATGGTTTGGGACAAAAAGGAAATAAAACGGTGAGAAAAGAGAATGGACTCGCTTAGTAACTTTAGGGTTCAACTAGAAAGTCTCCTGGTAGAATTTTGGGTATAACTTCTGAGCTATATAAAAATATATAATGCACTCGTGTTAAGTATAATACCCCTAATTCAACCTTGTCCCGATGTCCCGAGACCGAATCCCAACAACTTAGTCGGGCAGAGCCCTGACATACGTTATGAGGCTCAGATCAATCGGAAAGGGTAGCGGTGATCGGGAGTTAAAACACTTAAAACGGGGCAGAGCCTTATTATTATTATAATGTAAATAATAAAGATAATAAAAATATATATGTAAAAGATGAGAGAGTGTAGGCGAAAGACATAGCAGAAGTAATATCTTGATCGAATTGTGAGTGCTATTTATACTACTTTTTCCAAAATGTTGGAGGCCTCAAATGGCTCCACGTTCATACATATATGTCCATCATTTGTAGATAGAGTTTTATTATTTTATTTTAATTCCTATATCTTGACACCTATCATCAAACACACGTAACAATTAACAATAATTAGTTTGATTTATTTAATTATTTTATTCTCAAAAAAATGTATACGTACACTTATGAATATGTAAGTTAGTTAATATATATATTATAATTAATTTTAACTGCTTTACTTATTTGGCGCGTATAACTTCTAAAGTATGACGTTTTATAAAATAATAAATATGTCATTAAAACGAGAATATTTTTTATCTATATTTTGAACCAATTTTTATTAAAAACAGAGTAGGTTCAAATATAATGTATTTTTATAATTTAATTATTTAAACGGTTCATGGGTCCGTCTAAATACTTCATATTTTTAATATTCAACTTACCTGTAATCTACCTTGTCTAAAAATATAAGGTTTTATATACTTTTATTTTATTTAGAAAGGTCACCCATATACAGGCCAATTAATTATAATATTTCAACCTACTATATAAAATAGTGTTTAAAACTATTTGGGTTGAATATTTATATTAAAAATAAACTAGTTACTAGTTACTAGTGGTTAATAAATTTAACCAAACCTATAATTCTTATATAAAAATAGGAATGTTACAGAGTGCATATCTCGATTATATCTGGCAGAGACGGAAGATTTGTGTCAAGGATTTGGCAATCTTTCCAAGAAGCGTTTGGTTCACAGTTGAATTTGAGCACGACATTTCACCCACAGACAGACGGTCAAAGTGAGAGAACGATTCATGTAACAACTCTCATCAAAAGTCATAATTATTATTTTAATTATCCAATAGGAAACCCTAATTGAGACACCCAAGTGATTCTACGCAAACCCTAAAATTTTCAGAACAATCAGAATCAGGATCAGGGCCCCTAAAACTCAGGGGGGTAGTTCCTAGTTAACGATTATCTACATAAAATGCTGTCAAATTTGAAATTTTCGAAACTACTGACTCAGCAAGGCTAGTCCCAGACGTGGCTAACCTAGGGTGAAAACGTGTCTCTTGCGCACCGCAAGGATCTGAGTCTTACGGTGCGTAAGACATCTTGCGCACCGCAAGGATCTGAGTCTTACGGTGCGTAAGCTTGACCAAAATTCGACTATAAATAGCAGACATTGGCACTTGAAATTCTGCGTATGTTCAACGAGGAAATTCGTTCTAGGCACCAAGTTACATTCTGTTTATCACAATTAACACACACGGATCACTAATCGACGCCGCAATCAGGGATCACTAAATATCCAATGTATGTTTAAGTGCTGCCCACATTAGGGTTTATGCTTTGTCATTCGTCGTTAATTCGATGGATGTTTAAGTATCGCACTTTGTCATTCGTTGTGAGGGTTTGATCTCGTGAGTTATCGTAAATGCTGTATTGATTACTAACCCAGAATTGTGTGCCTGTTATTAATTTAGGTTAAAAGGCTAATCAGTAGGCTAAACTCTGCTCAAATTAAAGCTGCAATGTGAGTCATTCTCTTTTTATCAACTATTTTACAATACCTCAAATTATTTTCAAATGTTATAATTACAGGGACTAAGTCATGGATATCTTGAATTACTGGTTAGTGGGGTATTGTGCACATTACTAATTTTCTCCCAGTTAGGTTCATTGACCTACTTGGGATAATCACTGTTAGGTTCATTGACCTACAAGGATAATCATCACTATTTAGGTTCATTGATCTAAATAGTGGTATGACCATCGTCACCATTGTGACATGTCACCATTGTGACAAGACGCCAGATAAAAATAAGATAGAAGCCATTGTAATCGCTCTTATGTTGTAATTAATAACTATGCATCATTATGCAAAATGAATGATTCACTCAGTATTTCCCGCTGACAAAACCTTTTTCAAACATGTTTCAGGTGATCTGTTATGATCCAGGAAAAGTGCCATGAAGCACTACAAGCTTAAGAAAGTGGCTCAGGATAAAATAAAGAAGCATGTTTTGTAAAATAAAAGATTTCTTCGTGAAATCAAATGATTGTAAATTACCGGGGTTTTATCCCGAGTTGTGAAATAAAATAATCGGGAAATATTTCAGTTTTAAAAAGATCCTGATGATAAACTTCCGCTGTTAAACTCAATTAATTAAATACCACGGGATTTCTGTTCCGCGGCTCCTGAAATGGGTCAAACCGGGTCCGGGGCCGTGACAGAAATAAGGTGGTATCAGAGCCACTTATCAAGCCACTGATTTAAGCCAATTAAGTATTTAGAAATACTTAATAATTTTTATTAATTGCTATTTTGTGATTATGTGTTTTATTAACTGACTAATTTTATGTCACACCCCTTTCTGCGGCGGAAGCACGAGGTGTGATCATGAAAGGTTCTCATTGCATATGAAAGGTAAACATGCGACGTCCACGAGCATGAGTAAGACCACGCGCACATCCATCCTAGTTACCTGAAATACATGTGAGTTTTTGGAAAAACGACAACATAATGTTGGTGTGAATTCATGCAGTTTTGTATTTCACGTTTGTATACTTTGTATGAAAACATAGTTTAAGTCATGTATAAATCAAGTTTTCATATATAAATCAAGTATTCATGTGTACACCACGTACTCATGTATAATTCATGCTTTTCTTGAGTACCCCACGTACTTCAAGTATTATTCCCGTTTTCTTAAGTACCCCACGTACTCAAGTATAATTCAATTTCTTCTTGAGTACCCCACGTACTCAAGTATAATTCCCATTTTCTTGAGTACCCCACGTACTTCAAGTATAATTCTATCTTTTCTTGAGTACCCCACGTACTCAAGTATTCATCAATTTTTAGTATGGTATGACTTTTATGTAAATAAAGTATTCCTGTAAGTATCAGGATTGTTAATGGGTTGCAAAGCCATTAACATGTGACACGACATAGGAAGTCACCAAACCTAAGGCATTTAATTGGTATATTCTGAGACACAAAAGCACTACTCGATTCTCGCCCTCACCGAGAGTGTGGCTGCCAGGCACCCGTTAGATCTAACCTTTTGTTCTGCGTTCTAAGTATATTGTTGATTAATGGTGCTTCTGTACCCTATTCGTGACACTATTTCTCATAACGCATCCTACTTGGTTCTCGTCCTCACCAAGCGCGTTTCTTGTTATCATGCCTCATACTTGGTTCTCGTTCTCACCAAGTGCGCTTCTCATATTCTTATATTTCGTCACACCTGGTTCTCGTTCTCACCAAGTGTACTTCTTGTATTCTTATATTTCGTCACACTTGGTTCTCGATCTCACCAAGTGTACTTCTTGTATTTATATCATACCAATTATAATTTTTGTACATTTGTACATGTATTTCACCCCCGAAGTTATAAAAACTGAAAACAGTTAAAGAGAAAAGGGGGAGCATGAACTCACAACTTTGCGTTCCTTGCGTCGTAAACTTCACCGGATTTGCTTAATTAACATCGTAACCTATACGCGTTTTCTTAACGTTAGTCACTAGACTTGCGTCGCACAAGTACAGTCACTCTCTTTTGTGTATATTTTCTTGTGTTAAAAATATTTTATATTTTTAACTAAATGTCTTACTTATATTATTTTCTAAAAAAAAATAAATATAAGCTTTTTGTAATTTTGCACTTTGCACCCGAATTATGTATCTTGTATGTTGTATGTGTATTTTGTGTTTATACTTCTCATGAGTATTTAGTGTATTTTTAAGTCTTAATACACTTAGCACGTATAACACATACTATATACACTTAGCACAAAAGTTGGTGATCAAATAATATATATTTTTCTCTCAAAAATATACATACTTATATCCATTTTTATTCTTGAAGAAATCATCATTTCTTATCACCAAAAATTTGGGAAACCTTGGTAATACTCTTAAATACATTTTTAGGGAATAAGTTTCTCAAAAACTTATATTTTCTAAGTGTCAAAATTTATAAAAATTTTGACAGAGTTTCCCCTAAAAATGGAGGTTTCCCATGTTTTCAAAACATGTGTTTATTTTCTTTTAAATCGTCAACAACAATTATCAACAATAATCATCAACAATAATCACTAATTTCTCCATTTCATGAACTTGAATATTTACAAAAATGTGTAGTAACTTACTAGCACATTTAGTAAGTCTTGTTATCTTTAAAAATAAGTTTAATTTCTTAAAAACTTTATTTTTAAAGAATATGAAGTTTCACAACTTCTAGTCAAGGTTTACAAAAATATTTCATTGTAGAACTCCCTTGTTACACAAGTGTCTATACACTTGTTTATTTACTAAAATGCTTTTAATTTATATAAGGTCCGGGTTTTAACAAAACTAGCATTTTCCGCTTGGTTCTTCCGAAAAACCACTTGTAGATCTTTAGATCTACATGTTTAGAGTCTTATTTTACAAGGAAAATTATGTTTACACAAGTTCCAAGTTCATGGTGGATGATTTCATCATCTTTTATATTTCTAACACTTAACATACTACTAGTTCATGTTCTTGAACATGATCTAGTATGCGTAGATGATGATCCATCCCACTTTTAATGACAAACAACATCAAATAATCCCAACTAGACAAGTTTCACAAGATTTACACACATATCTACTCTTTATCCAACTAGTTTATCTTTCTTTCAAGACTTTTAGTTTTGATCTTGTGTGTTCTCGAGTTTTAACCATTACATCTACTATTAACCACCAAAAACATGAACAAGATGAGGATTTGAAGCACTTACTACTAGCACAAGGCTAGGGAAGTTCAAGAGTATAAAAGTGGTGGATAAAAGAAGATGGTGAAGGTCCTTCAAGTTCCGTTGCTTCCACGCTTCCTAACTTTGCTTCTTACACCATTGTATACCAAGAGAATGAATGGAATGAAGCTTGAAATGAAGATGTGGGTGGAGGGTGTTTGGGCCGTAGCCTTTGAAGGAGATGGAGGTGATTTTGTGGGTCTTGAATGATGATGGAGGATGCTAAGTGTTTAGGACTTTTGTTTTTTATAAACTTAACTCCAACATATGTTTATATGGTGGTTAATATGTCCAATATCATCCTAGCATATCCAATATAATATTCAAACAAAATCAAAGTGTGGAGCCCCCATGGTAACCGTCCACTTAGGGGGGGGGGGGGGTTCTAGTTTAATTTCAACTTCCAAGTTACAATCCTAGTTAGCTTTCAAGTATAATAAATCTAGTGTTAAGAGTGTTATTTAATGTGAAGTGTGTTAGGGTGTTCGGGGACCCTAACTAGCTTAGAAAAATAAAAACAATGCTTCTAGCATTATTTTGGTGTTCCGGGTAATATCCAATTGTTCGGTTACATACCGATTCGTTAAAGTGCTAAATTGCACCTTTTAGTGTCTAATAAGTATCTTTTTGTAACACTTTCGATTCCCGACACTTAGGGAAATATTCTGGAAAATAAAACGACATTTCTGCAAAATATTCATATGTTTAAATGCTGATTTATTGCTGAATTATATAAATTCTGCACTTAAAGTGGGTTTCGGGTGCTTTTTAGTGCTTATTTTTGCTTCCGCAATGTATATATATTAACCCTTGTATGTACTCTTGGGTTTTAATGCATTCTTGTTGTCGGACCTACACCTAGGCTCCAATTTTATTGTCTGACTGCTTTCTGCAGTTCCGTTGACACATAGTGTCTTACCGGTGAGTTTACTTAGTATTTTTGACGCAACGCTCTCGTTTATGCATAAAGCAATATTTTGTAGTATACAACGTGCATGAATTCACTTGTTTAATCATGTGTTCAGACATTGCTGACAATTAAGCACATAATTGCAGTCATTAAATAATGATTAAAGTGTACGAAAACTACCGGTTTGGTGCCAGTTGTCACAGTCTCCCCCCGTTAAAAGAATTTCGTCCCGAAATTCAGGCTGAACTAACTCTCGCTGGAGTCTTCTTGAACAGGTGGGGATACTTTTCTTTGAACTGGTCTTCGCGTTCCCATGTGTACTCGGGTCCGTGCTTAGAGCTCCAACGTACTTTGACAAGTTTCACACTGCTCCTCCAGGTCTTGTTGACTTTCCAGTCAGTAACCTCAACGGGTTGTTCTGTAAATCGGAGGGCTTCATCAATATGCACTTCATCCATCGGGATGATCGCGTTTTCTTGTGTTGGACTCTTCTTCAGGTTGGATACATGGAACGTATCATGTACTCCGTTAAGTTCTTCCGGTAACTCCAACTTGTATGCCACGGTACCAATTCTTTTCAATATTCTGAATGGTCCGATGTATCGCGGATTTAGCTTTCCACGCTTTCCAAATCTGACTACGCCCTTCCAAGGTGAGACTTTTAACAACACTTTGTCTCCCACCTTGAATTCTACTGATTTTCTTTTCGGATCAGCGTAGCTCTTTTGTCGATCTCGAGCTGCCTTAATGCGCTCTCGGATCTGCGCAATCTTGTCGGTTGTCTCTTGTACAAGTTCAGGACTAACCATACGTTTATCTCTGGCATCTGCCCAACATAAGGGCGATCGGCACTTGCGGCCATACGGAGCTTCGAACGGCGCGGCTTTTATGCTTGTATGATAACTGTTATTGTAGGAAAACTCAACTAAAGGTAGATGAGTATCCCAGCTGCCGCCTAGATCCATGGCACATGCGCGAAGCATATCTTCTAACGTTTGTATAGTCCGTTCGCTCTGGCCGTCTGTTTGTGGATGGAATGCCGTGCTTAGATCTAACTGAGATCCAAAGGCTTCCTGAAATGATTGCCAGATTCTTGAGACAAAGCGTCCATCTTTGTCTGAAATGATTGAGATTGGCACTCCATGACGTGCCACAATTTCTCTTAAGTATATTTCAGCAAGCTTTCCAATGCTGTCTTTTTCTCGGATCGGTAGGAAGTGCGCAGACTTCGTTAATCGATCAACTATTACCCATATCATATCGTGCCCTCTCGGGGTCCTGGGTAATTTCGTTATGAAGTCCATCGAGATTTGTTCCCACTTCCACACGGGAATCTCTGGTTGTTGTAGTAGGCCGGACGGTTTCTGATATTCGGCCTTAACCTTAGCACAGGTTAGGCATTTTCCAACATAGACAGCAACGTCGCTTTTGAGTCTCGGCCACCAATAGTACTCTTTCAAGTCTTCATACATCTTGTCCGATCCTGGATGGATCGAATATCTCGATTTGTGGGCTTCATTAAGGATGACTTCTCGTATGCCACCATAGAGTGGAACCCAAATACGCTTCTTGAAGTATAAGGCTCCCTCTTCGTTTGGCACCATGTATTTCAGCATACCCCGTAGGTATTCAGTTTTACGGTTCTCTCCTTTAAGAGCTTCTTGTTGTGCATCACGAATGCGTGCAGTGAGGTTCGTTTGAATGGTCATTTCTAACGCTCGAACCCTTAGGGTCTTAACCCTTTCTTTTCGGCTCAACGCATCTGCTACAACGTTCGCCTTTCCAGGATGGTACTTAATCTCACAGTCATAATCATTTAGCAGCTCGACCCAACGTCGCTGGCGCATATTCAATTCCTTCTGATCAAATATGTGTTGTAAGCTTTTGTGATCTGTGAAAATTGTACATCGAGTACCATATAAATAATGTCGCCAAATCTTCAAGGCGAATACCACTGCACCTAGTTCCAAGTCGTGCGTGGTGTAATTTCTCTCGTGAACCTTCAGTTGTCTTGAAGCATAAGCGATGACTTTTTGGCGTTGCATGAGCACGCAACCCAAGCCTTGTCGTGAGGCGTCGCAGTATACCACGAAGTCTTCAGTGCCTTCGGGTAATGATAGTATCGGTGCATCACAGAGCTTGTTCTTAAGTAGCTGGAAGGCTTCTTCCTGTTTGTGACCCCAGTCGTATTTCTTGTCTTTCTGTGTAAGGGTCGTTAGCGGTTGAGCTATTTTTGAGAAATTCTCAATAAACCATCGATAATAGCCCGCTAAGCCCAAAAATTGACGAACTTCAGTTGGGGTTTTGGGGGCTTCCCAATTCTTTATTGCTTCTATCTTGGACGGGTCTACATGAATGCCTTTCTCATTCACAACGTGACCAAGAAATTGTACTTCGCGAATCCAGAATTCGCATTTTGAGAACTTTGCATAAAGCTTCTCTTTCTTCAGTAGTTCCAAGATGGTTCTGAGATGTTGCTCGTGTTCTTCTTTCGTTCGTGAGTAAATCAGGATATCATCGATAAATACAATCACGAATTTATCGAGATATGGTTTGCATACGTGGTTCATCAGATCCATGAAGACCGCTGGTGCATTTGTCAGTCCGAATGGCATCACAAGAAATTCATAGTGCCCATATCGCGTTCTGAATGCAGTCTTTGGTACGCTTTCCTCTTGGATTCTCAGCTGATGGTATCCAGATCGAAGGTCGATCTTGGAATAGTAGCTTGATCCTTGCAGTTGATCGAATAAGTCATCAATCCTTGGTAGCGGATACCGATTCTTGATCGTGAGCTTGTTCAGTTCTCTGTAATCGATACACATCCGCAGTGATCCATCCTTCTTCTTCACGAACAATACTGGAGCTCCCCAGGGTGAGAAGCTTGGCCTTATGAATCCTTTATCCAACAACTCCTGGAGTTGTGTAGACAATTCCTGCATTTCGGATGGTGCAAGCCGATAGGGAGCCTTGGCTACAGGAGCGGCTCCTGGAACCAAGTCTATACGAAATTCGACTTGTCGTTGCGGAGGTAGTCCTGGCAGATCTTCGGGAAAAACATCAGGGAATTCCTTCACCACAGGAATGTCTTCAAGTTTTGGCTCCACAGTCTTCTTGTCTACCACGTGTGCCAGGAAGGCAACACATCCTTTCCTTAAGCACTTCTGTGCCTTCATACAACTAATGATTCGAAGAGGTGCGTCTCGTTTTTCTCCATGCACGATGAGAGTTTCACCATTCGCTAAAGGGATGCGAATGATTTTCTCATGACAAATAACTTCAGCTTTGTTCTTGGACAACCAATCCATTCCGACTACTACATCGAAGCTACCCAATTGAATAGGTAAGAGGTCGATGCTAAAATTTCGTTCGCCAAGTTCCAGTGTGCAGCCTCTAACAACTTCGCTCGATTCAACAAGTTTACCATTGGCTAGTTCTATGGAATAAGGAATTTCTAATCTACTAGATTCTATTCTGAGTATGCGTTTAAATTCCACAGACATGAAGCTATAATCGGCTCCAGTGTCAAATAATATGGATGCAAAGTGATTGTTAACGAGAAACGTACCGGTGACCACATTAGGGTCCTCGCGTGCATTCTTTGCTCCAATCACAAATGCTCGAGCCTGAGCATTGTTTCCTTCTGGGAAGTCCTTCATGAAATGATCATTGCTTCCACATTTGAAGCATCCTTGGTTCCACCCTTTCCCGTTACCATTCTTGTTACCAGCACCGTTTCCATTCCGATTCTTTCCTTTTCCCCAACAGTCTTCTGCTTGATGACCCAATTTACCACATTTGTCACACCTTGGAATGCGACAAGCTCCATCATGATGATACTTACATTTTTGACATCTAGGCATGGAGCCTTGGTATGCTTTGGTTGCATGGGTTTTCGCCTCCTAAGACGGGTTAGCATCGCGCTTCTTGCTGAAACCCTTGTTGTTACGAGTTGCTTGGTTCAAACTTGTATGCTTTCTCTTTTTGTCACCGGGCGACTCAGCATGTGCCTCGGTCTTCTCTGTTGGGTTCAGTGATAACTTCTTCATACGAACACAATCTTCAGTCAGGCTGACAGCCAGAGTTACTGCCTCAGTGATTGTTTGTGGTTTGGCCGACGTCACCATGCCACGAAACTCTGGGGCCAGTCCCCAAATGTAGCGTTCAACGCGCTTGAATTCGGGAGTCACCATGTAGGGAAGCACTCTTGACAGATCATGGAACCTTCGAGTATAAACATTAATGTCAGCACCTACCATGGTCAAGTGCCAGAACTCCGTTTCCAGCCTTTGGAGTTCAGCGCGAGAGCAATACTTCTCTCTCATTCTTTCCTTCAGTTCCTCCCAAGTTAAGCCATAAGCGGCATCATCACCCAAGGTTTGGGCTTGCAGGTTCCACCAAGTCAGAGCTTCATCGACGAATAATCTGGTAGCAAAAGTGACTTGCTGATCCGCGGTACACTTGCTCATGCGGATAGTAGCTTCAGTCTTCTCCGTCCAGCGCACAAACGCTACTGCACCTCCTGTGCCGTCATAGTTCGTTGGCTTGCAGTCGAGGAACTGCTTGAAAGTGCAGCCTGGAGCTGCATTGCCTCCAGATGAATCTCCGTTCCCATTGCGTCTAGCGTTGCTTGGTCCTCCGCTGTCTTGAGTTCGGTTTGCCTCGTACTGGGTGATGGCAGCGGAGATCCTTTCTTCCAGTAGAGCGTTCAGCTCTTCAGCAGTTCTGGGCAGTGGGGGAGGAGGAGGTTGGTCACGAGCATTCACAGCTCTTCTGGGTGCCATGTTCCGACGAACACAACCCAATAGGTTTATGCATTTGTTTGATATCGTCATACTAGACAGTAGTAGTATATATATACACAGGCATATACCACATAAGTGACGTCAAACAACTATTACTCTAGCAGAGTATTTAATAGGCTGGTACTGAGGGAATCTACACGTGACAAGACTTGCTGTGATTTCTGTGCACTGAATTCCATAATTATGTATGCATCCATAATTACGTAACTCCTTGCACAGTCCGCACAGTTCGTTTCATCCTCATGTTTCTTCCTTCAGATAGGCCATTGCTTTCAGGTAAAGTCACATATACTTGTGACATTCAACTTCTAGTACATGCCAATTATCACACATAATTGCAATTAACTCTCAATCACAGACGAGTGCTACTCTCGTGCACCCTAAGTCTCGTAGTGTCTTTTCTAGACTCATGTAGACAGTTTCAGGTAGTGGATGCCGTGGGACGTTTTATGCAATGAAAACTCTTTGAAAATTATTTTCGTGAATGGATCCTAGAGATTGTAGACTAGACTCGAGAAGGAATCCTGGTTCACTACAATCGCAGCTCTGGTACCAATCTGTCACACCCCTTTCTGCGGCGGAAGCACGAGGTGTGATCATGAAAGGTTCTCATTGCATACGAAAGGTAAACATGCGACATCCACGAGCATGAGTAAGACCACGCGCACATCCATCCTAGTTACCTGAAATACATGTGAGTTTTTGGAAAAACGTCAACATAATGTTGGTGTGAATTCATGCAGTTTTGTATTTCACGTTTGTATACTTTGTATGAAAGCATAGTTTAAGTCATGTATAAATCAAGTTTTCAAATATAAATCAAGTATTCATGTGTACACCACGTACTCATGTATAATTCATGCTTTTCTTGAGTACCCCACGTACTTCAAGTATTATTCCCGTTTTCTTGAGAACCCCACGTACTCAAGTATAATTCAATTTCTTCTTGAGTACCCCACGTACTCAAGTATTCATCAATTTTTAGTATGGTATGACTTTTATGTAAATAAAGTATTCCTGTAAGTATCAGGATTGTTAATGGGTTGCAAAGCCATTAACATGTGACACGACATAGGAAGTCACCAAACCTAAGGCATTTAATTGGTATATTCTGAGACACAAAAGCACTACTCGATTCTCGCCCTCACCGAGAGTGTGGCTGCCAGGCACCCGTTAGATCTAACCTTTTGTTCTGCGTTCTAAGTATATTGTTGATTAATGGTGCTTCTGTACCCTATTCGTGACACTATTTCTCATAACGCATCCTACTTGGTTCTCGTCCTCACCAAGCGCGTTTCTTGTTATCATGCCTCATACTTGGTTCTCGTTCTCACCAAGTGCGCTTCTCATATTCTTATATTTCGTCACACTTAGTTCTCGTTCTCACCAAGTGTACTTCTTGTATTCTTATATTTCGTCACACTTGGTTCTCGATCTCACCAAGTGTACTTCTTGTATTTATATCATACCAATTATAATTTTTGTACATTTGTACATGTATTTCACCCCCGAAGTTATAAAAACTGAAAACAGTTAAAGAGAAAAGGGGGAGCATGAACTCACAACTTTGCGTTCCTTGCGTCGTAAACTTCACCGGATTTGCTTAATTAACGTCGTAACCTATACGCGTTTTCTTAACGTTAGTCACTAGACTTGCGTCGCACAAGTACAGTCACTCTCTTTTGTGTATATTTTCTTGTGTTAAAAATATTTTATATTTTTAACTAAGTGTCTTACTTATATTATTTTCTAAAAAAAATAAATATAAGCTTTTTGTAATTTTGCACTTTGCACCCGAATTATGTATCTTATATGTTGTGTGTGTATTTTGTGTTTATACTTCTCATGAGTATTTAGTGTATTTTTAAGTCTTAATACACTTAGCACGTATAACACATACTATATACACTTAGCACAAAAGTTGGTGATCAAATAATATATATTTTTCTCTCAAAAATATACATACTTATATCCATTTTTATTCTTGAAGAAATCATCATTTCTTATCACCAAAAATTTGGGAAACCTTGGTAATACTCTTAAATACATTTTTAGGGAATAAGTTTCTCAAAAACTTATATTTTCTAAGTGTCAAAATTTATAAAAATTTTGACAGAGTTTCCCCTAAAAATGGAGGTTTCCCATGTTTTCAAAACATGTGTTTATTTTCTTTTAAATCGTCAACAACAATTATCAACAATAATCATCAACAATAATCACTAATTTCTCCATTTCATGAACTTGAATATTTACAAAAATGTGTAGTAACTTACTAGCACATTTAGTAAGTCTTGTTATCTTTAAAAATAAGTTTAATTTCTTAAAAACTTTATTTTTAAAGAATATGAAGTTTCACAACTTCTAGTCAAGGTTTACAAAAATATTTCATTGTAGAACTCCCTTGTTACACAAGTGTCTATACACTTGTTTATTTACTAAAATGCTTTTAATTTATATAAGGTCCGGGTTTTAACAAAACTAGCATTTTCCGCTTGTTTCTTCCGAAAAACCACTTGTAGATCTTTAGATCTACATGTTTAGAGTCTTATTTTACAAGGAAAATTATGTTTACACAAGTTCCAAGTTCATGGTGGATGATTTCATCATCTTTTATATTTCTAACACTTAACATACTACTAGTTCATGTTCTTGAACATGATCTAGTATGCGTAGATGATGATCCATCCCACTTTTAATGACAAACAACATCAAATAATCCCAACTAGACAAGTTTCACAAGATTTACACACATATCTACTCTTTATCCAACTAGTTTATCTTTCTTTCAAGACTTTTAGTTTTGATCTTGTGTGTTCTCGAGTTTTAACCATTACATCTACTATTAACCACCAAAAACATGAACAAGATGAGGATTTGAAGCACTTACTACTAGCACAAGGCTAGGGAAGTTCAAGAGTATAAAAGTGGTGGATAAAAGAAGATGGTGAAGGTCCTTCAAGTTCCGTTGCTTCCACGCTTCCTAACTTTGCTTCTTACACCATTGTATACCAAGAGAATGAATGGAATGAAGCTTGAAATGAAGATGTGGGTGGAGGGTGTTTGGGCCGTAGCCTTTGAAGGAGATGGAGGTGATTTTGTGGGTCTTGAATGA
Organism: Helianthus tuberosus; assembly: GCA_030545235.1. Lineage (NCBI taxonomy): Eukaryota > Viridiplantae > Streptophyta > Magnoliopsida > Asterales > Asteraceae > Helianthus > Helianthus tuberosus. The sequence continues at coordinate 65,531,544 of CM060427.1, read as the reverse complement.
TGATGGAGGATGCTAAGTGTTTAGGACTTTTGTTTTTTATAAACTTAACTCCAACATATGTTTATATGGTGGTTAATATGTCCAATATCATCCTAGCATATCCAATATAATATTCAAACAAAATCAAAGTGTGGAGCCCCCATGGTAACCGTCCACTTAGGGGGGGGGGGGTTCTAGTTTAATTTCAACTTCCAAGTTACAATCCTAGTTAGCTTTCAAGTATAATAAATCTAGTGTTAAGAGTGTTATTTAATGTGAAGTGTGTTAGGGTGTTCGGGGACCCTAACTAGCTTAGAAAAATAAAAACAATGCTTCTAGCATTATTTTGGTGTTCCGGGTAATATCCAATTGTTCGGTTACATACCGATTCGTTAAAGTGCTAAATTGCACCTTTTAGTGTCTAATAAGTATCTTTTTGTAACACTTTCGATTCCCGACACTTAGGGAAATATTCTGGAAAATAAAACGACATTTCTGCAAAATATTCATATGTTTAAATGCTGATTTATTGCTGAATTATATAAATTCTGCACTTAAAGTGGGTTTCGGGTGCTTTTTAGTGCTTATTTTTGCTTCCGCAATGTATATATATTAACCCTTGTATGTACTCTTGGGTTTTAATGCATTCTTGTTGTCGGACCTACACCTAGGCTCCAATTTTATTGTCTGACTGCTTTCTGCAGTTCCGTTGACACATAGTGTCTTACCGGTGAGTTTACTTAGTATTTTTGACGCAACGCTCTCGTTTATGCATAAAGCAATATTTTGTAGTATACAACGTGCATGAATTCACTTGTTTAATCATGTGTTCAGACATTGCTGACAATTAAGCACATAATTGCAGTCATTAAATAATGATTAAAGTGTACGAAAACTACCGGTTTGGTGCCAGTTGTCACATTTTAAACAGTATGGGCAGATCTTTATATGTTAGCTACTGTAGCAGTAAATATAAATCTTTAAATATTCTGACTCAAAGTTTAGCACCTTTATTTATTTACAGTTTAGAAACCTTATTCAGTAAATAAATAAATTCATAAATAAAACCTAGTATGTTTTCATATTTGATTGTTTCATAGTTATCCAATATGAAATAATATTTAAAGGTTTTCTATGAAATTTGATATAATTTTTAACTTAGTAATTGTGTGTATTCTGCTAAACAGCATGAGTGACTTGTCTGACGCTCTTCAGAATTTAAATCTCTATCCGGTAAGAATAGAGGTTTCCAGAGATTTCAATAGGTACATACCAGACATAGAAGAACCTATAGAATTCAACGCTTTACCTCTCGAGAAAACCAAGCCTAAGAAAATAGAAATTGGGGAAAACTCTAGGCAAATTGAGGGGTTACCATCTCAGGAAGAGCTAGATTTTATAATGGCAAGCTATAATACTATTAAGCCTATTAATGAAAATGATTTTATTCATTCTCTTGAAACACAACTACCTATGAACTTAGAATCAGATATTCCAAACCCTTCAATCCATTCGCAAATAGACGAATGGTTGACTAATGAAATACAGTTACAAAACAATCCCTATAAGCTTTTTCCTCAGTTAAATCCAGAACCTTTACCAAATCCACCAATGAGTAACGAGAATATGGCTGAACTTCGCTTTGGTAAAGAACCAATGAATGCTGAGAATAGGATCCAAGAGATTGGGAGACAGATCTCCTGGAAATACGATGAGAGGGAACGCCGTTACTAGAATATCATCTGACAAAGGATAGGGGACTTATGGAACTGTGGTTGTGTAATAGTAATAGTAAAATCAGTATGTGTAAAATAAATAATAAAACGGTTGTATATAGAAGTATGCTATAATCTATAAAACCAATAAAATTTTAGAAAATTTACAATTTTGTTTGTATATTCGTTTACGTGATTATGTGCAATTAATTATTATATTGGATTATTTCTTTTATACTAATTATTTATCTATAAATTAGATATCAGATGGAAAATGCTAATAATGAACCAGTTAATGAGGTTAATCAATCTGAGCAACAACCGGGGAATCAATATATGACTAGGCAGGATATAGAAAATATCGTTGCTCAAGGGATAGCCAACGCTATTCCAGCAATCGTTGCTGCTGTTAAAAATCCAATAGAACCGCAACAAATCGTTCCTAGCAAACGCATTTCTGAAGATAACTTCAGTAATAGCATAAATGAAGGTGGTAATCATGTTAATCATGAAAATGAACCACGACAAGCTCCTCCTCCTAAGAAAATGAAAGCTGCAACGCTTGGTTGCACTTACAAAGAATTTCTTGCTTGTAAACCCACTGAGTTTGCAGGCAATGAAGGAGCGACTGCGGCACTGCGTTGGTTAGAGAAAACCGAGGCAGTAATTGCCATAAGTAAATGTGCTCAGGATGATCAGGTCATGTATGCGTCAAACCTTTTCAAAGAAGGGGCGCTAGAATGGTGGAATACGGTGTTACAAGCAAAAGGAAGAAGGATGGCGTATGCTATGAACTGGGAAGAATTTAAGAGCTTTGTAGAAAGAAAATTCTGTCCTGAGTGTGAAAAGGAACAAATGACAAATAAATTTCTAACCCACCGGATGGTGGATGTAGATTGTCGAGGGTATACTTCGACATTCTTCGAATATGCTCGAGTAGTACCAACCCTGGCTTCGCCAGAGCCGGTGCTTATTTCTCGTTATATTTGGGGATTAATTTCTGAAATCCGTAATATCGTCAAAGCTGCGAAACCTCGCACGATTGATGATGCGGTGGATTTAGCCAATACTCTGACTGACGAACTAGTACGGACAAGAGAAGAAAATAGAAGGAAGGAAGTAGCCCAAAAGATTACCCAAGGATTCCGTCCGGGTAACCATAACAATTTCAAGAAAGGAGGGAATGGGCAATCTTTCACTAGTCCATTTTGCAATTCTTGCAAAAGGAAGCATTTTGGAAGATGCAAAGGATATTGCAATTTTTGCAAAATTCCGGGGCATCAAGAAGAAGACTGCAGGAGAAAGAAATTTTCAGTCTGCTACAACTGTGGAGAAGCTGGACATCTTAGGCCAGATTGTCCAAAACTGAACAAACCATCTGACAATAAAGCCAAACTTGCAGAAGGAGCAAAAAGGAATGTACGAGCCTTCCAACTGACTGCTAAGGAAGCAGAGCTCATTCCAGATGTGATAGCCGGTACGTTCTTAGTTCACAACGTTTACACAAAAGTATTATTTGACTCTGGTGCAAACCAAAGTTTTATAAATACTTCATTCTGCCAAACTCTTAACTTATCTTTAACCAGCATTAGGCAAATTTCTACAGTAGAAACGGCAGATGGGAATTCAGTTAAAATAAATAAGGTTCTGCAAAACGTAGAAATAGAATTTTTAAGTCATAAATTTTCTGCAACCCTATTATCTATGAAATTAGTTGAATTTGATGTTGTGTTAGGAATGGATTGGTTAGTAAACAACCATGCTCAAATTATCTGTGATAAGAATTTCATAGAAATTTGTGCACCCACTGGAGAAGTAATAATGATTACAAAAGATAAGCCATGTAAAACCATAAAGTTCATATCAGTAATGAAAGTTGCTAATTATGAACGAAAGCAAGGAATAGTATATATGATTTCAGTAATCATTAATACTAAAGATAAAGAACTTAAGGAAATTTCTGTAGTTTCAGAATACCCAGATGTATTCTCAGAAGAATTACCAGAATTACCACCAGATAGGGAGGTAGAATTTAGGATTCATCTAAATTCCAGAAACTATACCGATAGCCAAGATATCTTATCGGTTAGCACTCACAGAAATATTTAAAAGAAAGCAATTAGATAAATTATTAAGTTTCATATAACTTAGTTATCCCCGTATGGGGCACCAGTGTTGTTTATTAAAGAAAAAGGATGGTTCGATGAGAATGTGTATTGATTATAGAGAATTGAATAAAGTTACAATTAAGAATCGATACCCATTACCTAGGATTGATGATCTTTTCGATCAACTTCAAGGAGCAAGATATTTTTCTAGGATCGACTTATATTCCAGATATTATCAATTGAAAGGACAAGAGGAAGACATACCTAAAACTGTTTTCAGAACTAGGTATGGTCATTACAAGTTTACAATCATGCCCTTCGGATTAACGAATGCACCTGCAACATTCATGGACATGATGAATAGGATTTGTAAACCATATTTGGATAAATTTGTAATTGTCTTTATCGACGATTTACTTATTTATTCCAAAAGACAGGAAGAACATTGTCAGCACTTGCATGCATTCTTAACTTTGTTAAGAAAAGAGAAGCTTTACGCCAAATTCTCGAAGTGTGAATTTTGGAAGCCAGAAGTGCAATTTCTAGGTCATATGGTGAATCATGAAGTTATTCACGTAGATCCTGATAAGATACCAACAATTACCAAATGGAAAGATCCGCAATCCGCAATGGAAATTAGGAGTGTTGTAGGTTTAGCCGGATACTATAGACGGTTTATTTTTCTAAGATAGCTATACCATTAACTAAGATAACCTGTAAAGCCATTAAGTTTGAATGGGGATCTAAACAAAAAGAAGCCTTTAGGATTTTAAAGCATAAATTAACAAATGCCCCAATCTTAGCCTTACCAGAAGGAACAGAAGATTTTAAAATATATGGTGATGCTTCAAAATTAGGATTTGGATGTGTGCTTATGCAACGCAAGAAGGTAATTGCATATGCATCAAGGCAATTGAAAAAGCATGAAGAAAACTATATAACTCATGACTTAGAATTAGGAACCATAAATTTTGCCCTTAAGATTGAAGACATTATCTGTATGGAAGTAAGTTTACTGTCTATACGGATTATAAGAATTTAAGACATATATTTGGGCAAAAAGAATTAAACATGAGGCAAAGGAGATGGATGAAAATCCTAAGTGACTACGACTATGATATTCAGTATCACGAAGGAAAGGCTGAAGACGGCTAGAGATCGTCAGAAGAGTTATACAGATAATAGACGAAAGCCGTTGGAGTTCGAGTTGGAGACAAAATGATATTGAAAGTATCTCCTTGGAAAGGAGTTGTTAGATTTAATAAGAAAGAAAAGCTAAGTCCAAGGTACGTAAGACCATTTCAGTGATCTAACGTATAGGAACAGTTGCTTATCAATTACAACTACCAGAGGAATTAGCTGGAGTACATGATGTATTTCATGTATCCAATCTCAAGAAATGTCTATCAAACAAATCTCTGTTAGTACCTCTTCGAGATATAGAGGTAAACGAAAATTTAAAATTTGTTGAGAAACCTCTTCAGATAGAAGATAGAAAGATCAAATGATTAGTGTTAATTCAAGTAAAGTAGGATTCAAAGATAGGACCCTAATATACTTGGGAACTGGAATCAGAAAAGAAGCGAAAGTATCTTCAATTATTCCAGTAAATCTCGAGGACGAGATTTTTATTAAGGTGGGGAGAATGTAACAACTCTCATCAAAAGTCATAATTATTATTTTAATTATCCAATAGGAAACCCTAATTGAGACACCCAAGTGATTCTATGCAAACCCTAAAATTTTCAGAACAATCAGAATCAGGATCAGGGCCCCTAAAACTCAGGGGGGTATTTCCTAGTTAACGATTATCTACATAAAATGCTGTCAAATTTGAAATTTTCGAAACTACTGACTCAATAAGGCTAGTCCCAGACGTGGCTGACCTAGGGTGAAAACGTGTCTCTTGCGCACCGCAAGGATCTGAGTCTTACGGTGCGTAAGACATCTTGCGCACCGCAAGGATCTGAGTCTTACGGTGCGTAAGCTTGACCAAAATTCGACTATAAATAGCAGACATTGGCACTTGAAATTCTGCGTATGTTCGACGAGGAAATTCGTTCTAGGCACCGAGTTACATTCTGTTTATCACAATTAACACACACGGATCACTAATCGACGCCGCAATCAGGGTATTAACTCGATCGCTGATACGATTCAATGTCCGATTGATCAAAATATCCAATGGATGTTTAAGTGCTGCCCACATTAGGGTTTATGCTTTGTCATTCGTCGTTAATTCGATGGATGTTTAAGTATCGCACTTTGTCATTTGTTGTGAGGGTTTGATATCGTGAGTTATCGTAAATGCTGTATTGATTACTAACCCATAATTGTGTGCCTGTTATTAATTTAGGTTAAAAGGCTAATCAGTAGGCTAAACTCTGCTCAAATTAAAGCTGCAATGTGAGTCATTCTCTTTTTATCAACTATTTTACAATACCTCAAATTATTTTCAAATGTTATAATTACAGGGACTAAGTCATGGATATCTTGAATTACTGGTTAGTGGGGTATTGTGCACATTACTAATTTTCTCCCAGTTAGGTTCATTGACCTACTCGGGATAATCACTGTTAGGTTCATTGACCTACAGGGATAATCATCACTATTTAGGTTCATTGATCTAAATAGTGATATGACCATCGTCACCATTGTGACAAGACGCCAGATAAAAATAAGATAGAAGCCATTGTAATCGCTCTTATGCTGTAATTAATAACTATGCATCATTATGCAAAATGAATGATTCACTCAGTATTTCCCGCTGACAAAACCTTTTTCAAACATGTTTCAGGTGATCTGTTATGATCCAGGAAAAGTGCCATGAAGCACTACAAGCTTAAGAAAGTGGCTCAGGATAAAATAAAGAAACATGTTTTGTAAAATAAAAGATTTCTTCGTGAAATCAAATGATTGTAAATTACCGGGGTTTTATCCCGAGTTGTGAAATAAAATAATCGGGAAATATTTCAGTTTTAAAAAGATCCTGATGATAAACTTCCGCTGTTAAACTCAATTAATTAAATACCACGGGATTTCTGTTCCGCGGCTCCTGAAACGGGTCAAACCGGGTCGGGGGCCGTGACAATTCAGACGCTTGAAGATATGTTACGAGCTTGTGTAATGGACTTGGGTGGCAGTTGGGACACTCACCTACCTTTGGTCGAGTTCTCCTACAATAACAGCTACCATACAAGCATTCAAGTTGCACCGTTTGAAGCTCTTTACGGACGTAAGTGTCGATCGCCGTTATACTGGGCAGATGCGGGCGATAGACAGCTAGTTGGTCCTGAATTGGTTCAAGAAACGACAAATAAGATAATGCAGATCCGAGAGCGCATTAAGGCGGCTCGTGACCGACAAAAGAGCTATGCGGACCAAAGAAGGAAACCTTTGGAATTCGAAGTGGGAGATATGGTTTTGTTGAAAGTCTCACCTTGGAAAGGTGTGGCACGCTTTGGGAAGCGTGGTAAGTTAAACCCACGATATATTGGACCGTTCAGAATTCTGGAAAGGATTGGCATTGTGGCTTACAAGTTGGATCTACCTGCGGAACTGAATGGCTTTCATGATACATTTCATGTATCCAACCTGAAGAAGAGTCCAACACAGGAAACGGTGGTTATTCCTGCTGACGAAGTTCACATTGACGACACACTCCATTTTACAGAAGAACCCGTTGAGGTCACGGATTGGAAAGTTAACAAAACTAGAAGGAGTAGTGTTAAACTTGTTAAGGTTCGATGGAACGCACGTCACTGCCCAGAGTTTACTTGGGAGCATGAGGACCGCATGAAAGCAAAATACCCGCATTTATTCCCTAACACCCCTGCAGCTAGTAGTAAAGCTTAAAATTTCGGGACGAAATTTTCTTAACAGGGGGAGAATGTGACAACTGTAAAAAATCCAGGTATCCGTACAATTAATTAATCTTGATTAGTGCTTAATGACTGTGCTGAATTACAATTAACTGCTTCCTGATTACTGCATTATAATTACATGTGCATCACATATTGCATATTGTCATGTCATTACTGCATGCAAACATATTGACATAAATGATGCACAAAGCACAGTTAGCACAGTAAACGGATAAATCAGCAAATGCTGACAAAACTCAGCACATAGACAGATAGTGTTTTGAAGATCCAGTATGAGCCAGAAACTAAGTACTGCACTAGTATAGAGTGTAGGGAAGTAAGGATCACAAAACTGCGTTTCTAGGTGATAGTTTAAGTGCCAGAAAGTGCCTAAAACTCACCCAAAGTGCTGAATTCAGCAAAATTCAGCATAAATCAACATTTAAACATATTAATAATATGCAGAAACATGATAAAATGGTCCTGAATGCTTTCCTAAGCGTCGGGAATTAAAAGTGTCACAAAAGGGTACATAAAGAACACTAAACTACAAGTTTAACACTTTAACGAACCAGTATACAACCGAACAACCGGACACTAACCGAAACACCAAATTTACACTAGAAGCACTGTTTTAACATTTCCAAGCTAGTTATGATCCCCGAACATCATAACACCTCCTAAAAATATCTAATAACTGAAACACGTAACGAATACCTGAATTTGAACTAGAATATAACTTAATGGTTAGCACCTAAGCTAGACCCCCCACCTATGGGACGGCCATACTTGGCCCCGCACCTTGTGGATTTTATTTCTATATTAAAATAGATTTGGTTCCCTTTTTTTTACATAATACACAAAGGTTAAGATGCAAGGATAGTTATAAGTATGGTATGAAGGAAACAATGCTCATAATCTTTCACACACATCGCACACATCACACACACTTAACTCTCTATCCCTCTCCTTGTGTTCTCGGCCGTGAGCCACCACAACCACCACCATCATCATCCAACTATCTTCATCCAATCCATACACTTACAAGGGTGCTAGAAGCAAGATTAAGGAGCTTGGTGGCTTTGGATCTTGAAGGACCTTCTCTATTTGCTTTTATCCACTTGATTTCTACTCTAGAATCATCCTTAGCCTTGTGCTAGTGGTAAGATCCTTGTACACTCTATGTTACATCTATTTTAAGTGGTTAATAGTGAATCATGATAAAAAACAACAAGAACACCAAAGAATCATATGAAGTGAACATGAACATAAGCTTGTTTAGTAAAGATATCTTTATGAATATAAGTTGTTATGCTTGTTGATCTTTGATTGTTTGTAGAAGTGATGTTAATCATCATAAGATCTTGCTAAATCATGATTAAAAACATAGTTTAGCAAGATGTGAAAGTAGAAATTGTTGTAGGATGATGAATCATCCACACTTAAAGCATGAACTTGAAGGAAATAATGTTTTCTTGAAAAACCATGATTAAAGTAAGTTGTTAATCTTGTAAATCTGAATATTTCATGGATTATTCTCAAAGAAACCAAGCTAGAAATATAAGTTTTGTTAAAACTTGGTTCTTACATAAACTAATCTCATTTTTGGTGGACAAACAAGTGTAGAAACACTTGTGTAACAAGAAGATTTCATAAAGAAACATTTTTGTAAAACATGATTTCAAGTTGTAAACATCTAAGTCATTCAAGAATGATGTTTTTATATAAACAACTACACTTTAAAGGGTAACTAAACTTACTAAACACCCTACCAAGTTACTACAAATTTTCATAAACTTTCAAGTTCATGAAGTAGTAGAATATGCATGATTTTGGCAAGATTGGTTGCTGTAAGTTGTTTAGAGTTGATTGTAAATTGATTGTGGTGATTTTACAAAAGAAAATGATATGTTTGAAAGCATGGAAATCTCCATTTTTAGGGGAAACTATGGCAAAATTTTCTAAAAATATAAACACTTAGAAAAATATTTGTAAACATACACTTACAAGTGTATTTTCAACAATAAATGGTTACAAAAACTTTGCCATAATTTTTGGTTACAAAAATACAAATATTGGAGGTTGGTTTTTATAAACAAAAGTGGCTAAATATATAATTAGAATATATATACATTGAAGACACACATGTGTGATTATTTGTATACTTTGTGTATTAGTTATATTATTTTAGGGCATGAAATAATGTAACACATCAAAATACCAAGGATTACAATCCCAAAATATTACCAAAATCTAAAGGAATAAATATACAAGTTACACACAAAATATTGGCGAAACCGAACAAGAAATGTAACTTACAAAATATTCCGGAACCTAATTCACAAGTATATTTTGGTAAATAATAATATTTTGGACACAAGGAAACGAAAATATGATTTTTATGATTATCACAAGTTATATCATATTATGGCAAGAAGGAAATATATTGTTTTTGTGAAGTAAAAATACATTTACTTGGAATTTTTAGAAGATATATTGTTTTTGGGAAAAAAATATATATTTTCTTGGGTAAACTTGAAATACATTATTTTTGGATAAAAATAAGTTTATATATATATTTTCTAAAGATTGACTTGAAAATATATTATTTTTGGAACTTATATGAAAATACAAATACAAGAATACAAATACACATGTATAAGATACCCCCATCCTTGGGAAGAAAATACAAGTATAAATATAATTTAAGTTAAAATATTAATTATTTTGAAAATAATTATATAACTTGGAATAATATCAAAGGCATAAAAGAAACGTAACTCAAAGACATTAATACTAAACCAAGGCACGGCCCGTTCGTCTAATTGACATTAGTACGTTGTAGGTAGTCGTGTTCACCGAAGGAGCTTTGAGTTACTGTGACCCGAAGACGCAAGACTGTGAGTTCATGTCCCCCTTTTCTTTTAAATGTTTTCAGTTTTATAACTTCGGGGGTGAAGTACATGTTACAATTGTTTACAAATGTTTTATACATGGTATGGTTAGCTAAGGAAGGGTACTGCTTGATCATGTGAGTGGTGGGTACAACACTTAAGGCCATTAATCCTCGTTGTAGGACTGAGAGACATGAGTGATAGATCTATTTGGGTGTAGCGAGCCTACACCCATGCGGACCAGGGTGGCCCATGTGGTGACTATGTCTTATTCCCGGAGACAAATCTGCTAGGTTTGAGTTTTCCTGCATCACTTCACACATATCAATGGCCTTGCAAACCATTGGTGATCTGTTTTCCTTGTTGCTTTCATACCAAGATTTACATACATACAGACATACTTTCAAAGGTTTATACATACACACAACAAACACATGAACTCGCTCAACTTTTGTTGATGTTTTCAAACTACATGTATTTCAGGGAATTAGTGAGTGGATCTGGCGGGCGTTGGAAGTTTTATGCTGCGTTAGGAATAAAGATGTCATCCATGGTCCTTGGGTTTGGCCAGTGTGTCTTATTCCTGGACGAGACACGTCTTCCAATCCTTAGTTTTATTTGATATCTATTAATGAGTCCTTAGCGAACTCATAAACAATTCGTATGGTTTGTATAACTTGAAATTGAAGTCTACGTTTTAAAACAATGTTGTGATGTTTTCAAACTTATTTAATGGATGACAAATCTATGATTTTATCATATAGTTGTTGTTATGATTGAATGCAATGGTATTAAGAAAGTCACACCTTAATCACGCTTCCGCAAAAGTCAGGGTGTGACAGTATATGAAATATATAGATCTACACTTGCATCCATCCTACCGGGCCAGTGATGGGAGCAGGGTGACATCCCTCTCATGAAGAAATCATAGCAACCGGATGTAACCAAGTCTCACGCAAAAATGTGTTTCCCACCCCCCGACCAAGCAATTCCCTCGAATCCTCGATATAAATCTTATATATGTGAAAATTAAGTCATGAAAAGAAGATTATGGCAAAATATATCAACAATTTCAATTTCTTAAAAAAAACTACTATAAACTTGTAACCATTTACTATTGAACACATCAACAACTATAGTCTATAGATTCAACAATCATAAGCTTGTTACTTATAGAAACTCAATTTATCATCCAAACGCTAATTCTAGGGTTTCAACATAAAACTTTAAAATAAAAATTGTACATCTGGAGAAAGAAATTAGGCCTAGAAAAGTTTGTTTAAGTTCAGTCATGAGAACAACTTTCTTTTGAAATATATACCCATACCTCTTCTTGATTTATCCTTTTTGCATGATTTGTTCTAGAGTTAGGGTTATAGAATGTACACTGGCGTCCGATTGAACCACTGGTGACGGTCTAGATACCGGCGGTGGTCGTTACGACGGGTAGTACGCGGTGGTCGTCGCTTCTTCGGAAACAAAGTGAAACATCCATTCTTTCAGCGCTCAATCGAAGGGTCGGAGCTCCGATTCAATTGCAATTTCTAGATCAGGGATTGCTTTTTCAGAGAGAAGCAGAGCCGGACACAGGAGGCTCTACTCCGTCTCTCTCTCTCACCTCTCTGGTTAAACTCTAGATTGTGTAACCATTCAAGTATTCAAGAGTGAAGAGTGGAAACATGTATGAAGCAGAGGGTTTTTTTTTTTTTTTGAAAAACACCCCAAGCCCATAGTACAACCCATTGAAGCCCAAAGTGGTTGCTTATTTATAGGATTTTAATTTTAATATCTAGGATTAAAACATCAAAGTAAACTTTAATGACCTAATTGGAACATAAACAATTATGAGTAACCTAGTTGAAATACTCATAAAACTTGGTTACTATTTAACAAAGTTATCCATTATAATAATAATAATAATAACAACAACAACAAGAACAAAGTTTTATTTAAAATCGAACAAGTCAAATAGAATTGACTTTTTTTGTTACTTAGTGTGACAAACCAAAGATACCGTCCGAAAAACTTCAGTAGTGCTATAAATTATCTTTCTATATCATAACCTATATATCGTCGCGATCAACCGGACATATATCATACCAACAATATTAATACCACATCGATTCTGACCGAACAATATTGTTACTGGTATTAAAACTATCTGTACCGTTATTGATATTTATATTATGGTTTCGATTGATGTAAAACACTTGTGAACATATCGTTATTTTATTTTTTGGGTTTTATTTGAACTAGGTAAATGTAATTTTACATTGAATATTATTTCAACTATTTGTTCATCTAGAATTTCACTCATGTTTTTCTTGTCTTCGATTAATAATTAAAACTTAATTAATTAAGTTTGTACTACTTTATAAATGATAATAATAATAAACTTTTTCTAAATTAGTATTCAAATAGTAAATACAAACATAACATATTAATTATAAGATTACTAAATTACTAATAGGTGTCTGTTATTGAATGATAATAAAATGAAGATATAGATGAAGATCTTCAGTTGATTGATTCAACATAACAAACCTGATATCATACGTTCCAAATAACAGTTGATCATGCGATCAAACGTCTCTTCTTTTCCAAATAATATATGAAATCGTCTACATACTTCTTTTGCAAATTAGTGTCCCCAAATATTTTACTCCACTCCATCGCATTCGCCTTGTAGATCTTCCCTTCATCATCGACTAAAACCGACCTTAGCGATCTGGCCACCGAGTCCCTGGTGAAGAAGCCATCTTCTTCATTTCTCGGTACCTCGATTCCCACCTGTTTGTCCACCGGCACTCGAGAATTCAAACCTTGTTCACTCGAAATCGGTAGCATTATTAGAGGGTGACCGAACATTAACCCTTCCACAATTGAACTCCAACCACAGTGAGTTAAGAAACCACACACCGACTTATGGCTCAGTATTTGTAGCTGAGGTACCCAACTCGTCCATACCATTCCACGGTCACAAGTTCGTTCCAAGAACCCGTCTGGCAACTCCACCGAGTCAGACTCCGTGGAACCAGCTGGTTTTCTGAGAGCCCAAAAGAATGACAACCCGGAGAGCTCAAGACCCAAAGCTAACTCGACCAGCTCGCTTTTGCTCACCATAAACTCACTTCCTAACGCCACATACACCACATGACCTTTTTGTTGGCCATCAAGCCACTTCTTGACCGTCACCCATGTTTGATCTTTCTCCTCTTGAATGTTTGTGGGTGGAAGTAATCCCACTGGAACCACAGGTAGGTGGTGTAGCTTCTCTAAAAGGGTTAGCCATTGGGGTTCGAATTCATAGCAATATCTCATAAACATACAATCAGATCCCCTCAAAATCATCCCCAAACGATATGCATCTGAAACCTCAGACGCGTTAGAAGAATAGTGGCGCATCGTCAAATTGGCCTCATGCTTCCGGTAGCATAGTTTGCTCGGAAAAGGAATCCACTTGGGCGGTGTCAACAAATCCTCAACTGTTGTTCGATCATCCGAACTATTAATTAAGTCGTCAGGGGACGCTCCCACAAAAGCGATGAACCATGCCGTGATAATCGAGAAGAAGGCACGCGAGATTCCAAGGCTAGCGGCAACGGACGGTAACCAGTAAGGAGCAAAGTCATAAATAATCCAGTCTGGTGACTCTTGCTCAAGAAACCGAGTGACCTCTGGCTGAAGAGCGTCGAAAGCTATCTTGAGGTAAGGAACAACATCAATACTGACGTCCATGGTGGACTCTGCATTCTGGGGCAGCTCTTGAACACGTGGAAGAGTGAGTTTAACAAGATTTATGAGCGGAGAGAGGTGGGAAGGGAGGGTGGGGAGACGTTGGATATTTCTAGTGGTCGAAAGAAACGAGACTTTGTGACCCTTTTGGGCTATGAATTTGGAGAGTTCGAGGAAAGGGAGGATGTGACCGAAAGCAAGCCATGGGAACACCGCCACATGAAGTTGCTTATGGTCGTCTAAGGAGTTGGTCTCGGTGGTAGCCATCGCTGTAAATGATCGATAATGGCGGTTTCGACTGCCTTTTGTTTTGGATTTATAGAGCAAAACATCCTTTATAGATAAGATTTTTGTTTTGGATTTATAGAGCAAAACATCCTTTATAGATAAGATGATTAGGATTCAGATCTTAATTTCCTTTAGAAAAATCATTTTAATATATTATATCCTTGATAATGAATATGATTTCCATTAGAAAAATCTATTTTACTCGTTGATAAAAGTGGATGCATGTTTGAATGATAGAAGGAAAGAAAATGACTGTATAATTTAAAATAAATTAAACTGATTTATATAACCCAATCTCCTTTTCATACCTAATAAAGAAAAACAATTTTCTTACTGTTATGTTTTAAAACCCAATCTCCTTTTTATTAGATCATGCGTAATGGTTTTATCAATAATGCCCCCACCATGGGGCGTTTTCTGCCATGTGGCAGTCCAGTCAGCATTGGGGCATTATTGTGCGTTATTGTAAAAGTGGCGTAGTGGGAATAATGCCCAATAACGCCCTTCCAATCATTAAACAATTATTTTTTATAGAGAAAAGGATAAAAAAAATTAGAAAATGAAACTTACAGTTGGACCACTCCCATTGGCCAGATGCAATTTTCAGTTGGACCACTTCAGCGTTATTTAAAAAACGCGCAGGTTATTTTTTTCAAAAAAAAAAAGCTCAAAAACGCCCCTATGTAATGGGCATTGGGCGTTTTTTGGCGTTTTTTTTTTAATTTAAAAAAAAACGCCCCACTACGGGGGTCTTAGATTATGAACTAAACTTTATATTTATTATTACTATTATGTGACATATGTAATTAGGATGGTTTGTATTATTTATTGTATGTATTAACTTTGAAACGGTGGTGATGGTTGAGTGGCACCGGTTGACTGTCAAACACAGTTATTCCAGCCAAACATAACTGTTAATAACCGTTCATCATGATAATGTATAGATGGTAGACCTCCTGTAACAATGGAGACTACCAAGACAATTCCTATTATTATCAATTGTCCACTGTTTCTTATCAATTTGCATACTCTGTTTTTGTCATCATGAATATGCAATCTGATTCGAATGATTATGCGAGAGATATGATTATAATTTCCGCTGCAACGATGATAACGACTTCCGCTAACAAGTGGTATCAGAGCCATGGTGAGGAGAGACAAAAATTTGCAATCATCGTCAACGACGATAGCATGTGAGCACTGTTCCGACGAAAGGAACGAACGACGAAGGAAGGATCTTACGAAGAAGCGATGTTACTATTGTCATGATGTGGGACACTTAATTGTCTTCTGCAAATTAAAAGAACATGACAAGTCAACCCAGTTACTCAGGGATGTCATCAACACCGGAATTCAACGAACGAGGGCAGAGTACGATTTTTTTGAAGAACTGATCGTCGCTGTAACGCCCAACGCCCCTAAACTTTAGACTTTTGTCAGATCTAGTCCCTGAACTTTAGTTATTAGCAAGTCTAGCCCCTGAACTAATTAATGTGTGATACTTTGATGTCTAAATCTATATTTGGAATGTCTAAATCTATGTTTGGAATGCCTAAATCTATATGCTTGGAATGTCTAAATCTATGTTGGAATGCCTAAATCTATATGCTTGGAATGTCTAAATCTATGTTGGAATGCCTAAATCTATATGCTTGGAATGTCTAACTCTACATTTGGGGCTTGACTCTTGAGACTCGTGAAAC
The DNA here is from genome assembly GCA_030545235.1 of Helianthus tuberosus. Taxonomy (NCBI): domain Eukaryota; kingdom Viridiplantae; phylum Streptophyta; class Magnoliopsida; order Asterales; family Asteraceae; genus Helianthus; species Helianthus tuberosus. Next base: position 65,515,259 of record CM060427.1, on the reverse strand, counting down.
TTGATTCTTGGTGGAATGAGAGACTGGAGTCTTGTCACTGGAGGAATCTATCAATCTTGGAAAACTTTTGGTGTTTATGATGTAACCTAGTTGATCTATTACCAAATAATACGCAACACTTAACCTTGCACGCGAAAACGGGAATACGGGAATACGGAAAGGATGGATTGGCCGAAGTGGCAATCCGATCGGATGACCACCCGATCGGATGACCACCCGATCGGATGACCACCCGATCGAGTCGCCACTCGATCGAGTTGCCACCCGATCCATGCGCGCAGCTCCTTTCTCACCCTCCTTCACACTATAAATAAGAGCTATCACATCAGTCCTTCACTGATGTGACAGCCCTGCTCGACTCAGACGCACGAACATCTTATTTCTTCATTTTCTTGGCGATTTCGGTACGTTTTACGCTAGATCCTTGTACTTTCTTGATCTACACCTCATTCTCTACGTGATTTACCTTTGAAATCACACTTTTTACCGTGAACATCTTATTTCTTCATTTTCTTAGCGATTTCAGTACGTTTTACGCTAGATCCTTGTACTTTCTTGATCTACACCTCATTCTCTACGTGATTTACCTTTGAAATCACACTTTTTACCGTGAAACCCCCGAGATTTAAGCGCTTGAAGGTGATGTCATCATGGTGGTTTGTACAAACTGTTGAATGATGTCATTTCTGCCAAGATCTAGCTCAGATCCAAGGAATTTCATACGTTTTTACACTAAATCCAAACTAAATCTAGACTTTTCATATAAAACTTAAAGTTTTCTTCATCTTTTCTTCAACCCAACCCTTCACTTTAATCGGTGAAATCCGGGCATAAATGGACTGTAGACTTGATGGATAGTCTAGAGTAGGTTTGGAAACAGATTAATGCCAGAAGAGACGACCATGGAACGGATTCCGACATGAACTGATTGAAAACTGACGACTGACCGGACAGGGGTGATTCCCACCCGATCAGAATGACTGAGAGACGATAAGTTTACCGTTGTCTCAATGCGTTTCGTATCGTCTTCATCAGCCTAGAAACTTAGAAATTTTACAAAAAGGGTGATCGGGACAAGGACCATCCGACCGAACGTCAACCCGATCGGGTAGCCACCCAATCGGACAACCACTCAATCAGGAGACACTTGTCCTTTAGCCTTGAAACCCTTCAACACTTAGAACTTTTCCAGAAAACTTGGAACTTGGGAATCTCAATCGAGTGGCAACCCGATCGGATAGCCATCCGATCGGGCAGCCATCCGTTAGAGGTGGCCAACACTAAACTCAATACTTGGATCGAGTGGTGAACCGGTCGGATAGCCATCCGATCGGACAGCCATCCGATCCCTCCTCGATTTATGGAATTTGAATCAAGTGGCAACCCGATCGGATAACCATCCGATCGGGCAGCCATCCGTCCCTCACACACTTGGCACTCGATCGACTGGCAATCCGATCGGACAGCCATCCGATGCCATCCGATCCAGTGACTATTTCGACACTTTGCGTAATCTCGGACTATGCCCGACTCTTATCTGTTGTAATCTAATCAGGCTAATTCTAAAAGAGCTCCCTTTGATCCAATAACGGTCTATACCGTTAAGCAATCACTGTGAGTATACTCGATCCCTTTTTGCTTTAAACTTTGGGATGTAACATGTATTCTATATAGATACTTGTGACTTGCAAACTATACTCTATCCTACGTGTATGTGAAACTTGTGCATTCTAGTATTCTATTTTGTGCTATGTGATGTTTAATCCAAGGTGTGTAGTTCCGCCTTAACAATAGTAGCGCTATAGGAGGTGTACCTCTCCCATTATTCTCAGGGGGTATTGTTAGGAGGATTCTAGTTTACCTTGAGTCTTGGGTAAACACTAAAGCATCGGGATACTTGGGCTATCATTGTGTGGACTGCGACACTAGCACGACTGAAACTATTTTTTGTATTACTTACATTGTGGATATGAGTTGTTTTTAATCTATTATGCTATTACTCAAACTTGTATACTCGCCGATACATTTTTGTACTGACCCTATTTTAATACATGTTGCAGGCTGATAGGATGCTGAAAACATGGAATTGAGCTAGGATGAAGCTTAGAAACTCACCTAGTTAACTTAGTCTATGAACAATGTCTAATACTCGATGTTTGTTGGAACTTATGGTTATTTTGGTATGGTTGCGTTGTTATACAATTCTGCATGAAATCTATTAATCTATATTGAAATATTAGTGTTATGGAATTCTCATGAGCAATCTGAACGCCTAGTGCTCACACCCCGATGTTTCCGCCATCGGTTGGGGTGTGACAGATTGGTATCAGAGCCATAACTATAGGGAATTAGGATGAGTAGGAATACTTGCCCTAGTCTATAGTTCTAGGAAATCTCGCTTCTTATTTGTTGTTTAAGGCTTATGCATTCTACCGTATTTGCTTCCTAGTAGCACATATACTCCTATTAAACTTACATGCCTTTCCTAAGGCTAACATAATAGACACTTGATACTTTGAAAGCACTGTTCACCAGTGTTTGTATTTGCACGAGGCTTGCCCTCAAGATAGGAGTGACATCCGAACCTTGATGGGAAGACCTCCATATTATTCTAGTAGGTCTTGTCTGCGGATAAGAATCAACGCTATTTAGGGTACGATGTTGTCAAGTTAGAGGTGAAACTCAGACCTTGATAACTAGTCCCACTCTTTTATGGTTTCATATCTCGCCAAAGTCTCGCGACTTCCGATCAATTAGGAACGTGGAATGACAAAAAGGACGAATATCGTAGGCCTAACATTGATGACGTATTTGTCTAAGTAAGTCAAAACACGTTACCTCAATTCGAAAGGGGTTCGAATCACTTTGGTTAGTCGTCGTTCCTCTACCCGGAACAATCCTATGTTTTATAAGCCTATCTTTTATGTTATTCCGATTTTATGTATGTGGTTTTAAACTCGATTCTTAGCTCATTTTGGAATATTTCCACACGAATCGCACGTATGTCCGCAATCTAAAAACAATTAATTCTTCAAGAATCAAACTAAATTTACAAAGTTTATCTACAATGATTAATCAATCTATGTGATATTGTGATTGTAAGGCACTAGAGGTAACATGGCATGGAATACGAGGGAAAAGTGACGTGTCCGAAACATGGTGGATACACCGCTGATACTTCCTATATATAAGTGTTTCTTGCATGTTACCACCTTCTGTACCAAGTGCCATGCGAAACTTAGTGTCTGTGGATCGGTGATGAGGTTATTAAATTCTAAAACTACGAAAGGACTATTTGTGTACCCTATGTGAAAACTATCGTGTACTCTAGTGAAATCTAAATGCAAACTACGTATGTGAGGATTGAGAAACAAAATACGAAACGTAGCCTAGCGCCGAAGACGAGGAGGAAGTGGCATGCCTGAAGCATGGTGGATACGCCACTGGTACTTCCTATATATAAGTGTTTCTGGCATGTTACCAAACCTTCGTACCACGCGCTAAGTGAAGTTCGTAGGTTGTAGGCTCAGGTTGAAGTTATGAAATCTATTTGGTTTAATCTATGTTATCGAATCTACCTGGTCAATCTATGTGAAAATATTATGGTAACTCAAAATGTTGTGGTTAATGAAGCATGACACCGATGACGAGACGGACGTGGCATGATCAAAGCATGGTGGATACGCAACTGGTACTTCCTATATATAAGTGCTTTTGTCATGTTGACGAACTTTCGTAGCACGTGCCATGCGAGGTTCTTTGGTTGTGGATTGTCAACACTAGTCTATGGAAGTCCATTAAAGCCTACTTAATCTATTGAAGTCTATTGAGCATATTGAAGACTATTTGAAAACTATCATGATCTATTGAAATCTATGTGAACCATGATAACAATGATGAGTGTGTTTTGCGACACGTAATGTGACACCTGTGTCTGTAATCATTGTAAACAGTTCAGTTATCAATTAAATAATGTTATTTGATCCTAATGTTTGTTTGTTTATGTTTGACATTTTTCATGTTTTGATTTTCGTTCAATTTCAAACTCTACATCGCTTTCTGGAGAGTTATACGCAAACTGGTGCGTAAACATAATCAGTTTAACGCGAAAAACACTCTGGAACATCAATTTATGCTTAACATACCTTAAATATCCTTTACATAACTTAGAAATAAGTTTTGAAGGCTTTGGTATGGCAAAATCAAGTTTATTCGCTTACAGGGACTAAATTCGACAAACTGCGAAAGTATGCCGATTCGTACTGTAACGAACATTTCGGAACATGATCATAAGTTAAACATACCATAAATATCCTTTACATAGCTTAGAAATATGCTTTGAGGGGTTCGGTGTGCTAAAATAAACTTTTTGGTCATTCAGGGACTAAAAGCGCCAAAAAGTGCATAAGTTTGCATTTTCGAGCATATCTTACGTTCTGAATACATCCGGACATCCAAAAATTTATGTAATCATTAAAATATTTTATTTTAGTGATTGGCATGATAAAATTCCATTCGTCGCGTAATTTGGATCGTTTTTCGCATTCGTTCATGTTTCGTCATAATTAACTGAACAACGCAACCGTATGACCAAACGAACCGACGTCCGAGATATTTTTGAGCATGTTTCATGTTCCCTATACTTTAACTTCATTTTAGAGCCTTGAAATGGGATTAACGGGGCTTAAACGTGTCAAAAATGCATCAAAAACCATGTTTTGCACATTCAGGGACCAAAGTTGACAATCTGCCATAGTTATCTTAGGAAGGGACCAAAGTTGAAAATCTGATTTCCAGCTTGTTTTAGCTGTTCCCCTCATTTGCACATGGTTTTAATGAAACTAGGGGCTTGTTTTGGGGTACCCATGGTATTCTAAAACCATGGGCACACATGTAAGGTCCAGATCGAAGCTCGGTTTTCAATGAACGATCTTAACGGTTCTATGAAATCTATAAATACCTCCACCCTCTTGCTTCAAACTCACACTTTGATCTGATTTGGCTCTCTAATTTGAAGTTATACACTTCATACCTAAGAGTAATCGGATCAAAACTCCATAGCTTGGACCCGTTGTAAGTCCTCTTTCGTTCTTTTATGCGTTTTAAGCACGAAAGTCAAACTGTGTTTGACTTTCAGCTTTGACCAGTTTATGGTCAACACGAAGTTCGTTTGAACTTCGCAACGTGAGCGTAATCACGATGGTTATAGTCCCTAGTGACTATACCTACTGATTACCACGTTGTTTAGGTGTAATGACGAGTCGTAGTTTCGGTCAAAATGCTTATTGTTGCGTATTTTGCAACCAAACTATTCTTGGGTATCAAAACCATTTGTTTTGATATCAAACTTGTTTTCTAAATTCGTTAAACATGTTTTAACATGTTTAACTCGTGACTTTTAGTTTAGTGCTTATATAGGGTCGTAAGATAAGCGGTCTAAACAACCGCTTAGACTTTCGAACCCGACCCGTTTGGTCGATCATTAGGATCCGACCAAACACATTTTGTGACCATAGTTGTATAGGGAATAACCTTCCGAGGTTATACCTAATGGTCACTACGTTTAGTTAGTTGTATGATACGTAGTTTATATGCCTTAGGAAAATGACCAAAATGCCCTTTTTGCGCATAAATTCATTTTAAGGATATGTAACCTAAATTTTAACATCTAAACTGATTAGGCAACATTATTAGACATGTTAAGGCATATATTACTTGTCATAGGACTAGTTAGGCGGTCCGAACGCATTTTACACGAATGACGCGTTAAAGTAGCATAAGCTACCTAAACGGGTCATAACGGGTCATAAGCACTTAGGTTAGGTTCCGTTTTAGAATGCAGGCTTTGTTAAACCATATTACATGAGTTCCTATACTCATTTGGTTTACAAAACCTCATTTTATCCGATCATCCGATTAGGTCCGGTTTATTAACATAGTTACCTATATTAGGTGCCGTTTGATTCCGTGATCTTTCTTGCTTTGCTTGGTGGTTATCTAAAGACTATTGAGCAATCTCAAGTGAGTACATAGTCCCCTATTTTACTGTTTTCAAACATTTTGGGGTGAAACACATGTGCCTACTTGTTACTTTCGTGCTTTCCATGTTTTCATATCATATGCTTGTTATGTTCATTAGTACACTTATAGTACATGATTTCATTGTGTTTTTGTTATGTATGTCCAATTGTTGCATACTTAGTACATCGTTTTACATTACATTTTATGCTATGTATGTCCATTTAGTGCATACTTAGTACATTGTTTTACATTACATTTCACGCTATGTATGTCTATTTAGTGCATACTTAGTGCAATATTTTACATCACATCACATGCTATGTATGTTCATTTGTTGCATACTTAGTACATTTGTTTTTCATCACATGCTTACATTTTGGTATGAAATTTGGTTTGTTTAAATGGGACAAAAATACGTTCATTAACATTGGCCATGCCGTTCGTTAGTAGGTAGTGGTACCATAGGAATTGACAACTCCCGTTCCTGACGTCCTAGGTATGTTTGGATGGAAGGAATGACCGAATTCGATACACATAACTCAGATAAACCTTTAATTTATTTAAGGGTTTATCGCCACAGTCTCAAGGCTTGAATGTATGCATTTTCACAATATCGCATAGATGTTTGTATCAGTATAGCATGCATTTCCACAAAACACAACCTTGATTTAAACTATGTTTTACTTCAATACCTTGTTTTTGTGCATTTTACCTATGGTTTAGTTGATACATTTCACTTACCATACATCACATTTTGATTACACATTACATTATTTACATTTGACATAAGCATGTAACATTGGTTTACACATTGCGTGATTTACATTGACATAAACATTTTTGACATGGTTTACACAATAACATATGACAATTGGTTTAAACATGGACAATTTACATTGGTGGTTTATTTCGGTAAGTGATTTAAGTAACGAGGCGTGTGTAATATGATACAAGCATGGTGGATATGTCGCTGATACTTCCTATATATAAGTGCTTGTATGATATTACATATCGTAGCATTATTTAAATTATTTCAATTTAGACATATAACATTTTACATAAATGACATATTTTTTCACAGGACATTGTTTTACAAAACAGTTTGTTTTATACAACTCATTTTACTTATTTAATTAACCATACATCTTTCTTCTATATAATCTGAATCCTTATCAAGTTTTCATATGATTTACAAAAGAAAACACTTAACCAGATTCATGACTAATTTTTATTAAACATTTCTTTAAACTCAAGTCATGAATCCTATTTTCACAAAACCTATGTATCTCACAGGCATTTTTATGCTGACGTACCTATTTTCACATGTGTTTCAGGAGCTGTTGCATAGGATGATCAAGATACACTTAGGCGGACCTGTGCCTTAGTGACTTAAAACGAAGCTAGAACTAGTTTGATTATGTCATGTACTCTTGTTTCTCTTTGTTTAAGACAATGTAATCCTTTTGTTTATAAATAAAACATAACTTTAAATACCATGGTTGTGAAACAATAATTCTGTTACAACACTCCCCGATGTTTTCGCCACGATTTGATGTTTTACGTGGTCGGTGTGTGACACGTAACATGACACCGAGTATGAGGCAGAAGCAATTGTGCCCGAAACGTGGTGGATACGCCGCTGGTACTTCCTATATATAAGCGGTTCTAACACATTTCCAAACTTCGTACAACGTGCCATGCAAAGGTCGTGGTTGTGGTATCTATATGAATGTTGTGAATCTTGATGTCTTAGTCTATTCCATGTTAATCTAGACTTATACGATCCTTCTGCTGGATCTTTTAGATGTCTTCTCGGAAGTTATCCGACACTCTCAAGAGATCTAGGGAGAAGTCTCAGAAAAAGATGATGTATGTCATGGCCGACCAGATTTCTCGAGTCGTGCCAAAGATCGTCTCTGAGCTCCAAGGATCAAACACTCCTCCATCCTCTGTGGACTCGAAGGCCGAAAAGCAAAAGTATACTAAGTTCAGCTACAAACATTTCATCTCTTGCAACCCTAAGCCTTTCACGGGCAGTGATGGGGTGACTGCTATGCTCGAGTGGTTCGACAGCATCGAAGTTACCTTCATTAACAGCGAATGCCCAGATCATCTAAAGACTAGGAGTGCAACTGGAATGTTCCAAGGCAGAGCGTTGGAGTGGTGGTCGAATGAGAGAAACATCCGTTCTAATGAAGAAGCCTATGCTCTTTCATGGGCTGAGGTGCGAGAACTCATGATGCTCGAGTTCTGCCCTCCTCATGAATAATTGAAGCTTGAAGAAGAGTTTTGGCATCTGAAACAGGTTGGTGATGATAACCTGGCTTATACTACCCGATTCAAGCAGTTGGGCTTGATCGTTCCTCACTTGGTTTCTACTCCTAAGCGAATGATAACCAAGTACATCAATGGTCTACCTCCTGCTATGCGTGATACAATCGAAGCAGCTTAACTCGACACTATTGAAGAGGTCTATCGTTTGGCAGCAAGTTTGAACAACAACCGTGTGCGTGATAAGCAGTTTGCTACTCCTGCTACCTCCAAGTCTGCAAATCAAGTCACCCAGCAGTCAAGTGGCAGCAAGAACAAGAAAAGGAAGTCTCAGGGTTCAGGATACAATGCTATTGTTCCTGCTGCAAACCCTGCTGCAAAACCTGCTGCAAAACCTGCTCCTGCTACTGCTGCTGCCAACCCTGCTGTACCAGAAGTTAAGAAACAGTACACTGGGTCTTACCCCAAGTGCACGACTTGCAATTTCCATTACCCTACTACTTCTGCATGTCGTTTGTGTACCAACTGTAATCACTATGGGCACACGACTCCCTACTGTCGCCAAGCTAACCCAGCTCAACAAGTTCATCAAGCCCCCGCTCAGGCAGCTCTACCAGCACCTCCAGCACCTCTGCAGAACCCAGGTCCAGTTAACGTTGTTCGTGCATGTTTTCAGTGTGGTGATACTACCCACCTTCGTAATCGTTGCCCCAGCTGAATCAAGAACAACAAGCAGCCGCTCGTGGATGAGCATTCAATCTCAATGCTAATCAAGCTCGCAACAACAATGATGTGGTGAATGGTATGTTTCTCGTTAATAACTTTTACGCTTCGATCCTATTTGATACTGGTGCCGATAAAAGCTTTGTGTCCATGGAGTTCGAGTCTTTGATCTGTACACGCTCTAAGTTACCTGAGGCGTTCTCTGTTGAGGTCGCCAATGGTAAGTCGATTCTTGTAAATTCTATTATACGTGATTGTTCCCTGACTCTTAACGATCACGTATTATCTATTGATCTCATACCCATGCGTTTGGGTAGTTTTGATGTCATTATCGGCATGGATTGGTTGCGTAAGAACCATGCCGAGATTGTTTGTCATGATAAGCTCATTCGTCTTCCACTTCCTTCTGGTGATACTTTGAACGTCTATGGAGACCGACCTTCAAAAGGACTAAGGTTGATGTCATGCACACAAGCGAGCCGATGCTTACGTAAACAGAAATTTGCCTTCTTGGCCCATATGGTGGAACAAAAGGGCAACGGGAAGAACATAAGCGACGTTCCAGTAGTGTGTGATTTCACCGACGTCTTTCCCGAAGATCTTCCTGGTCTTCCTCCACCTAGAACCGTTGACTTTCGTATTGATCTCGTACCTGGCGCAACTCCTGTCGCTAAGGCTCCTTACCGTCTGGCACCTTCCGAGATGCAAGAGTTATCCAGTCAGCTGCAGGAACTACTCGATAAAGGTTTTATTCGTCTAAGTGCCTCCCCGTGGGGTGCTCCTGTTTTATTTGTAAAGAAGAAGGATGGCTCCTTCCGTATGTGCATCGACTACCGTGAACTTAACAAGCTTACCATGAAGAATCGTTACCCTTTACCTCGCATTGATGATTTATTTGACCAACTACAAGGTGCGTCCTGTTTCTCTAAGATCGATCTCCGATCTGGATATCATCAGTTGCGTGTCCTCGAAGATGATATTCCTAAAACCGCTTTTCGTACCCGATATGGACACTACGAGTTCGTGGTTATGCCTTTTGGGCTGACCAATGCACCCGCTGTGTTCATGGACCTCATGAATCGTGTGTGTAAACCCTATTTGGATCGCTTTGTTATAGTCTTTATTGATGATATTCTCATTTATTCTAAGTCTAAAGCTGATCATGCTTGTCATTTACGTCTTATGCTTGAACTCTTACGTGGTGAACGTCTGTATGCTAAATTTTCTAAGTGTGAGTTTTGGATTAATGAAGTATAATTTCTTGGTCATGTCGTTAGTAAGCAAGGTATTCATGTTGACCCGTCTAAAATCGAAGCTGTGAAGAATTGGAGTACGCCAAAATCCGCATCCGAAATTCGTTCTTTTATAGGATTGGCTGGTTATTACCGCCGATTCATTTCGGACTTTTCTAAGATTGCTGTACCTCTTACTTTGTTAACCTAAAAAGAGAGACCTTTTGCTTGGGGTCCTAAGCAAGAGGAATCTTTTCAGACTCTTAAGACCCTTTTGTGTAACGCCCCTGTACTTACTCTACCCGATGGGAATGACGATTTCGTGGTATATTGTGATGCCTCGAACAGTGGATTGGGTTGTGTGCTCATGCAGCGGGACAAGGTTATCGCTTATGCTTCTCGTCAACTCAAGGTACATGAGAAAAACTATACTACTCACGAACTGGAGCTTGGTGCAGTTTTCTTTGCGTTAAAGATCTAGCGACACTACCTGTATGGTACTAAGTGTGTGGTTACACTGACCATAAGAGCCTTCAACACATCTTTGACCAAAAGGAACTGAACATGTGACAGAGACGTTGGATGGAATTGCTTAACGACTACGACTGTGAAATCCGCTATCATGCTGGCAAGGAAAATGTAGTGGCCAGTGCTCTTAGCCGTAAAACGTATGTCAATGCTATTCGTATCGCTAATGATCTCCATGCATGCATTCATGACGCCCAGTATTCATCAGCAAATGAAGGAAGTCTAGAAGAAGAAATCAACGGCGCCAGAATTGATCAGCTTGAAACTAAACCTAATGGGCTACAATACTACCTCAATCGCATCTGGGTACCGGATCGCGATAACCTCCGTGAGCTTATTATGAAGGAGGCCCACAAATCTCATTACTCCATTCATCCAGGTGCCGATAAGATGTACCATGATTTGCGAACAACTTATTGGTTGCCTGGCATGAAGAGGGACATTGCTGTGTATGTTTCTAAATGCCTCACTTGTACGAAAGTTAAGACTGAACATCAACGTCCCTCAGGACTCTTAGAACAACCAAAAATCCTAGTCTGGAAGTGGGATGGTATCGCTATGGACTTTATTACTAAGTTACCTCGAACACCTTCTGGTCACGATAGTATCTGGGTAATTTTTGATCGTTTGACCAAATCCGCCCACTTTCTTCCTATTCGTGAGGACTATAAGGTGGAGAAACTTGCTCGAATCTATACCGATGAGATTATATGCCGTCATGGCATACCTCTTGACATTATCTTAGACCGTGATGGTCACTTTACTTCACGTCTTTGGCAAACCTTTCAATCCGCTATGGGTACTCATTTGAATCTCAGCACGGCCTTTCATCCTTAAACGGATGGACAGACCGAGCGTACTATTCAAACCCTAGAGGATATGCTCCGTTCTTGTGTCATAGACTTTGGTGGTAACTGGGATGTACATTTACCATTGATTGAGTTCTCGTATAACAACAACTATCATTCCAGTATTTAGATGGCTCCTTTCGAAGCTTTGTATGGCCGCAAGTGCCGATCTCCTCTCAGCTGGCATGAGATTGGTGACAAGCAGTTTACTGGCCCTGAAATCATTCAAGAGACAACGGATAAGATTCTTCAAATCCGTGATAACATGATCAAGGCTAGGAGCAGAAAAAATAGTTATGCTGATAATAGGCGCAAGCCTCTGGAATTTGATGTTGGTGACCGAGTTCTCCTCAAGGTATCTCCCTGGAAGGGAGTAGAGAAGGGAAAACTCGCCCCTCGCTATGTGGGTCCTTTCAAGATACTCGAAAGGATTGGCAAGGTGGCGTACAGACTTGACTTGCCACGAGAACTAAACAATGTGCATCCAGTGTTCCACGTATCTGATCTACGTAAATGCCTAGCCGACGAGGAACTTCAGGTTCCCCTCGAGGACTTACAAATAAATGAAGCTGTACAATTTGTGGAGAAACCGGTCGAAATCATGGATCAAGCTGTCAAGCGTCTAAGGCGTAGCAAAATTCCCATTGTTAAGGTTCGATGGGAAGGAAAGCGTGGCGCCGAATTCACTTGGGAGTTGAAAAGTAAGTACCCACAGCTCTTCGATCAGTCTTCTTCTAAGATTTCGGGGACGAAATCTCCTAAAGGAGGGGAGACTGTAACGCCCAGCGCCCCTAAACTTTAGACTTTTGTCAGATCTAGTCCCTGAACTTTAGTTATTGGCAAGTCTAGCCCCTGAACTAATTAATGTGTGATACTTTGATGTCTAAATCTATGTTTGAAATGTCTAAATCTATGTTTGGAATGCCTAAATCTTTATGCTTGGAATGTCTAAATCTATGTTGGAATACCTAAATCTATATGCTTGGAATGTCTAAATCTATGTTGGAATGCCTAAATCTATATGCTTGGAATGTCTAACTCTACATTTGGTGCTTGACTCTTGAGACTCGTGAAACTTGATTCTTGGTGGAACGAGAGACTGGAGTCTTGTCACTGGCGGAATCTATCAATCTTGGAAAACTTTTGGTGTTTATGATGTAACCTAGTTGATCTATTACCAAATAATACGCAACGCTTAATCTTGCACGCGAAAATGGGAATACGGAAAGGATGGATTGGTCGAAGTGGCAATCCGATCGGATGACCACCCGATCGGATGACCACTCGATCGGACGACCACCAGATCGGATGACCACCCGATCGGGTGGCCACTCGATCGAGTTGCCACCCGATCCATGCGCGCAGCTCCTTTCTCACCCTCATTCACACTATAAATAGGAGCTATCACGTCAGTCCTTCACTGATGTGACAGCCCTGCTCGACTCAGACGCACGAACATCTTATTTCTTCATTTTCTTGGCGATTTCGGTACGTTTTACGCTAGATCCTTGTACTTTCTTGATCTACACCTCATTCTCTACGTGATTCACCTTTGAAATCACACTTTTTACCGTGAAACCCTCGAGATTTGAGCTCTTGAAGGTGATGTCATCATGGTGGTTTGTACAAACTGTTGAATGATGTCATTTCTGCCAAGATCTAGCTCAGATCCAAGGAATTTCATACGTTTTTACACTAAATCCAAACTAAATCTAGACTTTTCATATAAAACTTAAAGTTTTCTTCTTCTTTTCTTCAACTTTTCACTTTAATCGGTGAAATCTGGGCATAAACGGACTGTAGACTTGATGGATAGTCTAGAGTAGGTTTGGAAACGGATTAATGTCGGAAGAGACGACCATGGAACAGATTCCGATATGAACTGATTGAAAACAAATGACTGACCGGGCGGGGGTGATTCCCACCCGATCAGAACGACTGAGAGACGATAAGTTTACCGTTGTCTCAATGCGTTCCGTATCGCCGTCATCAGCCTAGAAACTTAGAAATTTTACAAAGAGGGTGATCGGGACAAGGACCGTCCGACCGAACGTCAACCCGATCGGTTAGCCACCCGATCGGACAACCACTCGATCAGGAGACACTTGTCCTTTAGCCTTGAAACCCTTCAACACTTAGAACTTTTCCCGAAAACTTGGAACTTGGGAATCTCAATCGAGTGGCAACGCGATCGGATAGTCATCCGATCGGGTAGCCATCCGTTAAAGGTGACAAACAGTAAACTCAATACTTGGATCGAGTGGTGAACCGGTCGGATAGCCATCCGATCGGACAGCCATCCGATCCCTCCTTGCTTTATGGAATTTGAATCAAGTGGTAACCCGATCGGATAGCCATCCGATCGGCCAGCCATCCGTCCCTCACACACTTGGCACTCGATCGACTGGCAATCCGATCGGATAGCCATCCGATCGGACAACCATCTGATCCAGTGACTGTTTCGACACTTTGCGTAATCTTGTACTATGCCCGACTCTTATCTGTTGTAATCTAATCAGGCTAATTCTAAAAGAGCTCCCTTTGATCCAATAACGGTCTATACCGTTAAGCAATCACTGTGAGTATACTCGATCCCTTTTTGCTTTAAACTTTGGGATGTAACATGTATTCTATAAACTACGATACTTGAGACTTGCAAACTATACTCTATCCTACGTGTATGTGAAACTTGTGCATTCTAGTATTCTATTTTGTGCAATGTGACGTTTAATCCAGGGTGTGTAGTTCCGCCTTAACAATAGTAGCGCTATAGGAGGTGCACCTCTCCCATTATTCTCAGGGGGTATTGTTAGGAGGATTCTAGTTTACCTTGAGTCTTGGGTAAACACTAAAGCATCGGGATACTTGGGCTATCACTGCGTGGACTGTGACACTAGCACGACTGAAACTATTTTTTGTATTACTTACATTGTGGATATGAGTTGTTTTTAATCCATTATGCTATTACTCAAAATTCACCGGTACATTTTTGTACTGACCCTATTTTAATACATGTTGCAGGCTGATAGGATGCTGAAAACATGGAATTGAGCTAGGATGAACCTTAGAAACTCACCTAGTTAACTTAGTCTATGAACAATGTCTAATACTCGATGTTTGTTGGAACTTATGGTTATTTTGGTATGGTTGTGTTATTAGACAATTCTGCATGAAATCTATTAATTTATATTGAAATATTAGTGTTATGGAATTCTCATGAGCAATCTGAACGCCAGTGCTCGCACCCCGATGTTTCAGCCATCGGTTGGGGTGTGACAGTCGCCGGCACAAAACATGGATTATGGGCAGATATATGGCATGTAATTACAGCGTTTAAGCACCATTATGCAGGTAATTTAAATGTTTTTAAATGAATACGAATTCGTGTGGAGTAGAGACTAGAACAGGGGAAGATGAATTTTTATTCATCAGGGGTCTGGGTGTTGTAGAGATTCAAACAGGGAGTGAAACCATGCGAATTGAAAGCGTGTTTTACACCCCAGAACTGAATCGAAATGTGTTAAGTATGGATCAACTAATACTGCAAGGTTACACTGTCAAAATCAATGGTGATAAGTGTCAGATATACCCAATGTTTAGTTCCCCTGTTTTCAGTACTAAGAATGAAAGAACGGGTCTCACAAAAGAAGATGAGATAGGAGAAAGGGAAAAGCAGAGTATGATCGGTGATGATCATGTTCATAATGAATACAAAGCAGATTATTTAAACACCTATTTTGAAAATCCGAACATATCTTCAAAGGAACTAGATTGGAATATTGTGATAATTCAAGAAATTGAATTTCATGATTTCTCCAACTGTATGTCTCTGTTAGACATGTTAGAAGATGTTGAATTCGTTTTTAAATATAAACATGAATTAAGAATCAAATTCGAAAAGATGGTGGAGTGGTATCTAAGAAACAATCTGGGAATCACTACTAGACCGGTTCCTCCCTACACAAAGAATAACAGGAAAATCGATCTACTCGATTTATACATAGTTGTAAAACGAGATGGGGGACATAAAAAGGTTTCTGAAAGTGATACATGGACTGTGGTTGCTAAATATCTTGGCTTTGATTATAATGATGGTTATATGATGCGGATTACTTAAGTCATGTATTTGAATGTACTGGAGTACTATTACATGTTCAAAACGGTTCAAAAAGGAGCACTTGCAAGGGACATGATGAATGCAGCCATGAACAGGGACGGTGAAAGAAGCAGCAGTTTACAAAAGAATCTGAACGAATTAGCAAGACCAACAGCATCAGATTATGCACTATCTATGGGAGGTGACTGGAATGCAGCGAAGCGGCTTATTAAGAAAAGAAGATATTGTTGGACTCTGTATGCCCAAGACACATATTAAATTGATGTGGCTAGTACGTTATCCAAGTCGAGTCATACCCAATAACAAGCTAGACAAACACTTATATTATTTATTTGTGATATGATCAAACAAATAAATATTAACACCTACAATATTTAGAAATTGGTTTTCTAAATAATTACACTTGACAAGCTAATAAATTATATGGATAATTTATTTTTGAGAGAATGTTTTATTTTGTAATTTAATTGGTTAAATAACATTTTAAAAGGTTATGAGATAATGCATAAAGTCTTGTAATATGATATGTTATATTTTATAAAAGAATTTGAATTTTTTTTATAAAATAAAAGCTAGGCCGCCACCCCCCTTCATGTTCTTCCCAAAGAAATGTTGGTCCAATAATGATACATGCACTTGCATGTGTTTTCATTGGGTGGTCTTCCCAAAAGGATTTGGCCAATCATATTACATGCACTTGCATGTGTTAGATGCCCTCTCATTGGATGATGTGGGTGGCAACTTTCTCTCTCTTGATTTAAATCTAATTTTGTATGACAAATGATAAAGAAGATGAACTTGAAAAAACTAGAGAAGACTTGTAGGAAAGCTCTCAAAAATCGGCCAACATCATGCAAGTTTTAGAAGATGAAATTCAAGTGTAAAACTTGAATTTACTCTCTAAAAATCGGGTCATGTATGGTTGATCAAGTAGGCTTTTTCAAGTTCATAAATCAAGTGCAAGAACTCCACAACCTCCTCTCATATTTTCGGCCAAGCATGGTTGTTCATGAGGAATTTTAGTGAGTTCATAAGTGTAGAAATCCTAGCTAAACATAAGGTGTTTTTGGAAGGCTTGGGGTATACAAGCTTGAAGTCTTCTACACTTGAAGGCAACCGTTCAAGAAGCATCATCTTCTTCATATCCATTACTCCTTGGAAGGTAGTATTCTAAACACCCTATGGTTGTGTTTTAATTTTTGGTAGCATGCTTGTTCGTATATGGATCCGGGTTTTGGGATTTGCTTATAAATGAAATTTATATCTTAAAATAACATGTTTTAAATAATAATTTTCCGCTGCGTTTTAATTTCATATGGATTAAATACTTTGATAAACATGTTAAAATCCCATCAATGGCATCTAGAGCCGCTTATATGTGTGCATGCTTCAATAGATTAATTTTTTCGGGTTTCGGTTTTGAATAAAACCTTATGGCCAAAAATTTTAACATGGTTAACCCTTTTGTTTTTCAAGATTATTTTCTCACATGCATAAGAGAATCTTGAAAAATTATTTCATATGGATGATTTGTTTGTTTGGACAAAACTTACCTTTTCAGTTTTTTAGTACATAACCGAAAATGGTCATAAAAGGGAACCATTTTTTTATGCTTCTTGAAATTAATATATATATATATATATATTTGGAAATATATTTTGGTGCATATGACCTAGCCATGACCTTGTGTTGAATGACTGTGTTGTGATTTATTTTATTTATTATTTCAATGGGTTGTAATAATTATTATTTTGTTCTTCCATTTGTTCGATATGTAATTTATTTATTTTCATTTGGTATGTAAAATAAATAGATTAGGTGCATTTTATTTTACTAGAAAAAATGTATTAGGATATATTTTGTAAAAGAAGATGCACACAAAAATGCGGTTTTGGTTTGGACCATAATATTCGGTCCAAAGAACTTCATCGTTCTCAACGGGATTTTAACCCGATAACCAAAACACATTTTTGAAGTCCAAAAGAGTTTGGAGCTGAATATAAAAGACTTTTGGAAGCTCAAAGAAGGTGGAGAAATCACAACACAAGAAGGAGACTTGAAGCATTTGGATGCGAGATCAAGTGGGAGTTCAACGACACATTTCTTGTGTCATTTTTCACCCTTTAGGAAGGACCTTTTGGCACACTTGTTTCGGCTAACAAGTGTTGTCAAAATAGTTGGCTATGGTTATGCACCTATTGTTATGTATGTTATGCTTGTGTGGTTGTTTATTTTGTTGTTTAGATGATATGTCGATATGCATGACTTAACAAACTAATAATCAACAACAAGCGTAAAATTGGTTCTTAACAAAATCATTAGAATGGTTAATAAAAGGTTTTATTAAAAATTAAAGATTTTATAATAAAATGGGTTTTATTAAAAAGAACCTTGAAAATTAGTTTTCACTAAAGTACCATTGATTTGAATGCATGCAAATGTATGGTACATAAAGTTTTCTAAAACTAGAATTTTGAAAACACAAAATCCCTTTTATAAAACAAGTCAAACACCATCCTTTTATACAACACTCGAATCACTTGGGAACTCTTATTGTGGGATAAAGGTCACCTAACCACATTTGAGGGAACTTGTATATTCGAGGTGGGTTTACCATGTTTGTGGGATAAAGGTCACCTAACCACTTATGTGTATAAACTCACACGTGTGTGTAAGTTGGACGACTTGATTTGGAAACCATCAACTTAGGGTCACCAAAGCATGGCGAACAAAAGGTGTTGATGGGATTAAACATGCCAACTAAACATAAAGATGTTTAACCGATCCCATATGGCTAGAAGTTGCAAAGGGTTGCAATTGTCAAACGTTGACTACCTTGTTAATTTAAATATAGGGATAAAGGTCACCTAACCAATATTTAAATGTAACGTTGGATTCTAGATTTTAATTATTAATTGTCTATGAGATATAAAAGGGTATTAATGATTAAAATATAATAATATCGAAAATACTAAAATTGAACGTTGTAAAATTTTGTAGATGGCCACTAACAATATTACCCAAACCGTCCGTAACCTATCATTGAAAACGATTATAATCCCGATGAACCTCTTATAGAAGATAAGGATGCCTATGACGATTGGATTAAGTATATCGAGGATACAACGCAGCCTCTTGCCTCATGTTAGGAATTATGATTCCCGAGATTCAAAAGGTTTTTGAACATCATGAGCATACGACATGATTACCCAATTGTAGGAAATGTTCCTAAGGGTAGAAAGCTTCGAAACGGTTCGAGCGCTTCATGCATGTCGAATGGAGGAAACCCAATCGGACTCATCTTATGTCTTTAAGATGAAAAGCCACATTGATCACCTCGAAAGGCTCAATATGGATAAAAGGGTTTTATCCATTCTAACGATCAATGAGGGTGGCAACTAGAAAGGGCATCACCCCGACACCAAAGCAAATGTTGCCAAAGGAAAGGGGCACATCAAAGGGAAAGAAAAAGAAAAGACTAAAAGCGGAACCAACGAAACCAATAGAAAAGAAGGCAAAGGTTGCCATGAACGATCCATGCTTTGAGTGTGGTGAGATAGGGCATTTAAATAGAAATTGTCCAACCTATCTCAAAGAGTTGAAAAACAAGAGGGATGCTAGGCAAACCTCAGGTACAATCTTAATGATACATATTGACCTTAATATTATTTCTTTTAACACATGGGTATTAGATACCGGATGTGGAACTCATGTTTGCAATTCGTTGCAAAAGGTTCAAAAGAAATAAACATTACAGGAGACTATGTTTTGAAACTTCCAAATGGTTTGGAAATTGTTTTAAAATGTCTTGAATGCTCCTAGTTTGACTAGGAACATTATTAAAGTTTTCCTTATAAGACAATATGGTTTTGACTTAAAATTTGCAAACATTGACATTTATATCGATGAATGAGATGTTTTACTTTAAACCTATGCCTTCAAATTGTATTTATGAATCGGTTCATAATAATACATCATTTGATAGTTTGATGTACCGATCAATCACCAAGAAACTCAAAATGGATTTGAGTAAGACCTATCCTTGGCATTATCGCCTTGGTCATATAAACAGATGTCGCATGTAAACACTTCGAAAGAATTGTCTTTTGGAAACAAATGAAATTGGTTCATTTGATACATGCGAATCTTATTTACAAGGTAAAATGACCAAGTAATCCCTTAGTGGGAAAGGGCAAAAGATTTATTAGGTATCATACATTCGGATGTATGTGATCCTTTTAAGCCAATGACTAGGAATGGTGAAAGATACTTCATTACTTTTACCGACAACTATAGTAGTTATGGTTATGTGTACTTGACACAAAGAAGAAGTTTTGAAACGTTCAGAATCTTCAAAAAAAGTGAAGTACAAAATCAACTCTTATAAAGTTCTTCGTTTCGATAGAGGAGGAGTCGAACTCTATTGGATATGGTTCGATCTATGATGGCTAGGAGCGCATTATCTCTATCATTTTAGGGTTACGCTTTGCTCTCCGCGGCCCGTATGGCCCCAGCCAAGAAAGTGGATACGATACCCTTTTGAAATATGGCATGGAAGGGCTCCATCATTATCATATTTCAAAGTATGGGGTTGTGAAGCTTATGTTAAGCTATGCACCACAAACAAATTAGAAGCACGATCCACTAAGTGTATCTTTGTAGGATATCCTATAGATAGTATAGGATATTAATTATACGATCCAACAGAGCAAAAGGTATTTGTTGCTCGAAAGGCTGAGTTCTTGGAAGCTAAGTTCCTTGTGGAAGGAATTAGTAGAACAGTGGAACTTGATGAGGATCAAGAACCACAAGCCGATACACGTTTGGTTGATACTAGCACTCAACAAGAGGTTTTTGAAAAACGATCAAGTGGTTGATCAACACACACAAAGCGTTTGCAGATCTGGTAGAATTAGTGGTCCACCTGAAAGATATTGATTTTTCATAGATGGATGCTACGTGGTAGATTCAGGTGAATCAACCACATACCATGATGCAATGTCAAAATACGATTGTGACAAATGGCTTGAAGCCATGAACGTAAAGATGCAGTCCATGTATAACAACCAAGTATGGGAATTGGTTGTAGCACCTCTTAACTCCAAAGTAGTTGGAAGTAAGTGGGTTTTCAGGAAGGAAACCGATATGCATGGTAACTTGGATACTTATAAAGCGAGACTTGTAGCAAAAGGTTTCACTCAAACTCAAGAGCTTGATTATGATGAGACCTTTTCGCCTGTGGCGATGCTAAAGTCAATAAGGATATTATTTGCCATACCTGCATAATATGATTATGAGATTTGGCAAATGGATGTCAAAATGGCTTTCCTTAATAGATATCTTGAAAAAGATGTCTATATGGTTCATCCTGAAGGTTTTGTCGATCCAAGACATCCTGACAAAGTATGCAAGTTAAAGAAATCAATCTATGGATTAAAACAAGCATCGAGAAGTTGGAATCACCGTTTTGATGAAGAAATTAAGATTTTTTTTTTTGGATTCATCAAGAAACGGCGATGAAGCTTGTGTGTACAAGAAAGCTAGTGGGAGCGTCATCACTTTCTTAGTACTGTATGTCGATGACATTCTACTATTTGGGAATGACATTCCAACCATGGAAGGTGTAAAAGCTTGGCTTGGAAGTTGTTTTTCCATTAAGGATCTTGGTGAAGTCGCCTACATTCTGGGAATAAAGGTCTATAGGGATAGATCAAGGCGCTTGATAGGTTTAAACAAAAGTGCATACATTGACAAAGTCTTGAAAAGGTTCAAGATATAGAACTCTAAGAAAGGTTTGGTACCTATTCTAGAGAGGACAATATTGAGTGCGTCTCAATGTCCAAGCTCAAAGGATGAGCAAGAAAGAATGAAAGGAATCCTATATGCGATAGCTATAGGATTCATTATGTATGTAATGATATGCACTAGACCGGACATGTCATACGCTTTAGGCATGACAGGTCTATAGGGATAGATCAAGGCGCTTGATAGGTTTAAACAAAAGTGCATACATTGACAAAGTCTTGAAAAGGTTCAAGATATAGAACTCTAAGAAAGGTTTGGTACCTATTCTAGAGAGGACAATATTGAGTGCGTCTCAATGTCCAAGCTCAAAGGATGAGCAAGAAAGAATGAAAGGAATCCTATATGCGATAGCTATAGGATTCATTATGTATGTAATGATATGCACTAGACCGGACATGTCATACGCTTTAGGCATGACGAGAAGATACCAGCAAGTAACGGTCATTGGGTGACTTTTAAAAATATATATTGAAATACCTTAGAAGGACTAAGGATATATTTCTAATATATGGATCTGGTATTTAGGAACTCGTTGTAAAGGGTTACAGGGATGCGAGTTTCGGAATTCGTTGTAAAGGGTTACATGGATACGAGTTTCCAAACTGATCGAAATGGTCCTCGATCACAATTAGGGTAGCATTGTCCACTACAGAATCAGAATACATCACCGCTTCAATGATCGAGATAATTCATATGGATCTGCTACTTGAATTATTACCGATCTAGGGGTAGTCCCTACCATTCAGGACCCCTAGTGATCTTTGTGATAACGATGGTGTGATTGCTTAAATCACTGAACCTCGTGTACATCAAAAGACTAGGCACATTGAGCGGAGTTTCAACTACATAAGGGATGAGGTTGAAAAAGGGAAAGATATGTATTCGCAAAGTTCACACTGATCAAAATACCGCGGATCCACTCACGAAGCTCCTTAAACGGGCAAAGCATGAAGGGTCATACTTATGCCTTGGGACTTTGATGTTCTAGTGATTAGATTTGATCTATTTTGTATTTGGATATTGGAACAATTGTTATTATGACTCTACATGGTAGTTTGAGTTATTTTCCATTTTAGCATGTTTAAATCCGTGAATAAGTTTCTTATTCTAAATGTCCGTAGTCGATCATACTTGTGGGAACAAATATGAATGTAAGACTATTATGAATTTGGATTGGTGGATATTCATTTAGAATGAATATAGAGCAAAGTGTTGCTACCAAAGTTCATAGATATTTGTGGGATACAAATATTGGACTGACTCGCTCTCAAATATTACTGCATGGAATCCTCTGTGATTGATCATAAGTAAATTTGAGTAAAGGAGAATATCATAGTATCCTCAGACCTGAGATACATATTGGGTCTTGATATTCATCAAATATTGTACCTTGACTTATTTCTTCGCTGTTAGTAAAATGACAGTACATAAGGCTAAGCTCAGGTGTGGTACAAGGTGATTGTGAGAGACGTATGTAGTCAAGATGGTATTTGTTCCTCTTATTCATTGAGAGTAAGATGTCTAAGGCCTGCTAAAGTTAAATCAACAGAGAGTGATCACTCTATGTCTCTGGATTTGACATGACATCTGTAACTAAAGGATAAATGATAGATTCACCTATATCATGTTCAAGTAAGGGACTTGAAAGGGATGATGTTATTGAATGGCAAATATAGTCATACGTATTGGGGGTAGTAAACCGTAGTTAGGCGTCATTTACTACTTGCATCAATCTTCTATGTATCTTGTGCAAGTGGGAGATTGTTGGACTCTGTATGCCCAAGACACATATTAAATTGATGTGGCTAGTACGTTATGATCCAAGTCAAGTCATACCCAATAACAAGCTAGACAAACACTTATATTATTTATTTGTGATATGATCAAACAAATAAATATTAACACCTACAATATTTAGAAATTGGTTTTCTAAATAATTACACTTGACAAACTAATAAATTATATGGATAATTTATTTTTGAGAGAATGTTTTATTTTGTAATTTAATTGGTTAAATAACATTTTAAAAGGTTATGAGATAATGCATAAAGTCTTGTAATATGATATGTTATATTTTATAAATGTTATAAAATATATACAAGACTTATATTTTATAAAAGAATTTGAATTTTTTTTATAAAATAAAAGCTAGGCCGCCACTCCCCTCCATGTTCTTCCCAAAGAAATGTTGGTCCAATAATGAAACATGCACTTGCATGTGTTTTCATTGGGTGGTCTTCCCTAAAGAATTTGGCCAATCATATTACATGCACTTGCATGTGTTAGATGCCCTCTCATTGGATGATGTGGGTGGCAACTTTCTCTCTCTTGATTTAAATCTAATTTTGTATGACAAATGATAAAGAAGATGAACTTGAAAAAACTAGAGAAGACTTGTAGAAAAGCTCTCAAAAATCGGCGAACATCATGCAAGTTTTAGAAGATGAAATTCAAGTGTAAAACTTGAATTTACTCTCTAAAAATCGGGTCATGGATGGTTGATCAAGTAGGATTTTTCAAGTTCATAAATCAAGTGCAAGAACTCCACAACCTCCTCTCATATTTTCGGCCAAGCATGGTTGTTCATGAGGAATTTTAGTGAGTTCATAAGTGTAGAAATCCTAGCTAAACATAAGGTGTTTGTTGGAAGGCTTGGGGTATACAAGCTTGAGGTCTTCTACACTTGAAGGCAACCATTCAAGAAGCATCATCTTCTTCATATCCATTACTCCTTGGAAGGTACTATTCTAAACACCCTATGGTTGTGTTTTAATTTTTAGTAGCATGCATGTTTGTATATGGATCCGGGTTTTGGGATTTGCTTATAAATGAAATTTATATCTTAAAATAACATGTTTTAAATAATAATTTTCCGCTGCGTTTTAATTTCATATGGATGAAATACTTTGATAAACATGTTAAAATCCCATCAGATATGACTTTACAGAAGCCGTGAAAGCACTCAACCAAGCCAACAAAACACTGCCCAATAAGAAGCATGATCAAGTTTAGTTTAAGGGGTGATATTAGATTATAAACTAAACTTTATTTTTATTATTATTATTATTATTATTATTATTATTATTATTATTATTATTATTATTATTATTATTATTATTATTATTATTATTATTATGTGACATATGTAATTAGGATGGTTTGTATTATTTATTGTATGTAGTAACTTTGAAAAGGTGGTGATGGTTGAGTGGCACCGGTTGACTGTCAATGACAGTTATTCCCGCCAAACATAACCGTTAATAACCGTTCATCATGATAATGTATATATGGTAGACCTCCTGTAACAATGGAGACTACCAAGACAATTCCTATTATTATCAATTGTCCACTGTTTCTTATCAATTTGCATACTCTGTTTTTATCATCATGAATATGCAATCTGATTCGAGTGATTATGCGAGAGATATGAGTAGAATTTCCGCTGCGACGAACTCTGAAATTCTACACTTTTCATACCTAACTAGTGTTATTGCCCCCGCTTCGTGGCGAGTATTAACATCGGGAAATAAAGAATTTCAATTTGGGTGTATACAATTCACATGATGATGTAGTACCATGGACGAAGTTAGTCTATGTTTGCAACGTGTTCCCAACATAAATTTCATTGAGCATATAAATAAGAAACAAATAAATGAGTAGATTGTAGAAAATTATTGAATAAACTAAAAAAAATAATCGAATTATATTCATGTTTGAAGAAATGAATAAATTCAAGTAAACAAAATCAAGGAACAGAACAATTTTTGTTGTAGCAAATGTGCAGAAAATATAGGCAATTGCATTGCATATCAACTATGTTACTATAATTTCCTATTTCTTTTAACATCCAATGTTCACATATACCTTGGAAATGGTTTGGCAGGGCGGTGCGGCTGAAAGTTCATGTATGTAAACATTTAAGTCATATATTATATTCCCCTGGTTACCATATGTACATGGACCCATTTCTTGCTGATTAAAGACGGTTTACAATCCAAAACAAAGGATATATAATTGTAGTGCCTTAAATCTACAACATAACTATATCATATTTAGGGTAGTTATAAATCCTGTATGTTTATATCATTTTTTGGTACGATTGAACTGATGCCAATTGTTCATTCACAATCTTTTCTACTTCTTCCAAATTAGATTCTTGAAGTCTGCAAAATAAACATTTCATAGTAAAAAACCAATGTTGAAAATCAGTTTTGAAATTGGCTTGGTATGTAAGTGTTCGTCATTTAACTATCAGTTATGTTAAAAGATAAACTTAACATAATACGTCGGCGAAGAGTGTTCGGGATAGAGCGAGTGTTGTCGCAGAAGTGGTGACACTGCTAGTGGTGAGTAAAAAACTTCGTTGATGGTGAGGGAGGTTAAATTGTGATTGCTTTCGTCCCTTTTCATGCTCTTAAATAGGAACACTTAAGCTTGAAAATCAAAACAACCATCTGTCCCAGTTAAAGTATAAGTTACTATAAGGCCTACCAACAAACTAATTATATCTAGACAAATAAACAACTTTCGTGCTATTAAATAATAACACGGTGCTTGAAAAAATTATCATTTATAGTTCAAAATAAATGAAATTTATCTCAGACATTTCATCAAACTGTTGCAGTGCATCTAACACCTTTCCATCTAAAAGTACACACAGTTAAGGTTGAAAATCAAACATTTTACAACCATGAGAAACATTTTATAGACTTTCCACTTATTCTTAATTTTCCATACCTGAAAAAAATGTGGTCTCCAAAACACCCTTTCTTCTGAAGGCTTCAATATGCGTTTCCGGTTAATCAATTTCATACACTCAAACCTCCATCTAGATCCACCACACTAAATAAACAAATCACATTGTTACAAAATAATCAGCAAGTTTGTGAAAAAATCAATAACCATACAAAAGCATAAACCTCAATTACGTGATTTTATATAGAATTATGAATAACAAACATGTTATGACTTATCACACACCTTCTAAATTGTAAACATTTCAGGTATTAATATCGTAGGATAATTAAATCAAAACAAATATTCAAAGCACATTTTATCAAAATCGTCGAACATTGCGACATTTACTCTTTTTATATAACCGCATCTCTAATACATACAAACCATAATTATATATATCAGTATTTTTTTAGTTTTAGTTATGCGTCGATATATATATCTGATATATTTTTTATATTTTTTATAAAATACAGGGCATAAATATATATATATATATATATATATATATATATATATATTATATAGGAATGGTTTGTCTTCAGAAGTGAAATTCCCGCTCGTCATACTTCTAGACGAGGTTTTCTCCTATCGTGCGGATTTGGTTTCCTGCCGTCATCAGTTCGTATCCATATGGCCTTAGTTCAACTACATTTTCTAGGCTCATGGTTGGATAGGCATTTGGTATATAAGGTGAGATTGTGGTAGTTGGGGATAAGGTTCCTTCATTAAATTTTGGAATTGCCAATCGTTCGTCCACCACTGCTCCATGGGATCTGGTACGGTTGCAGGGATCCTCAGGATTTCTTCTAGATTAAAAACTGGTATTGGATAGGGTTTGATCGGTATGGGTTCAAGATACAAAGGTATTGGTTCTATTAGTTGATCTGTGTTAAAAGGTAACATTGGCTCAGGATTTGCAAGTAGGTTCAAGTTTATTTCGTTTTCTATAGGTTGAAATATGTCACAATTAGCTAACCTCTGGTCTAGTTCCTCCCACAAGGGTTTGGTTACCGGGATTTGGACTGAACCTTCAACTAGGGTTATAGTAGTTAGTTGGTTTTTCTTCTTTTTTCCTCTTTTCTCTTTTCTCTTTTTCCTTTATTAAATCGACCTCGTTTCTTAGGGGTTGTGGTTCAATTAGTTGGGCTTGAAAAATTATAGGCTAGTCTTTATTTGCCTCATATCCAAGTTGAGTTCCAGATGGTCCTTCATTCATTTCCAAGTCAGAAATATTTTCGAATGCCTCAGATACTTTTTCGTCACTCATACTTTGGACTCAAAATCGTTAAAACAATATTTTCAAAAATCATTTATATATTTAAATTTATATTCACAGAAATAACACATTGGTTATTTTATATTAAATTCCTAACTTTAATGTTTAAGTTAGGTATTAAAATAACACCTAAATGTCTTAAAGCAGTGGCTCTGATACGACCTTCTGTCACAACCCCCGACCCCACCCTAGGCGTGAGCCGTGAGCAGATATAACAGTGGTACCGGTGTTCATTAAATTCGCAACGGAAAATTTTATCAAGACCGTAGTTAGGAAAATTTCGGAGTTGTAAAACACCAGATTTTTAATATTAAACAACTGGGATAAAACTCATATTTCAAACAAAGGTTTTTAGAAACAAGATCAGGCGAAAACGCCCTAAAGTGTCACACCCTCAAAATCCACAAGCGGAGTATTACCGCGAGGCGAGTGACTGACCAGGATCATGCCACTAATCATACTGAACGATAAGTAAAATAAAGTAAAACCACCATAATCCAAAACATTTAGTGTTCACAAAATAATATCCCAAAACCAAGTATAATTGTTAGCGGAAGCATAAAGTTAAAACCCATAAAACAATTTAAAAGTCATAATGTTTTAATTGTAGGGACCCAACAGTCGGTTCCCTGCCACAACGTCCACTCCTCGTGCAAGCTCCAGCCATGTACCTAACGACCTGCAAAGCATGCAGTAGTGTGTCAACATAAAATTGGCGAGTTCACAGTTGTTCTGTTTTAGTGTTGTTCCAAAAACCATAAGTTGTTAAGTTCCTTCGTTCTTTATAAAAACATGACATGGGGAGCTACCCCACTGTTTTAAACCACTAGACCCGTACAATACCGACTACTGACTGTAGTTATGTTGAGTGCCCCGAGTCAATGTCTATCATCATTGACTAAGTGCCCAAGGATATTAGTCCACTCCCGTCCTCTGCGGCACGGTGTGAGGCTTGTCAAACCTAATAGCTCTATTTCACTAATAACCCGCTCGCCATTGGCCCATCGATTAAGTCGATATAAAAATGAGTGGGGACTTTAAGATAGAGTTGTTGTCTAGTATTCTTAAGACATGTATTTTAACGGTTGTCGTCCTTCACCAGGAGCACGGGCTGTACGTATTCTACCCAAGGAGAATACGCAGTTTGCATCCCACCCAAGGGGGACAGTTGTTTTTTAACCCATTCCCAAACCACCGGGAATCACATGCTTTTAAGAAAAGTGTGTGAACTCACCTTAGATTAGCTCGGTAGATAATGGTCACTTGAGCTAATGTGGTCAACCACGTCCTATTACGGTTACCATACAAGCCAGGTTCATATTCAAGTAATGCACGTATGGTTCTACACGTATTCTAACATGTTACATACAAGCAACGATCATGGCATATACGTTTAGCATAACTATTGGAACATGCATTCACCACAACGGTTTACAAGTGTGCGAGTTAGTTGTACGGCCCATTAGACTAGGCCCGTTGTTAAGTGTGCGATCCCGGTTAGAGTGTGCGAGTCCACGAGGTGTGCGGCCCAATGGTTTCCGACCCATAAGAAAAGTGTGCGACCGTCGCTTGAGTGTGCGACTCAAAGGGTGTGCAGTCCACATAACATTTGTGATCTAGTTTCAATGTGACGCCCAAATTATCAAACGACCCAAACTAATGTGCAGCCCACTATGGTGTGCGACTCACGTGTAAGTGTGCGGCCACACCATAGTGTGCGGTCATGCATGGCTAGGTTGTACGATGTGCAGTTTCATGTGTGCGATATCGAAATGTGCGGCTAGCTAGTGTGCGACTGAGCATCAAGAGGCTGTACCTTGTACATTAGGCGGTTGTACCGCACGAAACATAGAGTGTGCGATTTCTAACAGTGTGCGACATATCAATGTGATAAGGTAACATGCAATCAGTTACGTTTCACAAAAATTTATGGAAATCAGTTACACTAATTCGGTTATTTCCAAAATTTAATAACAATCATCATACTCAATTAATCATTCAAAATAGATCAAAACAGTTTATTTTCCAGAATTCATATGAACATTATCATTACCTAAATCATGAATAACAGCTAACCATATGATCATCATGCAATTTCGGACCAACACTCAAGAGCATCATCGTACACAAAAACCCTATATCATCCGATTTTATTCATTCAAGCATATACGCAACTCTTATCACAAGCAATCATCCGATTCGGTTCTGCGGACAATCGAAACATCTCTATCGTGCAACCCTAGTTTACTAGTTAATCATCATAACACATTAACATCATACAATCCGATTCACTAAATATCAAACATTTGATTCGAATCATGCTAAATCATATATAGTTTATAACAGCCCTAGATCACGCTTCTAGTAGAAAACAAGATTGAAACAAAACTTTAATCATTTAGTTCATCAGTACATGATTATGACTAGCAAAGAATGTAAATCGACAATTGGTGGATCATACTAACCGAATGTGTATGGTGTGTCGACTTGAACGAGAGAGATGGTATCACACGAACGAGAACTTCGAAGGAGATGGGGCTACCGTCGAGTGAGAGAGAGAGGGGGGGGGGGAAGAGAGTTTAGAGTTTGAGGTTATTTTGTGTTTTGGAAGGATTATGGGGATTACACCCTAATCATGTGTGTGTATGAGCACAAGAGGCCACTCGGGCCTGGCTTTGGGCTGCGTTTGGGCCGAGTATCAAAGTGCCAACCATAAGGGTTTGGGCCGAGAACAAATGCACACAAGACGCGGAGTGTGCGGTAGAGAGTGAGGTGTGCGACTAGAAAGGGATTTTTTCCAATCAAGTACTTATAAAACATACAACATTTAACATATAACAATTCACACATTTAAAACATTCAATCCAATTCATTCATTTCAACACAAATACTTAATAAAACGTAACACAAAGCATGAAAAGAAACTAGTACAAGACTCTTGAAAATACGAGTTGTCACATCATCCCCAAGTTGAAAGAAATTCCGTCCCGAAATTTAGCACGTAGTCACTGAGTAATCTAGTTGTGTTGTGTGTTTTCTTGGGATATCACATCATCCCCCCGTTGGTTTGTAATTTCTTCCTGAAATTTCATAGTAGCTTCAGTACTGGACTCACCTTTCTTAAACAACTGGGGATACTTACGCTTCATTTGGTCTTCACGTTCCCAGGTAAACTCTGGGCCACGACGCGAGTTCCAACGAACCAGAACTATAGGTATCTTGCTTCGCTTAAGAGTCTTGATTTTCGGGTCCATAATCTCCACCGATTCCTCGATGAAACGCAACTGATCGTCGATAGTGAGTTCCTTGAAAGGAATAATGAGGGTCTCATCTGACAAACACTTTTTCAGATTCGACACGTGGAAGACGTTGTGAACGCCACTGAGTTCTTCGAGCAAATTCAGTCTGTACGCCACCTTGCCGATTTTCTCAGTGAATTCGAAGGGTCCGACATAAGGCGGATTAAGCTTGCCACGTTTGCCAAAGCGAACCACATCTTTCCAAGGTGAGACTTTGAGTAGCACTCGATCCCCAACCTGGAACGCGAGAGGTTTCCTACGCTTATTAGCATAGCTTTTCTGACGGTCACGGGCTGCCGCCATTCGTTGTCGGATTTGGGAAATCTTTTCCATTGTGTCGAGAACGAGTTCTGGGCCAGTGATTTGGCTGTCGTTAACTTCTGCCCAACATAGAGGTGATCGACATTTCCGTCCGTACAAAGCCTCGAACGGAGCAGCCTTGATGCTGGTGTGGTAACTATTGTTGTACGAAAACTCCACCAAAGGCATATGTGTTTCCCAGCCGTTACCAAAGTCGATAACACATGCTCGAAGCATGTCTTCAAGAAGCCAAAGGATTTGTGCATCGCCTGCCACAAATCAGACGCAAAGCGCGGGTCACGATCAGAAATGATGGAAGTTGGCACTCCGTGCCTAGCGACTACTTCCTTCAAGTAGATGTCTGCGAGGATAGAAAACTTGTCAGTTTCCTTGATTGCAAGAAAGTGTGTAGACTCGGTCAGTCGGGATTTTATTATAATAAATTGTATTAATTAAGTTATGTCGTTTCAGTTACTGTTTGTTCTGCTTTATCATTTAAAAACAAAGTTTGGCGTTTTATATTTAATGGTATTTAGATTTGGATGATGTGTTCTTTGTATTTTTAAGGCGAGAATGTAGTGGCGTTTTATTCATGTGGCTTTTTGGGTAGAGAAGTCTAAAGACCTTTTTACCCTTAATGAAGCGCGTCCACATAATAAAATTGATGTTATTTACGAAAACTCCACCGTGCCAATCTAGTCTTTAGATTGTTTTGATCTGAAGATCCATAAGCGTTCTCGATATTCTCACACTTTTCACCGTTTTACCTAAATCCTGACCCAAGGTTTTTATAGGGATAAACCCTATTTTAACAAAACATAATTTCTTTTCTTTATTCTGGTAACATAGCCACTTTATTTAAGCCTTCAGTGCTTCATAGCATACTTCTTTTACTTTCACGGTAAGTTACCTGAAACACGTTTAAAAACATTTTATCAGCGAAAAATTCTGGTGAGTTCATTCATTTGTATAAAAAGACACATTGTTATAATTACAACATTAAGGATTTTTACATTTGTTTATATCTTTCAATTACTCAAATCAGTATTTGTCACGGTGGCAGTTCATGTGACTGTGGTCATATCACTGTTGATCATTCTTTCAACTAGTGACGCTGAACTAGTAGTGTATACAAAAAGCCACATACCGACATTAATTTTAGAATACAAGAACTTAATCACCGTAAATACAACTGGGAAAACATTTAGGGTTTTGAAAGCATTTGATAAAAAGAGAATGACTCACTTTGTAGATTTAGGGTTTTGATTATTACAGCCTCCTGGAATTAAGCTTGGGTTCCTAATAAACACACAATGCAACACGTATTAGTGTATTGACCAAATTCAAACTTTAACGATAATCACGAGATCAAAACCCCAACGTAGTTAACAAAGTACAACCTTATCCAGGCAGCACTTTAACATCCGTTGATGTGTTTCAGATCGATCGAACAGGGTATCGTGCCAGTAATCAGGGTTACGTACACTTTTACGTAGCAGAGGTTCAAATTTTAGGGGTTTGGGAAATGAAATAGCAGAATAAGAGAGCGGTTGATCAGAGAATTCGTGTAACGCCCTGCTTATTTGTACTTTCCATTTATAGCAAGTCTTGTTCGTGTTTCTATTTTTTGGAAACCTTGTGCTCTTGTAATCGTTCTTTCTTTGTAATCGTTGTAAACTCAAGACTTGAATCATGAATAAAAACTTGCATTTCTTAAATACGTGTTATACATGCTTCATACATAGTTATACATTTGATGGTGAAACAATTTGATACTTACTCGTGATGCTTACAAACATACGTTGAATTCATAAATATGTGACATTCATACTTGATACCGTGATTACTTACGAGTCTTATACTTAATGTTATTCTTTTGTTGCTTGAGATGCACTTGATACATGCTATATATGCTAAAATACCCTAAAAGGGCCATAACACGTAAACTATATCATTGGGACATGTTGCAAGACATTAAAACAAAAAAATAAAATTTTTGTGGTCTGCCAATGGCTTACGGACCGTAAGCCACCACCCTTACGGTCTGTAAGGGGTGTTGGGCGGGCAGAATGTGTTTCTTCCGCCTTTTTGCACGAAATCCCATCAAACCTCCTCCCCCAATCACCTCCAATCAACCCTAACTCCTTCCCCTATAAATACCCATCTTCTCCAAGCATTCCTACACTTTCACAACCCTCAAAGCTCTCCTAAACACTCTCAAGATCTTGCAAAAATTCTGAAGTTGGACAGATTCATATCATCTTACTAAAGTGAGCATAACTTGCTCAAATCTTAACCAAAACACTTGGTTCTTCTTCCTAATTACTTGGATAATCCTTGGGTTTGATTCCTTGGTTTCTCCTTGGAGGAATCAGACTTGGAAATGCCCTGAAATGGTCCAAGAACTTTCTGTTTTGTTTCCAACTTTCTTAAACTTTGAATACTACAAAGCAAGCTTGTGTTCTTATGCTTCTAGTCCATAACATGACTAGTAAAGCTAAACCAAGGTTGATTTACACTTAATAGGAGTGTCTAAACACTCTAAACTTTCTGTTTTAATCAAGTTAATAGCTTGCAAGTGGTGTCAACTCTTGAACTTGAAGATAGTGTGACTACTTGGCTAGCCTAGGCTAACCTACATAACAAGTCCACACATCACTTGATGTTTTTGCTTAGATTAGTTGTATTATTTCTTGTACATATCTATGAGGTTCCTAAATGGAAGGTTCGCCTTCCTACCTCCTACATGACCTATATGTTAACATATTATTGGAGGTACCAAAGTGGAGGATTCCACCTCCTACCTCCTACTTGACTTATATGACACCAAGAGGTACCAAAGTGGAAGGTTTAACCTCCCGCCTCCTACATGACTAAATATATTATTATGTATATGATATGACTATAAATATCCTTAAACCGAACCCTTGATAGTGATTAAATAAATCATCTACCAAGTTACTAAGTTTATCATTATGTGTATAGTTCCTTGTCACGATTCTAATAGGTCTTGATCCTATGAAATCACATACAATCCTTAGGGATTACTATAGTGTCAAGACGAGTGCTAATACCATAGTGAATATTTTCCTAATACATACTTTGTCTTTTTTTGAATCTTAAGTCCAAACATCCCATCATTCTTCCCAAATTACTCATACACCTTGACTTTCCTCTTGTAGGATAACTTGGTGTTCCCTCCATCAACCAACTCTTCACGGATTCAAGTAGGAAAGCTTGCAAAACCGTGAGTACACTCGACCCATTTACTTTTAAAACCACTTTTGGGTTGTAACATGTTACCTTACAAAAATTACACTTACACACACTTAACATGCTTTATGAACTCAATCCGTTATACATGCTACTTGTTATGCTTGATAATACATGCTTTATACTATGTTATACCCTCGCTTAACAAATATAGCGCTATAGGAGTAGCACACCACCCGACGGGGGTTTGTTAGGTCATTATACTATACGGTCTCGACACTTTTGTGGCGAGGGATGCTAAATACTAGTGGACACTTTGGGTTAAAACGTAATGTTATGCATGCTAGTTACCTTGTATACAAATTGCCATGTGGATTCGAGTAAAATTCTTTTATACTTATGCTATACTTATTCAAACCTTGTGTACTCGCCTTTGCTTTTGCATTGAAGTTTATTTTAACATGTTACAGGTTGATGATGATGATATGAAACGAAGTAGCGTTGATGCCTAGATACACATATAGACGTTTAGGTTTAAATGTTGTATCAATTTTGCTTATGTTGTTATGTATTTCTTTTGAACTTGTTGTTATTTGAAGTTTATGTAATGTTGACAATTTGAAGTTATGAAATGAAATGGGAATTATCTAATTATTGTCACATAAGGGTTATGAAGTCTCTTGCAATCTTCACACTTCGTCTCATCCCGATGTTTCCGCCATTGGTTGGGGTGTGACAATTTGATCGAACATATGCGAAAGTTTTTGTCCCAGACTGGCCTTTATATAGCCCACATGGGTTTCCTAGGCGCGTCGTGGGAGGAGCTGGGGACTCCCCCGCGTGGTGCGGGAGTTGGCAGCTCCGTCATATGTGTAGGCTTGCCACTTGTCGCGTACTGGTACCACGTGTCCTGGTACTCTCCCGCGTGTCGCGAAAGAATCAGGGGTATCCCCTACGACACTCCTATGCGTCCTGTTATCGTTTTCTTCGTTTACAGGGTATTTTGGGATTTGTTACACATCCCATGTATCATGGGAATTGGTTTTATAGGAGATATTGTTTTGTTATATGTTGGAATGGAAAAGGGTCTGAGGTTATGGATCCTAATATTGTTATACTTTCTGTCAAACCCATTTCTATATAATTCGTATTTAAAAGACAGTTATTTTAACCTAAGCTTAATTTGGTTATAACCTTTGTTAATCTGAACCAAAATTGACTGTTTTTAAAAAAACCGTTTAGATCTGAACTGTTTTGACCCGTCACTCACTCTGACCCGACCGTAACCTTTATGAGGTGATGTAAAAGTGGTCCATATTCAGTGGCGGAGCTTGACCAAAAGTTTCGAGGAGGCGCAAAGTCATGGGACCCAAAAGTTTTTTCCTATTGTTATGTTTCGGGTCGGGCCGACTATTCGATTCAGGTCGGGTCAAATAATAATAGTTCCAAATAAAACTAAAAAAAAATTCATTCATTCAAATGACCCGTTAAATAAATATTGTTTAACAAACAAAAGACCAATATATACATATATATATATATATATAGAAACGAGATCAGGAGAAAACGGTCAAAAGTGTGAGAACGGTGAGAACGCATCCTGGCCCAACACGTGTCACGCGGCATAGAGAAGGGCGGAGGGGCTTTTTTGTCCTTTCATCTTCTGCTTTTCCAGTTCCGCTTTTCCCAATATTGTTTTAATTTTTGGGGTTTAAGATTTTTGGCGTTAACCAAATTCAATAATTAATGGCGTTTAATGGTTTCATTGTATTAACATTTTGGCGTTTATGTCGTTTATTCAAATCGTATACCATTGGAACCCAGGGGGTCAGGAAATCTATCTGAATGCCGTTTTTCAAGGCATTTTAAACAAGATGGCCCATTGTTCTATTATTTTTTATATACATTTTGGCGTTTGTGGTATCTTGGCGTTTTACAATTGTTAGATTATATTTCAACCACAGGAAAAAAATACTAGCGAAGAAAATAAATTAAAAATCCTAATCGGATCTCTCTTCACAATCTTCACTGTCATTAGTCTCTCTCTTCTTTAATAGTACAAGAACTGTCACCAAATATATAGCGTTTTATGTAAAACTTAATAAACCCATCGGTTTGATTATTTTGCCTGCTCGTCTGTTGAAGTGGTTTTTTTTTGTGGATGTTTGGGGACATAGATTTATGACGTGTGGGTGGGTTTTTCGCTTTTTCTTCATCTTGATCTTCGTCTTTATAATCATCCCACTCTTCAGTGTCATTGATCTCTTCTCCTCATCCAAGCCTTCTTCAAGAACAAAAAATACAAAATGTCATATGACTGGCATCAGTATCTTTTTCTTGAATTTTTGTCCATCTCATGCAGCAAAATCTTACTGAGTTACTCCCTTCTGCTAACAATTCATTTAGTGAAACTTCACGAAGAACAATACTGAATATCCAAGAAAGCATATTAGCCATCTTTGTTTTTTTTATTTTTTGGCGTTTTACAGTGAGTGGTCTTTAGTGGTATTGGCGTTTGTTTTTTTGGTTTGATCAAATGGAAGTTGCTGAGACGTATCATTTTATAGGATGTCTTTTTGGCGCCTAAGTTAGGCGGTGCATTATTATAATAAAGTATTCGTCTTTTCAGTTACTGTTTGTAATTATTGTTTTTGATAAGCTTTATCTCTGAAGTCTGTAACACGTCCCATCTTTCAAATTTGGCGTTTTAGATTCTAATATAATAAATTTTCCCTATCTTTAGTATTACTGATTTGTAGTTACTGTTTCTAGTTACATTTTCAAGTTTGTTTTTATTTATTTTATTTTTTTGGTTTTTCATAATACTTGTCCAAAGTAATTTTATTATGGTTTGGTAATTTTTGTGGCGTTTTATGGCATGTTGGCGTTTTGACAAGCATTTGGCTTTTTGGTGTTTTTATTAGATATGGCGTTGTTATTATATAACAATCAACTGAAAAAGAAAATTAAACAAAATAAATACTGATCTTTCAAATCTTCACTGTCACCAGTCTCTTTCTTTTTTTGAAGCATCTTCACTGGCTGTTTCGACTTTCGTATGATTTTTTTATTTTTGTTTTTTGAAGTAGTTTTTTTGTCGCCGTGTGGAAGCACAAAATCTTAAATCAGGCTCTTTTTCTATAATATTTGTCCATCTCATGCAGCAAAATGTTGAGTTTACACCCTTTCAGCCAAAATGTTATCTTTTTGGCGTTTTACCGAGAAAAAGAACGCCACTAAATAAACCATATTAAAACTGTAAATTTGATCATGCTAAAATCAATAAAGTGTTGCTGTATGGTGATGAACAACATTGTTAATCCTCAGTTAAGAAAGATAACTGACAATGTTGTCCACCCCATACAGCTAAACTTTATTGAAAACAAACCTCAGTAATGTTTTTGTATGTTTTGGCATTATAAATTGGATGGAAGTTGAGAATAAGTCAATAAGATTTTACTCAACGAAATGGACAATATCTTTACTTAATGATTTTGTCGATTACATTGAGCGAAAGCTTAGAGACAACCAAACTGAATTTCTAATAAACGTTTTGGGTTAGAAGATATTTGATGTTTGGGTTTTCTGACGTTTATCAGACGAATGGTATATATTAAATATGGCGTTTGGGGTTTTGTGTGTGTTTTTAATTGAAGGTCTGAGTTGTTGTATATATAGGATTTTTTTGGCGGTTTTTTTAGGCGGGATTTTATTATAATTAAGCTTGGCGTTTTTAGTTAGAATGGTGTGTGATTTTTGTTTGGCGTTTTATTTTCATGAGATGGCGTTTTGTTTGGAGTAGTCAAAAGACGCTTTTACCCTTAATGAAGCGCGTCCACGTAATAAAATTGATATTATTTACGAAAACGCCACCGCGCCAATCTAGTCCATAGATTGTTTTGATTGGACGATCCATAAGCGTTCTCACCGTTCTCACACTTTCCACCGTTTTCTCTAAATCATGACCCTATATATATATATATATATATATATATATAGGGGAGGGTTCATTGGGGAACACTAAAAAAGTGGGGAAAGGGGGGAACACTCTTAAAAATTATATTTAACATGTTAAAAATTATTTTTTTTCTAAATTTTTTTCGGCACTTTTTCTTATAAATACAAGTAGAAACATTTTTAACAAAAAAATCAAAAACTAAAAATATATTTTTTTTTTAAAACAGTTATATCTTATAGAATTAACTTAACATGTTAAAAATCAATTTTTTTTAAAAAATTTCAGCGCTTTTCTTTATAAAAGGGAGGAGAAACTAGTCGAATAAAAAAAAATTTCTAAAAATTTTTTTTGCCTTATTTTAATTGTTTTTTTAATATTTCTAGTTTTTGATTTTTTTTATTAAAAATGCTTCTACAAGTATATATAAGGAAAAGCGCCGAAAAAGATTTTTAAAAATTTAATTTTTAACATGTTAAGTTAAATTTTTAAGAGTGTTCCCCGGCTCCCCACTTTTTTAGTGTTCCCCAATGAAACTCACACTATATATATATATATATATATATATATATATATATATATATATATATAGAAACGGGATTTGGAGAAAACGCTCAAAAGTGTGAGAATGGTGAGAACGCTTACTGACCCAACACGTGTCACGCCGCTTAGAAAAGGACGGATGAACTTTTTTGTCCTTTCATCTTCTGCTTTTCCAGTTTCGCTTTTCCGAATATTGTTTGAATTTTTGGGGTTTAAGATTTTTGGCGTTAAACAAATTCAATAATTAATGGCGTTTAGTGGTTTCATCTTATTAACATTTTGGCGTTTATGGCGTTTATTCAAATCGTATGCCATTGTAACCCAGGGGTCAGGAAATCTATTTGAATGACGTTTTTCAAGGCCTTTTAAACAAGTTGGCTCATTGTTCTATTATTTTTTATAAATATTTTGGCGTTTAGGTTATCTTGGCATTTTACAATTGTTGGATTATATTTCAGCCACAGAAAAAAAAATACAAGTGAAGAAAATAAATTAAAAAAATCCTAATCGGATCTCTCTTCACCATATTCACTGTCATGAGTCTCTTTGTTCTTTAATAGTACAAGAACTGACACCAAAATATGGCGTTTTATGTAAAACTTAACAAACCCATCGGTTTGATTATTTTGTTTGCTCATCTGTTGAAGTGGCTTTTTTGTGGATGTTTGGGGACATAGATCTATGACGTGTGTGTGGGTTTTCGCTTTTTCTTCATGTTGATCTTTATCTTTATAATCATCCCACTCTTCAGTGTCATTGATCTCTTCTCCTTATCCAAGCCTTCTTCAAGAACAAAAATACAAAATGCCATATGACTGGCATTAGTATCTTTTTCTTGAATTTTTATCCATATCATGCAGCAAAATCTTACTGAGTTACTCGCATCTGCTAACAATTCATTCAGTGAAACTTGACGAATAACAATACTGAATATCCAAGAAAGCATATTAGCCATCTTTGATTTTTTTTGGCGTTTTACAGTGAGTGGTATTTAGTAGTATTGGCGTTTTTTTTTGTTTGTTTGATCAAATGGAAGTTGTTGAGATGTATCATTTTATAGGATCTCTTTTTGCGCCTAAGTTAGGCGGTGCGTTATTATAATAAAGTATTTGTCTTTTCAGTTACTGTTTATAATTATTGTTTTTGACAAGCTTTATCTCTAAAGTTTGTAACACGTCCCATCTTTCAAGTTTGGCGTTTTAAATTCTAATTTAATAAATTTTCCCTATCTTCAGTTTTTCTGATTTGAAGTTACTGTTTCTAGTTACATTTTCAAGTTTGTTTTTTATTTTTTAATTTTTTTTATGGTTTTTTATAATACTTTTTCAAACTAATTTTATTATAGTTTTGGAATTTTTGAGGGCGTTTAACGGGATGATATCGTTTAAACAAGCAATTTGGTTATTTTGGCGTTTTTATTTTATATGGCGTTTTTATAATACAACTATCAACTGAAAAGGAAAATAAAAAAAGAATACATAAAAAAGTTTTTTTATAATACTTGTCGAAAGTAATTTTATGATGGTTTGATAAACGCCAAAGGTATAAGACATTTGCCTTTTTGGCGTTTTTATTAGATATGGCGTTGTTTATTAAATAACAATCAACTGAAAAAGAAAATTAAACAAAATAAATATTGATCTTCAAATCTTCACTGTCACCAGTCTCTTTCTTCTTTTGAAGCATCTTCACTGGCTGTTTTGACTTTCGTATGAAATCAGCCTCTTTTTCTGTAATTTTTGTCCATCTTATGCAGTAAAATGTTATTGAGTTTACACCCTTTCAGCCAAAATGTTATCTTTTTTGGCGTTTTACCGAGAAAAAGAACGCCACAAAATAAATCATCTTAAAACTGTAAATTTGATCATGCTAAAATCAATAAAGTGTTGATGTATGGTGTTGGATAACATTGATAATCCTCAGTTAAGAAAGATAACTGACAATGTTGTCCACACCATACAGCTACACTTTATTGACAATAATATATTTGATGTTTGGGTTTTCCGGCGTTTATCATTCGAATGGTATATATTAAATATGGTGTTTGGGGTTTGGGGTTTTTGTTTGTGTTTTTTAATTGAAGGTCTGAGTTGTTGTATATATATGATTTTTTGGCGGATTTTTAGGCGGGATTTTACTATAATTAAGTTTGGCGTTTTATATCTAATGACGTTTTAGCAGAATGCTGTGCGATTTTTGTTTTGGCGTTTTATTTTCATGAGATGGCGTTTTGTTTGGAGTAGTCAAAAGACGCTTTTACCCTTACTGAAGCGCGTCCACGTAATAAAATTGATGTTATTTACGAAAATGCCACCGCGCCAATCTAGTCCATAGATTGTTTTGATCGGACGATCGATAAGCGTTCTCACACTTTCCACCGTTTTCTCTAAATCCCGACCCTATAGGGTGAAAAGTGTGAGAACGGTGAGAACGCTTATCAATCGTCCGATCAAAACAATCTATGGACTAGATTGGCGCTTTGACATTTTCGTAAATAACATCAATTTTATTACGTGGACGCGCTTCAGTAAGGGTAAAAAAGGTAAAACACCATTTCTCACATAAACGCCATTGAAAAATAAAACGCCAAATAAATACAAAACGCCAATTTTATCACTGCGTAATTTTTTCTGGGTTTTTATTTAAGCTCTTTGGCTACAAAAACGCCACAAAATATGAAACGCCATAATATATAACGCCAAACCTTACATACGAATAAATGTTAATTACATTTTTTGTTATAAAAATAATATCCCGCCTAAACTACGCGCCAAAAAATTCTATAAATAGAAACGTCTCACCAGCTTCTGTTTATCACACCAAAAAAACACACAAAAAAACACAGTGGTTGCTAAAAAAATACAACTCAATGTAAAACGCCAAAAAATACAACGACAGCAAAACATCTTTTTCTTTGATACTCAGTAATGTTCTGCATGAAGTTTCGCTGAATAATTTGTTACGTGAATGTAGAAAGATTTTGCTGCATGAGATGGACAAAATTGAAAAAAAGAGGGACTAATGACACCCAAATGTCATTCTGTCATCTTTGTTCATGAAGAAGGTTTGGATTATAAGAAGAGACCTATACCAGTGTGAATGCTACTTTGGCCTCGATGATTATATTGAAGACGACGGGCAGATAGCATCCACCCACAAACGGTTGATCTATATCTTCAACATCCACAAAGACACTTCAACACATGAACAAAGAAAATAAACAACGCCAAACCCAAAACGCCATTGATTTGTCACGGTTCTTGTAGTTTCAAAAGTGACTGATGACACTGAAGATTTAAATCATAAATTGCTTCTACTTTGTTTTTTTTTTCTCTATCTGTTGTTTGTTTTGTAATTTCAGTTAATAAACAACAAAAGTATTTTAATAGTATATAATAAAATGCCAAAATGAGCAAATGCTTGTAAAACGCCATAATGCCATAAAAACGCCCCAAAAAAACTACCAAACTATAATAAAATTACTTTGAACAACTACTATTATTAAAAAAAATAAGCGTGAAACAATGTGCAAAGAATATAAAACAAAAAAAGTCCAATCGTTATCTAACCGCCATTGGAAAACAAAACGCCATAATTACAGCCGTCAAAATATTTGACGTGTTACGCCATAAAACACAGTTGAGTCTGAAAACAAAACACGGTAAAACTGCAAAAAACAGTAAAATGAAACGACGGAAAACATAATTACTAACATTTATAATATTAAAAGCCAAATTCTTGGAAAATTAAATTTATTTAACTTTTTCAACACGCCATAATTATCTGTCATGCGCGGGAAAAAGAAGCCAATATAAAAGAAGACCATGAGAACACAAGATCAAACACGCCAAAAAATTTGACTAAAACGCCACATATTATCCAAAACGCCAAAAACTTTTAAAATGGCTAAGGTTATTGCATGGAGGTTTGAAAGAAAAGAGAAACGATTCATCATAAAGTTCTCTGATAGGAGAAGGGTAAAGGTAAGGACAATCAAAGCCATGCTTAGAATGAATGAAAAGGTTCAAAAGAATATCCTGGCCCTTAGGGTTCCAATGGACAACGATTGTGAAAGAGCAAGAATTGTAATAAAAAGACTGAAGAGAAAATTTCTGGCAGAAGATGATGATGATACTGACGATACTCCTATACCAAAACTTAGCAGTTGGGTGATGCATGAGTAAGAAGGAACGCTTGAATTGACTTATAAAAACGGGGTGCAATATTCAAGGCCAATGGAAGAAATGTTGAAGACAGGGTTGCTATCTATCATTGAACAACTCTGTGATTTAGCACCTTCAAACGATCCAAAATCCAAAGATGCAGTGATATTCAAGAATAGGCTGCAGCAAAGAAGAGAGGAGCTAATGGCGTTATACGCAAATATGAAATTTAATGATGAAGAATCTGAAGAAAGTGATGAACAAAGCGATGCGTACATCTCTGATGTAATCCCACCTAAAAAAGACTATTAGTTAATTTTGATTTCGTATTATTGTAATTTTATAAAATATTAATCTATGGTAATCAATTATTAACAAAAAGATACAAAACGCCAAAAAATGACATGGAAAAAAGTCATAACGCCAAAAAAATTAACTATGTGACACAAAAAGAATTAATTCAACGAGAAGAAATCTGAGAATAACAGTAAAACGCCAAATAATTAATAATTCTAGATAATGCCAAAATTATCTTGCACGCAAAAAATAAAGCAGCATGTCAAACGCGAAAATCGGGAAAGGAGAAGAATACTAAAAAGACAAAAAAACCCTCGGACCCTGATCATGCCGCGCGCCACCTGTTGGGCCAGGATGCGTTCTCACCGTTCTCACACTTTTGAGCGTTTTCTCCTGAACCTGTTTCTATATATATATATATATATATAGGACAAAGATCCGTTAGGAACCACCCTTTATTGCGAGAACCGCGAGAACCAGTGTGAACACAAACAGTAATTCCTAAAAAATCTAAAAAACACCAAAAATTTTTTTTTTATTTTTTTACTATTTTTTTTTTTAAAATCGCTATATTTTGTTAATAAAAAAATTCAAAAAAAAATTCGAGTAACAGTTATCCATGCACATGTGCATATGTATCATTTCTTTGTCAAATTCCGTAATTCATTACAAATAATAGTCAATTGCACTTTCATTTACACTACCACGTGTAATACACTACTTTTTACGTTAACAATGTTAGAAATGCACATGTGCATCTATATGTATCAACATGAAATAAGGTGTTTTGGTACACTACTTTCTCTTTCATCTATCATTTCATCCATAATACACAAGCATGCACATGTGCATTTTTATCATTTCTTTGACAAATTCCGTAATTCATTACACATATTAGACAATTGCACTTTCATTTACACTACCATATGTAATACACTACTTTTTACATTACCAATATTAGAAATGCACATGTGCATTTATATGTATCAACATGAAATAAGGTGTTTTGGTACACTACTTTGAATACACTTTCCCTTTCATCTATCATACCATACATAATACACTACCATTACCTCCTACCATCCATAATACAATACCATTACCTCCTACCATCCATAATACAATACCATTAACAATATTTTCATTTTATTACATGTATATAAACACCATTTATACCATCCAATCAACATATTACATCAAAAATTGACAACTATAACCAAACCATCAACCACTAGATATAACTAAACAAAAAAACATGTATACGGGCCTACTTCTCCATTCAAAATCACAAACTTTTTGTACCAAAACACGTTATATCATGGTTAAACCTAATGATGCACATGTGCATTTTGAATATTGGTAATGTAAAAAGTAGTGTATTACTAATAATTAAAGTGCAATTGTCTATTCCTGATAACGTATTACCGAATTTGTTGAAGTGATGATACATATGCACATGTGCATGGATAACTGTTACTCGAAAAAAAAAAGTTTTTTTTTATGGTAACGGAATATAGAGATTTTTTTTTAAATATTAAAAAAATAAAAAAAAATTGAGTGCTTTTTTGATTTTTTTTA
The DNA here is from genome assembly GCA_030545235.1 of Helianthus tuberosus. NCBI lineage: Eukaryota > Viridiplantae > Streptophyta > Magnoliopsida > Asterales > Asteraceae > Helianthus > Helianthus tuberosus. The sequence goes on along the minus strand of CM060427.1, from coordinate 65,470,353 downwards.
GATTTTATTTTGTGTTCATATTGGTTCTCGCGGTTCTCGCAATAAGGGTGGTTCTCGCATGAACCTTACCCTATATATATATATATATATGATAATGCTAGGGAGAAAACCCTCCATTTTGAGAAAACCCTAGAAAACCCAACCTCCCGACTTTTAAAAAAAAAAAAAACAACACATGTAATATACATGTTTTTAAGAGTTTTGAGCCAAAAAAAATAAAAAAAGCGCCGAGTGGTTTTTTTTTTTTTTTTAAATAAACAAGTTTCAACAACTTTTTCACTAACATGTGTTAGACAAAAAGTTGCTGAAACTTGTTTATTTAAAAAAAAAAAAAACCACTCGGCGCTTTTTTGATTTTTTTTTTTTTGGCTCAAAACTCTTAAAAACATGTATATTACATGTGTTACTTTTTAAAAAAAAAAAAAAGTCGGGAGGTTGGGTTTTCTAGGGTTTTCTCAAATTTTTAGGGTTTTCTATCTAACCCTACCCTGTATATATATATATATATACATATATAGGGGAGGGTTTAAATGAGAGCGCTAAATATTGTGAGAACAAATGAAAAAACCATAAGAACTTGGTCAAAAACAATTCAAATTCAAATTTTTTTTCTTCACTTATCATTATTATTCAAATACAATGTTAGAAATTTAATTTACACGTTTAAATTTACGCGAATTCGTAAATAATGAAAATTTACACATGTGTAAGTTTGCCAATTACACATGTGTAAATCTGTTATATTTACACATGTGTAAAAAATCTAAAAAGAGTGATTTTGAAAGGAGAAATGAATTATTTGATGTTATAAATTCTTGTTTTGATGTTGTATCTTAATTACAATGAGGTTTGTATTAAAAAAAATTGGTTTTGATTGGTTTTTTCATTCGTTCTCACGGTTCTCGCAATATTTAGCGTTCTCAAGATAACCCTCCCCTATATATATATATATATATATATATATATATATATATATATATATATATATATATATATATATATAGGGGACCGCTATAATGAAAAAATCACCCCAGTTGTAAGAACCGAGAAACCACTTTACAACCATTAGATCTTCAAGATGGATGGACAAGATTAAAAGTAGTTAAAAAAATAATATTAAGTATTTTTGTCTTATTATGTCTTTAATATTTTAATATAAAAGGGCAGTTTAGGAAAAATACACTTTTTTGTCTTTTTGTATTTATTATATTTTATTACTTTTTTGTATTATTAAATTAGTTTTTATTTTTTAAACAGAATTATTTTATTAAAAATATTTAAATTCGGATTTTTTAACAGATTTTTTAAACTTTTACGTTTTACGTTAAAATTTTTACATTTTACGTTAACCGTTAAACTTTTAACGTTTTACGTTTTATGTTAAACTTCTTACGTTTTACGTTAAACTTTTTACGTTTTACATTAAACTTTTTACGTTAAAAAATTTGCGTTTTATGTTAAAAACTTTACGTTTTACGTTAAAAAGTTTACGTTTTACGTTAAAAAGTTTACGGTTTTAACTTTTACGTTAAAAAGTTTTAGTTTTACGTTCAAAAATTTACGTTTTACGTTAAAAAGTTTACGGTTTTAACTTTTTTTTTCAAAAACTTTTTTACACAAAACGATCGCACCCAGAAAATCGCAACTCGGTAGGTGTCTCAGATAGATTGCTTTCATCATCGACGCCTAAAAAAAACCAACAAACAAAAATTAAAACAATGAGTGGATTCTTGAAAAAAATGGGGTTTTGGCTAAGATTTTCCGATAATCAGTGGCTGCAAAGTGGGGTTGTAAGTTCAAAAATGTAACGCCCAGCGTCCCTAAACTTTAGGCTCTTGGCAAGATCATTCCCAGAACTTTTACCTATTGTCAATTATAGTCCCTATAGTTATGTGATGTTGATACTTTGATACTTTTGGCATGAATCTTATTGATAATTGATGCTTGAAACTATGACGCATGATTCTTTATTCTAGATGCTTAATTCTTGACACTTAAACTATGAGACTCGATACTTAATCTAGATACTTGACTCTTGATACTTAATCTAGACACTTGATTCTTGATACTATGGAAGCTAGATCCTCTATGATTCTTGACTCTTGAAACTTATTTGGTGCCTGACTCCTTAGACTCGTGAAACTTGATTCTTGGTTAAACGAGAGACTGGAACCTTGTCACTGGCGGAATCTATGAAACTTGGAAACTTTTTGTTTGTAATGTAATCTAGATACTTTACATAAACTTTACTCAACGCAACGCCTAACTTAACGCGCAAAACGAATCAAAATCAGGAACGCGGCAAAGATGGATTGGCCAGAGTGGTCGTCCGATCGGATGACCACCCGATCGGATGACCACCCGAACGGGTCACCACCCTATCCACCTTGCACCGCCCTTATGCACTCTCACCCTATAAATAGACCTGTCACATCACCGTTTAGAGTGATGTGACAGCTTTGCTCGACCAGACACGCTCACTCTTCAAATTCTTCACTTTTCTTGCTGATTTCGGTACGTTTTAGGCCAGATTCTTGTACTTTCTTGATCTACACATCATTCTCTACATGATTCTCACTTGAAATCACACTTTTCACCAGGAAATCTCCCGGATCTGAGTTCTTGAGGGTGCAAGACATTGTAATTCAAAACATCTAATATATTCAAAGAGTTACTTGAGCAAAAGCGCATTAACAAAATTTCATGCACAGCAAGTGCATCAACAAGTTACTTGCGCTACAACGCATTAACAAACCATCAAAAGGGATCCACATCCCAAGCCTATTCAAAATACAAATGTTTAACAACCACAAAAAGTACAAAGAACCTAATCTAGGTCTTCATCATCATCTTCTCCCTCCGAAAACACTTCCTTTAATTGTGCCATAAAATCTTCAGATTGTAGCGCAGCAGTGACTAAGTCCATCACGGGAAGGTGCAAAGTGTTGTATTCAGCAGCATGAGCAGCTTCAGTATCAACTCCGTACGTAGCGGACCTACTAGTATCCCAATCAACCTTTAATGCATTAGTGACGTGCTGGGTACATTCTGTGTATCCTTGGGCATATCCGTCATTACGCGCAGTAATCAGCAGATGCGCAACCGTTTGATCCAACTCATGGGAGTTAAGGACAGAATTGGCAACCTGCGCAATACAACAAATAAGAAGATGTACAACTACATCAAAATATCGCAAAGAGCTGACACATTTACACTTATGATCCCGTGATGCTTCATCCAGAGCATGTCATTCTTCAATGGTTCAACCTGACTCTACGTCGTCACTCGAGCAGTTTTAGAGTTTTCTAACTTTTCTTCGGTTTCACTCAGGCGGCGGGAAGTCTCAGCTTTTTCAACCCGCTCAAGCTGCAAATCTTTTTTGGCAGATTCGAGCTCCACCTTAATTTGTTCCTGGTCAGATAATAAAGAGGTGAGTTCGTCTATCTCCTTATTCTTAAGGGAAGTGTGGCGCAAGTTCTTACCTCTCTCTGTTCACTCCTCTCTCGATGAGAACGCGCTTCATCGCAGGCCACTTCAGCTTCCGCTTTCTCTTTCTTCAACTTCTCAATCTCCGCATCCTGCTTCTTCAGCTTCTCAAACTCAGCCTTGAGATTGTTGATGACATTACGAATAGCCATTTTTTCAGTATTGTCTTTCTCGCATATTTCCCTTCAACGTTTACGCTCCTCTGAAAGTAGAGCGGCTTCAGCCTCCACTTTTCTTTTCCATCCCGCGGCAGACCACTCTTTAGTTTTCTGATCTCTCTCAAACTTGGCCCGATCAGCCTCCAACTCAGCCCTCAACAGGGAAACTCGGGCCTCCTCTTCAGAAGTTTTTTTCTTGGATGCTTCAACAGTAGACCATTCTTTATACATACTGCGTCACTCGCGCACTATACGGTGCGTAGTGGAAGTAAAGCTAGCAGCTTCTTCAAGGTAGGCATGATAAGACTGATCATGAGAATGGTCTTCTTGAAACTTCACTTCAGCAGGCGGAAAGGTACCTTGTAACCAATCACGACAAACCCGCCAGTCCAAAAAAGTATCGCTTTTCTTCAGCTTCCACACCGGAGCATGAATCTCAGAAGCCTTCTTCTCTGAGTAAGTTCTGTAATGATAATCCTCTGGAGTTTCCTCTGGGCGGATGAGGGAGTTTTCTTCATCATGGGCAAAAGAGCCCTGATAACCAACTGGGCTCCTCTCAATGTTCACAGGCGTAGAAGCAGAAGCAGAGGTAGGGATAGTTACCACAGGATCTTCAGGACCAGATTTCCCTTTCTCTGGATCATGCGCCACAACTTCAGGAGACTTGGGCCGAGCAACATCAACATCCGCCGTCTCCGGTTCTACAACCATCTCCGTTTCCATCTCAACCTCAACAGGTTTCTCAACTTTAGAATTTTCCACCTCAACAACCATCTCCACCTCGGCTTCAACAGCTTTTGTACCTTCTAGCTGCTCCCTAATATATGCGCGAGGTGACGAAGGAGGGAAATCGTCATTTAAAACAGATGATGGCTCCGCGGGAGCATAAGGAATTGGCTTTTCTACAAGAACAAAGGTTATATTAACATACAGTGCGCATAAATAACAAATAAAGAAGATACTCGCCTGGGGGAGGTTTTGTAATAAAGGCATCTAGATTGCCTCGTTTGCCTATTTTTCTTTTCAGAATCTTCATAGCAGGCTACGCTTCAGCCTCAACTTCAACCTGCTTTCTTTTCACCGCCTTCGTTTTCACTAAGGGTTCTGGACTTGACTCCAAATCAATAGGGTCATCAAGATTCGAGGTTGGGATATTAGCGGTATCCTGGGGCTCTGCCTTAGGCTTCCTTGCAACTACAGGCGCAAGTCCTTCCAACATATCAGACACCACTACATAATCACACCAGGAGTCAGAGGAATGGCGTACCTTTATTCCCTCCCTTAACATTCTTGGCCTTTGAAGATTGTGCCTTCAGCGCGTCAGTCTTCTTAGGCGCAATGATAACAGCCGGTACACGTTGTTTCTTCTTCTCAGGGCCTATGCCCAGGTTAGTCAACTCACCTAGTCAAAAGAAAAATATTGCAATATTACCCCACGCGCAAAGACAGTAAAGAATAATATTGCAATATTAATCAAAAACCAAAAAGTGAAACTTACCAACGCCAGTCGAAGGTGGCGCGGCCAGATCCTCATCCCGAGGAAGGGTAAAATTCCTGACTATCTGCAGATACCAGAGTTCCTCACAAGCACCCTTCAGGATGGTGGCCATCATTCCATTCTCCCTCTTGTATGCAACAACATACAAGGAAACAACTACAAAGAGAAACACAGGAACAAATTCATATTATTTACAAAAACAAGAAAACAAAAGGTAAGAAAATCCCAAATCTTACTTTTATCACCCTCCATGTACACTGGTTTGTCTTCACTATCCATCCTCTAGTAAAGACTCATACCAGCAGTAACCAGGCCTTCTCCGGAAGTTCAATCGACGAAACATCTTTCAGATCCTGGTACTAAATCTACGATTGTGGAGTCTTAATGTTATCAACCACAATGTCTTTTGTACCCCTAAAGGTCATTTTCATCGGAATCACACCAGCTTTGATAAAGAAAAATTTCGGTTTCCAATCATTAAAGGATTTTGGTGGGTGCAACAAGATTTTTTTTGCCAACGAACGTTGGGCAAAGGAATAAAAGCCCTGGGAACAGTGGAATTGATAAAACACCCAGAAACGGTTAACCGTTGGCTCAATGTGCATTGACCGGAAAAGGAATTCGAAGTGACGAATCCAAACCATTCCGATGGGGTGTAGTTGAGAAATATGAAACTTGTAATATGCAAGGATATCAAGAAAAAACCTTGTCACCGGCAATCGGAAGTTGCCTTCAGTAAAATAATCCTAGAACAAAGTAATATACCCGGCCGGAGCGTCTGTCGTCGTCTGACCATCGTCTGGGTATCGAACACCCCAACTCTCAGGAAATTTAAAGCTTTGAACTAGGTCGTTAAACACTTCTTTCGACCACTTCAATGGTGGAAGACCGACAGACATCTCTTCTGAAGAATCCTCGTGACGTTCTCTAGTAGACATAAGGGGAAAGATTTGTAGGTTTCTTCAAAGAAATATTGGGGAAGAAGAGTGGAATTTAAAGAGTAAACAATGAAAAGAAGGCACTAAAAGGGTTTATATACTCACCGCCATCAATGCCCTAGAAAACCGTAATAGCCCCTTTTTCAGGAAAACACGGTTATCGAAGCATCAGGGGCGAGCGGGGAAAAGACAACAAACAACCTCACGCGCGCGTGAAGGCCACATTGACGACGCACATTTAATGAATGACTGACAAGTGACAGCCTGTCACCAAAACGGTCATACGTCAACAGTCAGCACCGTACCTTTCACCCGCCAAGAGTCAAATTTTTCAAAATTTGAAATCATGAGCACTTCAACTTAAAGGAAAATATCTTCCACAAGAAGATTCTTCATATTTCCCGACAAAGCTTCTCAAAGCAAGAAACGCACACTTCTTTTATATAGTCCAGTGCTCCACTTACTTGCATAAGAGCAACACTGGACTGGGGGGACTTAAAGGGGTGTGGCCCCAAAAACCTTACGCAAGCGTATAGGATCATACCATAAACTCATCACATAAACATCTTTAACGGAACCCCACGCGGCTGCGCAGCGGTTCTAAACAAAGATATAGAAGAAACAATCTTTGACAACCGTGCGCCGGGGAAAGGATAAAACCAACATTCAACCAACACCCCTGCGCGGGCTCGCGCAAGGGTACAGTTAAACTTAAAGTCAAAGATCCTAAAACATCTCCGCACGCCTAGTACCAAGACTTAGACAAAATACCTTTTTCTGTTATAATAGATTTGACACGTGGCAAGGTCCTAAAGGGTTACACTGTAAACCTTCTGGAAGACCTCATCGTGCACAACCATTCGGTTATAACCGAATAGTGACGTGGCATCATCCTGGACGCTCATCTAAGTCACGATGATGGCACTAACTTGGAGAAGGATCCACACAAACCCACTTTCCATGTGGCATCTCCCTTGCCGTCGATCACACTCACGATCTGTGTGCATGGATGTAACGTTAGTGATTGACGGAAAAAGGGCGTAACTGCTTACGAAAATTACTTTCTGTTACTATCTCCGTCAAAAAAATTTCCCGCCCGAATCCAGCTATAAATAAGTCATGACAGGTATGATCTCACAAGTTACACTCACTTCACTTTTACTACTTCTTCTTCATCGAGATCTGTACTTATTCTCATGCCGGAGGGTGGTCATGGAGAGAACCCTCATTCTCCCCGTGGCGAGTCTAACGGCTTTCTGTTTTGCAGAGATCACCGGAGAAGAAGTTCGGTTAAACCCCGAATCTAACGAGAGGACCAACCCCTTTTTATGCAGAACTAAACCCCTGGTCCGATTGATTCCGGTCATTCGAATCACTGTTTCTTCACTATTCATTTCAATTCGTTTATTAATATATAGTAATAAATGTCACTCGAGATAGTTTACCTAGTGTAGTTGAAATTTTTTATTTTTCTTTTCCTTTTGTTAGCTATTTAATTTTGTTAGCTATTCACTAAATGCAAGTAGTTCACTTCCTAAGTTTAGCTCAAAAAATGATTCTTTAAATTATTGTTTGAATTATTATTTAATATATACTTTAAACTTTTGTTGTATAATCTTTCTCAGACAATATATATATATATATATATATATATATATAGGACAAAGATCCGTTAGGAACCACCTCTTATTGCGAGAACCGCGAGAACCAATGTGAACACAACCAAAAATGCCTAAAAATAGCTAAAAATCACACAATTTTTTTTTTATATTTTTGATAAAAAAAATCGCTACTTTTCGAAGGCAAAAAAAATTTAAATTTTTTTTTATTTTTTTTTTGGATACTAAAAGTAGCGATTTTAACATAAAAAATATTAAAAAAAAATAGATTTTTTTTAGATTTTTTTTAGGTTTTTTGGGGGTTTAGTTTTTAGCATTTTAGCTTGGGGGGTGGGGGGTTTAGGTTTTTGGGGGGTGGGGGAGGGGGGTTTAGGTTTTTTTTTGGGGGGGGGGGGGGGTAGGTTTTTTTTAGGTTTTTTGGGGGTTTTAGTTTTTAGCATTTAGCTTTGGGGGGGTGGGGGTTTAGGTTTTTGGGGGGAGGGGGTGGGGGTTAGGTTTTTTTAGCTATTTTAGGTTGTGTTCACATTGGTTCTCGCAATAAGGGTGGTTCTCGCATGAACCTATATATATATCTTTACAATCGAGAGGAGCAATTATAATTTGAAATTCTAAAGATTTTGAACATAGAGAGGTTGATAATACAAGTTTTGGGTTTGAAGGTTTTTTCATACATAAAAGAATGTTTTTTTCTATAAGAAAAGTTGTGTCTTCCTTCTTTGATCTTCTTCCCTTTTATAGATGGAGAAAAGGGTCTTCATTATTGATTCTTGAAAAGAGCTTCCATATGAAGTTGCCTTTGTTGAAAATACTCTTAAAGTTATTTGTCCACTTATAGAATTATTTGCACCATCTTTGAAGAATTGGAAAGTTGGTTGTCTCTTTGTTGAATTATTTGCACAGTCTTTCATAATTGGAAAGTTAATTGTCTCTTTGTTGAATTATTTGCTCCACTTTTGAAAATAAGAAAAGTTGATTGTCCATTTGTTGAATTACTTTGCACTAATTTTGAAGATAACTATTCTTCCAAACTTTCATCATTATTCTATCATCTATCGTCGGTATATTATTATTATTATTATTATTATTATTATTATTATTATTATTATTATTTTACATCATATCATATGGGTCTTGAGAATCTTGAAAAACTTCAGTCCCTGGAGATGAATGTTTAGAAGGGGATGGAGACTGTCGAATTTCATTGATTATCTTTAACACCTCTTCTGGAGAATTGCAATCTTGAAGTCTTTGAATATATTCGTGGTCTTCATGGTTGGTTTTGATATCTTGAACTGGAGACTTTAAACCTTTTTCATATTGAAGAGTTAATTCCTTATAATACTTGGTAACTGCTTGAGAATTTGCTTTTGTGATAATAAATTTATTCCACCATTTGCACCTATATTGTCTGAAAAGCAATGGAGGAGAAAGTTCTGTAGGGCTTTCTTCTTGAAAATTGTAAGTCCATAAACAGATCCATGGAATTCTGAAAACACTCATAAACTGTAAAGTATATTCGAAAATTGGTGTTCCATCATGTTGAAAATACTCGACGAATCTTGAAAATGCTTCTGAAATTTCTTTGGGAAAAGCTTCTGGAATAATTCCAATATATTAAACCATTTAACAAACCATCTTGGATAAATATTTGGAAATTCTTCATCGAATTGGAAAAACCAAGAATGGTCAAAGTTTCTTAGTAGGAATGCATATTCCCATGCATCTTGATAATCATAATAGTTGTATTGAGGATAGGCGCTGAAATTTGAAAGGGTTTTTGAATTATAGGGTTTAGAATTCCAGTCTTCTAAAGATAGAACCTCTAAAATTTTTACTTGACTATAAGCAATCTTGGAAGGATCTCTACTATTAAAATTGTGCCGAATAACTACTGATTCTGAATCTACTACAATTGCTTGATAATAATCTCTTGTTTTGTATTCTTCTTTGAAAAAGTGGCATCCTCGAGGATAAATGAAGTCGATTAGGGATAAAAAAATTTACTAACCTTTTCGACTTCCAAACGTTCTAAAATCTTGATAATCTTTTTATTTAGGTTGATAGTATAAGGAATAGTGGTTGGTAAAGAGGTTGAAGAAGAGGCCTATTTAGAGAATTTTGTGAAAGAAGGAGATTGGAAAATGGGTTTTGATTCTAGATTTTGAATAATGGATGAAAATGGAGGTCTACATCTAGGTCCTGGGGTTAAAGGGGCAAATCGATTTTGAATATTAGGTAATAGGGGAAATTGTTGCAAATGGGTTGGTCTTGATGGAGAACTTGATAATTGAGATTTTGAGAATTATTGTTTTGAGAGTACAATCTTTTTTGTAGAATCGGAGTTGCTCATATTCCCTGTAAAAATTATCTTGATAAAAATCTGGTAAAGAATTATTTTCTCCTTTTATAAATTCTATTTGAAAATCAAAATTGCTTAATAATGCTTGCCATCTTGCAAAAACTTGTTTTGAAATCAAATTTTTAATATCTTTTTCTAAAATATATTTTGCAGATAAACAATCAATCCTTAATAAAAATGGTTTCATATATAAATCATCTTCAAACTTTTTTATACATAAAACTATACTTAAAATTTCCTTTTTTATTGTAGAATAATTCTTCTGAGTATCATTCCATGCACCTGAATAATATCTAACTAAACTTTCCTTATTATTTAATTCCTATTTTAGTATTCCTCCAAATCCTAAATCACTTGCATCAGTTTCTACAATTAATTTTGCATTAGGATGGGGAATATGTAAACAAGGTAAGCATTTTATTTTATCTTTGATATATTTTACTATATCCGTGTGTTCTTGAGTCCATGGTTTTGGATTCTTTTTTAACCTGTCATATAAAGGTTTACATATGATTCCTAGATCTTTGAAAAAGTCATGAATATAATTTAAACATCCTAAAAATCTTTTCAATTGCTTTTTATTTTTTATTTCATTTGGAAATTTATTTGAAAACTCTAAACTTCTGTTAATAGGTTTTATTGTTCCTTGAATAATATTATCTCCTAAAAATCTTATTTCTGTTTGGAAAATACTCATTTTAGAGGCTGATACTACTAATCCATTTTTATGAATAATATTATAGAAAGCATTTAAATGTTTAAAATGTTGATCCAAAGAATTTGAAAATATCAATACAACATCAATGTAAACAATTGCATAATTTCCTTGTAACATCTGTGCTTGTAGTAATTGTGAACAGTTCAGTTATCAATAAAACAATGTTATTTGATCTCAATGTTTGTTTGGTTATGTTTTACATTTTTCATGTTTTGACTTTTGTTCAATTTCAAACTCTACATCGCTTTCTGGAGAGTTATACGCAAACTGGTGCGTAAACGTAATCAGTTTAATGCGACAAATACTCCGGAACATCAACATATACTTAACATACCTTAAATAACCTTTAAATAACTTAGAAATAAGTTTTAAAGGCTTTGGTATGGCAAAAACAAGTTAATTCGCCTACAGGGACTAAATTTGACAAACTGCGAAAGTATGTCAATTTGAACTGTAACAGACATTCCGGAACATGACCATAAGTTAAACATACCATAAATATCTTTTACATAGCTTAGAAATAGGCTTTGAGGTGTTTCGTATGCTAAAATATACTTTTGGGACATTCAGGGACTAAAAGCGTCAAAAAGTGCACAAGTTTGCACTTTCGCGCATAACTTACGTTCTGAATACTTCCGGACATCCAAAAATTTATGTAAGCACTAAAACATTTTATTTTAGTGTTTGGCATAAGAAAAATCCATTCGTCGCGTCATTTGGATCGTTTTTCGCGCTTATGCGCATTCCGTCGTAATTAAGCGAACATCGCGATTGTACGGCCAAACGAACCAACATCTGAGATATTTTTTAGCACATTTTAAAGTTCCCTATACTTTAACTTCATTTTAGAGCTTTGAAATGGGGTTAACGGGCCTTAAACGTGTCGGAAATGGCCTTATTACACAACAGGGACCAAAACTGCCAAAAATCAAACTTTCTGGTCAGCAAGGTGCTTGCACACCTCAACACAAAACACGTTACGGTGCGCAAGCAGGGGTCAGATGCAGCAAAACGTTTTTCTCAGCTGTTAACAGCCTTTAACCCCTCCAAAGGCCAAGACCAAGTGTCAAACTCTTATGGTGGATGGCAAAATGAGTTACCACAACTTTCCAACAAGTGTACGGCTTAGATCGTGCCCCCTTTTCCAAGAAACGATCCTAACGGTGAACCGAAAACTATAAATACCCACCTTATGTTCACTCATTCTTCAAAAGAATCTGATCTAATGTGCTCTAAGTTGAAACCTTTGTTTCATACCTGAGCTATTTTGATCTAGATTAGCATTCGGGGACCCTTTGTAAGTGTTCCTTCGTTCTTTTATTGCTTTCGAGTCCGAAAGTCAAACTTTGTTTGACTTTCTGCGTTGACCAGTTTATGGTCAATGCGAAGTTCGTTTGAACTTCGCAACGTGAGCGTAATCACGATGGTTATAGTCCCTTGTGACTATGCCTACTGATTACCACGTTGTCTAGGGTCGTAAGGGTAAGCGATCTAATAAATCTCTTATACCTTCGAACCCGACCCATTTGGTCGATCATTAGGATCCGACCAAACACATTAGGTGACCATAGTATATAGGGAATAACCTTCCGAGGTTATACCATATGGTCGCTTCGTTTAAGTAGTTGTATGATAGGTAGTTTATATGCCTTAGGTAAATTACCAAAATACCCCTTTGATGCCAAAATTCATTTTAAACATATGTAACATAACTTTTGACATCTAAACTTATTTGACAACAATATTAGACATGATAAGGCATATGTTACTTGTCATAGGACTAGTTAAGCGGTCCAAACGCGTTTCACGCGAACGACGCGTTAATGTAGCATAAGCTACCTAAACGGGTCGTAATGGGTCGTAAGCACTTAGGCTAGGTTTCATTTAGTATGTAGGCTTTTTTAAACCATACTACATGAGTTCCCATACTCATTTGGTTTACGAGCCCTCATTCTATCCGATCCTCCGATATAGGTCCGGTTTATTAACATAGTTACCTATATTAGGTGTCGTTTGATTCCCTGATCTCTAGCATTGCTTGGTGGTTATCTTAGGACTTCTGAGCAATCTCAAATGAGTACATAGACCCCTCTTTTACTGTTTTCCAAACTTTTTTGGGGTGAAACACATGTGCCTACTTGTTACTTTCATGCTTTCCATGTTTTCACATCATATGCCTGCTATGTTCGTTAGTACATTATAGTACATGTTTTACATTACATTTCATGCTATGTATGCCCATTGTGTGCGTACTTAGTACATTGTTTTACATTACATTTCATGCTATGTATGCCCATTGTGTGCGTACTTAGTACATTGTTTACATTACATTTCATGCTATGTATGTCCATTGTGTGCATACATAGTACATTTGTTTCACGTCACATGCTATGTATGTCCATTTGTTACATACTTAGTACAGTTGTTTTCATCACATGCTTACATTTTGGTATGACATTTGGTTTGTTTCAATGGAACAATACATTCATTAACATTAGCTACGTCGTTCGTTAGTAGGTAGTGGTACCTTAGGAATTGACAACTCCCGTTCCTGAAATCCTGGGTTTGTTTGGATTGGAAGGAATGACCGAATTCGATATACATAACTTAGATAAACCTTTAATTTGTTTAAGGGTTTATCGCCACAGTCTCAAGGCTTGGATGTACGCATTTTCACAATACCGCATAAATGTTTGTATCAGTATAGCATGCATTTGTTCCACAAAACATAATTTTGATTTAAACCATGTTTTACTTCAATACCTTGTTTTTGTGCATTTTACATATGGTTTAGTTGATATATTTCACATACCATACATGACATTTTTGGATACACATTACATGATTTACATTAGACATAAACATTTTGACATTGATATACACAATTCATGATTTACATTAAACACAGACATTTGATATGGTTTACACAATAACATTTTGACATTTGATTATACATAAACAATTTACATTGGTGGTTTGGTTTGAGTAAGTGATTTAAGTAACGAGGCATGTGTAATATGATACAAGCATGGTGGATACGCCGCTGGTACTTCCTATATATAAGTGTTTGTATGGTATTACATATCGTTGCGTTATTTAAATCATTTCAATTTATGACACATGACATTTTATACAAATAACATACTTTTTACAAGACACTGTTTACAAACAACTTATCTTACACAAACTCATTTTTACATGGTTATTCATTTAACCTTACATTTATTTATACATATCATCTGATCTTATCGTTTTTCAAATGTTTTATAAGACAAAGCAAATTACAAGGTTCATGACTAAACATTTTCTTAAACACAAGTCATGAATCATATTTTTACAAAACCTATGAAACAATTAATTTTTGTTTATTTTTAATATATGGTTTTCTTTTATAGTTATTTTTGATAAATTGTTTAGGAATTTTCTTTTTCGGTTTAGAAGGAGATTTAAATGGTTCAAATCCATATTGTTGAAAAAAACTTCCTAATTCTTTATGGCCTTGGATACCATCCTTTTTTATTTCCTCTTTTAATTTTAAATCATTACATATTTTTAATCCTTCTTTATTTATATAATTTATTATTTGCCCATAGGATAAATCTCTATAAGGAATATTATTATTAAAATCTTTTTTAATTTTTTCTCTAATTCTTTCTGCAAATAATTTTGGTAGCCCAGCTATAAATCTTTATTTCCAATAAGCTTCTTTACAATCATCTCTAGTCATAAGTTTTGAAAGAAATACATCTTTATACCATCTAAAATTTTGTAATTTTCTACACGTCAGATTTAATAATATTAAAGAATTTCTTTCTTGATAATCTGTTGGATTTCCAATAAAATGTTTAATTATAGCAAATATTAAAGTATTAATTATATCAGGTATTTCTATTGGTATTTGAACATTATTTTCTGTTTTGATAATTAATTTTTTAGCATTTTGGATTATTTGTTTTTCTTCTTCTGTAAGATACTTGTCCCACCAACCTTTAAGAAATCCAGTAAAACCAGAAACTATCATAGTAAGAATTTGAGCTTCATTATTTCCATTTACTTTATATGCATTGGCTACCATTATCATTTCTTGTAATAGATTAAGGATTTGATGTTCTGTTTGACCTTCTATACTCCATTCGTATAGAGAGGATCCATCATATTTTGCTTGAACTAAAGTATGTCGTTCTTCAAATTGTAAATCAGGTAGAGTAGGTCTAGGGTAATAATTTCTTGTTTCAGGCCTAGTAGTATAAGTATTATTTTTTGAAAAATGATAATTTCCTCTTTTAATTTTGTTTATAGAATCTTCTATTTGAAAATCATTAAATTGTTCTTCAATACTTTGAATTTCTTGATCTGAAATAACATTTATATTTAGTTTTGAGATTTTTGAGGAAATATCTTGTAACATATCTTGTTGTTTTTTAGACGTATTGGGATATCTATACTATATGGTTTAAATATTGGATTTTCAATAGTTTCAGTTATTATTTTAGTATTTGAAGTACTAAGTTAATCTAAATTATTTTTATTATTAGCTTCTATCCTTTCTAATTGTTCTCCTTTGGTATTTTATTTTTCATTGGTATAATTATTTTGAAAAATAATTGTCTTTACATTTTTATTTAAATCTTCATTAGTATTTGCCAAAGGTTTTGCAATATAATCTTTATTTTCAATTTTTATTTTTATATCCGTATGTGGAGGATGTACACTAGTAATATCTACATTTTTATCTATAATTGTATAGGTTTTGGTTATAGTATTACTAACAGATGTATTTTCAAAAAATGGATATTCAATTTTATTTTCTATACAGTAAAGAAGAAACCAGGAGAAAAATGGAATATTTCATCATTTTCACACATATATAGGTGCCAATCAATCTCATGCAAAAATCTTTAATCTTCATTGAATGTAGAAAAATACCATATCAATTTTTTATTATTATATTCATTGAACATTTTATCTTTTAAATATTTTAACATTTCTTTATCCATAATTAACGAGTTGTGCTTGAAATTTTTTCAATAAGCTTTACTCTATAATTATTTTCTTCTCTTAATCTTTTTTCTAAAAATAATATATAGCTAGAGGGATGATACGGGTTATATGTATAGTTAGAGGGATGATACGGGTCGGATAGAGGCATGATGCATGAGTTATTATTATATTCTTCTATTCTTTCCCTCAAATATTTTATTCTTCTATTGCAATTTTTTCAAAAACCAAATATTGTGATTCCTTTGGGCTTGAATTCTTGAATCACTCATTGTAACTCTTCATAATTTTTCATATCAGACTTAGTTGGAACATAAGTATTATTATCACTATCATTTTCTTCGTATAGTGGTTTTGGAATAGTATTTGAAAAATCAACACCTTTCATTCTCATTGATAGACTTTTTCTAAATAGATTTTCATCTATAATATTTCTAGAAGTACTTGCTCCTATAGAATGTCTTGGTAAAACATTACTAAAAGAAATGTCTATTGAACCATCAGAATGTTCTATTGTGCTAGATGTTTGATTTTCTATCTCTATAGGTTTTGGCGGGTTTATATCTTGTAAATTCCATGTTAATGATTGAGTTATTTCATGCCATTTTAATTTTTTAGGTGTTCTTATCTTTGTAGTATTTGCTTCAAAAATAATAGTTTCATCTTTTGGGGATACTAATTTTGTTTTAGGTTCTATTGTAGTAGTCATAGTCTTAGAATATATTCTGTATATAACTACTGCAGCATTGGTTTTTTCTTTGAATTCCAAGTTTTTGGTTTTAATTGTTAATGTTAGAGTGTCTAAAATATTTGGATCAAATAAACCAATTGAAAAGTTTGGGTAGCAATTAAAGTAAATAGGACCATTTGAAATATTTGATTCAGCCATAGCTAGTAAAGAATTATTAAAGTTTGTATGTCTTGCATCCCTTAGAATTAGTAATACAGGAGCATCAATTCCTAATCTGAACATAGGTTTAATGACGACTTGAACTAATCCTATGTGTAGAAATTTATATAATTGTCTATGTCTTTTAATAGCTTCTACTGATAATAATTGCATGTTTTGATACTCTTTATTAATAGGTATAGTTTGTTCATGAGTTTTTATAGAATAATCTTGGAAAAAATCAAAAGTACCAATTTTGTAAATAGTTTTAACATCTTGTTTTGGTATATCCCAGTTTAAAAGATTGTTTTCAATTTGAGAAATATTAATTTCAACAGAATTCATATGTAAAGAGTTCATGTTTAAGTCTTCTTCATCATTATCATTAGTATTTGAGCTATATTCTCGTTTAGAAAAGAATTTTGATAACTGATTCATTATAGCTATTAGTCTTTAAATTTTTAAAGTAGAGCTTATACTGAGGGAACACCCCCATATCGTCGTGGTCCGGCTGCCCATTTTCAGTATTCTTTTGGGCATAAAGCTAATCCAACCGACAATCGACAGGGCTTACCAACACAGTTCTACCCCCCCTTTAAAATTTAGAGCTAACAACCATAATAAATTAGTTAAAATGATTAATTTCTAAACAGAGGCATGGCTCTTAGACACTCTAACATTAACAATTAAAACCAAAAACTTAGAATTCAAAGAAAAAACTAATGCTGCAGTAGTTATACACAGAATATATTATAAGACTATGACTACTACAATAGAACCTAAAACAAAATTAGTATCCCCAAAAGATGAAACTATTATTTTTGAAGCAAATACCATGCATACAAAGATAAGAACACCTAAAAAATTAAAATGGAATGAAATAACTCAATCATTAACATGGAATTTACAAGATATAAACCCGCCAAAACCTATAGAGATAGAAAACCAAACATCTAGCATAATAGAACATTCTGATGGTTTAATAGACATTTCTTTTAGTAATGTTTTACCAAGACATTCTATAGGAGCAAGTACTTCTAGAAATATTACAGATGAAAATCTATTTAGAAAAAGTCTATCAATGAGAATGAAAGGTGTTGATTTTTCAAATACTATTCCAAAACCACTATATGAAGAAAATGATAGTGATAATAATACTTATGTTCCATATAAGTCTGATATGGAAAATTATGAAGAGTTACAATGAGTGATTCAAGAATTCAAGCCCAAAGGAATCAAAATATTTGGTTTTTGAAAAATTGCAATAGAAGAATAAAATATTTGAGGGAAAGAATAGAAGAATATAATAATAACTCATGCATCATGCCTCCATCCGACCCGTATCATCCCTCTAACTATACATCTAACCCGTATCATCCCTCTAGCTATATATTATTTTTAGAAAAAAGATTAAGAGAAAAAATAATTATAGAGTAAAGCTTATTGAAAAAATTTCAAGCACAACTTGTTAATTATGGATAAAGAAATGTTAAAATATTTAAAAGATGAAATGTTCAATGAATATAATAATAAAAAATTGATATGGTATTTTTCTACATTCAATGAAGATGAAAGATTTTTGCATGAGATTGATTGGCACCTATATATGTCTGAAAATGATGAAAATATTCCATTTTTCTCCTGGTTTCTTCTTTACTGTATAGAAAATAAAATTGAATATCCATTTTTTGAAAATATATCTGTTAGTAATAATATAACCAAAACCAATACAATTATAAATAAAAATGTAGATATTCCTAGTGTACATCCTCCACATACGGATATAAAAATAAAAATTGAAAATAAAGATTATATTGCAAAACCTTTGGCAAATACTAATGAAGATTTAAATAAAAATGTAAAGACAATTATTTTTCAAAATAATTATACCAATGAAAAATTAAATACCATAGGAGAACAATTAGAAAGGATAGAAACTAATAATAAAAATAATTTAGATCAACCTAGTACTTCAAATACTAAAATAATAACTGAAACTATTGAAAATCCAATATTTAAACCATATAGTATAGATATCCCAATACGTCTAAACAAACAACAAGATATTTTACAAGATATTTCCTCAAAAATCTCAAAACTAAATATAAATGTTATTTCAGATCAAGAAATTCAAAGTATTGAAGAACAATTTAATGATTTTCAAATAGAAGATTCTATAAACAAAATTAAAAGAGGAAATTATCATTTTTCAAAAAATAATACTTATACGACTAGGCCTGAAACAAGAAATTATTACCCTAGACCTACTCCACCTGATTTACAATTTGAAGAACGACATACTTTAGTTCAAGCAAAATATGATGGATCCTCTCTATACGAATGGGGTATAGAAGGTCAAACAGAACATCAAATCCTTAATCTATTACAAGAAATGATAATGGCAGCCAATGCATATAAAGCAAATGGAAATAATGAAGCTCAAATTCTTACTATGATAGTTTCTGGTTATACTGGAATTCTTAAAGGTTGGTGGGACAAGTATCTTACAGAAGAAGAAAAACAAATAATCCAAAATGCTAAAAAATTAATTATCAAAACAGAAAATAATGTTCAAATACCAACAGAAATACCTGATATAATTAATACTTTAATATTTGCTATAATTAAACATTTTATTGGAAATCCAATAGATTATCAAGAAATAAATTCTTTAATATTATTAAATCTGACGTGTAGAAAATTACAAAATTTTAGATGGTATAAAGATGTATTTCTTTCAAAAGTTATGACTAGAGATGATTGTAAAGAAGCTTATTGGAAAGAAAGATTTATAGCTGGGCTACCAAAATTATTTGCAGAAAGAATTAGAGAAAAATTAAAAAAGATTTTAATAATAATATTCCTTATAGAGATTTATCCTATCGGCAAATAATAAATTATATAAATAAAGAAGGATTAAAAATATGTAATGATTTAAAATTAAAAGAGAAAATAAAAAAGGATGGTATCCAAGGCCATAAAGAATTAGGAAGTTTTTTTCAACAATATAGATTTGAACCATTTAAAACTCCTTCTAAACCGAAAAAGAAAATTCCTAAACAATTTATCAAAAAGAACTATAAAAGAAACCATATATTAAAAATAAACAAAAATATTATAAAGATAAGATTGATTTTCAAAAGAAAAAACAAAGTAAACAAGATATTGTCATTTGCTATAAACTAGTAGATACCACCCGTGCTTCGCGGCGGGTATAGCCAGTTTTAACAATAGCATTTACCCGAATAGGTAACATGGATACAATTCAATAACGGCATTTTATTAAACATATAACATCAAACTCGAATAGGTAACATGAATACAATTCAACAACTGAACCACCTAATGATGGGACCTCGCTTCATTATTCGGAATGCTCATGCGGCCTGGCTTATAGCTTGAGCTACCTTCTCTACAAGAATACATACAACAGATGTTGACACATATAACTACACGTAACAGATGCAAATATATTATTAGAATGTGGTTCAAATAGAAAGGGGTCCTCTAGATAAAAAGTGTTGGTAGGGATTTGGTGATGACACATGTAAAAAAAGCTTGTCATGCCATCACAATATAAAAAAAAAGTCGTTCACATGTTAAAAGAATAGTGCATCGACACAAATATTTCCACCAGAATCCAACGAAAAATTGAGGTATTTCTCAGTTATAATTTATGCATTAAGAAAAGTGGTTCATTACACTGCTTAAATTTCACTGCCATAATTAATTGAAAAATTGTTGTGCAGATCCTTATATATAGACTACAATTAGAGCTTCAGCACATCCCACTTCACTACATTATTACCTGTGATACTTACATATGTTGTTGATTAGTGTGTACCTTGTCATCGATCTTCTGCTCAACAAAAAGGAGCACCATTTTGAGTTACCTGTATACATGGAAGCACATGTTAACCCTAAACCTATCAATGTATGCTTGTAAAAACGGTGGCTAATAACTACAAAATGATATAAAAAAGTTGAAACTTTAAATATGAAGACGTTTACTGTTTAGTTTTAAAAAACTAACAGTTTTTTTCTTCAATTGCGTTGTTTTTAGGTGTTCGTTAATCGATTTGAAACCCTTTTCTTAATTACAAATTTAAACAAACCAACCCGCCTCAAACCGAGGAGCCCGAACCGGAGCGCCACCAAAATAATTACAAATTTACACAAATCGATTTGAAACTGATTAACCAAAAAATAGAACCTCACTGAAACCGGAAAAACATAAACAGAACAATAAAATCTGTTCTACACAATTTTGAATTGGGTTGTTAACCCATGTAAACTAACAAAAAATTCAATAGGCCGCAAACCCGTTTTTATATTAGCCCAATTTTTTTTTTCCATTCAGATCCATTCGATGTATAACTCAACAACCTAAGTAAGGCCTATGTTCAGTTGTTGACCCACTTTAAACTAACCAGTTGACACTCGACTGTGGACGACCAAAAGTCCAACAGAAAGCACTAAACTTATTTCTTCATCAGCAGGCAACCCACTTGTCATCTAAAGTTTCAAAGTATTGAAATAAGTTTATTAGATTGAAAACCAAAAGCCGAAGCGAATTCCTATTATGTTTTTGTATCGAAGCAAACCATGATAAATTCTTTCGGTTTTGTTTTCGAATAAAACCTTAAACAAAATAACCCAAAAACCAAAATGTCTTCAACATAGGTTTTTATATATAAAAAAAAGAACAACAAAATGTCTTTGGTTGTTTAAGGCACACAGAGGAAATATTCGCATCATGTGTTACCCTGTACTTGATCTAAAACCATGGTTATGTATTGTATGTTATCGGTGCATCAATGTTTTCTACTGTATTTCAAGTCTTATCTTTTTAAAAAAGAACATGTATATGTTAAAACAGACCATTCTATGCACATACATACGGTGTGTACTGACGTTGGTGCATCAAAATTTCCAATCATATTTCAAGTTTAGACTATGGGGTATGGGGCGTGGGTTGGAGAGAAACGCTCAAGTCACCACCCCGGGTGGGCTTGGGTTTGGGCGTGGCCCCTTGGGCGGGAGTTTAAGGCTGGGCGTGGGGCATGCTAGCGATCCTATGTGGCCGGCTCTTATTGGCTTGTTGGCTAGGGCATAGCGGGCCATGTTTTAATTTTAGATTTTTTTATTTTTATTTTAATACACCTGGCCAAGCCACGCCGGGCTAGACACGCCCCGCCATACCCCACGGACACGTCACTCACCAGCAGGGGGCTCGAACTCCACGTGTCAACCCATGCCCCAAACCCCCGCCCCACCATACCCCACGGTCTTATCTCTCCATATAATAGACATACACAAACAGAAACACATACATACATATGCCTATATGCACACACATATACACAATCAATATTTCTAGCTTTTGAGTCAATTGTCCATCAAGTCAACTCATTCTGCAATACATACCTAATTATCCAAAACTACAGCTAAAAGAATGTGAAAGTGAATGTGAAGACTAAATTCTATCTAGTATGAAAACAAAAGCAAAAATCAACTGTCAACAATAACAAAATAGAAATCAACAAACACATAAACAAATTAAAACCACCACAATCAGAACCAACAAAAAAACCCTAGAAATCAAACCCCTAAACGCCCAAATTAAAACCAAAAACCTAACCGATTGACTGCATTCGGTGGTCAATGCAGCATCAGAATATAACAATACGATAAACATTGACCCACCGACAGATAATAAAAGTATAAAACCGGAAGAATTGATGAAAGAAATAGTGCTCAAAGATGATCGTACCTGAATAAAACGGAATCAGTAAAGCAAAATAACGAATTGGAAGCTTCGTTAAACGGAGTGAATTTGTGGTTGTGTAAATTATTTGGAATTGGAGGAATATGAGAGAGTTTTAGAGAGAGAAAGAAAAGGGGAGTTGGCGCGGTAGAGAGAGAAACACGTTTTGGGTTTGGGGGAAATATCTCGGTCCCCTCTCTCTCTCTCAACATCCTAAGTGAAAAAGCAAAAGGTAACAAAAACCTCAAAACAACTGTGGTCAGAAATGAAAAACCACAAACTTCCCTAGCGCAATAGCATGTTACAATTTGATATATATAATAATGTGGAAGACAAGGACATTATTCAAAGGATTGTTATACTAAGAAAAAAATAAATTAGCTAAACATTTCCGATGAATTAAAAGAACAGATAAATAAAATACTTATTTATGACAACTCAAGT
Organism: Helianthus tuberosus; assembly: GCA_030545235.1. Lineage (NCBI taxonomy): Eukaryota > Viridiplantae > Streptophyta > Magnoliopsida > Asterales > Asteraceae > Helianthus > Helianthus tuberosus. The sequence goes on along the minus strand of CM060427.1, from coordinate 65,447,479 downwards.
GAAAACAGTATTTCAGACTATAGTGATAATGATTTAAACAATATTGAAGATTCTAATTCAGAAAGTAGTTCAGAAGAAAATATATGTGAATGTATTGGTCCTTGTATTTGTGAAATCGATGGTACAATAAATTCTCTAACAGAAAATAACAAAGACCTATTCGAATTATTAGAAAAAATTAGTGATAAAGAGGTAAAACAAGTATATTTAAAACAATTAAAAGAAAAGTATAAACTACCAATAGAAAAGAAAGAAAATGTATATAATTTCAATGAAATATGTCAAAGATTTCAAACAAGACAAATAAAAGAAAATCCTGTTATAATAACTGAATTACAAATAGAATTAAAAAATATTAAAGAAGAAATTCGAGAAATAAAAGCACAAATTAAAGAATTAGAAAAAAAATAAAGAAAAAGAAGAAAATAATAATGATACTAAAAATAATAACGATACTGAAAATATAGAAAAAATAAATAATTTAAAAGGATTAAATTCTCAAAAATGGTATACTAAACTAAATATAATAATCAATAATGAATTTCGATTAACATTAGTTGCCATGATTGATAGTGGGGCTGATATGAACTGTATTCAAGAAGGTTTTATACCCACAAAATACTATGAAAAGACTACATATAGATTATCTGGAGCTAATGGAAACCCATTAAATATTATATATAAATTATCAAATGTTCATATTTGCAAAGAAAACTATTGTTATAGAACTCAATTAGTTATAGTAAGAGATTTAACATCTCAAATTATATTAGGACTCCCATTCATAACTTAATTATATCATTTTACTGTTGAAGAAAAAGGAATAAGTATTAAAGTATTAAATAAAAAGATTTGTTTTGAATTTGCTCATCCAATTACTTCTAAACAAATAAATATTTTAAGCTTAAAAGAAAAAACAAAAGGAGTTTTTAATTGAAGAAATCGATCATGCTAGAATAAAAAATCAATTGCAAGATAAAATGATTATAAAAAGAATGCAGGAAACTGAGAATAAATTTAAAAAAAATATATGTGCAAATATTCCAAATGCTTTCTGGGAAAGAAAACAACACATAGTAAGATTACCTTATATTAAATATTTTAATGAGAAAAATATTCCAACAAAGTCTAAAGCTATACATATGTCTCAAGAGTTAGAAGGCTATTGTAAAAAAGAAATACAAGAATTATTAGATAAAAAAATTAATCAGACCATCTAAATCTCCTTGGTCATGCTCTGCCTTCTATGTTCAAAATAATGCAGAAATAGAAAGAGGAGCTCCTGGGTTAGTTATAAATTATAAACCATTAAATAAAGTTTTAGAATAGATTATATATCCTATACCAAATAAAAGAGATTTATTAAAAAAGATTTATGATTCAAAAATATTTTCTAAATTTGATATGAAATCTGGATTTTGGCAAGTTCAAATTGCTGAAGAAGATAAATATAAAACTGGATTCAATGTACCATTTGGATACTATGAATGGAATGTAATGCCTTTTGGATTAAAAAATGCTCATTCAGAATTTCAAAATATAATGAATGATATCATTTTACCATTAGGAAATTATGCAATTGTTTACATTGATGATGTATTGATATTTTCAAATTCTTTGGATCAACATTTTAAACATTTAAATGTTTTCTATAATATTATTCATAAAAATGGATTAGTTATGACAACCCTCGTAATTACATGTACCCGTACAATTAATTAATATTATATTGTGCTTATTAATTGTACAGAAAATTGACTAAATGGTCCTGAATGTTTTCCTATGTGTTAGGAATTAAAAGTGTTACAAAAAGATATATAAAAGGCATTATTCGGAATAACTAAACACTTTAACGAGACGGTATCTAACCGAACAACCGGACATTACCTGGAACACTAAATTTTTGTCAAATACATTGTTTTATTATTTCTTGGCTAGTCAAGATCCCCGTACACCATAACACCCACTAAATTCTCTAGTAAACTAACTATGAAAGCATATACTTGGAATGTGACTAATAATTACCAACTATCATCAAAATTTTAAATCTAACCCCCCCCCCCCATACCCGATTTCGGTCACAAAGGACCCACCCCGTATCCCACTAGATTTTATCATTTACATTATTTAGATATGTTGCTTGATATCTTTGCCAATATATTATAAGAGATCTTGAAAATATGGTGCATATCCTTATAAGATCCTACCATATCATTTTTCTCACTTAAACACTCAAGATCACCATCACTCCCTCATCTCTCTCTCCCTCTCTCGGCCTACATACATCCGCCACCACCACCCCACTTCAACATTCATCCATTCCATTTCCAAGTTTGAATCAAGTGCTAGAAGAAGCCTTGTGAAGCTTGAAGCTTGGAAGTTTTGAAGGAACATCACACATTGCTTTCTCACACCATCTTCATCATCATCCTTTGTTCATAAGTTCAACCCTAGTCTTTGTGCTAGTTGTAAGTCTTTGATTACACTCTTGGTTACTTGTATGATGATTATTCGAAAGGTTGTTGTTTGATGTTTAACACAAGAACATAAAAAGAAAATGAACAAGGAACATGAACATAAGTTTACATAAAGATGAAATTTTGTTGGATTAGGGTTGGTTAAAGCATGCATGATGTTTGATCGTTGATTTCTTGATAAACCGTTGTTAGAACATTTGTTGATGCGTTTTAGTAACATTTAAACTCTAAAAAGCATGCTGATTAGCATTTTCAGCCAACTTCAACTGGCTGTAAATGGATCATAATAAATCGAAAAACTGATTTTCTGAAGCCTAAATTATGTATTTTCGAAAAACGGATCCAATGGCACTGGAATCGTAATTTTTTGAGGTCGTTTACTATTTTTAAAGGTCTGTTTTTGGACAGCAGCTCAAGCTGCGTTTTTACTGCAGAAAATGTGTGTCATGTTTTTCGTCATAACTTAAAACCTGAGTAGAACTAGCTCATGAAATTTATACTGTAGATGATCACTGGTGTCATTGTGATCCTCCAACTAGAATTTCGTCAATCGGACTTGCAATGAATTTTAAACGAATTATTCCGTGGACTGCAGTCAGAAAGTGATGAATCTGATTGCATTCCGGTAAATGATTTTTTATAAAATATTGGTAGTTAATTGGATCCCGATATTTTTACACAATAATATTTGGATCGATTAAGACCTTCTGTAAAAAGTTGGGAATTTTTGGAATAGGTTAACTATTTTATTAAAATTCCCGAAAACAGCCCAGTTTTGAATGTAAAAACTGAAACGACATAAGTAGTAATTTGCGTGTCTAAATGTCGGGTAGGTAATCTGAGAATAACCTAACATGCTATATGTCAATGAAAGTGTTATGTGCAATGTCGTATGTTTGCTTATGAACGGGAATAGATGGGAAGTTTATATGGGCATGAACCGTTAAAGTGATGCATGTTATGTGATAGATGCGTGTAGGAACTTCGTGCTTATTTGAAGTCACTAATAAACTAAGTGGTAATCATACTAGGACGTGATTGACCGACCTTGACTGTTAGCTATTTTTTAGAGTCTAACCGAGCAACCAAAGGTGAGTTCACACACTTTCTAAGGCATGGAATTCCCGGTGGTTGGGAATGGGTTAAAGAATTAAAACGGAACCTACATATCCTCCTTGGGTAGGATATGTACCGCCATCCTCCATAGGTAGAATGCCAATATAAATCCTGCGTATTCTCCTTGGGTAGAATACGTACGTTCGTCCTCCTTGGGTAGGACAACAACCTTAAAACTTACTAGACAAAACTCTATCATGAAGTCCCTCATTTTTATATCGACTTAATCGCCGGGCCAATGGCGAGCGGGTCATTAGTTAATAGCGCTATTAGGGTTGACAAGCCTCACACCGTACCGTTCGGAAGGGCGTGTACTAATGGATCTGGGCAAACTGTCAATGATGATAGACATTGACGTAGGGCACAACTATTGTTCGTCAGTTGTCGATATGGTAACGGTCTAGTGGTTCATATGGGGAAGCCCCCACGGGTCATGGTTTGGGAAAGAAGGAATTGGTTAATCATGTTTTCACTACGGGGTAACCCCCACGGCAAGTAAACCAACTAAACGAAAACCATGTTTTTGAAACAACTTAAAACGAACACTCAACTGTGAACTCACTCAACTTTGTTGTTGACTCGTTGTTACATGCCTTACAGGTCGTTAGGTATCTATGGAGCTTGCACAGGGAGGCGTGGTCGTTGTGAGACATGGACTGTCGAGTCCCATGTTAAACATTTAAACTTATGAACTTATTAAACTTATGTTTTGGTTTCACGTCTTATGCTTCCGCTGTTTAATTTGAACTTGGTTTACTAGCTTTTGGTCACCAATTGTATTGTGGTTGGTTTTATTTACTTAATTACGCTGTTCAAAATGATTGGTGGCTCGATCCTGGTCACATCACGCCTCCAAGCGGTGGTACTCCGCGTGTGGATTTTGGGGGTGTGACATTAGTAGTATCACCCTCTAAAATGAGTCTTTTCCAAACAGAAATAAGATTTTTAGGACATAATATTATTCAAGGAACAATAAAACCTATTATCAGAAGTTTAGAGTTTTCAAATAAATTTCCAAATGAAATAAAAGATAAAAAGCAATTGCAAAGATTTTTAGGATGTTTAAATTATATTCATGACTTTTTCAAAGATCTAGGAATCATATGTAAACCTTTATATGACAGGTTAAAAAAGAATCCAAAACCATGGACTCAAAAACACACGGATATAGTAAAATATATCAAAGATAAAATAAAATTCTTACCTTGTTTACATATTCCCCATCCTAATGCAAAATTAATTGTAGAAACTGATGCAAGTGATTTAGGATTTGGAGGAATACTAAAACAGGAATTAAATAATAAGGAAAGTTTAGTTAGATATTATTCAGGTGCATAGAATGATACTCAGAAGAATTATTCTACAATCAAAAAGGATATTTTAAGTATAGTTTTATGTATAAAAAAGTTTGAAGATGATTTATATATGAAACCATTTTTATTAAGGATTGATTGTTTATCTGCAAAATATATTTTAGAAAAAGATATTAAAAATTTGATTTCAAAACAAGTTTTTGCAAGATGGCAAGCATTATTAAGCAATTTTGATTTTCAAATAGAATTTATAAAAGGAGAAAATAATTCTTTACCGGATTTTTTATCAAGAGAATTTTTACAGGGAATATGAACAACTCCGATTCTACAAAAAAGATTGTACTCTCAAAACAACAATTCTCAAAATCTCAATTATCAAGTTCTCCAAGTTCTCCATCAAGACCAACCCATTTGCAACAATTTCCCCTATTACCTAATATTCAAAATCGATTTGCCCCTTTAACCCTAGGACCTAGATCTAGACCTCCCTTTTCATCCATTATTCAAAATCTAGAATCAAAACTCATTATCCAATCTCCTTCTTTCACAAAACTCTCTAAACAGGCCACTTCTTCAACCTCTTTACCAACCACTGTTCCTTATACTATCAACCCAAATAAAAAGATTATCAAGATTTTAGAACCTTTGGAAGTCGAAAAGGTTAGTAAATTTTTTTTATCCCTAATCGACTTCATTTATCCTCGAGGATGCCACTTTTTCAAAGAAGAATACAAAACCATAGATTATTATCAAGCAATTCTAGTAGATTCAGAATCAGTAGTTATTCGGCACAATTTTAATAGTGGAGATCCTTCCAAGATTGCTTATAGTCAAGTAAAAATTTTAAAGGTTCTATCTTTAGAAGACTGAAATTCTAAACCCTATAATTCAAAAACCCTTTCAAATTTCAACCCCTATCCTCAATACAACTATTATGATTATCAAGATGCATGGGAATATGCATTCCTACTAAGAAACTTTGACCATTCTTGGTTTTTCCAATTCGATGAAGAATTTTCATATATTTATCCAAGATGGTTTGTTAAATGGTTTAAATATATGGGAATTTGATGTACAGGAAGCGGTATCTTAAAAACTTGTAAAAAAATGGTTAAATAAAAGATGACTAAAAAATAAACTTTAGACATGCTTTGGCCTAATAGGTATCGGTACTCTCATTGATAGTCCCCAGGTAGGCAACGGGTCCTTTTTTTGGATTTGTACGAATGCCAGCCTAGACAGTAGTTCTCAACTACCGGTACTTAACCCTTCCAGTTACTACATGTCCGGCACAAAAACGCATTTTTACAAATAAAATACAAAAAGACAACTGTAAAAATAACTTCAAACTAGACAATCTAAGTTTTAAATTTATAAACTGGACTCGATCTTAAAACTAAACCACACAACCGGCAAGTGTACCGATCAGTATAATATAGTTAAAGGAAGTCCGGATGTCGAACCCACAGGACACTATTTAATTATGTTAATTAATTTATTTACACTAAAAATTACACAACAATAAACATTTTTATATTTTTTGTATTTTTGTTTGAAAGGGGGGGTTTTGCTTTTAAAATAAAGATTTGCAAATTAATTAAAATCTATTTAATAATGATGAGCTAAAAACAAATTAAGGCAAAGGTTTGATTTTATGGTGATAAAGGACTACCTAGGTTGGAATCTCACTTGTTAATAACATATTTTCTACCGGATAATTGTGTGATATGAAACCGGGATCTTTAAATATTAAATCCTAAGAGAAAACGTATAGGATTCCCAATCCTTCTCGGGAAGACACCTATGTAACTCTAAAGACTTATTTTTATTACCGGTTGACTAGACTTCCTTTCGGTTATCTAATGTTCTAGAAAAGTGCTTGGAAAGACTAACTACCTCTCGGTTAGAAATCTAAAGCAATTTAAGAAACTTGATTTGGTTTAATAGACAAGTAATGATAATGAAACTAAAACCGGGTTTCTTTCAAAACACAATCCTAGTAATTTACCAAACTAGACCTATTAATATCTTTATACCTTTCGGCGCTAAGGATAGTAGAACATTAAAACCGGACTAATTCTTGATCATTATTTCTATGGTTTATTGGCCATTTTACCATAAGATTACCCAAACCCGCTAAGACTTGAAAATCAACATTAATTCTTTTTATGAAAGACATTCAACGGAATTTATGTGAAATAAATTATCAAAATATTAACCAAGTTAAAATATGCATATACACCAAACTAGAAACTTAAATTATTTACTTAACTAGAACAAACCATAATCACACAATAACCGGTAAAAACTACATTTTTAACAAGTGTTCATTATAACCTAGATAATTTTAAGTGTTTAGCCAAGTGATGTGCGTGAAAGTGTTGTATTTTAGGTGTATATTTTAAGCCCTTTTTAACACTTATTTTAGCCAAGTTTTAAATTTATAAAACACGATATTTCACTAACACTAGACACACATATGGGCAAGTGCACCCATCGTTGAGTGTAGTATAGCGTTGGTAAGATACCGAGGTCGTCCAAGGACACAAGAGCTTTTAGTACCGGTTTATCCTCAACGTCTAACCAAAATAAAAGTTTGGAAAAATGTTTTAAAATAAGAAAAGTAAAAACTAACTAAAATGCTGAAAATAAAAATAAAATAAAAACAGATAGACAAGATGAATCACTTGGTTCCGACTCGTATCTAGTATAACCTTTGATTATTTCCGCACTTTTGCACATAATTAAGAGATTATCTTAGTTATTGTAGTAGGCCCCTCTTTTGAAGGTGACGTTACCCTCACCCCAGTAGTTTGAGTCAGCAGGGATACAATCCTAAAGGGGTGGATTATTGGAAGATAATGAATTAAGTTATTAATGCAGTATTGTGGTAGGCCCCGCTTTTGGTGGTGACGTTACCCTCGACTAAGTAGTCTGAGTCAGCAGGGATACAGTCCTAAATAGCCGGGTTATAGTATTAATAGTAGTTAACTTATGAGGGGATCAAAGAGTTTGGACCCCCGCCATCCAATACCGTGAAGTATTGAAGGAGGTCCTACTAAATTTGACCCAGGTCCATTGCAGGACCTCTAAACGCTGAACAATGGCAAGACCTTTACCAAACCGTTCCCTTAACCCCCTACCAGGTAGCCAACATACCTCCATATAGACCGTGGAGATATGAATGGTGAAAATCCTTTATTTTATATAGACAGTAAAATAATGCCAAGACACCACGGACAAACGATAAGGAAAGATCACCTTCAACATAAGTAACTAGTTATTAAAGTCATTAATACAAAACCAAATAAAAAGTGCAAAAGATTAGAAATAAAAAGTATTATACTAGACACTTTGTCTTCACCAAGTGATGTAAGAGACTTAGGCAAACATGGCCTTGATTGTCAAGAACTCTTACGATCAATCTTGGATCCCGAGACGACTCACACACACTCTACGATGGACAATGGATGATGGTGGCGGATGATGGTGTTGTGATGGTGGTGGGTGGTGGATGAAGTGTGAGAGAGGTGGAGTGCCAAGGAATGAGTTGCAATGAAACCAAGCACTCCTATTTATAGGCTGAACAGAGGCCTGGGCACGGCCCCGTGTCCGCTGGGCACGGCCCCGTGCCTGTCTGACACTCTCTCTCTTCATTAATTGTAATTCGCAATTACAATTAATGCGCCTGCAGTACTTTCGGCACGCCCCCCGTGTCCGCTGAGCACGGCCCGTGGTGGGCAATAGAAGCTTCTATAGGTTTGTCTTTTCTGCTGCTTCTTGGGCACGGCCCCGTGCTGGCTGAGCACGGGGCGTGTTCAGCCTTCTGTTTTCTCTATTTTGCTTTGGAAGGTGCCGTTGAGGGTTCGGGCAATCCACTAATGTTCCTTTTCTTGTATTTATGTTGGATTTAGCTGTCTTTTTGCTTCTTTTGCGTTTTTGAGCTCATTTAATCCTGAAAATACAAAAGGAAGACAAAAACACTCTTTTTCCAATATTAGTACTAAAAAGGGGTTAGTTTTATGCCTCATTTGATGTAATTTATATGTTGCATTTTACACACATCAAATACCCCCACACTTGAACTTTTGCTTGTCCTCAAGCAAAACTCTTTAATATTTGGCTTACACTCCCAAATGGAATAGGTAGAAGAGAAGGTTTTGGGCTTGTCATAGAGTGTCGGGATTTCCAAGATCTTTTTAGGGTTTTATTTTTATTTATTTACACTCCTATTCGTAATGATTTATTTAGAACTGTTCATAAAAGAAATTACTTATTTGGGCATAACATGCCTTTTTAAAATTCTATTTATATACAAGTTCACATACCTCGCGGGGAAATCACTCACACTCGGCCGAAGGTGTATTTTTAGTGAATTACTCGAGAGCGGCATGGAACTTATTCCTACCATAGGCTTGCCAAGAAATCAATCCTCCTCCTTTTTAACTTTTATACCTTTGTAGATATCAAGAGGACTTTGTGGGTTAAGGGTTGGCTAGGGTTAAAGGTAGGTGGTTGGGTTAGTGGTTAGTAGAAAAAGGGCTAAAAAGCGTAACAAGTGTCGGTTTTCGTATATATATATTTTTTTTTTTTCAACCTTTTATTTTTGATGAAGCTTTTATTCAAACAAAGTTATTTTTGATTACTTTGTTTGTTTATTTTCTTTTTGCTTCATATTTTTTTTTTTTTTTTCGAAGAATCGAACTTGTTACTAAAATAAAGGGTAAAAATGAAAAAGGTTTTGGTGGGTGAAATGGTTTTTGTTTTGGGTGATGAAACGAAAAGGTTTAGGCTCAAAGGGGCTAACTAGGGGGATTTTTGGGTAGGTAGTAAAAGAAAAGAAAAATAATGGTGTGGAAATAAAAAAGGTTAGTCCTAATGCCTCTATCATTTACTTACTCGGGTTTAAGTTGATAAGGACCGGGAATGTATTGTCATGGCAAGTTCTAGAGTCGTAAGAACCAAGCGGCTATTCACACAAGAAACGAAAAATGAGCATTTAGTCAAATGGTATGAAATTGAGTGCTCAATAAAGGCTCAAAACTCACTTTTGTGGGAATGGGTTTTTATGTGATCAAGTATATATAATCAAATTTTAAATAAGTTTGTCATGCCTTTTCATAATTTTCTTATGTTGGTTCTTTTTATCACTACGCTATCGGTTGTAAATTTGTAAAAATATAACCTTTTTGAGAGCTTGAATTTCCCGAGTTAAACCTAGACAAGTAAAAAAATGAAATTTTTGAAAAAAATTTGGGGTGATTAGCGGTTCCAATAGAGTTTTGTGTAAGGCTTGTATTTAGGACTTGCAAAATTCAAGGTTTTAGCATCCCCCCCACACTTAAATTACACATTGTCCTCAATGTGTCCTAAAAATAAATTTTTAGGTTGATTAGATGTGTAAAATAGTGTTTAAAAAGCAAAAATTTGTGTTACTGGGTACTGAGCACGGCCCCGTGTTATCCGGGCACGGCCCCGTGTTCAAGTGCCAGTAACAAAATTGAAATAAGAGAAACAGAAGTCTGGACACGGGGGCGTGCTGGGTGAACACGGCCCGTGTCCAGTTACCTGTACTGGGCGTTTTCTGCAGGTGGTTCAACACGGGGCCGTGTTGGTTGGGCACGGCCCGTGTTGAACCTTCTGAAAGGGAGAAAAAAATGTCGGGTTGCCTTGTTCTTGTGCATGGGATCATTTTTCTCGTTCCCCTTTTCATCCTTTACCACCATGAGTGTGTTTTATTCATTACAAACCATTCAAACATTAAAACCATCATTTCATTTCATCATAGAGAGAACTTACATAATCCTAAATTAAAACTAGATAAAAGAAATAACAAACCATGGAGTCCTAGCCTTTAATTTATTTTAATTTAGCAAAATTTCCAAGAAATACTCAATCTTGGTTAAACAAGGCCTTAGTGAACTCCTTCTTCCGAGTGCGGTTTTCCTCAAATGTCGGCGAGCCATTCTTCTATCTCCCTTGGAAGGAGAAAAGAAGGCTCATTGGCATTAGTTTGAGGGGCTTCAACTTCCACCGGGATCTCTTGTTGGTGTTCCATGGGAGGTTCCGCCGGAAAGTCTTCCCACCCGGTAGGGTTGTTAATTCCGAGAGCCAGGTTCCAATCCTGCTGGGGAAGGACTGGTTCCATTGGAGGTGCTACAAGAATATTTAACCTCTGGTGCAAGAGGTTAATTTCTTGGAAGCTGCTTTCAAGTCCCATCGTAAGATCGTTAATACGGTCGATAAGGACCTCCTCTACTGAAGTCATTTCATCTAGAGCCTCCCTTAATGCTATCACATAGTGAACAAGTGTAGCTTCAATGGAGGGTCTTATTCCTCTTCGGTTGTTTGACGAATGCACAGAAGATGTATCGCTGTTTTCACTCGACATCCTACGAAAAATAAACTAAAAATAGCTTATTTAATGAAACAGTACCCGGACACGGCCCCGTGCTCGCTGAGCACGGCCCCGTGTCCATCTTTCTGCAGAGTTTTGGAACAAGGAAACTTGTATTTTTAAGTTATTTTCTGAATGTTGTAGGCCCTTTTTGGCTACTAATAACTTAAAACCATGTTTCATAACATGTTTTTACCAAGATTCTTTGAACAAAACTCATTTGTCCCTACCATAGAGTTGGAGGAATTCCAAACTTTCAATGGTAGTTCTTGGAGAAAGATGAAGAAGAAGGAAATTACTAAAAGAGGAAGGGACAAGATGGGTTGTTGGAACCTTCTTTTAGACTTACCTAGGATAGTTTGAGAGAAGATTCCTGCAAATCTCTGCCCCAAGTTGGTCCAAATGTGCAGAATTCTTGGCTGCATTTATAGAAAATGACAGCAACCTGGACACGGCCCCGTGTTCAGTGGACACGGCCCCGTGTGCAGGTGGAGCTCTGACACAGTTTGTCCGTATTCTGACGTACTGATCAGAAAGGAATCTTTTGATGGACACGGGGGCGTGTTGGCTGGGCACGGCCCCGTGTCTACGGACTGATTTATGAAGTTGTCTAGTTTTTTAAGGAACTTGTTTTTATCGGGTGGTTCCTGACTGGTTGGAACAACCCCAAAGTGCCTAATATACCTTAATTGTCCTAGACTAAGGCGAGAACGCAAGAGGTTGTCGGTGAGGGTAATTCCTATTTTCATTCTAGGTGGACAAGTCCAACCCTTTTCCGGGCTCTTGTTAAAGAAGGTATATGCCGAATCGCTCAGGTCTATGTATGCACCGAACGAAGTCGATGGGGAGTCCTTCACGGCACAATCGACACAGGGACGACTATCGTCCAAGTCTTTGCTAGGTACGAAGGTATTTTCGGGAGCAACGAGGTTGTCGGAATGCGGTTCCAACATTTCTTCATGGGTATCGTCTTGGGGCGGATTAAAAAAATCCTTCCTAAGCTCTTCTATCCATTTCAGAATTAGCTCTTCTAGTTGAAATAATTCGCTAAGGAACATTTCCCCTAGAATATCTGGCTGGGCGCATTCGAGGGAGAAATAGTGCTTATTTTTACTTTCGCCCCTCTTAAGGTTGTGAAAAGATCGTGGGTCCATGTAGTGGGGCATATAATTTAGGAAGTAGCATTTTACTTCTTCATGTTCGCCTCCACATAATTGACACCACGTACCATAAGAGTGCCGAAAGTAAAAATAATTACTATCACTCATGTTTATGTCAGAAATTACCAACCGTCGGGATCTAACGGTTCTGTTTTCAGTAACTGAAACTTGGGCACGGGGGCGTGTTGAGTGGACACGGCCCCGTGTTCAGCTTACTGTCTGATGTAAAACAGGATTGCCAGTTCCAATGATTGAGCACGTGGGCGTGTTCAGCGGGCACGGCCCGTGCTGAGCTCTACAGAAGCTGAAAAACTAAGAAAAATCCTAAAAAAATAAAAAGAAAAATAAAAGATGATTAGGCCGTTGATTCCTAACTTTCTTAAAATCCTTGTGTCCCCGGCAGCGGCGCCAAAAACTTGATGTGCGTGAAAGTGTTGTATTTTAGGTGTATATTTTAAGCCCTTTTTAACACTTATTTTAGCCAAGTTTTAAATTTATAAAACACGATATTTCACTAACACTAGACACACATATGGGCAAGTGCACCCATCGTTGAGTGTAGTATAGCGTTGGTAAGATACCGAGGTCGTCCAAGGACACAAGAGCTTTTAGTACCGGTTTATCCTCAACGTCTAACCAAAATAAAAGTTTGGAAAAATGTTTTAAAATAAGAAAAGTAAAAACTAACTAAAATGCTGAAAATAAAAATAAAATAAAAACAGATAGACAAGATGAATCACTTGGTTCCGACTCGTATCTAGTATAACCTTTGATTATTTCCGCACTTTTGCACATAATTAAGAGATTATCTTAGTTATTGTAGTAGGCCCCTCTTTTGAAGGTGACGTTACCCTCACCCCAGTAGTTTGAGTCAGCAGGGATACAATCCTAAAGGGGTGGATTATTGGAAGATAATGAATTAAGTTATTAATGCAGTATTGTGGTAGGCCCCGCTTTTGGTGGTGACGTTACCCTCGACTAAGTAGTCTGAGTCAGCAGGGATACAGTCCTAAATAGCCGGGTTATAGTATTAATAGTAGTTAACTTATGAGGGGATCAAAGAGTTTGGACCCCCGCCATCCAATACCGTGAAGTATTGAAGGAGGTCCTACTAAATTTGACCCAGGTCCATTGCAGGACCTCTAAACGCTGAACAATGGCAAGACCTTTACCAAACCGTTCCCTTAACCCCCTACCAGGTAGCCAACATACCTCCATATAGACCGTGGAGATATGAATGGTGAAAATCCTTTATTTTATATAGACAGTAAAATAATGCCAAGACACCACGGACAAACGATAAGGAAAGATCACCTTCAACATAAGTAACTAGTTATTAAAGTCATTAATACAAAACCAAATAAAAAGTGCAAAAGATTAGAAATAAAAAGTATTATACTAGACACTTTGTCTTCACCAAGTGATGTAAGAGACTTAGGCAAACATGGCCTTGATTGTCAAGAACTCTTACGATCAATCTTGGATCCCGAGACGACTCACACACACTCTACGATGGACAATGGATGATGGTGGCGGATGATGGTGTTGTGATGGTGGTGGGTGGTGGATGAAGTGTGAGAGAGGTGGAGTGCCAAGGAATGAGTTGCAATGAAACCAAGCACTCCTATTTATAGGCTGAACAGAGGCCTGGGCACGGCCCCGTGTCCGCTGGGCACGGCCCCGTGCCTGTCTGACACTCTCTCTCTTCATTAATTGTAATTCGCAATTACAATTAATGCGCCTGCAGTACTTTCGGCACGCCCCCCGTGTCCGCTGAGCACGGCCCGTGGTGGGCAATAGAAGCTTCTATAGGTTTGTCTTTTCTGCTGCTTCTTGGGCACGGCCCCGTGCTGGCTGAGCACGGGGCGTGTTCAGCCTTCTGTTTTCTCTATTTTGCTTTGGAAGGTGCCGTTGAGGGTTCGGGCAATCCACTAATGTTCCTTTTCTTGTATTTATGTTGGATTTAGCTGTCTTTTTGCTTCTTTTGCGTTTTTGAGCTCATTTAATCCTGAAAATACAAAAGGAAGACAAAAACACTCTTTTTCCAATATTAGTACTAAAAAAGGGTTAGTTTTATGCCTCATTTGATGTAATTTATATGTTGCATTTTACACACATCACCAAGCATCATGGTTATGAAAATCATAATAACAATACTTAAAATAGAATTCATTGACAATTTATAGAAATTATGAAAATGAAAACAAGAATTGTAGAAACAAGCCTTAGGTCTTCACCTCAATTATCTTCAAGATCTTGCCACTTGATTCCTAGAGCTTAACCACTTCAAAACCTTTAGAAATTTGCTCTCAAGGTTGCCTCCTTTCATTCTGTCGAAGTCCCTATATATATATGTGATATTGAAAATAAAAAATATGCTCTCCACATGTGTTTTGTCAAAATAATTCAAGCCTTGATGATTATGTCTGCACGGTCTCCTCCAATGTTTCTTTTCTTCCACACTCAAGAAAAATAATGGTATTTAAAAGATGTTGCACATGCTTTCTTTCTTTGGCAAATCATCATGTTCCCCATTATTATTATTATTATTATTATTATATTTTTTTTTATTTTTTTCTTTTTCTTTTTGCTTTTTCCTCCACGTGAAGAGTTCTTTATTTATTTATTTATTTATATTATATAATTTATATTGCCATCTTATAACATAGAGATAGCGGGCTCGACCCATTCACGAAAAATAGCGGCAATTTCAATTCGGTCACTAGCATCCTTCTCTGCCCAACTGGCTGGTTATCTCTTTATTGCTCGTTTTCGCTCCATTTGCACCAGGACCTGGCAAAACACAAAATAAAATAAAACAAACTGAAAACTAAATAAAAACAAATAAAAACCATACAATAATTATACATTTCACACAGGACAAATATGTGTATTTTACTACACATCAAATATCCCCACACTTAACCTTTTGCTTGTCCCCAAGCAATATCTTAAACAACTGTACAAACTGACATTTAAATGGTTAAAAACAAACATGAAAATTAATGTACATTCATGACTTAAAATTAGCTAATAATGATAGAGACGAGAAAACTAAATGTGATTTTTCAAAAATAGAGTTTTATCATCAATTACTCACTTACTTGCATCTTTGATTTGCTTCCCTTGGCTCACTTGTGTAAACTAGTGAATGGTGCACTAGTAATTTTCTGTGATCACTCAAAAGCCGGGCCATATAGTAACATTATCATAAGCTTGTAATGAAATCTCATCTTTACCAATTAACATATAAAAATCATATAAATCAAGAGGACTTTTATTATGGGTTGTAACGTGGCTAGGGTTTAAAGGTAGGAATATATGGCTATTTACTGGGTGAAGTGTTTCAATCTGGTCAAGCAAATTATCCTAACAAACCTTACACTTTTTTTTTTAAACATCACACATACTCACAAACCAAGTGACTCTTTTAAGGTCAGATCGTCAAGACCGGTTTTATCCAAGATGTGAATCAAATCTTCCTTAATCCTCTAGTGAACATTACTTCCAACTCTAATGGATCATTCGGCATCGAGCCTAATAGCCCCCACCCTCATTAGAAGCGTGTATTCATGTTGGGATTCAGTTTGACTTCTTCTACATCTTCCTGTGTGAAACCAATTTCCACAACCTATACATTTGTCATATAGCTTAGCTCTTCTTTTCATAGCACTTTTGGATGTCCCACAAAATGGTGGCGTTTGTTCTTGTTGTCGCCACTTTTTTCTAACTTCATTACTTAAGTGAAATATTTTCTCTCTTAGCTCTGCAGGTAATCTTGGTTTCGCGAATTGTAGACAACAAAGCAAATTTAAATCGAATGAATGCATCTTCAGTTCTTTAAAGTCTGCCGGTAAAAGACCATAACTAAATTGAAAGGAAAATTAAACTAAACCGGAATTTACACATGGGTTTAAAATAACTGAACAGGAGAAGGCTCAACATGGTTTACTATTGGGATTTTTTTTTAAAGGTTTAAAAGAAAAGGGTAAACAACTGGGTTAATCCTATTGCCTCCATCCTCTTTATACAATTTTATAGTTAATGATTTTGACAAGTATATCCAAGACAAGTTCTGAAATGTATACTATTATGCGGCACCCTCAATCAAATAAAGTCTTAAGCATATGATGAATGCTCGAGAAAGGCTCAAAACTCACTAAAATTGGGTGTGTATTTTAGATGCAAATTTATGAATAATTAGAAAATTTTCTATTTATGAAAAACACTTTAACATTTTCTCATATGTACAATTATTAGATAAAAATAAGTCAAATATGCACAAAAATAAAACAATAATTATACAAATTTATTTATTTATTTATTTATTTTTCACACAAATTCTAAGACTTAAATGATAGTTTCCCATCCCCACACTTAAACTCTACATTGCCCTCAATGTAAGATGGAAAACAACTCAAAAACTAAAATAAATAAGAAATAAAAGACAAAGGGCAAATTGGAAAGGACTTAGCTGGTTATATGATGTATAAACTCCATACTCTTGTCCAATCCAGCTCGATCGTATAGCATTTCGGTCGCGATCGGTTTTGACTCTGATTAGTACTCTTTGTAAATTCCTTGAAATTTGGTGTACAGCTCCGAAATCACCCGAATGGAGATTGAGTACGGGTGGTGTGATTCAAACCTGCATAAACAAAAACAAGCAAAAACCAAAGCAGTACCGAAAAAAAATGACTCAAAAACTACTAAATTAGACTCATAAACAGTGACTCAAAACATACATAAAACTAACTATCTACTCTAATCTTGAGTTTTCACTCAAGATCCTAAACGATGGTGATTGGTGGGACATCGAGACGAGTTACCTCCGTCTCGGTGGTGTTAATTGGTCCTCCTAGGTAATGTTTCAACCTATGTCCATTCACCTTCCAAGTGCCTCCATCCGCTTCATTCCTTAACTCAATTGTTCCGTATGGAAATACTTCCTTTACCACGTATGGTCCCGTCCACTTTGACTTCAACTGACCGGAAAACATCTTCAACCTCGAGTTATACAAAAGCACTTTGTCACCGGTTTTAAACTCCTTCAACCTCTTTAACTTTCTATCGTGTAACGCCTTCGTTTTCTCTTTTATGTTCCATGATCGTTCATATGCGGCGTCTCTAAGTGCCTCCAATTCATGAATTTGGAAATAACGTTTCCTAGCTGCATCCGTAAGGTCGAGATTAACGGTTTTAAGAGCCCAAAGTGCTCGGTGCTCTAATTCAACCGGAAGATGGCAAGCTTTGCCATAGACTATCATGAATGGGGTGGTCCCTAAAGGTGTTTTGTAAGCGGTTCGAAACGCCCATAATGCATCGTCAAGTTTATCCGACCAATCCTTTCTACTATTTCCAACGGATTTTTCTAGGATTTGTTTGATTCCGCGGTTGGCATTTTCAACTTGACCGCTCGTTTGTGGGTGTATGCGGTGGACAATCGATGAGTTACACCGTAGCGTGCCAATGTCTTTTCCATGAGGGTGTTACAAAAATGAGTACCACGATCACTGATTATCGTTTTAGGTGTACCGAAACGAGTGAAGAGTTTCTTAAGGAACTTTACCACTACTCTTGCATCATTTGTGGGTAACGCTTGAGCTTCTACCCACTTTGAAACATAGTCGATTGCTACAAGAATGTACCTATTCCCACTAGAAGAGGGAAATGGTCCCATGAAATCGATGCCCCATACATCAAAGATTTCAACAACTTGAATTGGATTTTGAGGCATTACATCCTTGGATGAGATATTGCCGGTACGTTGGCAATGATTGTTGGTGCGTACGTCTGTCGACTTCGTCTTGTATCGAGTCTTATACTAGAAGAGTTAGATCAGGGCACGTTGTATGAGAAAATAGGAGGTTTTAGGGTGTAATAGAGCTAATTCCGCTTGAATGGAGTAATTCCGCTTGAAAGTGGCAAACATCATTTCAAGCGAAATTAACATAAGCTATTTCGCTTGAAATGGCCAGTGTCACTTTCAAGCGAAATCACATCTCTATAAATAGCACCCAAGCGAAATCATTTGTAATCTTCTTGTTTCCGACGCCGAAGTGCTGTCAAAGTGTCTACGTGCTGTAATTTGCTTCTAGATCAATAAACAAGACAGTTAATAGTGAGTACAAGCTAAACAAAGACAGAATCAATGAATTCCGCCTCTGATTCTGTCTGAGCACTCTTCTGATCGACTCATTAGGTCGTTTCACGATCCTATATGTGGTATCAGAGCTCAAGAGGAAGAGTTCTTACTGTTTAGCTAGTTTTCGCTGGAAAATTCTGATTTCTACACCTTCTTTTCAAAGTTAATCAAGTTTTCACGGTTAAAATGGACTGATTTTCTCATATAATGTGTAAAACATACTTTTAACAAACCCTTGAAAAAATCGGACCTAAAATCGGCCTAGAACTTGATCAATTTTGCTAAAAACAGATCGAATTGATGATGTCAGCAACATTTCAAGCGAAATTAGCAGGTTAATTCCGCTTGAAATCGTTATTCCCCTTGAAAATATCATCTGATTCCACTTGAAATAGGTGATTTCGCTTCAAAGGTATAATTCCGTTTGAAAGTTTTCAAGCGAAATAACTAATTTCGCTTCAAGAAGTAATTCCATTTGAACAGTTTCAAACGAAATCAGTTAATTCCACTTCAAAGGTGTGATTCCGCTTGAAACTCATCTGATTCAGTTTGAATACTGATTTCGCTTGAAGTTGTCTAGCTGTTGATTTCATTTGAAGGTGACTGATTGTGTATCTTGTTTGAAATATGACGAAAATGTTTGATGAACAAGAAAATGATTATCTTGAAAGGTTAAATGATTGGTATATGGGGTGTTTGGAAAGTAGTTAAAGAAGTGAAAATGTGGATATCTGGGTTAAACGATTTGAACATTTTTTGTGTCAAAAGAATGAAACATTGGATCAGTTGGGAAATCGGTTTGAAAGTTTAATAGACAATTTGATGAAAAAGGGTATAAGAGTGATGAAAGATGAACAGATATCAAAATTGGCAAATGCATTACCTGCTAAATGGGATGAGTTCTTGATTGAACTAAAAAATAAGCCTATTTTTCAAGAACTTTATCCAAGACAGTTCATCAATGAGGTTAATGCAGAGTTTCGAAAGGAATGTTTAAAAAAGAAGGAATTGATAAATGAAATGGAAAAGAATTTACAAAAATTGAATTTGGATGTAATTGTTGAAATAAACAGAAGAGTTTGTGTATGTCTTGCAGCAAAAAGTGTCATGAAATACGACATTAAGAGGGGGTTTTATATCGATGAGAATGCGAATCCTCTTGATTTCGTTAAAATTTTTTGTGCAGGCAAATTCTGGACAGAGATAGAGAAAGTTCCAGAGAAAGAAGAATCTGAAAAGTCTGTATCTGTGAATCATGAATCAGTATTAAAGAAAAAGGTTGCAGAAGACGCACCTATCTTTGATCATTCATCAGAAAAGGAAAGTAAGGGTGAAAGTGTTCATGAAGAGAAAAAACAGGTTGAAAACATTTCAGCTTTGAAGGTTGAGACGAAAGCTGATGATAAACATATTCTTGAGATGTGCTTAACTTGTGAAAAATTGACATCTGAAAATGCCAAACTCTTGCAGAATGTTGAGAGTTTGTCATTAGAAAACAAAAATTTTAAAAATTCAGAAAATGATTTAGAAAATCAAATAAAGATTTTGAAAGATGAGAAAGGTATTTTTAGTAAAAATAATCTTGAAAAACAAATTGCAATAAATTCTCATCTTGAAAAAATCATTCAACTTGAAAAAGAAGCAGAATGTGCTCAAAATAAAATCAAGGAATGGGAAGAAAAATTAAAAGTGTTTGTAAATACTTCATCTATTCCCTGTCCTAAGCCAATAAATGTTGTTCCAATAAGTGACAATGTCACAAACTATGTCAAAGTCATAGTTGAAGATTGTAATGAAAAATCTGATGATGAAAATGAACAACTTGAGAAAAAGAAATTATTTTTGAAATTAAAAGAAAAGTTTCAAGAAACTGAATTGTAATCTACTGAAACAGGTGAATGTTTAACACAGAAACCTGTGAAGAAGAATGCAAAACAGAAACAAAAAATAAAAATTTCAAAAGATTTTCAAAAAGAAAATAAAAGCTCATCAGATCAATCATCCAATCGCAATCAAAAATTAAAAAAATTGAAAAATCAAAACTAAAAAATTATTGGTAATAAGTGGTGCAGGTTTGACCACAGTGTTCAAAAGACAAATCCAGCAGACAAGAGAAGAAATGACTATCATCAAGCCAAATAGTGTTATGATCTGAATGTTTGGGTTGCAGGTGGTGAATGGTACGATAACAGAATATGTTACAACTGTGGTTTTAGAGGACACGTTGCTGTTAACTGCCAGAATCGGAGTTTTGAGACGAGAAGATGCTTTGAATGCAATATCAAAGGTCACATTGCCAGAGATTGCCCAATGAGATCAAAGGGAAGATCGAGGGCTGAATCTCAGAAAAAAGACTAAGAAATCAGTCAAAGTCGAAGAAAAGCCCAAAGAACAGAAAGTTCAAGAAAAGAAAGTTAAACTTTCACAAGGGCAAAAAGACAGACTGAGAAAAAAGAGGAAGAAAGTGAGAGAGTATCTCGAAAGGATTTTGTCCTCGGATACAACTGGTAAAGCGAATAACAGTTCTGATAAATCGTCTTGCTCTCCAAAGAATGACAAGTCTAGCAAAACGAATTCATCAGATGCAAATCTGAGGACGGAAAGGAAATCAAAGAAAGTGGAGAATTCACTTCCTGGTGATGAATTTGTTTCTCCGGAAATAAAGGAGGCAGTTGTTGGCGATGAATCTGACTCGTTAAAGTCAGACAAGCCACGATCAAGCGATGAATCTGGTATGGTAAAGCCAGAGAAGCCATGTGTTGAGGTAAAAAGTGGTGATTCCGGTTTGACAATGAATGATGAAAATTTTCCATCATTGTCAAATGGAATTTCAAAAGCACCCAAGGACCGTCAGGCTTGGGTGAAACTGTTTAAATGAAAAACCTGACTTGCCAGAGCTCCCAGGTTGGTAAGAGTGGAGCAGGAATCGGCATATTTCTTGAGAAATTCACTTCAGTGATATTTCGACTTGCAAGTGGTAAATCAAGGACATTAAGTTGTGCTTGATTTTCTACAAGTGATTGTGTTGAAAATTTGGTAAATTTTCAAGTGATTGAAGAAAACAAGGTGATGAAAGTTCCCCATGTTTGAGAAATGACTCACAAAACTAATTTTCCAGAAAAACCATTTTGATTAAAACAAACTTAAGTGTTTTGAAATCACTATGGGAAAAATGTTTTGTTGTCAGGGGGAGTTCTGATTGTTTAAGTCAGGTGAATGGAGAATTGAAGTAATTCTCATCATGTTGTCACTTTATCTTGTACAGTGTGTTTTCAAATTTTCCCAGAAAATCAAAATTGAAATATAGTTTGATTTTAGGGGAAGTAAAAATTTTAAAAAAATTAGATAATTTGAAAATTCCAAAAACATTGAAAAATGCAAAAATGAGTTTTGTTGTAAAAAGAGGAGATGATAGTAAATCAGTTGGACTGTCACAACATGCTAAAGAAATGGAAAGATATAATGTGATAAACGGTCTCACTAAAGATGTGACGGTAGGCTCAGCTAGACTAGTAGATTTGCGATAACGATACAAACTTAAATGAAAAAGCCTAGTTCTAGTAGGAAACATGGTTGAAAGCATAGTACTTAGTTTTGTCCTTCTTGATTGTGTGCCTACTCGGTAATTGCTGATTGTCGAAAGACATAAAACTGGTTAAGTTTGTGAACTTTCACAACTTTGCTGAAAAATCGCTGTGATTGTGCATTTCTTTTTGAAAAGATTTAAACTTGTTTTATTTCTTTATTTTGTTTAAGCATTGGATATCCTCTGCGTATATGTGAGTATCGACCTGGATGTTATTGCCTAAACGTTCTGCTTTATTTTCTTTGGTGTTTCGTTTAAGCTTTGGATCACCTCTGCGTATACGGAAGTATCGACCTGGTGGTTAAAGCTTAAACAACTTCAACTTGTTTTATTTTTCTTATTTTGTTTAAACATTGGACTTTCTCTGCGTATACGGAAGTATCGACCTGATTGTTAATGTTTAAACATTCTGCTTTGTTTTCGCACAAATCACAGTTGATAAAAGTTTAAAGGCCTTACTTGAGTCAGTGTATTGCATGATGAGGGGATATGCTGAGATCGTGGGGTCCATAAGAATTTAGTGCAAAATTAATATACCTTAACGTATCGGTAAGCATTTCGAAAGTTTTTTAGATTGAGTTTAAATGGACAACAATATCGTCAATCTATGTGAATCGTTTAGAACTGAAAATGTTTAAAGCTTAACGGTGCTAGTGATTGGTCACATAAACTGATATGATCCTCTTACACAAACTCACAAAAATATTGTTTGTAAATATTTCTTTAATGCATTTCTATTTTATCAAAAATCCAAAAAGATTTTCGGAGTGTTTTAGCATAAATTTTGAAAAATACAAAAAGATTTTCGACAACTGATGTTGGAGAGCTGATTTTCAAAATTCCAAATGCTGAACATGATGAACAGGGTTGGGAATGTGTACTTAAATGAAGAAATTTATTTTGAAAGAGAAAGTTTAATTAGTTAATCAAGATCATTAATTTGAGCTTGATGTAACTATTATAAAAACTTATGATTTTGTGAGAAAATGTGTGCAGGAGTTGAGCTGAACAGAGTTAAAGTCAGGATGCAATCTCAAGGTGATAGCTAATTCCAGACAGCGATCCCAGCATGATGAAAGGGGGAGTCTGACGAGGTTAGAACCAAAGAGAAGATCCTGGTACATGCTAAGAAAGATGGGAAGACCGATCAAGATTGAAGAGTCGTTATGATGAAAACTCTCACTAAAGATTCCGTCAAAATTCAAGGGGGAGTCTGTTGGTGCAGTTGTCTGTCGACTTCATCTTCGTTCGAGTCTCAGATTATGAAAGAGCCCGAAGACTGATAAAGACTGAAGACGTTGAAGACTCAACACTGAAGACTCGTCAACATCCGAGGGGGAGTCTGTTGGTGCATACGTCTGTCGACTTCGTCTTGTATCGAGTCTTATACTAGAAGAGTTAGATCAGGGCACGTTGTATGAGAAAATAGGAGGTTTTAAGGTGTAATAGAGCTAATTCCGCTTGAATGGAGTAATTCCGCTTGAAAGTGGCAAACATCATTTCAAGCGAAATTAACATAAGCTATTTCGCTTGAAATGGCCAGTGTCACTTTCAAGCGAAATCACATCTCTATAAATAGCACCCAAGCGAAATCATTTGTAATCTTCTTGTTTCCGACACCGAAGTGCTGTCGAAGTGTCTACGTGCTGTAATTTGCTTCTAGATCAATAAACAAGACAGTTAATAGTGAATACAAGCTAAACAAAGACAGAATCAATGAATTCCGCCTCTGATTCTGTCTGAGCACTCTTCTGATCGACTCATTAGGTCGTTTCACGATCCTACAATGATCACAAGTCTTTACAAACTCTAAAGCATCCTTCACTACCGAAGGCCAATAGAAACCCCAATCAAAGACTTTTTGTGCAGTAGTGTGTGGACCATGGTGACCTCCTGTTAGACCTTCATGTATGTGCTTTAGAATTTCCAAACCTTCCTCTTTACTCACACATCTTCTCAAAATTCTATCACCTCCTATCCTGAAGAGATAGGGATCATCCCAAATATATTTTCTTGCATCTTGGAAAAACTTCTTCTTTTGTTGGGTGGTCATACCCCTCAACACCACTCCATTTGCTAGGTAATTTGCCAAATCAGTGAACCATGGCATACCTTCTTTTTCAGCTGCAACAAAATCTATATGCTCGTGAGGGAACTTATCCCCAATTGCTTCCTCGCGAATTTCCTTTCTTTCAGGATCCTCCAGACGTGACAAGTGATTTGCGGCCATGTTCTCCGCTCCCTTCTTGTCCTTGATTTCTATATCGAATTCGGAGAGTAAGAGAATCCATCGAATGAGATGGGGTTTTGCGTCTTTCTTTTTGAAAAGATAACGCAAAGCTGCATGATCGGTGAAAACAATGGTTTTGGAAAGAACGAGGTAGGAACGAAATTTATCGAATGCGAATACTACGGCGAGAAGTTCCTTTTCGGTGGTGGTATAGTTCTCTTGTGCATCATTAAGAGTTTTACTCGCGTAGTAGATCGGATGAAAGTGTTTGTCGATCCTTTGTCCTAAAACTGCTCCTACGGCGTAATCACTAGCATCGCACATGAGTTCAAAAGGTAAACTCCAATTGGGTGAGATAAGAATGGGTGCACTCACAAGTTTTTCCTTCAAAAATTCAAATGCTTTAAGACACTCCTCATTAAAGACAAAAGGAACGTCTTTCTCGAGAAGACGGGTCATTGGTCGTGTGATTTTTTAAAAATCTTTAATGAAGCATCTATAAAAGCCCACATGACCGAGAAAACTGCGAATGGATTTCACATTTGTAGGTGGAGGAAGTCTACTTATGGTATCAATCTTAGCTTTATCTACCTCTATTCCAGCTTTTGAAATTATGTGACCCAATACTATTCCTTCTGTCACCATGAAGTGACATTTCTCCCAATTGAGCATTAAATTTGTCTCTACACATCTCTTCAACATTTTATCAAGATTTAGAAGGCATTGATCGAAAGTGGTACCATAAACCGAGAAGTCATCCATGAAAACTTCCATAGAAGTTTCAAGCATGTCTTGGAATATGGCAACCATGCAGCGCTGAAAGGTTGTAGGAGCGTTACATAACCCGAAAGGCATACGTCGGTACGCATAAGTGCCGTAAGGGCATGTGAATGTTGTCTTTTCCTGATCCTCGGGTGCAATTGGGATTTGGAAGTATCCTGAAAATCATCGAGAAAACAGTAAAACTGTTGACCCGCTAAACGTTCCAACATTTGATCAATGAACGGTAGAGGGAAGTGATCTTTCCGGGTGGCGTCATTCAACTTACGGTAGTCGATGCACACATGCCAGCCAGTAACGGTTCTAAATGGAATAAGCTCATTCTTTTCGTTCATGATTACCGTCATTCCACCTTTCTTTGGGACAACTTGAGTGGGACTAACCCATGGTGAATCAGAGATGGGGTAGATCACACCTGCATCTAACAACTTCATGACTTCTTTCTTGACAACTTCTTGCATATTTGGATTGAGACGTCTTTGTGGTTGTACCACTGGTTTGTAATCTTCTTCCATGAGTATCCGGTGGGTACAATATGTCGGACTTATGCCTTTGATATCTGAAAGTCTCCAAGCAATGGCCTCCTTATTCTCTTTCAACACCTCTATTAACCGAGATTTTTCTTCCTCCACTAATTTTGATGAAATAATGACGGGAAAGTTTGACTCGTCACCTAGAAATGCGTATTCCAAATGGGAATGAAGGACTTTAAGCTCAAGTGGGGCGGGTGTTTCAATTAGAATTTTCTCGCTCTCTTCCCCAACTTCTTTTAAATCGAAAATTTCAGGAACCCAGACGGTCCCTTCCTCGTCTTCACTTTCTTCAACAACTTCCTCAGCTTCTGCAACTATCTTTTCTTCCACCAAATCGGCTCCACTAATGAATTCAAAACAATGGTCAACGTACGATAAGAATGATTCGATGAAATAGACTGAATGACATGGACTAAAATCGTCGAAACCACTAGGGTGTTGCATGGAATGGGCTACCTCGAATGTTACCTTTTCCTCACCAACTTGAAGAGTGATTTTACCGTCGAAAACATCAATGATGGCTTTTGCGGTACGCAAGAATGGACGTCCTAAAATGATAGGAACTCTTTCATCAGCTTCCATATCAAGGATGACAAAGTCTACAGGAAAGAAGAATTTATCAACCTTAACTAAGAGATTTTCAACTATGCCACGTGGATATTTGACTGATCGATAGGCTAAAGATAAGGACATGCGGGTAGGTGATAACTCTCATATGCCTAATCTAGCGTACATTGAATAGGGCATAAGGTTTATACTCGCACCTAGATCGGCTAAGGCTCTACACTCGGTGTCACTCCCGAAAAGACATGGAATGGTGAAAAGGCCCGGGTCCGTCAATTTTTCCGGCACCTTATTCAAGACTACAGCTGAACACCCCCCATTCAAAGGGATGTTAGAAAGCTCTCCAAGCCTATCTTTGCGTTTCAAAAGATCTTTTAAGAATTTTGCGTATTTGGGCATGGATTGAAGAGCTTCAATGAAAGGAAGATTGATTTTTAACTGCTTGAACATGTCGAGAAATTGCTCGTATTCTTTGGTATACTTCTGACTCTTAAGACGAGCGGGATATGGGATATGTGAAAGATCTACGACGGGTGGTTGCTTAACCTCCATGGGTTGCTTTTCCTTGCTCCTTTCGACTTGAGGTTCCTCGGTGTGTGCGGTACTTGCTGGCTTTAACCTGTTTTGCACCTTACCGGGGGATTCCATCTCGATTTCTTCATCTACAGGCTCCTCCTCTTCCTCAACTCTCTTGTTCCTGATTACCTCTCCTAAGGTTCTGCCACTTCGAGTGGAAATAGCTTTCAATTGGTCAGATGGGTTTTGTTGGGTATTGCCTGAGAATTGACCGGGAGGTCTTTCTTGCAATTGACGGGAAATATCTCTGATTTGCCTCTGAAGATCTAAGAAGTTTGAATGATTATTCTTGAGGAGAGCAACATGGTCTTCTAAGATTCTTTGTGTGGATTGGTCTTTAACAAGTAACTGGGACAACATGGATTTAATCTCGTCTAGACCACTACCCAAGTCTTGGTTGTTTGAACCTTGACTGTTTGAACCCCCACTTTGATATTGCCTATTTGATCCTCCTGATCCAAACTGAACCTATGAACCCCCACCAGAGAACTGACCCTGATTGTTTAAACCCCCACTATAGAATTGACCCTGCCCCTGTTTTGATTTGAATTTGCTTGGAAACCAGGGGGTTACCAGAAGAACGGAACGTATTATTGTTACGCCAATTTGAACTAAAGTTGGAGTTATTATTGAAAAGATTTGTTGGACCTCGGGTTTGACCTGTTATGAATTCAACTTGCTCAACAGTGAGCGTGGGACATTCAATTGTATCATGACCTCCTCTGCAAACCTCACACCTATCTACCCTTGCTTCCAAATCTTGGATCTTCTTGCTCATCTCTTTCTTAAAACTCTCAAAAAGAGCGGCTACCGTTGTTTCTATGCTAACTTGGTGTACTCCTCGAGTGGCCGTGGGGGTACTTGTCACAGGAACGGAAGTCCTGGCGGTAGATCGATGATCGATATCCGAGTGTGCGAAACTTTCGAAAAGGTCGTTACTGTCGGCCACTGTCTTTTTTCCCATGAGATGGCCTCCTGCAGAAGTGTCAAATCGTGCGCGGGTTTCTGGAGTGAGACCGTTGTAGAATTTCTCTACGAGTGCCCAGTCGGATAAACCGTGTTGAGAACATCGGGAAAGCAAAGTTTGGAATCTCTCCCAAGCAAGATGGTATGGCTCGTCAGGCTCCATTCCGAACGAGTGGATTTGATCGCGAAGGCGAGATGCTTTTGCGGGTGGAAAATATTTTGCAAGGAAAGCATCTCGAAGACCTGCCCAAGTGGTAAATGTATTCGGTGGTTGTGAATCAAGCCAGGTGGCTGCACGTCCTGCTAATGAAAAAGGAAATACTTGAAGAAAACGTTCGTCATTTCCGGCACCTTCAAGATTGAAAGTGCCGCAGAGGCGTGTAAGGCGGTTTATATGTGCTGGAGCGTCCTCGTCGTCACGACCATGGAATTGGCATGAATTGGTTATGGCGGTCATGATATAAGACGGAATTTGCCAAGATTTTTCATTGTTTATTTCAGGAATTTGGATTGGTGAATTTGCTCCAGTGAAACCGGCAGTAGAACGCTGATGTACGCTTTGATTATTAGCCATTTCGAAATCGGGTGGCGGACTTGAAGAACGGGAAATTTCTAAGGAATCGGACTCTGTTTCTGTTTCGGTGTCAAAGTAAGGGTTCTTGAAAACTTGGTACCCACTTGTGTTACCTGATTCTTCCTCCTGATTAATTGTATGTCGGCTGAACAGAAGTTCAGGATCGTCTCGTGGCTCGAATTCAGGTGCTCCACGGGAGCGCATGTGTCGCATAAACTAAGGAAATTTTTAACCAGGAATCGGAAAGAAACAAGTAAACACACTCTAACAAATGATTCAATAAAAATTAAAAATGCAAATAAAACGAAAATACAAAATACACTAATGATATTTAGACTCCTATGACTCACACAAAACAAATAGCACGTAGATGTCAATTAAATGTAAACAAAATAGTTAACGCAATCGCCAAAGTGTCCCCGGCAACGGCGCCAAAAACTTGATGTA
The DNA here is from genome assembly GCA_030545235.1 of Helianthus tuberosus. Classification (NCBI taxonomy): domain Eukaryota; kingdom Viridiplantae; phylum Streptophyta; class Magnoliopsida; order Asterales; family Asteraceae; genus Helianthus; species Helianthus tuberosus. The sequence goes on along the minus strand of CM060427.1, from coordinate 65,418,615 downwards.
CAGGAAGCGGTATGTTAAAAACTTGTAAAAAAAATGGTTAAATAAAAGATGACTCAAAAATAAACTTTAGACATGCTTTGGCCTAATAGGTATCGGTACTCTCATTGATAGTCCCCATGTAGGCAACGGGTCCTTTTTTTTATTTGTACGAATGCCAGCCTAGACAGGAGTTCTCAACTACCGGTACTTAACCCTTCCAGTTACTACATGTCCGGCACAAAAACGCATTTTTACAAATAAAATACAAAAAGACAACTTTAAAAATAACTTTAAACTAGACAATCTAAGTTTTAAATTTATAAACTGGACTCGATCTTAAAACTAAACCACACAACCGGCAAGTGTACCGATCAGTATAATATAGTTAAAGGAAGTCCGGATGTCGAACCCACAGGACACTATTTAATTATGTTAATTAATTTATTTACACTAAAAATTACACAACAATAAACATTTTTTTATTTTTGTATTTTTGGTTGAAAGGGGGGGTTTTGCTTTTAAAATAAAGATTTGAAAATTAATTAAAATCTATTTAATAATGATGAGCTAAAAACAAATTAAGGCAAAGGTTTAATTTTATGGTGATAAATGTCACACCCCTTTCTGCGGCGGAAGCACGAGGTGTGATCATGAAAGGTTCTCATTGCATACGAAAGGTAAACATACTACATGCTCATGAAAATAACTTCAAATACCATAATTTGAAACATAAGATAGCGTTTACATCGCTAGACAGCATAAAACATTGTCTTAAAAGTTTACAACTTTATTTAAAGATAAACACAAGCGACATCCACGAGCATGAGTAAGACCACGCGCACATCCATCCTAGTTACCTGAAATACATGTGAGTTTTGGAAAAACGTTAACATAATGTTGGTGTGAATTCATGCAGTTTTCGTTTTTAACGCTTGTATACCTTGTATAAAAATCATGGTATGTATTTGTTAAATCACGTATTCAAGTATAAATCAAGTATTTCCATATGTATCAAGTGTTAATGGGTTGTAAAGCCATTAACATGTGACACGACATAGGAAGTCACCAAACCATAGGCATTTTTCTATAGTCGATTCACGACTGAGACACAAAAACACTACTTGGTTCTAGTTGTCACCAAGAGTGGGGCTGCCCTGAACCCATTAGATCTAACCTTTTGTTCTGCGGTCTAAGTATGTACACGATTAATGGTGCTTATGGTACCCTATTCGTGACACGATTTCTCGTATCAATTCTTGGCACTAGTTGTCGCCAAGAGTACTTCTCGTTTTAGTACATATCATACCATTTTGTAAATACTGAAGTATTTGTAACATGTATTTCACCCCCGAAGTTATAAAACTGAAAACAGTTAAGAGAAAAGGGGGAGCATGAACTCACAACTTTGCGTTCCTGTGCGTCGTAAACTTCACCGGATTTTGCTTATAGAACGTCGTGACCTAAACGTGTTTTCTTAACGTCAGTCGCTAGTCTTGCTTCGTAAAGCACGAGTCACTATCTTTTGTATTTGTATTGTTGTGTTAAAAATATTTTATATTTTTAACTAAGTATCTTACTTATATTATTTTCTCATAAATTAATATAAGTATCTCGTGTTTTGCACTTTGCACCCGAATTACGTATCTTGTATGTTGTATGTGTATTTTTGTGTTTATACTTCTCATGAGTATTTAGTGTATTTTTAAGTCTAATTACACTAGCACGTATAACACATACTATATACAATTAGCACAATAGTTGGTGATCAAATAATATATATATTTTTCTCAAAAATATATACATACTTAATATCCATTTTTATTTTTGAAGAAGTCCTCATTTCTTATCACCAAAAATTAGGGAAACCTTGGTAATACTCTTAAATGCATTTTTAGGGAATAAGTTTCTCAAAAACTTATATTTTTTTCTAAGTGTCAAAATTTATAAAAATTTTGGCAGAGTTTCCCCTAAAAATGGAGGTTTCCCATGTTTTCAAAACATGTGTTTATTTTCTTTTAAATCGTCAACAATTTCCTCATTCAACAATAAACAATATGCAACTAGTTAAAATAGATATAATCGCAGAAATACATGATCTTGTGGTTTTTTCAAAATAGGTAGTATTTTTCCATTATTTTTAGTGGATCTTTGTATAGATCAACTTCGTTTCTGGAAAGTCTCGTTTTTAAAGAAGTTACATCTTTACAACTTCCTGTCAACATTTACAAAAATAGTTATTTTGTCGAAACTTTGTGTTACACAAGTGTTTACACACTCGTGTGTTTGCTAAAATCATTCTTTTTCATGTAAGATCCGGCTTTAGAAAATATGATTTCTTGGACACTTGGTCCTTTGAAAGTACCGCTTGTAGATCCGTAGATCTACTAGTTTTGAACACCATTTCATAAGTAAAATCGATTTTACACAAGTTCATGTTTAGTGTGTAGTAGTGTTTCATCATTTAACCCCTGTTCATACTTTAACAAACTCTATGCCATGATTCTTGAACATGACTAATCCGGGTTAGATGATAATCCGAGCTACCACAACATAGATCGGCACTAAATAATCACCACAAAACAAGTCTTACAAGTTTTACACAACATTATAGTTTTTATCCAACTTATTTCTCATTTTTGTAAACTTTTAGTATGTGATTTAGTATGTTCATGATTTTCACCCGACAAAGTTCATATTAACCACTTTAGAATAGATCGAGAGGGCGTTTATAGCAACTTACTACTAGCTCGGGGCTAGGGAAGATTCTAGTCGAAAAATGAGTGGATAAAAGCGATGAGAAGAGGTCCTTCACATTCCGAATGCACCAAGCTCCTTTGTGTGAGATCCTTGACACTTGTAGTCACTTGGAATGGCTTGAAGGAAATCGAAAATGATGGATGGATGGTGGGTGGTGTTCGGCCGTAAGCTTAAGGAGAGGGAGAGAGAGTTTTGATCAAGTGTTGTGAGTGTGGAGGTTATGTTGTGTTTAGCTTGGAACTTATAGGCAAATCACTACACACTTAACCATTGGATCATATGTCTCATTGATATGGGACATGGATGATTATTTTAATCATCAAAGTACAAGGGGAGGGTCACATAGTGACCGAACTCGGTTTGGGGGGGGGGGGGTTATCCGGTTGGTTTCCAACTAATAGTTAGGTATTAGTTAAGTTAAGTTGAAGGTTAACTCGGTTAGTAGTGTGTTGTGCATTATAGCGGGTGTTAGGGTATCCGGGAACCCTAACTAGCTCAGAAAAATAAAAAAAAACATTTCTTCTAGCAATATTTTGGTGTTACGGGTAAAGTTCTGGTTGTTAGGTACCGATTCGTTAAAGTGCTAAATTGCACCTTTTAGTGTCTTTTAAGTACCTTTCTTGTACTCTTTCAATTCCCAACACTTAGGGAAATATTCTGGATAATAAAACGACATTTCTGCAAAATATTCATGTGTTTAAATGCTGATTTATTGCTGAATTATATAAATTCTGCACTTAAAGTGCGTTTCGGGTGCTTTTTAGTGCTTATTTTTGCTTTCGTATAGTATATATATTAAACCCTTGTATGTACTCTTGGGTTTTAATGCATTCTTGTTGTCGGACCTACACCTAGGCCTCAATTTTATTGTCTGACTGCTTTCTGCAGTTCTGTTGACACAGTGTGTCTTACCGGTGAGTTTACTAGTATTTTTGACGCAACGCTCTCGTTTATGCATAAAGCAATATTTTGTAGTATACAACGTGCATGAATTCACTTGTTTAGTTTGTGTTCAGACATTGCTGACAATTAAGCACATAATTGCAGTCATTAAATAATGATCAAAGTGTACGGAAATTACCGATTTGGTGCCAGTTGTCACAATAAAGGACTACCTAGGTTGGAATCCCACTTGTTAATAACATATTTTCTACCGGATAATTGTGTGATATGAAACCGGGATCTTTAAATATTAAATCCTAAGAGAAAACGTATAGGATTCCCAATCCTTCTCGGGAAGACACCTATGTAACTCTAAAGACTTATTTTTATTACCGGTTGACTAGACTTCCTTTCGGTTATCTAGTGTTCTAGAAAAGTTGTTGGAAAGACTAACTACCTCTCGGTTAGAAATCTAAAGCAATTTAAGAAACTTGATTTGGTTTAATAGACAAGTAATGATAATGAAACTAAAACCGGGTTTCTTTCAAAACACAATCCTAGTAATTTACCAAACTAGACCTATTAATATCTTTATACCTTTCGGCGCTAAGGATAGTAGAACATTAAAACCGGACTAATTCTTGATCATTATTTCTATGGTTTATTGGCCATTTTACCATAAGATTACCCAAACCCGCTAAGACTTGAAAATCAACATTAATTCTTTTTATGAAAGACATTTAACGGAATTTATGTGAAATAAATTATCAAAATATTAACCAAGTTAAAATATGCATATACACCAAACTAGAAACTTAAATTATTTACTTAACTAGAACAAACCATAATCACACAATAATCGGTAAAAACTGCATTTTTAACCAGTGTTCATCATAACCTAGATAGTTTTAAGTGTTTAGCCAAGCATCATGGTTATGAAAATCATAATAACAATACTTAAAATAGAATTCATTGACAATTTATAGAAATTATGAAAATGAAAACAAGAATTGTAGAAACAAGCCTTAGGTCTTCACCTCAATTATCTTCAAGATCTTGCCACTTGATTCCTAGAGCTTAACCAGTTCAAAACCTTTAGAAATTTGCTCTCAAGGTTGCCTCCTTTCATCTGTCGAAGTCCCTATATATATATATATATATATGTGATATTGAAAATAAAAAATATGCTCTCCACATGTGTTTTGTCAAAATAATTCAAGCCTTGATGATTATGTCTGCACGGTCTCCTCCAATGTTTCTTTTCTTCCACACTCAAGAAAAATAATGGTATTTAAAAGATGTTGCACATGCTTTCTTTCTTTGGCAAATCATCATGTTCCCCATTATTATTATTATATTTTTTTATTTTTTTTCTTTTTCTTTTTGCTTTTTCCTCCACGTGAAGAGTTCTTTTTTATTTATTTATTTATTTATATTATATAATTTATATTGCCATCTTATAACATAGAAGTAGCGGACTCGACCCATTCACGGAAAATAGCGGCAATTTCAATTCGGTCACTAGCATCCTTCTCTGCCCAACTGGCTGGTTATCTCTTTATTGCTTGTTTTCGCTCCATTTGCACCAGGACCTGGCAAAACACAAAATAAAATAAAACAAACTGAAAACTAAATAAAAACAAATAAAAACCATACAATAATTATACATTTCACACAGGACAAATATGTGTATTTTACTACACATCAGAATTATTCCAGAAGCTTTTCCCAAAGAAATTTCAGAAGCATTTTCAAGATTCGTCGAGTATTTTCAACATGATGGAACACCAATTTTCGAATATACTTTACAGTTTGTGAGTGTTTTCAGAATTCCATGGATCTGTTTATGGACTTACAATTTTCAAGAAGAAAGCCCTACAGAACTTTCTCCTCCATTGCTTTTCAGATAATATTGGTGCAAATGGTGGAATAAGTTTATTATCACAAAAGCAAATTCTCAAGCAGTTACCAAGTATTATAAGGAATTAACTCTTCAATATGAAAAAGGTTTAAAGTTTCCAGTTCAAGATATCGAAACCAACCATGAAGACCACGAATATATTCAAAGACTTCAAGATTGCAATTCTCCAGAAGAGGTGTTAAAGATAATCAATGAAATTCGACAGTCTCCATCCCCTTCTAAACATTCATCTCCAGGGACTGAAGTTTTTCAAGATTCTCAAGACCCATATGATATGATGTAAATAATAATAATAATAATAATATACCGACGATAGATGATAGAATAATGATGAAAGTTTGGAAGAATAGTTATCTTCAAAATTGGTGCAAAGTAATTCAACAAATGGACAATCAACTTTTCTTATTTTCAAAAGTGGAGCAAATAATTCAACAAAGAGACAATCAATTTTCCAATTATGGAAGACTGTGCAAATAATTCAACAAAGAGACAACCAACTTTCCAATTCTTCAAAGATGGTGCAAATAATTCTATAAGTGGACAAACAACTTTTAGAGTATTTTCAACAAAGGCAACTTCATACGGAAGCTCTTTTTAAGAATCAATAATGAAGACCCTTTTCTCCATCTATAAAAGGGAAGAAGATCAAAGAAGGAAGACACACCTTTTCTTATAGAAAAAACCTTCTCTTATGTATGAAAAAACATTCAAACCCAAAACTTGTATTATCAACCTCTCTATGTTCAAAATCTTTAGAATTTCAAATTATAGTTGCTCCTCTCGATTGTAAAGAAATTGTTTGTAATCAAGTTTCTCAATCAATAAACTCAGGTATATTTTAAATTCATATCATGCTTGTTTATGTTGCCATCTCTTTAAAATAACTTATATTGTCTTCATGTTTAAATCTTCTTCATATCAAACGATCCTAAACCGTATATATATATATATATATGTATATATATATATATATATAGAGGGAGGTTAACGTACATTACGGCTTAACGTACATCACGTACGACAGGTAATTACGCACGTTCATTTTAAAATCACGCACGTTATAACTCAAAAATTCAAAATCACGCATGTTGAAACACAATAATCACGCATATTGAAAACATTAATAACTCATGTTATATAACAAATCACGCACGTTGTTGTACGTGAAGTACGTTAAGCCGTAATGTACGATATACTTTTTCTATATATATATATATATATATATATATAGGAGAAGGATCCGTTAGGAACCACCCTTTATTGCGAGAACCACAAGAAACAATGTGAATACAACCAAAAATACTTAAAAATCTAAAAACACATAATTTTTTTTAATATTTTTTATGTAAAAATCTATGTTTTCCGTTATTAAAAAAAATGGCTACTAAAAGTAGCGATAAATAAAAAAATATTAAAAAAATTGTGTGTTTTTTAGATTTTTTTATATTTTTTTAGGTTTTTTGGGGGTTTAGTTTTTAGCATTTAGCTTGGGTGGGGGTGGGGGCGTTTAGGTTTTTGGAGGGGGGGGGGTTATGTGACATTTGTGCTTTTGTAATCATTTTACAATTCTGAACAATTTCATAATCAATGAAACATTGTGTTTTAATTCCAAGATTGTATTATTATTTATGACATTTGCACGCTTTCAATCCTTGTTCAATTTCATTCACTCAAACCTTTTTTGGAAGTGAAATCGTAAACTGTTACGCAAATGTAATCAGTTTAAAGCGACGTACACTCTGGAACAATGACATAAGCTAAACATACCTTAAATACTATTTACATAACTTAGAAATAAGTTTTGAGGGGTTCGGTATGGCAAAAACATGCTTATTCGGCCTCAGGGACTATTTGCGTCAAACTGCGAAAGTCTGCCGATTCTCGTATTTTTTAATACGAACCCTGTACGCACATCCAAAATTTCTTGTACTCAATAAAATCTTGTATTTTAATGAAAAGTTTCGCAACGATTTCCAATTTCTGTCGTTTTCATGTTTGTTAAAGCGTTCGTCGCAATTAAGCGAAAAACGCAATCGTACAACCGAACGAACCAACATCCATGACATTTTCGGGCATAATTCAAGTTACGTATGCCTTAACGCCCTTATGGAACCTAAAAAGTAGGTTATAAGGGGTTAAAAGTATCAAAACTCAACAAATCATGTATAGGGACTAGTTCCGCCAAACTTTGAATCTCTTTTGGAGCCGTGGCATCACGCGACGACATGGAGCCCTCCCTGTTGCGCAGTGCGAGGGCCCTATCTGGGCAGAAAGTTCATCCAGAAACAGCTGGTTACAGCCATTTGAATTTTCTTGTTATTTTATTATGCTTGGGGATCAAGATGTGTGATCACCAAGTTATAACAAGATCATGACACTTGTTTTGATCCTCCAAGATCTTTGTAACCTCCTTGGACACATGTCTTGATCCTATGACATCAAGACAAGTATAAATAGCAAGCAATTCTTCCACCACAACTTGCTCAATCCATAATTTATTATCCCATCTTCTTGGAGCTTGCTTCAATCTTTTGAAGGCCTCCTAATCTGAGTTCTTATAGTGTTTACAACACAAGTAAGTACTCCTCCTTAGTCTTGTTCATTATTTTAGCTATTTTTAAGCTAAAAGTTAAGCACTTTGACTTTCTGTTTAACTTTCAGTTCTGACCTTAATTGGTCAAGTCAAAGTTCAATTGAACTTTGCAACGTGATCGTAATCACGAAGGTTATAATCCCTTGCGATTACACCTTCTGATTACCACGTTTACTGGTCTAAGTGACGAGTCAAAGTTTCGGACAAAAATGCACATTATGTGCATTTTATGACGAAATTATTTTCGGGTATCAAAACATCAAGTTTTGATACCAAATCAATTTATAAACTTAGTTAGACATGTTTTAACATGTCTAAGTCGTTACTTCTAGTTTAGTGCTTATTTAGGGTTGTAAGTCGATCGGTCTTGACCACCGCTTTGACTTTCGAATCCGAGTTGTTTGGTCGATCTTATGATCCGACCAAACACGTATTTGTGACCACATTTGCATAGGGAATAACCTACTGAGGTTATACCTGATGGTCACGTCGTTTGGTTATACCTATGGTCACGTTGTTTGGTTAGTGTTATGATAAGTCGCACTTATGTTCTTTAAAAATGACCAAAATTCCCTTTTTGCGCATAAATTCATCTTAAGCATATGTAACCAAACGTTTTGACATATAAACTGATGTTATAACATTTTTGAACATGTTTGGGCATTTAAGACTTATCATAGGACGTGTTTAACCATCTGAACACGCGTTTACGCAAATGACACGTTAACGTAGTGTAAACTACCTTAACGATTCATAACGGGTCAAAAGCACTTAGGATCACTTTCAAATCAGAATGTTAAGTTTATTAAATTATGCTATATGAGTTCCAACACTCATTTGATTTACAAAACTTCATTCTATCCAATCCGCCGATTAAAGTCCCGACTTATTAACATAGTTACCCGATATTAGGACACACTTGAATCCTTGCTTTTTTGAGCTTTGTTTGAATCTTTCGGACAAGACTTATACGCAATCCGAGGTGAGTACATAGTTCTCCTATTTTACTTTTGATGTGTGCAAAATGCAACATATAAATTACATCAAATGAGGCATAAAACTAAGTCTTTTTAGTACTAATGTTGTAAAAAGCTTGTTTCTTTCTTCCTTTTGAAATTACAGGACCAAACGAGCTTAAAAGAACAAAAGAAGCAAATAAGCAGCCAAAACCAACATAAATACCAAAACAAGGAACAAATGTGACATGCCCGACCCCTCGGCAGCATCTCCAAAGCAAAAACAAGGAAACAGACTCTGACCACGGGGCCGTGCCCAGCTGGGCATGGGGTGTGGTCAAGAGCCTGCACAACAGGACAAACCTGAAGAAGCTTCTACGACCACCATGGGGGCGTGCCCGGCTCAACACGGGGCATGGTCAACTCTAAGATACGCATAATCTTGATAGTACAGCAAAGAGTTGAGCACGGGGTCGTGCCCAGGAGACACGGGGTCGTATGGGGCCCTCTACTGACACTTGCAATTAATGAAGGAAGAGAAAAGGATGGCCACGGGCCGTGTTGGCTGGACATGGGGCTGTGTCCAGGGCTCTGTTCTGGCTATAAAAGGGGGTGTTTGGTTCACTTGAATGGAATCCCTTGGCAAACCACTACCCTCCCACTTTGCCACCACTCTAAAACCACTACATCACCAACACCCACCACCATCATCCATCTTTAGAGTGTGTAGTAGTCTCAGGATCCAAGATTGATTGTAAGAGTTCTTTCCAATCAAAGGCCATGTTTGGCTAAGCCTCTTACATCACTTGGTGAAGACAAGTCTTTTATGTATTACTTTTGATTTTTAATCTTTCGGCACTTTTTATTTGGGTTTGTATTAATGACTTTAATAACTAGTTTCTTATGTTGAAGGTGAATTTTCTTTATCATTTTCTCATGGTGTCTTGAGCTTACTTTACGGTCTATATAAAGTAAATGATGTCATCATTCGTGTCTTTACGGTCTATATAAAGCGCGTTAACTACCTGGAAGGGGGTTAGGGGATGGTTTGGTAAAGTTCTTGTCTCGTTCAGTGTATAGATCCTGCGAGGACCATGTTCAAGCTTACTAGGACCCCCTTCAATACCCAATGGTATTGGATGGCGGGGGTGCGAATAGCTTGAACCCCTCATATGTAAGCTACTATTAATACTTTAAACCGACTTCTTGGGATTGTATCATTGCTGACTCAAACCACTTGGCCGAGGGTAATATCACCTTCAAAAGAGGGGCCTACCACTTTTCGCATTAATAACTTAATTAATTGTCTTTCAATATTCCGACCCTTTGGGATTGTATCCATGCTGACTCAAACCACTGGGTTGAGGGTAACGTCACCTTCAAAAGAGGGGCCTACTACTATAACTAAGATAATCTCTTAAAAAGTCCGAAAGTGCGAAAATCATCAAAGGGTACATTAAAGATGAGTTGGATCCAAGTGATTCTATCTTGTCTATCTGTTTTTATTTTTTACTTATCTTTTCATTTTTAGTTTTATTTTTATGTTTCAAAACTTTTCTCAAAAAAAAATTAGTTTGATTAGACGTTGAGGATAAACCGGTATTAAAAGCTCTTGTGTCCTTGGACGACTCGGTATCTTACCAACACTATACTACGCTCACGATGGGTGCACTTGCACAAGTGTGTGTTTAATGTTAGTATAATATCGTGTTTTATAAATTTAAAACTTGACTAATGCGTAAAATGGGCTCAAAATATTAATAAAAATATATCATGCTTTGCACACACCAAGTTTTGGCGCCGTTGCCTGGGACACATGGATTTTAAGAAAGTTTAAAATCAATGGCCTAATTATTTTTAATTATTTTTATTTTTTTAGGATTTTTCTTAGTTTTTCAGTTTCTGCAGAACCCAGCACGGGCCGTGCTCAGCCAGACACGGGGCTGTGTCCATCATCGTTACTGGCAATTCTGTTTTAAGTCAGACAATAGCTGACCACAGGGTCGTGTCCACTCACCACGCCCCTGTGTCCAATCCCCAGTTGCTAAAAACAGGACCGTAAGATCCCGACGGTTGGTAAATTCTGACAAAAATATGAGTGATATTGATTATTTTTACTTTCGCCACTCTTACGGTGAGTGGTGTCAAATATGTGGTGGATTCCATCAAGATTTAGAATTTTTCTTTCTATATTACGAACCCCACTATTTAGACCCATTGTTTTCCTGTAATCACAATAAGATGGGCGAAAGTAAAAACGATCACTATCTCCACCTGAATGCCCTCAACCATCTCTTTCAACCGACATAACCTCCGAAGAATTATGTCGACTCGAAGAAAGAATTATCCTAAAATTAAAAGAATTAGAGCTTGAGATTAACGCGAAGTATTCATCACAAGACAACGACCAAGGAGAATTGTTAGGGGTCACATTCGGATTCTACCAACATCGACGATACCAAAAGTGCCTCAACCTCTTGTGAAAACATGAGCGATAGTCGCCCCTGTGTCGATTGTGCCGTGAAGGACTCTCCATTGGCCCCCACCGATGCGCTCATAGACCTAAGCGATTCGATATATACCTTCTTTAACAACAGCCCGGATAAGGGGAATAAAGGTTGGTTTCACCCACCGGTATTTAGTTTAGGTTTTACCCTTTCCGATAACCTCTTGCGTTCTTGTTTAAATCAAGAGCAATTAAGTTACCTTAGGCACTTCGGTGTTGTTCCCTCCAGTAAGGAACCGCCCGATCCGAATAAAAACCTTAAAATAAGATGTCGCTTCATAAATACTCTAGCCACGGGGCGGTGCTCAGGTCAACACGCCCCGTGCCCACCTCAACTTTCACCACGGGGTCGTGTCCAGGCCAACACGCCCCGTGCTCATAATACGGACAAAATGTGTCAGAACCTTGTCTGACCACGGGGCCGTGTCTAGCCGACACGGGGCCGTGGTCAGTGTGCTGTCATTTTCTATAAAGTCAGCCTTGTTCCTGCACATTTGGATCCATTCCAAAGACAAAGATTTGCTGGGATCTTCACACATACCTTAAAAGGTATATTCCAAAGAAGGTTTCTCACCAACCATCTTGTCTTTACCACTTTTTATCACTTACCTTCTTCTCCAAAACCCTCCAATCTCTTAAAGCTTGAAACTTGAAGCTTTATTGAAGTATTTACAAGGTTATTAACTAATTTACAACACTGTTTTAAGTTATTTATGTTCATAAATGTTTCAAAATACAGAAAAATAATTTAAAACAATGATATTACTTGGTTCAAAAACCTGCAGAGGTGTGACAACGGGGTCGTGCGCAGCGGGCACGGGGCCGTGGCCGGAGTGTCAGTTTCATCTCTTTTGAAATTTCCGTCTTGTTTCCTCAGAATGTCGAGCCAAAACAGTGAGACTTCATCAACCACTACAAGAAACAGTCGAAGGGGGAGAAGACTGTCAATAGAAGTTACCCTTGTCCGATACGTGTGTGCACTAAGGGAAGCACTTGACTTGATGACATCGATGGAGGAGATCCTCATTGACCGTATCAATTACTTGATGGTGGGGCTAGAGAATAGCTTTCAAGAAATCAACCTTTTGCACCAAAGGTTGAATATTCTTGCTATGCCACCCATGGAACCAATCTTCCCACAAGAAGATTGGAACCTGGCGCAAGAAGTTGTCAACCCGACCGGATGGGATGACATTCCTCCGGAACCTCCTCTAGACGCATTACACGAAGTTCCGGTAGATGTCGCACCTCACCCACAAGAGGGTGTGGACAATGAGCCCGTATTCCTTCTCCCTTGGGAGATTGAGGAGTGGCTCAATGATGTTCGAGGAGCACCCTCCGGGTTTAAGTTCTAAGAGCCCTTATTAATCGAAAAATCATTTTTCGGGTTTTTGTTGTTCTTGTCATGAAAACATCTAGGGTAGAACTTCTTCATGGTTTAAATTTCTTGCATTCTAGGACCTACCTATCTATCTAAAATTTTTGTTTGTAATTTTAATTTTTAGGACCTACGTATCTTGCACTCTTAATAAACGATGGTTTATGTAGTGTTTGGATGATGTTTAATGGTTTAACAAACGATAAAAGATGGAAATTGCCAAAGGAATGCTAAAACCACACCACATGCACCAAAACAGAGCATTTCGTCAACTTTTCCAATATTACAGCATGTGCAGCACGGGGCCGTGCTCAGCCCAACATACCCCGTGCCCAAGCTCTGTAGAAAAAGTCCCAGTTCAGGTAACTGACCACGGGCCATGCTCACTAAACACGCCCCATGGCCAGCCTTCTGTTAAAATTTGATACTGGCAATCTGACCACGGGGCCGTGCCCGGACCACACGGGGCCGTGGCTGGGCGCCCAGTAACAAAAAACTTGTTTTTCAACAGCTTTTATACATTCGAATCAACCTAAAAACTTATTTTTGGGACACATTGAGGACAATGTTGTTGGTGCACCTTTTTGTGTCTGTAACTAGTCTTACTTATCGTTTGTATTTTGTACGATCTTTTAACGTTTATCGAGTATGTATTTGCCGTCGACCAAGTCGGATATCCTCCTATCCGCTTGTGTCTGACTTATTTGTCTCTATTTTGGTATGTAATGTTATACGGACAATGCATGTTGCATGAAAGGGTATTATGGTCTTTATGTTTGTGTTTATATAAGGTTTGCTGCAACTGTCTGTTTGCAGCAAACACTTCTGATTTTGCAGCCTTCGACGAAACAAGTCCGTTTCGTCGAACACCTCACGACGAAACAGAATGATATCTGTTCAATCCGTTTCGTCGACATAAGCGACGAAACAACCTCTGTTTCGTCGTCTGTTGGGCTGCTTCAGGCCCAATGTGTGGCCCAATCTCTGTTTCGTCGTAACCTTTGTGTTTCGTCGAAGCTTAGGCCCATGTTACTATATAAACACTTTCTGGTTTCACTCAGAAACCAGATGAGAGCATACCCTGAATGTTATTCTATCAAAACTGTGTGTGTATCAGTTATTGTTGGTTCTCATCCCGTTTAATCAATAGATTGTGTTTCATTGATTATACCTCATGTGTTTTACTGTTTTATTAACTGTGTTTGATTTGCACCGTCACGGGGATTCCGCACCCGTTACCGTGTTTGTTCTAAACAAGGATAGGTTTTCGTTATCGATCCTCAGATTTCGGGACCTACAAGTGGTATCAGAGCATTGGCTCTTATCCTTGTTTAAAATCAAACATAGTTGGATTTTTATCAAGTATTGGAAACTATTATTCATGATTTTCTGGAAATGTGTAACACCTGTGTCATTTCAACCATCAAACAAATGCCAAACCAATGAAATATTTTATTTCATACTTTGGACTTGTATAAATATGTGTATCTTTTGCACATATCAACTCTTGTTCGATTTCAAACTCTAAATCGCTTTCTGGAAGGTTATACGCGCACTAATGCGTAAATATAACCAGTTTAATGCAACAAACACTCCGGAATAGTGAAATAGGTTTAACATACCTTAAATAACCTTTACATAACTTAGATATAAGTTTTGGAAGGTTTGATGTGGTGAAATCAAAGTTGTATCGCTTATAGGGACTAAACTTGACAAACTGCGAAAGTATGCCAATTTGAACTGTAACAGACATTCCGGAACATGACCATAAGTTAAACATACCATAAATATCCTTCACATAGCTTAGAAATAGGCTTTGAGGGGTTCGGTATGCTAAAATAAACTTTTGGGTCACTCAGGGACTAAAAGTGTCAAAAAGTGCACAAGTTTGCATTTTCGCGCATAACTTACGTTCTGAATACATCCGGACATCCAAAAATTTATGTAAGCATGACTATATTATATTTTAGTGTTCGCCATAAGAAAAATCCATTCGTTTCGTCATTTGGATCGTTTTTCGCGCTTGTGCGCATTCCGTCGTAATTAAGCGAACATCGCGTTCGTACGACCAAACGAACCATCATCCGAGATATTTTTGAGCATGTTTTGAGTTCCCTATACTTTAACTTCATTTTAGAGCCTTAAAATGAGGTTAACGGGGTTCAAACGCATCGAAAAAGGCCTTAAAACACCACAGGGACCAAAACTGTCAATTTTGAAACTTTTCTGAAACTGGTGCATGCTAGCGTAGCGCGAGCCCTATAGGCTTTACCAGTCGCGCTACGCGACTGCCTATGCTGGACAGAAAACATGCAGAAAACTCAGTTTTGCGTTTTCGGGACCAGATTCGATGTATTAGCCGTTGTTTAATTCACAGCCACACATTCTAACTTGCTTAGTCAGCGGATAAGGATGGAATTTTGGCACCATAACTTTGCAACACATGTATGGATGGAATTTAAACACCATAAATTTGCAACACATGTATGGATGGAATTTAAACACCTAAACACCATAACTTTGCAACACATGTACGGATGGGATTAAGGCACGTTTTCCATGAAACGATCTTAACGGTTCGGGTATTCCTATAAATACCCCATACCCCCCATTGCTAAAATCACTAGAATTCTGATTTGAGAACCTCTAAGTTGAAACCATTGTTTCATACCTGAGATTCTTGAATCGGGATTAGCATTCGGGGACCCTTCGTAAGTATTCTTTCGTTCTTTTCCTTATTTTATTGCTTTTCGAGTCAGAAAGTCAAACTTTGTTTGACTTTCAGCGTTGACCAGTAATGGTCAATGCGAAGTTCTGTAGGATCGGTTTGTGGATCCGAACGAGTCGGTTCAGAGGAATTCTATCAAATACAGGTGCGGAAAACAAGTATTTGATGTGTAAACAGCTGAATCTTCACTTTAACACTGATTTGTATTGATTAGACAACAATTACAATCAGTTCTCACACCGGCAGCACTTCGGTATGGAAATCACTCTCTGAAAAACTATGATTTCGCTTGACCTAACATCCCTATATATAGACTTGGAGACTTCGCTTGGAATGACCTGAAGCGAAATCGTTACATGTTGATTTCGCTTGAGGCTTCAAGCGAAATCCTTTACAAATCCAATCCTTCAAGCGAAATCTTTCTAACTCTCGTTTTACGTGCCCTGATCTATTCTAACTAGTGTAAGACTCGATACAAGACGAAGTCGACAGATGTAGTGCACCAACAGACTCCCCCTCAGATGTTGACGAGTCGACTATCGAGTCACACCAATACTGTGTCTTCACATCTTCAGTCTTGATCAGTCTCTGGGCTTTTCTCTCTCTATCTTCTTCTCAAGAATCTCCTGGCTCTATCAGACTCTCCTTCACGATTTGCTGGTATTCATTTGTTCTTCAGCCACATCTGCTTTAGGATCAATGTCTGACTCAAATGTTGTTTACAAGATCATTGCCTGGCTTTTATCTAATTCTCTTGATCAGATCTCTTGATTCCTTAAGTTCATCAGCATCAGCAACTAGCAAACTTTAGATTCATGATCAGAGTCTGACTTTTGTAAACTTTGAATGAATTAACCTGGCTCACCTGCAACAAACTTAACCCAGAAATAAATTTTCTAAATTTAACAATTAAATGCACCAACAATCTGATATAATCAGATAACTCTCTCTCCTATCATCAATAACCGATGAACCAAATGTAGGTTTTAAAATACCAATTGTAGGATTTATCAAACCTTTTAGCATTTTCAGATTCACTTCCCCTCACAACAAAGTCATCATGTTTAGCACTTGAAATTTTGACAATCAGCTTTTCAATATTAGTTGTCGAAAATCTTTTTGAATTTTTTAAAATTTATGCTAAAACACACTAAAAATCTTTTTGTAATTTTTATTGTAAAGGAATGCAATAAAGAAATATTTACAAACAATATTTTTGTGAGTTTGTGCAAGAGGATCATATCAATTTCTGAGACAGATCACTAACACCATTAAGCTTCATTTCATATTAAGTTCTAAACAATTTACCTAGATTGTCAGTATGTTTGTCCACTTAAATTTTCACACAAAGTTCAACTGATCCGAGATACGATAGTTAATGTTTTAAGCAACTTAAACTTATCCGTGTGTCCCACTACTTGAATATACTCCCGTATCCAGAATCTCAATAATCAGTCTTACAGGTGAGAATACTACAATGATATCTGTATATAATTTAGGTGTGCGAGGGCCGAGGGATCTCAGATCGATACTTCCGTATACGCAGAGAGATATCAGCTTCGACTTTTCAGCGTGTCCCCTTTAGAGGATCTTTTTGCTTACAACAGCAGCATATATCAATTTTATTGTTTCAGCATGCTGAGGGTTTAATGCTGTATTTCAAGCATTTCAGCAAGTATTAGCCAGGGACTAGGTCAGAACTACCGTTCAGCAGAAGTCCCGGAATAATACCCCAGATATCATAAAGTATAAAGACCTAGTATATCAGATTAAGAGACCTTTCAAACGAGATTTCAGGGGTTACCTATATATCCAAGTTTGTGTTAACCCACAGAACAAGCAAGTTTGAAATTTAGGTTTATATCTCGTCACAATCTACTAAATGTGCAAAAACCTACTGACATATCCACAGTAATATTGTTTATCACATTTTTCTTTACATTTCTTTAGCATGTTGTGATAGTCCACTGATGTACTATCATTTCCTCTATATACAACAAAAACTCATTTTTGAATTTTATCATGTTTTTGAATTTTTCAAATTTTCAAATGTTTTTGGATTTTCTGAAAAATTTTTACTCCCCCTAAAATGCAAACACATTTTAGGAAATTTGAAAATAAACTATACAATAAAGTGACAACTGATATCGAATCGCATCAAATCGCCATTCACTCGGCATAAACAATCAGAACTCCCCCTATCACAAAACTATTTTCTCATTTAGATTTCAAAACACTTAAGTTTGTTTTAATCAAAATGATTTTTCCGAAAAATAAGTTTTTATGATATAATCATTTGAAAAATCGGAGTGTGGTTCATCACATTGTCTATTCGAAATACCAATTGTAAGTATGGTCCAATCAAGTTCAACTTAATGACCTTGATTAACCTTTTCATGTATGCACCTACTATACCAAACACAATACCACTTGTAGGAATGTTACGTCTACATCACAATTTTACCAATCAAAATGCCGATTCCTGCTTCGCTCTTACCAACCTGGAAGCTCCGGCGTAGTCATACAACCTGTAAACATCCAAACACTATCAAAAACTTTTAACCAAAATCTTCAAACATTAGAAAGATGCCGATTCCTGATCCACGATATAAACTTGGGATCTCCGGCAAGTCCTAAGACTTTAAGGAAAGCAAACTTCCACCCAAGTCTTATTTGACTTGGTGGCTTCCAATTCCTGGGCAGTAGGGTTATAAGTTGCCTTTTTAGTTGCATAAAAATCTTTAACCCCCTTTACTTTCCCATCAAGCATTTTCTTAAAAATTTTCTTAACATTTCCATTGAATGTTTTTTCAATATCAAAATCTGAAATTTCTATTTTACCAACCATTTGTTGAATCTCTTTCACACTCATTGATTTAATATCAGCATCATTCAACAAATCATTAATCTCATTTTGTGACTCCTCTGATTTTGTGGAATCAGATTCATTGTCAGAACTATCAACTGATTTCTTAACAACCCATGTTTGGTTGTCTTTTGCCTTCTTTTTGTATATCTTTTTAGAATTTTCACCAACTTCATTCTTTTCAACAATTTTTTCTTTAAGTTTTTCAGAGACTCCCTGTTTTCTATTGACTTTGTTTGGACAGTTGTGAGCAATGTGTCCAACAACTTGACATTGAAAACAAATTCTTGTATCTCTTGGAATGTCTCTTGAATGAAAAACTCCAGTTCCTGTTCTTTTCCTTTCAACAAGAAACTCCTGGTTAGTTTCTTTCCAGAAAGGTTTCTTCTGTTCTTCTTCAACACTTCCACCTGAAACAAATTCTGTTTTTGGTTTAGAATTGTTTACCTTTCTGTAACTTTCTTGCTGAATAAAACCTAAACCTTTTCTTTTGTAATTACAATTTTGGTTTGTTTTCTTTTGAAAACCAGAACTAAAATTGTAATCCTTTTTCCCTTTTTTCTTGTTTAACCTTTGTTGAACTCTTGAAGTGTATTTTTTAGATTTTTCATTAAGATTTAAATTTTTAGTGTCAGAAATATTAATTTCTGTGACTTTGAAAACCTTTTTGATCTTGTCAAATCTAACACTATCCATCGGAAACTCTTCATCAGAATATAATTTGTCAGAACCATTTAAAGTATATGCAACTTTAAATGTTTCATCATCCAAATTTGCTTTTGATAACAAAAATTCTTTACTATAAGACCGTTTTTCCGATGACTTTGAACTGTTGACTGACGAACTTGAACACCCAGACTCAAACTTTGACTCAGACACCTCCTCAGTATCCAACACCTGATCAACCACCCTTTTGATTAACTCAGACTCATGATCAGTATCAGACGCAGTAAATGTGATGTCAATGTTATCTGGTAAAACGTCAGTTGTCTCGGATTTTAACTTTATATTGACTGCTTTTTCGACTTGTTCCTCATTTGGTTTTCTAGGAGAATACCCTTCCCAGATAGGAGGCGGACACTTGTTGTATTTAACAGTCGATTTCTTACCAGTCTCATTCTTTGTCTTTTCATCCTGAAATGCTTCAAAACCTGCAACAGTTGGATAAACTCGATCAATAACATAATCAGAACAAGAATAACTCAGTAATAACCTTCTGATCCTTTCATTCTCGATCTTTTCTTTCTCCAACTCTTGCTTTAAACTAGCATTTTCTTCGATGTAATGATTAATTGCCTTTTGCTTTGTCATCAATGTAGCATTCGTCATTGTTAAAGCCTTTTCTCTTTCAGAATTTGTTGTTTGAAGACCTATCACAGTTCTGTTCAACACGCTATACGATTCTTTCACATAGCTAATGTCAAATAGTAACTTTTCTATCAGTCTTTCTCTATCAAACAGAATCACATCTTTTTCTTCACAACTTTTGCAAATTTCTAAACATTTCTTGCAAGGCTTTTCAACTTCAACAATCTTCTCAACCTCAATTGTTTTTACCACTTCAATTACTTTTTCTACTTCAGTTACTTTCTTAGTTTCAATCACCTTTTCTTCATCCCCACTTCTAACTTCTTCATTTTGAACACCATTTTCAGTCTTCTCATCTTGTTGTTGTTCTTTTGCAGCTTGTTTCTCCTTCAGTTTCTCCATGCGATCTGCAAAATAAAAATGAAAACTTTCAGGAGAAAGATGATGTTTAGCCACATTAATATGTTTCTCTTCCTCATCATCACTACTAATCTCAATCGGTGTTTTATCAAACTGTGCAGATTTGTCAGAATCATCTTCTGATACACCAGAATCAGATGGTGTTTGATCAAAAACAACTTCTTTTTCCGAAGTATCTTCATTTTGCACACTCTCATCTGTACTAAATGAATCAGAATCAGCACTATCTAAACTTTCTTCAGATGTACTCGATTGATCTTTCACTTTTTCACCAATTGATCTCATCCAAGTAGCAAACAAATCTGGTTCTCTAACAATCTTTGCAATAAAAGCTTTGAAATCCCCTTTTTCATCAACAAACATATCCCAGCTGAATCCTTCAGGTAGTTGTTCATCAATTTGGTCCACTATACATGCTGTGTTGTTAGAAGAAATGTAGTTGCTCCAATTGAAATCTACCAAACATCCTTTCTTTGAATCTTCAATCTTTCTACCATGAGCCGTCTGTAATTCTTGTGTCTGACCAACTTGCTGATAAATGGCTTTCCGGTAGTAGTCATCTTTTCCAAAAGGATTCTGGGCACCACTAACTTCTCTGTTTTTGCATTCCCGCTTAAAATGACCTTTTTCCCTGCACCTGAAACAAGTAACTTTAGATTTATCAAAACCTAAAGTAGAAACACAAGCATCAAGAAAATCATTTCTTCCGGTAATTGTCTTGAACTTTTCAGCACGTCTAAGAACACTTGCAAGACACCATTTGATATCCATTAGTTCCATCTCTTCAGCATCTATTTGGTCGTAATCCTCTTTAGTAAGCATAGGATTTCCAATTCGACCAGCCACTAAACCTTCATATGAGATAAGCACTGAACCAAGTAATGCCATATGATCTTTTGCAATGTCTTCAGAAAAACTTTGACCTTTTGGAAGATTTAGAGCTATGTTACATTGAATCACACAACCATTTCCCATCTTTGTGCTTTGAGATTGAAAACTTTCTGATGAGCTTTTCGGATTAACACTCGGATACAATGAGAAACCACTGTTGCTTTTGTTTGAGTTTTGATTAATCTTTTCTGTAGAATCTCCAACACTATAAGCAGTCTGAATTTTCGAACTTCTCTCAGCTTCTGAAGTCGGAATACTACCCTTATAATACATCTTTACATCTTGTTGACCACTTGGATTATTCATCCTTGCGATCTTCTGCTGTTCTAAATCCTGACTTTCAATCTTTTCAATAAACTGAGAGATTGACAACCCTTCATAAACTCCGGTATTTTTCAGTATCATCAAATATGTTCCCCACTCTTTCTGAGGTAAAGCATCAGCTAGCTTATCCACCCATTCTTCATCATCTTTGTTGATGTTCATCATTGACATTGTTCGAACTAAGTGACAATAACGTTCAATGAGTTTCTTTGTATCTTCTCCGGGCAAACTTGTGAACAAATCAAATTCCTTTTTAAGCAACGCCTTTTTGCTTTTAATCATGTTTGCACTACCTTCAACTTTAACTTTCAAAGCATCCCAGATTGACTTTGATGTTTTGTCATGTTGAAGTAGTATAAAGATGTCTTCTTTGATAGCTTGTTGAAGCAAACTGATCATCATTTTTTCAGCTCGATACATTTCCCGTTCTTCATTCCCAAACTCTGAAATCTGTTTTACTGTCTCCATTTCAGTACGTGGTAGCATATACTTTTTCAGAATACATTCCCATGATCTCAAATGATTTGCTTGCACCCAGTTTTCGAAACGATCTTTCCATCCATAGTATTCCTCAATGCACATTAACTTCGGGGGTTTCTGAGTAGTCCCCGTTTCATTTTCTGAATTCATGTTCTGAGCAATGGAAGATGAACTAGGCGATGTTGCAAATGCGTTGTGGAAATCGTTATCCATGTTTCAATTACTTTCAAGCAGTACCCTTCAAGCGAAACAGTTGAAGCGAAATAGTTTCAAGCGAAGCTGTCTAAAGAGATAGCTCTGAAGCGAAAAACTCTGAAGCGAAAACCCTGAAGCGAAATCCACTGATCTTTGAAGCGAAAATATTAAGTAGCAGTTTCTGAAGAGAAATCGTTGAAGCGACAGTCTTGAAGCGAAATAGAATACTGTTTGAAGCGAGATCTAAGTGTCGCTTGAAACTTCAAGCGAAATCGTTCAATGAAGTTATGTTCTTCAAGCGAAATCCATTCGAATGTCAATTTTAATCACTTTAAGGTCGAATATGGCTGTGAAACTTTCAAGGGTTTATTATCTTGTACTTTTAAACAATCCGTGAGAATTTGAAATGATTTTGACCGTGAAAATTTTCTGAACTGTTAAAAGAAGATGTAGAAGGAAGAAAACGATGTCAATTTCAGCTGAAATCCTGTAGAACTCCTCAACTGGCTCTGATACCAATTGTAGGATCGGTTTGTGGATCCGAACGAGTCGGTTCAGAGGAATTCTATCAAATACAGGTGCGGAAAACAAGTATTTGATGTGTAAACAGCTGAATCTTTACTTTAACACTGATTTGTATTGATTAGACAACAATTACAATCAGTTCTCACACCGGCAGCACTTCGGTATGGAAATCACTCTCTGAAAAACTATGATTTCGCTTGACCTAACATCCCTATATATAGACTTGGAGACTTCGCTTGGAATGACCTGAAGCGAAATCGTTACATGTTGATTTCGCTTGAGGCTTCAAGCGAAATCCTTTACAAATCCAATCCTTCAAGCGAAATCTTTCTAACTCTCGTTTTACGTGCCCTGATCTATTCTAACTAGTGTAAGACTCGATACAAGACGAAGTCGACAGATGTAGTGCACCAACAGACTCCCCCTCAGATGTTGACGAGTCGACTATCGAGTCACACCAATACTGTGTCTTCACATCTTCAGTCTTGATCAGTCTCTGGGCTTTTCTCTCTCTATCTTCTTCTCAAGAATCTCCTGGCTCTATCAGACTCTCCTTCACGATTTGCTGGTATTCATTTGTTCTTCAGCCACATCTGCTTTAGGATCAATGTCTGACTCAAATGTTGTTTACAAGATCATTGCCTGGCTTTTATCTAATTCTCTTGATCAGATCTCTTGATTCCTTAAGTTCATCAGCATCAGCAACTAGCAAACTTTAGATTCATGATCAGAGTCTGACTTTTGTAAACTTTGAATGAATTAACCTGGCTCACCTGCAACAAACTTAACCCAGAAATAAATTTTCTAAATTTAACAATTAAATGCACCAACAATCTGATATAATCAGATAACTCTCTCTCCTATCATCAATAACCGATGAACCAAATGTAGGTTTTAAAATACCAATTGTAGGATTTATCAAACCTTTTAGCATTTTCAGATTCACTTCCCCTCACAACAAAGTCATCATGTTTAGCACTTGAAATTTTGACAATCAGCTTTCCAATATTAGTTGTCGAAAATCTTTTTGAATTTTTTAAAATTTATGCTAAAACACACTAAAAATCTTTTTGTAATTTTTATTGTAAAGGAATGCAATAAAGAAATATTTACAAACAATATTTTTGTGAGTTTGTGCAAGAGGATCATATCAATTTCTGAGACAGATCACTAACACCATTAAGCTTCATTTCATATTAAGTTCTAAACAATTTACCTAGATTGTCAGTATGTTTGTCCACTTAAATTTTCACACAAAGTTCAACTGATCCGAGATACGATAGTTAATGTTTTAAGCAACTTAAACTTATCCGTGTGTCCCACTACTTGAATATACTCCCGTATCCAGAATCTCAATAATCAGTCTTACAGGTGAGAATACTACAATGATATCTGTATATAATTTAGGTGTGCGAGGGCCGAGGGATCTCAGATCGATACTTCCGTATACGCAGAGAGATATCAGCTTCGACTTTTCAGCGTGTCCCCTTTAGAGGATCTTTTTGCTTACAACAACAGCATATATCAATTTTATTGTTTCAGCATGCTGAGGGTTTAATGCTGTATTTCAAGCATTTCAGCAAGTATTAGCCAGGGACTAGGTCAGAACTACCGTTCAGCAGAAGTCCCGGAATAATACCCCAGATATCATAAAGTATAAAGACCTAGTATATCAGATTAAGAGACCTTTCAAACGAGATTTCAGGGGTTACCTATATATCCAAGTTTGTGTTAACCCACAGAACAAGCAAGTTTGAAATTTAGGTTTATATCTCGTCACAATCTACTAAATGTGCAAAAACCTACTGACATATCCACAGTAATATTGTTTATCACATTTTTCTTTACATTTCTTTAGCATGTTGTGATAGTCCACTGATGTACTATCATTTCCTCTATATACAACAAAAACTCATTTTTGAATTTTATCATGTTTTTGAATTTTTCAAATTTTCAAATGTTTTTGGATTTTCTGAAAAATTTTTACTCCCCCTAAAATGCAAACACATTTTAGGAAATTTGAAAATAAACTATACAATAAAGTGACAACTGATATCGAATCGCATCAAATCGCCATTCACTCGGCATAAACAATCAGAACTCCCCCTATCACAAAACTATTTTCTCATTTAGATTTCAAAACACTTAAGTTTGTTTTAATCAAAATGATTTTTCCGAAAAATAAGTTTTTATGATATAATCATTTGAAAAATTGGAGTGTGGTTCATCACATTGTCTATTCGAAATACCAATTGTAAGTATGGTCCAATCAAGTTCAACTTAATGACCTTGATTAAC
The DNA here is from genome assembly GCA_030545235.1 of Helianthus tuberosus. Taxonomy (NCBI): domain Eukaryota; kingdom Viridiplantae; phylum Streptophyta; class Magnoliopsida; order Asterales; family Asteraceae; genus Helianthus; species Helianthus tuberosus. The sequence goes on along the minus strand of CM060427.1, from coordinate 65,393,608 downwards.
CTTTTCATGTATGCACCTACTATACCAAACACAATACCACTTGTAGGAATGTTACGTCTACATCACAATTTTACCAATCAAAATGCCGATTCCTGCTTCGCTCTTACCAACCTGGAAGCTCCGGCGTAGTCATACAACCTGTAAACATCCAAACACTATCAAAAACTTTTAACCAAAATCTTCAAACATTAGAAAGATGCTGATTCCTGATCCACGATATAAACTTGGGATCTCCGGCAAGTCCTAAGACTTTAAGGAAAGCAAACTTCCACCCAAGTCTTATTTGACTTGGTGGCTTCCAATTCCTGGGCAGTAGGGTTATAAGTTGCCTTTTTAGTTGCATAAAAATCTTTAACCCCCTTTACTTTCCCATCAAGCATTTTCTTAAAAATTTTCTTAACATTTCCATTGAATGTTTTTTCAATATCAAAATCTGAAATTTCTATTTTACCAACCATTTGTTGAATCTCTTTCACACTCATTGATTTAATATCAGCATCATTCAACAAATCATTAATCTCATTTTGTGACTCCTCTGATTTTGTGGAATCAGATTCATTGTCAGAACTATCAACTGATTTCTTAACAACCCATGTTTGGTTGTCTTTTGCCTTCTTTTTGTATATCTTTTTAGAATTTTCACCAACTTCATTCTTTTCAACAATTTTTTCTTTAAGTTTTTCAGAGACTCCCTGTTTTCTATTGACTTTGTTTGGACAGTTGTGAGCAATGTGTCCAACAACTTGACATTGAAAACAAATTCTTGTATCTCTTGGAATGTCTCTTGAATGAAAAACTCCAGTTCCTGTTCTTTTCCTTTCAACAAGAATAGTTTGAGTAGTTTTATGATAAGTAGTTTATATGCCTTAGGTAAATTACCAGAATACCCTTTTCATGTATAATTGGTAATTAAGCATATGTAACCTAAACCTTTGTCACATAACTGATTATGTAACATGTTTAGGCATATAACACTTGTCATAGGACTAGTTAGGCGGTCCGAACGCGTTTCACGCGAACGACGCGTTAAAGTAGCATAAGCTACCTAAACGGGTCGTAATGGGTCATAAACAATTATGTTAGGCTTCAATTAGTATGTAGGCTTTGTTGAACCATATTACACGAGTCTCCATACTCGTTTGGTTTACAAACCCTCATGCTACCCAATCTTCCGATCTAGGTCCGGTTAATTAACATAATTACCTATATTAGGTGTCGTTTGATATCCGCGATCTCTAGCATTGTTTAGTTGTTACTCAAGGACTACTGAGCAATCTCAGGTGAGTACATAGACCCCTCTTTTACTGTTTTCCAAACTGTTTTGGGGTGGAACACATGTGCCTACTTGTTACTTTCATGCTTTCCTGTTTTAACATCATATACTGCTATGTTCGTTAGTACATTATAGTACATGATTTCATTACATCTTATGCTAGGTGTGCCCAATTGTGTGCATTACTTAGTACATCGTTTTACATGACATTTTGACATAGACATTTCGGCATAGACATTTTAACATGATTGACATTTGATCATGCATTTCCCACAAAACATAACTTTGATTTAAACCAAGGTTTACTTCAATACTTTGTTTTTGTGCATATGGTTTAGTTGAGACATTTCACTTGCCATACATGACATCTTGACATAGACGTTTGACATGGATATTTGACATAGACATTTGACATGAATATTGGACATAGACATTTTGATATGATTTACATCTTGACATGAACACTTTGACATATTACCCAATACATTTGACAATTTATTTAAACATAGACTTCTTACATTGGTTGGTTTGGTTTGATTAAGTGATTAAGTAACGATGCGTGTGTAATATGATACAAGCATGGTGGATACGCCGCTGGTACTTCCTATATATAAGTGTTTGTATGGTATTACATATCATAGCGTTATTTGAATCATTTCAGTTTGAGACATAGAACATTTTATACAAATAACATACTTTTCACAAGACATTGATTTATAAACATCTTATCTTATGCAAACATATTTTTACTTGGTTATTCATTTAACCTTACATTTATTTATACTTATCATCTGATCTTATCGATTTTCAAATGATTTACAAAGCAAAGCAAATAACAAGGTTCATGACTAAACATTTTCTCAAACATAAGTCATGAAACCTATTTTCACAAAACCTATGTATCTCACAGGCATTTTTATGCTGACGTACCTATTTTCACATGTGTTTTTCAGGAACTGTTGCATAAGATGATCAAGATACACATAGGCAGACTTGGGCTTTAGTGACAATAAAAGATGCAAGACTAGTTAATTATGTTGTATTTCTTTGTTTATTAAGACATTGTAACACTTTTAATTAATAAAACGAAACTTCAATTGCCATGGATTTGAAACATTAATTCTGTTACAACACTCCCCGATGTTTCCGCCACGTTTTGTATGTTCTACGTGGTCGGGGTGTGACAGAAAGATGGTATCAGAGCCAATGGTTATAGGGAATTAGGTTATTAGTAATGCTTTGACCTAGTCTATAACCTTTCTAGGACCCTAACGCGAGTTTACTTGCGTTTAGTCATAAAACAATACCGTCACCTATCCTTAGGCGACGACCACAACAAGAACATAAATTTCAAAACCGCTTTGAAAACTAATCATTTGTTCTAGGATGATTGATTACAAGGTTTTGAACCCTCAATTGTAAGGTTTTGAACCCTCTGTTATATGGTTTTGAACCCCTTTGAATTTTCAAAATCTCATCAAGGTTTTGGGTTTTAAATAATGTGAACATGTGCAAACTGGAAGGGTGAATGCCTGTATTATGGGTTTTCTGTCTAGGCAAGCACTTCGTATACATCTCATTAGACGCGAGACCAGTTGTGCTTACCTGGGAATTCTTGGGATGAGTGTTCACTTATAGGCGAGCATGTCTTCGCGATACATTATTTTTTACCTATTCACTTTGACTAATCACCGAGGTCGTTTGTTGCTTTGTAGTAACAAACAAATGACCACTACCCTTGCTTTCATCAGATTGCTTCATCTCATTCTTTTCGTCTAAATCTCTCACTTGTTTCCTTTCATGTTTCCTCTTTTAGAATGCCTCCTCGACGCGACAATCAGATGGCAAATGCCGAACTGGCGGAAATCATCGCGCAGCAAATGGCTGTTGCCTTCCCAAATCTTTATGCTCAAATGATGCAGGCCATCAACAACAACAATGCTCCCTGCAACTTCAAGAGTTTCAACTCGGCTAAACCGCTCAAGTTTAGTGGTTCGGAGGGAGCAACTGGGCTTCTTCAATGGTTCGAGAGCATTGAGAATACGTTCCGTCACGTTCAGTGTCCTGAAAATCGCAAGGTCGAGTTTTCTTCGAGCGTGTTTCAGAAGAGGGCTCTTACATGGTGGAACGGGATTATGAGAGACCGGGGTGCTGAAATTGCACTAGCACAGACTTGGGCCGAGCTTAGAGCTCTTATGATGAGGGAGTTCTGTCCTCGTCATGAACTGCGAGCTTTGGAGAGGGAGTTTGATGATTTGAAGCAAGACAGTGGTGAACATCGAGCCTATACTGACCGTTTTGAAGAATTGAGCCTGTTGTGTCCTGCTATGGTTACTCCTGTGGATAAGGCGATTGAGAAATATACTGATGGTCTTCCTGACCTAGTTCAGGATATTGTTACTGGCAGCAACCCTACTACTGTCAGACAAGCCATTGAATTGTCTACTACTCTAACTGAATCCCACATCAGAAAGAAAAAGCTTTTTCGAAAAGGCGACCCAAGACCATCCGACAAGACTGCTCAAGTGGAACCAAAGGAAGAACATGCTGAGGTGTCCAAGAATAAGAAGCGTAAGGCTTCGCAGAATTTTGCGATTGCTGCTCAACCCAACCAAAACATCCGCCACCAACCAGCTCAGCCTCCTGCAAGGAAACCTTATGCCGGTACTGCACCGATATGCGACAAATGTAATGCACACCACTTAGCTCACCTACAGTGTCGTTTGTGTGCATCATGTGGGCGACTCAGTCACCTGGCAAATGCTTGTCGTTTTACCCCAAACCAAGCTGGTCCAAACCAACCTCAAGTAAATCCTGCTACAGCTCGTCTTCCACGAGGTCCTTGTTTCAACTGTAACGAGATGGGCCATTTCCGAAGAAATTGCCCAAAGATTGCTAACGCGAATCCAGCGCAAGGATGAGCATCGGACCAACTAAAAGACAATGTTGTTTAGAAATAATCAAGCCTTATGTATTATTTTCTTTTGTTGTCAGGGTCCATGAAACAGTTGTTGTTGTGGTTGTTTATAAATAAATCTTTTTATTTTGCATTGCAATGTACAAATATGATGGCATGTATAAACAACGTATCCCCTACAATACCGACAATCAAGGAATCGTATTCCTTGAAGAACAGACTACCCCGTAATTTCTTCCATTTTATTATCTCTTGCGTTTTCCACGGAAATCCTTAGTAACCGTCTCTTGCAAAGAAACGAAGTACAAGGCGCAAGTTACAACTCTGTATGAATACCCAACGTACCACTATAAATTCTTAATAGGATACCTAAGGGTATTTCAGTATCTTCAAAATTATTGTACCTTAATTCGAATATTGCGTTTTCTTGAAAACGAAATCGAATTTTTGGAAGATCTTTCTATCTTCATAGTTAGATTCTTATTAATGTTTAAAGTGCCGAATGAAATCCATGAAATGGATTCCTAGTATGCTTTAAATGCATGTACGTAATTAACAAAACAAAACTTACAAATCAAAGATCTAGATAAACAATTTTATGGTTACGTGACTATGTGTTTATGCATTTTGTGTTTTTGTATACTCTGGATATTCGTTATCCAAATCCTCATAGAATCTTTCTTATCTCCATATGAAGGATTCGTAGTAGGATATTCAAAAAGGTACTATCTTAAATCCTTAATGGACTTCTACGTTGTAGTTAAGTCCCTTGGATTATAAAGTACTATTCCAAAGTTTAAAGGCAACATGTGTTGATAAGTTAAATACATCCTACGTCGATGTAGTTAAATATTCCCCGTAGGTAATTTAGTTAAAGAGATCCTACGTCGATCTAAGTTAAATAGATTGGTTCGACAATCTAGTTAAATACATCCTACGTCGGTGTAGTAGTTAAAGAGATCCTACGTCGATCTAAGTTAAATAGATTGGTTCGACAATCTAGTTAAATACATCCTACGTCGGTGTAGTAGTTAAAGAGATCCTACGTCGATCTAAGTTAAATAGATTGGTTCGACAATCTAGTTAAATACATCCTACGTCGGTGTAGTAGTTAAAGAGATCCTACGTCGATCTAAGTTAAATAGATTGGTTCGACAATCTAGTTAAATACATCCTACGTCGGTGTAGTAGTTAAATACATCCTACGTCGGTGTAGTAGTTAAATACATCCTACGTCGGTGTAGTAGTTAAATACATCCTACGTCGATGTAGTAGTTAAATAATTCTCTTGAGTAGTTAAGTTAAATAGATTGGTTCGACAATCTAGTTAAATGTATCATGTGTTTATGTAGTTAGATAGACCCTCGTGAGGTCTAGTTCAAGAGATTATTCGTTTAATTTTTCCCCATACGCATTATGAAATAAACTGTGCGGACTGTGCAAGGAACTACGTAATTATGGAGGCCTACATAATTATGGAGTTCAGTGCATAGGAACCACAGGAAGTTTTGTCATCTGTTAAGACCAACAGTGGCAAGAGTAATGATACGGGAGAAGTCTTGGACTTTGACCAATGTCATTTATTCTCACACTACCCAATTCTGATTTCAAGCACACACAAGTTTCCTATGATAATTCTTCACGGGAACTGTTCTCCTGTCTATAGTTCAAAACTCCATGTTTTGTTACTACAATGACTTCAATTTGAGGGTTGACATCTTTGCTAAGAATCCTAACATGGCCCAGAGTTTTACTTAAGGGCTCAATGGATTTGTCTGAAGGCAAAACCGGCACAGCTGTCTCCACAAGTTTCCTCTAAAACTAAATTTCGGGACGAAATTTCCTAAAGTAGGGGAGACTGTAACACCTGTGTCATTTCAACCATCAAACAAATGCCAAACCAATGAAATATTGTATTTCATACTTTGGACTTGTATAAATATGTGTATCTTTTGCACATATCAACTCTTGTTCGATTTCAAACTCTAAATCGCTTTCTAGAAGGTTATACGCGCACTAATGCGTAAATATAACCAGTTTAATGCAACAAACACCTCGGAATAGTGAAATAGGTTTAACATACCTTAAATAACCTTTACATAACTTAGATATAAGTTTTGGAAGGTTTGATGTGGTGAAATCAAAGTTATATCGCTTATAGGGACTAAACTTGACAAACTGCGAAAGTATGCCAATTTGAACTGTAACAGACATTCCGGAACATGACCATAAGTTAAACATACCATAAATATCCTTCACATAGCTTAGAAATAGGCTTTGAGGGGTTCGGTATGCTAAAATAAACTTTTGGGTCACTCAGGGACTAAAAGTGTCAAAAAGTGCACAAGTTTGCATTTTCGCGCATAACTTACGTTCTGAATACATCCGGACATCCAAAAATTTATGTAAGCATGACTATATTATATTTTAGTGTTCGCCATAAGAAAAATCCATTCGTTTCGTCATTTGGATCGTTTTTCGCGCTTGTGCGCATTCCGTCGTAATTAAGCGAACATCGCGTTCGTACGACCAAACGAACCATCATCCGAGATATTTTTGAGCATGTTTTGAGTTCCCTATACTTTAACTTCATTTTAGAGCCTTAAAATGAGGTTAACGGGGTTCAAACGCATCGAAAAAGGCCTTAAAACACCACAGGGACCAAAACTGTCAATTTTGAAACTTTTCTGAAACTGGTGCATGCTAGCGTAGCGCGAGCCCTATAGGCTTTACCAGTCGCGCTACGCGACTGCCTATGCTGGACAGAAAACATGCAGAAAACTCAGTTTTGCGTTTTCGGGACCAGATTCGATGTATTAGCCGTTGTTTAATTCACAACCACACATTCTAACTTGCTTAGTCAGCGGATAAGGATGGAATTTTGGCACCATAACTTTGCAACACATGTATGGATGGAATTTAAACACCATAACTTTGAAACACATGTATGGATGGAATTTAAACACCTAAACACCATAACTTTGCAACACATGTACGGATGGGATTAAGGCACGTTTTCCATGAAACGATCTTAACGGTTCGGGTATTCCTATAAATACCCCATACCCCCCATTGCTAAAATCACTAGAATTCTGATTTGAGAACCTCTAAGTTGAAACCATTGTTTCATACCTGAGATTCTTGAATCGGGATTAGCATTCGGGGACCCTTCGTAAGTATTCTTTCGTTCTTTTCCTTATTTTATTGCTTTTCGAGTCAGAAAGTCAAACTTTGTTTGACTTTCAGCGTTGACCAGTAATGGTCAATGCGAAGTTCGTTTGAACTTCGCAACGTGAGTGTAATCACGTTGGTCATAGTCCCTTGGGACTATGCCCACTGATTACCACGTTGTCTAGGGTCGTAGGGTAGGCGATCTAATAAATCGCCTATACCTTCGAACCCGACCCAGTTTGGTCGATCATTAGGATCCGACCAAATACTTTAGGTGACCATAGTAGGTAGGGAATAACCTTCCGAGGTTATACCCTATGGTCACATCGTTTGAGTAGTTTTATGATAAGTAGTTTATATGCCTTAGGTAAATTACCAGAATACCCTTTTCATGTATAATTGGTAATTAAGCATATGTAACCTAAACCTTTGTCACATAACTGATTATGTAACATGTTTAGGCATATAACACTTGTCATAGGACTAGTTAGGCGGTCCGAACGCGTTTCACGCGAACGACGCGTTAAAGTAGCATAAGCTACCTAAACGGGTCGTAATGGGTCATAAACAATTATGTTAGGTTTCAATTAGTATGTAGGCTTTGTTGAACCATATTACACGAGTCTCCATACTCGTTTGGTTTACAAACCCTCATGCTACCCAATCTTCCGATCTAGGTCCGGTTAATTAACATAATTACCTATATTAGGTGCCGTTTGATATCCGCGATCTCTAGCATTGTTTAGTTGTTACTCAAGGACTACTGAGCAATCTCAGGTGAGTACATAGACCCCTCTTTTACTGTTTTCCAAACTGTTTTGGGGTGGAACACATGTGCCTACTTGTTACTTTCATGCTTTCCTGTTTTAACATCATATACTGCTATGTTCGTTAGTACATTATAGTACATGATTTCATTACATCTTATGCTAGGTGTGCCCAATTGTGTGCATTACTTAGTACATCGTTTTACATGACATTTTGACATAGACATTTCGGCATAGACATTTTAACATGATTGACATTTGATCATGCATTTCCCACAAAACATAACTTTGATTTAAACCAAGGTTTACTTCAATACTTTGTTTTTGTGCATATGGTTTAGTTGAGACATTTCACTTTCCATACATGACATCTTGACATAGACGTTTGACATGGATATTTGACATAGACATTTGACATGAATATTGGACATAGACATTTTGATATGATTTACATCTTGACATGAACACTTTGACATATTACCCAATACATTTGACAATTTATTTAAACATAGACTTCTTACATTGGTTGGTTTGGTTTGATTAAGTGATTAAGTAACGATGCGTGTGTAATATGATACAAGCATGGTGGATACGCCGCTGGTACTTCCTATATATAAGTGTTTGTATGGTATTACATATCATAGCGTTATTTGAATCATTTCAGTTTGAGACATAGAACATTTTATACAAATAACATACTTTTCACAAGACATTGATTTATAAACATCTTATCTTATGCAAACATATTTTTACTTGGTTATTCATTTAACCTTACATTTATTTATACTTATCATCTGATCTTATCGATTTTCAAATGATTTACAAAGCAAAGCAAATAACAAGGTTCATGACTAAACATTTTCTCAAACATAAGTCATTAAAACCTATTTTCACAAAACCTATGTATCTCACAGGCATTTTTATGCTGACGTACCTATTTTCACATGTGTTTTTCAGGAACTGTTGCATAAGATTATCAAGATACACATAGGCAGACTTGGGCTTTAGTGACAATAAAAGATGCAAGACTAGTTAATTATGTTGTATTTCTTTGTTTATTAAGACATTGTAACACTTTTAATTAATAAAACGAAACTTCAATTGCCATGGATTTGAAACATTAATTCTGTTACAACACTCCCCGATGTTTCCGCCACGTTTTGTATGTTCTACGTGGTCGGGGTGTGACAAAATGTGTTGAAAATCTGCTTGAATATTGTTGTTTGTTAAAGAGTTTTATCAAAAACCTTGTTAGATTGATTGTTCAAGTGATAAACCGGGTTTTTAGTGATAGTCTTGTCAAATTTCGTGTTTCGGAAAGTTGTTATTTTACCGGAAAACTCATACTGTCTGGGTTTGTTCTTCACATCTTCAAAGAACCTTCAAAGTGTTCTTGAGATTTTCTTGATTTTTGAATTAAAAGAAATTGAAAAAGCAATAAAATCAATTATATATTATTTGCCATACTGTTAGATCAACCAGACATGACATATGTTGAAAAATTGTGTACTGTGTCAGTAAGTGATATGATTTAAGTTGAAAAAGTTTACCAACTGTCACCCACTTGACCCACTTGTCTGAACTATCCACGACGAAAAGCACAAGCGACGAAACAAGATTTGCGTTTCGTCATAATACAGTTCGACGAAACAAACTTGCGTTTTGTCATAAGATATTTCGACGAAACAGACTTGCGTTTCGTCATACATTATGACGAAACACATTACGTTTCGTCATAACACATTTCGACAAAACAGATCTGTTTCGTGGAAAAGTGTTTCGTCGTTCATCTGTTGTCAATTTTATACAGAAGACTTGTAAAAGTGTTCTAACTTTGTGTTTTCAAGAATTTGATCAGGTATTCTACTTCATACATCAAATATGAGCTGCACAAGTCCGTGGGATTGGAGTATGGACTCACGACCAGGTCAAGATCATACCTCTGCAGCAGCATGGGTAAAGAATGTTTTTGGTCAGCCTTCCATAAGTGCAGGACAATGGGCACTTGTATCAAATAAAAATCAAAACATTCAGAATCTTTTGCTTAGCGAGAGTGAAACGGGCAGCAACAATCGCCCTCCAAAGTTGAATCATATAAACGAATTTCCATCTTGGAAAGGTCGTTTCCACACATACATTCAAGGGCAAAGCACCGATCTTTGGATGTGTTTCGTTACTCCACGCAACAATGCCCTTGAAGTAGCAGCATCAACTGCAGCTGGTTTTACCAATATGCTTGAAAATGACAAGAAATCTTATGACTTGGAGAAAAAGTCGTTTGCTATTCTTACGCAAGCGCTTCACAAAGAAATCTATCATCAATTCTCTTACTGTAATGACACGAAAACATTATGGGATGCTTTGGTAGCTCGAGGAGAATGAAATGCAGCTACTAGAAAGACACGCCATGATCTATTGAAGAAAGAGTTTGAATCATTTCAGTTCTTGGAAAATGAAACTCTAAATGATATGACTACACGTTTTTATCATTTGATTAGTGAACTCTTTGCTTATGGTGTTGCTGCAACTCAACCGGAAATAGTTGCATGATTTGCTAATGCTCTACCTCCAAAGTGGAGCCCATACGTTGAGCTTTTAAAGCATACGGGTGTTCTAGATGCTGCAAATGTCAATATCTATGAATTCATTCAGAAACTGGAACACAAGAATGATGAAGAAATTCGGAAAGCTAAACGAATTCCTGCTCCTCAAAACACTGAAATGTATCTTGCAGGTTTTAACCAGTTAGCTAGTTCCAGTTCAAGTTCAGTTCAGCAACCAAAGTTACAAACGGCGTTTGTATCAAATACAAGCTCTTCTCCGTTTCCACAATCAGCTCCACCTCCGGTCTTCGATCCAAGTGCCTATCTTCCGCCAGCGCATTTGAGTGCTCAAGCTCAGGCTTATTCTAGACCTCAATTTGGAAGTCCTTTTATTCCTTTTACACCTCAAGTTACTACTACTCAACCTCAGTTCGATCCGAATGCTTATATTCCTGTCCCAACACAACAAGCCCAACCACAACAACAACAAGCCCAACCACAACAACAGCAAGCTCATTATACCAATAATCCTTCACCTCTAAACCCTAACACTATCAAAGTTGATACTGCAAACCTCTCACATGTTAGCATTGAAGTAACGAAGGAACATATGGAACTCATTAACACAATGGTCAGTGCTTACTGCGGTTTGGTCTCAGGTCAAATTGGAAACATTAATTTGACCAACGAAGATTATCAACAAATCAACCGTGATGAAATGGAGTTGATGGATATAAAGTGGGCGTTCGCAAGTGCTGTTAGAAGGGCGAAGGACTTTATGGTTCGAACAGGGAGAAGTTCTTTGGAAAGTAAACAGGATACGAAGTACGGGTTTGATAAAGAAGTGGTTACATGTTTCAATTGCGGCGAAAAGGGGCACTTCAAACGTGAGTGCACCCGACCAAGCAAACAAGGAAATCAGAACCCATTCAGAAATCAGACGAGTACTTCAAATGTCAATGTCAATCAAGACAATCGTGAAAGAAGGATGGTAGCGGTGAACAACAATCAGAACCAGAATCAGTCTGGACCATCAAACGCCAATCAAGCATTGACCGTTCAAGCTGATGAAGGGTGTAACTGGTCTGTACAACTTGGGGAAGGTGATCTAGATAGAGGAGGAATTGCGTGTTATGCAAAGATCATCAATCACATCAAGCACGTTCATAAGGAAGAATTTTCTGAAAGTGACGACAGTTCGGGTTATACCGGGAGTTCTGATGAAGAGAGTTCTACTGCGGGTGATTATCATTCTGCATCTGATGTGAAAGAAGAATCAAGTTCTGATCTTGATGACTTGTTGAATGAAGCAGAGGAGTTGAAGAGTCAGAAATTTGTTCTGATCAGGAAGGCTGCTGTAGCATCTAAAGAAATGGAAAAATTCTTCTCAGAAGACGGATCTTTTTCTTATCAGACTGCCTTTATGGCAAATGTCTCAGCCTCTACGAGTCAGGTAAATTCTGAAACTCCTGCTCCTAGTGTTTGTAATTCTTGTGCTGAATTGAGGCTTGAATCTGAAACGCTTCATAGTCATAATCAAAGTTTGGTTATTGAAATGTCTAAGTGCAAAGAGTCAAATATGGCTCTAGTTAGAAATGAAAAAGATTTTAAATCTGTAATTGAAACTTTACAGAAAAGTGTTTCCGAAGTGACCAAAACTGTTTATCATAAACAAGTTAGTATTAATGATTACATTAACATTGTTGAGGAAACCAAAAAGGAACTAGCCATTGCCAAATGCGAGCATGATGCGATCAAGCTCAAGTTGGAGAGTTATTCTAGCTCCCGATTTGTGCTCGATCACATTATTGACGTTCAACAACTGAAGGGAAACATGAGAGGTGTTGGGTATAAGAAGTGTCCGCCCCCTTTGAGACAAAATTATACTCGAATGCCTGATGAAGAGGATATGCCTCGATTTGAACCCAGTGTACCTCTGGATTATGAGGAAGTTACTACTGGCATAGGGTTCAAATCGAACAGTTCTTCAAGTACATCATCTGAGCAAAAAGAAACTTCAACATCTACGAAACTAAGCCCTCCAATCATTGAGGACTATGATTCGTATGATGATGAATCAGAATCAGAATCAGATATGAATGACCAGGATGAATCACTTGATAAGAAAAAGGGAATAGAAATTCCAATTGAGAATCATATTCTTTGTGATCCTCCTATTCCTGTTGTGCAACAAGTTGTCAAATAAGTGATAGATCCTGTCAAGAATGACAAGAATTCTGTGTCTGCCGTTAAAAGTAATAACGTGTTGTACACTTTGGTTGGTGATTCTAAAATCTATTCAAATCATGATTTTCCAATTAAAAATGTCAATCCATCTTCGATTGATCAAGTTTTTGAAAATAATACAAACAAGTTTTTGGGAAAAACAATTCTAGAAGGTATCATTGTAACTCAATGTGACCAAATTCCAAAAGCTGAAATCAAGAAACAATTTGGAAATCAAAAATCACCAACAAAGCAACAACCTATTGCTGCTAAGGGTAAACAACCAGAAAAGCGAGCTCAAAAGCCTAATGTTTCTAAATCTAAATTTGAAACAAAAGGAGCTCGTTATCAGAAGAAAAACAGTAATGTCAGATTTGTAGAATCGAAAGGTACGGATAAAATTGAGACTTTTGAAAACAAGTCAAACACCGATTTTGTACAACAAGTCAAAATTTTAAAACGTGATAGCCAAAACAATTACACTCAACATACAAACGGGTGTGATGAAAAAGCAAGTACCTCAGGTTCTACGGGTTCGACATCTGTTTGTCGATCAGATTCTCCTAAGTTTGTAGAAAGGAGAACATGTTTTAAGTGTGGGGAGTTTGGACACATCATTAAAAATTGTCCAAACACTCCCAAGGATAAATTTGTTGAGAAAGCACCACCTGAAAAGACTCACCCTCAACGTCGTCCCATTTCACCAAAACATGATAAAAGAACTGTTAAGGAACAAGAAACGAAGCAACGACGTCAAAACGTCAAAGCTGTTGAAAAGGCTTTAAAAGCTGAAGTCAAAACCGTCAACAAGGAACCAAGTTCTTCACATTTTTTAAAACCAGAAGTTTCAGAATCTTTTCATAAAACTACATCTGGTAAAACAAATCAAACTTGGAGACCTAAGACAGGTGAAAATTCAGGGGGAGGTGTTGTCTTACAAAATCATCAAGAAATCGAGATCATCTTTCGTGATGCTCAGGGACGACCCAAGACCACTAAGGCTTGGGTCCCCATCCTCAACTGATCATTGATGATATGTGCAGGGTGTTCCATGAGGAACTATTAATAGTCATTGGATTGTTGATAGTGGAGCATCTAGGCACATGACAGGCGACTTACGGCTTCTATATGATGTGAGAAATATTAGAGGAGGCTATGTCGCTTTCGCTGGAGACAAAGGCGGGTACATCACTGGAGAGGGAATGATCTCCAATGGTGTTGTATGTTTCGATAAGATCAATTATGTTCGTCAAATTGATCACAATCTTCTCAGTGTTTCGCAAATCTGCGATAAGAAGTTCACCGTGCATTTTGATGATGCCGGTTGTTATGTGCTGAAACCTGGCTTCAAGATTGAAGAAGAATGGATTCTCTTATCGGCTCCAAGAGTTAATGATCTTTATATTCTTGATATGAGCCAAGCGATTACGATTTCTACACAAGTCACATGTTTTGTCTCAAAAGCCACGGAGAAGGAGTCTATATCTTGGCATAGAAGAATGGGGCACATTCACTTAAGAAAAATGAACCTGTAAGTCCCGTGAAACGGATCTTTCAATGATATCAAACTACACCAAGTTTGTGCGGAATCCAAACTTGATGTGGTTCAAGAAAAACCGAAAAGCAATTGAAAAACAAAGAACACAATACCGAATTACTTTGAAACTTGCACACGATTCTATTACTATCAACTAGCAAAACCGTCTGGTACAAGTTCCTACACCACCTAAATCGCCTCCCTCTGTAACTCTAGAATTTCTGTAACTGAGGCTCTAAGAAGTTCAAACCCTAAAACAAGTTGAAAACTTGTTTATATACTTACTAAAGCCCACTTCCCTACATGGGCTCCCCTTGGGCCTGCTTGGCCCACATGGCCTAAAGCTTGGCCCAAGTGACCTATAAAGGTCCACAACCTAATATAAACTAACTCGGTAAGGCCCAGTTCGTAACCATAACCCGTTGTGTTAATTTGATGCGTCAGTCTCACACTTTAGGGCCTAACAATCTCCCCCTAGACTGATGCCATCAGATTGTCTTCATAGCATGAATTCAACAACGTCTTCAACGAAGTCTATGGTTAATGCTTTGCTTCAGATGTTGTGGAAGTTCTTGACTTCTGAACTCTCAGCACTGGGTCTCTTTCTTCAGCTCTTGTGGTTAGCTTCATATCAGGATCTCGATCAGCTTTGCTTGAAATATCTTTGTCAAAAAGAATGTGAGAGGAGGATTCTCAGCAGCTCTTTTCTTCTTCAGTCTTTGTCTTTCAAGCAGATTCACGGTACTTCTTCAAATGCACTATCACTGTCAGACGGCAATTCGTATCCGATTCTTCTGACTCAGGTACATCTTGTTGTTGTGCTGCTTCAGGCTTCTTCAGCAACTAACAGCATCTCAGTCTTCATCAACCCCTGTTCTTGATTGAAATCAAGTTCTGCACATACTCACAAACTCATAAGCAAACATTTCTTATGCAACAGGGAGAGTACCACATGAACACTAGGTACATGAAATTTCACAATTTAAATTCTTTTAACTTTTGATGATCAGTCAAATCTTCAAGAACGGTTATATTTTTTAATTTTAAGAAAAACAAGACACTATTTTTTGTATTTTTTTAATTTTTTTAAGAACCAAAAACAAATAAAAACTCAAAATATAAACAACTACCATAATATACAATTACAATTGCAATGGGATCAAAATTCGTTCTCAGGCAGACTAAGGAACACTTTTCAGTACGAGCCTAATCAAACTGGTCTATGCGATTGCCAATATGTTTGTCCACTTAAACTTTAACGCTCAACTTTCAATTTTTCAACATCGTGATATGCTTTAAGTAATATTATACTATTATACCCATGTGTCCCATTCCAAGGCATACCCCCGCGATCAAGGTAAGCACAACGATTCATCGTAGAAGGTGAGTATACTGATGTCATCCTTTAAGATATCCTGACTGTGTCTAGGTCTGCATATAATCTGTTTTATCATGTTTTGATTTCTTAACAATGAACACCCAAATAAATATTAATCAAATCCTGGAAATATAAACAGCACACTCTATCATGCAAGTATCTTCCCTACCACATATTTCACAAGTCCAATCCAGATTTCTGAAATCTTAACTGGGAATAGGTTGAGAAGAGAACAGAATAGATCGTTTGCAGAGATGGTATAATATACAGATCAAATGAGTTTTTCTCAGTTTGATATAGGTTTCTTGGGTTTCTTTTGGGCACTTGAGGGCCTCTTTCGGGTGTTTTAGATCTATAGCGCGACAACGTACAGCTAGGTCAGCATGTATCTGGATGCAGCAGAAGCTGTCGTTGCCTAGCACCTCCAGGTCAGCATATATCTGGATGCAGCAGAGGAGGTACACGACTTTTTCAGAGAAGATTTCAGAATCAGATCAAAATTGTGTGTATCGGGACAACATACAGACATTCAAATAGAAATAAGCTAATTCCAAGTGACTTTCTTTCCTGGGGTCATGTACAATTTTAGTTCTGAACAGAAGAACATCCAAGATATCCCCGGATGATTCAACAATATAAAGACCCGAAACCTCAGATGTTGGCTATCTATCAACGCAAGATTTAAGACCATAAAATCATACGCCGTTGGTATGTTACCCACATGGTACATAGTTCGTTATGTTTATATCACTTCGTATCTTTTATCATGTTGAGCGTCAAGCCTATCGACATATCGCAGTAGATCCTAGTCTTTTCAGCTATGGCACCTTACATGTGTTAGTCAAAACCCTTTAACACGAACATTTATTTCACTTCCCATATCATGCAATTTTTCTTTTTGGCTTTTTCATTTTTCAAATGTTTTTGTATTTTTCTCATTTTCTCCCCCTAAAACAATACATATTTACAGCAAACTCTTTTTGTATTTTCTGAGTTTTCTCCCCCTAAACTCTATATCTATCTATATGTTCCTCTCCCCCCCTAAATTTGTGCATAAATCTTGTATTTTTGCGCAAATTTACCATTTACTAGAGAAAGGACACAGTATGTACAAAGTTATAAACTAAGAAAAAGAGAAAAATATTTTTGCTCAACCGTTCCGTCATTAGATTGAAGACTAATCAAATTCAAATCAAAGTACTGAATTTAAACGGTACCTTTTGCTGATCATTTCTTACTTCTTTAATCTCCTCCAAAGGAAACATATCATCTGTAAAAAAATTTGAACTTTTTGCAACAGTGAAATGTTACCCGTTTTTATCTCTGGAACAACCGCTATCAACATTCCAGAGATTGTCAACAGCTCCTCCTTGGTTGTTCCTGAAAGGTAAGGAGATTAGTAAGACATGGGTACCCAGGCCATCGTGGTCCTGGGATTTCCTGAAGCATCAAAGTAAGACACTTCTTTCAAACATAAGTCCCCTTTCATTCCAAGGATTGGAGACGTTGCTGCTTTGGATTTGGGTTTCCAAATCTGTTTCAGTCTAGCAAACGCGTTTGTTGCCTTCGGTTGAGCAACTTTAACTGTTTCAGGTTTGTTAATTTTAGAAACACGTTTTTGTTCCAGAAAAGCTTTGCGTTTGTTTTTGGCAACGTTCCAATCCCCATCAGAAGGTTTAACCTTGGGATTCACATTCTTCACTGCCTTAGGTGTGGATACCTTCATTGGCTTGGAATGGTAGTTACCCTTTGGTGTAACCCTCTGATTTTGCATATAATATGGTACATAGGGACGATGTGTGCAGTTCCGAGCTATGTGACCAGCAATGCCGCAATTGAAGCATGTTTGTCTCTTCATGTAGAAAGCATTCTGATCAGCTGGATTTGCTCTTGCAGACCCTGAAGGACAAACCGGTCCTCTTCGTGTTGGATGCGCCTGCACATGACTTTCAGACGAAGACGAATTTGGGTGCTTATATTTGCTGTTTGCAGAACTCTTGTTGCTATGAGCACCATTCTTCGTCTTTTCTCCCTGATTGAATCTTTCATTCACCTTGTCACGAGCCTTATGAGGATTATTGCTGCCTTGTCCTTGATGAGCAGACTTCTTATACCCTCGATTTTGATCTACTCGTTTTGGCTCCTTTTGCGTGTTGTGAACTGGCTCACAAACATCAGCACACAAGTGAGTGTTGGCATTTTGTTGCACTTTTGGATGATGAACACAATTTCTAGCAATGTGTCCAGGAATTCCACAGTTGAAACATGTCTGTCGTTTCAATGTATGGAGATTCTGAGAGCTAGCAGCATTAGCTGTTTTGATAGGTCTAGATGACCGAGCTTGCGTTGCTTGTGTTCCACGTGCCTTTTCTGAGTTCTTCTGTACCTGCTGATCAGAACTAGCACAAGCATGAGATGTAGACGGATGATGAGATTCATCCTTCTCACTTTTATCTTGATCATTTTGAAAAACCGGTGTTTCAGGTTTATCTTTATTTTCAGAAACATTTTCCGGTGACTGTTCATTTATTTCAACTCCTTTTTCTTCTTTAATAGATTCAGATTCAGTTTTAATTTTAGAACAAGTTGAAATTTCATCAACACATGTTTCGTCAACACATGTATCATGTAAATCCGATTTAGGTTTGCTTTCATCCACGGTTTCCAATGGGGTCCCACTAGATTCAACATTAGGGACATCCACTGAGACCGATTCAGAAGATGAATCAGGACATTCTTGATTTTCTTGAGAAGAAGTTTCAGTGGTTTCACTGAATGTATCCTGAGGGACCTCACCTGTAACACAATCATCAACTGAAGAGTTAGAAACATCACAATCACAATCATTAACTGAAGAAGATTCATCACCAGACTTATTGTTCAAAGGTTCAACACAAACATTATCAGTTTTGCCCAAAACATCAGGCTCAAAAGACGAAACATAAGCAGAAAAAGACGCAAACAAAGAACGACTAAAAGCAAGGTCAGATTCAGTTGGTTCAGAATAAGGTTCAAGATAAGGTTCAGAAATATTTGAAATAACGACTGGTTCACTCCCATGAACATCTCCACACTTTACTTCAGAACTATCATCTGCACATGAAGATGAAACGTTAGGATCAATTGAGCCTTTGGAAACAAAATTTATTGGAGCAGACTTCTGTTTCTCAACTGGTTTGCCATTAAATGATGAGTTATTGTTTTTGGGACCATAAGTCATTTGACTTTCATTTATCATCTCCTCCTCAGTCATAGGTAAATAAGTATAATTGTCATTATAAGGAGGAGGAGCCTTATTAAAACCTAAACCATACCCTTTCTTTTCCTTGTATGCGAGCTGTTGATCACACAAATTTTTGACTAATTTACTGGAAGAATCAAATTTCTTTATATTTAGTTCATTTATTTGATATCTATCTCTGATATCTTCCAGTTCCTTAGTCAAAATACATACTTTCTCCTGAGCTTCTAGAAAGTGAGCTGTTTTTACACTTACATCATCTTTGAGTTTGATGATGTCTTTTCGCTGAGCTTCAATCTTTTCTTTATAAAGTTTTTCATTTTTCGATAATGTGAAATTTTTATTTTTTATATCTTGATAATCTTGAATTAGCTCAGCATTGTGTATATGATAAGCCTCAACCCTTTCTCTACATTCAGGAGTGCAAAAGACAGAAAGTATCTCTTCTCTGGTAATTTCTTGAGCCACTGGTTTGTGAAACACGAATGCCATAATTTCAGTGGGTGGTTGATACTTTTGTTCTTCTCCTCAAAACACAAACCAAACGAGAACCCGTGTACTCGCTAACTCAAACCCTTTGCACGCGATTGAACCCGCTTTCTGAACTGCACCTCAAAACCCTGTCAAAACTTGACACAACCAAACAAACAAACCTCCTTTTTTTTTTAATAAATAAACTCCTTTTTTTTTTAATTAATTAATTAAATAATATAACAAAACTATTATTATTATTATTATTATTATTATTATAAAAATCAATTATTTAGTAATGATTACCAAATGATTTTAATATAATTATTATTATTAAAACATAACGACAAAACACGTTCTTATCTTCTTCTTCGTAAACCCCACAACCGTAACTCTAATTATAAGTCTCAGGCGACTAATCGATGTTGTACGATGGTAACCGGAGATCGTCGGGAGTCACCGGAGAAGAAAAACAGACGAGAAGATGACCGGTGATGTTGTAGTGTATGTTGCCGGAGAAGATAAGGTCGGAGGGGTTGACCGGAGTTGAACAAGATGATGAAGTTGCAGGTCGTCGCCGGTGAGAGGTGAATGAGTGATTGGAGACGGTGATTGTGTTTCGAAAACGTCGCGGACTTGGAACCGTTGTCGAAACAATGGTTGCGACTGGTATACTTGGTGACTCGAAACCAAAACAAGATGACTCGAGATCTCGGTTGCGAGTCGGAACCGTGGATGGTTGCGAGTCGAAACCAAAGCAGGATGAGCCGAAACTGATGATGGTTGCGACTGAAAAGCTATTGCGACACGAAACCGGATAACTCGAAACCAGCAAATACGAAACCTGCAACTCGGAAACGTTGTGAAAGTGAACGTTTGCGACACAGATGATGATGATTAAGAGATTGCGACTCAGATGATGATGTGTTGATTGCGACTTGGAACCGTGGTTGCGAGTTGGACGAGTCGGAACGGTGGAGATGACTCGAGACCAAATGAAAGTTGCGACTGGATTGGAAGTTAATGTGAGCCAAGACCAGTTTGAATTGGTTGCGACACGGATGCAAATGGTGATTGCGACTCCGGAGAAACAGGAGCAGTGAAACCGTGAGATGGAGTCAAACGTGATGAACCTGATCAAAATCCTGAATCTTAAAACAAACAAGTTGACCAATTTTCCGAAAAATTTGAGATTATCCAAAATCTTTTTAACCTTTTCAAAAATAAAGATTTTTTCAAATCTTTTAAAATTTGAATGCAATCCCTTTTAACAAAATTTCAAACGCATCAAGAAGCAAATATGATAAAATTTTTAAACAAAACCGAAGAACACTTTGAATACCTCGAAGAACACGAAGAACGCGATGAACACCAACCCCAAAAATAACGAAAAACTTGAATCTTTGATATCAAACCGAGCCTAGAAATAGGTTCTAAAAGCTCTGATACCACTTGTAAGTCCCGTGAAACGGATCTTTCAATGATATCAAACTACACCAAGTTTGTGCGGAATCCAAACTTGATGTGATTCAAGAAAAACCGAAAAGCAATTGAAAAACAAAGAACACAATACCGAATTACTTTGAAACTTGCACACGATTCTATTACTATCAACTAGCAAAACCGTCTGGTACAAGTTCCTATACCACCTAAATCGCCTCCCTCTGTAACTCTAGAATTTCTGTAACTGAGGCTCTAAGAAGTTCAAACCCTAAAACAAGTTGAAAACTTGTTTATATACTTACTAAAGCCCACTTCCCTACATGGGCTCCCCTTGGGCCTGCTTGGCCCACATGGCCTAAAGCTTGGCCCAAGTGACCTATAAAGGTCCACAACCTAATATAAACTAACTCGGTAAGGCCCAGTTCGTAACCATAACCCGTTGTGTTAATTTGATGCGTCAGTCTCACACTTTAGGGCCTAACAGAACCATTTGGTGAAAAATAATCTTGTGAATGGCGTGCCCGTGAGAAGTTTTCATCTACAAGATATCTGTGTTTCGTGCCATAAAGGGAAACAAACGAAGAAGTCTCACCCTCTGAAGAAAATCAACACTGTTAGCATGCCTCTCGAACGTCTTCATATGGACCTCTTTGGACCTATGAGACACAAGACAACGTTCGGGGATGCTTATTGTTTAGTAGTTACTGATGATTACTCTAGATTTTCTTGGGTAGCGTTTATGGCACACAAGAGTGATACTCCTGGCATCCTCAAGGATCTTCTTACAATGTTGGAAAATCTTTACAGATTGAAAGTTAAGAGGATCCGAAGCGACAATGGAACCGAGTTCAAGAACCGAGTGATGGATGAGTTCTGTACTTCTAAAGGTATTCTTCATGAATACAGTTCTCGATACACTCCACAACAAAACGGTGTCGTGGAGAGGAAGAATAGAACGATAATTGAAACTTTAAGAACGATGTTGGTAGAGTCGGAGCTTCCTGTTCAATACTGGGGGGAGGCTGTGTCGACTGCATGCTACACTTTAAACAGAGTTCTTACAGTTAAGAGACATGACAAGACTTGTTTCGAACTTCTACAGAAAAGGAAACCGGATCTTTCATTTCTAGAACCTTTTGGCAGTCCATGCACTATGATTGAGCCGGATGGAAAGTTTGGCGCAAAAGCTATCGAAGGTTTCTTCCTTGGATATGCTACTCTGAATTTTCGCATATGGAATCTGGCTACCAAAAAGATTGAGCTATGGAATGAAGTAAGGGTTCAAAGGTATACAAGTCCTGTTAGGGCTCCGGGTGATCCTTGGATGTTCGATTACGAAGGGCTATTCGACTCCTTTAATCTGCCAACTTTTGATGAAGATTCTGCAGTTGCTAGAATGTTATTTGATAGTGACAACGCTGCTGACTCACCATTGGTTAGACCTGTTATTGTTAACCCACAAGGTTCTAATTCGGTTAACAACACAGCTCAAAATGAGGTATTTGAAGATGCTACCGATTATAATGATTCATCGGAAGATGATGAATATCTTGATGCGACTGAAGTCAATTCAGCTCCAGTTGCTCCTGTTCAAGGTACTTCTTTAGAAACTCCTCATGTGCAGGATGTTGATACTCCTGAAGGAAATGCATCCACTTCTACGCATATTCCAGGTGTGGAGTTGGTTGGTGATCCTAATATTAATAATTTGGGTGTTAATGCTCGTGTTCCTGAAAATCCGGAAATGAGAATTCACGATACCCATCCACAGCAGAACATTATTGGAGATGTCCAACGCGGGGTGCAGACGCGTAATCAGCTGAGAAACAACCAGAGTGCTGGTTTGTATTCAGCCATTAGAGAATCTGGTTTCCAAAATGATTGGTCCTTCGCTTGTTACGTTTCACAATAAGAACCGAAATCTTGGAAAGAAGCCGTAAAAGATAATTCTTGGGTTGAAGCCATGCAGGACGAACTGCAGCAATTTCAAAAGCTAGGTGTTTGGAATCTTGTTGAAAAACCGGAGAATTACAAGAAAATTGGCACACGCTGGGTTTATAAATGCAAGAAGGATGATCGTGGAGTGGTCATTCGAAACAAGGCGAGATTGGTTGTTCAGGGCTTTCGTCAAATTGAAGGCATTGATTACAACGAGGTTTATGCACCAGTTGCTCGTCTTGAGGCTATTCGGATCTTTCTAGCTTATGCTTCTTTTAAAGGATTCAAAGTCTATCAGATGGATGTCAAAAGCGCATTCCTACATGGTATTGTTGAAGAAGAGGTGTATGACAAACAACCTCCAGGTTTTGAAGATCCTATCCATCCCGATCGGGTTTGGTTGCTCAACAAAGCTCTCTACGGGCTACATCAAGCACCAAGGGCTTGGTATGCAACCTTATCTACTTATCTGCTGGAGAACGGTTTTCGCCGGGGTCTTATCGACTGTACTCTTTTCATCAAGGAACAGGATGGAGATCTTTTGCTGGTACAGGTATACGTTGATGATATCATTTTTGGTTCTACTAACGATGCTTTGTGAAGGCAATTTGAAAGTGTTATGCAGGAAAAGTTCGAAATGAGCGCAATGGGAGAGATGACTTTCTTTTTGGGCTTACAAGTTCAACAAACTGAGTCTGGGATATTCATCCATCAGAATAAATATGTTGGTGACATCTTGAGCCGATTCCAGATGTCTGACGCAACGCCCACTGGTACCCCACTTCCGACTAATCACGGGATTACTCCGGACTTGAAGGGTGAAAGTGTCAACTCTTCTTATTATCGCACTATGATCGGATCTCTCATGTATCTCACAGCATCAAGGCCTGATATCATGTATCCAACGTGCCTGCTTGCAAGATACCAAGCCAACCCAAAAGCATCTCATCTTGTAGTTGTTAAAAGGATTTTTCGCTATCTGAAGGGTTGCCCGGACACCGGTCTCTGGTACCCTAGGGATGATAGTTTTGACTTGGTTGCTTTTAGTGATAAAGATTTTGGCGGATGCAAAATAGATGGGAAATCCAAAACAGCTGGATGTCAATTCTTAGGAAGTCGTTTAGTCAAGTGGCAGTGCAAGAAGCAAACTTGTGTTGCTACATCAACTTGTGAAGCTGAATACATTGCTGCCTCAAGTTGTTGTTCTCAAGTTCTGTGGATTCAGCAACAAATGGGCGACTACGATTTTGAATTCCTATCTACCTCTATCTTTGTTGATAATAATGCTGCTTTATCTATCACTAGAAATCCTGTTCAACACTCCAAGACCAAGCACATCGATATTAAATATCACTTCATACATGATTGTTTTGACAAAAGATTAATCGATGTTGTTAAAATCCACACTGATGAACAGCGTGCTGACCTGTTTACAAAAGCTTTTGACAAATCTCGCTTTGACTATCTTTTATTGGTCAATGGTATTAAGGTGAAACAAGAGTAAACCTCTGTCGGCTGATCGTTTTTGTAAATATTTTCTTAAAGCGTCAAAAATCCAAAAAGATTTTCAGTTTACTTATCTTTTCGCATTTTAGGGGGAGAAATTTCAGAAAATACAAAAACATTTGAAAAATCAAAAATTCAAAAACAATAGAAAACCAAAAATGAGTTTCTTGGAGAAAAGAAGGGAAAGTGATGATATACACTGGTGTGGTCTGTCAATATGGTCAAAAGAAAAAGAAAAATTGAAAAATGATAAGTAGCTTTACTAACGATGTATCGGTAGGCTCACAATCAGACTAAAATGTGCAGGATGATATAAACCTAACAGACTTCAAGTCAGGTGGGAACCATTCATTGGCATATGGTCTTGGTACCGAAATTTCGTTTGATTGATTGCCGAGGTTCTGAGATATTCGGTCTTTATGATGTCTTATCATCTGGGTATCATGGTTGTATCAAACCGTAAAAATAACGGAGACGAAGTCTAAGATCTTCCATGATACTATACATACGTGTACATATTGCATTCGACCTCAATAAGTGATCAACAATCACATGTCCAACAAAATAAGTGATAATATATCACAGATTCTTTGATGGAGTCAAGTTCGTCTCTTTGCTGTACGAAAGTACTGACCTATTCACGGACTTGCTCATGTGCCCTTCATGCATCTGAAAATCAAGTTCCTCATCAATAAGTGATTCTATCACATAGGGCTTGTTTTCAAATCAAAATAAGTGAGTTTCTCACATTCTTTTATACGGTCAAACGGATGATAAGCAGTATACTCACCAGTAAGATAAACTCTCGTGCATACCTTGATACGGGAATATGTCGTGAGTTGATGTACACCGACAAGTAAGTATAACTCTTACCATAAATCATATCTCCTAATTATGATTACATCTGATAAGTTGAGCTTAGGTGGACAACAATACCGATAATTGTGGTAGAATACTTGTCTAAAGCTTTAAACAGAAATCAAAAACCGTTTTGACAAAGACTGTAAGCTGGTAATGATTCTCTTACCTTGAAACTCGCAAAAAGATTGTTCACTGTACATATTCTTTATGCTTTTGTATTTCGTTAGTTTAACGTACTTTAATTTGTGTTGTAGTGTAAGTTACTTGTTTTGATTAGCCGATGGTTGGTATCTCGAAGTTTTCTGCCGGAAGCCTAAAACCTACTTCATAACATGGCCTTGCATTTGAAAACTCAAACAAAATGGAAATATGTTCAATTAATCAAAATCTATTCAGTGTGCAAAATTTTCATGCCTTAGTGTTTGTGAAAATTGATGTCGACGAAACAACATATGGTCGACGAAACAAAATCTTTACGACGAAACACACATGGTTAAAGTCAAAGATTTCAACTTGGTCAACCTTGGTCAAACTTATTTTAGTAGACGACGAAACAAGTCTGTTTCGTCGAAGCTACGACGAATCGCAATGGCCCAAATTCTGTTTCGTCGTAGGCTAAACTTTTAAGGCCCAAGTCCAGCCCAACATGTCCGTTTCGTCGAGCCCAAATCCGTTTCGTCGAAGATGTCCGTTTCGTCGTAATGAGGCGGTGTATATAAGGGGTCCCGGTGTTCAACTTTTTCAAAACCCAACTGTTTACCTTTCTCCTTCACTCAGAAAACCCATACCTTCTGCTTCAAATTTAATCTCTCAAAATCCCTTATTTTTCTTTGAAATTTTAACAAAACTCAAAGGTATAAAAGGATCCTGTTCATGTTCCGAACCTTTTGGACCGTTTGTTTTTGTTTGAAACCCTTTAAAACCCTTGTTTACCTAATGATTTCTTGATTTAAACTTGTATCTTGTTTGGTATCTTTTAAAATCAGATGGATTTAGGATCAATGTGTGTATATTTGCTTTGATTTGGGTTTATGTAACAAAAACAGGGGACGTGGGTTTGTTTGTGGTTTAACTTGTTTTGGTGGATTCGGTTAAAACTGATGTTTGTTTGTGCATCTAAGATTGTTCTCTGTTTGTTTTGTGTAATATAAGTATCAAATTGATGGATTATATGTGTATTGATCATTGATTAAACATGAAACGACGAAACGGAGAAACCCTAACTGTTCACAAAACCCCCTTTTCGACGAAACGAGTAACGACGAATCAAACAAGCGACGAAACGAGTGACGACGAATCAAACAAGCGATGAAACGAATCCGTTTCGTCGAGGTACTGTCGACGAAACAAATTGGTCAAAGGTCAACTCTGTTTCATCGCACATCTTTCTGTTTCGTCGAAGGATCTCTGTTTCGTCGTCCTTGCCTTAGCATTTTTTCAATGTTGGTGCATTTTCACAGAATATTTGTAACTTAGTGATTAATGTTCATTTGATGTTCAAACTGTTTATATATAAGTTTAATACACTTATTGTGACATTGTGACTTATTGTGGACATTTGCATATACATATGGCACCGAAAGAAGGAAAACGCAAGAAACCGACAAAGAAGGAAAATAAATCTGAAGAGGAGATTATGTCTGAGAAGCGTCATAATCAAATCGCTTATCTGGATCCTGAAGAAAAGCTCGTTGAACTGAAAGAGATCACGAAATGGATCAGGGAGTCGCGGATCAACCATGCGGTTACTTTTTCGACGCCTGTCTACAAATCTCTTATCAAGGCTTTCTGGGATTCCGCAAGTGTTATGCAATTGGATGAAAATGAAGTTATTAAGGGTCGTGTGAATGATTTGGATGTCATAGTCTCTCTGGATATCTTGAACGAGGTTTTACAACTACAAGACCATCCGGATGCTCCATATTCTATTCCTATCATGTGTATGCGAGGTTGCTTGTTACGAATGAAATGTACAGGAGACATCTTCAGCACTCAAATCAACAAGGGTGATCTGCCGTTACGATACAAATTCCTATTGCACGTTCTCATTCAGTGTCTTAGCAATAGACGTGCTGGATATGATAAGGCTGGAAATGATCTAGTTGGTTTCATGGTGGCGTTGGTGCTAAACAACCCGTTTAGCATCTCAAAGTACATCTTCGCCAATATGAAAGAGAATATGACGAGGACTGGAAGTAGAATAACCGGGAACAAGTTCTGGATGTATCCGCGGTTTCTTCAAATAATCATGAATGTTCAACATCCTGGTCTTCCAAAAGCCGACACCGACATTCTGAAGATAGAAGCAATGAACTTCAATTCATTACGGATAATCAAGAACCTTGCATCCAAAAGATACAAAGAAAGCGTTCCTCCAAGGAAATTGATCGGTGTGCTTGGGAAACCAGATTACATTGCTCCAGCTGATGATAAATGGCGTCATGATGACAGCCAATCTGACAACGAAGAGCCGGAGTTGAAGAGAAAAATGGTTGAAAAGTTTGGTCCAGATCCAGTGGATTCTGAGTCGTCAAAAAGTGATAGTGAAGGTGATGGTGATGATGGTGGTGATACAGGTGCCGTTGGTGCATCAAGTGCTGGTGCGACTGGTGGTACATCAGCTGGCGATGATGAAGAGGATTCTGATTCGGATGATCTAATCGAGCCTGGATATGAAATGTTTCTTGATGACTGTGGGGTTAAAAGATACAGAAAGATTAGAACAGAAGATGATCCTGAATACGTTCCAGAAGATTCTGAAACGGAACGTTTAAAGAAAAGAAAAGCTGAGAAAGCGGCTGAACATCAAAAGAAGAAAGCAAGAAGATATTTGAGTACCTCTGCTCGGCAATCTGTTCCTCAGGAGCCTGTTCAAGAATCTCCTGTAGTATCTTCAGCTCCTGAGACTCCAACTGAAATTCCTCAAGCTTCTCCGCAAAGATCAATGGCATCTGCAATTCGAGCGACTACCTCTCAGCCCAGTGCTGAACGCCAAAGGATATTCTCAGAAATGCCTCAAGACGAGAAGAACAACTTCCTATTCTCTCAATTAGAAGCGGTTGCAGATCGTATTCAAAGGCAGACTGATTTCATCAGGATCACGAAGAACGATCAACTAGGTCAAATGATGGAAATTAATAAGTTGAAGTCCATTGTTGATCAGCAGCAAAATGTTATTGGACGTCAACAATCTGAGATTGATCAACTGAAAGCAGAGAACGCTAGCTTGAAAGCTGCAGAAGGATCTAGAGAGCAAAACAACTCTATACTTCGGAAGTTAGCTGAGGATCTGAAAGGAAGATGTGATTTCATGAAAGAGTGGTACGACTCTCGTAACACCACTATAGTTGATGGAGTCAAGATGATAACGGCTGGCTATGAGTTCCTTCGACAGCGTGTTGCTACTCTGTGGGATTATCATTGTAAGCAAGAAGAAGTACTGAAGAAAAGGGATGATGATCCTGAAGATCAAGGGAATCCTGACCCTTCTGGTACATCACAGCAGCCGCCAGCCGCTACATCTTCTGCAATCGTTGTAGTTCAACCGCCAGTGGTCGAATCTACTCAAGGAACCTCCTCTGGAACAGTTCAACAGATTGAAGGTACATCTTCTGTTCCAAGCAGTGCTGATATTGCATTACAGGTTGTTCATCCAGTCACTGGGGAATTACTTGAAGAGGGAGAAATCATCGAGGATCTTTCACATGAGCAATTGCTTGCTCTACATGCTATGAGAGAGATTGATGATGCTGAGATAGATAATATGCCGAATGAGCCTGAAATAACAAATGTTGAAGATATCGAAGAAATCGTATTTGAAGGCAATGAGAAGAAGTCTTCATATGTTCGACAAGATGGAACTGAATTCGCGCCTTTCGATGAAGATTGGTTACAAGAGAATGTGGACATCATAGACGAGCATTTAAAGAACCGTGATTCTTCTGAAAATGCCACAGATGCGTTCTCTGAATGGCGAAAACAGTTTCTATCCAAGGCTACCAAACATGTGCCAGAAGTCGCTCAAGTCGACTACTTACAGTTTGAGAAAGCTAAACCGAGTGGAAGAATTCTTTGCTGGATGTTTGTCAGGGAAATTCATTGCATCACAATCAAAAGGGAATTTGGTATACAGTACTTCAGTTCGCTGCTGAGCATATTATCCTTGCCGTTTTATGATGTTGCAGCTCTGACCAAGTTAAAGCTACACAATCGCTCAAACTTTGAAGGAGCTACACTATTCGAGAAAAGGATAAAGTTCAACAAAAAGTCTGGCTGGAAAGACGAGTCATACAAGCCTCAATTTCCTGTTTACCAGCAGATTAAATTCACTCTTGATCCTACAACGAACACGGGGCGCTACAAGCTTGTGTATCAACCAGCGAGAGTCGTAGATAAAATCCCATTAATGTCGATGCAGCAGGATTTTCTTGAAGATATGGCATTATGGTGCTACGACTCAGACACTCATGAAACCGTGATCGTGTTTAGAGGTGATCGTGCAAATTACCGGATGTTGGATCCGATGTGGATCGTCAACATGTCCGAGGCTGACATCAACAGATTATATCGTCACGACATTTTCTATGAAGATCAGGATGCACATCAAGCTCTGCGATTCCAGCGCGTCGCTTGTTTCTGCTTTTACCGAGGAATACACGCGGGTAGTTCTTGGTCCGAACAGTATTGATTGAAGATTGGAAGACCAAAGACGAGTAACAGACAAGGGGGAGTTTGTTGGTGCACCTTTTGTGTCTGTAACTAGTCTTACTTATCGTTGTATTTTGTACGGTCTTTTAACGTTTATCGAGTATGTATTTGCCGTCTACCAAGTCGGATATCCTCCTATCCTCTTGTGTCTGACTTATTTGTCTCTATTTTGGTATGTAATGTTATACGAACAATGCATGTTGCATGAAAGGGTATTATGGTCTTTATGTTTGTGTTTATATAAGGTTTGCTGCAACTGTCTGTTTGCAGCAAACACTTCTGATTTTGCAGCCTTCAACGAAACAAGTCCGTTTCGTCGAACACCTCACGACGAAACAGAATGATATCTGTTCAATCCGTTTCGTCGACATAAGCGACGAAACAACCTCTGTTTCGTCGTCTGTTGGGCTGCTTCAGGCCCAATGTGTGGCCCAATCTCTGTTTCGTCGTAACCTTTGTGTTTCGTCGAAGCTTAGGCCCATGTTACTATATAAACACTTTCTGGTTTCACTCAAAAACCAGATGAGAGCATATCCTGAAAGTTATTCTGTCAAAACTGTGTGTGTATCAGTTATTGTTGGTTCTCATCCCGTTTAATCAATAGATTGTGTTTCATTGATTATACCTCGTGTGTTTTACTGTTTTATTAACTGTGTTTGATTTGCACCGTCACGGGGATTCCGCACCCGTTACCGTGTTTGTTCTAAACAAGGATAGGTTTTCGTTATCGATCGTCAGATTTCGGGACCTACAAATGTGTAATTTAAGTGTGGGGGATGCTAAAACCTTGAATCTTGTAAGTCATAATAACAAGCCTTACACAAAACTCTATTGGAACCGATAATCACCCCAAAAAAATTTCAAAAAAAAATTCATTTTTTTTACTTGTCTTGGTTTAATTCGGGAATAACAAGTTTTAAAAATGTTATATTTTTACAAATTTACAACCGATAGCGTCGTGATAAAAAAGAACCAAATAAGAAAATTATGAAAAGGCATGACAAATCTAATTAAAATTTGATTATATATACTTGATCACATTATAAACCCATTCCCACAACAAATGAGTTTTGAGCCTTTATTGAGCATACATGCATTTATCTTTAAACTAAATGCTCATTTTTCGTTTCTTGTGTGAATAGCCGCTTGATTCTTACGACTCTATAACTTGCCAAGACGATGCATTCCCGGTCCTTACCAACTTGAACCTAAGTAAGTAAATGATGTAGGCATTAGGACTAACCCATTTTCCTTTCAAAACAATTATTTTTTATTTTTTTATCACCTACCCAAAATCCCCCTAGTTAACCCCTTTGAGCCTAGAGCATTTTCGTTTCAAAACCCACAAAACAAATACCCATTACCCACCAAAACCTTTTTTCTTTTTACCCATTTGTTTTAGTAAAAAGCTCGGTTATCTTGTGTCATTTAAAAAAAATGAAAGTCTTGCAATAAACAAACAAGTTCCTCAAAGAAATCTTGTTTGAATGTGCTTAGTTTGAATAAAAGTCACAAAAACAAAAAGTTTTACGACAACCGACGCTTTTTACGCTTTTCGCCATTTTTACTAACCACTAACCAAAAACCAACTACCCTTAGCCCAATCCTAACCCTTCCCCAAGTCCTCTTGATATTTACAAAGGTTTATAGTTAAAAATGAGGAGGTTTGATCACTTGGAAAGCATATGGTAGAAGTAAGTTCCATGCCGGTCTCGAGTGTTTCACAAAAATACACAAATCGGCCGAGTGTTGAGTGATCTCCCGTGAGGTATGTGAATTGTATATAAATGGAACTTTAAAGAGGCATGTTATGCCCTAATAAATATTTTTTTTTATTATAAAATGTTCTAAATAAATCATGACGAATAAGATTGTAAATAAAATAAAAATAAAAATCTTGGATTCCCGACACTCAAGATAAGCTCAAAACTTCTTCTCTACCTCTTCCATTTGGGTGTGTAAGCCACATATTAAAGAGTTTTGCTTGAGGACAAGCAAAGATTCAAGTGTGGGGGTATTTGATGTGTGCAAAATACAATATATAAATTACATCAAATGAAGCACAAAACTAACTCTTTTTAGTACTAGTGTTGGAAAAGCATGTTTCTTTTTTCCTTTTGAAATTACAGGACCAAACAAGCTTAAAAGAACAAAAGGAGCAAACAAGCAGCCAAAACCAACATAAATACCAAAAGAAGGAACAAACGTGACATGCCTGACCCCTCGGCAGCATCTCCAAAGCAAAATTAAGGAAACAGACTCTGACCACGGGGCTGTGCCCATCTGGGCATGGGGCATGGTCAGGAGCCTGCACCACAGGACAAACATGTAGAAGCTTCTACGCCCACCACGAGGGTATGCCCAGCTCAACACGGGCCGTGGTCAACTCTAAGAACGCAGAATCTTGATAGTACAGCAAAGAGTTAACCACGGGGTCGTGCCCAGGAGACACGGGGTCGTGTGGGGCCCTCTGCTGACACTTGCAATTAATGAAGGAAGAGAAAAGGATGGCCACGGGCCGTGTTGACTGGACACGGGGCCGTGGCCAGGGCTCTGTTCTGGCTATAAAAAGGGGTGCTTGGTTCACTTGAAAGGCATCCCTTGGCAAAACACTACTCTCCCACTTTGCCACCACTCCACCACCACTACATCACCAACACCCACCACCATTACCCATCATCCATCTTTAGAGTGTGTAGTAGTCTCGGGATCCAAGATTGATTGTAAGAGTTCTTGTCAATCAAAGGCCATGTTTGGCTAAGCCTCTTACATCACTTGGTGAAGACAAGTCTTTTATGTATTACTTTTGATTTTTAATCTTTCGGCACTTTTTATTTGGGTTTGTGTTAATGACTTTAATAACTAGTTTCTTATGTTGAAGGTGAATTTTCTTTATCATTTTCTCAAGGTGTCTTGAGGTTACTTTACTGTCTATATAATGATGTCATCATTCGTGTCTTTACGGTCTATATAAAGCGCGTTAACTACATGGAAGGGGGTTAGGGGGATGGTTTGGTAAAGTTCTTGTCTCGTTCAGTGTATAGATCCTGCGAGGACCTAGTTCAAGCTTACTGGGACCTGCTTCAATACCCAATGGTATTGGATGGCGGGGGTGCGAATAGCTTGAACCCCTCATATGTAAGTGATGTGTGCAAAATGCAACATATAAATTACATCAAATGTGACATAAAACTAACCATTTTTTAGTACTAATGTTGGAAAAAATGTGTTTTTGTCTTCCTTTTGTATTTTCAGGATTAAATGAGCTCAAATGAACAAAAGAAGCAAAAAGGCAGCTAAATCTAACATAAATACAAGAAAAGGATTAAACGTGGCATGCCCGACCCCCCGACAGCATCTTCCCAAGCAAAAACAAGAGAACAGAAGGCTGAACACGCCCCGTGTTTAGTGAACACGGGGGCGTGTCCAAGTGTCTGCAGAAAAGACAAAGCTGTAGAAGCTCTATCACCCACCACGGGGGCGTGCCCACCGGATACGGGGCCGTGGTCAACTCTAAGATTCGCAGAATCTGGGGAAATCTTGATAGTACAGATACGCTTCTGCACATGGGGTCGTGCCCAGCGGACACGGGGGCGTGGTCAACTAATGCAGACAAGAAGCAATTAATGAAGAAAGAGAAGGAAGGTGGACACGGGGCCGTGCCCGAGCGTCTGTTTAGGCTATAAATAGGGGTGCTTGGCTCATTTGCAAACCATCCCTTGGCACACCACCTCTCTCACACTTCACCCACCACCATCACAACACCATCATCCACCACCATCATCCATCATCCATCATAGAGTGTGTGAGTCGTCTCGGGATCCAAGATTGATCGTAAGAGTTCTTGACAATCAAAGGCCATATTTGCCTAAGTCTCTTACATCACTTGGTGAAGACAAGTGTCTAGTGTAATACTTTTTATTTTTAATATTTTCGCACTTTTTATTTGATTATGTATTAATGACTTTAATAACTAGTTTCTTATGTTGAAGATGATTGTTCCTTATCGTTTGTCCGTGGTGTCTTGGCATTATTTTACTGTCTATATAAAATAAAAGATTTTCACCATTCATATCTCCACGGTCTATATGGAGATATGTTGGCTACCTGGTCGGGGGTTAAGGGAACGGTTTGGTAAGAGTCTTGCCTTGTTCAATGTATAGATCCTGCAAGCACCTGGGTCAAATTTAGTATGACCTCCTTCAATACCCACCGGTATTGGATGGTGGGGGTCCAAACTCTTTAATCCCCTCATATGTAAGCTACTATTAATACTTTAACCCGGCTACTTAGGACTGTATCCCTGCTGACTCAGACTACTTAACCGAGGGTAACGTCACCTTCAAAAGAGGGGCCTACCACATTATGCATTAATAACTTAATTAATTATCTTTCAATAATCCGACCCTTTAGGATTGTATCCTTGCTGACTCAAACTACTGGGTTGAGGGTAACGTCACCTTCAAAAGAGGGGCATACTATAATAACTAAGATAATCTCTTAAAAAGTGCAAAAGTGCGGAAATAATCAAAGGTTACACTACACACGAGTCGGATCCAAGTGATTCATCTTGTCTATCTATTTTTTATTTTTATTTTAATTTTCAGCATTTTAGTTAGTTTTATTTTTCTAGTTTAAAAACCTTTTTTCTAACTTATGATTTGATTAGACGTTGAGGATAAACCGGTACTAAAAGCTCTTGTGTCCTTGGACGACCTCGGTATCTTACCAACACTATACTACGCTCACGATGGGTGCACTTGCCCATATGTGTGTTTAGTGTTAGTAAATATCGTGTTTTATAAATTTAAAACTTGGCTAAAAAGTGTTAAAGAGCTTAAAATATACATTAAAACTATACGACACTTCACACGCATCAAGTTTTTGGCGCCGTTGTCGGGGACACAAGGATTATAAGAAAGTTAGGAATCAACGGCCCAATCGTTTTTTCTAATTTTTCTGGTTTTTTTTAGGATTTTCTTAATTTTTCAGGTTCTGCAGAACTCAGAACGGGTCGTGCCCGCTGAACACGCCCCGTGCCCAATCGTTGGAACTGGCAATCCTGTTTTAAGTCAGACAGTAAGCTGAACACGGGACCGTGCCCACTCAACACGCCTCGTGCCCAAGTTTCAGTTTCAGTTACTGAAAACAGAACCGTAAGATCCCGACGGTTGGTAATTTCTGACACTAACATGAGTGATACTGATATTTTTTACTTTCGGCACTCTTATGGTACGTGGTGTCAAATATGTGGTGGCTCCCATAAAGATTTAGAATGTTATTTTCTAAATTATAAGCCCCATTATATAGACCCATTGTTTTCCTGTAGCCTTAAGAGGGGCGAAAGTAAAAATAATCCATATCTCTCCTTCGAATACTCTCAACCGGATCTTCTAGGAGAAATGCTTCTTGATGAACTATTTCAATTGGAATATCTAATTCTTAATTGGTTAAAAGAACTTAAGATGGATTTCAGTAATGCATCTCAAGACGATACCCAAGAAGAATTGTTGGGATCACATTCGAATAAAAACAACTTCGTTGTTCCCGATATTACCTCTAGCTCTAGCGAAGACGTGGGCGATAGTCGTCCCTGTGTCGATTGTGCCGTGAAGGACTCTCCATCGACTTCGTTCGGTGCATACATAGACCTGAGCGATTCGGCATACACCTTCTTTAACGAGAGCCCGGGAAAGGGTTGGACTTGTCCACCTACATTTAGCATAGGAATCACCCTCACCGACAACCTCTTGCGTTCTCGTCTTAGTCTAGAGCAATTAAGGTATCTCAGGCACTTTGGGGTTGTTCCATCCAGTAAGGAACCACCCAATCCGGATGAATTCATTAGGAATAGACGAAACTCCATAAACAGCCTCTAGACACTGATGAGGCTGTCGTGGGCCACTCAAAAAAAATAAATAACCTAACTTTACCTATAGACAAGGTAAGTCGGGTGTCAAATCCACGAGGAGCATGTGGTTAGTGTTACACGTTTTGTTTGTAAATTTTACTAAACTAACTGATGATTATAAAACTGACATGGAATTAAAAA
Source organism: Helianthus tuberosus (assembly GCA_030545235.1). Classification (NCBI taxonomy): domain Eukaryota; kingdom Viridiplantae; phylum Streptophyta; class Magnoliopsida; order Asterales; family Asteraceae; genus Helianthus; species Helianthus tuberosus. The sequence goes on along the minus strand of CM060427.1, from coordinate 65,357,577 downwards.
CATATGAAACAAGTTGCAATTAAGAAAAAAGATGGAATAATGGATTTTAATAATCCCAACTATTAGTCGTTGGCCGGCAACGGTCCCAACTTCAAAAATAACCAGTGACGGTCCCACCTTTTCACATATTGTAAGCTAGTGGACCTTTGCTAACAGAAAAGGAAAAAGGAACAAAAAGAAATTAAGGTTATGTTAGTAAAGGTCCATTGATTTACAATATGTGAAAAGGTGGGACCACCACTGGTTCTTTTTGAAGTTGGGACCGTTGCCGGCCAACGGCTAATAGATGGGATTATTAAAATCCATTGAAAAAAGATTGAGTTGTAATAAACAATGATGAGAAAAGGTGATCACTCCAGGATTCAGATTCTGTAATTACTAATAACCTAGTTCTGATTTTATTGGATGCTATTGATTGAATAGTAAATCTGTCACATCTACCAATTACCTATGCAGTTCAAAATATTAATATTTAATATTAATATTAATATTAATTGATCAGATAAATATTAAAACAAGCATACATAGGAATCATTCAATCAACAAAAGCATAATTGGATTCAAAACATAATTATAACTCTGACTGTCACTCAGGATTTGTATGTCACACAAATTATATAATCACACAAATAGTCGGCTGTCACCCGACTACAAATCCAAATCTCAATACAAAACAGAAACTAAATTAAAAGTGTCTCACAAGAATCATTCACCCGAAGTGTCCACGAGAGATTTAGCCGCTCATGACGTTAGTACGATCTTCCATAGCTTGAAAAGATGTTAAAAACGTGATCGAATCGGTCCGTGCGGAATGATTAATGATGAACGATGTGTGATGAGGTTATGGAAGCCAAAGTGTTGTTGTATGTGGCCGCCCAATTTCGATCATAAGGATCCGATGTTCATAAAGAGATTGTGATTTGTTATACGGCTGCCCCCTAATTCCATGATAATGGGCTGCCCATAATCGACCGAGAAGAAGCCCAAAAATCATAAAGATGGTTGCCAATCTCGATGGTGTTGTTGCCAATATTTCGTGGGTCCATGAAGTGATTTTTGAGAGCCCAAGTAATAGTCTAAGGCCCCTCAAAAGTTGTGTTGGAGGCTGCGAAACTTTTGTGATAATGGGCTCCACATCGAGTGTAATGAATTGAATTTTGAGAGCCCAAAATTATTGCTTATCGCTCTAAATCTTCGATGTGTTGCTGCCAAAATTCCCCACCATTCACGTGATGATGATGATGTTGAGATTTGGTGCTTTTCTTAAAACAAACAATGGCCTCCTTTTTAATTGTTGCTCCTCTAAGTCTGCGCATGTGATGAATGATGATTTCCCAACATGGGTTGTTTGGCAATTCCCTTGTGCACGTGGATTGCCCCCTTTTTAATTGTTATGTATGTCAATTTTATAAGTGCCCCCAAAAAAGTCAACATGCATGCCTTCGTAACTTACGGTATAAGACCGTAGATGACGGTTTAAAGCTACTGTTACTTTTTGGTTTCCACATGTATAAACCGTAAGCTACGGGTTTCACACCGTAAGCCCCATCGTGATTACATCTTCCTTTTCCACTCACAAAGCAACTTCCACATAATTACATAATGGCCCCTCAACTTTAGTATTCTTCATAAAGCTCAAACATCACACTATGTTTCACTTCCGGATAACGACCGAAAGGTCCCTGGACTTCCATTCTTCATATTTCTTTCAATTCCAAGTAGTTGTTCGATCTGAAACATTCTCGCACGCTTCCGTTTCATCTCTAAACCCCATAATTTCACCAGATTTACTCGTTTTGCCTGTGAACATACAATCACTCGCAATAAGCTAATTCCAGGCATATAATCATCTAAAACAAGCTAAACCATGTTAGATAATTACTTGAACATCCATATTTCACACTCTCCATCAGACACGGGGCCGTGTCCAGGTCAGCACGCCCCCGTGTCCACCCAAAGATTCCCATCTGAATTCGTGTCAGAATACGGACAAAATGTGTCAGGATTTCATCTGCACACGGGGCCGTGCCCAGCCGACACGGGGCCGTGTTCAGCGTGCTGTCATTTTCTATAAATGCAGCAAGATTCCTGCACATATGGACCACTCCAAAGACAAAGATCTGGTGAATCTTCACACATACCATCCTAAGTATATTATAAAGAAGGTTCCCAACAACCATCTTGTCTTTTCCACTTATATCCATTACCTTCTTCTTCAATTTTTCTTGACACCTCCATTAGAGCTTGAAATCTCTATAATTTCAAGCCTTATTGAGATGTTTGTTAGATTTTTATTCAAGGAATCTTGTTAAAAAATAAGTCCTACAACAATGTTTTAAGTTGTTTCTGCTTAAAAGCGTTTTAAAAACCACGAAAACAAATTAAAATACCAAGATTCATTGTTCCAAAAACATGCAGATATCTGAACACGGGGCCATGCTCATTGAGCACGGGGCTGTGTCCGAGGTACTGTTTACATAAAATTGAGCTCTTTTCGGTATGTTTTCTCAGAATGGCGAGCAGAACTAGCGAAACATCTTCATCGCACTCCAGGAACAACTGACAAGGAAGAAGGTCATCAACGGTTGAAGATTCTCTTGTAAACTCTGTTTACGCTTTAAGAGAAGCCATTGATGAGATGACGGGAGTGGAAGAATCATTGGTCGACCTTATCAATCATTTGACGGTGGGACTAGAGGGATGTCTTCGAGAGGTCAACCTTTTGCACCAAAGGTTGAACATTCTCGCTTCTCCTCCTTTGGTTCCAATCATTACCCAAAGGGTATGGAATGTGGTTCCCGAAGTCATCATACCGGCCGAATGGTACGCCATACATCCGGAGCCCCCTCGGGACGTACTACAAGGGGTTCCTGTTGGTGTCACTCCCCCTCCACAAGATGTTGAAGAAAACGATCCCGCCTTCTTTCTCCCAAGAGAAATAGAAGAATGGCTTTAATAACATCCAGGGAATACCACTCGGTCTAAGGTTCTACAAATCTTTTAAATACCGGAAGGATACTTCCGGAAATTTTGATAAAAGTAGAACTCCTTAGGATGATTTTATGTACCATTTGACCCATCTATCTTAGGACCCTTAGCTTTTATTTTCTGCCTTGTCTTTAAATTTTCTAGGATCTTTTGTAATGTGTTAGTCTTAATGAATGATGGTTTTAATTTGGTGTTTGGATGATGTTGTAATGAGTAAAACACACTTGGGATGGTGAAGGATACCAAGGGAAACTTGCACCAGCACTCCATGCACAAAAGCAGGGCCTCCCGATGAATTTTTCTTCATTACAGCAAGTTCAGCACGGGGCCGTGCTCACCCAACACGGCCCGTGCTCAGCCGTTTGCAGAAAATGCCCAGTTCAGGTAACTGGACACGGGCCGTGTTCACCCAACACGCCCCCGTGCCCAGGCTTCTGTTTCTTTTTACTCAATTTTGTTACTGGCGATCTGAACACGGGGCCGTGCCCGGACACCACGGGGCCGTGTCCAGACGCCCAGTAACATAAATTTTTGTTTTTCACACATTTTTACACATTCAATCAACCTAAAAACTTATTTTTGGGACACATTGAGGACAATGTGTAATTTAAGTGTGGGGGGAATGCTAAAACCTTGAATTTTGCAAGTCCTAATTACAAGCCTTACACAAAACTCTATTGGAACCGCTAATCACCCCAAATTTTTAAAAAAAAAAATTGTTTACTTGTCAAGGTTTAACTTGGGAATTTCAAATTCTGAAAAGGTTATATTTTTACAAATTTACAATCAATAGCGTCGTGATAAAAAGAACCAACATAAGAAAATTATGAAACGGCATGACAAGTTTAGTTAAAATTTGATTATATATACTTGATCACATAAAAACTCATTCCCACAAAAAGTGAGTTTTGAGCCTTTATTGAGCATACAATACATATCTTTAAACTAAATGCTCATTTTTCGTTTCTTGTGTGAATAGCCGCTTGGTTCTTACGACTCTAGAACTTGCCACGACGATACATTCCCGGTCCTTACCAACTTAAACCCGAGTAAGTAAATGACAGAGGCATTAGGACTAACCCTTTTTATTTCTACACCATTATTTTTCTTTTTCTTTTACCACCTACCCAAAATCCCCCTAGTTAACCCCTTTGAGCCTAAACCTTTTCATTTCTTAACCCAAAAACAAAGACCCTTTTACCCACCAAAACCCTTTTATTTTTAACCATTTGTTTTAGTAACAAGCTCGGTTTTTCTCATGACTTTGAAAAAAAAAATCTTTGAATGATGAGGATGAAGCAAAAAGAAATAAACAAACAAGTTTATCAAAAATAACTTTGTTTGAATAACGAGCTTCATAAAAAAAATAGCAAGTCTTACGAAAACCGATGCTTTTGCGCCTTTCGCCCTTTTCTACTAACCATTAAACCAACCACCTACCTTTAACCCAAGCCTAACCCTTCACCCCAAAAGTCCTCTTGATATTTACAAAGGTGTATAGTTAAAAATGAGGAGGATTGATTGCTTGGCAAGCTTATGGTGGGAGTAAGTTCCATGCCGCTCTCGACCGATTCACTAAAATACATCTTCGGCCGAGTGTTGAGTGATCCCCCGTGAGGTATGTGAACTTGTATATAAGTGAAATTTTAAAAAGGCATGTTATGCCCTAATAAGTAATTTATATTATGTAATGTTTTAAATAAATCATGACGAATAGGATTGTAAATAAATAAAAATAAAACTTAATAAAGAATCTTGGAAATCCCGACATTCTATGACAAGCCCAAAAACCTTCTCTTCTACCCATTCCATTTGGGAGTGTAAAACCACATTATAAAGAGTTTTGCTTGAGGACAAGCAAAGATTCAAGTGTGGGGGTATTTGATGTGTGCAAAATGCAACATATAAATTACATCAAATGTGGCATAAAAGTAACCCTTTTTTAGTACTAATGTTGGAAAAAGTGTGTTTTTGTCTTTCTTTTGTATTTTCAGGATTAAATGAGCTCAAATGAACAAAAGAAGCAAAAAGGCAGCTAAATCTAACATAAATACAAGAAAAGGATTAAACGTGGCATGCCCGACCCCCCGACAGCATCTTCCCAAGCAAAAACAAGAGAACAGAAGGCTGAATACGCCCCGTGTTCAGTGAACACGGGGGCGTGTCCAAGTGTCTGCAGAAAAGACAAAGATGTAGAAGCTTCTATCACCCACCACGGGGGCGTGCCCACCGGACACGGGGCTGTGGTCAACTCAAAGATTCGCAGAATATGGGGAAATCTTGATAGTACAGATACGCTTCTGCACACGGGGTCGTGCCCAGCGGACACGGGGGCGTGGTCAACTAATGCAGACAAGAAGCAATTAATGAAGAAAGAGAAGGAAGGTGGACACGGGGCCGTGCCCAATGGACACGGGGCCGTGCCCGAGCGTCTGTTCAGACTATAAATAGGGGTGCTTGGCTCATTTGCAAACCATCCCTTGGCACACCACCTCTCTCACACTTCACCCACCACCCACCACCATCACAACACCATCATCTACCACCATCATCCATCATCCATCATAGAGTGTGTGAGTCGTCTCGGGATCCAAGATTGATCGTAAGAGTTCTTGACAATCAAAGGCCATGTTTGCCTAAGTCTCTTACATCACTTGGTGACGACAAGTTTCTAGTGTAATAATTTTTATTTTTAATCTTTTCGCACTTTTTATTTGGTTATGTATTAATGACTTTAATAACTAGTTTCTTATGTTGAAGGTGATTCTTCCTTATCGTTTGTCCGTGGTGTCTTGGCATTATTTTATTGTCTATATAAAATAAAAGATTTTCACCATTCATATCTCCACGGTCTATATGGAGATATGTTGGCTACCTGGTCGGGGGTTAAGGGAACGGTTTGGTAAGAGTCTTGCCTTGTTCAGTGTATAGATCCTGCAAGCACCTGGTCAAATTTAGTAGGACCTCCTTCAATACCCACCGGTATTGGATGGCGGGGGTCCAAACTCTTTGATCCCCTCATATGTAAGCTACTATTAATACTTTAACCCGGCTACTTAGGACTGTATCCCTGCTGACTCAGACTACTTAGCCGAGGGTAACGTCACCTTCAAAAGAGGGGCCTACCACATTATGCATTAATAACTTAATTAATTATCTTTCAATAATCCGACCCTTTAGGATTGTATCCTTGCTGACTCAAACTACTGGGTTGAGGGTAACGTCACCTTCAAAAGAGGGGCCTACTACAATAACTAAGGTATTCTCTTAAAAAGTGCAAAAGTACGGAAATAATCAAAGGTTGCACTACACACGAGTCGGATCCAAGTGATTCATCTTGTCTATCTGGTTTTTATTTTTATTTTATTTTTCAGCATTTTAGTTAGTTTTATTTTTCTAGTTTAAAAACCTTTTTTCTAACTTTTGATTTGATTAGACGTTGAGGATAAACCGATACTAAAAGCTCTTATGTCCTTGAACGACCTCGATATCTTACCAACACTATACTACGCTCACGATGGGTGCACTTGCTCATATGTGTGTTTAGTGTTAGTAAATATCGTGTTTTATAAATTTAAAACTTGGTTAAAAAGTGTTAAAGAGCTTAAAATATACATTAAAACTATACGACACTTCACACGCATCAGTAAGCTACTATTAATACTTTAAATCGGCTTCTTGGGATTGTATACTTGCTGACTCAAACCACTTAGCCGAGGGTAACGTCACCTTCAAAAGAGGGGCCTACCACTTTTCGCATTAATAACTTAATTAATTGTCATTCAATATTCCGACCCTTTGGGATTGTATCCATGCTGACTCAAACTACTGGGTTGATGGTAATGTCACCTTCAAAAGAGGGGCCTACTACTATAACTAAGATAATCTCTTAAAAAGTCCGAAAGTGCGAAAATCATCAAAGGATACATTAAAGATGAGTTGGATCCAAGTGATTCTATCTTGTCTATCTGTTTTTATTTTTACTTATCTTTTCATTTTTAGTTTTAATTTTATGTTTCAAAACTTTTCTCAAAAAAGTTTAGTTCGATTAGACATTGAGGATAAACCGGTATTAAAAGCTCTTGTGTCCTTGGACGACCTCGGTATCTTACCAATACTATACTACACTCACGATGGGTGCACTTGCCCAAGTGTGTGTTTAGTGTTAGTATAATATCGTGTTTTATAAATTTAAAACTTGACTAATGCGTAAAATGGGCTTTAAATATTAATAAAATATACAACGCTTCGCACACACCAAGTTTTTGGCGCCGTTACTGGGGACACAAATATTTTTAGAAAGTTTAAAATCAACGGCCTAATTTTTTTTATTTTTTTTAGGATTTTTCTTAGTTTTTCAGTTTCTGCAGAACCCAGCACGGGCCGTGCTCAGCCAGACACGGGGCCGTGTCCATCATCGTTACTGGCAATTCTGTTTTAATTGAGACAGTAGCTGACCACGGGGCCGTGTCCACTCAACACGCCCCCGTTGCTGAAAACAGGACCATAAGATCACGACGGTTGGTAAATTCTGACAAAAATATGAGTGATATTGATTATTTTTACTTTCGTCACTCTAACGGTGAGTGGTTTTCAAATATGTGGTGGATTCCATCACGATTTAGAATGTTTCTTTTTTAAATTACGAACCCCACTATTTAGACCCATCGTTTTCCTGTAATCACCTTAAGATGGGCGAAAGTAAAAAACGATCACTATCTCCCGCCCGAATGCCCTCAACCATCTCTTTCAACCGACATAACCTCCGAAGAATTATATAATTGCTTTTGTTATATTACATATCTTAGCGTTATCTAAATCACTTCGAACAAAGACAAGTCATGATATCTTTTGCACAAAACACGACATCTTTTATAAAAGACATGACATTTTTATACCAGACATACCATATTTTACACAAGTTATTTTCATTTGGTTATTTATTTAGCCATGCATCATTTCTTTTAAATCATTCGATTTTCATATGATTTTATAAGAGAAACATTTTTGTAAAGGTTCATGGCTACTTTTTAGTTAAATATTTCTTTTAACATTCAAAGCCATGAATCTTCATCACAAAACCTATGTTACTCACAGACATTTTTATGCTGATGTATTTACTTTCACGTATGTTTCAGGAGCGAATGTTTGATGTTGAGCATGCTATATTTAGGGCGGACTTTAGCCTTAGTGACTTAAAATCATGAAAGACAATATATTTTATGTTCTATTTCCATTTATTCCTAGACAACATTACAACTAATATTACCAAACTTTGAATACCATGTGTTATGAAACAATAATACTGTGACATAACTCCCCGACGTTTCCACCACAGTTTATTGTTTTACGCGGTCGGGGTGTGACAGTTTAGGTTTTTGGGGCGTGGGGTAGGTTTTTTTTTTGGGTGGGTCGGGGGGGTTAATTTTTTTTAGGTTTTTTGTGGTGTAGTGGGTTTATTTTGTTGTGTTCACATTGGTTCTCGCAATAAAGGTTGTTCTCGCATGAACCCTACCCTATATATATATATATATATATATATATATATATATATATATATATATATATATTCCGGGCCAATATTTTCAATTCGCATAGGGCCCATAGATTTTCGAGGATTTTGGAAGACGGCTCTGAATGAATGACACGTATCACATATTGATTTATTTTATATTATATAGATAGATGAGTACTTGTAAAAAGAATGCAATCTAAATAGGGTCATCCTATTAAACGCATTTGCTATTTCACCGTAAATCTTTAACAAACATTATATTCTCCATTAAAAAACCATTCTAGATGTGAAGAAAAAAAATATTAACTAATCACAAATCAAAAGGACAAAAACCGATAACCTCAAAGGGTTTTAAAAATCAAAATGAGTTCAATGGCTCAAAAAATTAACCTTGATTACTTGTTATCGATATTTGAGATATTGGTAATTATAATATAATGTAGAATTTATATATATAGCAATTTAACACTTATAATTCAGTGATATATCGGTTATATTGGTCAACATCACCGATAATCTGACCGATATTTGACACCGATGTTTTACTAAAGGACCAATATGACTGATATAACCGATATATCACTGATATTAACTGCATAGCTCGTTCACTCATTGCCTTATTAAAGATTACTTGAGAACGCAATCGACAATCACCATTAGTGTTTGGCCTTTCATGTTTCTTGCCACTACCAAAAAAATGATTTTGTTATTTATTTGGGTTTAAAATTTTAACTTTTCAGTTGTGTTACATAAGATATTTAAATTACTTAGGTTAAATTAATATTGAGTTTAAAACTTGGGTTAAATTAATATTGCCATATTAGGTTTCATATTTTAAAACAAAAAAATATCTAAAATATTTAAAAATTATTTAAAATTTTGGCCACCCTGAAAAACGTGCGTTAGACAGTCACCTACCTTGTCCTTGCCTTGAAGAACATGAAGGTGTCCTTTTGATCACTACTTTTTGCCATGACTCGTTTTTTAAACGACCAACGAATCCTCTAAATAAGTTACTGGCAAAATTCACCACATCAGGATACACTCGCCTTCGAACCGGGAAAAACCCTTACCTAGGCCTAAAGCCTGTGAACACTCTCCCAAAGGCATGATAGTGCGGTGAGGCAAAACCTGCTCAGTACAAGGATCGAAATAGCGATCTCATCCTAGTCTTTCATCATCACTAGATGCTGCAGAAACTAATGGGTATGGCAGGAAGCCAGGAATCGAACCGAGGTCACTTAAAACACCAGGACTCTCCTTTACCACTCCATCACAGTTCATTGATTTTACCGTGACCTTTGAAGCTCCAGACAAGGAATTAATATCCAATTCTACACTTCTAATTCATTCGATCATTTCAGGCTACTAGAACGATGCTCGCGCGATGCGGCGGGAAAACACAAACACTTTCAGGTTGTGTATTGTTCGTTGGTTCAGTTATTATCCTCAACTGCAACCACAATCATCAATTAGTCTATTTTGAAAACCAATTGGTTTTCGGTTAGTTGGTTTGGTTTATTCGGTTAGATTGACATTTTTGGCTTGATTTGTTCAATTTCGGCTAATAGCCAAATCCAAACCTGGACTGAAACTTTTGCTCAGAAATACATGGAATTGAGGTATAAATACATGAAATATATGTATAAATAATGAAATTGAAGTATAAATACACAAAATGGAAGTATAAATATGAGATACATGAACTGAAGGTATAAAAGCTACAAATATATGAAAATATAAACGGTTCGATTCGGTTAATTTTGGTTAAACGAGGATACAAAAAATCGATAACCGGTTTCGGTTAATACAAATTTTAGTTAATTGGTTTTCAATTAATTCAGTTTTTGGTTGATTTCGGTTCGATTTTGTCTGCTTTCAATTAACGATTTAATTAATGCTCACCCTTAGACACTGTTAATCGCATAACATATCATTTTTTTAATTAAAAAACTATAGCAATACTATATTCAAATTAAAGAGAATAAAATACTCATATTTATAGTGTAATTTATTTTTTAATATTAACGTACAAAAAAGTTATAACCGTTTAAAAATCATAGAGGTAGTTAGTTTTTTTATATGGGTATAAAATATAACTCATAACTAATTATTTATAATTTTGTTAAAGATGTAAAATCTATACTATATTATAAAACATTTGATTAGGGACTTCTTAAAATTTAAGAGGTACAAGTATCTATACTTAATATACAACACACAATGCATGTATTAATTATGTTTTAGGGGTAAATTTGTCTTTACATTTTAGGGATAAATTTGTCTTTTTTACACCATCATTAGTTAATGAACTAAGAGATATTTATGAGACATTCAATTCTACAATTACCTTGAATAAATTAAATAGTAAGCATATTTTTTAAAAAAAAATCATAACGTCACATGTTTAGTATCTATACTATAAAGAGATAATTCCAACCATTAAAACCCAAAATTAAAGACTTATTTATAGATAACCTAAATATAAGAAAAATGAATTAAGATTACGTTTCTAAAACATTTAAACTTAAATCTGAATCATTGTTCCGATTGAGTTATATTATGTTATGATTAAGTTATCAAGTAATTAATGATGTAATTCTTATTCTTTCTTGAAGTAATATTACAAAGATATAATTCCAACCATTAAAACCCAAAATTAAAGACTTATTTATACCTTCAAGTCGGATGAATAACCCATCATATCAATTCTTCCACAATTATAATCCCAGCCATTACAACTCAAATTAAAAGACTTATTAATAGCCTTAAAGTGGAATAACTCATCATATCCCTTCTTCCACAGGACAACTTTTCATCTCCCTCTTTTTTCACCATAAATATTTACATCCTTCCAAAAAAAAAAAATAACAGAGTAAGGATTCAAAGAAGCTCTGTCACTATCGATTGCTCTTGACTGACTCGATTGCTACCAGAGGTAACATCACTAAACAAGGTTTATCAATCATTACGGTGCTTTTTGTTCGATTGTTTTGCTTGTTTCTACTTAACTTGAAACAATAAGTCTGAGTTTTAGGCATTCTGTGAGCGCATTTCTCACATTACCCTTTTTTTAATCAGCATTGACAATTACAAGGATGTGGAATCAATAGTAAGAAGAGATTGAGGCGAGTCTGTTAATTGGGGTTCATGTTTTATCTCTTTTTTCGAGATTTCAAGCGACTTCTAAGAGGTAATTGGTTTTTTGACTTCCAAATAGGTTGTGATGATTATAGCTTTACTCTGTAGTTTGGTGTGGCAGAATTGGCTGGGGTAATTTGGGTTTCCAACTTTGCAAAATCTTGCTGATAGTTTAGAATCATATATCCCCTTATTAACATGCCTAATTACATATTTACCCAACCATCTAAATTAATTACATATTTCCCCTTATTAAGTCTCCTGCTTCGTCACACTCAAACGGCCTTCGCAAACCCTACCTGGCCGATATTGTTTACTGGTTGGGTTCTGCGAATTTTAATCCTTATTGTTTAGGCTGGTTCTTCACAGCAAGTTGTATAAATTTTATTACTTTTTTTCTGACTCATACTCAACACGCTCAAATTACTTCATGTATGGTTTTTTTATTTGGGTTCGTTTTTGACAGTTTGATGATTTGGAGTTTTCTTTTCACGTTGTTGGAGTAAAATATCTCACAGTGGTTCAAGGTTGTATGCTATTCCATGGAGTATAATTAAATATAACAATAGTGAGTATAATAAAATATCACAATAGTTTTTTTTTTTTTTTTGTCACTGTTTTGTTTAAGCTTTATTCAACATAGGTTGCTTCAAGACAGGAGATGAATCATCTTTAATTGATAAAGGAAGTACCAAAGCATGAGATTGAAGCGAACTTGATAAAAATATCAAACATGAGCCTCTCATTCTTCGACCGGTTTCAATCATGTGTGTTAGATTCTGAATTGTTTCATAATTCATTGTGGATTTTCAAATTGATGAATCTGAATGGGTTTTGAATTGGATCCTAACAATCATGATTCATTTTGCGATTGTTTCAATACTCCTATTTATTTATCTGTTGTTATTTGTTTTAAAGGAATGGAGGAATATATAATTGGGGAAATATGTAATTGATGGTTAATAAGTCTATTAAGGGTAAAATAGTACTTTAATAAGAGTAATTTTAATGAAAAGGATAAATATGTAATATATATGGTTTAGGAAGGGGATATATGTAATATATTGATTTTTGATGGTGTTTTAAAGTGATGGATGTGCACATGTTGCAAGAATTTTAAATGGACAAATGGAAACCGATAATCCCTTGTATTTGCTTTAAGTAGGTGTTATGTTTTAGCCTACTTATAAAAGAAAAAAATCTATGGAGTTGTCTAAATTTGTACATTTTTTCCAAGGATTAGTCAATTTTATTTCACGTACTTTCATTACATTGGTTAAAAAATATTAGTTTATTCTTTCCTTATTAATACAAATGCCCTTTCAATATAGGCCACTTGCTTTTTCAGAAACTAGCACTTCAGACAAAAACTTCTAAATAAAAGGAGACATCACCTTTTGGTTTTTTATTACAATTTTCGCTTCCTACATTTGATGTAAAATTACGACTTCTCTAAACATTTTGTTGTGCCATAATGTATATAGAACATGGCCTACTATCATTTAACTATCCGTTGTACCCATCAAGCGTAGGTGCGTATATAATTTTATATAGATTCATGTCCTATATTGTTATCTTTAATTTTTTTTTTGAATTATGTTCCTGCCCGTATTTTAAGCCCGTATTAAGATGAGAGGATTAAAATGTGATTAGTGTTTAAAAGACTAATTTATCCCCATTTTAAGTTTGTACTTTATGCATTAAACTAAAAAAAATTAATTTTTTTTAAAATATCTTCCCTTTTGCATTATTTATAGGAGTGAAGTACACGGATGGTCCCTGTAGTTCACCAAAATTTTAGATTTGGTCTCTAGTTTACCAAAAGTACACATACGTTGCTTGTGGTTTGCACTTGTAACACATTTAGTCCTTAGTTTTTTTCTAAAATTAAATGAATGGTCCCTTTAATTTGCATTTTGTAACGCATTTAGTACCTAACTTGGGTATGTTACAAGAAAAAAACAAGGTGTCAATTGAAAAAGAGTCCAAACTACAGGGATCAAAACCGAAGAAAAATGTATCAAAATCTTATTTGGCCTGTACAACTCAGCAAGAAACACTGTTCTCCAAGAAACCACAAATACAGAGTCTCTGTTCCGGCTTCCAAATACTTATTAGGGCACCAAATTCGCACACTTCTAATGTGAGGTCCAGTTACGTGATTAAATTACGCTAATTACATGAGATTATATGCTAAAAATAGTGATTAGATTGTAACGAATGAACGGTTATTTGCCATTTGTCACAATGTACGCAAGAGAAAAACTTTTGTTGTACAAGAAGATGATGAGGAGATTAAATCACCAATCTCTTTATCATCTGCCCCCATTCAAGCCATTCCATCCACATCACTTCCATGAAAGAAACCCACTTCATCTCTTCCGATTGCTACATTACCATCAGTCATCCCCTTGGCCGCTCAATATCCTCTAGAATTACTCACTGTTCAAGGAGAAATTGAGTCATTCTTCAAAATAGAGGATCCATAAAAAATATCCTTCCCATCTCTTTATAGCTACAGAAAACCTCAAAACTTGGATGATTATCCGAAATTGAAAGCAAGACAGGCTGAGGTTATAGCCAAAGAAGAGAGAAAAGGGTTAGGTGACAGGAAATACCAAGGTCAATTATCACATGAGCTTAGCAAAGTCAGAAAGCTTGAAGACTTTGCTAAGGAACTTAGTAAATCCATGTCTGAGAGGCCAATAGATGCTGAGCTTGACAAGGAATTGAGGGATGACTACATTGATCACATACTGAAGCACAAGCCATACAGGGGAACCAAGGCTCGATTCAAACACTGGTATTCAGATTCTCTCAGGGAAGAAATTGAAAAATCACTAAAATGATCAATGATCCTCTGGTAAAGAAAACTCCACCTAATTGGAAGAAAGCCAAGCAAGTGGATCCAAATGAAGCATTGAAACTTAAGAGAATGAGAGCAGAGCTTGTGGCTGCTGATTATGGTTTAGCTAGATCAATTGCCAGATGGTCAAAACTCAACATAGTTGAGACCTACAAAAAGCTGGAGAGCTTAGAGCCAAAGATCCCAATGTTCCTAAAAAGCAAGTCTATCCTACAACCACTGTTGCCCTACCTTAATAGACCCATACTTCCAAAAAGCTTATCGCAACACCTGCTTTATCCGCAAATGCCTTAAGACAATTAAAAAGGCAGAAACAGTCTGATGAGGAAGATGAGCAGAGGTATGAAGAACACAAAAAAGAGGCAATCGAGTGTCAACTTGATTTTCACATTGATGATGCTGCTGATCAACTTGCTGCTCAACTAAAAGAAACTATTGCAAAGTTGTCAAGCAGACCAAAGTCACCAAACTCATCATTAATAAGTCTTGTCCCAAGAAAACCATTTGATCCAAAAATACTAAAGTGGAAGTCATCCTCAGACACCCACGTATTGACTTTTCTCATATCAAATGGTGATGTTGAAAGGATTAAAATGGAGGATGCATATGGTTTGAATGCATGTGATCTCCTAGATCTGTTGAACCTTCAACTTGAAATGGATGATGAAGAAGACATGATCTCCTTGGACTTTGAACTACAATTAAAAGGGCAAATCCGAGAGATGTTGATGAGAAATAAAGATCAGTAATAAAAAAGGGTTTTGGCATTATCTGTTCTAGGGGGAGATTGTCGGCTCATGTGGATCCCACCTTAAGAACAGATGATTGAAAGCCAAAATAGTTCTGCAATCAACTGATCCAGAATAACAGTGTTTGGATTTATTCTCCTCCCAATGACAAAGGCATTAAAACAACTGCTGCTTTCTAAGGTCTGATACAAGCTAAAGTCTGTTGGTTCACAAGGTCTGCCAAAGTAAACCGCTGATGAAAACCAAAGTCTGCTGGAAGCAAAGGTCTGATCACCCTTTGACTATAGAAGACAAAGTCTGCTGAGGCTACAACAGAGGATAGAGCTCATCAGAGGATTGAATCATTAGACGTTGTAATCAGTGTTTCCAATGTAACAATGTTTAGTAGTAGCAGATGTTAGAGTTTGTTATAGTTGTTAGATGTCATTCTCTAGGTGACGTCAGCATAGATTCCACAGTGGTTTGCATTGTACTATAAATAGAACAGTGCATGTACTGTTCTATTCATCACTTTACACACTTGACATTTTGTACGAGCAAACTGAGTGATCTAAGGTTGAGGGGGAGTTTGTATTCATGCATACGTGATCATTGTATTTTCAATCATTCAACTTAAACTATTCATGATGAAAGCAAATCTCTCATTGTTTGTGATTTAAAGTTTACTTTCATTTCGCTGCAAATTATTTCCATCTTTTTATCATCTTCCATTTGTTCATCTTAAACATTCACAAATAATTCAAACTCAGATCAAAACACTTTTACCGTGACTTTTGAAGCTCCAGACAAGGAATTATTATTATCCAATTCTACATTTCTAATTCATTCGATCATTTCAGGCTACTAGAACGGTGCTCCTGCGATGCGGCGGGAAAACACAAACACTTTTAGGTTGTGTATTGTTCGGTTGGTTCAGTTATTATCCTCAACTACAACCAAAGTCATCAATTAGTCTATTTTGTTAACCAATTGGTTTTCAGTTAATCGGTTTGGTTTATTTGGTTAGATTGACAGTTTTGGCTTGATTTGTTCAATTTCGGCTAATAGCTAAATCCAAACCTAGACTAAACTTTTGCTTAGAAATACATGGAATTGAGGTATAAATACATGAAATTGATGTATAAATAATGAACTTGAAGTATAAATACATAAAATGGAAGTATAAATATGAAATACATGAACTGAAGGTATAAAAGCTACAAATATATGAAAATATAAATGGTTCGCTTCGGTTAATTTTGATTAAACAAGGATACAAAAAATCGATAACCGGTTTCGGTTAATACGGATTCCAGTTAATTGGTTTTCAATTAATTCAGTTTTTGGTTGATTCGGTTCGATTTTGTCTGCTTTCAATTCGATTTCGATTAACGATTTAGTTAATGTTCACCCTTAGACACTGTTAATCGCGTAACATATCATTTTTTTAATTAAAAAACTATAGGAATACTATATTCAAATTGAAGAGAATAAACTACCCATATTTATAGTGTAATTTATTTTTTAATATTAACGTACAAAAAAGTTATAACCGTTTAAAAATCATAGAGGTAGTTAGTTTTTTTATATGGGTATAAAGTATAACTCATAACTAATTATTTATAATTTTGTTAAAGATGTAAAATAATGTATTGAGTAAAATGCACGGATAGTCCCTGTGGTTTGTCAAAATAACACCCTTAGTCCCCAACTTTTAAAAATTACACTCGTGCTCCCTATGGTTTGCTCGGTTGTTACTCGGATGGTCCCTAGAGTGGATGACAGTTAGTTTTCTCTGTTAAATGTGTGCGAAATGACTAAATTACCCCTAACCAATTAACAAAACTAAAAAAGATATAAAGATTGGTGGCCCCCTCATCTTCTCCCTCCCTCTCTTTCTAAAATCCATCACGACCTACACCTTAAACCCACAACCACCACCACCAAATCCGGCACCATCTCCATCTTCTCTCTCTTTCTCTCTTTCGCTCTCAGGCCAACAAATCCGTGAAGAATGAAGGTGGTGGTGGTGCGGTGTTCCGATTGAGAAACCCTAGACCCGTGTCGCCATCTCAAATAACCACCATCGTACCATTAGCTTTCAGATCTGTATAATTTTTCGAAGCTTTCAGATGTATGGTTGAGTGGACTTCAAAGCTTGCAGATCTGCATTTTTCTCTGGTCATATATGAACGGTGGCGGTGTAATAAAACGATGACGGTGGTGCTTCGTTGTGTGAACAGGCAAGACTTTTTTCATTGAATTGTGACAACTGACAAGCAGAGCCATTAATTTTGTCTTATGGTTATTTTGAAAGAATGTGCATAGGTTGAAGTGATTTGCAATAGGCATATATATGAATGTAACAATTTGATTATATGAATAAAAGTTTGGATCATAAAGAATAATATTAAACAAATATAAAGTGTATTTTAGCACGTCTAAAATACACTTCGAATCTCGAAGATCTTCGATATGCAGATATTGTAAGAGAGTTGTTTGTTCATGGGATTATGTGAGGTTCATTGTGAATTGGATACTAATATTCACGGTGGTGGGCTGAAGGTGACGGTGGAGGTGGTGGTTGTGGATTTAAGGTGCAGGTGGTGATGGAAGAGAGAAAGGGGGGAAGAAGATGAGTGGGGCCACCAATCTTTATATTTGTTTTAGTTTTTTTAATTGGTTAGGGGTAATTTAGTTATTTCACACAAATTTAACAGAGAAAACTAACTGTCATCCACTCTAGGGACCATCCGAGTAACAACCGAGCAAACCATAGGGAGCACAAGTGTAATTTTTAAAAGTTGAGGACTAAGGGTGTTACTTTGACAAACCACAGGGACTATCCGTGCATTTTACTCTAATGTATTAAGATGAGAGGATTAAAATGTGATTAGTGTTTAAAAGACTAATTTATCCCCATTTTAAGTTTGTACTTTATGCATTAAACTAAAAAAAGAGTTAACTTTTTAAAATATCTTCCCTTTTGCATTATTTATAGGAGTGAAGTACATAAATGGTCCATGTAGTTTATCAAAATTTTGGATTTGATCTCTAGTTTTTCAAAAGTACACAGACGTTCCCTGTGGTTTGCACTTGTAACACATTTAGTCCTTAGTTTTTTCTAAAATTAAATGAATGGTCCATTGGATTTGCATTTTGTAACGCATTTAGTCCGTAACTTGGACACGTTACAACAAAAAACAAGGTGTCAATTGAAAAAGAGTCCAAACTACAGGGATCAAAACCGAAGAAGAATGTATCAAAATCTTATTTGGCCTGTACAACTGAACAAGAAACACTGTTCTCCAAGAAACCACAAATACAGAGTCTCCGTTCCGGTTTCCAAATACTTATTAGGGCACCAAATTCGCACACTTCTTCACAATCTGTTAATCAATTCATAATAACCGCAATCTGAACTTTACGGTTCACCATTCGGAACAAAATCACATGGAAATGGAACTTCTCCGATCAAATCTCTCGCGAGTTCGGATTCCGGAGCCTACAAATCGCATTTACAAGCAGGAATGCTGTATCAGTTTCGATACTCCGGTGAGTTGTTCTCGTTTTGTTTTGTTTGTTCAGTTTTTCTAGGGTTTAGTGTGATTTTTTTTTATGATATGTTGTTGTTGCGGAATATGACTGGCTTAGAGTGATTGTATATGTGCGTGTTGAGTTGTTTTAGAGGTATGTGAATGTAAAAATGTTGTGGATACTTGGATATTGGACACACGCATTTATTTTTGTGGATTGAAATTGAATGGTGTATGTGCAGTGATTATGTGTGAGATATGGCTTTAAACTAAGATTGAATAATGTTTTCGATACTCAGGTGATTTGTTTTTGTTCTGTTTTCCTAGGGTTTGTGTAATTTCTGTTGAGATATGTTGTTGTGAAATGTGTTTGGTTTTGAATGATTGTATATATTAGTGTTGAGTTAGTGTGAATGTATGTAATGCACAAATGCTATGGATATTGGATTGATTATGTGTGAGATATGGCTTATGGAAGTAGATATGCTAAGAGTGTTTACAAGTTTTGGTTAGATGGAGGTCAATTTTGGCTAGTTTGCAGTTGTAGGGTTTAGTAAGATGGTATGATTGTCTTGCATATGTGCAACTGCAAAATGAGGAGTAATGAGACTTCACTATCGTTTTTGTTGGTTTCAGAGGATATAGATTATTTGTAGGAGCCATCCTTTGACTTTTGATGGCAAACTTGATGTTATTGTGAACTGATTATGTGTGAGATATGGCTTATGGAAGTAGATAAGCTATTCCTAGGGTTTAGTGCAATTACTGTTAAGATATATTGTTATTGCGGAATCTGATTGGTTTAGGGACTGTTTGTTTACCTCTTAATGGGATCTTAATGGTTCAGACCTCTTACTGGTTCCGCACTTAATGTCAGACTGTTTGTTTCGCGAGCAGATGTCTGAATGGTTCAGACATTTGCCTCTGAATGGTTAAGCATTATACAGAGTCTGAATGGTTAAGACCTATAATCTGAATTGGTCAGACATTTGCCTCTGAACGGTTAAGCATTATATTGGCTCTTAATGGTTCATCACTTAATGGTTCAGACCTCTTACTGGTTCAGCACTCAACCATTCAGAAGTTGCCAAACAGCCCCTTAGAATGATTGTATATGTGAGTATTGAGTTATTCCGAATGTATGTAAATGCAAAAATGATATGGATATTGGATAATTGGAAACACATTCATTTTAGTGGATTGAATAATGTATGTGTATCGATTATATGTGAGATATGGCTTATGGAAGTAGTTAAGCTTAGAATCTTTGCACGTTTTGGTTTGATGGAAATCAATTTTGGCTAGTGTGCAACTCTAGGGTTTAGTATGATAATATGATTGTCTTGCATGTGTGCATACTGAGTCGTGATGACTTATGAAACTTCATCTTCCCTTTTGACTTTTGATGCCAAACATAATATTAGCTTGGTTTCCAAGGCGCTCCTTGTTGCGAGGAACACTCAGGTGCAAGCCGCAATGCCTTTGACTGCTTGAGGCGATGGGGAGGCGTAGGCATGAGGCGCGCGGCGCGCGCCCCTTGTAGAGTTGTACATGGGAAGATTTTGTGTATTAGGATGTTGTACATATAGCTTTTTAGGTTGTCTATATAGGTTAATTATGTGTTATATCCATAGTTATTAAAGGCGCTCGCTTCTTGCGCCTAGGCGCTCAGGCGAGGCGAGGCGCCGGAAAAACGCCTCTTGGCAGTTCAGGCGCGATTCCGGTGAATGTCCGGCCGGATTCTGGCAATATTCCGGCCAGATTCAGCTTTAATCAGCCTATAAGTTACCGGAATATTTTTCTAGACAGCCTTTAAGTTTCATGCTCATAAATATTAAAAGATTTAGCCTAAAACTTGAAGAAGATAGAAAGAAGAAGATGAGAAAATGAAGATGTAGATAAGAAGATGAAGAAGATCTGAAGATGTACTTGTATATGACCAAAGGTCAATAAAAGGTTTAAAACTTGCTGCTTACCTGAATAGTGATTTCAGAAAAAGTTCTGAAGAGTTTCAGAAGTGTACTATTACATAACAATTACTATACATGCTCAATAATACTTATTTCTTTCGAAGTATTTTTAAAAAGTTATTTTAAAAGGTTTTAAGTTTTTTTGATACTTGTTAAATCGTTTTAACTGCTAAGTATATTAGTTATATAAAAAAATGTGAAGAAAGTATTATTTTTCATTACATAATATAGTTTAATTCTTACTTCATTTAAGTGCGTTTTTTTTTTCTCAAGCCCTCGCTTTTTTTTGCGCTTCGCGCCTAGGCGCTAGGCGAGGCCTATGCGCCTTGAGTGCGCCTAGCGCTATTAATAACTATGGTTATATCATATATACAACTTATTTATGTCTAAGTTTTGACTTTTGGGTATGTGATTAAAGTACCTTGCTGGCGCCTCTGTTCTGCAACCTATCTGCGCGCCGCTATTTATAAAACCAAGAATATTAGTTAAATGCTAAATATTGTGGATTTTCTTGTACTTTGAAGCTTACTTTATGTTGTTTCAGTTCTGTTCTGAAAAGGTTAGAAACACTGTCTAACTCTTTGTGTTACATTTGAAGTATTTGTTGATCTTTTATCTGTTATATTGTGTGATGTGATGTGTACTTGAATTTCTTATTTTTGTACACACATTTATGCTTTTTTTTTTCAGAAATCCGAAGGTGGATTGTTTGTGGACATGAACACGTTTCTTGCCTTTGGCAAAGATTACGTCGGTTGGAATTTCGAAAAAACTGGCAACCCAGTTTATTTGCATATAAAACAAACCAAAAAGCCGATTCCGGAAGACAGACCTCTGAAGAAACCTACACTGTTGGCTATAGGTATTACCTTTTGTCAATTTTTTTTCATAATGGACCCTGTACTCATTAATATTAATAAACCTTATGAAAATTGAACTTGCATGATCAATTCTATTTATATGGGTTCTTTTTGTAGGTATTGACGGCGGATTCGATAACCAAGAACCCGAATATGATGAAACTTACAGCATAGTAATATTACCAGATTATGTAACGTTTCCTTTTCCATCAGTGGCGTTGCCTGAGAAGGTTGTATTTCCACTTCTACTATAAATCTTAAAATATTAGGGTTCTACATAGGGCTGCAAACGAACCGAACGTTCAACAAACAGTTCGTGAATCGTCTGGCGGGAATTCTGTTTGTGTTTCTTTGTTTAATAAGTGAACGGACATGAACAGAGGCCGCGTTTTTTCATTTATGTCATGAACGTTCGGTAATGTGTTCGCTTATGTTCGTTTGTGTTCGATAGTTCATTAATGTTTTCAATTTTTATATTTTATTTTAATACTTTAAAATTCCGACGAATTATACTTGTAATAAGTATCGGTGTATATAGTTCGTTGTGAACGCTTGTTTGTGTACGGGTATTTTCATTTGTGTTCACGACATTAGTTTGTGTTGATGAACGTTCGTTACCTAAAATTGACAAACAAAAACGAACACGTTCATTTTCTTTTAGAACGAACACAAACAGAATCTCATTTGGTAAGCGTTCATGAACAGCTCACAAACACATATCAAACAAACACAAACAAGGTTTTGTTCGTGTTCGTTCGTTTGCAGCCTTAGTTCCACTTCCACAATCTTGTTAACTATAAAAGGTTAAGTTCTGTTTTTTAAACAGGTAAGGTTGGCAGTTGATGCGGTTTTAATTGCAGAGGGTGCTGAGCGAAAAGAGCAAGTTGCATCATGGACAGCCGATAAGAAGCAAATTAGTGAACATGCATTGACCCTTAAACAGATAGATAACGGCGTCATTATTCCTCCATCTGGATGGAAATGTGCCAAGTGTGACAAGACTGAAAATCTATGGTTGAATTTAACCGACGGAATGATCTTGTGTGGGCGGAAACTTTGGGATGGCAGTGGTGGTAATAACCATGCAATTGAACATTACAATGAAACTCATTATCCTCTTGCTGTAAAGCTTGGAACGATAACTTCTGATCTGGAAGGAGCAGGTAATGCCGCCTTGTTTAAGTAGATTTTAAACATTATTCGTCTTTTCAAATATAATTATTAGTCCCATATTTTGGCAGCTCAGATGTTTTTTCATATCCCGAGGATGATAGTGTGACAGATCCTCTTCTTGCGGATCATCTGGCATTTTTTGGTATTGATTTTTCTTCCTTGCAAAAGGTAAGTATCTGACAGTAGTAGTATATAGTATTTTTCTTTTACTATTTGTATTTTTGCATATTGTATTCAACTAGTGGGTTACCACTCGGCGCTCCACAACAGGTTCGAAACGTAGATAAAAATAAGCAAATCACAAGAGTTAAAGTTGTTTGATGTTTTAGTTAAGGGGCTAAAAATGTCATTATTAAAGTTGAGGGGCTAAACATGTCTTTATTAAAGTTGTGGGGGCTAAAGTTGTTTATTATTAAAGTTGAGGGGCCAAAGTTGTTTATTATTAAAGTTTAGGGGCCAAAGTTGTTTTAGTTAAGGGGCTAAACATGTCATTGTTAAATTTGAGGGGCTGAACATGTCATTATTAATATCGAGGGGTTAAAGTTGTTTATATATAAAGTTGAGGGGCTAAAGTTGTTTGATGTAGTTTAGTGGCTAAACATGTCATTATTAAAGTTGAGGGGCTAAACATGTCATTATTAAATTAGAGGGGCTAAACATGTCATTATTAAATTAGAGGGGCTAAACTTGTCATTGTTAAAGTTGAAGGTCTAAAGTTATTTATTATTAAAGTTGAGGGGCTAAAGTTGGTTAATGCCAAAGTTGAGGGGCCAGCGTTGGTTGATGTGACAAAATAGCATATTTATAGTATATATAACGACCTAGTTTTTATAGAACAAATGATCTTGTTGGAAAAAAATGAGTATCAAATTGCTTAATCATAGCCTCGGAGGAAATCTCTGAAATTTTCTAATAATAATTGTCATAGATTATAATTTATAAGTATGCTTATGTTTAAAAGTTGCAGTAAAAACACATTAACGAATAACGATGTATTGGCATTATGGTTTTTAGGCATTTCAGTTTTTTCTGCACTAAATACGTTCATAAAGCATTATGCCTGATAGAAGTTTGACATCTTCTAATGTAGATATCGAGTGTTCAAGTTTCGGTTGTTGTGTTCATAAACATTAGCTGGACGTTTAAGTATTGGCATTGATATATGATTTTAAATAATACAGACAGAAATGACAACTGCCGAAAAGGAACTTGACCAGAATACCAATTTTGATTGGAATCGGATTCAAGAAAGTGGACAGGAAGTTGAACCACTTTACGGGCCTGGGTATACAGGACTTACTAATCTTGGTAACAGGTAATTTTCGTTCTTTTTGATGAAATATATAAAAAGAAATTTCTGCTAATGTCTCGTGGTTCTATTGTCTCATGCAGTTGCTATTTGGCTGCAACTATGCAAGTTATCTTCTCAACTCGTTCATTTTGCTCACGGTCTGCATGCTATTGCTTTTTGATGGTTATATATTTATTCTGTTTCCACATGTATTATATGATTGTATCATCTTGTCTTCACCTTTTCCAGATACTACAAGAACCAAAGTTTGAAAATGGCTTTTGATGTTGCTCCTGCTGATCCAACTGTAGACCTGAATATGCAATTGTAAGTTGTTCCTGCATATAAATAGACTGCTAACAATCTAACAAGTATTTCTAAAATACATATAAAAAGGAAAGGAGTATTACAAGGACTCTTCATTGACACATTATATATATATATATAGTTAACGTACAATGCGGCTTAACGTACATCACGTACGACAGATAATTACGCATGTTCATTTGAAAATCACGCACGTTATAAACTAAAAAACCCAAATCACACATGCTGAAAACATTAATCACGCATTATGAAAACATTAATCACGCAAGTTATACACATAATCACGCACGTTGTTGTACGTGATGCACGTTAAGCCGTATTGTATTTTACACTTTTCCTATATATATATTAATTTGAACTCTTGATGCATAGTAATTGAAGTTTTTTAGGTATTTGTTTTTGATTTTTTATTGATAATTATTTATATAATTTTAGTTCAATAATTCAATTATAGATAAGTTGTATATATGATCGATTTTTTTCTTACCGTGACAAGTTGATCCGATATACGAATAACATAGGTACTAGAATTCGGTTTTATGTTTTTCTCAATGTTCTTATCGGTTTCATGACGAACCGATCCGATTCCGACCAAATAACATCAGACTACCAGTAAAACCATTGTTGGTTGCTACTATTTATAACTGATATAAGTTTAGTCGAAGACATAATTGTATTCGCCCATGTATACGTTTTGTTTCTTTTGATTGATATATCGAGTGCCTGTGTTGTACCAGATTCGTAATGAACCTAATCGATATCCACCGAAAACCCGCTGCGAAGCGTTGAGAAACCCACAAGTTATACATAAAATATGGTTACTTTCATTTCATTTTTATATTTAAGACCTTTTTTGTTTTCTTTTTTGGTGTTTTTTTTGTTTTTTTTCTTTCTTGATTATTTTAATCATAAGCATACACAAAATATGGTTAATTTTACATATGGTCTTTTTTATTTAAGATGCAACTATTTTATTATTTACCATTTCGGAAATTCAATAAAACAAAACTATGGCTCTATTTTTTGAGTTTTTCTCTTTCTTTTGTTATGCACCGAAACTCCTCCGAGTGTTCACCCGCCGCAACGTGCAGGGTTTCCAAAGCGAGTTATTTATTAGAGATTAACCATCACTTAGTAAATATATTTTTTACTTTGAATGGCAGAACCAAACTTGCTTACGGTCTTCTTTCTGGTAAATATTCTGTTCCAGCTGTGCAGGTATGTGTAGGACTGTGACTTATCTTTGTTTTGCATTTCTAGTCTCTTATTGTGATTTGAACGTCATGTGTTTATTCTTCAGAATGATGATGGGGCAAATGCTGTGGACTCGTCTTTAAGTGCTGTAAGTTTTGTGATCGAATTTCTATCTCTGCAGTTTCATGTGTTTTCTCATATATTGTTGAATCTTGAGTATCTACTAACAGATCACCTTTTTATTTTCTAGAAACAAGAAGGTATTCGTCCCAGAATGTTTAAGGCCGTGATTGCAGCCAGTCATCCCGAGTTCTCAACCATGCGTCAGCAGGTACATAAATCATTTCCCAACATGTTTTGTTTTATTTTCGCGTATTTTCTATTAGCATATTATTTATCTAGATGACTGAAGGTAAATTAATATATAGGATGCACTTGAGTTTTTCTTGCATTTCATTGATCAAGTTGAACGGATTAATGCTGGTTGTCCTGAAGCGGACCCCGCAAGGAGCTTCAAGTTTGGTATTGAAGAACGCCTTCAGTGTCCTTCTGGGAAGGTTGCTTACAATAAAAGAAATGACTACATTCTCTCCTTAAATATTCCCTTAGAGAAGGCTACTAACAAAAGTGAGTTCATCCCTTTTATGTAGGGCTGTAAACGAATCGAACGAACACGAACAAGGCTTTGTTCGTGTTCGTTCATTAAGGACTGAACATGTTCATGAATGGTTCACGAACGCTTACCGAACAACAATTCTTGTTCGTGTTTGTTCATTAAGGAAATGAACATGTTCATGAACACTTACCGAATGCAAACGAACCCAAACAAATGTTCATGAATAAAAACGAACGTTATATATTCATTTAAAAAATACAATCTCATTTTTCATCCAAAAGATTACGAAAAGTCCACAGAAAATTAAATAGATACTTAACATAATTAACATAAAACTTGAGAAGTTTGTCAAGCTTTAACACAAACTGAAATTCTAATTTTAAAACTAAAGCCAATAAAATAAAATATAACATCAAAAAACCTTTAAATGAACGAACACAAATGAAAATAAATGAACACATTACCGAACATTTACGGACATAAACTAATGATTGCAACCTCTGTTCATGTTCGTTTGTTTAACTTATCGAACAAAACTTCACGTACGTGTTTCAACATTAATCAAACGAACGAACATAAACTAACTTCCAGTCGAACGATTCACGAACTGTTCGCTACTTCGCTGGACGTTCGGTTCGTTTACCACCCTACTTTTAAGTCTTAACTTTTTACCTCACTGGCTGGAAGCCATTCTTATATTTGTTTATCGGTTATTTATATTTTAGAGGAAGTAGAAGAGTTTCAACAATTGAAGGCACAGAAAGAAGCAGAGGGAAAGGAAATGTAAGTTTGAATGCCTGATATAGCTTAAACTTCAATTCGGTGGTGTTTTTCATAACGGAATAATCAATTTTTTAGAAGTTGATTAATGAAAATAATTTTTCACTGGTAGCAGCTTATCAGACAAAATTGTATGCCCGAGGGTGCCATTAAGTGCTTGCTTAGATAGCTTTTCTCATCCGGAGGAGGTGCAAGGTTTCTATAGCACTGCATTAAAAGCCAGGACAACTGCAATCAAGTATACTTTCTCTGCTTTTACTTATTTTAAGGTTTAAACTCGTTTATTTGTGAACTAGTCTCAAGCCCCACGCGTTGCTGCGGGGGCGTAAAACCGTGCCAAGTAGCACCAACGCCATGCGCGATCCCCAACGACCTCCATCACCAAAAATTCGACTAAAAGAATAAAAGCGGTGGTTTCGGGTTTAATTTGGAGCGTAAAACGTATAAATATAAAAATTTTATTCAACCACATATAAATTTAAAGATTACAAAGTGCGTGGGGTAAATAATGAAATAAAAAAAATCTTATTCAAGTTAAGGGGTTAAGCATGTCATTACCAAAGTTGTGGGGCCAAAGGAGAAACAAATGGGGTAAATAATGAAAACAAAAAAAAACATTATTAAAGTTGAAGGTCTAAACATGTCGTTATTAAAGTTGAGAAACCAAAGGAGAAAAGTGTGTAGAAGTATAAATGACTAAGCATGTGGTACAACCAACTATGCATAACTAAGCATGTCGTTATATATATGCATGTGTGTAGAAAAGTGTCGTTATTAATGGCTTGATTTATGAAAGAGGTGTAAACGAGCCGAGCCGGAGCTCACCTAAGGTTGAGCTTAGCTTGTTTTACTTAGGAGAGCTTTGTTTCGAGATCTATTTCTTAAGCTTGACCTTGAGTTCGGCTTATGAGTAGTTTTTCAAGCTCAAGCTTGGCTGGCCCAGCTTGTTAATTATTTATCTAATTATGTCATATTATCATTAACCGTTTTATATGCGTTTCTAATTATTTTTTTTCTATTTATAATTATGATATGTGTAACATAATATATATTATTAGGTTACTTTTATCAAAATTTTATTTAGTAATAAGTATTTTTTAAATGTATATCTAATATATTAAATAAAACTTACGAATAGTAGGCTCGTGAGCCTACTAGAGCTCGATAAGTGTAGCTTGGGCTCAGTTTCGATTATTAAATGAGCTTATGTTCTATGTGTTATTTTTTTGCTTTATATGTATATTTACTTGTTGCTTCTTTGACCTCTTAATAGGACTACAGGCCTGACTACATTCCCTGATTATTTGGTGCTGCATATGCGAAAGTTTGTTATGGAAACTGGCTGGGTGCCAAAGAAGCTTGGTATATACACGCGCACGCACACACCTTTCTGTATATACAATTTTGTTTTATTTTTCATAAACTCATATTGTGACATTTTTGGGTTGGTTGTAGACGTCTACATAGATGTTGATGACATCATAGACATTAGTCCTATGCGAAGCAAAGGTCTTCAGCCAGGTGAAGAGTTGTTACCTGAAGAAGGTATATGAACTTCAGTGTTTGTTTAATTCAAATATTATTTGTCGCACTTGTTACGACTCTATTATATAAAATCGTGCTTTTACTGTACCGTGTAGCTTCTGGAGGCGAGGAAGAGTCAGCAAAGGTTTTGCCTAATGACGATATTGTTTCTCAACTTGCTTCAATGGGATTTAACCAACTTCATTGCCAAAAAGCTGCAATCAATACCTCAAATGCTGGAGTTGAAGAGGCAATGAACTGGTTACTTTCCCACATGGATGATCCAGGTTTTGATTTATTTATTTTTTCTTACAAAAATACACTTTTACATATTTTAAAAGAGAGTTAAATGCGTGGTTGGTCCATGTGGTTTGCCATTTTTTGCAGAGTTGGTCTCAAGGCTTCAATAATTACAGAGTTGGTTCTAGTGGTTGCAATTTTTAAACTCGGGTGATCCTTATCACTAACCTATGTTAAGTTATCCAGTTAAGGTGGTGTTTGTTTTTTGGAAGAAGAGCTTCCTGGCCTCTTCTGTCTGCACCGTGCAGACGCGGGAAGAGGTTTAGCCTCAGAAGAGTGTTTGTTTTTTTTTTTCGAGAAGTGCTTTTTACCTCTCCCCAACCTCTTCTTGGGGAAGAGATGAGAGGTAAGCTTCTCCAAGCAGAGGTTTACCTCTTCTTGGCACCACCTCCACCTCCACCCCTGCTCCGCCACCACCACCCCTGCTCCGCCACCATCATCATCATCATCATCACCACCCCTGCTCCGCCACCACCACCTCCACTCCGCCACCACCTCCGCTGCTCCAGCCCCAAATCGACGTCACAAACAAAACCCCCAAATCTTCTCCACCTCCACCTCCACTCCGCCACCACCTCTGCTCCACCTCCGACATCTGCTCCACCTCCACTCCGCCACCACCTCCGACATCATCATCAACAAACAAAACCCCCAAATCGAAAACCCTAAAATCGAAAACCCCCAAATCGAAAACCCTAAAAACGAAGAGAGAGAGAGATCGTAGAGAGAGAAGGGGCGGCGGTGGCGGTGGGTTTTGATGGCGGTGATGATGATGGCGGTGGTGAAGTGGTGGTGATGATGATGGCGGTGGTGAAGTGGTGGTGATGATGGCGGTGGTGATGATGACGGTGGTGAAATGGTGGTGATGATGGCGGTGGTGATGATGGCGGTGGTGATGATGACAGTGGTGAAGTGGTGGCGGTGGTGAAGATGGCGGTGGTAGAGAGAGAGTAGAGAGAGATCTGTGTGTGTGTTTGTGTGTGAAGAGGTTTTATATAAAAAAAAAAACAAACCCTCTTCTCCTTGCAGACTGAAGACATTTGGTCCACCTCTTCTCCTGCAGATGCCTGCAGATGTGGCCTGCAGCAGAAGAGGTTTTCGTGCAGAAAAAACAAACAGCACCCAAGTCTATGTTAAATATCTATTTTACCCTATGGTTAAAAAAACAAATAGAAATAAGTGGGTCCCACCTCATCTCACCCTTTTTCCCAATTCCACCCTTTTTTGTTAAGAGCCACCTACCACCATCATCTCCCAAACCACCATCACCACCATGCATCACCATCAGTAACCACCATCTCCCCAAACTCAGCCTCAGATCACTTTAAGATTTACAATAAGGGAAAAAAGATATAATCAAAAGAGAAAGCAAACATATAGAATTTATTAGTCCTACATCTCATTAAGAAAGCAAATTTCTTAACTTTCTTTAACTATGTAAGTGTTATGTTCTGGTCCAGCTACTTGAATAAAAGACTTTACCTCTGATAATTTTGAGTGGCAATAATCAGGTCCAAGGGCTTGGGATTTTATGCTCTGCCACTTACGAACTAGACCTTCGGCTAATCTTGCTTCCATTTTAGGAATTTCTTCAGCGTCCTCAACCCTAGAATCCCATGCAAGGAAGAACGAAGCGTATTTACAAATTGATTATTATATAATTATTGATTATAGGTGTTTGAATTACACTATAAAATGTCATTTTAGATCATACCCACATTGGTGACGTCTGAAGCCAGAGCTGAACCAGCTTCTTTATAGGGTTTTGATGCAGTTCATGTGAAGCGTGTTTCAGAGCTTCAAGGATTTTGAGAGCTTGTTGTGAGTCGTCTTTAGGGTTGAAGATGAAAGCTTCAGGTTCGGATGTAACCTGGGTGTTGGTGGTGGGTAGGATTTTTTGAGAGAGAGAGAGATAGGAGGAATAAGGTGAGGGGTAAAGTGGTCCCATCTGTTTTTTTTTTTTTAATTTTTATTGTTTTATCTTTAATCTCAGGGGTAATTTAGTCATTTCACACATACTGAACTGAGAAACTTAACGTAGGTTAGTGATAAGGATCACCCGAGTTTAAAAATTACAACCACCGGAACCAACTCTGTAATCATTGAAGTCTTGGGACCAACTCTGCAATATTTGCAAACCACAGGGACCAACGAGGCATTCAACTCTTTAAAAGATTAAACAACATATTGAAAAGGTGACACTTTTCTTTCTTCATTTTCGTAGACATTAATGATCCGATTCATAAAGAAGCAAAGAATAATGATGTTGAACGATCAAAAGTTGCTACATTGGTGTCGTTTGGATTTGATGAAGATATAGCTCGCAAGGCATTGAAGGCTTCGGTAATGAAAATGATTATTTCTTTTTGTTTTGTGTTTTTTCTTTTCTTTTTTATATAACAAAGTTGTGTAATTGTTTGATTACTACAGGGTGGAGACATTGAGAAAGCAACAGATTGGATCTTTAATCCCAGTGCTGCATCTGGACCGTCGGATATGGATGCTACACCAAGCGTGGATGTCACATTACCTGACGGGGATGGAAGTTAGTTTCTAACTGTTTCATGCCTGGTACTTTTTGGTGTAAATGCATGTATTAATAGTAGTTATTGCAGAATACCGACTGATTGGGCTGGTGAGCCATATGGGTACCTCAACTCAGTGCGGGCACTATGTTGCACACGTGTACAAAGAAGGAAGGTGGGTGATTTTCAATGACGATAAGGTGGGTGTTTCTAAAGACCCACCAAAAGACATGGCCTACCTATACTTTTATGAGAGGATTCAAAGTTAAGGTGGTTTCAGTCGAAGTATTTGAGTTCTCTGTTTGTCCTCGATCTTTGCTTACCTGAGGGTTACGATCTGTATTCGATAGAGAAAAAGAAGACACGAAATGCTTTTCTTTGTACTTTTGGAGGCGAGGACTTTTTGATCTTTCCCCAGTACAATGCGACTTGTATTTGGTTTTGTATTGTGGCTTATAATTCGAAAGTAGTTACCAAATAGTGTTGCTTTCCTCGATGTGTCTGAGATTTGCATGTGATACTGATAACTTAATTTGGCTAGGTATATGATAGGGAATTGATATTGATTGAAGCTTAAAAGAGATAACAATGGTGGAAATGATGAAGATGATCCAAAAGGATCTACAAGAAGAAGAAAATAACCACAAGTGGTCCCAGGGCTTCTCATGCACATGGCAATGA
This sequence comes from Helianthus tuberosus, assembly GCA_030545235.1. Taxonomy (NCBI): domain Eukaryota; kingdom Viridiplantae; phylum Streptophyta; class Magnoliopsida; order Asterales; family Asteraceae; genus Helianthus; species Helianthus tuberosus. The sequence continues at coordinate 65,325,562 of CM060427.1, read as the reverse complement.
ACCTTAACAACTAACTAATTCTCTTCCTACTTTGCTATAATGACTAATGCCTTATTTATAGTAGTAATTACACTAACCCCCCTTTCACAATTACAATGTACTATTAAAATAGTATGCAATTTCCATCAATACTCTCCCCTTCAAAATAGTCTTGTCCTCAAGACTGGAATCCGTTAACGAGCTCCAAAGGCAAACTGAGATCTCCTTAGTTGAGTCTTCGGGAGGCCGACACTGCCCGTGCACCACCCATAGTTGACTTGAAGGAACCCAAATAGGAGCTGAAAGCGAAGGTGTATGACGGTCAGGTGGTTCTGGATCAGGGTCCAGATCAAACAACTTAGGCGGGAAGTCGGCTAGTCGAATGTTGAAATTACCAAGGCCCAATACAACATCTGAGCCCAACACCCACGTAAAATCCTCCGACATGGCCCTATCTGCATTCTGCATTATTGAATTCTCTTGGCCAAATGGAAGAACGTCAAATTCAGAACTGACTGCAGCCAATTTGACAAAGGTAGACGAGGATCGAGAAGTTAAACCTGAGGAACGATCCGTTACACAGTCGTCCAGATCTGACGAGGTAATTGAAGTGACCGGAGCTACCGATTTGCCATGACGAATTGCGGCAAATAACAAGTCCACGACAGCCAAATGTGAAGACAAAGGCGAAGATCGGACATCCGCACATGAAGAATCCACCGCTGCACTCGAATTCTGTTGTTTTATCCAATTTAGAAAAAACTTTTGGAATTCTCTCTGTTCCCCCTGATCCGCTTTCAAAACCTGCAACGTTGTTTTAATTTCAGCCATATCACTGTGAATTTGATGGATCTGTTGGTCGTGAAGATCCAATCTTGAAGTCAGATGAGTCTCCGTAGCGCAATTTCAATCGAACTGGAACAGAAAATGAAATTGAAACTAGCGATTGATATGAAGTCGGAAATTAAAGCCGAGAATGAATCTGGAAATTGAATCGGAAAATGGAAGCAGGAACGCAAATGAAATTGGATCAGAAACAGAGAAGTGAGGATGACGGAATCGAAAAAAAACAGTTGGAGGAATTGGAATTATAGATCTGAAAGTAGAAATCGAAGTGAGATATGAGAATTGGAAATTGAAGTGAACTGGAAATTGAAATGGAAAGTAGAGATCAGATATGAGAATCGAAGTGAGATCTGAAAGTAGAAACCGAGAAGTAGGGACCAGATCTGTAACAGATCTGATAAGCAGAAACTGGAATTCGATGGAGAGCAGAGGTGAGGTAGGTCGAACCAATGATATGGAATTGATATTGATTGAAGCTTAAAAGAGATAACAATGGTGGAAATGATGAAGATGATCCAAAAGGATCTACAAGAAGAAGAAAATAACCACAAGTGGTCCCAGGGCTTTGACGTGATTGTCGTGGTCACGCAAATTTAATCCCAATAACAACTATATAGATAGCGGTAAGTGGGTATCGAATACAGGGAGTTTGTGGAATGTGTGTTATTTCAATGTATGTCTAACTAACTAGATTAATCTAAATTGCAAAAGAAATAAGATTCGAGAGTTTATGTGAGTGAATTGGTTTTAGACTAAATTAAACTAAGTAAATTGCAAGAGAAAAGTTTGGTTGTAAGCAAATTAGAGACAAATGACCATCCTAGATTTCCGGTTTGTATCGACATTCATATTATCATTCCACTAGAAAGAACTACATAGACATAGCTCATGTGTGATTACTTGCAGTGATGAAAGGGAACTAAGTACTCAGATTCCTAGAACGTGAGGTTGTTACCCGATGATCAATCAACCCTTACCCAATCCTAATTCTACCCATGATATCTCGATTGCCAACGGCACCAAGAACGTATGGTTTCAAACTAGAAAATCATAAGAATTAACAAGTTACTAACAAACAATCACACACCATAACAAACCAACCATAAAGATAAGGATTGCTATTCTAGAAATTAGGAAATCAAATACAAAATGTCTCAAACAAACCTTCAATCTAGGACAATCATAAAGTGTTTAGCCACACATGGCTCGAATCAACATCATAACAAAGGTTTCCATGTTCATCCAAATCGAAAACACCAAACAAATGTTAGGAATTGTCCAAAACCAAGCAAGAACAAGCCAAATCGCCCCTAGGATGCTCTCCAAACCGACAATGATCAGAATACTTCAAAAGACACAATAAAAACCAACTTAATGTGGCAGTTACACAATTTCCGCAGACACCACCGTAAATTACGGCTCCACCGTAATTTACGGTGGACATAAGAAGTTTACGGTGAGATAAGACTGATTTACGGTAGGAAAATGGACAAAATCAGGTCCACCGTAAATTACGGTGAGACCGTAATTTACGGTGACAACCTGAATGATATGCTTTGCTTCACGTGACTTGATGATGTTTGTTATTAATTTCTCCTTTATAAATTGCCGCCTAACATCATGTGCATATGTCGGCCCCTCAACATGTGCGGCCTAATGAGAAGTCCACGTATTGTTGGCCCAATCAACCGAGAGTCTGCCGCCCCCCATTAAGATGATGATGATTGTTGTTATTCCTCAAAAGTCCACCTTGATGATGATGTCAACATATGGCAGCCCAACTATGTGCCGCCCAAGTCCACATGCGGCCCACTAAGTCCTTCACGTAAGTTTGGCTTTTGTCTTGTGCATCCCCAAAATCGATGCCTCCAATGTCTGCCAATCTGCACACACCACCGCCAATTCCTTATCAAAATTCACATGATGTTTGTCAGCCCATGTGCCTCTAAATAATATTCATGTGAAAAAGTTGCTGCCAATTATGTTGCTCCCAATGATGATGTCTTTAAGGTGATGTAGGGCCAAAGTCATCCCACAAGTCCAAGGTCAGCCGCCCACTTGTTTCTTTTATTTGATCTCTCAAAGTACAAACTTGTTTCCACTTCTTGCAACTTCCATTTAAACATCATAAAGGCATATTTTATGCACTTAAGTACCTGCAAAACCAAACAACTCGTAGTTACTAAGTTCAAGCAAATAACCAAGTAAAGCATGGAATTTTAATCTTTTTAAACCATTTAAGGGTTGTCCTACAGACCACCTGTCACATCCCCACACTTACCCGTTGCTTGTCCCAAGCAACCCATTCAAAAACTATTTCAAAACCAAAGCGATCAAACATGCAAACCAAGCTAAATGTGCCGTCCTTTTACTAACTTTCAATCATACCACAAGACACACCCCTCACAAAAATCTCCCGGTTACAAGAATTATTAGCATAATGCTAAACCACTCAATGCGTGTGTGTGTGTGTGCGACAATAAGCTTGTATACAAATTAAGTTTCCTCCTAACAAATATCTAACATGCTTTAGAATCAAAGGGACTTGCGGGTTGCAACGGGGCTATGTGTCAAGGTAGAAAAATGGTGGAATACATATGAAAGAGCTAATTGATTTGACCCGGTTTTTATTTCTACTACTAAACAAAGCAACCATCAAATATATACACAACTTCTTGACATTCTCAACTCTATTGCAACTAAATACTTCTTTTTGTATTTTTCATATTTTTCTTTTTTTTTCTTTTCTTTCCTCTTTTTTTTTTTTATATAACACATCAAACTCAACAATATATACAAGAACATCAATACTACATACTAAATCTCCTAAACCGGGTCATCTCAAAAGGTAAAATTTTTGTAGGAAGTAGGCTCGGGTCACAATTGAATGGTCTAAGGCTCAACATGGCTTTCTAAGGACCAAACCTGGCCCTTACAATACCAAGCTCATATATGTAAAGTATGAGGTCCAACCCACCAATCCCGCACTCTCACACATCTAGACGAGGCTTCCTAAAAGTCCCCTATCATTTTCAAAAGCACGCTAATTCTAGGATTTAACAAGTATTCACACACAAGTTCTATTAACACACAACGCACAACGCCACTCAAACAACGAAATATCAATAACAATCATGTGTGGCTCAAATTCTCACCAAGAAAAGACTAGGAATGGGTGTCGGTGTGTCAAATGGCACAATATCAAGCTTTCAAATTTTAACAATTTTCGCTCGGATTTACAAAATTTTTAAAATTCTCAAAAATTTCCCCCATCCCCACACTTGGGATACATTGTCCCAATGTATGACTTTGAGGGAAGGATCGCTTTTAACCCACAACATCAGCCTTTGCTTAAATTCTCAAACCCCAATTTTTTTTTTTTTAACAACTAATACCAATATTTTAATACTAAAAAACATAACAAGACTAAGGAAAGAGTACATTGACCTGGTGAAGTTTAACACAACAGATGTTGTAGATAATCCGACTTCCTATCATCACCTTCACACAACTCTCCGCACATCTTCCCCACACTTATCTAAAAACACCTTGGGTTGCCTCCCAAGCAGCGCTAAAGTTTAGGTCTTCAGCCCGACCGTACCTGATATGTCTCAAGGTGGTCTCAATGCACATTTACCTTTTTCGTTGCTGATGTAAGCACGGTGTTTGATTCTTCTATTGTGTGTGTGCTTTGTCACGTCCCATCTTTCTTTGCAAAATTCTTTAAATCCACATTTTCCTACCGAATTTCCAACAAATGCTCGGTAGTTTACTCTCCACTTCACTACATCATTTTTTATGCCCAACAAATCTAAACTCTCCCATAAACATAACTTATGAATGAAATCTCCCACATCATGAAGTGTCACCTTCCTAGTTTCTAAACATGCATCCTTAACACTCCTGGTTTCCATAACCACCACAGCCGGAGAATTGTAATCAACTTTGATTGGTTCATCAAGTAAAAGGCCCTCAACTTTGCTCTCCATAGGTGGTTCCTCCACAATAATTTCAATTGTATATTCCTCATTTGGCCCTAATAATTCAGTTTCAAGTTCGGGAGGACTCGCAACCTTTTCTTCTACATCACCCATAGGTGTCATTTGTTCAATCTGCACATGTATCCAGTGTTGTTTTGCTTGACGTTTTTCCACCATCGACGTCCCTGGCCTCATCTCTCACCTCTTTTGGTAACAAATCATATTTCCATTCCAAAAGTTCTACTCGTTCTTCCATTGACAAATGAGGTTTTGTTAATTCTTTTTCAACATGAACCATGTGTCTCTTTCTCATCATCTCTCCAAGACTTTCAGATTTATGTGACTGATAGTGCAAAGTAAGTTGTTGAGTTACACATTCATAACCATACTGATCAAATGTATACTGAGCATGATAATAGTCTTGATCGTACATCTGAGGGCCTTCATATGAAAGTTGGGAATATTCATCATAATAATCCATGTTCGACTTGTAAGGTGAATCATAGTATGAATCATGTGGGTGAAACTCATCATAATGGACATTCCGCTCGTCCATTCTCATCTGTTCTTCTCTACGCTTATGTTGGGCCTCCCCACAACATATACTCGGATGAAGTGGGCCTTTGCACAATCTACACGTAAATAAGCTGAAATTTGTGAAATGCCCTGTCATCCTGCACAACACAACTCAACTACCAAGTGTAAATCATGAACATAAAAGAAATCTTTTTGGTTTTTTAAATTTTTTTTTTTCAAACTAATACACAAGATAACACACGTTGCGCACTACTCCCCGGCAACGGCGCCAAAATTTGACGTGATTGTCGTGGTCACGCAAATTTAATCCCAATAACAACTATATAGATAGCGGTAAGTGGGTATCGAACACAGGGAGTTTGTGGAATGTGTGTTATTTCAATGTATGTCTAACTAACTAGATTAATCTAAATTGCAAAAGAAATAAGATTCGAGAGTTTATGTGAGTGAATTGGTTTTAGACTAAATTAAACTAAGTAAATTGCAAGAGAAAAGTTTGGTTGTAAGCAAATTAGAGACAAATGACCATCCTAGATTTCCGGTTTGTATCGACATTCATATTATCATTCCACTAGAAAGAACTACATAGACATAGCTCATGTGTGATTACTTGCAGTGATGAAAGGGAACTAAGTACTCAGATTCCTAGAACGTGAGGTTGTTACCCGATGATCAATCAACCCTTACCCAATCCTAATTCTACCCATGATATCTCGATTGCCAACGGCACCAAGAACGTATGGTTTCAAACTAGAAAATCATAAGAATTAACAAGTTACTAACAAACAATCACACACCATAACAAACCAACCATAAAGATAAGGATTGCTATTCTAGAAATTAGGAAATCAAATACAAAATGTCTCAAACAAACCTTCAATCTAGGACAATCATAAAGTGTTTAGCCACACATGGCTCGAATCAACATCATAACAAAGGTTTCCATGTTCATCCAAATCGAAAACACCAAACAAATGTTAGGAATTGTCCAAAACCAAGCAAGAACAAGCCAAATCGCCCTTAGGATGCTCTCCAAACCGACAATGATCAGAATACTTCAAAAGACACAATAAAAACCAATTTAATGTGGCAGTTACACAATTTCCGCAGACACCACCGTAAATTACGGCTCCACCGTAATTTACGGTGGACATAAGAAGTTTACGGTGAGATAAAACTGATTTACGGTAGGAAAATGGACAAAATCAGGTCCACCGTAAATTACGGTGAGACCGTAATTTACGGTGACAACCTGAATGATATGCTTTGCTTCACGTGACTTGATGATGTTTGTTATTAATTTCTCCTTTATAAATTGCCGCCTAACATCATGTGCATATGTCGGCCCCTCAACATGTGCGGCCCAATGAGAAGTCCACGTATTGTTGGCCCAATCAACCGAGAGTCTGCCGCCCCCCATTAAGATGATGATGATTGTTGTTATTCCTCAAAAGTCCACCTTGATGATGATGTCAACATATGGCAGCCCAACTATGTGCCGCCCAAGTCCACATGCGGCCCACTAAGTCCTTCACGTAAGTTTGGCTTTTGTCTTGTGCATCCCCAAAATCGATGCCTCCAATGTCTGCCAATCTGCACACACCACCGCCAATTCCTTATCAAAATTCACATGATGTTTGTCAGCCCATGTGCCTCTAATTAATATTCATGTGAAAAAGTTGCTGCCAATTATGTTGCTCCCAATGATGATGTCTTTAAGGTGATGTAGGGCCAAAGTCATCCCACAAGTCCAAGGTCAGCCGCCCACTTGTTTCTTTTATTTGATCTCTCAAAGTACAAACTTGTTTCCACTTCTTGCAACTTCCATTTAAACATCATAAAGGCATATTTTATGCACTTAAGTACCTGCAAAACCAAACAACTCGTAGTTACTAAGTTCAAGCAAATAACCAAGTAAAGCATGGAATTTTAATCTTTTTAAACAATTTAAGGGTTGTCCTACAGACCACCCGTCAGGCTTCTCATGCACATGGCAATGAACCTTAACAACTAACTAATTCTCTTCCTACTTTGCTATAATGACTAATGCCTTATTTATAGAAGTAGTAATTACACTAACCCCCCTTTCACAATTACAATGTACTATTAAAATAGTATGCAATTTCTATCAATACTCCCCCCTTCAAAACAGTCTTGTCCTCAAGACTGGAATCCGTTAACGAGCTCCAAAGGCAAACTGAGATCTCCTTAGTTGAGTCTTCGGGAGGCCGACACTGCCCGTGCACCACCCATAGTTGACTTGAAGGAACCCAAATAGGAGCTGAAAGCGAAGGTGTATGACGGTCAGGTGGTTCTGGATCAGGGTCCAGATCAAACAACTTAGGCGAGAAGTCGGCTAGTCGAATGTTGAAATTACCAAGGCCCAATACAGCATCTGAGCCCAACACCCACGTAAAATCCTCCGACATGGCCCTATCTGCATTCTGCATTATTGAATTCTCTTGGCCAAACGGAAGAACGTCAAATTCAGAACTGACTGCAGCCAATTTGACAAAGGTAGACGAGGATCGAGAAGTTAAACCTGAGGAACGATCCGTTACACAGTCGTCCAGATCTGACGAGGTAATTGAAGTGACCGGAGCTACCGATTTGCCATGACGAATGGATGATGCGGCAAATAACGAGTCCACGACAGCCAAATGTGAAGACGAAGGCGAAGATCGGACATCCGCACATGAAGAATCCACCGCTGCACTCGAATTCTGTTGTTTTATCCAATTTAGAAAAAAACTTTTGGAATTCTCTCTGTCCCCCCTGATCCGCTTTCAAAACCTGCAACGTTGTTTTAATTTCAGCCATATCACTGTGAAATTTGATGGATCTGTTGGTCGTGAGGATCCAATCTCGAAGTCAGATGAGTCTCCGTAGCGCAATTTCAATCGAACTGGAACAGAAAATGAAATTGAAACTAGCGATTGATATGAAGTCGGAAATTAAAGCCGAGAATGAATCTGGAAATTGAATCGGAAAATGGAAGCATGAACGCAAATGAAATTGGATCAGAAACAGAGAAGTGAGGATGACGGAATCGGAAAAAAACAGATGGAGGAATTGGAATTATAGATCTGAAAGTAGAAATCGAAGTGAGATATGAGAATTGGAAATTGAAGTGAACTGGAAATTGAAATGGAAAGTAGAAATCAGATATGAGAATCGAAGTGAGATCTGAAAGTAGAAACCGAGAAGTAGGGACTAGATCTGTAACAGATCTGATAAGCAGAAACTGGAATTTGATGGAGAGCAGAGATGAGGTAGGTCGAACCAATGATAGGGAATTGATATTGGTTGAAGCTTAAAAGAGATAACAATGGTGGAAATGATGAAGATGATCCAAAAGGATCTACAAGAAGAAGAAAATAACCACAAGTGGTCCCAGGGCTTCTCATGTACATGGCAATGAGCCTTAACAACTAACTAATTCTCTTCCTACTTTGCTATAATGACTAATGCCTTATTTATAGAAGTAGTAATTACACTAACCCCCTTTCACAATTACAATGTACTATTAAGTATGCAATTTCTATCAGTATATATTTGCATGGATTAGTGGGGTGTTCGTAAACCGCCCAAGCTGATGAAAGTTGGCCAGTTTGACATATATATAGTCTGGTTCATGGTTCGGCTTACTGTTGATTGATACATACACATGGGTAACCGTTATAACTCAAAAAACAAAACTATAATACTCATTATAATCACACTTATAACAACATTATCGATAGGGTCGGTGAGCAACTAAACATCATAAATGATAAAATGCCAAAATTGTCTCTAAGGTTTGGTCACTTTTGTCATTTCGGTTAAAAAAACTAAATTTCGGTTAAAAAAAAACTAAAATGACGATTTTAGCAATTCCCAAATCTCAATGATGATTTTAGCAATTTACCCGTTTATTCTTTTATTTTTTAATTTTCCTTTTTAATCTTTAAATAAAAAACAAAAAATAATAATTATAAATATAATATATGTATATACCCACTTATTTTTTAATTCTTTTTAGTCATAAATGATAAAATGCCAATTTTTTTCCCCATTTATTAGTATAGAAAGTTTTGATTCTGAAATACTAGTCATAAAAATCAACAAAAATAAAAAAACAGATGATATCTTTGATTATGAACATGTGGTTGTGCCTCAAGTCTCCTCCTCCTCCATCCATCACAACTCTATCCATTAATCCTCATCAACCATTCTGACTTCAAATTCGTTTGAAATCTATTCCATCTTTTCTTGTTCTTCAATGGCTGCCTTTACTCTCTCTCCTGCTCAGGTAACTAAACTACCTTCCAATCATTTCATAAATATCTTGATCACCACCAACAACAGTTGTTTGTTTGTTTGTTTGTTTCTGATTGGTTTATATAAAAAATATTGGCAGTTGAGATCGGGTAACAACAATGGAGGGTTCTTGGTGCCGACCCAAGGGCTAATGGCGAGCAAGAGGCAGCAGGTGGTGGGACGGGAAAGAGCGATGAAGGTGAGGTGCCAGGCGGCCAGCATCCCGGCTGATCGGGTTCCGGATATGGAGAAGAGGAAGTTGATGAATTTGTTGCTTCTTGGTGCTATTGGTCTCCCCACAACCGGGATGCTGCTTCCTTATACTTATTTCTTTGTTCCACCAGGGTGGGTGGTTTCATCTTTTTCTTTATCTTCTTTTTAACTTATCAACCATGTCCTATCTTGTTCTTGTGGAGTACAATTTAAAAGTTACATGTTTGAAATTACTAAGTATATTTACAAGTTGCACAGTATACTAAGTTTTGAGTCAAACCCATTATGTGCCAAAGTTACTTGTTTTAATGACACAATAAGCCAAAACCATGAAACATAAGAGTAGTAATAATTTATTTGGTTTGGTTCACTTTCAATTTTTTAATAGATTAAAATATCTTGCTAAGGCTATGCGGTATGGTGATGGTCCTCCCTTGGAGGATGATCCGCCACGTAGATCGGGTGTGAGGATGGGGGCAAAGAGGATGAAGCTAAAAAAATGGGGGGATGGACCTAATATATATATGTATATATTGTATGTATAGGTGTGTGAGAGAGAGGAAGGAACGTCGGCATCGTCTTCTTCTCAACGTTTAGGACGCCAGGGGGGGGGGGGGGGCACCGAAGCTCGACGGGGCGGGGACGAACCCCACACCGCAAAGCCTAAGGGTTTAACTAAAACACTATTAAAAAATCAGATCATGAACACCCTTATATACTTGACAAACATAAAGACATGTTCTCATAATCTTTTGTTTTGATGCATGTTGCATAACATGTTTGTAGTAATTGAGGATACAAATGCATGTTCATACTAGAAGGCTACAAGTTATAAACATTTGTCTAGAACCATAATGGTGTACTAGAACCATGTGTTCCCCATAATTGTTAAAAAAGACTTGTTTTTATACTAAGTTGTTCTTGTTGTTTTTGTTATGTGTTTCTGTGAAACAGTTCAGGTGGTTCCGGTGATGGTACTCCGGCTAAGGACGCACTTGGAAACGATATTATCGCAACCGAATGGCTAAAGACCCATGGACCGGGTGACCGAACCCTTTCTCAAGGTCTAAAGGTACAACCTTGTTATCATGATACCAATAAAACATCTAGTCAATGGTTATTTACCTACTCACTTTTTTAATATAGGGAACAATCCACCCAATAGTAACTAATTTTTTTTTTAAATGTTTCACTAAAGTCATTCAACGCTTTTTTTTTCCTTCTAAAGTCACTTCATTAGGTGTTCCAATCCCATATATATAGATATATTGAACGGCTATGCTTTTCTCCCCCATAAATCCTAAACTAAATTACACCTTACATGAATTGAATCGTTGTCTCCATATAAGGGGTAATTTCTCTTGACCACTAGGCCAAAACCTAAATGGTTGTTCCAATCCCATATGGGTTGGGTTGTTTTTCTTCTTCTTTATAAATGTCAATTAGATTAAAAAAAATTAAATGAGACAAATGAAACTAATATGAATCTTGGTTATTATTTAGTGTTTTTTCTTTCAAATTAATTTGAAATAGGTGGCAATAATAAAGAAAAAAAAATCACTAAAGAATAACCAAAGTTACATAATTGCTCAATTTAAGTCAAGCCAGTACACAATATGTTTCACTTGACTCACTTAATTTAAAGCAAAAGATTAACATTTACAAAAAAGTTATATTGGAAACCCTAATGAAAGTTGAGTGACTATAAAGGAACAAGAAATCTTCTAGTGACTTTAGTGGAACACTTATGAAACTTGTTGTTGTTGTGTAATATAATATGTACTTTTATATGAAACGTTAGAGGTGAAGTCGAAGTAAACAATGTTTTTACCATGTTTTTGTCATCATATTTTATCGACTTCTGAATTGTGAAAATTTGTAGGGAGACCCGACATACCTCGTGGTCGAGAATGACCGAACCTTAGCTACATATGGAATCAATGCAGTGTGCACTCATTTAGGTTGTGTGGTGCCATGGAACAAGGCAGAGAACAAGTTCATGTGCCCATGCCATGGTTCTCAATACAACAACCAAGGCAAAGTTGTTAGGGGTCCTGCTCCTCTGGTAAGAACCATTTCCTCATTGTTATCTTACATGTACATGTTTAAACGCATAAAGTACAAGTAATGATGCATAAATTTTGAACTATGAACAGTCATTGGCATTGGCTCATGCTGATCTTGATGATGGGAAAGTTGTGTTTGTTCCATGGGTGGAGACTGATTTCAGAACTGGTGAGGCTCCATGGTGGTCTTAGAATCTTCCATCATTCTTGTTCTAGAAGCAAAATATGTACACACAGCTTAAACTTTTATTTCTTGTAATCAACAATTTTATAAATTTTTTCAAGGGCCCACCAATAATATATATACTTTATAAGTTTTTTTTCTTGTTTAATAACAATTGTTTATATTTTGAGTAAATCACAATTTGTCTCCCTGTGGTTTGGGTCACTTTTCACTTTGCTTCCTTATTTCAAAAACTTTTTGTACTGTACCATGAGACTTATATTTTCTTGCAATTTGACACCCTGTGTATGTCCATTCTGTTAACCTTCCGTCCATGATGCATGTGAAATGACTTTTATACCCTTTTTCTTGCAATATGTGCCCTGTAGTTTCGTTATTATTACAATCACCCACCACCACCAATTTCATCATTTCCATGAAAAACAATCCAGAGTAACAACCTTGTTAAGACTATAATCATAATTATGTGGAATTCGGTCGATTGAAGAAGAAAAAAAGAACCAAGCAAACATACACACACGTCAGCGAGATCGAATAGAGAAGCACAAAATTATCAAATAAGGCAGAGAATTTGAATTTCAAATGGCAACTAATTCCATTGCTCATTCAAATTCAACTGCTCATGAGCTTTTCTACAAAGGCAGCCAGACTCCTTCCACTTCACCTTCCTCCTAGAGTGCAAATGGTCCAATCATGCAACATATCTCCTACTGAGTCTTGCAGGGCCAGTACCGAACTAGGCCCGGATGAATTTTTGTTACGTGTCAAAATAACTAGAAGGGCCTCAATGTAATTGTTCTATAGTGTAGGAAATAACTAGAAGGGCCTCAATGTAATTGTTCTATAGTGTAGGGGGTTATTGGTTAGTTAGTGGGTATTGTAATAGACGAATACATCGATGAATTGATAAGGGTTTTCCCTCTTCTTCTGTGTTTCTTCCTTTCTTTTATCGATCTATCCTGATTACCATTTCCGATCGTATCAATGGTATCAGAGCAATCTTTCCTCTCGACTGTGGGTTAAGATTAGGGTAACAACGGTGTTCTACCGCAGCAATCGAATTAGGGTTCAACAATCAGATGTGGGTGACTTCGAATTAGGGCAACAATCGAGTGTTTTTGAAGAATTTTTGCAAGCAACAACCAACAACAACAATTGGTCAACCAGACAATCGACTTCGGAGTTTGCATTTGAGTTTGATTTCAGAGTCACGTTCATAGCAGCAGAAACTACTATTGGAGTAAATCAGTTGGGGGTTTCAAATTCAGCAGCAAATCAACATGGAATTCGCAAAGGAACAGATTATGGCTTGTACACAAGAAGGTACTGTCCAAGATTATTGTGATTCATTCCTGTTCTTGTTCAATCAGGTTAGAAATTGTAAAGAATTGACCGATTTCTATGCTATCTACCTGTTTATATGTGGTTTAAAACCAAGAATTAGGAGCATCTTTGTCAAATGGCATCAATATAGTTGTTTTAAAGTGGAAGATGTCATATCTTTGGCTTTGAAAATAGATATCAATAATCTGAATGATTCTTTCTCTCCATTCGACCCTGAATCTTCTTTTTACATGGAAGGATTAGAGTTCGATTTTAAGAAAAGTCTTTGGGAATTAATGGAAGGTAATGAATGTTTTGAGAATGGAAAAATTCAAGAAGTTGATATTGTTCAAGAAACGATTGGCGATGAAGTAATTGATGAGTCTATTATTTTTGTTCAAGAATTCGGTGATAATGAGTTTTTAGGAACTGATGTTTCTAAGGATTTTCTTGGTATTGAGTCTCTAGATCAAGATGTGAGTGTTGAATTTGATAAGGTTTACGTGAACAACAAAACTACTGTCCCTGTGATACCTTACGATCAAGAAAACATAGGACTGAACGCTAATTCAATTAAGGACAGGGTAAAGATGCTTCCTGGGTTAGACACGTTTGAATGGAAACTGGGTATAAACCACTTCATAATTGATGGCCGGGTTCAGGCTAATATCGATGTTCTTGAAAGGGATTTGCTTGGGCATAATCTTGAGGATTCCTTCAATTTTTATAGCTGGAAATTGTCTCTAAAAAGATGGGTAATGATTTTAGCTTCAATTGTCCGAGCTTGGAATATTCAGCTAGGGAAAAATATTCAGTTTGGGACAAATGGAAAGTCAAATGGTTATTGGAAAGCAGAGCTGCCACCTAATTTTGATAGAGTTGGCATTGGAAGTTTTATTCAAGGTAAGGGTCAAAAAATACAACTGAATATCAAGTTCAATGAGTATGTTGGAGTCTTGGGTTCAACATAATCACCTGATTCCTGGAAAAGGAGGAAACCGTTAAATATGATAGATACCGGTTGGTTTTGTAACATAGAAGGTAGGACTGGTGAGACTATTGGCTCCAAACTGGTTGTTGAACATATAGATAGAAACAAGATTTGGGAGGTTGGTGATTATAATGAATGGGAGCCTAGGAAAAATTTTAATTCAAGCTTTGAGATGTTGAGCATGTTTCCTTGGCATATAAATGCCCATTACTTGTATAGCACGAATTATCACTATTGTGGATCAGCTGGTATTGCTACTACAAATTCGACAAATTGGGTTGCTAACTGTCGTAATGTAAAGGCTGATGATGGAAGGTTTATGGCAAAACCTGGATTTGTTGTGGTAGTTTGTTTTGCGAAGAAAAAGGTTTATGTTGGTTCATTGGAATGGGTTAAAAGGCTAGGAGTTACTAAGAATCCATTTTTAGAAATTAAAGAATTAGTTATGAAAGTCGGGATAGATGGTGTGCTTGCAGGTCCTCGTTATGTTGAGGATGAGAGAAGCGAAGACGTTATAGGCGTTCATACTTTGACTAGTCAAGGAATCAATGTGTACTTATTCTATAAGGATCAAACGGGTTCTGTTGAATATGTTGCGTCCATACTTGGTATTCCAAAGAAACCGATGTTTTATGTAGTCAAAGAAGCAGTTTCACTAACTGATAGTGGTGAATCAATTAGGACCAGCTGGATTACTTATATCTCAACTGACAGCATGTTGATTTCTTTATTATACATGATGATATGCTGGTCTAGATGGTTAGTGATGTGTTGTTTTACTGATCTCAAAAGTAGATATTACTCGTATAATGTTGGCCTGAAGCATCAATTTTGCCACTACTGTGGGAAGATAGTATGGTTTTAGTTGCCTGTTGGATGTTGGGATACAACTGCAACTTTGATATGAGATTAATAGATATAAAATTCAATATGGGTCAATGGGTATTTGTGGGAAAAAGTTATATTGGAATAAACTACATGTTGAGAGATATGCTGATCATGGGTATTTGTATGTGTATGAAATGTTACTGTCACTATATACATGTATGGACCCACTTAAAGAAGTTGTTGAATTGGCAATATGAGTTTCTTAGAAATAGAGTTTGGAAGCACACAAAGAATCATGCTGGTAACGCCCTGGAACAAATATGCTACTTGTCATACTTGGGATTTGCACTTGGTTTTATGAAGGAATATCATGATGTTCCACAAGACTTGTCATACCTGGGATTTGATAGTTTTATGCTTAACTATGAAAAAGAACAAACTTGGCATGTTATGGAGTCAAATTATGGCTACTGTGGAACAAGGTTAAGTCAAGATGGTGACAATTTAACAAAAGATTTATATCTTTTTCCAGCAGAACATGAAGTTGAGCAGGAGTTTGGTGGTCAAACATTCTCTTTTGTTTTTGACACTTTTGATTAATGGGTTGGGTTGTTACTTTGTACTTTTGAGGTCAAAAGTCTTATAGGAGGGAAGTATTGTTACGTGTCAAAATAACTAGAAGGGCCTCAATGTAATTGTTCTATAGTGTAGGGGGTTATTGGTTAGTGGGTATATAGTTGGGTGTGTTGTAATAGACGAATACATCGATGAATTGATAAGGGTTTTCCCTCTTCTTCTGTGTTTCTTCCTTTCTTTTATCGATCTATCCTGATTACCATTTCCGATCGTATCAATTTTTCTTCGAATGGTCAACCGGATTCATCGTTGATCACCCGAAAAAGTACCATGGTCCATGGTCAAAGAAGCTTAAGTTAATAAAAAAAATGTTCAATAACTCATAAGCTTAAAGCTTCAAGATCTTATCTCAAATCTTTATTTAACAAATCTGGTTGTAGTTCAGATGTGTGCTAAACAAGATTGTGATCAAAATTTCTTTCAGAAGTAGTTGAAAGTGTGTAAAAAGAGTGGTTTTGGGCAAATTCTGGTTGTAGTTCAGATGGATACTCATGCTTAGTTGATAACTCACCTAGCATCCTTCCTTCCAGAATGATATCTTATCCAGTTTAGGAACAACAAGAGTAGCATTTACAATTCCTGCAGCAACGACATCATCCGTAATACGTAGAGGGTAAGTGTGTTGTTTGATTACCAGTGGAATTGAGAAGATGAATTGTTCTATTGTATTCAACTTGTATTGTGAGATATGTAGATGAAGAGAGAGATTGAGAATGTTATCAGGAGGATGATGTATGGGAGTTATATATATAAAGTGACAATACCATATAATTATAATGGGGGTACGAATCACTTCTCTTTCGTGTGTATACATATGACTGCCGTTGTACATTATTAACTAATGATGCCACAAAACGTATAAAGATCATGTGGTAATTATGATTTTAAATTAATATAGGTTTACTCAACAAAACGTATAATGATCATGTGTGTAATGAGACTTGTATTTTCTTGAAAAGTCAGCAGATAAGGACTGAACATGTGAGACCTTGTATGTTGATCTAGTACGTAAGCGCTGCGCGTTTAGGTGTGACTGTTTGTTTTTGGGAGAAAAAATGAGGTTTTGGTGAAAAAAATGGGGTGTTGGTTTGTTGTTTGGTTGTGTTTTTTTGTTGAAAAGTTGTAGATATTTGTTTTATTTTTATAAGAGAAAAATGCCCGAATAGTCCTTGTGGTTTCGCCTTTTTTCACCTATAGTCCCCAACTTTCTAAAATTACCTGAATATTCCCCAAGTTTTCAATTTTCGTTCCCGGATAGTCCCTGGCGTGGATGGAGGTTACTTTTCTCAGTTAAATTGGTGTAAAATGACTATAATGCCCTTACTGTTTAATTAGTAACTAAAAAGTTTCAAAAAATATAATTAATATTTAAAATTTATGTGGGACCCACCACACCCACTTTTTATCTTCCACCACCACCCATTCATGCTCTACAAACTCTATCAATTGAATATGCAGATTACCAAAACACACCTATGGTTCGATTTCTATTTTCGGCATATTCGATTAATAGTCTGCTAACAAATAGTTTTAGAATTTCATGTCAACCAAATCAACAAACATAAATTAGGCATTATCAACAAATTAATCATAAAAATATTACGAATTAAGTGATTGTGTGTAATTACCACAGGTGATTGTGTATACAAGTGATGATGAATTAAAGCACAAAGATGAATCGAGTAATTAACAGTTAACAGAGCGATGTAAGCAATCCAAGATGTGAATGGAAGAATCATACGGAGATCTAGGGTTTTCGAACAGAGGTCTCCGGTGAACGGAGGAACAACGGTGCTCCGACGTTCTGTACTTTCTGGCGGACTCAATCCCCTGTGAAGCTTCCCATCTCTCTGCTAGCCCATCACCTTCCAGCATCTGTACAACTTCCGACATCTTTGGCTGATAACCTGTGGTCACTACTCACTCCGGTAACCTGTGGCAGCTGAGATGATGATGATGATGATGATGGTGTTGGAAACCATGGGAAGACGATGACCGGGCGGCGGCCGAAACTGCTCGCCGGAATTGTGGGGTTCGCCGGAGAGGTGTATGGTGGTGGTTTTATGAGGCGCCGCCGGAATTTGGGCAGAAGTGGCGGTGGTTTGACCAGAGATGACGAAGAAAGGGGGTAGAGGGTGGGGGTGGGGGTGGGGGTGAGGGTAGGGGTAGAATAAAGGTGGGTCTCTTTTTTTAATCAGTAAGGGCATTATAGTCATTTCACACCCACTTAACAAAAAAAATTAACCTCCATCCACGCCAGGGACTATCCGGGAACGAAAATTGAAAACTTGGGGACTATTCAGGTAATTTTAGAAAGTTGGGGACTATAGGTGAAAAAAGGCGAAACCACAGGGACTATCCGTGCATTTTTCTCTTTTTATAAAACATATATAATTTAAAGTTGATTTATAACGGTCGTTTAACGTTAGTGTACCAGTTATAGTTGATTTATAACATTCGTTTTTTACGATACGTTTCATTATGTCGTTGTTTTTATAAATGTTAACCGATTTTATTTTGTTATATTACACGAACATGTTTAATTAAAACAACGCACAATAAGTTGCGAAAGAGACGTATGAAATAAACGCAAACAATCGAAACAAATATCGTGTAAATAAAAGATCAACTGCATAAATATATATAAAATCAGTTTGTACATACAAAACAAAAAATACAATTGAATGCCTAATACAAAAGTACAACTGAATCTTTAATACAAAATAAAAACTAAAGCTACTGATCCTCTGGCGGTGGGGGCGGTGTCAGTGGATGGGGCGGCAATCCAAAATGATCCCGGATCTGCATGAGCGTCTCTGTGATCCACGGCTGCTGTCGGTCAGCACGTCGAAGGTGCCGATCGAAGTCCCGAGTCACCGCCTGCGCAGCAGGAGGCAGGTTTGCAAAGACGTGTTGTGGGTACGCCGACGGGTGCGGGGGTAGCAGCGACAGGATCTCGTCGTTAATGACATGATCAGCCGGAGGCGAATGTGGCAGAGGCGGAAGCTGAGCCTGATCCTGATCCTCAGGCTCATCCAGACCATGAGCCTGTCGCTGAGCCTGCCGAGCCGCCTGCTGAACAACTGGAAGCGCTAGTATTCCGTCCATAAGCTCAATGACTACTGGGATCACCTCCGGCAACACCACCGGCTCCCAAACCTGGTAATCGCGCGTCCGAAAGCGCCCGTCAATTGGTGCGTCAAACGCATGCTCGATACTAATGCTTGGCCTAATCTAGTCGACGGAATGGCCAGGGACAGCGGCGAGTCACTCTCGGGCACGATCCCTAAAGAGCGCGCAATTGTGGTAACGTAGGACCCGCCGAAGAGCCTACCGCGCTCCTGCCTATGATAAGCGGCAGCAAAGTACTCCGTCAGGCACTAAGCGAGCGCTCACGGATGAGGCCGCAACATGCAGTAGAGAAAGAAAATGTCACCCATGTTGATACGGTGAAGGTATCTGTACAAGGGCTCTCTGATGGCGGTGGCCTTTTACGAGGATTTCCCAAAGGGAGCCCTCACAATAGCCATCCAAAAACTAATAAGGGTCTGCCTGTCTAAGGCTCTAACCCCCTGCGTATAAACATTTGTATCAAGCTCGGCCTCTGTGTACAAACCTGAACGAACGGGAAAGTCCCGCATACTCATCCCAAACTCCTGGCCGGCCAGACAAAAATTAATCTCGTGTACGAATGGTCCGGGTCCTCTACATAATCCTCCGGATGCGGCGCGTATATAAATGACGAAAGAAACTCGACTGTAATCTCACGATACGAGTCATCCAACACAGTCTGGAACAAACGCGCAAACGGAATATCCAGCCCAATAATCTCTCACTCCCTCGCGGCCTCGTCCACTGTCTCCAAAAGCTCCCAATCAATCCCGACATGCCCCCTATCTCCATGGTGCGCAACTTCACGCACCTCACATGCCTATCTGACGCCAACAGGAAGATCAGATAACAATTTATAAAAACAAATATTATAATTTTATAAACAAATATTTTAATTTTATAACAAATTTAAAAACAAATTAAAAACAATTTTCAAATACAATTTTATAACAAATTAAAAATCAATCTATAAAAACAAATATTATAATTTAAAACAAATATTTTAACTTTATAACAAATTTAAAAACAGTTTTTTTTTAAAAACGATGTTTATTTTTAAAACAATTTTATAATTTAAAGGGGGGGGGGGGGGGGCAAAGCGCAAAAAAAAAAAACCTACAGCGTGGATCAGTCCCCAAATCGATCCAAAACACAATCAAATATTCACAGATAGTACAGCGGAAGTCTTTGAGTAAAATTACTATTACAAACCAAAAGTTTAAAGTTCAAAATAATAATACAAAACGGCTTGTAAAGTAAGATCCACAGGCGGATCATAACATATACAAAATGAGATCAACGGACTAATAGGCTTGTGGAAAGGAGTTGCAAATTCCTATTTTAGCAAATACCGAGCAGCTTCCAGCCTATTTACGTATTTGTACATGTAGCTTAGTCTTTTGAAAATACGTTAGTTTTCACTGGTAAATACAATCAACCGACACATTTTTGAAGTCATTTCAAAATTGATTTAAGTGCACAAGGCACATGAAAATCTTTAATAACTTGGGACAATTCAAAATAATCTTATATATAGTTTTACATATATGTCAATACATATGGGGCCCAGTACTAAACACTGAGACATGATTAACCGACACACCACTTAAACCTACAAAGGGGTATCCCCTGATAGAGGTGTACAAAAAAACTGGTTTTAGAACCGAAACCGGAAAAAAAAACCGAAACCGGTTTTTTTTAACTGGTTTTTTTATAACCGGTTTTTTTTAAACCGGTTTTTTTTAACCGCCGGTTTTTATACTGGTTACTATTCTTGACTTAAAAAACTGGTTATTAACCGAACCGGTTATTAAAAAACCGGTTAAAAACCGCTTTTTTTTTTGGGAAAAACCGGTTATACCGGTTATTGTTTTGGACCTCAAAAATCGGTTAGTAACCGGAACCGGTTATAAAAAAAAACCGGTTTTTATTTTATGTGAAAAAACCGAAACCGGTTTTTGAAAAAAACCGATTTGTACACCTCTATCCCCTGATCAACGGGTAAGAATACATTTTTAATAAGCATTGGCATCTGACGGGTGTATGCCTACACCCCATGCATAGTCGTGGCCGTTAGTACTTAAATGTTTAAGTTATCAGATAAACCATATTAAAACGGGTTATGAAGATTTTGTAGCCACAATCCGGCATGTGATCCCATTCCCGACCAAGTGGTAATAATTTACCGTATCCCAAGCCCGTATAGGGAAAATAGGTTAAGAATATTTACCTGAGCTAAAACTTGATACAAAAGCAAGGTTTATAGTAACTCAGTCGTATTCAATTAAATAAGCGTAGGTAACAATCTACTGAAAGGCTTTAGTCTGGAATGATGGTATAAAACCAATTAGAATGCTAACGGATCTTATTTAAGTCGTAGACTTAGACCGGCTAGCTTAAAGTATTAAAAACGAGACGATACGCTCGATTAAGCGATGACCGGAATAGAATGTAGTTTAAACCCAACAAGTACTAAGACTTGTATAATATGGGTAAACTATTAACATTCTGGAATTTGAGATAAAAATGATAAGGTTAAACCCGTTTCGGTAAACTTATTTAAACTAGTTACGTAAGTCTAACCGTACGTGTATAAGCGATAACGGGTAACAGGATAAGTCATGAACAAGTTCCATATGCCAATATACTTTAAACAAGTTATAATATCAGTAGGATATCAACTTGTATGCCCGTTAAGGTTTTGGAACCAAATTATGCCTCATAAGGGCGTTTTGGTCATTTTGCGATGTATAAAAGGAATTTGCATATAAACTGATGTTATGGAGATAAACATTCTGGAAAAATAATTAATTTGTGAACATATGTGTGTTTTATAGTTTAAGACCAAACTATGCACCGTAGGGGCATTTTGGTCATTTCGGTCATTTCACACATAGTTTGAAAGATTATTTGGGATTCTGAGTTTATAACATGTACCTACTGTAAAAATATTTTAAATGAGTTATAAAATCAGTAGGTAACAAGTCTTGATTGATAAATATGGTTTAAAACCATATTATGCGCCAAAAGGGCGTTTAAATCGTTAAATGACGATATTTGCGATCTTATGTCAAAACAGAAGTTATGACCAGGCTTATATTGTTAAAATAGGTTATTTAATATAAAATATCAGTAGGTAAAAATGTTTTGTATGAAAATCATGATTAAAACCATTTTAAGTGCCATAAGGGCATTTTCGTCATTTAAGGACATAATACAAGAACTTGTACTTAAACTCAGATTATAAACTGACTTGATATCCCAAATAATTATAATTATGATATTATATTAGTAGGTAATGAGTTTGGTATAAGAAATTATGTTTAAAACCATTTTAAGTGCCGAAAGGGCATTTAGGTCAATTAAAACATAATTTACGATATTATACAAAAAAACTCAGTTTATGATCAGTTTAGTAACATTATTATAAGTTAATTACTTTAACATATCAGTACATAACTCATTTGTAAGTTCATTAGTGATTAAAACCTTGTTTTTAATAAAAAAAGCAAAATAGTCAAAGTATGGCATAATAACGAAAACTTGCATAAAACTCAGATTACTATTATGATAATGTAATATGACCTCAGAGGGTTATGCTACATTACTTTACGATCATAATGGAACCTTAAATCAGTAGCAAACTTATATCCTCAAAACAAGTACATATTCTCATGCCGGAGGGTGGCTACGAGGAGAACCCCCTATTCCCCTCCTCGTAACGAGCTTAAGTGGTGTGTTTAGTGTTTCGCATGATCATCATCACCACAACTTGGAGGAGACAAAGAAGATTAACCTTATTTGTCGAGACACAAACCTCAAACTAATCACTAGAATAGTTTGGTGTTTCTTCAGAGCGGTATGTATGAATACTATGATTGGTTAGCTATTAATTTATTAGTTATTACGGTATTTAACTCATTAGAATACAATGATTTTGTCATTATCATAATTGCATTATTTATCAAATACTACATTTTTTGTAATTTTCGTAATTGTATTGTTTAACGTTAAAGCATATGGGTACATTTTTCGAGCTCGACAGGGTATGTGAATTCTCATAGACGCCATTAATTTTGAAAGTTCAGCCCTATTAAATTTTTTGTTCAAGCTCCGTCACTGTCACCACGTGTGCTACCCATTTGTAGTTGACCCCTTAAACATATACAACACAATAAAGAATCCATTTCTCACTTAACCAACTTCAATATCAATGCTACTACCCAACAAAGTGGAGCAACCAACGAGGCCTGAAAACTGCCTTTTCCACCACTTGTTAAAATACACCCGGAAAGCGACTCTCCAGCTTCCTTGGTTCACCCGCATCCTGTTTTCCACTTTGTCATTTCGTCCAACACATCTGTGTCCATCCATTTATACTCATTTCCACACACACACATATGCCACCACCTCTCAACTCCCACACGACCCAACATGAGTGGTGAAGCCGTACGTAAAGCTTGGGTTGTGGCTGCTAGCATCGGGTCGATCGAGGCGTTGAAAGATCAAGGCGTGGCACGTTGGAACGGACCGCTTATGGAACTTCAACAACATGCCAAAACCATGCTCATGTGTTCATGTCTTAGTGCAGGTGTGGATCCGTCTAGCCGATCTTTTTTTGATGGTGCTAAAAACTATTCTTGTTCTCCGGTGGTAGCGGGGGAGGACAGAGTGAAGAGAAGATATGAGGAGTCGATGAACAAAGTTATGGATGTGAGCTGCTTTGGTCCCAATACAGTTAGATTTTAGTAGCAAAAGAAATAATAATATTATTATTATTATTGTTATTGTTCACAAGTTGCATGGTTTTGGAAGTAATCGTGACAACGTTCATGGGTTTTACATGATTTAGCAAATTATAATAAATAAACATACACGTTAAAATTAAAATTAGTTTTGTATTGAATGTGAACTTTATATATGTTGTTATGAATTATGATGATGGGGTTGTCTCTCCATGAAGAGTGGTCTAAAGTATCTTGATAAGAGTTCATCTCCATTCTCCACTGAAGTGTGTGGCCTGTGAATTTTTAATATGCCACGAATTTAACACCAAAACCTAACATGTTTAGCTAAACATATTTTGAAGGCTGGCCTAGGATTGACCTAAATTGGTTTAGATTAAAACCCATTTATATTTGTATATAAAGATATGTGTTTTATGCTATGCCAATTGGGTGTTTATACCATAACTTAAAAGATAAATGAATAGCAATTAGCAAGTTTTATATACTTTAAATGTGTTTTCTTTTTTATAACAGCGAAGGAGGAGCTTTTATTAACTTTCACAACTGGTACATTGAAATTAACCCAGTCCTTCCAAGAGAGACTCTCCCATTTTAATTATGCATAAACTTGACTCCTTTGTACCTTCCACTATTTTGATTATTTTGTTTTGCATGCGTTTGAAGATTAGCAGCTCGTTCTTTGTTGTCCAAAGCTTCCACAACGATGTCATTACCACACATAAAACCGCCTTTCTCAACTTCTTTGTAACCTTCATCCCCCACACGTGTTTTTCTACACATCTATGTTTCTTATTTTTCTTTTTTTGAAAATTTGTATTTTTTGAGTCTTAATATGCAAAAAAAAAAAAAAAAAAAAAAAAAAGTAAGTTATCTTTTTTTTTTCGGTATCTGCATGTCGTTTACAAGTTCATTCGTCTAGCACGATTTTCTAGTCGGTGTAAAACTTTCAAGGTTAATTTGGGTCGATCCGTGAACTTACAAACACAATTCATTTTACGCCCCTACCAACATATTGATTGTGATTTATGTGGACTTAACTCTTTAGAACACACACAATAGTGAGTTTTTAGTTATTCTTTTAGTGTGCGGTTGTGTCTCAGGGTGTGTTTTTGCCTATTGCGTCGGGGTTGGCGGTTTTGTGGACCAATTAATAGCTCGAATGACCCTCGTCATCTTTTGGCAAATAAAATCAAATATTTTTATATATTTTATTATTATTTTAAAGAATAAATTATATATAATCAAGTAATGTTATCCCATAATTTATTCCAACTAGCGGAATTCCCCTACGCTATACTACAGGATTTCGTTTAATATGAGTTCGGTTTGTTAAATTACCAATACATGGACATGTGTTTTACTTTTATCATAAACAATAAAAGGAAATAGCAGTACCTATTAAACAACAAAAAGTTGAAAGGCATAATCGATCTTCATTTGATGCAATCATAGAATATTAATTAAATCAACCTAAAATTCTTAAATTAACTTAAGTAAGAAAGATAATAATTTGAATTAAACATATGAAGGAATATATTAAAATTAGTTGTAAACATACAAAAAAATCAAGTGCATATTCTCTATATATTAAAAATACAACAGAATGAATAGTAACAACATAAAGGGTATAAGTAAATGGTATCGGGTATCAGTATCGGTATCTGATTTATCAAATTCTCTATATATATATATATATTAAAAATACAACAGAATGAATAGTAACAACATAAAGGGTATAAGCAAATGGTATCGGGTATCGGTATCTGATTTATCAAATTCTCTATATATTAAAAATACAACAAAATGAATAGTAACAACATAAA
Source organism: Helianthus tuberosus (assembly GCA_030545235.1). NCBI lineage: Eukaryota > Viridiplantae > Streptophyta > Magnoliopsida > Asterales > Asteraceae > Helianthus > Helianthus tuberosus. Next base: position 65,299,998 of record CM060427.1, on the reverse strand, counting down.
GGGTATAAGCAAATGGTATCGGGTATCGGTACCGGTATCCGATTTATCAAACCGGGTATATTCGGTACCGACTTTTGACATTTTCGGTATCGGTTCGGCACCGGTATTCAGCGGTTTTTAGCCTCAAATACCGGTACTGAATCGTACGGTATCGGGTACCGGAATCAAACTTATCAAACCGGGTATATTCGGTACCGACTTTTGACATTTTCGGTATCGGTTCAGAACCGGTATTCAGCGGTTTTTACCCTCAAATACCGGTACCGTACCAGTACCAACCGGTACCGAACAGTACCATACCAGGTATATTCGGTACCGGTACCCACTTTTGAGGTTTTTCGGTAACGGTATTTTCGGTACCAACTGGTACCGAGCTCATCAAATCCTGTAGCAATGTAAATAATTGCAGCGTTTAGATTACTTGTCATACATAATCCAATGAATAGTAACATCGTCACAACGGAATGAGCAAATGGTATCGGGTACCGGTACTGTTATCAAATTTACCAAACCGGGTATATTTTTGGTACCGAATCGGTACCAACTTTTGACATTTTTGGTATCGGTTCGGCACCGGTATTCACCGGTTTTTACCCTCAAATACCGGTACCGTACCAGGTATAATCGGTACTGGTACCCACTTTTGGGGATTTTCGGTAACCGTATTTTCGGTACCGGTTGGTACCGATCTCACCAAATCCTGTAGCAACGTAGCTAGGGCTGGCTCAACCATTTTAGAGGCCTAAAGCAAGTTTCAAAATTGGGGCCCTTCTTGCCTATTTTTTTCTTATCCAAAAATAATAAAAGACGGTCGATCGACCTAAACGAGATTCAAACTCGCCCCCTTAAGGTACACAGATGACATGCGCGCCAACTGGGTTACAACATTTTAATGACAAGGCTCATGCCCATATAATATATAATTTTTTTTTATATCTTGAGGCCCTATAGATTTGGTGGCCCAAGGCCTAAGTCTTAAAATACTTGGGCTTGGGCCGGCCCTGAACATAGCAACGCAAGTAATTGCACCGTTTAAATTACTTTTCATGCACACCGTAAGTAAACTGTATTTCGTTTGAATGAGGTTTTATATACACAACAACTTATTTTGTTTTCCTTTTTGTCTTTTTCTATAATGAATGAATTGTTGCATGTAAATTAACTAGGATATTTAGATTATTGATGAGCAAATCGTATTAAATCTTGTAATCAAACTGGTACCGTATCAGTACCAAATTTACTATACCAATCATTTTCGGTACTAATTTGGTACCCACCTTTTGGCGTTTTCAGAATCCGTTACCTTCGGTTCGACACCGGTCTAGCATCATACCTGTATTTACTGATTTTTACCTTCAAATACCATATCGTATCGTACCGAGCATTTTCGGTGCCGGTACCTAATTTCGATGATTTCCCGGATCGGTACTTTCGGTGTCGTTACCGGTACCGAGCTCATCTATATTTTAACGTGTTAGCACCGTAATAACTAAACTGACAACAACTGAATTTCCAACGTGTAGGACGTGTGGGTCCTATTATTATATATTAGATTATTTAAAATCGTTTTTTAGGACGGAGTGACTATCGTTACCACGTCATTTTTATTTATGTTTTGATAGTCGGTATCTGCTTGCCGTTGCCGACACGCGTTTTGCAGACATTAGGTCTCCGCCGCAACGCGCGGACGGAAAATCAACTAGTTAATTGAAAAGTTCACATTATTCGAATTTCATATGATTAAAAAAAATAAAAAGAGATAGTGGATGTCAATTGACCACTCACTTACTGATAAGTTGCATGTTACCACAATGATACTATTTTTCCGGAGTTGTCGTTTTGTTTCGGTAAAAAAAAATCGTGCATTATATTGAAAAGGTTATACAAAAGTTGTCGTGTAACCTAAAAAATAAAATTGTGATACGTCTAAAAGCATGTTTAAATATTTCTTCATTGATTGAAAAGGTTACACAAAAGTTGTCTCGTATAACTTAAAAAAAAGAACAAAATTGTGATACGCCTAAAAGCATTTGATTGAAAAGGTTACACAAAAGTTGTCTCGTATAACTTAAAAAAAAGAACAAAATTGTGATACGCCTAAAAGCATGTTTAAATATTTGTTCATTGATTGAAAAGGTTACACAAAAATTGTCTCGTGTAGTCTAAAAAAATAAATTTGTGATACGCCTAAAAACATGTTTAAATATTTCTTCATTGATTGAAAACTATATAATCAAATACCGATGAGAATTCCAATAATACCGATACCGGTCGGTACCGGTACTATGTATAGTTAAAAAAAATCCTTTTCTAATACAATTTTGTTTTCAATAAAATTTATATCGAAATATTGACAAATTTTTTTTAACATAACTGCATAATTATTTTCTTTAAAGCAGGTTATTAGAGAAAAAAACCAATTAAATGATAAATGAATTGTAGTAATTTTTTTTACATAACTGCATAATTATTTTCTTTAAAGCAGGTTATTAGAGAAAAAAACCAATTAAATGATAAATGAATTGTCGTTAAAACATTAAATAAATTAAAAATGTCATTATTTAGAGTAAACTTCCGTTTTGCTCTATGTGGTTTGGTCACTTAATGGTTTTGCTCCAAACCTTTAAAAATAGCCAGTTTACTCCCTGATTTATGAAGTACTTCATGATTTCACTCCCCGCCTCTAACTCCATCCAAATTGTTTATTAACTGAAAGTGTATTTTAGTAACTTCAAATATAAAACTAAGGGTATTTTAGTAAAATTACAAATAAAAGTTATATTATACATAATAATAAAAAATAACAAAACCATCATCTCTTCTCTCTCTACCCTCTCTGCACTCTCTCTTCTCTCTCAACCCTACCCTAACCTCTGGCTGCCATAACCACCTACCGACCAGTCTCTCTGTCACACCCTCAAAATCCACCATGCGGAGTATCACCGCTTGGAGGCGTGACATGACCAGGATCGAGCCACCAATCATATTGAACAACGTAATTAAGTGATTTAAACCAACCACAATATAATTGGTGACCTAAAGGTAACAAACTTAAGTTAATAGCGGAAGCATAATACGTAAAACATAAGTTCACAGTTCATAAGTTTGAAGTCCAAAACATAGGTTTAATAAGTTCATAAGGACTTAAATATTAAGCACGAAACATAACATTCCGTATCCCACAACAACCTCCTCCTCGTGCAAGCTCCGTAAGCATTTAACGACCTGCAAAGCATGTAGCAACGAGTCAACAACAAAGTTGAGTGAGTTCACGGTTGGTTGTCCATTTTAGAGTTGTTTCCAAAATCGAAGTTTAATCTTAATCAGCTATCTAGCCGTGGGGGATTACCCCATAGTTCGAAAACGTTTATCAGTTAACCATCCCATGTCCACCTTCCCTGGCTATCCAGCCCGGCACTCCGGCCGTGGGAGCTACCCCATTAGTTAAACTACCAGACTCGTTTATCATATCGACTACTAATAAAAAATCAATTGTGCCCTAGCGTCGGTGTCTATCACCACCGACGTGCCATAGTCCATTAGTACACGCCCGTCCGACTGGCACGGTGTGAGGTTTGTTAAACCTAATAGCGCTATTAACTAATGACCCGCTCGCCATAGCCTCGGCGATTAAGTCGATACAAAAAGGGAGGGGCTGCGTTGATAGAGTTCTAGTCTAGTAAGTCTAATCCGTCCCAACAGGACGAGGAATTTACATTCCTGAACACGTCCCAAAGGACGAGGAATCCCTATTCCTGAACCCATTCCCATTCCCACCGGGAATTACCATGCTTTGTAGAAAAGTGTGAACTCACCTCGGTTTGCTCGGTTAGATTCTCAAATATAGCTAACAGTCAAGGTCGGTCAATCACGTCCTAATATGATTACCAGTTAGTCATTTAGTGATTTTTCAAATAGAGCATAAAGTCCCTACACGTATCTATCACATAACATGCATTACTTTAACTGTTTATGCCCATCTAAACTCCCCATCTATTCCCACTCATAAATAACATACGATATTGCACATAACACTTTTATTGACACATAATCATGTTAGATTATTCACAGATAGCATACTCGACGTTTAGACACGCAAATTACAACTTATGTCGTTACAGCTTAAATATTCAAAACCGGGCTGTTTTCGGACATTTTAATAAAATAGTTAACTTATTCCAAAAATTATCAAATTTTTACAGAATGTCTTAAACGTTCCAAATTTTATTGTGTAAAAATATCGGGGTCCAGTTCATTACTAATATTTTATAAAAATTCATTTTCCGGACTGAACTCAGATTTATCTTTTTCTGACCACAGTCCACGGAATAATTTATTTAAAATTCATCGAGAGTCCGATTTATGAAATTCCAGTGAGAGAATTACAAATACATCGGTGGTCATCTACAGTATAAGTTTCATGATCTAACTCTACACAGAACTCAAGTTAAGACAGAAAACAAAACGCATATTTTCAGCAGAAAAATGCAGCTCTAGCTGCTGTTACAAAATGACACTTTAAGAATAGTAAACGAAGTCCAAAAATTATGATTCCGGTGCCATTAGAACCATATTTCATAATACATAAACCTAGACTTTAGAAAATACATTTTTCGTTAAGTTACGGTCTGGTTACAGCCAACTGAAGTTGGCTGTAAACACCAACCAGCTTTCTGTTTTAGTTCCCTACCTTCTAACGCATGTTCGATTGATTCCGTTAACATGTTTAGTGATCACAACAACATCAAACATCAATATTAATAAGTAAATCAGCAAGTAATCAGCAACATAATCATCATACACCAAACAACATCTTTCTTACATCATTTCTTCATGTTTAAAGCTTTATGTTTAAGTTTTAACTTTATGTGCTTTAGTGTTCTTGAAGTTCTTCACATTTACCATCATGTTTCATACTTTAACCACCTCCATAGAATGTGAAATGTGTAGATCTAAGAGACTTACCACTAGCTTAAAGCTAGGAGAGTTCAAGTGAAGAAATGTGGTGGTTAATAGCGAATGGAGAAGGTCCTTCAACTTCCGAACGCACCGAGCTTCATTGTTCGCCTTCTTACACCCTTGTATGCTTGTAGAATGCTTGAAAGTGATCAAGTGGTGGTGCTACTAGGGGCGGCCGAACAAGGGAAGAAGGAGAGAGCAAGTGTGGGTTGAAGGTGTGTTGTGAAGTAAGAGAATGGTGGACTAGGAGTTATTACTTATATGCCCCAACATTTCTTTAACCTTGGTGTAATGTTTCATGTAGGAGGGAACATAATCTAGTAAACAATTGAAATAAAATCAATTGGTGTAAGGGGCATGATGACCGTAGGTTAGGTGGGGGGGGGGGGGGTATGTAGGGTAGGTTTAAACTAAGTTGGTTACTTTAAGGTTAAATCGTAAGTATTAGTTAGGTCTCTAGTTAGTTGATATTTTTATGAGGTGTTATGATGTTCGGGAACCATAACTAGCTTAGTAAAAGTGAAACAACGTGTTTAACAATATTTTTGTGTTCCGGGTAAAGTCCGATTATTCGGTTCGGTGTTGTTCCGTTAAAGTGCTTAATTAATCCGTAAAGTGTCCTACATATATATTTTTGCAACGATTTTAATTTTTAACACTCAGGAAGGCATACCGGACTATTTAGTGACTTTTCTGTACACTATTAGTATGTTAACAAATACATGTAAGCATAACACAGTAATCAGAGAGCAGTTAAATGATTCAGCATAATCATCAAGCACTTTAATTATCATTAATAAATTGTACGGAATACATGGAATTATGAGGGTTGTCACATTCTCCCCCTGTTAAGAAAATTTCGTCCCGAAATTTAGCACGTGGTTACTGAGGAAGCTAGTTAAGTTGCGTTGGTTTCCTGGTTTTCCTGGGGTGTCACATCATCCCCCCGTTGATTTGGAATTTCGTCCCGAAATTCTGCAGTAGCTTCAGCCTCAGTAATGGTTGCACTTTTCTTAAACAGCTGGGGATAGTTGAGTTTCATTTGGTCTTCTCGTTCCCAGGTATACTTTGGGCCACGACGGGAATCCTAACGAACTCGAACGAGAGGTATCCTGGTGCGCTTGAGAATTTTAACATCTCGATCGGTAATCTCTACTGGTTCCTCGACGAATCGCAGCTGGTCGTCGATAGTGAGTTCATTGAGAGGAATACGTTGTGTACCCCACTGAGTTCTTCAGGTAGATTCAACCTGTAAGCGACTTTACCAATTTTCTCAATGATTTCAAAGGGTCCAACGTATCGCGGGTTGAGTTTGCCTCGTTTGCCAAAGCGGACTACACCTTTCCAAGGTGTGACTTTGAGTAGCACTTGATCCCCAACCTGGAACTCGAGTGGTTTTCTTCCCTTATCAGCATAGCTTTTCTGACGGTCACGAGCTGCCGCCATTCGTTGCCGTATCTGAGCAATTCTTTCGGTTGTATTGATGCGTGTGAAGTGTTATATATATTAGGTGTATATTTTAAGCCCTTTTAACACTTTTTTTAGCCAAGTTTTAAATTTATAAAACACGATATTTACTAACACTAAACACACATATGGGCAAGTGCACCCATCGTGAGCGTAGTATAGTGTTGGTAAGATACCGAGGTCGTCCAAGGACACAAGAGCTTTTAGTACCGGTTTATCCTCAACGTCTAATCAAATCAAAAAGTTTAGAAAAATATTTTAAGCTAAGAAAAATAAAAACTAACTAAAATGCTGAAAAATAAAAATAAAAGAAAAACAGATAGACAAGATGAATCACTTGGTTCCGACTCGTGTATAGTGTAACCTTTGATTATTTCCGCACTTTTGCACTTATGTAAGAGATTATCTTAGTTATTGTAGTAGGCCCCTCTTTTGAAGGTGACGTTACCCCCAACCCAGTAGTTTGAGTCAGCAAGGATACAATCCTAAAGGGTCGGATTATTGAAAGATAATTAATTAAGTTATTAATGCAAATTATGGTAGGCCCCTCTTTTGGAGGTGACGTTACCCTCAACTAAGTAGTCTGAGTCAGCAGGGATACAGTCATAAATAGCCGGGTTATAGTATTAATAGTAGTTAACTTATGAGGGGATCAAAGAGTTTGGACCCCCGCCATCCAATACCGTTAAGTATTGAAGGAGGTCCTACTAAATTTGACCCAGGTCCATTGCAGGACCTCTAAACGCTGAACAATGGCAAGACTCTTACCAAACCGTTCCCTTAACCCCCGACCAGGTAGCCAACATACCTCCATATAGACCGTGGAAATATGAATGGTGAAAATCTTTTATTTTATATAGACAGTAAAATAATGTCAAGACACCACGGACAAACGATAAGGAAGAATCACCTTCAACATAAGAAACTAGTTATTAAAGTCATTAATACAAAACCAAATAAAAAGTGCGAAAAGATTAGAAATAAAAAGTATTACACTAGACACTTGTCTTCACCAAGTGATGTAAGAGACTTAGGCAAACATGGCCTTGATTGTCAAGAACTCTTACGATCAATCTTAGATCCCGAGACGACTCACACACTCTATGATGGACAATGGATGATGGTGGTGGATGATGGTGTTATGGTGGTGGTGGGTGGTGGGTGAAGTGTGAGAGAGGTGGTGTGCCAATGGATGATTTAAGCTTGAGCCAAGCACTCCTATTTATAGGCTGAACAGAAGCTCGGACACGGCCCCGTGTCCAGTGGGCACGGCCCCGTATCCACATCCTCTCTTTCTTCATTTAATGCAGCTTGTCTTTATTAGTTGACCACGCCCCCGTGTCCGCTGAGCACGACCCCGTGTGCAGAAGAATCTTTGTACTATGAAGATTTGCCTAGATTGTGCGAATCTTATAGTTGACCACGGCCCCGTGTCCACTGAGCACGGCCCCGTGGTGGGCAATAGAAGCTTCTACCACTTTGTCTTTTCTGCTGACACTTGGGCACGCCCCCGTGCTGGCTGAGCACGGGGTGTGTTCAGTCTTCTGTCTTCTTGTTTTGCTTGGGAAGATGTTGTCGTGGGGTCGGGCATGTCACGTTTGTTCCTTTTCTTGTATTTATGTTAGATTTTGCTGTCTTTTTGCTTCTTTTGTTAATTTGAGCTCATTTAATCCTGAAAATACAAAAGGAAGACAAAAGCACACTTTTTCCAACATTAGTACTAAAAAATGGTTAGTTTTATTCCACATTTGATGTAATTTATATGTTGCATTTTGCACACATCAAATACCCCCTACACTTGAATCTTTGCTTGTCCTCAAGCAAAACTCTTTATAATATGGCTTTACACTCCCAAATGGAATGGGTATAGAAGAAGGTTTTTTGGGCTTGTCATAGAGTGTCGGGATTTCCAAGATTCTTTATTTAGTTTTATTTTTATTTATTTACAATCCTATTCGTCATGATTTATTTAAAACTTTTCATAAGAGAAATTACTTATTAGGGCATAACATGCCTCTTTAAAATTCTATTTATATACAAGTTCACATACCTCACGGGGATCACTCAACACTCGGCCGAAAATGTATTTTTGTGGATCACTCGAGAGCGGCATGGAACTTACTCCTACCATAGGCTTGCCAAGCAATCAATCCTCCTCCTTTTTAACTTATATACCTTTGTAAATATCAAGAGGACATTTTGGGTGAAGGGTTAGGCTTGGGTTAAAGGTAGGTGGTTGGGTTAGTGGTTAGTAGAAAAAGGGCGAAAAGCGTAACAAGCGTCGGTTTTCGTAAGACTTTTTATTTTTGTAACTTTTATTTTGATGAAGCTATTATTCAAACAATGTTATTTTTGATGAACTTGTTTGTTTATTTTCTTTTGCTTCATCATCAACACATTTTTTTTTTGAAAAGTCATACGAAAAACCGAGCTAGTTACTAAAACAAAGGGTTAAAATGAAAAATGTTTTGATGGGTAAAAAGGGTGTTTGGTTTGGGTTATGAAATGAAAAGGTTTAGGCTCAAAGGGGCAAACTAGGGGGATTTTGGGTAGGTGGTAAAAAAAATAATAATAATGGTGTAGAAATAAAAAGGGTTAGTCCTAATGCCTCCATCATTTACTTACTCGGGTTTAAGTTGGTAAGGACCGCGAATGTATCGTCATGGCAAGTTCTAGAGTCGTAAGAACCAAGCGGCTATTCACACAAGAAACGAAAAATGAGCATTTAGTCTAATGATATGTAATTGTATGCTCAATAAAGGCTCAAAACTCACTTTTGTGGGAATGAGTTTTTATGTGATCAAGTATATATAATCAAATTTTAACTAAGTTTGTCATGCCTTTTCATAATTTTCTTATGTTGGTTCTTTTTATCACGACGCTATCAGTTGTAAATTCGTAAGAATATAACCTTTTTAGAACTTGAAATTCCCAAGTTAAACCTAGACAAGTAAAAAAAATTTGAAAATTTTTGAAAAAAATTGGGGTGATTAGCGGTTCCAATAGAGTTTTGTGTAAGGCTTGTATTTAGGACTTGCAAGATTCAAGGTTTTAGCATCCCCCCCATACTTAAATTACACATTGTCCTCAATGTGTCCCAAAAATAAATTTTTAGGTTGATTGAATGTGTAAAAGGTGTGATTTAAGCAAAAATTTATGTTACTGGGCACTGGACACGGCCCCGTGTTGTCCGGGCACGGCTCCGTGTTCAAGTGCCAGTAACAAAATTAAATCAAGAGAAAGAGAAGCCTGGACACGGGGGCGTGTTGGGTGAACACGGCTCGTGTCCAGTTACCTGAACTGGGTCTTTTCGGCAGGCTGTGCAGCACGGGGCCGTGTTGGGCGGACACGGCCCGTGCCGAGCTTACTGTAAACGAAGAATTTTGTTAGATGGTCCTGTTTTCCTGCATGGGGTACTGGTTCAAGCTTCCCTTGTATCCTTTGCCATCTCAAGTGTGTTTTATTCATTTCATCACCACCCAAACACCAAATTAACTAAAACCATCATTCATTAAATCATAGAGAGAATTACAAAATAGTCCTAAAAATGAAAAATAAAGCAGAAAATAAAAGTTAAAAGTCCTAATATTAGATAGGTCAAGTGATCCGTAAAATCTTCCTAAGGAGCTCTACTTCTACAATAAGAACCAAAATTCCGGAAATAGATTTCCGGTCTAAAAGCCTTGAAGAACTCCAAGTCGAGCGGTGTCCCTTAGATGTTGCTAGAGCCATTCTTCTATCTCCCTCGGGAGAAGGGAGGCGGCTTCATGTTCCTCAACATCTTGTGGAGGAGGAGCGACACCAATCGGAACCCCTTGTAGTATGTCTTGAGGGGGCTCCGGATGTAAGGCGTACCATTCGGCCGGAATGATGACTTCCGGTACCACATTCCATACCATTTGGGTGATAATCGGCACCAAAGGTGGAGAGGCGAGAATGTTCAACCTTTGGTGCAAAAGGTTGACTTCCCGGAGACATCCTTCTAGTCCCACCGTCAAATGATTAATACGGTCAACCAATGCCTCTTCCACACTTGTCACTTCATCAAGGGCTTCTCTTAAGGCGTAAACATAGTTTACAAGAGAATCTTCAACCGTTGATGATCTTCTCCCCTGCCGGTTGTTTCTGGAATGCGACGAAGAGTTTCCGCTTGTTCTGCTTGCCATACTGAGAAAACATACCGAAAAGAGTTCAATTTTATGGAACCAGTACTTCGGACACGACCCCGTGTTCAGCGAACACGGCCCCATGTTTAGATATCTGCAGGATTTAGGAACAAGGAATCTTGGGGTTTCAAATTGTTTTCATGATTTTTAAAGCATTTTTGAACATAAACAACTTAAAACATTGTTGTAGAACTTATTTTTAACAAGATTCCATGAACAAAAATCTAACAAACATCTCAATAAGGCTTGAAATTATGGAAGGTTCAAGCTTTAATGGAAGTATGAGAAAAATTGAAGAAGATGATAGTGGATAAAAGAGGAAAGGACAAGAAGATAGTTGAGAAACTTCTTTTAGAAAATACCTAGGATGGTATGTGATAATATTCCCCAAATCTCTGTCTCTGGAATGGTTCAAATGTGCAGGATTCTTGGCTGCATTTATAGAAAATGACAGTATGTTGCGCACGGCCCCGTGTCGGCTGGACACGGCCCCGTGTGCAGATGGAATCCTGACACATTTTTGTCCGCATTCTGACAAAATCAGAAGGGAATCTTTGGGTGGACATGGGGGCGTGCTGACCTGGACACGGCCCCGTGTCTAGAAGCTGTCTTAAGGAATTCGTCTATTTTCAAGGAACTTTTTCGGATCGGGCGGTTCCTTACTGGATGGAACAACCCCAAAGTGCCTAAGATACCTTAATTGCTCCAGATTAAGACGAGAACGCAAGAGGTTGTCGGTGAGGGTGATTCCTATGCTATATGTAGGTGGACAAGTCCAACCCTTTTCCGGGCTCTAGTTAAAGAAGGTGTATGTCAAATTGCTCAGGTCTATGTATGCATCGAAAGAAGTCGATGGGGAGTCCTTCACGGCACAATCGACATAGGGACGACTATCGCTCAAGTCCTCGCTAGAGTTAGAAGTATCGTCGGAAACAACGAAGTTGTTTGAATGCGTTTCCAACCCTTCTTTTTGGTTATCGTCTTGGAAAAGATCATTGAAATCTTTCCTAAGTTCTTTTAACCAATTAAGAATTAGATCTTCTAATTGAAATAATTCATCGAGAAGCATTTCTCCTAGAAAATCCGGTTGGGAGCATTCAAGGGAGAGATAGGGATTATTTTTACTTTCGCCCCTCTTAAGGATACTAGGAAACGATGGGTCTATATAGTGGGGCTTATAATTTAGAAAATAACATTCTAATTCCTTATGGTTACCACCACATAATTGACACCACGTAGTACCATAAGAGTGCCGAAAGTAAAAAGTATCAGTATCACTCATGTTTGTGTCAGAAATTACCAACCGTCGGGATCTTACGGTTCTGTTTTCAGTAACTGAAACTTGGGCACGGGGGCGTGTTGAGTGGGCACGGCCCCGTGTTCAGCTTACTGTCTGACTTAAAACAGGATTGCCAGTTCCAATGATTGGGCAGGGGCGTGTTCAGCGGGCACGGCCCGTGCTGAGTTCTGCAGAAGCTGAAAAATTAAGAAAAATCCTAAAAAAATGAAAAATAAGAAAAAAGATTAGGCCGTTGATTCCTAACTTTCTTAAAATCCTTGTGTCCCCGGCAACGGCGCCAAAAACTTGATGCGTGTGAAGTGTTATATATATTAGGTGTATATTTTAAGCCCTTTTAACACTTTTTTTAACCAAGTTTTAAATTTATAAAACACGATATTTACTAACACTAAACACACATATGGGCAAGTGCACCCATCGTGAGCGTAGTATAGTGTTGGTAAGATACCGAGGTCGTCCAAGGACACAAGAGCTTTTAGTACCGGTTTATCCTCAACGTCTAATCAAATCAAAAAGTTTAGAAAAATATTTTAAGCTAAGAAAAATAAAAACTAACTAAAATGCTGAAAAATAAAAATAAAAGAAAAACAGATAGACAAGATGAATCACTTGGTTCCGACTCGTGTATAGTGTAACCTTTGATTATTTCCGCACTTTTGCACTTATTTAAGAGATTATCTTAGTTATTGTAGTAGGCCCTTCTTTTGAAGGTGACGTTACCCTCAACCCAGTAGTTTGAGTCAGCAAGGATACAATCCTAAATGGTCGGATTATTGAAAGATAATTAATTAAGTTATTAATGCAAATTATGGTAGGCCCCTCTTTTGGAGGTGACGTTACCCTCGACTAAGTAGTCTGAGTCAGCAGGGATACAGTCCTAAATAGCCGGGTTATAGTATTAATAGTAGTTAACTTATGAGGGGATACAACTCATTTAATCCTGAAAATACAAAAGGAAGACAAAAGCACACTTTTTCCAACATTAGTACTAAAAAAATGGTTAGTTTTATGCCACATTTGATGTAATTTATATGTTGCATTTTGCACACATCATGTATCAACTACAAGTTTTGGGCCAGTGATTTGACTGTTACCAACCTCTGCCCAACAAAGAGGTGATCGGAATTTACGTCCATACAATGCCTCAAACGGAGCGGCTTAAATACTGGTGTGGTAGCTGTTATTGTACGAAAACTCCACCAAAGGGAGGTGCTTTTCCCAGCCATTACCGAAGTCGATCACACATGCCCTAAACATGTCTTCAAGGGTTTGGATGGTGCGTTCAGATTGCCCAACCGTCTGTGGATGATAGGCCATGCTCATGTCTAATCGAGAACCAAAGGACTTGTGCATAGCTTGCCACAATTCAGATGTAAAACGTGAGTCTCGATCAGAGATGATGGAGGTTGGCACTCCGTGCCTTGATACCACTTCCTTTAGGTAGATGTCTGCTAGGGTAGAAAACTTATCCGTTTCCTTGATAGCCAGAAAATGTGCAGACTTGGTCAGTCGATCCACGATCACCCAAATGGTATCGTTTCCGCGTTGAGATCTGGGCAGGCCAGTAACGAAATCCATGGAAATTTGCTCCCATTTCCATTTCGGGATCTCTGGCTGTTGAAGTAGGCCTGATGGTTTCTGATATTCGGTCTTGACTCTCGCACAAGTCAAACATTTGCTAACGTAGGTTGCTATGTGGGCTTTCATGCTAGGCCACCAGTATGTAGCTTTTAGGTCGTGGTACATCTTATCTGAACCAGGATGTACTGAGTACCGAGACTTGTGTGCTTCATCCATCACAAGCTCGCGTAAGCCTCCATAAAGTGGAACCCAGATGCGTCCGTTAACATAGTAGGCACCGTCTTCCTTTTGTTCTAACCACTGCCTCGACCCTCACAGGGACTCAGCCCTGATGTTCTCTGCCTTCAGCGCTTCAACCTGAGCATCACGAATTTGAGCGAGAAGGTTAGAGTGAATGGTAAGCTGTAACGCACGTACACACTTAGGTATAGTATCCTTTCGACTTAGGGCATCGGCCACAACATTGGCTTTGCCCGGATGGTACTTGATCGCACATTCGTAATCATTCAAGAGCTCGACCCATCGGCGTTGTCGCATGTTTAACTCCTTTTGCTTGAAGATATGCTCGAGACTCCTGTGATCGGTGTAAATGGTGCACTTGGTACCATACAGGTAATGTCTCCATATCTTAAGTGCGAAAACAATTGCTCCCAGTTCCAAGTCGTGTGTAGTGTAGTTCCTTTCGTGAACCTTAAGTTGGCGTGATGCGTAGGCAATGACCTTATCACGTTGCATTAACACGCAACCAAGTCCTTGGATGGAAGCGTCGCAATAAACCACAAAATCATCTGTGCCTTCAGGAAATGAGAGGATAGGCGTGCTACAAAGTCTATCTTTTAAGTGTTGAAATGCGGACTCCTGTGCATCACCCCAACGATAGATGACACCCTTCTGAGTCAGTGAAGTGAGAGGTTGCGCAATTTTGGGGAAATCTTTGGTAAATCTTCTGTAATATCCCGCCAAACCCAAGAATTGGTGGATTTCTGTTGGTGTACGGGGTGCAGGCCAGTTCCTGATCGAGTCAACCTTGGATGGATCAACATGAATTCCATCCTTGTTTACCACATGGCCTAGAAAATGGACTTCGCGAAGCCAGAAGTCACATTTCGAAAACTTGGCATACAACTGCTCTTTTCGAAGAAGTTCTAGCATAAGTCGTAGATGCTGCTCGTGTTCCTCCTGACTCTTCGAATAGATCAGGATATCATCGATGAATACAATGACAAACTTATCCAGGTAAGGCTTGCACACTCGGTTCATGAGATCCATGAAGACCGCTGGTGCATTCATCAATCCGAAAGGCATAACCAGAAACTCGTAATGGCCGTAGCGGGTTTTGAATGCTGTTTTGGAGACGTCCTCATCTCGGATTCTCAGCTGATGGTATCCCGATCTCAAATCAATCTTAGAGTAAAATCTCGACCCTTGCAACTGGTCGAACAAGTCATCAATACGTGGAAGATGATAACGATTCTTCACGATCATCTTGTTAAGTTCGCGGTAGTCAATACACATTCTGAAGGTACCGTCTTTCTTCTTTACGAATAACACTGGAGCTCCCCATGGCGAAGAGCTAGGACGTATGAAACCCTTTTCCAAGAGTTCTTGTAATTGCGTGGACAATTCTTCAAGTTCTGATGGAGCTAGACGATAAGGTGCTCGAGCTATGGGCGCTGCTCCAGGGGCTAGATCGATTTGAAACTCAACTTGGCGATGAGGCGGAAGACCATGTAGTTCCTCAGGAAATACCTCAGGAAAATCGCGCACAGTAGGAATATCTTCAATTCTCTTATCTTCCGTTGATGTGCCAGTAACGAGTGCCAGAATGGCAGTGTGGCCCTTTCGCAAACACTTCTGGCCTTAAGGAAAGAGATTATACCTACAACAGCACCACCCTTGTCGCCACGAATCACGAGGGGTTCTTTACCAGAACGAGGGATACAGGCGCTTTTCTCCTTGCAAATAATCTCCGCTTGGTGTTGAGATAACCAATCCATCCCAATAACAACGTCAAAACTACTCAGAACGATAGGAATGAGGTCGATAGAAAAGGTCTGATCGGCAAGGACAAGCTTGAAATCCCTTAACTACATGTGTAGCCTCTAAACTTTTACCATTTGCTAACTCTACGATGTGCTTGGTGTTCAAAAGTGTTGGGGTGCGCCTAAGCATTTGACTAACTTTTAAGGACACATGACTAGTATCGGCGAATCGAATAAAACAGTAACAGAGAAGTCATTCAGAAGAAACTTACCCATCACGACGTTGGGATCGTTCCTTGCGTCAGCCTGACCAATCACGAAGGTGCGACCTAGGGCGCCATTTCCATTATTGTTACTTAGGTTTTTGCCTCCATTGTTGTTCTCATTTCCTTGGTTATTGTTCTGATTCTGATTTTGATTTAGCTGTGGACAGTGCCTCTTGAAGTGACCCTCAGCACCGCACTGGAAGCATCCCTTATTACCCTGCTGGTGTTGCTGTTGGTTTTGGGGAGCTTGTGGCTGCTGTTGTCGATTCTGTTTTGCGGGTCGTGAGCTCCGGAAATCTTTGGCTTCATGTCCAAACTTGTTACATCTCTGACAACGACCCTTGTTGCACGGCCTGCTGTGGTGCAAACTACATCGATTGCACTTAGGGTGACTTCCCCTGTATCTACCCTGACCTTGATTTCCAGAAGGCTGCTGACTGGGGTTCCTGTGTTCATCTGTCCTTCGCTGCTGGGACTGAGACTGAACTAGAGTAGAACCCTCGCCCGAATTTCCATCCCACTTGCGCTTGTTGTTATTGGGAGCATCAGTAGTAGTAGCGTCAATACGCTTGGGCAGCTTGCCCTCTTCCACCGCCTGATCGGTGAGCTGGTGTGCCAAACGAACGACTTGCTGGATTGTGGGAAGGTTGGCCGCACTTACAGACCCTTGGATTTCCGGGACTAAGCCTCTGAGGTATAACTTGATTCGCCTAGATATGGTTTGTGACATGTTAGGACATAAGGCAGCCAAGTCGTTGGACCTCTTTGTGTATGCCTCAATCTCTGATCCTTCCATCTTTAAACCATAATACTCTATCTCAAGTTTCAGAATGTCGTCCAGGTGGCAGAACTCTTCCTTAATTCAATCCTTGAAGTCGCTCCAGAGGATGGCATTCGCGTCTGCCAATCCGAGCATCTGAACTTGTGCGCTCCACCAAGAATACGCTTTCCCTTGCAACATTCCAGTAGCGTACTCTACTCGTTTGCTGGCAGGGCTTTCACTCTCTTCGAATGTATATTCGATTCTCCGGATCCAGTGTAGAAGGCCGATTGTCCCTTCAGTGTCGTCGAAAGTGGGAGGTTTGTGTGACAACCCTCATAATTCCATGTATTCCGTACAATTTATTAATAATAATTAATGTGCTTGACGACTGTGTGGAATCACTTAACTGCTTTCTGATATCTGTGTTATGCTTACACGTATTTGTTAATATACTAATAGTGTACAGATAGGTCACTAAATAGTCCGTTTTATTTTCCTAAGTGTTAGAAAGTAAAAACGTTACAAAATATATAAATAGGACACTTTACGGATTAATTAAGCGCTTTAACGGAGCAGTGTCAAACCGAACAACCGGACTTTACCCGGAACATAAAAATATTGCCAATAACATTGTTTATCTTTTTCTGAGCCAGTTAGGGTCCCCGAATACCCTAACACCCGCTGTAACGCCTGAGACACTAGTAACCGGGTTAATCCCTAAACTAACTAAACTTAACTTAACTAATTACCTAATGTTTAGTTGGAATCTAACCGGATTACCCCCCCCCCCCCTAACCAAACCGTCCCCTTGAGGGACACCCCTTGTCCTTTGATGATTATTTAAATCATCTATGTCTAATATCTATTAGACATATGAACCCATGGACAATTAGCATGAGATTTGCCTATAAGTTCAAAGCTTAGCACATTATACTCATTTCATCACAAACTCAACTTCACACCTCTCTCTCCCTCTCTCAAGACTCTCGGCCGAACACCCCCTCTACCATCCACCCATTTTCGATTTTTGTTCAAGCTATTCCAAGATCACACAAGTGTTAAGGATCACCTACAAGGAAGCTTGGTGCAATCGGAAGGCGAAGAACCTCACTCTATTGCTTTTATCCTCTCATTTTGCGTCTAGATTCTCCCCTAGCCTCGAGCTAGTAGTAAGTGACTCTAAACCTCTTCTTGATCTTGTCTAGAGTGGTTAATAAGAGTTTCGTCGGTTAAAAATTACGAACATATAAGATCAAAGTCTAAAAGTTTACTAAAGTGATGAACAAGGTGGTTGATGGATGAATATTAGTGTAAATCATGTAGATCTTGTGTGATTATGATTATTGGTTGATTATCTGGTGTTTTGCTGATTTATATTGATGGATAATGTTGTTGTGATTAATAAACTTGTTAATGAAATAGATCGAACATGATTTAGAAGGTTAAACACTGAAAAACAGAATCTGTCCCGGTTTTACAGCCAACTTCAGTTGGCTGTAAACAGGTCTTAAACTCAACGAAAAATCGATATTTTGAATCTAAAATATGTTATTATGAAATACGGTTCTAATGGCACCGGAATCGTAATTTTTGGACTCCGTTTACTATTTTTAAAGTGTTAATTTGTAACAGCAACTTAAGCTGAATTTTGACAGCAATAAATGGGTGTCGTACTTTCAGTCATAACCTGAGTTTTGTGATCAATCGGACCATGAAAATTTTACTGTAGATGAAAACTGAAGTATTTGTAATTACCCCACTGGAATTTCGCAAATCGGACTTACGATGAATTTTTAATAAATTGTTTCGTGGACTGTGGTCAGAAATACATAAATCTGAGTTCAGTCCCGAATATGAATTTTTATAAAATGTGGGTAATGAACCGGACCCCGATATTTTTACACAATAAAATATGGAATGTTTATGACATTCTATAAAAATTTGGGAATTTTTGGAATAATCTACCTTTTTTATTTAAATGTCCGAAAACAGCCGGTTTTGAGTATTAATGCTGAATTGACATAAGTTGTGACTTGCGTGTCTAAATGTCGAGTATGCTATCTGTGAATGATTTAACATGTTATATATGTTATGTGCATTATCGTATGTTTGATTTTGAGTGGGGAATGGACGGGAAACTTAGATGGGCACAAACTGTTACAGTGATGCATGTTGTGTGATAGATACGTGTAGGAACTTTGTGCTCTATTTGAAAGCCACTAAATGACTAACTGGTAAATCATACTAGGACGTGATTGACCGACCTTGATTGTTAGCTATATTGAGAATCTAACCGAGCAAACCGAGGTGAGTTCACACACTTTCTAAGGCATGGGATTCCCGGTGGTTTGGGAATGGGTTAAAGAATTAAAACTAAATCTACATATCCTCCTTGGGTAGGATATGTACGGCCATCCTCCATAGATTGGATGCCATTATTAATCCTATGAATTCTCCTAGTGCAGAATACGTACGTTGTGGTCCTCCTGGTGCAGGACAACAACCTTAAAACTGGCTAGACAAAACTCTATCATGAAGTCCCTCAATTTATATCGACTTAATCGCCGAGGCCAATGGCGAGCGGGTCATTAGTTAATAGCGCTATTAGGTTTAACAAACCTCACACCGTGCCAGTCGGACGGCCGTGTACTAATGGACTATGGTAGATTGTCAGTGATGATAGACACTGATATAGGGCACAACTTATTTGCGTAGCAGTCGATATCATACCGTCTAGTAGTTCAAACGGGGAAAACCCCCACTGATCATGGTTATGGATTGGGTAAAGAAAAAGGATATGGATAAACATACTTTCAACTACGGGGTAACCCCCACGGCAAATAAGCCAACGAAAGTCAAACCACGTTTTTCAGAAACAACTTAAAACTAAACAACCAAACGTGAACTCACTCAACTTTGTTGTTGACTCGTTGTTACATGCCTTACAGGTCGCTAAATGCTTGGAGCTTGCACGGGGAAGGAGTCGTTGTGGTGTACGGACTGTTATGTTCCGTGCTTAATGTTTAAATCCTTATGAACTTACTAAACTTGCGTTTTTGAAACTTTAACTTATGAACTATGGACTTATGCTTTTAAACTCACGTTTATGCTTCCGCTGTTTAAACCAAACAAGGTTAACTAGCTTTGGTCACCAATCGTATTATGTTTGGTTTTATTTACTTAATTGAGTTGTTCAATATGATTGGTGGCTCGATCCTGGTCACGTCACGCCTCCAAGCGGTGATACCCCGCATGGTGGATTTTGGGGGTGTGACAGTTTGCATTCTAGGAATGCCTTGAAGGTGCCCATGCGTGTTTGAGGGTGCATGGGTTGATTCCCTGTTTGGGTCGCTAAGGCTTCAGCAATCCGTTCGTTGATCAAGGTCGTCAGCTGACCCTGGGTCATGTCGAGACGTCCACTCATGATCTTCACATCGAAGGGACACACGTAAGAAAGGTGTCGCAAGTGCGTAAGTGTGGAGTGACAGAAAAGAGTAAGCACACTAGGTTCAAATAGCAGTTATCACATTAACTAATGCATACCATGAACAATGTACCATGTAACTAACAAGTAGGTAATATAAACATAAACCATATCACCTAGGATGTTGAGTCTTGCACGTGGAGCGAAGCGTCGTTGTGGATCGTTGAGCACTGTACAGGTTATAGTCTGGTTTTATCAAAAAGATTTTCCCTTTTTAAAACCAAGTTCACTATAACCAATGGCTCTGATACCAATCTGTCACACCCCCAAAATTCACCATGCGGAGTATCACCGCTTGGAGGCGTGACATGACCAGGATCGAGCCACCAATCATATTGAACAACGTAATTAAGTGATTTAAACCAACCACAATATAATTGGTGACCTAAAGGTAACCAACTTAAGTTAACAGCGGAAGCATAATACGTAAAACATAAGTTCACAGTTCATAAGTTTGAAGTCCAAAACATAGGTTTAATAAGTTCATAAGGACTTAAATATTAAGCACGGAACATAACAGTCCGTATCCCACAACAACCTCCTCCTCGTGCAAGCTCCGTAAGCATTTAACGACCTGCAAAGCATGTAGCAACGAGTCAACAACAAAGTTGAGTGAGTTCACGGTCGGTTGTCCATTTTAGAGTTGTTTCCAAAAACGTAGTTTAATCTTAATCAGCTATCTAGCCGTGGGGGGTTACCCCATAGTTCGAAAACGTTTATCAGTTAACCATCCCATGTCCACCTTCCCTGGCTATCCAGCCCGGCACTCCGGCCGTGGGAGCTACCCCATTATTTAAACTACCAGACTCGTTTATCATATCGACTACTAACAAAAAATCAATTGTGACCTAGCGTCGGTGTCTATCACCACCGACGTGCCATAGTCCATTAGTACACGCCCGTCCGACTGGCACGGTGTGAGGTTTGTTAAACCTAATAGCGCTATTAACTAATGACCCGCTCGCCATAGCCTCGGCGATTAAGTCGATACAAAAAGGGAGGGACTGCGTTGATAGAGTTCTAGTCTAGTAAGTCAAATCCGTCCCAACAGGACGAGGAATTTACATTCCTGAACACGTCCCAAAGGACGAGGAATCCCTATTCCTGAACCCATTCCCATTCCCACCGGGAATTACCATGCTTTGTAGAAAAGTGTGAACTCACCTCGGTTTGCTCGGTTAGATTCTCAAATATAGCTAACAGTCAAGGTCGGTCAATCACGTCCTAGTATGATTACCAGTTAGTCATTTAGTGATTTTTCAAATAGAGCATAAAGTCCCTACACGTATCTATCACAAACCATGCATGACTTTAACTGTTTATGCCCATCTAAACTCCCCATCTATTCCCACTCATAAATAACATACGATATTGCACATAACACTTTTATTGACATATAATCATGTTAGATTATTCACAGATAGCATACTCGACGTTTAGACACGCAAATTACAACTTATGTCGTTACAGCTTAAATCTTCAAAACCGGGCTGTTTTCGGACATTTTAATAAAATAGTTAACTTATTCCAAAAATTATCATTTTTTTACAGAATGTCTTAAACGTTCCAAATTTTATTGTGTAAAAATATCGGGGTCCACTTCATTACTAATATTTTATAAAAATTCATTTTCCGGACTGAACTCAGATTTATCTTTTTCTGACCACAGTCCACGGAATAATTTATTTAAAATTCATCGAGAGTCCGATTTATGAAATTCCAGTGAGAGAATTACAAATACATCGGTGGTCATCTACAGTACAAGTTTCATGATCTAACTCTACACAGAACTCAAGTTAAGAAAGAAAACAAAACACATATTTTCAGCAGAAAAATGCAGCTCTAGCTGCTGTTACAAAATGACACTTTAAGAATAGTAAACGAAGTCCAAAAATTATGATTCCGGTGCCATTAGAACCGTATTTCATAATACATAAACCTAGACTTTAGAAAATACATTTTTCGTTAAGTTACGGTCTGGTTACAGCCAACTGAAGTTGGCTGTAAACACCAACCAGCTTTCTGTTTTAGTTCCCTATCTTCTAACGCATGTTCGATTGATTCCGTTAACATGTTTAGTGATCACAACAACATCAAACATCAATATTAATAAGTAAATCAGCAAGTAATCAGCAACATAATCATCATACACCAAACAACATCATTCTAACATCATTTCTTCAACTTTAAAGCTTTATGTTTAAGTTTTAACTTTAGGGATTTTTACATATTTCCCCCTCCTAAGCCTCCTTATTACGTATTTCCCCAAACCATAAATTCAATTACATATTTCCCCTTTTTTTGAGAAATTACCCAATTACCCTCAAATAACTCCTGTGAATATCCCCATTCGTATAATCAACTCATCCAAACCCTACACAGAAAGACTTTTCTTCTCCCCCACCAAAGACCACGTTCATCTTCTTCATCAGGTATGTACAAAAACTCGACATCTAGTTCGTTCGTAATATCATCAAATTCATCTGTTTTTTCATCTTCTTCATCGATTATTGACTGGTTCGTTCGTAATTTTGAGGATGCTTGAGGATTCAAGTTTACGTAACCTTATGTAAATATTGTGGTCTGATAGTTTCTTCATTACATGTATTACAAAAATTATATAATTTGGAACAACAAGCATATAGTTTTTTGTTTTGGTTACTGTTGGTGTTTGTTTTGGTTACTGTTGGTGTTAAAAATTATAAGCCTCTTTACCTAAAACTAGCAAAGGTAAATAAGGATTTTGGTTATTGACAATCGTAGGAAGAAACTATCACTCGTGTTTTTGAGGTGATTTTGTTTCTTTAATTTTTTTTTTGTTTTGGTTACTGTTGGTGTTTGTGATCTGATAGTTTTAGAAAACATGACTATAATCAGTTAAATTAATTAACTAGATTAGCAATTTTTGGTGTTTTTTATTCCAGCAGTAGGCATTAGGGATGAGCATAAATCATTCCCAGTACCGGTGAAAAGACATGCAAAATCTTAGCACCTGAAGATCCTACTCAACATCAAGCGTCAACAAGTAAAAGGGGACGAGGATAGAGTACAAAAAATATGTGAAAGTAGAAGAATTGGGGTTTGAACGGAATTTATGTTTTTATTATGAACGGAATTTATGTTTTTTTAATGGAATCTATTATGTAGTTTATGTTTTTATTATGAGTATTATGGTTTTGTGTATATTGTTTGACAAGAGTAAGGGGTAGAAGAATTGGGGTGATACTACATAATCTGGGTAAATATGTAATTGATTTTACATATTAGAATGGGGAAATATGAAAATATTCATTAAATATTTCATTAAGGGTAAAATAGTCATAAATAAGAGTCATTTAAATGAAAATGGGAAATATGTAATATATATGAGTTAGGAAGGGGAAATATGTAATTGATTTTATGGTTTGGGGAAATACGTAATAAAGAGACTTAGGAAGGGGAAATATGTAAAAATCCCTTAACTTTATGTGCTTTAGTGTTCTTGAAGTTCTTCACATTTACCATCATGTTTCATACTTTAACCACCTCCATAGAATGTGAAATGAGTAGATTTAAGAGACTTACCACTAGCTTAAAGCTAGGAGAGTTCAAGTGAAGAAATGTGGTGGTTAATAGCGAATGGAGAAGGTCCTTCAACTTCCGAACGCACCGAGCTTCGTTGTTCGCCTTCTTACACCCTTGTATGCTTGTAGAATGCTTGAAAGTGATCAAGTGGTGGTGGTGGTGGTGCTACTAGGGGCGGCCGAACAAGGGAAGAAGGAGAGAGCAAGTGTGGGTTGAAGGTGTGTTGTGAAGTAAGAGAATGGTGGACTAGGAGTTATTACTTATAGGCCCCAACATTTCTTTAACCTTGGTGTAATGTGTCATGTAGGAGGGAACATAATCTAGTAAACAATTGAAATAAAATCAATTAGTGTAAGGGCCATGATGACCGTAGGTTAGGTGGGGGGGGGGGTATGTAGGGTAGGTTTAAACTAAGTTAGTTACTTTAAGGTTAAATCGTAAGTACTAGTTAGGTCTCTAGTTAGTTGATATTTTTATGAGGTGTTATGATGTTCGGGAACCATAACTAGCTTAGTAAAAGTGAAACAACGTGTTTAACAATATTTTTGTGTTCCGGGTAAAGTCCGGTTATTCGGTTCGGTGTTGTTCCGTTAAAGTGCTTAATTAATCCGTAAAGTGTCCTACATATATATTTTTGCAACGTTTTTAATTTTTAACACTCAGGAAGGCATACCGGACTATTTAGTGACTTTTCTGTACACTATTAGTATGTTAACAAATACATGTAAGCATAACACAGTAATCAGAGAGCAGTTAAATGATTCAGCACAATCATCGAGCACTTTAATTATCATTAATAAATTGTACGGAATACATGGAATTATGAGGGTTGTCACACACACTCTCTCTCTTTTATATAATCCTTTGGCGAGATTTAAAACCCTAGAGGAGATCTACACACAAGATTTGAAACAACAATGGGATTTGCAAACCATTTTTGAAGCCAAAAACGAGATCTGCGGCGGTGGTTCAGGTCTTGCCGACGAGTTAGAGTTTTTTTGGTTCGACTTTGTGGTAGTGGAGGTTTAACTAGTTCCAGATCTCGCAGTTTATCTCTAAAAGGGCATGTCTTAAACGGTTGATTGGCGGCGACGCTGGTGGTGGTCTAGGGTTCTGGCAATGGTTGTACTCTCAAGATTGGACGTTGCTCTGGTAGATCCACCACGTGAGCGATTGGGTATTTCCATTAGGGGAAGATACAATTGGGGCTCTGTTTGGAACAAGTGGGGAGAAAACAGAGATACTTTGTGATGATGAGAGGTTTAATGGTGTTGATTTCTTGAAGTGTGCGAGACAAACGGTGGTGTGAGAAGAGGGGTTATTTGAAGGGGTTTGATTGGAGTTATGAGTGATGTGCAGGTGAAAAAGGTTGAAGACGCCATTGTTGTTGTGTTGATGGAGCTGTGTGGGTTATTTGCTTGCTTATCTCCTGTTGTGGATAATGGGATTTGGGTTTTGAATGTTGTGACAGGATTTTGTTTGTATTTACGAAACAAGGTTGGGGTGATAGAGTTGTATTAGGTTAGAGTAAAGTTAGTTGTGTAACCAAACACTTGCAGTTTTAACTCCATCGTTGCTCTGCTATTTGTTGGGGGGGGGGGGGTGACTGGTTGTAGAGAGAGAAACGGGGTGAGAGAAAGAGACAGAGTTAAAAAATGAAATAGGGGTTTTTTTCTCCTATATATATATATATATATATATATATATATATATATAAATGGATTTTAGAAATCAATTAAATACATATATATAGAATTACCATAATACCCTTACATTTAACAAATATTTTAGACAGAGTTAGAGGCGGGGAGTGAAACGAAGATAAGTTAAATAGATCAGGGAGTAAACCGACTATTTTTAAAGGTTTTGGGCAAAACTATTAAAGTGACCAAACCACAAAAAATAAAACGAAAGTTTACTTTATTATTTATAGTATAAAAGGTGAACCTGAATCTTAATAAAAACATAAAGTCTTCTAAGGATTTATACTCAAGTGGCATGTACATCACTATTTATAACCACACGTTTTACTAGGTGTAAACTAAGGTTTTAGTTCATGGAGTTTGATCAGATTTGCTATATTTTTGGTAAAAAAAACCCATTGGTTTGATTTTGTTGTCACTTCAAACCAATTGACTAACTCCGAGATTTTTTTCTGTTACTTAATTTCACACCCCCAAAAACCATAAGCGGAGTATCACCGTAGGGTGTCTGACTGACCAGGATCAAGCCACCAATCATATTGAACAATATAATAAAGTAAAGAGTTAAATGCTTGGTTGGTCCCTATGGTTTGCAAAAATTTCATACTTGGTCCTAGTGGTTTATTAATTACACGCGTGGTCCCAAAAGTTGTCAAAAATGAACTCGGTTGGTCCCCTAACCTAACCTCTGTTAAATTTCTCAGTTAAGTTGATGTTAAATGACCAAATTGCCCTTAACAATTAAAAAAATAAAAGTAAAAATAAGAAACAAAATGAGATGGGCCCACCCATCATCTTCTTCTTCACACCCCCTCTCTTTCTCAAACACCAGCTCTTTCTAAAACACCAGTAACCACCATCAGCCATTGTTGCCGGAAAAACGAGCCCACCACCACACTGTCGCCTTCACCGGAGAAACTCGCCGAAGAAAAACGAAACCACCACCTCCTCATCTTCTTTCTCCTCTCCCTGTCCCTCTATCTCTCTCTCTAAACCACTACCATCACACTCTTGCCACCACCACCAGAAAGATCAAGAAACTCATTTTTTGTCAAAAATATCAAACCTCTTCAACACAGAAATCTAGAAATACCAAAAAGACTTCAAATTTGTAGGAAACATCTGCATGTATAATGATTTTATGCACCAAATCCAAAAAAAATCTTTGTTGAACTGAAAACCACTGATGGTACCACCGTCTTCTTCGGCGAGCAACATCTTGGCACCACTTTCTTCTTCAGTCATTACCAAACCAGATGTGTACCATCTCCGGCAACTTTGTTTTTCAGATCTGAACCATCTCATGCTTCGATTGAACATATGGCAGTTATGATTAAAGACCTAATCCTTACCGGCTTCATTTTCAGATTTGAACTCGACCCTATGCCTTGAATCTGATGTAACCACCGGATAATAATGGCTTCCTTTTTTAAGTTAGATCGATATAGATGGATCATAGAGGGAATGGGGGTGTTTGGTGGTGGTGGGTGTTCAGTGCCGGTGGTTGTTCGGCGGTGAAAGAGGGATGTTGGTGGTGGGTGTTCAATGGTGGTGATGGTGTTGGTCTTGGGCAGAAGAAGAAGAAGTGGTGGAGAGAGAATTATGATTTTAATTGTTGAGGGCAATTTGGTCATTTAACATCAACTTAACTGAGAAATTTAACAGAGGTTAGGTCAGGGGACCAACCGAGTTCATTTTTGACAACTTTTGGGACCACGCGTTTAATTAGTAAACCACTAGGACCAAGTATGAAATTTTTGCAAACCACAGGGACTAACCAAGCATTTAACTCTAAAGTAAATAAAACCCAACACAAACAATATAATTGGTGTCAAACAATTCAGCAAAGTCTAGAATAACAGCGGAAGCATTAAGTTCAAAACCAAAGTATAATTTTAAAAGTCATAAATTTTATTATGAACACACAACGGTTCATGTCCCACAACAACTCCTTCTCCATGCAAGCTCCAACAAATAACCTAACGACCTGCAAAGCATGTAGTAAAGAATCAACAAAAATGTTGGCGAGTTCACAGTGGTTGTCTGTTTTAAAGTTGTTCCAAAAACCATAAGTTGTTTCAAAACCAAAAGTTGTCTAGTTTCTTATTCCCATAACCATATGCTGTGGGGGCTACCCCATGTTGTAAACCACTAGACCCGTTCCATATCGACTACTGATTTAAGTTATGTTGAGTGCCTTGCGTCAATGTATATCATCATTGACAAAGTGCTCAAGTACATTAGTCCACACCCATCCTCTGCGGCACGGTGTGAGGCTTGTCAGACCTAATAGCGTTATTTAACTAATGACCCGTTCGCCAAATGGCCCGGCGATTAAGTCGATACAAAAATGAGGGACTTCATGATAGAGTTGTTGTCTAGTAATCTTAAGGTTGTCGCTCTTCCCAAGGAGAGCGTAGGCACGTATTCTACCCAAGGAGAATATGCAGATTATATCCCACCTAAGGGGGATAGTTATTAATCAACCCATTCCCAAACCACCGGGAATCCCATGCTTTGACGAAAGTGTGAACTCACCTTTGATTGCTCGGTTAGTCTCTAAAAATGGTTAACAGTCAAGGTAGGTCAATCACGTCCTAGTATAATTACCATTCAGTTCATTAGTGTGTTCAAATAAGGCATGCAGCTCCTATACGCATCTACTATATAACATGCACTCACTTTGATAGTTCACACACATATACATATCCCACCTATAACTACTCAAGAGTAAGCACACAATACTTCACATAACACTTTCATTGACATATAACAAGTTGGATCATTATCAGATAACATAATCGACATTTAGACACGCAAATCACTACTTGTATTGTTTCAGCTTTAACATCCAAAACTGGGCTGTTTTCGGGTATTTTTATAAAATAGTTAACTTGTTCCAAAAATTCCCAAAAATTTACAAAATGTTCTAAATGGTCCACCTCACATTGTGTAAAAATCTCGGGACTCAATTCATTACCAATTATTTTATAGAAATCATTTACCAAGCTGCAATCAGATTCGTCACTTTCTGACAGCAGTCCACGGAAATATTCATTTAAAATTCATCATAAGTCCGATTGACGAAATTCCAGTTGGAGAATTACCACGACACCCGTGGACATCTATTGTACGAATTTTATGACCTAACTCTATCCAAATTTAAGGTTATGACGAAAAACATAACACACATTTTCTGTAAAAAAAACGTAGCTTTTGCTGCTGTACAAAACAGACCTTTAAAAATAGCAAACGACTTCAGAAAAATATGATTCCAGCGCCATTTGAAACGTTTTTTGAAAACATATAATTTAGACTTCATAAAATCAATTTTTCGATTTATAACGGTCCCTTTACAGCCAACTGAAGTTGGCTGTTTTCGTCAATCAACATGTTGTTTTATATTTAAACGACTCCAAAACGCATGTAAACGATCCCGACTCTTCCTAATAACAACCAACCGCAGGCTAACCATCAATTACCATCTAACCATATCAAAATCACAAAACCCTAGATATAAACATCATGATTTTCACCAAAAACCGCAGCCAATGATCATTTATGCATACATATCATCGATTAATTCAACAAATCGCATACTCAACCGAAATAAATCATGCAACACCAAAACCCTAGTATGTTAACTAAAAATCACAGCCATGTTTCCACAAAATCACACCATGAATCACAATCCAAATCAAGAATAATAACCTTGGAGTAAGAGAAGGGATTACGAGAAAGTGAAAGGCGAATCAAGAAGCTGAACTGGGAGTCGATTTGCGCAGGGGGGGGGGGTTCCTTCTGGTCGACGCACACCAGGGAATTTATAGGGTTTTGATTTTTGATTTCTTATTCCCAAAGTCAAATGCATATAATTAAAACACAAGGAAGTTGAGCTAATGGGCTACAAGGAACAAGAAAGTGTGGTATTGGGCTCAATATTTCGAACAAGGGCATGGTGTGGGGGTTTGGGCCGGTTGGTGGCGCAAGGGGAGAGGGGGTGGGTTTGGGTTGGGTTTGCTAAGTGACGGTTTCACAAGTTTCACGGAATAACTAATTAAAACATTTCGTATCGCAGAACAATATTTTACAATGCTTCGATTCACAAAATAACGTATTCCAATATTTCAGTTTCGGGTTTCAGTTTCACATAATTCACATTACACATTACCAAGCACACAATCGTTCAAATAAAATCAATCACCAAATTCAATTCATTTAACGTACATGAAATTACATAGTAAAACGAAACGTTCAGGAATTTACACGAGTTGTCACACTTAAGATGTATTTTAGTCTTTTATTTTTCACTTTATGTACAACTTATTAATATATGATATAATCTCTGAATGCATATTATATCATATAAAAATAACATGTTGTATAAACTAGTTATGCCCCGCCCGCGTTGCGGGGCGATGGCCGAATAATTCTCAATTAATTAAAAAAACACAAGTATAATTTTGCTAGGAAAAAACTAAAATGATGATAAGACCGTAATTTTCGGCTCAGGGCAAAAATGTTATTTTTCAGGACTAATGAGTGAGTGTTAGGCAGCTCTTTGACACGGAAAAAAAAATTAAATGGAGTACACCAATTAAACCAAAAAACTTTTATAGTTTTGCTAAAAAAAATAAAACGATGGGAAAAGCGTATTTTTGGAACCGAGGGCGAGATGATAATTTTAAATCAGGGATGAAATCGTAAATTAAAAGGACCAATGAGGGAGTGCCAGACACCTACCGGCATGACTGCAAATTTACACTGGGGGCAAAATTGTAATTTAACCAGGAAAAAAAAACAAAAACGATGGAGAAAATGTAAATTTAAGTTGGGGGAAAAATCATAATTTGGCTGTGAGGAAAAAAAACTAATGGCATAACTCTAAATTTAAATGAGGCAAAATCATAATTTTTAACCGAGGGAAAAATTGAAATTTTTAGCTGGAAGCAAAAACGTACATTTATTTTTAAGTGGGGGTAAAAACATAATTTTGAACTGATGGCAAAATCGTAATTTTAAGGAAAAAACTAAAGGTAAAAGTGTAAATTTAAATGGGGAAAAATCGTAATTTTTAACCGAGGGCAAAATCGAAATTTTAGCTGGGAGCAAAAGCGCAAATTTATTTTTAAGTGGGGGTAAAAACATAATTTTGAACTGATGGCAAAATCGTAATTTTAAAGGAAAAAAAACTAATGGTAAAAGTATAAATTTAAACGGGGCAAAATCGTAATTTTTAACCGAGGGCAAAATCGAAATTTTTAGCTGGGAGTAAAAGCGCAAATTTATTTTTAAGTGGGAGCAAAAACATAATTTTATACTGATGGCAAAATCGTAATTTTAAGACGGGATAAAATCGTAAATTTGATTGGCCAATAAGGAAGTGTCAGGCAGCTGTCTGGCACTGTTGACTATGCCGCCCATTTAAACCAATAGGGGGCAGGAGCTATTCCCGCCGACACTTTCATTTGTATGCATGACACTCTTGACTATGCCGCCCATTTAAACCAATAGAGGGCAGGAGATATTCCCGCCGACACTTTCAATTGTAGTTGTTGAAAATAACATTTATAGAAATTTAAATAAATATAAAAAAAATATGCAAAAATTTACACGTGTGTACAGAAAAGTCTCGTAATTAATACCCGACATTTTTACATATATGTAATTTAGCTTTACAACTTATTTACTGTGCATACATGATTTTTTTTTTAAATTTCTATAAATATTATTCATATAAAACATATTTAAAAAAAATCAAGAAACAGTTTAAATAACAATGGACCAAATCTATCATCTATCATATCTAATAAATGAAGAACTTGGGTTGTCACGTGTCACCTTTGACAATCCAAGATTTTGGAGGAAAACTTTTCTAGAATATTGACATTTATGGTTAATTAATTTAATAATTTAATTCTTTAATTGTGTAAACAAAATAATACATATAAATGCCGTAAATCATGTTTCAGTTTGACATTTTCTATTCTTCACAATTCATTTTCCATTTGGTGCGCTTCTTAATAGGAGAGTTAGGGTCAACACTCGCTCCTCAATCAATTAAATCTCGTGCTCGATTTCTTCCCATTAAATTGTTCCTATTTCTTCTTATTAAGGTGTTCCTATTTTTCATCAGCTTTGGTTATAGATAGATTTCTGATTTCAAATTCAAATCCACGTTATTTTGCTTTCAGTCCCGCTAATGAAGCTATATATATGTGATCAGTGTTATCATCAAATTATCTACTGCATTCGGCTTCTCTCAATTGTGAGTATATCTTAAATTTCAGGTTAGTGTTTTTTATTTTATTTTATTACGAGTATTAGCTTTCAATTTTTTTTTGTTCGTAATGTGTCACAAGCAAGGTGTATAATTTCGAAACCTTATATTTATTGTGTATTTGAATAATCATTACATTTTCTGCTTCTATAAGTGATGTATTAAGAGTTACTATTGAAAAGTATCTAGAGATATATGTTTCGGTGATTTGGGTCTTCTTATACGTAATATTTACGTATTGGATTGGATTGGTAGTTTTTTAAACGTCTTGATTGTTGTGAGTTTTGGATACAGTGTCATTTTTGTTGTGACTCATTGAAATTAAGTAATCTGGCATTTTAAGTTTGTTAAATTCTTTTGATGTGTGTATGTGTGCATGCCTAATTTTTATTATTTTAGACATTATTTGATATTTTTTCTTTATAATTTGTCTTGAATTAACTCCAGACTATTTAGTATAAATAGAAAACATTTATTGTAAATGTTGTAAAATAGAAAACATTTATTGTAAATGATGTTGTTACATGGGTAAGAATATAAAAAATGGGTGCTGCTATAGGAATTAAAACTAGCTGCCTAATAAAAACTACCCAAGTAATTAACTTAAACAAAAAAAAAAGTGCAACAAGTAAGAACAATCAAGTTATGTGTATATGTGATCTTCTCTGCCAAGTCAGCCTCTTCACTATTCAAAATCTATGTTCTATTTTATTCTCTACTAAACCCAACTAACCATTCAAACTTATTTTGTTCGTGGCATATAATGACATTAGTAAACCAATTTAAGTAAGTTTCGATAATTATACAAATTCCTAATCTTTATACTAGATGGCTTAGTCCCTTGCTGATGATACTTATGATAAAGTAATGATGTAATGTAGTTTGGTATACTTTTCTATTAAGGAGTTCAAATGAAAGTTTTAATAACTACAAACTTGATTTCTATCAAGAACTTTTATCATTTCGATGATGTTATTGTCTAATATCTCATTAAAAGACTACTGTCTACTTATTCTTTTGATCTGATGCCATGGTGTCAAAACTCACACATTCACTTTCAAAAATGTGTTAATTAGTTAGACTTTGCATCAAGTATCTTCACTGATTACATGAGGAAACTTTAAGGTTGATTTCCAAAATGGATGGTGATTCGTTCTTTGAGTTTTGTGTTTCTAATTTGCAACTTAAAACTTTTGGTGATTTTAAATTTGTGTTTGTTATTGGTCTATCGATAATTTTAAATTTATGTTTGTTATTGCTACAATCATTTTGAATTTGTGTTTCTTATTGGTATGATTATTCAACCCGTGATACAATTTTATGAAGAGTAAAGTGCAATTTTACCCCCTGAGGTTTAGGGTGATTGGCACTCTTACCCCCCCTAACGAAATAATTGCAATTTTACCCCCCAACGTTGATGTTCTGTCACAATTTTACCCCCTACCGTCACTCAACAGTTATTTGACTGTTATAGGTAGGGGTATTTTGGAAATCTTACCCCATATTTATTATTATTATTATTATTATTATTATTTATAAAATCAAATTATCATCATCATCAAATAACCCAGATCATCCTCTTGCCTATTGAAGAGAACCACAGCTCATTCTTCTTGTTGATTGGGGATAAGCACAGCCTCTTCTTCTTCTTCTTTTTGTTGTTGATTGGGGATGACCACTTCTTGTCGATTAGAGACATCCTCTTCCTCTCCCCCTCACTGATCGATCAACAAACAATTACACAATTAGTTATTTGAAGAGACGTACACCTTCTTCTCCTTGCTGATTCGAGATACGCACACCCACTTCTGGTCGTCTGGAACCATCTCGATGAAACCCTACGCAGCGCCAGTCTTCGTTCACCCCTTTCTTCTCCAAACCCAAAATCTGAAACCCTAACCCTAACGTTTGGTGAAGGTTGGTGGTGCACGGGGTAATGGTGGTTATGGAGGTGTACGGTGATTGAAGGTGGTGACGATGTTACGCAGCAGCAGAGGAGGTAGCGACGGAGTGGTGGTTGTGGTGGTTAATATTGGAGGGTGGTGGCTGGAGGGTGGTGGTTGGAGGTGATTGAGGGTGGTGGCTGGAGGTGGAATAGGTGTACAAATTCATTATCCTGCTGCTGGTTGTTTTATAACTTTTTTCCCATAAAGTATGCAACTCTTGAAATTTTTTCCCTAAGGTCCTTACCGAGTCACAGTTTTGTTTTGACTCTGTTTAAATAAAAGTTAGTGTTTACCTTTTGCATTCACTCAGATCCTTTCTGAGACATATCAAAGGGACTAGGTATCACATATTATTGAGTTCTCAATGCATCCACTTAAGGGAGTCAATTTTGCAGCAAAACTTGACTGGTCAAATACATTCTTCTTCTGTTTGTTCCTTGTTCTCTTTGTGGAACTATAAGGTGCCTTCTTGTATGTTGTATATCTCTTAATAAATTTTGATAGAATCCTTACAAAGAGATGGAGAGATTCATGACAAGTTTTTATCAATTTAACTAATCCCATCTCTAATTAACCTCTAATACACCTTTTTAGGTTGTTAATAAGATTCAGTTTTCGTCAATTCAACTTCTATAGTTTATTTAGTGCCCCTTATCCCATTTAGCTCTATGAGTCTTACCTTAAAGCTCAGCTTTAACCATTTAGGCCAATTACAGACCAAATAGCATATCAAGTTAATTGAGTGACTTTAATAGCATATCAACTGTTGAGAGTGTTGGAGGGTGGTGGCTGGAGGTGGTTAAGGGTGGTGGCTGTGGTGGTGAATGGCGGTGGCAGTGGTGGCAGGGGGTAATATTACAGAGTAGAACAAAACACAGGGGGTAATATGAAGGGGCATTATAGTCATTTCACATTAAAGTTAACAGATCTGTTAACAAATTTGAGGCCGGGGGGTAAGGTTGCGACATAACAGCAAACGTTGGGGGGTAAAATTGCAATTATTTTGTCACACCCTGGCTTTGCGGAAGCGTGGTTAATTTTGGTGTGACTTCTTAATACTATAGCTTAACCATAACAAAGCTATATGAAATAAAACCATGCAAGATCATCCATTCGATTAAGTTTAAAAAAAACCAAATACAATAACATTGTCTTAACGGAAACACATCCTAACGACATAAACATTTTTCAACAAACACAACATAACATAAGCATAGTTTAAGGACTGTGACTTGTCCAGGAAAGAGTCACATTCCCTAAACCCGGATGACCTCGTAACTAGTGCAGCGGGAAAACGTGTCATACCGCGCCAGATCCTTTAATTCCCTGAAATACATGTAAGTTGAAAAATCAACAATAATGTTGAGCGAGTTCATGTGTAAGTGAGTAAATAAACCTTTGTAAGTATAAAAATAATCCTGGTATGTAGCAAATAAGGGAATTGAGATCACCAATGGTTTGCAAGGCCATTGATATGTGTGAAGTGCAAGTAGGGAGACTCAAACCTAGCGGATTTATGCGTTGGGCACGAAGTCACCCCGAGGTCCGTTTCTAGTTTGGCCTGGGGCTGGGCTCGCTACACCCAGATAGATCTACCGCTCCTGTCCCTCGGTCCTACATGAGGACTAATGGCCTCATGTTGCTCCTACCCACTCACATGATCTAAGTAGTAAACCTCCTTACGCTAACCATACCATGTATAAAGTACTTGTAATCAAAGTAACATGTATTTCACCCCCGTAGTTTAGAAAACTGAAAACAGTTAAGAGAAAAGGGGGACATGAACTCACAGTGGTGCGTCTCTACCAAGTATACCTCCAAATCAAGCAGCTGTGTGACGACCTACACGTACTAACTCTATTAGACGGACGGCCGTGCCTTAGCTTTAAGGTTTAAGTTTTTGGGAAATAGTTAGACAACTATTTCGTGTTTACATTCTGTATACTTGGTAATCATTTTCCTTCCTAAGGATGGGGGATTTAATACATGTGTGTTCGTATAATTTCGAAATATATTATTAAGTCTCACTTAATATATATTTATTCCTAACTCCAAAATATAATTATTTTCCTCAAAAATATTATATTTTAACTCATATGATTTTCCCAAAATAATACTTTGACAAAAATACGCGTTAAATCATATTTTCTTAAAATGCGTAAGTTACGTTTTAATGATCGAGTGGTAATAATAATTACCGGCGTAACTTATGTATTTATCGCGTTTTATTTTGTGAAATCCCACCTCCGATATTTTGTAAATAAAGTCGTGGCGAAAACTATATTTCGAAAACAAGTCGAATAGTATTTCTAACACTTATAGTGAAAATAATTCTAAGTGTTAGGTTTTTAGAAAAATTTCGCCAGAGTTTCCTCTGTAACTGGAGGTGGCCACGCTTTCATGCGTATCATTTTCTTTTATAAATCAAATCAACCATTTTTCTTATTTAACCAAAACAATATTCGACGCATCAAACTAGTTAATAAACATGTAATTCGCAAGAATCTCATGAACTTGTAGTTTTTCCAACACTATGATGTAAATCCCGATACTTTAAGCGGATCTTTATATAAAGCAATCCGATTTCGTAAAAACCTCGTTTTTAGGAGATTCCGTCTTTACAACTTCTCGTCATCCTTTTCAAAAATAGTTATTTTGTCGAAAGTGTGTGCTACACAAGTGTTTACACACTTGTGAGTTCTAAAAATCATTCGTGTTAGTGTAAGATCCGTCTTTAGAAAACATGATTTCTTTGATACTTGGTTCTTTGAAAATACCGCTTGTAGATACGTAGATCTACTAGTTTTAAACACTATTTCACAAGCAAAATCGCTTTTACACAAGTTCATGATTCGTGTGTGGTAGAGTTTCATCCTTTAACCCTTGTTTCTTCCAAAACAACCTTATGTCATGATCCATGATCATGACCACCCCGGGTTAAATGACGATCCGAGCTACCACATCATAGATCGGGTCCAAATAATCACACAAATCAAATACTACATGTTTTACACAACATATGAGCTTTTAACCATCATTACAAGCATTTTTGGTAAACTTTTGTGTGTCATCTTGTAAGATTACGAGTTTTAACCGTTACAAATCATATTAACCACTTCAAAATAGTTCGAGAGGGTGATTATAGCAACTTACTACTAGCTCAAGGCTAGGGGAGAATCTAGATGCAAAATGAGAGGATAAAA
This sequence comes from Helianthus tuberosus, assembly GCA_030545235.1. NCBI lineage: Eukaryota > Viridiplantae > Streptophyta > Magnoliopsida > Asterales > Asteraceae > Helianthus > Helianthus tuberosus. Next base: position 65,263,334 of record CM060427.1, on the reverse strand, counting down.
GCAATAGAGTGAGGTCCTTCGCCTTCCGAATGCACCAAGCCTTCTTATCCGCGATCCTTAACGCTTGTATGGACTTGGAATGTGAAGATCAAAACCGAAAAATATGATGGATGTAGAGGGGGTGTTCGGCCGTGAGCTTTCTAGAGAGAGAGAGGGAGTTGTTTTGGGGTGTTAAGTGGTGAATGATATGTTAGGCTAATCCTTGATCTTATAGTCATTCCATAAGTGTATTACCCAACGGATTTCATGCTCTCTAGATACCAAACATGAAGATTAAAATAATAATTTGGAGGACAAAGTATGTCCCCCTTTTGGGGACGGTTGGTTAAGGGGGGGGGGGGTTTCTAGTTCAAATCAAACCAAACACTAAGTATGTAGTTAGGTTAATCTAGTTAGTTTAGGGTTTAACCCGGCTAGTAGTGTGTTGTGTATTACAGTGGGTGTTAGGGTATTCAGGGACCCTAACTGGCTCAGAAAAAAAAAAAACTATGTTAATGACAATATTTTCATGTTCCGGGTATAGTCCGGTTGTTCGGTTGGATAGAGATCCGTTAAAGCGTTAAACAAGCTTTAAAGTGTCGTTAATACCCTTTTTAGTGACACAACTTATTTCCGACACTTTGGAAAGTGTCTAGTAACATTTTTCTCATGTTTTGGCACTTTATTAGTTAGCCAAAAGCTGGATTGTTTATTAAAGTGCTGAGTTTTTGTGCTTAGAGCACGTTTTAGGCACATCCAGTCATTGTAACTTATTCCTAGAGACGCAGTTCTACAACCCTTGTATCCCTACACTCACCACTAGTGTAGTAAAATATTTCTGGCTCATACAGGCCTTAGAGGCAGTGTCTGCCTGATGCTGGCTTTATCAGCATGTTCAATAGGTTATCCGTTCATTGTGCTACTGTGCTTTTGGTGCATCATGTTTGTCACTAAGGTTCAGCATGTAAATAATGTAGTGACGGTAAGTAAAGTATGATGCAGGTATATGCATGTATCAGAAATCAAGTAGCAGTTCATCAGTAATTTCAAACAAGCACAGTAATTAAGTAGTAATTAATTATTAATTAAGTCGTACGGATACCTGGTTTAGTGAGGGTTGTCACATATTTCGTTAGGGGGGTAAGAGTGCCAATCACCCCAAACCGCAGGGGGTAAAATTGCAGGTTACTCTTTTATGAATTTTATTATTGAGTAAACTGCAATTTTACCCCCTGAGGTTAGGGGTGATTGGCACCCTTACCCCCCCCCCCCTAACGAAATAATTGCAATTTTACCCCCCAACGTTCACTGTTATGTCGCAACCTTACCCCCCGGCTTCAATTTTACCCCCCAACGTTTGCTGTTATGTTGCAACCTTACCCCCCGGCTTCAAATTTGTTGACTGATCTGTTGACTATAACTTGAAATGACTATAATGCCCTTTCATATTTACCCCTTGTGTTTTGTGCACTCTGTGATATTACCCCCTGCCACCACTGCCACCGCCATTCACCACCACAACCACCACTGCCACCTCCAGCCACCACCACAACTTAATATCCCTTTCATATATAACACCACCACTACTTCCGTCACCGGAAACCTGCAACTCCGGTCATCTTCTCCAACGACAGCCACGACTGCCACCTCCAGCCACCACCACAACCATAGATTTTTTTTTGAATAGCAAGATGGGACCACTTTTATTCAGCAAACCAAAACAAAACAGAAATCATAGCAAGGTGCTATGATATCAATAGTACAGTACAGACATAATAAAAAATAAAGGAGTAAATTACAAGTTTTGTCCTTTATGTTTACATCAAATTTCAGACGCTGTCCTTTTTACCAAAATCTTGCAGGCGCTGTCCTTTAACTTTCAAAATCTTGCACGTTTTGTCCTTTAGGCCAAACCTGGTTAGAAATCTCAGTTAAAAAAAGTCATGTGCAGTGCACATGGGGTAAAATGGTCATTTTCCTCTCATCCCTTTCAATTTCCCCATTTATCATCTGCATTTATGATAAAATAACTAAATCCCCAAATAGATCTATTTGGAAAGAACCTCCACCACGTGAACAACCCACTATTGCCTCTCCTATATGAATTCTGATTTCAGCCATTCAACCAAGCAAACAAACAGATAAATTATTGTTTTGTCTCCTTTCTTTCATTTAAACAAGCAAACAGATTTTGAAGCATACCTGCATATGCCTAAATTATTTAAAAAAAACCTGCATATGCCTAAATTTGCAGTCTTGATCTCTGCACATTCAACCAAGTGGCCGGAGGTGGTGGTGGGGAAAGCCCTAAATTTGCATTGATGTTGAAAATTGATTGTGCCGTCGTGGGTTCTTCGATTGGGTGTCTTCCGGAATCGCCGGTGGTGGTGGGGATGGAGGTCCGTACGAGCGTCGCCCCGGGTTCTGCGATGGTGTTTCCGACATCAGAAGGCCCCACCACAACTCCGATCAAATAGCAGAGGCTTCGAAATCATGCTATGAACAATCAACTCAAAACAGAGAGACGGGTACCTGAAGATCGATCAGGTTTCGATTCATCCATGGGATATCTGAGCGAAGATGAATCTACTGTTCAAACTTCATCTTCTTCGTCTGCTACTGATGATTTTGATCCTTCAAAGCCTTTGATTTTTGTTACGATTGTGAGGGGATCGGGTCCCCTAGTCTCACGTCTCTTTTTAAGTTGGAAAGATTACTGATTTGTGAAATCTTGAGGTTTATGCAGATTTTTTTTATTCTTGAAGAAGAGAGAGAATGTTGAGAGAAAGAGAAAGTTAGTGGGTTTGTATATACAATTGATTAAATTGAGAGAAAGAGAAAGTTAGTGGGTTTGTATAGTCATATTTAACTAAAAATTCTAACTGGGTTTGGCCTAAAGGACAAAACGTGCAAGATTTTGAAAGTTAAAGGACAGCACCTACAAGATTATGGTAAAAAGGACAGCGCCTGCAATTTGGTGTAAACATAAAGGACAAAACTTGTAATTTACTCAAAATAAAGTGTTAAATTTATGCTGATATACATCCGAGATCTAGTTACTGTAGCAGATTCAAACTTATGGCGATATGTGTTAAATTGTTCTGACATAATCATACAGATATACCACGCCCAAGAAAATGGCTACTTCTATGATTTTCTTCAAGATTTGAATTGCCCGATTAACCATATAATCATTAATCCCACCTCTTTACATCCTCGTTTTGGATTTCATATAAGAAAGTGGTGAAATCATTTTATAAAATCTGGACACCAAGACCCTGTTCCCTATGCAAATCCGTTACTTATTAGCACCTTTAGGCTTTAGTAATTCTGGTTATATTCCGAACTCTACCGCGTAATTCTGGTTATATTCCGAACTCTACCGCGTAATTCTGGTGGTGGCTGGAGGTGGCAGTCGTTGGAGAAGATGACCGGAGTTGCAGGTTTCCGGTGACGGAAGTAGTGGTGGTGTTATATATGAAAGGGATATTAAGTTGTGGTGGTGGCTGGAGGTGGCAGTGGTGGTGAATGGCGGTGGCAGTGGTGGCAGGGGGTAAAATCACAGAGTGTACAAAACACAGGGGGTAAATATGAAAGGGCATTATAGTCATTTCAAGTTATAGTCAACAGATCAGTCAACAAATTTGAAGCCGGAGGGTAAGGTTGCAACATAACAGCAAACGTTGGGGGGTAAAATTGAAGCCGGGGGGTAAGGTTGCGACATAACAGTGAACGTTGGGGGGTAAAATTGCAATTATTTCGTTAGGGGGGTAAGGGTGCCAATCACCCCTAACCTCAGGGGGTAAAATTGCAGTTTACTTTTTATTATTTTATTGTCCAATCCGTGTAATACACGGGTTACTAACCTAGTATGGTAATAAATATGAAATAGTTTAAACTTATCAAAAACTTCATCGACTAAAAACAGTTTGCTTTTTCATTAATTTTCACCATTGACACCATCATGTTCTATATTCCAAGAAGTTTGAAACTCACATGCTAAAACATTTACAGATATCTAAACCTTGATATCATAAAAGAGTAGATAAACCGCGCATTCTCCGCCAGAATCCCACCAGTCAACTTCCTTAACGCTTGATGGTCGACTTGAACAAAACCGTGATCACACAATGTGGCTTACACACGATCACCCAAAACCGCGGTCCTAACTATTGCCTTAAGCGGGAGTGTATCTCTTGCTTATCTTCCCCCACCACGACTGCTTTCCGCCTTCACTATTTGCCAGTTTTGCCTTTGTCTCCCTTAGCCGATTCTTGTACTCTTTCTTCCACGCCTCGAATCTCTCTTTCACTTTTCTAAATTCCTCTATTTGCTTAGAATATGACATTTTTCTTTCGATAACAATGGCTTTTGCATCGTCGTCAAAATTCTGTTGTTTTTGTTCCAACTCCTTGGATAGGTTATCCACAAGACTACCACCATCGGAATTTTGAGTTCCCGAAGCAACATCCCGGGGTTCGCCTGCACCAAGACTCTTCTTGGCTGCAGACAGACTCTTCTGCACCGTTAAACCAACCACAATTATACTTGGTTTCTTGCAATGAAAACGACAGTTTTACAATTCTGTACTAGGTAGGAACCTCTAGATGTGTCTTATTTCATGTAGAGGTTGAATAAAAGTATCAATTTAATACTTGAATGGTTAAAAAATGCAAAGAAAATAACAAGGTGTAGCTTACATCCTTTTATTCCAAATACTTTGATAATTATTCAATATTTAATAGCAAAGTAAACCAAATAACCGATATACTTTCTTTTTTTCATGAAAAAGTCACTCAGCCTAACTTCGGTATATTAAAGTCCTTCTACTTAATAAAAGTACACAAAAATTGCGTTAAACTATTTTTTGTATATTAAAGTCCTTAAACTTGTCTAAAATGAACGTAGTTATTTGCTAACTCTTAAATCAGTCAAAATAAGACTAACATTTTTTTTCTTTACCAATTTAAGAGTTAACAAGTCATTATTTTGAAAAGAAATTCACAAGTACATGCATTTTTTAACAAGTTTAGAGACTTTTGGTATATAAAAATTAGTCCAAATTGACACGATGCACCTTTTAATTCAGCGTAACGATGTACTAATGGCTAATCAAGTATGTAGGATAAAAGGGTAAACTCACTTGTAAAGAAGTTATCTGCCTTTGCCATGTTTCCTCAACCGTCTTCATCTTGCCTTCATGTTCTGACCACCGCGCTTCGAATTGTCTCAATTGCTCCCTCAGTGCCGTATTTTCTTGCTCTTTTTCGCTCATTGACACTTCCGCATTCTTAACTAGCTTCCGCAGCTCTTCAACATCCGAGGAGCTATTTTCTTGTATCATAATATCCTATATGGAAACCAAAATTAATTCTCAAAACCATTTTTTTGGTAAAAAAAGAATTAAAATACCTTTTGCCTGGTTGATTTCTTCCACCTGCATAAATGATGAAAATACCTTCGCGCCAACCACCCACGAGTAACTGAAAAAGAAAAATGTGTATTACTATACTAGCTAGATGCCCGCGCGATGTGGCGGGAGCGACGCATCGCATTGAGATATTCGTTTTTTGTAGTTATCTTGTTCATACAATATTTATTGTAGCATCATTGTGATAGATATACATCAAAACCGAAATAATCGAGTGATCCATTTCATTGTGTTAATTCGGGTTTCAGTTTTAAGTTAATTCAGTTTTCGGTTGATTTCGGTTCCGTTTCGCCTGTTTTCAGTTTGGTTTAGCTTAACGATTTAGTTATTGCTCACCGATAACCAATTTTGGTTAATAACCGATAGGTGCGCGCGTGATGCGGCAAGAAACACAGACATTGCCATAGTGTGCATTGTTCGGTTGGTTAGATTATTATCCTTAACCGAAATCGAGGTCATCGATTAGTCTATTTTATTAACCAATCCATTTTCAGTTAATCGGTTTGGTTTATTCAGTTAGATTGACGGTTTTTGTTTGATTCATTTAATTTCGGTTGATAGTCAAAACCAAACTTGGGCTAAAACTTTTGACTAAAAATACATGAAATTTAGGTATAAATACATTAAATGGAGGTATAAATACATAAAATAGGGGTATAAATATGAAATACATGAACCGAAGGTATAAAAGTTAGAAATATATGAAAATATGAATGGTTCGTTTCGGTTAATTTTGGTTAAATGAGGGTACAAAAAAATCGATAACCGTTTTTGGTTAATTGAGGTTTCAGCTAAATACATAAAATATGGTATAAATATGAAATACATGAACCGAAGGTATAAAAGTTAGAAATATATGAAAATATGAATGGTTCGTTTCGGTTAATTTTGGTTAAATGAGGGTACAAAAAAATCGATAACCGTTTTTGGTTAATTGAGGTTTCAATTAATCAGTTTTCAGTTAATTCAGTTTCTGGTTGATTTTGGTTCGGTTTCGGTTAACGATTCAGTTATTACTCTCCCTTAGACATTGTTAATCAGGTAACATATCTATTTTTTTTTTAACTAAAAACTATAGCAATACTATACTCAAATTAAAGAGAATAAAATACTCGTTTACGTGGTGTAATTTAAAAATAAATATTAACGTACCAAAAATTTATGACCGTTTAAAAATCCGCTCGAGGGGGGGGGGGGGGGGAGGATTAGTTTTTTATAAGGGAATAAAGTGTAACTACTAACTAATTATCTATAACTTTGTTAAAGATGAGGGATTAAAGTGTAATCTATATGAGAGCCTAAGAGGATTAAATTGAAGGTATGTAATCACTTGACATTTTATAGCTATTAAACATTCTGGAATTATGACTAAGTACGTTGGACTTTAATCACTTGTACATAAGGCATCATCTATTTGTACCTTTTAATCCATATGTCAATACTGACCAAGACAACTATCGAAACGTCGATAAAAATGAGTATGTCATGATGGTGCTTTTGGATTTTTTTTAAAACATTATAGTTTATAAGATATGGAAAGATTACGTAAAAGAATTATAAGTTTGTTGTAAAGAGAGAAAAGTGTAACTAATTACCCATAATTATGTTAAAACTCAGGGATTTAAGTGTAATAAGGTGAGGGACTAAAATATAATTATTGTTTAAAGACCAATTTACCCTCATTTTAGGGGTGTAATTATAAATTAAAAGGGAAAAAGTTCTTATTTTTCGGGTATCTTAAAATGCTCATCCCTCATGCATTATAATATAGTATAGATATATTAAAAGGCTATTTTGTAAACATCAATCATCTTTGGCCCTTCAACCTTATTAACTACGTGTTTTGCCCCTTATCTTTGATAAGGTTTTCTCCTTTTAAGTTTCATTATTTCTTAAATTTTGTTGTAATAACTATTTAGACTTTCAACTCTTAGTATTTTCCCTTTACACTTTATTGTAATTAATATTTAGGCCTTGAACTTCAGTTTTCTTTTCCTTTTACTTACTTTTTGTCATTTTGTTTTAGTTTTATGGCAACATAATGTTTTATTCTATATTCTGTATGCACCAAGCATGTTATTTTATCAACGTTCAAAACCTGCCGCAGGTATTCGTTTTTATAGTTATAACGAGTGTCGATATCATAACAAACAAAACTGAAACTTTTCCGTGGATTTTGAATATCGTAACGGACGGAACCGATAACTTTTCCATGACTTTCAAATATATAGCCGCGACATGGTTTTTTTTTTATCACCACGTACAATGATCAGTCGTGATTTGTTTATTTTACAATCACTGAACTTCAAAAGAAGGGTAAAAAGGTTAAAAAAAAGCACGTACCCGCTTGTATATGTACAACCGCTGTCAAATTATCGGGTGATTTTGGTGTAAGCCCGTGACTCGATTTTATTAGAGCATTGCCCTTCCTTGAATTTTCACCCCGAATGACTGCAACAAGTTTTGATTACTCAACAATTAGACGGGCAATTTAATCTTTGAAAGAAAAGGTTGCGACTTTCTTACATGATTGCAATGTGACGATTCTTGACGTTAGTTCACGGAAGCCACAGACAACTCTTCCGCCAAGAAACTGGTTGTCCACCTTGTGCATGCCTTGTTCTCTAAGTTTCTCCAATGCACTAACCGGGTCCGCTCGAAAATATATTTTTGTAAATCCAAGTTGGTACATTTCTGGAAGAACACGATATTGTTGCAGAATAGCAATAGATGCACTCAATGAATCCTGACAACGAGTATTCTCCGAAAGAAGGCAGCCAAACCTAGTAATAATGATAATAAATTGATAACAAAAACAATCCATTATAGGCCTAGGAGTGTGCACGGTTCAGTTTTCTGTTTTTGAAAACCGTTCGGTTTCAGTTTTAGCAACGGTTCGGTTCGGTTTTTCGGTTTTTTGAAACAAAATTATGTAAGATTCAAAAATTGAAAAGTATAGTCTAAGATTTAAGAATCTTTCTTAGATGTTTACATTTAAATTATTATATTTAACCTTTTTAATTAATATTGTTCACATAAACCTAACCTTATAATCTATTATTATGTTTCTCCAAAGTTTTTACTAAGACATTTTCTTTTATAATACTTTGAAAAACATTTAATTTTTATCTTAAATTCCATTATTTCTTGTAGGCAATGGATAAATTATTTCAAAGATAAATAAACATGTTATTTTTTTATTATAAATAATTAAGATTCAAGAATAAAATTAATATTCCTAAATCAATATATAACAAACATTAAAAAATGACTTTTTAGGTTATTCCGTTTAGTTCGGTTTTCATAAAATGCAAAACAGTAACCAAACCGTAAATTTCGGTTCACCCCTAATTATAGCTTCAAAACAATTCCCAACAATTAAATGAGAGATTCATGAAATTATTAGTTTTTACTCACCTGGTGGCAAATTCTTGATGCGTCATACACGTAGCATATCGGGATTTCGACATTTTCAGAGTCTCCAAAACCCTGTTACACCTCAGCTGCTGCAAGACGATATCTTTTTCAAACATTCCTTGAAGCTGTTTACCATTCGGTCTCATGCAATGGATGAAATGTGCCTTTGAATTTTCTAATCGTTGAAGTAGTTTGAACAACTGGCCCTTGAATTTTGTCGCAACGGTTAGTTTATCCGTTTCAGACAAGTTCAACTCGTCGGTTAAAAAAGTCTTGCAGCATGACGAGAGAAATAGGATGGTATCGGACAAATTTAATTCGTCTCGGTTTTTTTCCAAGAGCCCGGTTGACTCGTATTGAACCTCGCCAGCATAATGGTGAACCTTAAAGGCTCCCTTTTCATCGTTAAACGATAAAGTGGAACTTAATCGTTGTTTGAGCTTGTTAACGAAGGTTGAACTGGTGGCTTCGGAATCGTTTGAGACTTCGTCTAATGTAGACAATATTCCCACGGGTTTCTGCAAAAATTAACGTAACAGATAATAATATAGAAAAGTGGGATAAAATAAAATTAAAAAATGGAATCGTTACCTTCTCAAAGAGATCTAAACAACCTTGGTTGTCTACAAACTCGACCTTTTTCCAGTCAATGCCCTCTGATTCATACTCCTAAAAACAGAGTAGTCGTTATTAGATAAACGTAACGCTGAACTTCAACCCGTTTCGAACCGCTAATCAACATCACCCTTCCCACTGGTTTTGCCAATGATAAATATAGTTGGTAAAATTATTAATCTTAGTCATTTGATACTGTTCTAAATAGCTCGTTTTCAATCCAAACCCATTTTGACCCGAACCAAATTGTTTTTCTAAAAAGACGGTACCGACCCAAACCCATTTTGAACTGATACCCAGCCGACCCGGCCCACCCGTTTTGCCAGGCTTAAGCTGAAGTATAATAAATGATAGGCATTAATGAGAAATTAATTGCTGCAAACGAACTGAACATTCAGCGAACAGTTTGTGAACCGTTTGGCGGGAAGTTCGTTTGTTTAATGAATGAACAAACACGAACAAGAAATTTCATTCATTTAGTTAGATGAACGAACATGAACAGAGGCCGCGTTTGTTCGTTTATGTTCGTGAACGTTCGGTAACATGTTCGTTTGTGTTTGATAGTTCATTAGCGTTTTTAATTTATATTTTTTTATTCAAATCTCGACAAATAAAATATTTAATAAGCATCTGTCTGTTATATATTTTGTTCATGAACACTTGTGTTTGTTTGTTTTCATTTGTGTATGAGCACTAGTTTGTGTTCGTTTGCTTTCACGTTCGTTACTTAAAACTAACAAACGAACACGAACATAAAATATTGACATCTTGTTTGTGTTCGTTTGCAGCCCTAGAAATTATGAGCATGATTTTGTAGGGTAAAACATAAAATAGAGTTGTGGTTCTCACCTCTTGTTCAAGCTTAAATAGGTGTCGAATGAAGTGCTGGTGAAGCCTCTCATTAGCATAATTTATTAACAGTTGTTCAAAGCTATTTTTCTGAAAAATTAAATATATAGGATGTTGAATTTTTATAAAATAAAAATAAAAATATTTAATGTCAGATCACTTGTATACCTGAAACGACTCAAATCCATAGATGTCAAGAACGCTTACAGACCTTCCGGTAACCTCTTTGTCCCCCTTGAGTGATCTATTAATCGTTTCTACAAGCCAACTGAACAAGCTTGTGTAAACAAACTTTGCCAACGCGTCTCTTGTATCAATTGCCTGATATAAATAATATTAATAATAATAATAAACATTGAATTTTTTTCAACCAAGAACGTGCGGTGTGTGTGTGCTATATGAGTTCTTCGTTTTACCTGCTGCAGCATCAACGTTTGATTTTCACGCGTAGATAGAGCCACTGTGAGGTCGTTAATCTTACAACCCATCAACCTAGCCGCACTTCGACTAGCTGTCAAACCACATAACTTTCATAATCATTGAATTATTTAAAAGTGATAACATAACGGGTCAAAAGGTTAAAACTTTAACGCAAGCCAAGAACGATTGGACGAATGGTAGAACTAAGAAGAAAGGTACTGATATCGGGAAAATCGGTGATATATCGGTCAATAATCGCACAAAATAAACGGTTATTAACCGAAACCGTAGCCGGTTAATAACCGGTCGAGGAGTAACCAATTAGTGGTTATTTTTAACCGTAAATTAGGAACCGGTAAGGGATTTTTATAGAAATAACCGGTTATTTTTAACCAGTTTTTAACCGACGTACAGGGAAAAAACCGAAACAAAAGAAAAAGAAAAAGGAATTAATATAACCGGTTAATTAACAGAAAGTAACCGGTTATTAACCGAACCAGTTAAAGCATAAATGAGAAAATAACCAACGGAATCGGTTAACCGAACTGGTTAGACAAAATAACCAGTTTGTGCACCTCTAGTACTGATATTTTGACCGATATTTTACATAAGGACCTATATATCACCGATATTAACTGCATAGCTACCAACCGTGACATACCTTCATCAACAACAACCGTGACATGATTTTCATTGTCGGTTACTTCAAATGAAATATTCCCTAACCATAAAATTGCGGCAAGTAATTTGAAGATACGCTCTTGATCTTCATGAGAAATTTGAAGGGCATCCATGGCTTCCTGGTCCAGTATATATTCTTGTTAAACTACTTCGTTCTTGATTCAACTAATAATAATACCAAATATAATTATGGTTTCAAGTTTACCATCAGTTTTTTCAAATTGTGGGCATCATCAACATCATGGATTTTTAAGCATCCACTTTGATTGAGGAACTTGTACTCGCTCGCCATTCTTAGATTGAGTTTATCTGTGAAATAAAAAACATATAGCTTTAGGTAATTAAGTTTTGCCAAGCGTGCAATTAATGTACATACATATAGGGGCACATTCATTACGGAACTAGTTTTTAGTAGAGAACTACGAGAACCGCATGAACACTTGTACTTTTTGCTTTAGATGTTATGCGGAAAGCGGTTATGTAACCGCTATAAGTGCATTATAAAGTTCATTACTTAAAAATGGTTCTATAATGAATGTGTTCCTATATGTATATGTAGGGCGGGGTTCATTTCAGAACTATAAATAACAAATGTTTACCTATATGTATATGTAGGGTGGGTTTCATTTCAAAACTATAAATAATTGCCGAACTTTCAAAACTCCTAATAAACGATCTTTTTATTTATATATTTAATATTTAGGGTATTTTTATCATTTATTATATGTATTCTTATGATTACATACATGTTAAGAGTAGTTTAATCATTTTTATATGTGATTTCATGATTACGCATATGTAAATTAGTTTTTTACATATATGCATGGTTGTAAAAAATCCCGACTAGGCACCGACTGATCGCAATTAATTCCAACTAATTCCGATTCATCCCGATTAACCGCTAGTCCCCATCCCACAGCCCGACTACCGACTAGCAATTATTGCAACACTGCATACATGTAAATTAGTTATGACACATATATATAATTTGATTATTACACATATGTAAACTACTCTGAGCATGTATGTAATCATAAAAATACATATAATAAATGATAAAAGTGCCCTAAATATAAAAATATATAAATATAATGATTGTTTATTAGGAGTTCTAAATATAAAAATATATATATAAATAAAATTTATATGTATATGTATACGTATGTGTGTGAATTGTGTAAAACAAACCTCTCATATCAGAGGACGCCCCAGCACACAATTGATAAAAGACATGGTATGACCTTTCACTGCGACTGAGTTGCGATATCCTCGACTGCTCAGACCATCAAAAATCACTTCAATTTGTGTCACTCTTAAAATGCGACAAATAAAATACACTAATACAAAAATGAAGTACCTTTTCAAGAAGAACTGTTCACAATCCCACAGAAGTTGACATTTACCATGAACAAATCAAGTCAGTCAGTCACACAAAAAGCAAATAATATTTTCCCAATATAAATTATCTATTTCAAAAGTAAAAATTCTTACGTGTATGGATACAAGCCCCGTGAAGCATACCGTTTGCATTATAATTAAAATCAATTAATTTTCCCTGCACCACATTTTAATCCAAGTTAGACATCTTGCATGAACATCGAACTCGTTATCTGCTAAAAAATTTCCGAACGCACATATCGGCTAGAATTTTTGTTTCTTGACGTTTTTGCATTCCCGAAAGCTTCCAGTATAAATCCCGATTCACGTATCCTGCATGCTATCTCACTATTGTCACTGCCAACTTCTACCAAATACTCTATCGCTAATTTTGCCGTTACACTCTTTCCCGATCCACTTTCCCCACTAAATCAAAAGAAAAAGTTAAAAAGACGAAAAAATTGATGTGGTGTATTTACGAAGAAGCAACAAATGAGCTTATGGCTGCATTGAAGTTAACTAACCTGATAATGATAGACCGATTTAGACCATCTGTAAGTATCATCATGAAAGTGATCAAACTTTGGTTGAATGACTAAAAATAGATATAGATATTTTCCAAACATATACATATACCTCACCTCTCATCATATCACTATAGGCAGTGTCAGCCACGTAATATACGTGCGGGCTATCCAAAATCTTCTCTTTGTAAGCCGTGATAACATCACTTCCAATAATCAAGGCATCTTTAAAGGGGTTGATCGCTAACAGAACGGGCCCCGCCATAGTCTGTAGGCAAGATTACAGGTAAAAATAATCCGGGAAACGAATATTATTATATAGACATGGATTAAGAGTTAAGACACGGAAGATATACGTACATAAATTACATCGCGGTTATATCTATACTGGAGATTACATAGAACTGATGGCTCGTTTACATAACCAAGCGCGACAAGATTATCCACACCATCAAGGATTTCAGAATTTGCAGGTACCAGCTCTCCTGTAGACACTGTCATGACCTGCAATTACAAACAGTAATATTACTTGTATTATTATATACGCTTATTCAAATTTCGACAGATGTTAGCTTGAAACGAAGCAATTTTTCGACTCAACAGAACTCACCGTTCCGTCCAACAGTGTAACAGATGCTTTTCCGTTAACAGCTGATTGTATATTTCCCAGTTCCCACTGCCCCGTCGGGAGCCGACACCACACTCGAAGTTGCTGAAACAAAACAAGTTTCAGGAGTAGTTTGGTAATTTTACATATATCTTCATAGTAAAAGGCGAGCGAGGCGCATGCAGCTTGAGGTACCTCTTTTACGGGGAACGTTTTGTGCATCAAGACGTTGTACATATACTTTTTTTAGGTTGTACATATAGGTGTGTATATATATATATATATAACCATATATAGAGTTCAATTTTGTCTAAATTTAAGGTAAGTGATGCTAGAAAGGTATGAAAAAATATATATATAACAATTATACAAAAATTTTGCGTCTCGCTCACGAAAAGCGGTACGCTTGCTCACAAACCTATCACCTTGGTGCGTCTCATGCTTTATAAAACCAACAACCCTATTAAAAAAAATAAGCAAATCCATTTTTAATGTATGCTGTAATAATCTTGAACAACAAACCTACTAATTGTGTGTGCAGTTACCAATACAACTTATGTGTGTAATGATTACTCCTGCAACTTTTTATAACTTTGCTTTTTAGAAGTAACATGACCACAACTTTTTCCAGCAACTTTAATCAATCTTAAAGATAAGATCATCATCCATTTGATGCTATGAATTACTAAATGTAATATGTGACTTATGAACTAAAAAAGTTATGAACTTGAACCTTCTTGATGTAATAATCGATGCTAGTATCCCATCCCGAACCCGACGATGCAGGGGAAGGGGCAGTGGCAAGACCGGCCCCACCATTCTCCGCCAATCGATGTTCATGCACAGCTGCCATGGTGTAGGGTGACTCAACACATTCCTCTGTTTCCAAAACTTTCCTCCTGCCAAAACTACTATTACCGACATCTTGCATCTTACGGTTACCATCCTCCGACGACATGCCAAACACGGCGGGCAGCAGACGCCTTCCTAACCGTGCCTTGGAAGCCGGACGTGCAGGCAACGCCGGAGGCAAGTCCAACGGCTTCTTGATCTCATCTCTCCGCTGGAGAGACTCCAGCATTTCCTCCAACGAACTCCGGACAACCGAAGGCGAAGAAACCGATATCATCTTCCCCAGATTTATAACCACCCGAATCAAAACCCTAATCCAAATCACATCAAAAGTTCAAGATTTCCAAAACCCATGTTCCAAAAACATCAAATTCAAATTTCACCCAATCCATACAAAAAAAAAAATCAAAACTTTGCCAAAAAGAAGCCCTAACCCTAACAATTTGGGGGCAAGTAATAATTCCGAATGTAACCAAACCTTAAACAACAATAAACAAAAGCATGAGCTATAAAAGACAGATGCAATCATAACCCATGTTTCTATATGAGCCCAAACACAAGGAATCTTCAAAAACAAGCAAAATGATGAGTGGGTTGTGTGCTAAAATGGGACTAAATGAGTAATTTGCAGTCTTGAAACAAGAAACTTCAAGAAACATAAGAAGAAAGATGGATTAGGGTGAGAAAGAGAGGAAGAAAAGGAGGATTAAAGGGGGGAAATGGGAATTATGTGGTGAGAAAACAAGATGGGGTGATTTGAAAAATGGGGGGTTTGAGAAAAATAAGGAAAGGGGACAAAACATGATTTGTTTGTTTGTTGCTTAAAGGGAAATTTTGAATATATTCAGGTTGGTGGTAGTGGCGGGGTGGGGTGGGGGTAACATGAAATTTCCGTTGGGATCTGATTTACTGATTGTAAATTTAGATCATAATTGCGTACCCATAAAATTTAAAGAAACGCCATGTGATGTTTTTATTATTTATTTATTTTTATTATGTAAAGGAAGTATAGTGATGAACAAATTTTATGTAATTATTTTGTATTTATACATTCTAGGGGTGAGCATACAACCGAATTAACTGAACCGTAACCGAAATAACCGAAAAAACCGAACCGAAATAACCGAAGGGTTGGTTATTTATATTTTTAATAACCGATTTTTGCGGTTCGGTTATGGTTATTCTTATTTTCATAACCGCAAATAACCGAACCGAACCGAATAAACATAGCCAAATCCATAGTACCATAAGTCTTTAAGTTTGTATTTAAATACTTAACCATGGCCTAATCAATATGTATCTTTGGTGAAGTATTTGAATGTTTTAACTTTTAACCATGACCCAACTTTGATGAAGAATGCACTACAACTTTTTATGTTTTGATTAAAAAGTGTAGAATTTAAAAACCACTTTGTGTTCGTATGTATGTTTCCACATGACACGTGACTACATGTGTTACTTTTGTTTTGGAATTAGTATGCATATGGTAGTGAAATATAATTGATTAACCGTATATTTATTGTTTGCGCATTAATTTTGCTCGACCCACACATTTAAAGTCCAACATTAGAAACAATGAAAATAACCGACCTATAACCGAACCGAAACCGCATTAACCGAAATAACCGATTAACCGAAACCGCATTAACCGAAACCGAACGGTTATGATTTTTTGATAACCGCAATGTACGGTTATGGTTTCGGTTATAGGTAATAACCGAACCGAACCGCACCGCACCATGCTCACCCCTAATACATTCAAGGAATGTGTTATCAAATATTATTTTATACTTGATTCAGAATGCCAAGTTGGATCCTAGTCCGACCCACCATATATCTGCCATTTGAGATATAGCTAGTGAAAGACTCTACAAATTTTCTTTGTAGGTGTCAGAAATGTTTAATTGTTAGGGTGAGAGGGGCACTCCCCTAAGACTAGTGGGTATGGGGCACGGCATAGGCCCGTCCCCATACTGCCGCTCCATTCCCCCATCCCCCTTGGTCCGGCGACGTGCTTGGTCCGGCAAGCCCAGCAAGAATCCGCCGCTTGTGCCGCCCCTCCACCTGGACCACCTCTCACACACACCTATATATACATACATACACATATATAAAGGGGTTCATCCCCCACCCCCTTGGTCCATCCCCTCTAGGCCCATCCTCACACCCGTCTACGTGGCGTCTACGTGGCGGCCCATCCTCCCCTCACCATACCCTTTAGTCTAAGAGGGGAGTCCCCTCTCTTACGCATAACCAATCCTTGTGTGCCACGTCAACTCCTCTCTTAAACTCCCCTAACACCCTAAATTGATGGCGGCACTCACCTATTAGGGGACTTGGTTTTTTTTTTTTTTTTTATTTGTTGTAATTATGCATGTTTATAAAAAATATTAATAAAAATTAAATAAAATTTAACAAAAGACATTTCAAAGTAGAAAATAAAATAAAAATAAAAATTAAATTCAAACTAGAAAATTAAAATTACATTCAAACTAGAAAATAAAAATTACATTAAAACTAGAAAATAATAATTTTAGAAATCGCACGACCACCTGTACTTGTTAGCGATGTCGCGTTTTCGGGCGAGGATGAACGGCAACATATTTGGCGGAGCATCGTCGTGCGGCTTGATTGCCCTTCTTTTTGTTGGTAGAGCAATGTACCCACGCCTTCGCCAACGCCTCTTCTTGGACCTTTGTCCATTTTTCGCTCGCCATTTTTCCCTTTTTATCCCGAGCGTCATCTTCTTCGTTGCCGGCGTCTTCGTCCACGTTATATTCATCGTCCTCGTCCTCGTACTCGTCGCCCAAATTTTGAGTTTCGGGCACTACCTCCTCGTCCTCGTCGTCGTAAATAGGTAGAGGACGTTCAACATTTCCTCGTGTAGATGGAACTTGTGGGGAACGAAAACCATATGGGTCGAAGGCGGGGGATTGAGGTGGATCCATTGATAACAAATTTTGAAAATAGCCGAAATTGGGTTGAAGGTTGGTTGCTTGGGCGTTGTAAAAGGAGGGGTGTGAAGGTTGTTGGAAAAAAAAACGGGGGTTGTGAAGTATATCCGAAAGGGGGTTGTGATTGTGCACTTGCACCGCTCGAACCACCACGAGACGGTTGCTTGCCCCGTCCCTTAGTTTTTTTCTTGGCTTCGCGGGGTTGGTTCTCCATTGCTCGGTTTGAAGTGGGTGTGGTTTGAGAGTATAAAAAATTAGTGAAGTGGGTGTGGCTTGAGAGTATAAAAAATAAGAAGTGGGTGTGGTTTGAGAGTATAAAAAATAGTGAAGTGGGTGTGGTTATTTATATTTGTTTAAAAAGTGATTTTTTTTTTAAATTCGACCGTTTAAAAATTCGACCGTTCCTCAAACATCGTGCCAATTCAACGCGGTGAAGAAGTGCCGAACCCACTCCCCGAATCGGGTCCCCGCGGTGATGGCGGCGGTGTTCCCGATCGGGGAAGGTGGTCACCGAACCCACTCCCCGAGAGTGCCCCGGATACCCTTAGTTGTTTGTTACTATATGTTTTTCCTTTGGATAAGTTTTTCTGGCGTAAAAAAAATTTTAAGCTCCGAACAAAACATTTCATGAAAACCGAAACTGAAACCGAACGGTCTTTTAAAAACTAAAAACCATTTTTGTGGATTTTGCTTCGGTCTAAGCCCAAAATCGATCAAACCCAACCCATGCACACCCTACAACTGTCACTAGTAAGTGTCTCGATAGAATTGTCGATTGAGTTTTTTGTTTAAAAAGTCGACTTGTAAGTAGGGGTAGTTAATAAAAAAAATATCGTTATCTCACTTTTTAAGTATGTTCAGTTTTTATTGAAAAAAAAATAGGTGAAATAAATGGTGTTAGGGCTTAGTTGTTTAAACACATTATTAGACCGCCCGTAGTGGGGCGTTTTTTATAAAAAAAAAATTCCAAAAAAACGCCGAAACACGCCCTCATGCCATTACGGCCCGGCGTTTTCTGAACCAAATTTTGTTTTGGCGTTTTTCAAACCACGCCAAATTTTGAATTGGGACTAGAGTTGACCGTTGCCAAACGGTCATTTGTTTAATATTTTTTCTTTTTTAATTCCAATATTAACCCACTATATATATTACCCACTTTTCCATCATTTTTTATAAAAAAAAACTCACACATTCTCAAACTTTCTCTCTACTACTTTTATATTTTATAAAAAGATGCATCCATTCCGACCCCCATTTGGTGTCCCCTCAAGACCCATGAACCCGAACACAACCCAACCGCAACAACCGTTTAACTTTCAAGAAATGGACCCGAACATGTTATCGTACGCGACTTACTTGAGTGGCGCTACTCCATTCGTGCATCCCACTTTCGGCTTTGGTCAAGCCGGCGGGTCGCAACCTTCACAACAACAAGCCGAACCCGATGTGGATATCGTGCCGGAGACGCAACCCGAACCGGAGCCAGAGAAATCGAAACGCGGCAGAAGGTCTCATAAGAAGAAGGAAGCGAACGAACCTCGACGTAAGCATTCTTACCTTAATTGGACGAAGGAGGAGGAATACACGTTGGCTCAGGCGTGGCTCGACGTTTCGGAGGACCACGAAATTGGTAACTTTTATATATTTTTTTTACTTATTTTTTACTTTTATTTTTAACATACAACTTATATTTTACTTTTATTTTTTCAATTTGTAGCAAACTTTCAAACGGGCCCCGTTTTTGGGGATAGGGTTTGTGCGCTCTTTTATAGCACGTGGGGTAAAGGCGAGCATCATGACAGAGATTCCATTTCTAGCAAATGGACCGGCATCAACAACAAGTGTCACTCCTTCCAAGAAGTGTATCAACGTAACTACGATAATCGCCCGAGCGGAGAAGGTGACTTCGGGGTTTTAACGAAGGCTTTGGAAGAGTACGAGAGAACGAAATGCCCTTTCCCGTACTATAAGTGTTGGGATCTACTACGAAAAAGTCCAAAGTGGGCGGGCGTAGTGACCATGACGTCGAGTAGTAGACGTCGAGCTAAACGGTCAAAAAAACGGTGGAGGCGTCTTCCGATCTCGAATTGAAGGAAGATTTCGAGGAGATGAATCGTCGTCTACAAGACATTCGAGACCTCGGCCACAAACGTTGGGAGACTATGAAAGAACGCGTCGCCGAATCCAAAAAGTTTAACGAGATGCAAGAGGCGAGGCAAATGGAAAAGGACATTGAGTTTTTGTCCAAACCGATCGACCACCTCCAAGGCGACGCGTTGATCCTTGCGCAAATGCATCGCCAAAAAATTCAGGAAAAATATGGACTCTAGATCATCATCCTTTTTTTTAACTTTATTTTTTTTCCTTTTTTTATATTCTGTTTTTTTCCGTTTTTTTATTTCAAGTAGTGTACTTTTTTTTAATTAATGAAGAATTTTATGTTTTAGATTTAAAAAAATAAATAATTGTGTAATTATTGCATGGACATTATTCCCACTACGGCACTTTTGCAATAACCCCCAATAATGCCCCCATGCTGACTGGACTGCCACATGGCAGAAAACGGCCCATGTTGGAGGCATTATTGATAAAACCACTACGCATGGTCTTAGGTATTTGGGTTTAATTGTCAAGGGGTTTAATTTCATACTAGTGGGAATGTCCATCGTTGCGGCGGATGTCCCAACTCATATTAGATTCAATTGTAATGTTCAAATCATCTAATGTGTACTATGAATAGTTGCTATACGCTAGAATAGACTACTCCTTCGTCCAATGAGAAACCCGTTGAATAAAATCTCTAATCAGAATCCTCTTCTAAAATCTCAAACCTCAACATGCCTCTTCTAAAATCTCAAACCTCAACATGGTGAATATAGGTGCTACATAAGCCTAATATATAACATAAACTCAACTTTGTACCATAATGTTTTAGAAAATTGGAATGAGATTTCAAATACTAATCGTGTGTAAAATATCAAATTTCAAACAAGGATTTTAATTAGAAATTAATTTGTGTTTTATATTTAACCAAACCTTAATTTTTTTTGGACAACAAATTGATGTTATTCACCACCAAAAGTTTATACACTGAAGTGACCCAGCAAACCGCTAAACTCAAAGTCTGGCCAGCAAGCCCTATTACATCAGTTCACCCAAACAAGTAAATAACATACAGACCATTAAGACTGAAAATCGAAACGAATCCACTCCGCCCAATCTAAATCTTGTCTCTTCGCCCGATGTTTGGCCCACATAAAGGACAGTGCTTGTGTTTCCCCAAATATCTGAGACTCGCGTACCTGAGAAAATTTCTTGCTTTCCAAATCGCCCATGTTGATGAATTTAAATTTTACTTAATCAATTTCTGTCAATCTGATTGGTTCATAACAAACTATTAAACCTACCCATTCCACCAGGCTCTCATCACCAAGGGGTTGAGATGCATCGACAGGCTTACGGCCAGTGATGAGCTCTAAGACCACAACCCCGAATGAGAAAACATCTGCCTTTTCAGTCAACTTCCCGCTTGAAGCATACTCAGAAGCCATATATATTTAAGCAAATCACAAAAAAAATGTCTTTTTGTTAAATGTATAAAGAGATTAAATAGACCAAAAAGAGTTATGTTCATGTTATAGTAAAATGTAGGTTTTCAGGAGAGATATTATGTTTAACCAACCGGAAACAGTTACTTACCCAAAGGTGCCCATGACACGAGTTGTGACATGTGTATTTGAATCCATTGCTAACTTTGCAAGCCCAAAATCTGCTACCTGCCAATTCAGATCATATAGTTAATTACTCGTATTGTAGAACAAAAAGACAGGTCTAAGGATGCCAAACACAACTGCTAAATCATGTTGAAAAGTGTAAGATACCTGGGCATCAAAGTTGTCATCCAATAAAATGTTTGATGATTTAATGTCCCTATGAATGATCCGTGGATGACCTGATACACAATACGAACATCACAGTTACGGAATTAAAAAATAAATAAAAAAATTTCCTAGAGTTTGAAGTCAGAACTTACAATCTTCATGCAAGTAAGCCAAACCACGAGCTGCACCAGCCACCAGCAGCAACTCTAATTCGGGTCACCCAGTCCATCACTGGCCTGCCTTCACCTACAAAGGGATAAAATCATTATAAAATACTGTGAAAAGCTTTTCCTTGCTATCAACCAATCACTTTTTGGCAATAAAACTCAACTTAAGTACATTACTACTTTACTACATTAGCCCTTTCACAAACTACAAACATAATATCAAAATCAACATAATAGAGAACCGAATCAACAAACCAGCTTTGCATTTTCAGGTCTTCTTGCTTCCTTTCAGTGTTCTTCATTGTTTCTTCCTTAGTCTTTGGAACTAAGTTAACCTCTTCAACTTCCCTTGGCTAATATATCTGCTTCAAAACACATGTTCAAAAGATCAACAATAAATAACTTCCAATATAAGCCATCAGTTATCACATCACAGTTCACACGGTTTTTCCAAAGATCAATGAACTTTGTCTACAACGAACAAATAATTCAGGAACATGATTCTTCCTCTAGCGCTATTGCAACAATCAAGTCAAACCGCATATCAATACAACAAAATTTATCAGTAATTGTAAAAAAAAAAAAGAATTGGGAGATGCAGACATTAGAGGAACAAAAACAATGACTCCATAATGCAACTCTAAATTCGGGTTACCAGAGATACAAACCCAAACACTACTCGCCGCTGCCAGTAACACGAATATCCAGTCTTGAAACACTTAAAAAAGTAAACATTCGAGAATGTACCAACCGTCTGCCCTTTTGTAGGTTGCGTAACAGACTTTTGAAATTCAATAGCTAGGGTTTCTAGGCTGTATATTGTTCATTGTATCAGATTATTGGGGCTGATTATGTATAATTGAGTCAGAATAATGGGAATTTGTGGATGACTTTTTAAGATTGACGAATAGCGGAGAAACTATGATGCTGCTAGGGCATCTGATGCTCCGCCGCAATATCCGAACCCTATGACAGTTGGTACAGTAACTATGATGCCGGAGTGAATAAATTCCTCCTTCCATCAAGAAAGGATCGACTCGATGAAGGTTGTGATTTAGAAACGGCACTGCGCTCTCTGTCTTCTCTGGTTCTTTCTGTCTTCTCTGAATATGCAAATGGACGGGAAGAGAAAAGTGTGGGTCTCTGGTTTGAACTTTAGGTTTAAAAATTACACAACAACAATTGTATGCCTATCATCTTTAACTGAAGCAAAGCAAAGCATATGAACAATTAAAACAAATGAGTTTCGACAAGATGAGCAAAAACGGAAGCAACATAAAAAGACATTTTAAACACTAAAATATACTTTTACATCAATCAAGTAGACATGATAATCAAGAGCAATATAGTATTTTGTTTTTATTCACTATGGAAAAGTTTTTTTCCCAAACAGTAAGATGTGTTTGAACAAATTGGACTTGCTTAATAGAGCAAGAACTAAAGAAAAATACCTAAGATCTGAAATGAGAAGAGTACCTGTTTGTTTCCACCCAGTGTAGGATTTGACTGCTAGAATGCAATTCAGAATTCTACACAAATTACCTCCCTGGAATTTAATCAAGACAACTCAACTTTATTGAAACTATCATCAACACAAACTCTTAGCATCATGTAATTCCAACAATAGATGACAAAAATTAAGTGCACAACCAAACACATACATAAAATGAATGAATTTAAGGTTACCTGTGATGGGATGCAGAGATCACCACAACCACTGTCATTGCCAAGAACCGATTGAAATTAGGGTTACCAGTGTTCCGACTGTACGAATAACCAGAACCCCACCCTGCTATTGTTCGTTGTTAGCCGTAGAAACAAATCCAGCACCGGATGCGCTACCCGCCGGCGTCTCTTGAACTCCACTGAACCAGAACTCCATTAGGGGATTTGAGAGAAAGAGAGAGAACGAAGGAGGAGGAGCGAACACCAGATTTAATTCAGTTTAGAGGGTTTGACATTATTACCATTCAATAACTTTGGAATTAAAGAATTAAACTCAGTATTTGTAACTGATGATAGAGTCTCAATCATGCAACGTTTCAATGATGCGAGGAGTCTCAATTTCAATACTTCAATACTGATGTTCGCTGATGTAGGGTAGAACAAGGGCAAGAATGGAAGAAAAGGGCAAAGAATTTAGGATTTGGAACGGACCATTCACATGCCATCTTAAATATTGAAAGGAAATTACATTTCTATCCTAGGGAAATGCTTATTATAGTATTATAGATATAGATTATAGATAGGCTTATTTGTTTAGTTGTACAAAATATGCTTAACTTTGTTATATATTTGTTAATTAGTTTATAATATGTTTATACAGTTATGTTTGTATAACTTTATTCTTAAGTAATAAAAATTTGAGAGTCAGTATCAATTTTTCATGATTCTAGTTTACGATTTTAAGGAGTGTCAAAGTTTATGGAGGATCGTTCATGATTAATTAAATTGCATATATACTACAAAATTAAAAAAAAATAATGGTACGCCCACACCCATACTCCCAACTTAGATACACCGTTGGGATGGTAGCTACGTGACACATTCAGGCAGAAATGTTATAACCACTCTACTTTTATCTCTGATATCTCTCAAATACATACATCCCATGACGCTAAAATTTACTCATATTTCACTTTAGTGAGGCTAACAACATGGGCAAACCCATTGTTTTATGAAACTAGGCCACTGTCTAAGGCACCCACAAGACATAGGCCTCCAAATTCTAACAAAAGTTTCTATATAACTCTATATTGGGATCTTACTTGCAAAAGTAGAAGATTAAGTAAAATGTAAAAATGTCCATGAGTTTAGGCTATTTTTGTCACTTTAGTTCAAAAATGAAACATATTGTATCTGGGTTCCTGATGTTTCATTTTTATTGTCATTTTTATTCAATTGGTAAACTGGGTTAAATTTTCTATTAACTTCTCCCCTTTTTGTCGTAAAGAGAAGTTAACAAAAAATTCTAACCCAATTTATCAATTGGATGAAAATGGCAACAAAAATAAAACCTTAGGGATCCAGATACAAAAAAATTCATTTTTTTTTGTTGAAGTGACAAAAGTGGCCGGCATTTTACTCTTTGAAGAAATCTTGTTATCTTAGAAGGCCATACTTTAGTATCATCGACGTATACGAAAAAATTGAATAACTAACCAATTTGAAGAAAATCATTTTGTTAATTTTGTTTATAAAGAAAATGAAGATTGAGTTATACCCATAAGATTCTGAATATTTAAAAATAATCTATACTTTGTATAAAAGGAGAAATCTGAGTGACATAAGAAAAGCTGAGGTGCCAGCCATAGAGGCTGTCCAATAAGGCTTATCTTATGTCATTATCGCATCATAATCCTTAATATATAAAATCACTTTAATTTTCAAAGGTCTGGCGCACATCTAGAAAATCACTTTAAACATCTGCCCACATCCACAAATGGTCAGCTGTTTATAAAAACGCTTCAAACCTCTGCCCATATTCAAAATTTAAAATTCTGGCTCCAAATTCAAAATTCAAACTACATATAAATCTGGCTCCCTATAAATAACATATATGAATTTGGCTCCACATTCAAATTTCAATTTATCTCTCTCCTTTATTTTTGCGATCATATCTCTCTTACTCAAATGCATAACTCTCATGATTGAGCCGGTTAATCTTCGATTTTAGTTCTTTGTCCCAATATCATTATTCCAATATCGTTGTTTCATTGAAGCTCTATTTCACACACCAACGTTTGACCTCGGCTTTCTTATGTCACTTGATTTTCTCTATTTATAGAAAGTATAAATAGATTGTTACAGGATGCTAAATTTGCATATTCTGTATATTCATCTGCGATTACAGCTTTTTGTACTTCACGTAATTTTTCCAACATCATTGTTGCAACATCGTTGAGGGTATGTTTTTTTTTTTTCTGATTTTGAATCTTAAAATTTGAACTGGTCTGTTCTAATTCTCGGTTTATATTTCAGAAACTAATCAGAGTTGTTTAAAATTCAAACAATCAGTTGTGGGTTATTTTAGGTTTGTGGATTCTTTTAAACTGTTGATAAATGTTGATAATATTTATTTTAAGGTGTTGATATATTTCAGCTTTGTTTTTTCCGAGCGAGCAGTGGGGAGTTCTTCTGCACTGTTTTTGAAGTCTGAAGTGCAGAAAGTGGAGTACTTCATGAAGCGCCGATGTTGTTCCAGGTTTTCTTGTATTTATTATCACTGATGAAATATACAAGTTAAAAATGTCATCATACCCTTCTGTAGGTTCTTATGATTTAAAGTATCGCTTTATCAAGCAAGTTGAGGATCAAGTATATGAGGATAGAGCTACTGTTCAATAGCTGAAGAGGTGTTTTGATGGATTGCATCTTGGTCTGTTTACGAGAGACCAAGTGTCCAGAAACCTGATGGTGATGTCTTTCTGCACTTCAGACTTCAAAAACTGTGCAGAAGCTTTTCATCACGTTTTACTACCATTATATCCTTCTTTTACACCAGACTTGAAGAAATATACAAGTTAAAAATGTTATCATACCCTTCTGTAGGTTCTTATGATTTAAAGTATCGCTTTATCAAGCAAGTTGAGGATCAAGTATATGAGGATAGGGCTACTGTTCAAGAACTGAAGATTATTAAATTTCGTTGTTCAGTTCTCAATGTAATTGTTGATCTATCGTCATATGTGATATGTAAATTTTAATTCTATTAATCTTTGTTGAGCATTTTATTTTTACTAATTTGAGCATCAACAGTTGTTAGAGTTTATACCTACTATTGTAAATGTTGAGTTGCTAGTGTTGCCAACATCTGTTATTCCCAACAACAGTTTCCAAAGAATTGTCAACCATTAACACAATAGAAGTTCTGAACATTCTTAAAAAAATAGGTATTTTGAAAAAAATTGACAAAAATCTTTAAAAAGTCTGTTGAAAACCGCTGTTTTTAAAACATCTGTTTAGCAAAAGATTCATCCATTGTCTGTTCTCATAATTTCTGTTTTTTGTAACGACTGTTGAGTTGCTACTGTTGCCAACATCTGTTATTCCCAACAGCAGTTGCCAAAGAATTGTCAACCATTAACACAATAGAAGTTCTGAACATTCTTAAAAAATAGGTATTTTGAAAAAATTAGACAAAAATCTTTAAAAGTCTGTTGAAAACAGCTGTTTGGCAAAAGATTCATCCATTGTTTAAAGGTATTGTCTGTTCTCATAATTTCTATTTTTTGTAACGACTGTTGAGTTGCTACTGTTGCAAACGTCTGTTATTCCCAACGGCAGTTTCCAAAGAATTGTCAACGATTAACACAATAGAAGTTCTGAACATCTGTTATTGCTCAACAGATCTTTGTAGAATGTATTCAGAACATCAAAACTCCATTCTAAAAAAAATAGCTATTTTTTAAATATTGGAAAAAACTCTCAAAAATAGCTATTTTTTTAAATATTGGAAAACTCCATCAACAATGCTTTTTTTAGGTTATTATTGCATCATAATCATAAGTCTTAATATATACAATCAATTTAAAACTGATTAGTGTTTTCATAGTTTTTGTTGATGTTTTGAATCAACTTCTGTTTGGATAAAAATTCATTCACTGCTGAAAGATATTGTCTGTTTTAATAAGTGTTGTTTATCCTAGCGACTGCTGATTTACCACTGTTTACAACATTTGTGTCCGATGAAGTGGTAGTAGCCTTTGTTTGCCATGTAGATTATTGTTGGTCTTTAAATGAAGAGGTTTTTTTTTTTTTTAATTTTTTATGGCAGAGGTTTAAAATTTGTCCTTTCAGGTTCTTGATATTTAATTTTATAGTTTTCCCATGAAAATTTATTTTTTAAATGTTTTGCATTAAATGGTTGCTGATATTTAATATCAATTTATTTGTTTATATTAAAAGTCTGTTGAAAACAACTGTTTTCCAAACCTGTGTTTGACTAAGGACTGCTGACTTACTATTGTTGCATAAGATCTGTTGTTGGCCAACAGTGGTTTCCAAACACTGCTGAAGGGTATTGTCTGTTCTCATAGGTTCTGTTTAATCTAAGGACTGCTGAGTTACTAATGTTGCCTAACATCTGTTGTTGGCCAACCGTGGTTTTCAAACAACTGTCATCCATTATCAGAGCAGAGGTTTTGACTTGGACAGATGTTAGCCATCAGATCTTCGTAACTTCTGACACGTCAGCATTCACTTTTTCACTTTATAAACCCCTGTTTCATCCCCAAACAGAGGTTTTACTTTCGTCTCAAGTTTAAAATTCATCAGAGCGGTTTCCACCTTCTTCTTCAACACTTCTTCGTCAACCTCTCGCAACTTTCAATTCCGATCATGGCTTTGATGATGAAAAATTTGCATAACTACCTGGCTATTTTTGAGAAAACCGAGAACAATACTCTCTATCATTCAATGATTGATGTTCCTACATCATCAAAATATAAGGTCATTCTTACCGCCGAGGCACCCATTTACCAAGAGACGCTTCGCGATTTTTGGGCAAATGCGAATATTGAAGAACAAAACAATGTGGCCGTAAGTATAACTTCAAAAGTCGGAGGTGAATCGGTTGCTATTACTCCCAGTACCATATCAACAAGAGGTAAACGACTTGGCAGGTAAGACCTCTTTGCCGAAAAATGAGATTCAAACATACTTGATTGGGAGGGGATATGATGGACAGTTGAATCAAGCAACTATGTTTAAAGGTAATTTTCCACCACCAATGAAATTCCTGTTCCATACTCTCTTAATCTGTCTCTCAAATAAAACTACTTCTTTTAATGAAATACCTTTGAAAATTCCGTCATTGAGGTATGCAATTTTGACAAATACTGATTTTAACTACTCCCAGGCACTGTTTGTTGATTTGGTTGCAAATTTAAAAAAACATTAAAAAGGGGAAAACTGCTGCTATTAAAAAGGGGAAAAATGCTGGTTTTCTTATGTTTCCTAGACTATTAAGCTACTACCTGCAAAAAAAAGTTTCTCAAAAAGCTTTTGAAAATGGTAAAGCTATTAAAATGCAATAGTCTAACATCTTGAAACTTTTACTCGCCTTATGGCTAAAGAGTCAGATGTTTCCAAAACTGAAGCAGAGGGGAATGAGAAAATTTTAGATGAGTCCACAACTGCTCCTCAAACCTCTGTTGCTGAGCCCACTGCTCTTGGTGATCACAGCACTACAACCACTGCTGTGAAACCCCCACCAACAAAACTCAAAAAGACCAAAACGAAATCCAAAAATCCCACCGAAACCAGCAAAACGGGTCCTCTGGAAGATGAGATCCCAAAGGTTAACCCTGTGACAACACAGATGTCACTACAAACCACTGTTGCTACTTCCTCACAACATGTGGAAAGATCTCAACCCATAAACCATACTCCTCATGATTCCTCCCAAAAGGAACATGTTGTATTCACAGGGACACCACAATATGATGTCATACCCTCATATGAGAGTATACTTAAAATCCCTTCTCCCGGGGCAATGTCTCTTTCGACAGCAATCCCTTCATCTTCTATTCCACCAAAGTTTGTAACACTGCTTCAAGCTATTGACATTCAGACTAATAGCAATCCCTCCCACGAACACTTTACTGAGAGTTTAACTTCAACAATAGCTATGTCTGAACCTTTTTAATTACCTAACCCAGAAATAGTTGAGGAGGCTACACCTCTTGAATTTCAGCAAATTCTTGATGGTATTTCAAGTGGAGCAGCTACTACAAATGTCAAATCCACTGATTTACATTTGGACAGTAGTTTCATCAGTCAGACTCCCTTGAAGGCAACCACTGTTGTGTCTATCAAGGTATCCACTGGCGAGTTCAAGTTAACAACAGGTGAGATCACTAAGGTAACCACTGATGCAGAGGGAAGTCCCCAGAACCAAGAACAAGGGGCATCTGCTAATGAAAATTTGGAGACACCTCCTCTTTCAAAAGCAGATATAACCACCTCTGGTAGGAATTTAGATGATCCTATTAAGTTAGGTGATGGATTAAAATACCAGGATTTGACGGACAGGATATCTAACTTGGAAACAACTATTGCTGATATGAAAGATCAATTGAAGTAGTTGGTGGATGCTTTCAAAAGTCGACCTTCTCATCAGCAGTTATGCCAAGTGCTTTGGAATTCAGTACAACCCATTCTTGTAGCTCAAAGGGAACTGGCTGAGATTCAACTTAATTCCCACATGAAGCTAATTAGAGTTATGGTTGAAGCAAGATACAAAGACACACAGGCTGACATCAAGGGCATAAAAGAATGCATTGCAAAGTTAACTGGTACTATCCCTGCACCTGTGTTTGAAAAAGACGACGAAGATAATGCTGAAAAGAGGGAAAAGGATTGCATGAAAAATTTTGGCAAACCAACACCAAGGAATCAGCCAAAACAAAATCTAAAGCCTGCCCAGCAAACTTCTACAAAATATCCTGGAAAATCTGATACTGGTAAGAAAAATGGAATTGATGATACCGTTAACAAACAGACAGATAAGGAGATTGAACGAAAGCAGAAGAGGAAGCATACAAAAGAGGAAGATGAAGTGCTCAACATTGGAACTTCAAATAGAAGAAAATCACACAAACACAACGAATCTCCTATTGTCATATTTCCTAAACCAATATCACCACCAGAAAAACCAACCACTGCTGTGAAACTTAAAACCACTGCTGAACCTAAGAAGCCAGGTTCTGATACACCTAAAACAAAACTCTCACCAGAAAAACCACGTGTCAAAAAGCAGAATACAAAATCCTCATCACCACTGCCAACCTCCACTGAAAC
The DNA here is from genome assembly GCA_030545235.1 of Helianthus tuberosus. NCBI lineage: Eukaryota > Viridiplantae > Streptophyta > Magnoliopsida > Asterales > Asteraceae > Helianthus > Helianthus tuberosus. Next base: position 65,232,778 of record CM060427.1, on the reverse strand, counting down.
AATTGTTGATGCAACAAATGTTTCAACACATGTTAAGACAACAACGGTTGAGACACCAGTTGTTTCAAGTGTTGTTAGTCAATCCACTGATTCTACGCAATTTCAATTCCCATCACAATCAACCCTTACATTCATAGCACCTTTTTCTTCCCTAACTCCTCCTTCTCCAAAATCTGTTTACACAAGAAAGAGAAAATTCATGGTGCATGAAGAAGCGAAGGAAGAAAAAGATATACCCGCACCCATTCTGTTATCAGCTACTCCATTCATTCAAACTTCACCCAAACCATTCGTCCCACCTCCATCAATAATGATCAACCCATTGGCAGTAACTTTCCCTCTAGAACTGCTTGCAGTTCAAGATGAAATGACTCAATTTTACACAAAGGATGATCCATCCAAAAGAACATTCCCATCTCTTCATGGATTCGAAACTCCAAAGAATATTTATGAATATCTGAAGCTAAAGGGCAAGCAAGCAGAAGATAAGGCAAAAGAAGAGTGTAAAGGGCTAGGAGACATTAAGTTTTCAGCTCGCATGCAACATTGGCTTGGTGAAGTCAAGAAGTTGGAAGATTTTGCTAGAGACCTGAGTAAGAATATGTCAAATCTATCACCAAATGCTGAGCTATAAAAGACATTAAGAAATGATTTCTTGAACACTATCATGGATACCAAGCCCTACGAAGCCTACATGTCTGATTTCAAAGACTGGCCCCTTGAAGCTCTTAATGAGGAAGTTAATAGAATTGAAAAGATGAATAAAGATCCTCAAATGCCAAAATCTGCTCCCAACTAGAAAGAATACAAAAAGGTTGAAGTGGATGAAGTGTTGAAGTACAAGAGAATGAAGGCAGAACTCGTAGCAGCTAAGGTTGGGACTGCTAGACAAATTGGAAAATGGTCTAGGCAGTATATTGATCGAGCTTACAATAAGTTAGAAGAGCAAAGAAAGACAGATCCATCCCTTCCTAAAAAGGCAGTATACAAAGATGAAACCACTGTTAGACGTCGGCAGACCATTACATCTAAAAAGCTGTTCTCATCAGAAGATGTATCCATCGCTGCCTTGAACCAAAGAAAAAGACAACAACTGATGGATGAGGAAGATGAAAATAGGTATGCTGAGTACAGAAAAGAGTCTATCAGAAATCAGTTACGATATGGATTGGATGATGCTTCATTGCAATTACAAGCTCAAGTTGCTCAAGCACTTCAGAAGTTGGCAAGCAGGCCTCAATCGCCAAACTCCTCTCAAATAAAACTTCTCCCAAGAAACCCATCAGATCCAAAAATAGTAAAGTGGAAATCTGACAAACAGAACCATGAATTGACTTTGATCAAGTCTGATGGTAGTGTTGAAAAGATATCAAGGGAGAATGCACTTGGTCTGAATCCAGTTGACCTCCAAGATCTTTTTAACCTTCAGCTTGATAGGGATGAAGATGATACTGATTCCTTGGATTTTGAGCTCTAATTCAAAGGGCAAATCCGGGAAATGTTGATGAGAGAATAAAGATCTGCAGATTTCTAAAGTCTGCTGATTCCTTGATTTAGTTTCGCTGAAAGTTGTTGAGGCAGGTGATTGTGTGTTTGTAGTTAACGTTTGTTGAACCTTAAGTTGTATTTAAATTCTATTAAGTACCTATGTCTATAAACAGTTTATATTGTCTTTTTGGGTAAACAGTTAAATTGTATGTAACTGATATATTAACCGATAATCTATGTTTATAGTTGTCTTTTAGCTATAATAGATAACACGTTTTGGTACAATATCTATACACGTATCTATATGTTTTATTAATATGTGTTATGCATGGTTGTCTAAGAAACGACCCGTGTTTGCAGCTCTCATTTTTAATGAGAGTACTAAATTCTTTGTTAATAACATTATTCGCTTAACATCTGTTTACTAACCTTTGTAATTTCTGTTGACTGACCTTTTTAACATGGGTTGACTAACATCTGATACTTACTATCTATCCATCTGGCAAGCTCTGTTGAAGATAATGGATAACAGTTTTTAGAAAAGTCTGTTGGAAAGCAACAGAGATTTTTAACAGTTAATAGACAACAGTGGTTTGCTATCAACATAATGGAATTGCTGTTGAATAAACCTATTGACCATTAGTTTATATCAATTTTGTAAGTCTGCACCAATTATTTTTTTACTCTCTGTCAATATGTGTTATGCATGGTTTTCTAAGAAACGACCCGTGTTTGCACACGGGTCTTACCGCTAGTAATGATAATAACATATTGAAACATCTAAAGCATTCATCATCCTTTTCACCATAAACAATTAAATTTTCTCTTTTTTTTTCAATTAAATAATAGTTTTATACATTTATTATTACCTTTTTTTCTCCTCACCTCACAATCACTTTCAAATTATATAAAAAAAAATTATAGAGTGTGAAAAGGTGTCTCTCAAATATAAAATATACAAACGAAATTAACATTTTCTTTCTCATCTACTCACAACCACTTTTTATAATATAATTTTTATAATATAAAATACTTAATCCATTAAATATTTAATGAAATGATAAGGCCACAGGGTGTGGCATCACGCCACCCTGTCAGATCAGCAATTTTGACGCCCATTGGTGCCTTACCCCTCCCCCTGCATGTTACCAAGGGGGCGCTACCCCTTGTCCTTCCAGCACGCTAACGACTAGAAAATGGCTTTGAAGATGGGGCCCATTCTTTTCAATCAATCAAATCTCTTCTCTTTATTTTTTTTTATTTTGTTTAATAGGGGGCTTTAAACTATTGCATGAAAGTTAAAGGAATGGGCTTTAAAACTCCCTATGTGACATGACACTGATGTGGTGTGATAAAGCCCTTAGACCATGGGGTGTGGGTTGGGTAGTCCCTTTGGGACTATCCGCCACGTAGGCGCCACGTCACATGAAAGGGAGGATCATCCCTTTGGGGACTACCCAAGGGTGTGAAGGACTACCCAATTTAATTAAAAAACCAATATATAATTAAAGGAGAGAGAGAAACCAATATATAATTGAAGGAGAGAAAGAGAACAAAGGGTGTGCAGGCTCGTCTCTTCCGGCTATAAACCGACGTTTGCGACGCGACGACCCCGGAGGGGGCGGTGTGGGACGAGGGGGACAACCCGACGATGGTGGGGGACGATCCCCACACCGTTCGGTATTAGGGGCTTTATACCTCACCCTCCATAAATGCTCGAAAACCCTCTAAAAATGATTACTAGGGTGCACTACACTATTTTTCAAGAAGTCTAGCTTGTTTATTTAACCCGAGCTTCCTACCCGTTTATTTCAAAAAGAGTTAATTACAGTTTTCGTCCATATGGTTTTCTCAAAATCACTATTTCAGTCCATTAGTTTAAAAATTGTGATTTCAGTCCCTGTGGTTTCACTTTCGTAACCATTCCAATTCACCTCGTAACCATTTCAGTCCCTGTACTAACAGAATAAATGGATTGAAATGGTTATGAAAGTGAAACCACAGGGACTGAAATGGTTACGAAAGTGAAATCACAGGGACTGAAATCACAATTTTTAAACTAATGGACTGAAATAGTGATTTTTGACAAACTATAGAGACGAAAATAGTAATTAACTCTTTCAAAAATATACAAAAACAATAATAATTTACTTTAATAAAATACAAGTACATGAAGTTAAATATATAAAAGGTTGGCCACGTGAGGATACACTATATTCGTGCACTGCATTAAAGGAAAAACATAAACACAAGAACTAAATTTCTTGTGATTTTCTTGGTATGCATTTAAATTTAAATTTTCATTAATGGTTCAACAATTTAGTAAAAACTACACGAAATTATGAACACTAATAAATGTAATTAACATGTGTTTAAATGTTTACTGGCCTCATAAACTATATAACTTGTCTATCTATACTATATATAAAAGCATATCCGAAGGGGCAGAAATGGTCATTTGCCACTTTTTCAACATTTACAACCCCTTAAAGCATATTGTACAATCACTCAATGCATCAAACTTTTCAACACCCATATAAACCTCTTTTATGTAAATGGCGGTTCATTTTGAATTTTGAATTAAAGCCAACTTACTCGATTGAAACACCCCAGAGTCTTTTCACCATAATTACTACTCTTGCACCTCATCGTTTTCTCTCTCTCTCTCTTTGTCTCTTCCAGATCCACCAAATTCATCCATTACTATGTCTTCTCTCACCTCTTTCTTGGTAAGCATCAACACCAGATCCACCAAATTCATCCATTGCTATTCTTGTCATTAGAAAAATCCGGAGGGTACAATCTGTTTGGTTGTCGTTCCAAATCAATTGCTTTTTGTAACATCTGTGCTTGTAATCATTGTGAACAGTTAAATTATCAATAAAACAATGTTATTTGATCCCAATGTTTGTTTGGTTGTGTTTTACATTTTTCATGTTTCGACTTTTATTTTTCAAACTCTACTTCGCTTTTTGGAGAGTTATACGCAAACTGATGTGTAAACATAATCAGTTTAATGCGACAAATACTCCAGAACATCAACATATACTTAACATACCTTAAATAACCTTTACATAACTTAGAAATAAGTTTTGAAGGCTTTGGTATGACAAAAACAAGTTAATTCGCTTACAGGGACTAAACGTGACAAACTGCGAAAGTATGCTAATTTGAACAGTAACAGACATTCCGGAACATTACCATAAGTTAAACATACCATAAATATCCTTTACATAGCTTAGAAATAGGCTTTGAGGGGTTCGGTGTGCTAAAATAAACTTTTGGGTCATTCCGGGACTAAAAGCGTCAAAAAGTGCATAAGTTTGCACTTTCGCGCATAACATACGTTCTGAATACATCCGGACATCCAAAAATTTATGTAAGCACTAAAACATTTTATTTTAGTGTTTGGCATAAGAAAAATCCATTCGTCGCGTCATTTGGATCGTTTTTCGCGCTTATGCGCATTCCGTCGTAATTAAGCGAACATCGCGATTGTATGGCCAAACGAACCGACATCCAAGATATTTTTGAGCACATTTTAAGTTCCCTATACTTTAACTTCATTTTAGAGCTTTGAAATGAGGTTAACGGGCCTTAAACGTGTCGGAAATGGCCTTATTACACAGCAGGGACCAAAACTGCCAAAAATCAAAGTTTCTGGTCTGCAAGGTCCTTACGGACCTCAACATTGTGAGTGTTGAGGTCCGTAAGCAGTCCCCAGATAGCAGAAACTTGGCAGAAACATTGAATCAGGTCCTCTCCACTCTTGCACATGGTATTGGGCAATACTAGGGGCTCCCATGGTATTGTAAAACCACTATCTTGAGGTGTATGGCCAAGATCAAAGCACGGTTTCCAAGAAACGATCTTAACGGCTAACCGAAAACTATAAATACCCCCCCATGCCATTGCAAAACCCACAAGAATTTTGATTTGAGAAACTCTAAGTTGAAACCATTGTTTCATACCTGACTTACTTGGATCGAGATTAGCATTCGGGGACCCTTCGTAAGTATTCCTTCGTTCTTTTATTGCTTTTCGAGTCCGAAAGTCAAACTTTGTTTGACTTTCTGCATTGACCAGTTTATGGTCAATGCGAAGTTCGTTTGAACTTCGCAACGTGATTGTAATCACGATGGTTATAGTCCCTTGTGACTATGCCTACTGATTACCACGTTGTCTAGGGTCGTAAGGGTAAGCGATCTAATAAATCGCTTATACCTTCGAACCTGACCCATTTGGTCGATCATTAGGATCCAACCAAATACATTAGGTGACCATAGTAGGTAGAGAATAACCTTCCGAGGTTATACCCTATAGTCACGACGTTTAAGTAGTTGTATGATAGGTAGTTTATATGCCTTAGGTAAATTACCAAAATACCCCTTTGATGCCAAAATTCGTTATAAATATATGTGACACAACTTTTGACATCTAAACTGATTTGGCGACAATATTAGGCATGTTAAGGCATATTCTACTTGTCATAGGACTAGTTAGGCGGTCCGAACGCGTTTCACGCGAACGACGCGTTAAAGTAGCATAAGCTACCTAAACGGGTCGTAATAGGTCGTAAGCACTTATGTTAGGTTTCATTTAGTATGTGGGCTTTGTTAAACCATATGACACGAGTCTCCATACTCGTTTGGTTTACGAACCCTCATTCTATCTAAATCCTCCGATTTAGGTCCGGTTTATTAACATAGTTACCTATATTAGGTGCCGTTTGATTCCGTGATCTCTAGCTTTGCTTGGTGGTTATCTTAGGACTTCTGAACAATCTCAAGTGAGTACATAGACCCCTCTTTTACTGTTTTCCAAACTGTTTTGGGGTGAAACACATGTGCCTACTTGTTACTTTCATGCTTTCCTGTTTTCACATCATATACATGCTATGTTCAATAGTACACTTATAGTACATTGTTTTACATTACATTTTATGCTATGTGTGCCCATTGTGTGCATACTTAGTACATTGTTTTACATTACATTTCATACTATGTGTGCATATTTAGTACAGTTGTTTCACGTCACATGCTATGTATGTCTATTGTTGCATACTTAGTACAGTTGTTTCACGTCACATGCTATGTATGTCTATTGTTGCATACTTAGTACAGTTCACATGCTATGTATGTCCATTTGTTGCATACTTAGTACAATTGTTTTCATCACATGCTTACATTTTGGCATGACATTTGGGTTGTTTACAATGGAACAATACATTCATTAACATTAGCTACGCCGTTCGTTAGTAGGTAGTGGTACCATAGGAATTGACAACTCCCGTTCCTGAAATCCTGGGTTTGTTTGGATTGGAAGGAATGACCGAATTTGATATACATAACTTAGATAAACCTTTAATTTGTTTAAGGGTTTATCGCCACAGTCTCAAGGCTTGGATGTATGCATTTTCACAATACCGCATAAATGTTTGTATCAGTATAGCATGCATCTGTTCCACAAAACATAACTTTGATTTAAACCATGTTTTACTTCAATACCTTGTTTTTGTGCATTTCACATATGGTTTAGTTGATATATTTCACTTACCATACATGATATTTTTGGGTATACATTACATGATCTACATTAAACATAAACATTTTGACATTGATATACACAATTAGTGGTTTACATTGGACATAGACATTTCAATTTGGTTTACACATTAACACATGACAATTCATTTATACATAAACAATTTACATTGGTGGTTGGTTTGAGTAAGTGATTTGAGTAACGAGGCGTGTGTAATATGATACAAACATGGTGGATACGCCGCTGGTACTTCCTATAAACAAGTGTTTGTATGATATTACATGTCGTAGCGTTACTTAAATCATTTCAATATTTGACATATTACGTTTTACATAAACAACTTATTTTCACAAGACATTGATTTACAAAACAACTTATCTTATACAAACTCATTTTTTCTTGGTTATTCATTTAACCTTACATTATTCTCTTATTTATATATATCATTGCTTTTTGAATGATTTACAAAACAAAACAACTTACAAGGTTCATGACTGACTTTTGTTAAACAACTTTTCCTAAACTTATAAGTCATGAATCCTATTTTCACAAATCCTATGTATCTCACAGGCATTTTTATGCTGACGTACCTATTTTCACATGTGTTTTCAGGAGCTTTTGCGTAGGATGATGATCATGACACTAGGGCGGACCTGTGCCTTAGACTAAAAATGAAGATAGACTAGTTTAATTATGTTATGAACTCTTTGATTCCTGTTTAAGACAATGTAACACTCTTGTTTAATAAATAAAATATAACTTTGTATGCCATGGTTGTGAAACAATAATTCTGTTACAACACTCCCCGACGTTTTCCGCCACGTTTTGTATGTTATACGTGGTCGGGGTGTGACATAAGAGTTGGTATCAGAGCCAATGGTTATAGGGAATTAGGTTATTAGTAATTCTTTGACCTAGACTATAACCTTTCTAGGACCCTAACACAAGTTGTCTTGTGTTTAGAATTTAAAACATGCACATCACCTATCCTTAGGTGATTATCAAAACAAGAACCCAATTTTTCCGAAACGATTTTTGAAAAACAATCTTCTGTTTTTGAATGATTTATTACAAGGTTTTGAACCCTCTATTGTAAGGTTTTGAACCCCTTTGAGTTTTCAAAAATCTCATCAACGTTTTGAGTTTTAAATAATGTGAACACGTGCAAACTGGAAGGGTGAATGTCTGTACACTGGGTTTTCTATCTAAGGCTAGAATGTTCGTATAAATCCACATAATCGGACCAGTCACTCTTACCTGGGAACTCTTGGGGTGAGTGTTCACTTATAGGCGAGCATGTCTTCGCGATACATTATTTTTGACCCATTTACCTTGATTAGTCACTGTGTGTTGTTTGTTTGCCTTATGGTAACAAACAAATGACCACCATCTTTGCCATTATCAATTTTTGCCTCATCTCATTCTTTTCACCCAAACATCTCACTCGTTTCCTTTCATGTTTTCCTCTTTTAGAATGCCTCCTCGACGCGAAAACCAGATAGCGACTGCCGAACTGGCAAAAATGATTGCGCAGCAGATGGCTGCTCAATTCCCAAACCTCTTTGCTCAATGGAACCAAGCCTACAACAACAACAATGCTCCATGCAAATACAAGGATTTTAACTCGGCTAAACCCCTCAAGTTTAGTGGTTCTGAAGGAGCGACTGGGCTTCTTCAATGGTTCGAGAGCATTGAGAATACTTTTCGCCACGTGCAGTGTCCTGACAATCGCAAGGTCGAGTTTTCTTCGAGTGTGTTTCAGAAGAGGGCTCTTACATGGTGGAACGGGGTTATGAGAGACCGTGGTGCAGAAGTTGCTCTAGCACAAACTTGGGCTGAACTTAGGGCTCTTATGATGAGGGAGTTCTGTCCTCGTCATGAACAGCGAGCGTTGGAGAAAGAGTTTGATGACTTGAAATAAGACAGTGGCGAGCACAGGGCATATACTGATAGGTTTGAGGAGTTGAGTCTGCTTTGCCCAACAATGGTTACCCCACTCGACAAGGCTATCGAAAGATACATCGATGGTCTACCTGACTCAGTACAAGACATCATTACTGGTAGTAACCCTGCCACACTCCGTCAGGCTATCGAGTTAGCAGCGACATTGACTAAGTCACAGATTCGGAAGAATAAGTTACACAGGAAGGGTGACAAGGGCAAGAATCAATCGTCGGACAAAGAGGATAGCAAGAAAGGTCAAAACAAGAATGGAAAGAATTCTGGTTCTTCAAGAGGGTTAAGGAAGCGTAAGGCTTCCCAAAATTTTGCTGTCACTGCCCAAGCTAACCAGGCAGCTCCCAACCAACCCGCACAGCCTCCAGCGAAGAAACCCTATACAGGGAATGCACCTTTGTGCAATAGATGCAACAGTCATCATCAGCCGCAACATCCGTGCTGTTTCTGTACTAACTGTGGGAAGTCAGGTCATCTTGCCAATGTTTGTCGGTTTGCTCAGAATCAGGCAGTTCAGAACCCGGCTCAACAAGTTACTCAGCCTCCTGCTCAGCAACAGGGTCAAGCTGCACGACCACACTACCCACCAGGTGCTTGTTATAACTGTGGGGATCTGACCCACTACCATAACCAATGTCCAAGATTGGTAAATGCGAATCCAGCTCAGGCTCCGGCTCGAGGTCGAGTCTTCAACATGAATGCTCAAGAGGCGCAGGCGGACGATAATGTGGTGAACGGTACGTTCCTTATTAATAATCAGCCTACATCTGTTCTTTTCGATTCTGGTGCCGACAAGAGTTTTGTGTCATTGTCTTTTGAGCCAATGCTTCGCGTGTCTAGAACGAAACTAGGAAAACCCTTGACAGTAGAAGTTGCTAGTGGTGAACCCATTGTTCTTGATTCTGTTCTACGCAACTGCCAGTTGAACCTTAACGACCATCTTTTTCCTATCAACCTCACGCCTATGCAACTTGGAAGCTTCGACGTCATTGTGGGTATGGACTGGTTATCCAAGCATCACGCAGAAGTAGTTTGTTTCGAGAAGATCGTTCGTGTGCCGCTTTCGACAGGCGAGATCCTACAGGTTCAAGGTGAGAAACCGTCTGGTGGTCTCAAGCTCATGTCTTGTTTTAAAGCTATGAAATATCTGCGGAAGAACTATGTGGCCTTCTTAGCACATGTTACAGCAGATAAAGGCAAGGGTAAGTCTATTTCAGATATTCCTGTCGTTCGGGATTATTCTGAAGTTTTCCCTGAAGTGTTACCTGGTCTACCCCCAGCACGCCAAGTCGAGTTCCGCATTGATCTCGTACCTGGTGCAAATCCCTTTGCCAGAGCTCCATATCGTCTTGCACCATCTGAGATGCAAGAGTTGTCTAAACAGCTTCAGGAGCTCTCTGACAAAGGTTTTATACGTCCTAGCTTTTCACCTTGGGGTGCTCCCGTTCTTTTTGTCAAGAAGAAGGATGGATCCTTTAGGATGTGTATCGATTATCGTGAGCTTAACAAGCTTACCATCAAGAATCGATATCCCCTACCACGCATAGACGATCTCTTTGATCAGTTACAGGGCACTTCTTATTTTTCGAAGATTGATCTGCGTTTCGGGTATCATCAACTTCGTGTGCATGAAGAAGATATTCCCAAGACAGCTTTCCGCACTCGTTATGGGCATTACGAGTTCACAGTCATGCCATTCGGTTTGACTAATGCTCCTGCTGTTTTCATGGACTTAATGAATAGGGTCTGCAAGCCTTATTTGGATCAGTTCGTCATTGTTTTTATTGACGACATCTTGATATACTCTAAGACGCGAGCTGATCACGAGCAACATCTTCGTCTTACTCTGGAACTCCTAAAGAAAGAGCAACTTTTTGCCAAATTCTCCAAGTGCGAATTTTGGCTTAAAGAAGTTCAATTTTTGGGGCATATTATCAACGAACAAGGTATTCATGTAGATCCCTCCAAGATCAGTGAGATTAAGGATTGGGATACACCTTCTACTCCTACTGAAGTTCGTTCTTTTCTTGGTCTAGCGGGTTATTATCGCCGCTTCATTGAAAACTTCTCAAAGATTGCAGTTCCTCTAACTGCTCTAACTCAGAAGAACAAACCCTTTGATTGGGGATTCAAACAAGAAGAAGCTTTTCAAAACTTGAAGCAGAAGCTTTGCGATGCGCCTGTTCTATCATTGCCTGAGGGTGATGATGATTTTGTCGTGTATTGCGATGCATCTAAATTGGGTCTTGGCTGTGTTCTGATGCAAAGGAACAAAGTCATAGCATATGCATCGAGGCAGTTGAAGATACATGAGAAAAACTACACCACTCATGATCTTGAGTTAGGTGCAGTTGTTTTCGCTCTCAAGATCTGGAGACACTATTTGTACGGTACAAAATGTGTGGTTTTCACTGACAACATAAGTCTTCAATATATCTTCAATCAGAAAGAACTCAACATGAGGCAACGACGTTGGGTCGAGCTTCTAAACGACTATGACTGCGAAATTCGCTACCATCCCGGTAAGGCGAATGTCGTAGCCGATGCATTGAGTCGTAAGGAATGTACTAAGCTTCATTGTGTTCATGTTCAATCTGTTATTGAAGCTCGATCTGATATCCAAGCACGCATTTCTTAGGCTCAACAATCTTGTGTTTCACAAGGTTTAATGGATAAGGAATTTCCCTATCACATAACACCTGCTCTGGAACTGAAGGATAATGGATCGTATTACTTCATGGACCGTTTGTGGGTCCCAAGCCAGGATGATCTTCGTACCTTGCTTATAGATGATGCCCATAAGTCTCGTTATTCTATTCATCCGGGCTCAGATAAGATGTATAAGGATCTTCGTATTCAGTATTGGTGGCCTGATATGAAGAAAGACATTGCCTTATACGTATCAAAATGCCTTACTTGTCTTAAGGTTAAGGCTGAACATCAACGTCCTTCGGGTTTATTGGTGCAACCAGAGATCCCAGTTTGGAAATGGGAAAACATTACTATGGATCTTGTTACCAAACTTCCACGCACAAAGAAAGGTCATGATGCCATCTGGGTAGTTGTTGATCGTCTTACTAAGTCAGCTCATTTCTTGCCAATCCGTGAGGATTTTCCTGCTGGCAGACTTGCAAAAATCTATGTGGATGAAATTGTAGCTCAACATGGTGTTCCTTTGAACATCATTTCTGACAGAGACGCTCGTTTCACTTCTCATTTTTGGAGAACCATGCAATCTGCTATGGGGACCCAACTTAACCTGAGCACGGCTTATCATCCACAAACGGATGGTCAATCTGAAAGAACAATCCAGACTCTTGAGGACATGCTTAGAGCTTGTGTGATCGACTTTGGTGGTAGTTGGGATTCACATCTTCCGTTAATTGAATTCTCCTACAACAGCAGTTATCACACCAGCATCAAAATGGCTCCTTTCGAGGCTCTCTATGGTCGAAAATGTCGTTCACCAGTCTGCTGGAATGAGATCGGCGAGGCTCAACTTACTGGACCTGCCCTCATTTTAGAGACAACTGATAAGGTTAAGAAAGTTCGTGATAACCTTCAGACAGCTAGAAGCCGTCAAAAGAGTTACGCGGACCCAAAACGCAAGCCCTTAGAATTTCAAGTCGGCGATCGAGTATTACTTAAGGTCTCACCTTGGAAAGGCGTGATCAGATTTGGAAAGAAAGGAAAACTTGCACCTAGATACGTTGGACCATTCAAGATCGTCGAAAGAATTGGTAAGGTAGCCTACAGACTTGAGTTACCTCCTGAACTTGGAAATGTTCATCCAACTTTTCACATGTCCAATCTCAAGAGGGGTTTAGCTGATGAGAACCTCCACATACCGCTTGACGAAATTCGTGTTGATAAAACACTGAAATTTGTTGAGAAGCCAGTGGAAATCATGGAACGTGAAGTCAAGTGGCTTAAACGCAAGCGCATTCCTTTGGTCAAAGTTCGCTGGGAAGCTAAACGATGTACGATTTAAAACAATGTTGATTATTAATAAAAAAATGTGCTTTGGTGTTATTATATGTGTTTTGATGTCTTTATGTGTGTGTTTATGTTTGGTGATTTTACAATTCGATTCGATTCCGATTTCAAGCTTTAAATCACTTTCTGGAAGGTTATACGCGCACAGATGCGTAAATATAACCAGTTTAATGCTACAAACACTCCGGAATAGTGACATAGGCTTAACATATCTTAAATAACCTTTACATAACTTAGAAATAAGTTTTGAATGGTTTGGTGTGTTGAAAACAAGTCTATTCGATCACAGGGACTAATTGTGTCAAACTGTGAATCTATGGGGATTTACACAGTAACGAACATTCCGGAACATGACCATAAGTTAAACATACCATAAATATCCTCTACATAGCTTAGAAATAGGCTTTGAGGGGTTCGGTGTGCTAAAATCAACTTTTGGGTCATTCAGGGACTAAAAGTGTCAAAAAGTGCATAAGTTTGCATTTTCGCGCATAACTTACGTTCTGAATACACCCGGACATCCAAAAAATTATGTAAGCACTAAATTATTTTATTTTAGTGTTTGGCTTGAGAAAAACCCATTCGTCGCGCAATTTGGATCGTTTTTCGCGCTTGTGCGCATTCTGTCGTAATTAAGCGAACATCGCGTTCGTACGACCAAACGAACCAACATCCGACATATTTTTGAGCATGTTTCATGTCCAAAATGTTTAGGCATCATTTTAGGGCCTTAAAGTTGTCTTTACGGGCCTTAGAAGTGTCGGAAATGGCCTTAAACACGTGCAGGGACTGAAACTGTCATTTAACAAACTTGTTTTCTGATCAGAAGCTCCAGGCGGCCCGCCTGAGTTTTTGTGTATCCTGAAGCGGGCCGCATCAGACCCCTGACAGCAGAAAACATGCAGAAACATCGAATCTGGTCCGTTCCAACCTTGCACATGGTTTTTCTCAAAACTATGGGCTGGTTTTTGATGCACATGGTATTACAATACCATGGGTGCAAGTGTATGGCCAAGATCGAATCACGTTTTCCAAGAAACGATCCTAATGGTTCGGGAAACACTATAAATACCCCATGCCATCCATTGCTAAACTCACTAGAATTTTGATTTGAGAAACTCTAAGTTGAAACCATTGTTTCATACCTGAGATTCTTGGATCGAAATTAGCATTCGGGGACCCTTCGTAAGTATTCTTTCGTTCTTTTATTGCTTTTCGAGTCTTTTCGAGTCTGAAAGTCAAACTTTGTTTGACTTTCTGCGTTGACCAGTTTATGGTCAATGCGAAGTTCGTTTGAACTTCGCAACGTGAGTGTAATCACGTTGGTTATAGTCCCTTGGGACTATGCCTACTGATTACCACGTTGTCTAGGGTCGTAAGGGTAAGCGATCTAATAAATCGCTTATACCTTCGAACCCGACCCATTTGGTCGATCATTAGGATCCGACCAAATACTTTAGGTGACCATAGTGTATAGGGAATAACCTTCCGAGGTTATACCCTATGGTCACATCGTTTGAGTAGTTGTATGATAGGTAGTTTATATGCCTTAGGTAAATTACCAGAATACCCTTTTCATGTATAATTGGTAATTTAGCTTATGTAACTTAAACTTTTATACATAACTGATTATACAACATGATAAAACATGCATAGGCATATAATACTTGTCATAGGACTAGTTAGACGTCTCGAACGCGCTTTGCGCGCACGATGCGTTAAAGTAGCATAAGTTACCTTAATGGGTCACGATGGGTCGAAAGCACTTAGGTTAGGTTCCGATTTAGGATGTAGGCTTTGTTAAAATATCACATGAGTTCTAACACTCATTTGGTTTACAAGACCTCATTCTGTCCGATCTTCCGATTTAGGCGTCTATTGTTTGATTAGTGATTCAATTACTAGGTACTGTTTGATTTCTCTGGTTTGCTCGAGTTTGTTGAAGTTCTATTGACTGAGGATACTTTGCACTACAAGTGAGTACATAGTTCCCCTATTTTACTACTTTCAATTGTTTTGGGGTGATTCATATGTACTAATTGTTTTCAAGGTCTTAACGATGGTATCAAAACGATTTTCGATGTTATAACGATGGTTTCAAAAACGATTAAGACGATTTGTATAAAACTAATAACGATTTCGATAATGTGAACGAACTTGTTGGTTGGGTTACATAACAAATGACATTCATTAGCAATGATCAAGCTGACCAGTATTAGGTTATGGTACCATAGGATCTGACAAATCCCGTTATCATACTACACCCATGGTTATGTGTGGGGGTTGTGGGTAGCGACTGAATATGATATTTGTTAATTTACCCTATGGTGGTTTATTAATGCGAGAAACGAGGGACGAGTCACGAAGGTTTGAATGTTATTAGCGAGACGACTATATATAAGTTATTCACAATTAAAACGAGGATGATTTGGATGATGTAAACGATTTGTAAACAATTTGGACGATAAGATGTTAAACGATTTGGGTAAATGATAGCGAAACGATGTCACACAACGATGTTTTCGAAGTAACATACGAGTTTTATTAACGAGTTAATACGAGATGTTTTACAATTTGCTTTGCTAAAACAAAGGTTTTGGGTTAAGAATCATGGTTACAAGGTTTCATAAACTTTAACCCGTTCGATTTGAGTTGGTTAATAAAGTTGCAATGTTATACACTTTTCAAAACAAGGTTTTTAATAAAGTATTGCAACATTTAAAATAGCCATGAATCCAATACTCCTATAAAACCTATGTACTCGCCAGCATTTCTTTGCTGACTGTATTTTCACATATGTTTCAGGAATTGATGCTTGATGATGATTTGCTAGGATGCATGCATCACGTAGGATCAGGATGAGGCCTTAGTGACATAAAACAATATTAGTCGATATGTAACTTGTTTGTTCTATTTTAAGACAATGATAATGTTTAATATTCAATAAAACGAAACCCTTTTGTATACATGGTTATGAAATGATAATTCTGTTGCAACACGCCCCGACGTTTTCCGCCGCGATTTGTTGTTTTTCGCGGTCGGGGTGTGACAGAAGAGTTGGTATCAGAGCCAATGGTTATAGGGAATTAGGTTATTAGTAATTCTTTGACCTAGACTATAACTTTTCTAGGACCCTAACACAAGCTATCTTGTGTTTAGATCTTAAAACATGCATATCACCTATCCTTAGGTGATTATCAAAACAAAAACCAAATTTTCCGAAACGATTTTTTGAAAAACAATCTTCTGTTTTTGAATAATTTATTACAAGGTTTTGAACCCCTTTGAGTTTTCAAAATCTCGTCAAGGTTTTGGGTTTTAAATAATGTGAACACGTGCAAACTGGAAGGGTGAATGCCTGTATTCTGGGTTTTCTGTCTAGGCAAGCACTTCGTATATATCTCATCAGACGCGAGACCAGTTGTGCTTACCTGGGAATTCTTGGGATGAGTGTTCACTTATAGGCGAGCATGTCTTCGCTATACATTATTTTGACCTATTTACTTTGATTAGTCACTGCGTGTCGTTTGTTTGTTCTAGGTAACAAACAAATGATCGCCTTCCTTGTGTTTTGTCAATACCTCTTTTGTTTTTCCTAAATTTCAACCTCACTCGATTCTCTTGTTTCCTTGTTAGACAATGCCTCCTCGACGCGATCCTCGAACTTTTACTATTGAAGAAATCGCAGCCCTGGTTTCTCAGCAAGTGGCTGCTGTACTTCCCGGTGTGGTAACCCAAGTCCACGAGATATTTAACAACAACAACAACAACAACAACAATAATAACAACAACAATAACGCACAATGTAATTTCAAGAACTTCAATTCTGCGAAGCCACAAAAGTTTTCTGGGTCGCAAGGAGCAACTGCGCTCTTGCAATGGTTTGAGAGCATCGAAAACACATTCAGACATGTGCAGTGTCCGAATGTGCGGAAGGTTGAATTTGCTTCAAGCGTATTTGAGAAGCGAGCGCTTACCTGGTGGAATGGTATTATGCGCGACAGGTGTGCCGAAGTGGCATTAGCACAAACTTGGGCAGAGCTTCGGGCTCTCATGATGAAGGAGTTTTGTCCCCGTCATGAAATTCGAATTTTGGAACGTGAGTTTGAGGACTTAAAGCAAGATGGGGCTGAACACCGTGCATACACGAATTGTTTTGAGGAACTCAGCCTATTGTGCCCCACCATGGTTACCCCTCCTGAGAAAGCAATCGAGAGATATATCGATGGCCTACCCGATTCTATTCTGGAGATTGTGACCGGTGTTAATCCTCCTACCCTTCGCCAAGCAATAGAGTTGTCTGCTACCCTGACTGAGACCCAAGTCAGGAAGGGTAAATTCACCCGCAAGGGTGATATGTAACAACTGTGCTTGTAAACACTATGAACAGTTCTGTTATCAATAAAACAATGTTATTTAATCCCAATGTTTGTTTGATGTGTTTTACATTTTTCATGTTTTGACTTTTATGTAATTTCAAACTCTACATCGCTTTCTGGAGAGTTATACGCAAACTAGTGCGTAAACGTACTCAGTTTAATGCGAGAAATACTCCGGAACATCAACATATACTCAACATACCTTAAATAACCTTTACATAACTTAGAAATAAGTTTTGAAGGCTTTGGTATGGCAAAAACAAGTTAATTCGCTTACAGGGACTAAATATGACAAACTGCTAAAGTATGTCAATTTGAACTGTAACGAACATTCCGGAACATGACCATAAGTTAAACACACCTTAAATATCCTTCACATAGCTTAGAAATAGGCTTTGAGGGGTTTGGTGTGCTAAAATAAACTTTTGGGGACATTCAGGGACTAAAAGTGTCAAAAAGTGCACAAGTTTGCATTTTCGCGCATAACTTACGTTCTGAATACATCCGGACATCCAAAAATTTATGAAAGCATGACTATATTATATTTTAGTGTTCGCCTTAAGAAAAATCCATTCGTCGCGTCATTTGGATCGTTTTTCGCGCTTGTGCGCATTCCGTCATAATTAACCGAACATCGCGACCGTACGGCCAAACGAACCGACATCCGAGATATTTTTGAACACATTTTAAGTTCCCTATACTTTAACTTCATTTTAGAGCTTTGAAATGGGGTTAACGGGCCTTAAACGTGTCGTAAATGGCTAAAACAAGGTGCAGGGACTGAAAATGCAATTCTGCCAAACTAGGTGCTAGCGCACCGCTACAATATAAGCGTAACGGTGCGCTAGGGGTCTGCAGACCAGATTCAATGTTTAGAACAACCTGTTTGCAGCTGGTTTCCACTCCCATTTCCCTTGCCAAGTGTTGATACCTTATGGTGAGTGGCCAAATTAGTCACCATAACATTCCGACAAGTGTACGGTATTGATCGTGCCTCATTTTCCATGAAACGATCTCAACGGTTCACCGAAAACTATAAATACCCCATTACCCCAACCTTATTTCTCACTAGAATCTGATTAATTGTGTTCTAAGTTGAAACCTTTGTTTCATACCTGAACTATATTGATCTAGATTAGCATTCGGGGACCCTTCGTAAGTATTCTTTCGTTCTTTTCCTTATTTTATTGCTTTTCGAGTCAGAAAGTCAAACTTTGTTTGACTTTCAGCATTGACCAGTAATGGTCAATGCGAAGTTCGTTTGAACTTCGCAACGTGAGTGTAATCACGATGGTCATAGTCCCTTGGGACTATGCCTACTGATTACCACGTTGTCTAGGGTCGTAGGGTAGGCGATCTGATAAATCGCCTATACCTTCGAACCCGACCCATTTGGTCGATCATTAGGATCTGACCAAACACATTAGGTGACCATAGTAGGTAGGGAATAACCTTCCGAGGTTATACCCTATGGTCACATCGTTTAAGTAGTTGTATGATAGGTAGTTTATATGCCTTAGGTAAATTACCAGAATACCCTTTTCATGTATAATTGGTAATTAAGCATATGTAACCTAAACTTTTGTCACGTAACTGATTTTGTAACATGTTTAGGCATATAATACTTGTCATAGGACTAGTTAGGCGGTCCGAACGCGTTTCACGCGCACGATGCGTTAAAGTAGCATAAGCTACCTAAACGGATCATAATGGGTCAATAAGACTTAGGTTAAGTTTCATTTAGCATGTAGGCTTTGGTAAACCATATCACGTGAGTTCCGACACTCATTTGGTTTACAAACCCTAATGCTACCCAGTCTTCCGAGATAGGTCCGGTTATTAACATAGTTACCTATACTAGGTGCCGTTTGATTTCGAGATCTCTAGCGTTACTTGGTGGTTATCTTTATACAACTGAGCAATCTCACGTGAGTACATAGAACCCCCTCTTTTAAATGTTTTCAAGGTGTTTATGTGAGTACATAGAACCCCTCTTTTACTGTTTTCCAAACGTTTTGGGGTGGAACACATGTGCTTACTTGTTACTTTCATGCTTTCCTGTTTTCACATCATATACCGGCTATGTTTGTTAGTACATTATAGTACATGATTTCATTACATTTCATGCTATGTATGTCCATTGTGTGCATACTTAGTACATTGTTTTACATTACATTTCTGCTATGTATGTTGACTGATAGCATGCTAGCACATTGATTTACAAGACTTTTCTACTTTGTATGTTAACTTAGCATACTTAGTACATTGTTTTCATATGACATGTATACAACTTCTATGACATTTGGTTTGCACAAACGGGTCTTTATTACGTTCATTAACATTTGCTACGCCGCTCGGTAGTAAGTAGTGGTACCATAGGACTTGACAAATCCCATTCCTGACATCCCGGGTTTGTTTGGATGTAAGGAATGACTGAATCCGAAAACATTACTTTTGATAACCTTGACTGAAAGGGTTATCCGACTGTCTCAAGGCTTGAATGTATGCGTTAACTTACCACATAAATGTTCGTATCAGTGTATCATGCATCACTTGGCAAAACATAACTTTTTGATATATTCAAAATACTTGTTTTGTACATTTTACTTATGGTTTAAGTAGTCTTATGTTACTTACCATACATAACATTTGTTACACATTACTTGACTACTTTTGGACTATCAACATTTGACAGGGTTTATACAAGTACTATTGACTATTGGTTTAAACATAGACATTATACTTTGTTGGTTGGTTTAAGTGACTTAAGTAACGAGATGTGAGTAATATGATACAATCATGGTGGATACGCCGCTGGTACCTCCTATACATAAGTGATTGTATTATATTACATATCATAGCGTTATTTAAATCATTCATTTTGGACTTATACATTTTACACAAGTGACATGTTTTTACAAGACTTTGGTTTACAATACAGTTTATTTTATACAACTCATTTTGCATGGTTATTCATTTAACCATACATTATTCACTTATCTATACATATCATCTGGACTTATTGTTTTTCAAGCAAATTTACAAAACAAATCAAATTACAAGGTTCATGACTAAACATTTTCTTAAACTTAAGTCATGAATCCTATTTTCACAAAACCTATGTATCTCACAGGCATTTTTATGCTGACGTACCTACTTTCACATGTGTTTTCAGGTGCTTTTCCGTAGGATGACGATCATGACACTAGGGCGGACCTGTGCCTTAGAAACTTAAAAATGAAGCTAGACGATGTTTAATTATGTACTAAACTCTTAAATCTCTGTTTGAAACAATGTAACACTTATGTTGATAAATAAAATACAACTTTGTTTGCCATGGATTTGAAACAATTAATTCTGTCGCGACACGCCCCGATGTTTCCGCCGCGATTTGTTGTTATACGCGGTCGGGGTGTGACATGATAAAAAGAAGGCAACTGATTATGAGAAAAACAAGAAAAAGGGTAAGGGCAAGGAAGGAGAGACGTCGAAGAAATCGAAGAAGCGAAAGGGTACCCAAAATTTTGCTGTTACAGCCCAGACTGCTCAGAACCCGCAGAACCCACCGGCTCAGCCACCTGCAAAGAAAGCATACGCTGGTACCGCACCTCACTGTGCTCGTTGCAACGGTCATCACGTTGCACAACAAGCTTGCAGGCAATGCACGACGTGTGGTAGACTTGGGCATATGGCCAATGTTTGTCATTTTGGACAAAATCAGGTTGCTCAGGTTCCAGCTCAGGGTCAAGGGAATGCTGCGAGATTCCCACCGGGTTCATGTTTTAATTGTGGAGAGTATGGTCACTTCCGCAACAACTGTCCGAGGCTAGCGAATGCTAACGCAAACCCGAATGCAAACGTCAATATGAACCCCGCTCGTGGTCGAGCGTACAATTTGAATGCAAACGAAGCTAGGGTCAACAACGAAGTGGTTAACGGTACGTTTCTTGTTAACAATCGACTTGCATCTATTCTTTTTGATTCCGGTGCCGATAGAAGTTTTGTTTCATTGTCTTTTGAGCCTTTGCTTGCGATACCTAGAACAAAACTGAGGAAACCCTTATCTGTTGAAATTGCCACTGGTAAACCTCTTATTCTCGATTATGTTATTCATGGTTGTCAGTTGAACCTTGATAACCATCTTTTTCCTATTGACCTCACACCGATGCAACTTGGAAGCTTCGATATTATCGTTGGAATGGATTGGCTAACCAAACACCATGCTGAGGTAGTTTGTTTCGATAAGATTGTTCGTATTCCTTTGTCTTCTGGCGATGTTCTGGAGATTCGTGGCGAGAAGCCATCTGGTGGATTGAAGCTTATGTCGTGTACAAAGGCCCAAAGTTATTTGCGAAAAGGATATGTTGCTTTTCTGGCACATGTCACCGAGGAGAAAGACAAGAGCAAGAGTATCCAAGATATTCCGATTGTTCGGGATTATCCAGAGGTGTTTCCTGATGAACTGCCTGGTTTGCCTCCAGTTCGTCAAGTCGAGTTTCATATTGACCTTGTACCCAATGCCAACCCGATTGCAAAAGCGCCTTATCGACTTGCACCATCTGAGATGCAAGAATTATCGAAGCAGCATCAAGAGTTATCTGATAAAGGATTCATTCGACCAAGCTTTTCACCTTGGGGAGCTCCTGTCCTCTTCGTGAAAAAGAAAGATGGATCTTTTCGAATGTGTATCGATTATCGTGAGCTTAATAAGCTCACCATCAAGAATCGATATCCCCTACCTCGAATTGATGATCTCTTCGACCAGCTGCAGGGTGCTTCATGTTTTTCCAAGATCGATCTGCATTCTGGGTATCATCAACTTCGTGTTCTCGAAGAAGATATTCCCAAAACTGCTTTCCGCACAAGATATGGGCATTTCGAGTTCACAGTCATGCCTTTCGGTTTGACTAATGCTCCTGCTGTTTTCATGGACTTAATGAATAGGGTCTGCAAGCCTTATTTGGATCAGTTCGTCATTGTTTTTATTGATGACATCTTGATTTATTCAAAGTCTCGAGCCGAGCACGAACAACACCTTCGCTTAACATTGGAACTCCTGAAGAAGGAACAACTTTTTGCTAAATTCTCCAAGTGTGAATTCTGGCTTAAAGAAGTTCAATTCTTGGGTCACATAGTCAATGAGCAGGGTATCCATGTGGATCCATCCAAGATTGCTGCTATTAAGGACTGGAATACACCGACGACGCCCACAGAGATTCGATCTTTTCTTGGTCTTACTGGTTATTATCGGCGATTTATTTCAAATTTCTCGAAGATTGCGGTTCCACTCACTGCTTTGACTCAGAAGAAGAAGCCTTTTGAGTGGGGACCCAAGAAAGAAGAAGCGTTCCAAACGCTGAAGCAGAAGTTATGTAATGCTCCTGTTCTATCTCTGCCCGAGGGAAGCGATGATTTCGTTGTCTATTGCGATGCATCCAAACTAGGCCTTGGTTGCGTCCTCATGCAACGAGGTAAAGTTATTGCATATGCATCTAGACAGCTGGAAATTCACGAGAAGAACTACACGACTCATGATCTGGAGTTAGGAGCTGTGGTTTTTGCGCTTAAAATCTGGAGACACTACCTCTATGGAACGAAGTGTGAGGTTTTCACAGACCACAAAAGTCTTCAGCATATTCTTAATCAGAAAGAGCTGAATATGAGGCAACAACGTTGGGTTGAACTCTTGAACGACTATGATTGCGAGATTCGCTACCATCCTGGTAAGGCGAATGTCGTAGCTGATGCGCTTAGTCGAAAAGAACAAGTCAAGCTTCATTCTATTCAAACTCTATCTGATCTTCAAACTCATGTTCTTCAGGCTCAGCAATTTTGTGTTTCACAAAATTTAATAGGTACGGAATTACCACATCAGCTTGAGCTTAAACTCGAAGCGAAAGACGATGGTTTGCTCTATTTCAAGGTTTTGAACTCTCTTTTATATGGTTTTGAACCCTTTTCGGTTTGGTTTTTGGCCTTGTGCCTTCAAATTTTCAAAATCCCGTCAAACGTTTTGGGTTTTAAATAATGTGAACATGTGCAAACTGGAAGGGTGAATGCCTGTATTCTGGGTTTTCTGTCTAGGCAAGCACTTCGTATACATCTCATCAGACGCGAGACCAGTTGTGCTTACCTGGGAATTCTTGGGATGAGTGTTCACTTATAGGCGAGCATGTCTTCATTATACATTATTTTTGACCCATTTACTTTGATTAGTCACTGTGTGTTGTTTGTTTGCTCTGTGATACGGACGAATGACCACCATCTTTGCTCTTGTTGATTTTGTTTCATCTCATTCTTTTCATCCAATCATCTCACTCGTTTTCTTTCATGTTTTCCTCTTTTAGAATGCCTCCTCGACGCGATCCTCGAACTTTTACTATTGAAGAGATCGCAGCCCTGGTTTCTCAGCAAGTGGCTGCTGTACTTCCCGGGGTTGTAACTCAAGTCCACGATATATTTAACAACAACGGCAATAACAACAACAATAACGCACACTGTAATTTCAAGAATTTCAATTCTGCGAAGCCGCTTAAGTTTTCTGGGTCGCAAGGAGCAACTGCGCTCCTACGGTGGTTTGAAAGTATCGAGAGCACATTCTTACATGTGCAGTGTCAGAATGCGCGTAGGGTTGAATTTGCTTCAAGCGTGTTTGAGAAGCGAGCGCTTACCTGGTGGAATGGTATTAAGCGCGATAGGGGTGCCGAAGTGGCGTTGGCACAAACATGGGAAGAGCTTCGGGCTCTCATGATGAAGGAGTTTTGTCCCCGTCATGAAATTCGAGTTTTGGAACGAGAGTTTGATGACTTAAAGCAAGATGGGGCTGAACACCGTGCATACACGGATCGTTTTGAAGAACTCAGTCTATTGTGTCCCACCATGGTTACCCCTCCGGATAAAGCGATCGAGAGGTATATTGATGGGCTACCCGATTCTATTCTGGAGATTTTGACTGGTGTTAATCCTACTACCCTTCGCCAAGCTATCGAGTTGTCTGCTACCCTCACTGAGACTCTAGTCAGGAAGGGTAAACTCACCCGCAAGGGTGATAAAAAGAAGGAGACTAATTCTGAGAAAAACAAGAATAAGGGTAAGGGTAAGGAAGGTGAAGCATCAAAGAAATCAAGGAAGCGAAAGGGTGCCCAAAATTTTGCTGTTACTGCACAGGCTCAAGCTGCACCAAATCAGCCTGCGCAACCACCTGCCAAGAAGCCTTATATTGGCAATGCACCTTTGTGCAACAGGTGTAACGGCCATCACCAACCACATCTCCAGTGTCGTCAGTGCACCAACTGCGGAAGATCTGGTCATCTTGCTGTCAACTGCCGCATTCCTGTCAATCAGAACCAGGCAGTCCATAACCAAGCTCAACAAGTTGCCCAGCCTCTAGCTCAGCAACAGGGCCAAGCTGCACGACCTCATTTTCCTCCTGGTTCGTGCTACAATTGTGGGGATCTGACCCACTACAGGAACCGGTGCCCAAGGCTAGTCAACCAGAACCAAAATCTGAATCAGGCTCCGGCTCGAGGCAGAGTCTTTAACATGAATGCCCAAGAGGCGCAGGCGGATGATAACGTGGTGAACGGTACGTTCTTTATTAATAATCAGCCTGCATCTGTTCTCTTTGATTTGGGTGCCGATAAGAGTTTTGTGTCATTGTCTTTTGAGACGATGCTTCGCGTGTCTAGAACGAAACTAAGTAAATCTTTGACAGTAGAGGTTGCTAGTGGTGAACCCATTATTCTTGATTCTGTTCTTCACAACTGCCAATTGAATCTTAACGATCATCTTTTTCCTATCGATCTCACGCCTATGCAACTTGGAAGCTTCGACGTTATTGTGGGAATGGATTGGTTATCCAAGCATCACGCAGAGATAGTTTGTTCTGAGAAGATTGTTCGTGTACCGCTTTCGACAGGCGAGATTCTGCAGGTTCAAGGTGAGAAGCCTACTGGTGGTCTCAAACTCATGTCTTGTTTTAAAGCTCGGAAGTATCTGCAGAAGAACTATGTGGCTTTCTTAGCACATGTTACAGAAGATAAAGGCAAGGGTAAGTCTATTTCAGATATTCCTGTCGTTCGGGATTATTCTGAAGTGTTCCCTGAAGATTTACCTGGTCTACCTCCAGCACGCCAAGTCGAGTTCCACATTGATCTCGTACCTGGTGCAAATCCGATTGCCAGAGCTCCATATCGTCTTGCACCGTCTGAGATGCAAGAGTTGTCTAAACAGCTTCAAGAGCTCTCTGACAAAGGTTTTATCCGTCCTAGTTTTTCACCTTGGGGTGCTCCCGTTCTTTTTGTAAAGAAGAAGGATGGATCCTTTAGGATGTGTATCGATTATCGTGAGCTTAACAAGCTTACCATCAAGAATCGATATCCCTTACCTCGCATAGACGACCTCTTTGATCAGCTACAGGGCGCTTCTTATTTTTCGAAGATTGATCTACGTTCCGGATACCATCAACTTCGGGTGCAAGAAGAAGACATTCCGAAGACAGCATTCCGTACTCGTTATGGGCATTATGAATTCACAGTCATGCCATTCGGTTTGACTAATGCTCCTGCTGTTTTCATGGACTTAATGAATAGGGTCTGCAAACCTTATTTGGATCAGTTCGTCATTGTTTTTATTGACGATATCTTGATTTACTCTAAGACGCGAGCTGATCACGAGCAGCATCTTCGTCTTACTCTGGAACTCCTAAAGAAAGAGCAACTTTTCGCCAAATTCTCCAAGTGTGAATTCTGGCTTAAAGAGGTTCAATTTTTAGGACATTTTATCAACGAACAAGGTATTCATGTAGATCCCTCCAAAATCAGTGCGATTAAGGATTGGGATACACCTTCTACTCCTACTGAAGTTCGTTCTTTTCTTGGTCTAGCGGGTTATTATCGCCGCTTCATAGAAAACTTCTCGAAAATTGCAGTTCCTCTAACTGCTCTAACTCAGAAGAAAATGCCCTTTTATTGGGGAAACAAACAAGAGGAAGCTTTTCAACACTTGAAGCAGAAGCTTTGCGATGCGCCTGTACTATCATTGCCTGAGGGTGATGATGATTTTGTCGTGTATTGTGATGCATCTAAATTGGGTCTAGGCTGTGTTCTTATGCAAAGAAACAAAGTCATAGCCTATGCATCGAGGCAGTTGAAGATACATGAGAAGAACTACACCACTCATGATCTTGAGTTGGGTGCAGTTGTCTTTGCTCTCAAGATCTGGAGACACTATTTGTACGGTACAAAATGTGTGGTTTTCACTGACCACAAAAGTCTTCAGCATATCTTCAACCAGAAAGAACTCAACATGAGACAGCGACGTTGGGTTGAGCTTTTAAACGACTACGACTGCGAAATTCGCTACCATCCCGGTAAGGCGAATGTCGTAGCTGATGCTTTGAGTCGTAAGGAACGTACTAAGCTTCATTGTGTACGTGTTCAATCTGTTATTCAAGCTCGATCCGATATCCAAGCACGCATTTCTCAAGCTCAACAATCTTGTGTTTCACAAGGTTTGATGGATAAGGAATTTCCTTACCACATAACACCTGCTTTGGAACTGAAGGACAATGGATCATTTTACTTCATGGACCGTTTGTGGGTCCCAAGCCAGGATGATCTTCGTACCTTGCTTATGGATGAAGCCCATAAGTCTCGTTATTCTATTCATCCGGGCTCAGATAAAATGTATAAGGATCTTCGTATTCACTATTGGTGGCCTGGTATGAAGAAAGACATTGCCTTATACGTATCCAAATGCCTTACTTGTCTTAAGGTTAAGGCTGAACATCAGCGTCCTTCTGGTTTATTGGAGCAACCAGAGATCCCAGTTTGGAAATGGGAAAACATTACTATGGATCTTGTTACCAAACTCCCGCGCACAAAGAAAGGTCATGATGCCATCTGGGTAGTCGTTGATCGTCTCACAAAGTCAGCGCATTTCTTGCCAATCCGCGAGGATTTTCCTACTGACAGACTTGCTCAAATCTATGTGGATGAAATTGTAGCTCGACATGGTGTTCCTTTGAACATCATTTCTGACAGAGATGCTCGTTTCACTTCTCACTTTTGGAGAACCATGCAATCTGCTATGGGGACCCAACTTAATCTAAGCACAGCCTATCATCCGCAAACGGATGGTCAATCTGAGAGAACAATCCAGACTTTGGAGGATATGCTTAGAGCTTGTGTGATCGATTTTGGTGGTAGCTGGGATTCACATCTTAAATTGATTGAATTCTCCTACAACAACAGTTATCACACTAGCATCAAAATGGCTCCTTTCGAAGCTCTCTATGGTCGAAAATGTCGTTCACCAGTCTGCTGGAATGAGATTGGCGAGGCTCAACTTACTGGACCTGCCCTCATTTTAGAGACAACTGACAAGGTCAAGAAAGTTCGTGATAACCTTCAGGCAGCTAGAAACCGTCAGAAGATTTACGCGGACCCAAAACGCAAAGCCTTGGAATTTCAAGTCGGTGATCGAGTATTACTTAAGGTCTCGCCTTGGAAAGGTGTGATCAGATTTGGAAAGAAAGGAAAACTTGCACCTAGATACGTTGGACCATTCAAGATCGTCGAAAGAATCGGAAAGGTAGCCTACAGACTTGAGTTACCTCCTGAACTGGGAAATGTTCATCCAACTTTTCACGTGTCCAATCTCAAGAAGTGTACAGCTGATGAGAACTTCTCCATACCACTTAACGAAATTCGTGTTGGCAAAACACTGAAATTTGTTGAGAAACCAGTGGAAATCATGGAACGTGAAGTCAAGTGGCTTAAACGCAAGCGCATTCCTTTGGTCAAAGTTCGCTGGGAAGCTAAGCGTGGAACCGAGTTTACTTGGGAACGCGAAGATCAAATGAAGGCGAAATATCCACATCTTTTCTCACGAGTTTCCTCTAAATAAATTTCGGGACGAAATTTCCACAAGTAGGGGAGACTGTAACAACTGTGCTTGTAAACACTATGAACAGTTCTGTTATCAATAAAACAATGTTATTTAATCCCAATGTTTGTTTGATGTGTTTTACATTTTTCATGTTTTGACTTTTATGTAATTTCAAACTCTACATCGCTTTCTGGAGAGTTATACGCAAACTAGTGCGTAAACGTACTCAGTTTAATGCGAGAAATACTCCGGAACATCAACATATACTCAACATACCTTAAATAACCTTTACATAACTTAGAAATAAGTTTTGAAGGCTTTGGTATGGCAAAAACAAGTTAATTCGCTTACAGGGACTAAATATGACAAACTGCTAAAGTATGTCAATTTGAACTGTAACGAACATTCCGGAACATGACCATAAGTTAAACACACCTTAAATATCCTTCACATAGCTTAGAAATAGGCTTTGAGGGGTTTGGTGTGCTAAAATAAACTTTTGGGGACATTCAGGGACTAAAAGTGTCAAAAAGTGCACAAGTTTGCATTTTCGCGCATAACTTACGTTTTGAATACATCCGGACATCCAAAAATTTATGAAAGCATGACTATATTATATTTTAGTGTTCGCCTTAAGAAAAATCCATTCGTCGCGTCATTTGGATCGTTTTTCGCGCTTGTGCGCATTCCGTCATAATTAACCGAACATCGCGACCGTACGGCCAAACGAACCGACATCCGAGATATTTTTGAACACATTTTAAGTTCCCTATACTTTAACTTCATTTTAGAGCTTTGAAATGGGGTTAACGGGCCTTAAACGTGTCGGAAATGGCTAAAACAAGGTGCAGGGACTGAAAATGCAATTCTGCCAAACTAGGTGCTAGCGCACCGCTACAATATAAGCGTAACGGTGCGCTAGGGGTCTGCAGACCAGATTCAATGTTTAGAACAGCCTGTTTGCAGCTGGTTTCCACTCCCATTTCCCTTGCCAAGTGTTGATACCTTATGGTGAGTGGCCAAATTAGTCACCATAACATTCCGACAAGTGTACGGTATTGATCGTGCCTCCTTTTCCATGAAACGATCTCAACGGTTCACCGAAAACTATAAATACCCATTACCCCAACCTTATTTCTCACTAGAATCTGATTAATTGTGTTCTAAGTTGAAACCTTTGTTTCATACCTGAACTATATTGATCTAGATTAGCATTCGGGGACCCTTCGTAAGTATTCTTTCGTTCTTTTCCTTATTTTATTGCTTTTCGAGTCAGAAAGTCAAACTTTGTTTGACTTTCAGCATTGACCAGTAATGGTCAATGCGAAGTTCGTTTGAACTTCGCAACGTGAGTGTAATCACGATGGTCATAGTCCCTTGGGACTATGCCTACTGATTACCACGTTGTCTAGGGTCGTAGGGTAGGCGATCTGATAAATCGCCTATACCTTCGAACCCGACCCATTTGGTCGATCATTAGGATCTGACCAAACACATTAGGTGACCATAGTAGGTAGGGAATAACCTTCCGAGGTTATACCCTATGGTCACATCGTTTAAGTAGTTGTATGATAGGTAGTTTATATGCCTTAGGTAAATTACCAGAATACCCTTTTCATGTATAATTGGTAATTAAGCATATGTAACCTAAACTTTTGTCACGTAACTGATTTTGTAACATGTTTAGGCATATAATACTTGTCATAGGACTAGTTAGGCGGTCCGAACGCGTTTCACGCGCACGATGCGTTAAAGTAGCATAAGCTACCTAAACGGATCATAATGGGTCAATAAGACTTAGGTTAAGTTTCATTTAGCATGTAGGCTTTGGTAAACCATATCACGTGAGTTCCGACACTCATTTGGTTTACAAACCCTAATGCTACCCAGTCTTCCGAGATAGGTCCGGTTATTAACATAGTTACCTATACTAGGTGCCGTTTGATTTCGAGATCTCTAGCGTTACTTGGTGGTTATCTTTATACAACTGAGCAATCTCACGTGAGTACATAGAACCCCCTCTTTTAAATGTTTTCAAGGTGTTTATGTGAGTACATAGAACCCCTCTTTTACTGTTTTCCAAACGTTTTGGGGTGGAACACATGTGCTTACTTGTTACTTTCATGCTTTCCTGTTTTCACATCATATACCGGCTATGTTTGTTAGTACATTATAGTACATGATTTCATTACATTTCATGCTATGTATGTCCATTGTGTGCATACTTAGTACATTGTTTTACATTACATTTCTGCTATGTATGTTGACTGATAGCATGCTAGCACATTGATTTACAAGACTTTTCTACTTTGTATGTTAACTTAGCATACTTAGTACATTGTTTTCATATGACATGTATACAACTTCTATGACATTTGGTTTGCACAAACGGGTCTTTATTACGTTCATTAACATTTGCTACGCCGCTCGGTAGTAAGTAGTGGTACCATAGGACTTGACAAATCCCATTCCTGACATCCCGGGTTTGTTTGGATGTAAGGAATGACTGAATCCGAAAACATTACTTTTGATAACCTTGACTGAAAGGGTTATCCGACTGTCTCAAGGCTTGAATGTATGCGTTAACTTACCACATAAATGTTCGTATCAGTGTATCATGCATCACTTGGCAAAACATAACTTTTTGATATATTCAAAATACTTGTTTTGTACATTTTACTTATGGTTTAAGTAGTCTTATGTTACTTACCATACATAACATTTGTTACACATTACTTGACTACTTTTGGACTATCAACATTTGACAGGGTTTATACAAGTACTATTGACTATTGGTTTAAACATAGACATTATACTTTGTTGGTTGGTTTAAGTGACTTAAGTAACGAGATGTGAGTAATATGATACAATCATGGTGGATACGCCGCTGGTACCTCCTATACATAAGTGATTGTATTATATTACATATCATAGCGTTATTTAAATCATTCATTTTGGACTTATACATTTTACACAAGTGACATGTTTTTACAAGACTTTGGTTTACAATACAGTTTATTTT
Organism: Helianthus tuberosus; assembly: GCA_030545235.1. Classification (NCBI taxonomy): domain Eukaryota; kingdom Viridiplantae; phylum Streptophyta; class Magnoliopsida; order Asterales; family Asteraceae; genus Helianthus; species Helianthus tuberosus. The sequence goes on along the minus strand of CM060427.1, from coordinate 65,201,503 downwards.
ATACAACTCATTTTGCATGGTTATTCATTTAACCATACATTATTCACTTATCTATACATATCATCTGGACTTATTGTTTTTCAAGCAAATTTACAAAACAAATCAAATTACAAGGTTCATGACTAAACATTTTCTTAAACTTAAGTCATGAATCCTATTTTCACAAAACCTATGTATCTCACAGGCATTTTTATGCTGACGTACCTACTTTCACATGTGTTTTCAGGTGCTTTTCCGTAGGATGACGATCATGACACTAGGGCGGACCTGTGCCTTAGAAACTTAAAAATGAAGCTAGACGATGTTTAATTATGTACTAAACTCTTAAATCTCTGTTTGAAACAATGTAACACTTATGTTGATAAATAAAATACAACTTTGTTTGCCATGGATTTGAAACAATTAATTCTGTCGCGACACGCCCCGATGTTTCCGCCGCGATTTGTTGTTATACGCGGTCGGGGTGTGACATGATAAAAAGAAGGCAACTGATTATGAGAAAAACAAGAAAAAGGGTAAGGGCAAGGAAGGAGAGACGTCGAAGAAATCGAAGAAGCGAAAGGGTACCCAAAATTTTGCTGTTACAGCCCAGACTGCTCAGAACCCGCAGAACCCACCGGCTCAGCCACCTGCAAAGAAAGCATACGCTGGTACCGCACCTCACTGTGCTCGTTGCAACGGTCATCACGTTGCACAACAAGCTTGCAGGCAATGCACGACGTGTGGTAGACTTGGGCATATGGCCAATGTTTGTCATTTTGGACAAAATCAGGTTGCTCAGGTTCCAGCTCAGGGTCAAGGGAATGCTGCGAGATTCCCACCGGGTTCATGTTTTAATTGTGGAGAGTATGGTCACTTCCGCAACAACTGTCCGAGGCTAGCGAATGCTAACGCAAACCCGAATGCAAACGTCAATATGAACCCCGCTCGTGGTCGAGCGTACAATTTGAATGCAAACGAAGCTAGGGTCAACAACGAAGTGGTTAACGGTACGTTTCTTGTTAACAATCGACTTGCATCTATTCTTTTTGATTCCGGTGCCGATAGAAGTTTTGTTTCATTGTCTTTTGAGCCTTTGCTTGCGATACCTAGAACAAAACTGAGGAAACCCTTATCTGTTGAAATTGCCACTGGTAAACCTCTTATTCTCGATTATGTTATTCATGGTTGTCAGTTGAACCTTGATAACCATCTTTTTCCTATTGACCTCACACCGATGCAACTTGGAAGCTTCGATATTATCGTTGGAATGGATTGGCTAACCAAACACCATGCTGAGGTAGTTTGTTTCGATAAGATTGTTCGTATTCCTTTGTCTTCTGGCGATGTTCTGGAGATTCGTGGCGAGAAGCCATCTGGTGGATTGAAGCTTATGTCGTGTACAAAGGCCCAAAGTTATTTGCGAAAAGGATATGTTGCTTTTCTTGCACATGTCACCGAGGAGAAAGACAAGAGCAAGAGTATCCAAGATATTCCGATTGTTCGGGATTATCCAGAGGTGTTTCCTGATGAACTGCCTGGTTTGCCTCCAGTTCGTCAAGTCGAGTTTCATATTGACCTTGTACCCAATGCCAACCCGATTGCAAAAGCGCCTTATCGACTTGCACCATCTGAGATGCAAGAATTATCGAAGCAGCATCAAGAGTTATCTGATAAAGGATTCATTCGACCAAGCTTTTCACCTTGGGGAGCTCCTGTCCTCTTCGTGAAAAAGAAAGATGGATCTTTTCGAATGTGTATCGATTATCGTGAGCTTAATAAGCTCACCATCAAGAATCGATATCCCCTACCTCGAATTGATGATCTCTTCGACCAGCTGCAGGGTGCTTCATGTTTTTCCAAGATCGATCTGCATTCTGGGTATCATCAACTTCGTGTTCTCGAAGAAGATATTCCCAAAACTGCTTTCCGCACAAGATATGGGCATTTCGAGTTCACAGTCATGCCTTTCGGTTTGACTAATGCTCCTGCTGTTTTCATGGACTTAATGAATAGGGTCTGCAAGCCTTATTTGGATCAGTTCGTCATTGTTTTTATTGATGACATCTTGATTTATTCAAAGTCTCGAGCCGAGCACGAACAACACCTTCGCTTAACATTGGAACTCCTGAAGAAGGAACAACTTTTTGCTAAATTCTCCAAGTGTGAATTCTGGCTTAAAGAAGTTCAATTCTTGGGTCACATAGTCAATGAGCAGGGTATCCATGTGGATCCATCCAAGATTGCTGCTATTAAGGACTGGAATACACCGACGACGCCCACAGAGATTCGATCTTTTCTTGGTCTTGCTGGTTATTATCGGCGATTTATTTCAAATTTCTCGAAGATTGCGGTTCCACTCACTGCTTTGACTCAGAAGAAGAAGCCTTTTGAGTGGGGACCCAAGAAAGAAGAAGCGTTCCAAACGCTGAAGCAGAAGTTATGTAATGCTCCTGTTCTATCTCTGCCCGAGGGAAGCGATGATTTCGTTGTCTATTGCGATGCATCCAAACTAGGCCTTGGTTGCGTCCTCATGCAACGAGGTAAAGTTATTGCATATGCATCTAGACAGCTGGAAATTCACGAGAAGAACTACACGACTCATGATCTGGAGTTAGGAGCTGTGGTTTTTGCGCTTAAAATCTGGAGACACTACCTCTATGGAACGAAGTGTGAGGTTTTCACAGACCACAAAAGTCTTCAGCATATTCTTAATCAGAAAGAGCTGAATATGAGGCAACGACGTTGGGTTGAACTCTTGAACGACTATGATTGCGAGATTCGCTACCATCCTGGTAAGGCGAATGTCGTAGCTGATGCGCTTAGTCGAAAAGAACAAGTCAAGCTTCATTCTATTCAAACTCTATCTGATCTTCAAACTCATGTTCTTCAGGCTCAGCAATTTTGTGTTTCACAAAATTTAATAGGTACGGAATTACCACATCAGCTTGAGCTTAAACTCGAAGCGAAAGACGATGGTTTGCTCTATTTCATGGATCGTTTGTGGATTCCGAATCAGGGCGATCTTCACACCTTGGTAATGGACGAATCTCATAAGTCTCGATATTCTATCCATCCTGGTGCTGATAAAATGTACAAGGATCTTCGTACTTCGTGCTGGTGGCCTGGTATGAAGAAGGATGTTGCCTTGTATGTATCAAAATGCCTAACTTGTCTCAAAGTCAAGGCCGAACATCAACGACCTTCTGGCTTGCTTGTACAGCCAGAAATACCGGTTTGGAAGTGGGAGAACATTACGATGGATCTCATCACTAAATTACCGCGTTATCTAAAGGTCACGATGCTATTTGGGTTGTTGTCGATCGATTAACAAAGTCAGCTCATTTTATTGCGATCCGCGAGGATCTATCTGCTGATAAACTTGCAAAGATTTATGTTGATGAGATTGTGTCACGACATGGTGTTCCTTTGGATATCATTTCTGATCGTGATGCTCGATTTTCATCTCATTTCTGGAAGGCCATGCATTCTGCTTTGGGAACCCAATTGAATCTAAGCACTGCTTATCATCCCCAAATAGATGGCCAATCTGAGAGAACGATTCAAACTTTGGAGGATATGCTTAGAGCATGTGTAATAGACTTTGGTGGTAGTTGGGATTCTAATCTGCCACTGATCGAGTTCTCTTACAACAATAGCTATCATACTAGTATTAAAATGGCACCATTCGAAGCTCTCTACGGTCGAAAATGTCGTTCACCTGTCTGCTGGAACGAGACCGGTGAAGCTCAGCTTACTGGACCTGAACTCGTTCTGGAAACAACAGACAAAATCAAGAAAATCCGCAATAATCTTGTGACAGCTAGATTACGTCAAAAGAGATATGCGAATTTACGACGCAAGCCCTTAGAATTTCAAGTCGGAGATCGTGTCCTACTCAAGGTTTCACCTTGGAAGGGAGTCGTGAGATTTGGAAGGAAAGGAAAACTTGCACCACGATATGTTGGACCATTTAAGATTGTTGAAAGAATTGGAAAGGTTGCCTACCGACTAGAGCTACCTCCAGAGCTTGGAAACGTTCACCCGACTTTTCACGTGTCCAATTTGTGAAAGTGTTTAATTGACGCTGATCTTCACATTCCTCTCGACGAGATCCAAATCGATGAAACGATGCACTTTGTTGAGAAACCTGTGGAGATAGTGGAACGTACATACAAACAGTTGAAGAACAAACGGATTCATTTGGTCAAAGTTCGCTGGGAATCCAAACGTGGTCCTGAGTTTACTTGGGAACGTGAGGACCAGATGAAGATGAAGTATCCGCATTTGTTTTCACAAGCTTCCTCTAGTTAAAATTTCGGGACGAAATTTCCTGAAGTAGGGGAGACTGTGACAACTGTACTCTGTAATCCATGTACGATGTAAAACAATGTTGATTATTAATAAAACAATGTGCTTTGGTGTTATTATATGTGTTTTGATGTCTTTATGTGTGTGTTTATGTTTGGTGATTTTACAATTCGATTCGATTCCGATTTCAAGCTTTAAATCGCTTTCTGGAAGGTTATACGCGCACAGATGCGTAAATATAACCAGTTTAATGCAACAAACACTCCGGAGTAGTGACATAGGCTTAACATATCTTAAATAACCTTTACATAACTTAGAAATAAGTTTTGAATGGTTTGGTGTGTTGAAAACAAGTCTATTCGATCACAGGGACTAATTGTGTCAAACTGTGAATCTATGGGGATTTACACAGTAACGAACATTCCGGAACATGACCATAAGTTAAACATACCATAAATATCCTCTACATAGCTTAGAAATAGGCTTTGAGGGGTTCGGTGTGCTAAAATCAACTTTTGGGTCATTCAGGGACTAAAAGTGTCAAAAAGTGCATAAGTTTGCATTTTCGCGCATAACTTACGTTCTGAATACACCCGGACATCCAAAAAATTATGTAAGCACTAAATTATTTTATTTTAGTGTTTGGCTTGAGAAAAACCCATTCGTCGCGCAATTTGGATCGTTTTTCGCGCTTGTGCGCATTCTGTCGTAATTAAGCGAACATCGCGTTCGTACGACCAAACGAACCAACATCCGACATATTTTTGAGCATGTTTCATGTCCAAAATGTTTAGGCATCATTTTAGGGCCTTAAAGTTGTCTTTACGGGCCTTAGAAGTGTCGGAAATGGCCTTAAACACGTGCAGGGACTGAAACTGTCATTTAACAAACTTGTTTTCTGATCAGAAGCTCCAGGCGGCCCGCCTGAGTTTTTGTGTATCCTGAAGCGGGCCGCATCAGACCCCTGACAGCAGAAAACATGCAGAAACATCGAATCTGGTCCGTTCCAACCTTGCACATGGTTTTTCTCAAAACTATGGGCTGGTTTTTGATGCACATGGTATTACAATACCATGGGTGCAAGTGTATGGCTAAGATCGAATCACGTTTTCCAAGAAACGATCCTAACGGTTCGGGAAACACTATAAATACCCCATTCCATCCATTGCTAAACTCACTAGAATTTGGATGTGAGAAACTCTAAGTTGAAACCATTGTTTCATACCTGAGATTCTTGGATCGAAATTAGCATTCGGGGACCCTTCGTAAGTATTCTTTCGTTCTTTTATTGCTTTTCGAGTCTTTTTGAGTCTGAAAGTCAAACTTTGTTTGACTTTCTGCGTTGACCAGTTTATGGTCAATGCGAAGTTCGTTTGAACTTCGCAACGTGAGTGTAATCACGTTGGTTATAGTCCCTTGGGACTATGCCTACTGATTACCACGTTGTCTAGGGTCGTAAGGGTAAGCGATCTAATAAATCGCTTATACCTTCGAACTCGACCCATTTGGTCGATCATTAGGATCCGGCCAAATACTTTAGGTGACCATAGTGTATAGGGAATAACCTTCCGAGGTTATACCCTATGGTCACATCGTTTGAGTAGTTGTATGATAGGTAGTTTATATGCCTTAGGTAAATTACCAGAATACCCTTTTCATGTATAATTGGTAATTTAGCTTATGTAACTTAAAATTTTGTACATAACTGATTATACAACATGATAAAACATGCATAGGCATATAATACTTGTCATAGGACTAGTTAGACGTCTCGAACGCGCTTTGCGCGCACGATGCGTTAAAGTAGCATAAGTTACCGTAATGGGTCACGATGGGTCGAAAGAACTTAGGTTAGGTTCCGATTTAGGATGTAGGCTTTGTTAAACCATATCACATGAGTTCTAACACTCATTTGGTTTACAAGACCTCATTCTGTCCGATCTTCTTATTTAGGCGTCTATTGTTTGATTAGTGATTCAATTACTAGGTAATGTTTGATTTCTCTGGTTTGTTCGAGTTTGTTGAATTTCTATTGACTGAGGATACTTTGCACTACAAGTGAGTACATAGTTCCCCTATTTTACTACTTTCAATTGTTTTGGGGTGATTCATATGTACTAATTGTTTTCAAGGTCTTAACGATGGTATCAAAACGATTTTCGATGTTATAACGATGGTTTCAAAAACGATTAAGACGATTTGTACAAAACTAATAACGATTTCGATAATGTGAACGAACTTGTTGGTTGGGTTACATAACAAATGACATTCATTAGCAATGATCAAGCCGACCAGTATTAGGTTATGGTACCATAGGATCTGACAAATCCCGTTATCATACTACACCCATGGTTATGTGTGGGGGTTGTGGGTAGCGACTGAATCTGATATTTGTTAATTTACCCTATGGTGGTTTATTAATGCGAGAAACGAGGGACGAGTCACGAAGGTTTGAATGTTATTAGCGAGATGACTATATATAAGTTATTCACAATTAAAACGAGGATGATTTGGACGATGTAAACGATTTGTAAACAATTTGGACGATACGATGTTAAACGATTTGGGTAAACGATAGCAAAACGATGTCACACAACGATGTTTTCGAAGTAACATACGAGTTTTATTAACGAGTTAATACGAGATGTTTTACAATTTGCTTTGCTAAAACAAAGGTTTTGGGTTAAGAATCATGGTTACAAGGTTTCATAAAATTTAACCCGCTCGATTTGAGTTGGTTAATAAAGTTGCAATGTTATACTCTTTTCAAAACAAGGTTTTTAATAAAGTATTGCAACATTTAAAATAGCCATGAATCCAATACTCCTATAAAACCTATGTACTCGCCAGCATTTCTTTGCTGACTGTATTTTCACATATGTTTCAAGAATTGATGCTTGATGATGATTTGCTAGGATGCATGCGTCACGTAGGATCTGGACGAGGCCTTAGTGACATAAAACAATATTAGTCGATATGTAACTTGTTTGTTCTATTTTAAGACAATGATAATGTTTAATATTCAATAAAACGAAACCCTTTTGTATACATGGTTATGAAACGATAATTCTGTTGCAACACGCCCCGACGTTTTCCGCCGCGATTTGTTGTTTTACGCGGTCGGGGTGTGACAATAAGTTTGCACTTTCACGCATAACATACGTTCTGAATACATCCGGACATCCAAAAATTTATGTAAGCACTAAAACATTTTATTTTAGTGTTTGGCATAAGAAAAATCCATTCGTCGCGTCATTTGGATCGTTTTTCGCGCTTATGCGCATTCCGTCGTAATTAAGCGAACATCGCGATTGTACGGCCAAACGAACCGACATCCAAGATATTTTTGAGCACATTTTAAGTTCCCTATACTTTAACTTCATTTTAGAGCTTTGAAATGAGGTTAACGGGCCTTAAACGTGTCGGAAATGGCCTTATTACACAGCAGGGACCAAAACTGCCAAAAATCAAAGTTTCTGGTCTGCAAGGTCCTTACGGACCTCAACATTGTGAGTGTTGAGGTCCGTAAGTAGTCCCCAGACAGCAGGAACTTGGCAGAAACATTGAATCAGGTCCTATCCACTCTTGCACATGGTATTGGGCAATACTAGGGGCTCCCATGGTATTGTAAAACCACTATCTTGAGGTGTATGGCCAAGATCAAAGCACGGTTTCCAAGAAACGATCTTAACGGCTAACCGAAACGGGTCGTAATAGGTCGTAAGCACTTATGTTAGGTTTCATTTAGTATATGGGCTTTTTTAAACCATATGACACGAGTCTCCACACTCGTTTGGTTTACGAACCCTCATTCTATCTAAATCCTCCGATTTAGGTCCGGTTTATTAACATAGTTACCTATATTAGGTGCCGTTTGATTCCGTGATCTCTAGCTTTGCTTGGTGGTTATCTTAGGACTTCTGAGCAATCTCAAGTGAGTACATAGACTCCTCTTTTACTATTTTCCAAACTGTTTTGGGGTGAAACACATGTGCCTACTTGTTACTTTCATGCTTTCCTGTTTTCACATCATATACATGCTATGTTCAATAGTACACTTATAGTACATTGTTTTACATTACATTTTCACATGTGTTTTCAGGAGCTTTTGCGTAGGATGATGATCATGACACTAGGGCGGACCTGTGCCTTAGACTAAAAATGAAGATAGACTAGTTTAATTATGTTATGAACTCTTTGATTCCTGTTTAAGACAATGTAACACTCTTGTTTAATAAATAAAATATAACTTTGTATGCCATGGTTGTGAAACAATAATTCTGTTACAATCCGATTCGATTAATTGAAACAATAAATAAAATATAATTATGTTATGAACTCTTTGATTCCTGTTTAAGACAATGCATCTGTAAGTCCATTCGTACTGATTTTTTAGTATATGTATGTATATCCTTCATCCGTTACCAATCCGATTCGATTAATTGATTCTGCTACTTCGTTTGTTCCGTTTTTAGGCTGTTTGATCATCGAGAATTGTTTTATTTGCGATTTTTGACTACTGATACCCTAATTTGTTCATCGGAGGACGTAAGTGACGTCTTCTGGTTTTTAGTTTGATTATTAGGTGTGAATCTGAGTTGATTTGTTGTGTTTTGATTGATTGAGATCAGATGATTAAAGATAACATTTAATTTGATACGACACATGCATCTATAAGTCTATCCGTACTGATATATGTTTTATTTATTGTTTGTTTGAATCGGTTTATTGATTCGGCTACTTCGTTTGTTCTGTTTGCAGGTTGTTTGATCCTGAGAACTGTTTTAATTGTGCTTCTTTCTTTAATAATGAAGATGACATGTACAGATGTTGGAAGGGAAATCTTATAAACTGAAGTTTCCTTGGATTGGTGTTGTGAACCGGTCTCAAGCTGATATTAACAAAAGCATTGACATAATTGCCGCTAGGAGGAGGGAGCGCGAGTACTTTGCTAATTTTTATAATACCATGTTCTGGGTTATCATAGTATGTGTGTTCTTGTGGTGTCAGCCCAGTTCTTTCGGGTGGTAAATTATTCATGGGTGTATGTTTTTCAATTAATGTGGTGTTCTTGCATATCCATAAGGTGATTTCGTAAATGGGGGTCTGGCTGGTTTGGGTTACAAGCATCAGCTTGCAATTATTTTGTTTTAGACTAAGATAAATGTTTTCTTGATGTGTCTATCTATAATAATAGTGGCATGTGGGTCATCCTAAATTTCTCAACCACCCATTGTATGCTGGTGGTGAGTTCTACAGGGGGACAGTGCTTCCAATGATTATTCAAGAAATCTATAATGGTACTCATAGTTATTTTTAAAACATAAGTTTGGTCTGGATGATTTAAGTTATTAGAATTTAGTTTATTGTTTCCATCTTTGTAGGTAATGAAGTCGGAGAAGGGCAACAGATCAACATCAAAGTTGAAATTCATGTCTTTAACCGACATTATTTTTTTATTTATCCACAGTGAAATTGTTTTGGTTTCTTAATGAAATGTTAATATGAACAACCCGATGCATGAGCTCTTGCTATTTTATACTTAACTAATATAACAAACCTTAATCCACTTTTATTTATTTTTAACCAAACTCAGGGCTACTTGCTTGGTAATCCCTTAACTGACAGAAGGGGTGAGTGGGTGACCATAATTCAAGAATCCAATATGCTCATCGTATGGCGCTCTAATCAGATCTAATCTACAAGGTAATTTAGTTTGTTTCCTCAGTTACATGTGTTTGTTTGAATCATATGGCTTTTTTAAGTAGATTTATAGTTTTGATGGTGCAGTGCGGCTGCTGTGTTTGAGTTGTTTTTAAAATTGAAAAATGACGTCACGAGACGGTACTTGTGGTCCGTCGAATCAATCGATGCACCATCAGTAACTTTACTAGGGATACTTTTAACCGGGGCACCTAGCACAGGCAAAACTCTACTTGCCAAAGTAAGGTGTAGAAGAATTTAGTGTCGGTTTCATATATACCCCTAAAATCTTGCATAGTATCATAATTACCCATCCAAAAAACATAATATCAGATATACCCATTCATAATGCTTAATATTTAATATTTGCCCTCTTTGACTTTTTCATCAAATATGTTGGGATTGAACCCTATCAGAGGAACATATAATTAAAGCCAAAACTGGATCAGAGCAGTGGATCCAGAATAAGCAGATGTTATGTATACAAGTCTCTCCCCTTGAAAGTGGTTTCAACATCTGATGACCTCCAATCCACTGATCATTACAACTGCTGACCTACAACTGCTGATCAAGTCAAAAACTAATGAAGACTAAAGCCCTGTTGTTCAATCTACTGCTATGGGTCAAGCTCTGCTGGTTTATATCAAGTGCTGCTGGAGTCACAACAGTGGAAGGATATATCAGTAGTTTAGTTTGTTATTATGTAATATATTGTAGTCAGTAGTCAGTAGTTAGCATTAGCAGTGGTTGTATTAGATAAGTTGTTAGAGTTTGTTAGGAGGTTAGATGTCACTTTCATGGTGACGTCAGCAAAGATGCCACAGTGGTTTGTCCGTGCCTATAAATAGAACAGTACCCTGTACTGTTCTATTAGGTCTTCACCATCTTTCTTCCTGTACGAACAAATCACTATGAGCTTAGGCTATGGGGGAGTTTGTTACATGCATGCAATTGTAATCGTTGATGAAATAAATTCAATCATTCGGTTCTTTGTTGAAAATGTGTGTTGAAAGCAATTCTCCTGTTTGATTGTGAAAAGTTTGTTACCATTTTTATTCCGCTGCACTACTTGTTCATTGTTCATCTTAATTCAAACATAAAACACAATCAAAACCAAACTCAGATCCTAACAATTGGTAACAGAGCTCGGACAGTTAAATTTTATTTAACAATCATTTTGACATAAATAATTCAGCTTACAATCGTTGATACTGATAGTTTGTTCATTTTGTTGAAAAACAGAGAAAGGTTTAATCACCATCAAAGTTGATTAATCAGTGCCTGTAAAACAACCAGGATGACGTCACAATCACAAGATGATAAGAATAATATCGGCTCTCTTTTCAAACCACCCATGCTTAAACATAATGAATACAACATCTGGGAGAGAAGGATGGGTCACATCCTTGCTCAACAGAATACTGGATGTTGGAGATCTGTTGTTTTTGGGCCACACGTTCCCATGGTGCCAAGTGCTGAGGATACAAAGAAGTTCGAACCTAAAAAACCTGAAAATTATACTGAAACTGATTTCCAAAAGTTCGAACTCGATGCCAAAGCATTTAGCATCATTGCATCTGCATTACCCAATGAAATTTATGCTGGGCTGTTACATTGTAACAGTGCCAAAGAGCTATGGGATGCACTGAAGGAACAGTTTGGGGGAACGGAAGAAGTTATTGAAAATAATAGGGAAATTCTGAATGAGCAGTATGAAACCTTCTGTCACATCAAGGGTGAATCATTAACTCAGCAGTTTGAGCGATTTAGTTGTCTCATTAGTGAGCTAAGACTTGTTAAAGTTACATTTCCTAATTCAACACAAAATAGCAGGTTTCTTAGATCACTACCTGAAAAATGGGATACCATAGCTTTTGTAACTAGAAATTCTGCTGAGTTCAAAGATCTGACCCTGACCCAACTTCATGGTAGACTCCTGACCTATGAAAGGGAGTTAAACCAGAAAAAGAAGTTGCAAGAGTCTGGTAAAGTTGCTGATGATTATTCATTTGGAAACACATCTCTCTTTGGTCAGGAAGAATCTGGTAACAATAGTAAGGATCAGAGTTATGATCATTTTATTGATATAACTGCTGGTGGAAATTTTAACAACTCTGATTCTCACTCTGCAAATTATGCTTTTACTGCAAATTGTGAAAACCAGATGTCAGATAACTTGTGCTTTGAACTCAATGATTTACAACACTTTGATCCAACTGACCTTGAAGAAATGGACATTTTGCATCAATTGGCATTGCTTAGTGTAAGAACAAGCAAATTCTACAAAAGGACAGGGAGAAAATTCCCAGGGTTACATGGGAATTTAAAAGTGGGGTTGGATAAGTCAAAAATCAAGTGTTACAAGTGTAATAGGCTAGGACACTTTGCTAGGGAATGTAGGAGTCAAACCACTGGTCCAATTGCGACTCATCCCAGCTCAAACCCTAGGTCACAAAATCAAAGCATTGTGCACTATTCCCATTATACCCCTGCTGCACATGTAAACACTGCTCATTATGCAAACCTTGTTCCTGTGCATTATGTTCAAACCACTGTCCCTCAAATTCAATATGTTCAGGCTCCTGTACCTCAGGTTCAAGTGCAACTAGTTACACCACAATAAGCTGCACCACCAGCAGTGGTTCAACCAGACCAACAAAGCTTTTTCACCCAAGGCTTTGTTGACTGGAGCAGCTTACCTGAAGAGCTAGGAGATGAAAATTTTGCACTCTATGCTACTAATGATGCTTCTAATGATGAATTTTGTCTTATGGCATTAGAGTCAATACCGGAAGAGCCGGATGCTGAAAAGGGGCAAACAAGTGCTGAAACAGTGGATGAAGTTGCTGAAGCAGTGGTTAATGCTGTTGCTGGTGAACTACTGCTGGGAGAAAATTCAGAAACCCTGATTGAACCATTGGTTGACCCCTGGTCCAAAGAAGAAGAAAAAGAAGAAAAGGAAGAAGGTGGGAAAGAAGAAAGAGCTGCTGAAGAAAATGATCATCAATGTGACTGTGCCATGATGGATCGCAGCTAAGGTATCATCTCAGGTTCTTGAAAATCTGTGTTCAGACAAGTGCATTATAGCATTTGCTAACATCAAAGAGGTGAATGAAAACCTTAGGGATAGAGTGTTGAATGATGAAGTCAAATTTGAAAAGTCTTTAAAAGAACTTAAAAACAAATTGGCTGAAAAAGACAAAGAAATATGCAGCTTAAAAGAAGAGCAAATCATAACCAAGAACCAACTCCAAACTATGGTAGAAAGATATCAAGTTTGCAAAAAGGAGTTGGAATCCACCCAAATCACTAGTGAAAGATGGGTGGAATCTTGCAAAGGTTATGAGGTTATGCTTGAGAAACAGCTTGAAAGCAATGTCAAGTTTGGTATAGGATATAGAAAATATGATGATCTTGAAAACACTGCTGTCAAACAAGCTGGTTCATCTGAGATAAAACCAACTAACAAGAATGGCCAAGAAGTTAAGATAACTGACAAACTTGGTAACAAAATCACTCTGGAAAGATCTGTGGGGTCCTCAACTTTTGAGGAAATTGAGAAATACCAATTTAAACCCACATGGTCTGATGAGTGTTACATTCTTGAAAATTTCAAGCCTATGGATTTCACAACCACTGATGGTGTCACGGCTCCAAAAGCAAAGGTCATTCCTATCAAAGACATCCCAACAGTGGTTCAAAACTCTGTTGCTAAGGAGTCTGAGAAAAGGAAGAAAAGAGAAAAGATCAAAAACTTGTTTTGTGATTTTTGTGAAAAGAAGAATCATCTAACAAAAGACTGTTTTCATCTAAAAGCATATGATCTAAACAAAACAAGTGTCATTGTACCTGCTGAGAGCTACACCATCTGTGGTAAAACAAACCACAAAACTCAAGAATGTGTGTATCTCAAAAAACTTTGATGTAAAAAAGAATGAGTACACTGCAAAAACATCCTTAAGTTCATCAACATCATCTGTCAAGTTCACCAAAAATCAACCACTATTTGTGCCAGTCCAAACAGCTGTTACAAAACAGCTAAACCAAACATCTGTCTAAAGAGATGTTCAAGTGACTGATGCACCCCCTGCCAATCAATACAGAAGAGGCAAGGGGCAACCATCATACCAAAGGATACCACATGCTTATGAGGCTTACAAAAGGCCTTCTAAACCAAGAGTGAACATGCATCCTTTTGGTTATTAGCAGATCATTGGGCAAGACCCCCAACAGTGGTTAGAGAAAAACAGTCCTAAAATTGTCCAAACCCCTGACCTAACCACTGTCCATCCATCTGAACTCATCCCAGACACTGTTGAGACCCCATCCAAAGCCTTATTGGCTTTGGAGACCCTAATGAACTAATCCTTTACTTCATGTGCAGGGAGCTTCTGCATGCTTAGATAGCCTTTGGTATATAGATAGTGGAGGCTCCAGGCACATGACATGATGTAAAGCCCTACTAAAAGATTTCAAAATCCATGGAGGGGGTGATATATCCTTTGGAAATAATAGTAAAGGGAAAATTCAGGGGTCTGGTACAGTACAATCTGGTAATGTAAAATTTGAAAATGTCAATCTGATAAACAATCTAAAATTCAACCTCCTGAGTGTTTCATAAATGAGTGATAAGGGCTATGGCTCATTCTTCACAAAGGATTGTTGTAGGATTGTTGGACCAGAAATGGTTGAAAAGATTGAAGCAATAATAAAAACTGGAAAAACCAAACTTGTTGCTCAAAGAAGTGGCAATGTTTATGTGGTTGATATGTCAAAAGAGAGTTCCAGGACTGATGCCTGTCTGTTTTCAGCTGCATCAAACAAAGAGACATAATTATGGCACAAGAGATTGGGGTACACAAATCTCAAGACAATCACTGCCATTTCAAAACAGGGGTTAGTAAGAGGTTTACCTCAAAAACTGTTCACCTGTCCTAAGTATTGTGTTTCCTGCCTAAAAGGAAAACAACATAAAAGCTCATACAAATCAATTGATGAGTCCAAAACAACCAAATGTTTGAAAATGCTTCATATGGATTTGTTTGGCCCAGTTAAAGTCATGAGTCTTAAGAAAAAGAGATATTGTTTGGTTATTGTTGATGACTTTTCTAGGTTTACATGGACTTACTTTTTACACTCAAAAGATGAGGCTGCAGGCATTCTGCAAGACTTTGTGAAACAGGTTGAAAAGCAGTTTGACCTTCCAGTAAAAATCTTCAGAAGTGATAATGGCACAGAGTTCAGGAACAAGGAGTTAGATGATTTCTGTGTGTCAAAAGGAATTGTGAGGCAATACAACATTCCAAGAACACCAGAACAAAATGGGGTTGTTGAAAGAAAGAACAGGACTTTGATTGAGGCTGCTAGAACCATGCTTGCTGATTCAGGTTTGCCATTAACTTTTTGGGCAGAGGCAGTAAACACTGCTTGCTATGTCCAAAGCAGAGTTTTAATCAACCCCAGGCATCAAAAGACTGCCTATGAACTGCTGTATAAAATAAAGCCATTGATTTCATATTTCAAAGTTTTTGGCTGCCCATGCTTCATTTTAAACTTAAAAGACTCTATTTCTAAGTTTGTAGCCAAAATTGATTGTGGTTACCATCAGGGATACTCAACCACTGTTAAGGCCTACAAAGTGTTTAACACAAGGACCAAAACAGTGGAAGAGACTTTGAATGTGAAGTTCAATGAACTTTCATCAATGAAAATCCCAGCAAACCCTGCAGAAATGTTTGATCTTGATAAATTTACTTTTGAAAATACTGCTGTCAAGACTAACAGTGTAGGTCTATCAAAAGATTCATCATCAGACTATGGGTATGAAGTCATCATTCCTCAACAAAGGTTTGTCTCAATGGGAAGAGCAGCAGATGTTCAAAACAGCTGTCAAAGCTCAACCTCTGCTACCTCAACAGTTGTTGATCAAAGTAGCCCTTTAACCCCTGCTCCCACATCATCGAACACTGTTGATAGTCCTCCATCAGTGGATAAAAGTCAGCATGTTTTCACACCAGTCCCACCTATTCCTCCACCTCCATTTGAAACCACTGCTGGATCATCAAAGTCACCAGCAGTGGTTAGCTCAGATGATTCACATCTGCAGCCTTCACCATTAAATGCCATAGTTCCATACCAAGGAGATCTTTTCTTCTTGAAATCTCATCCACCTGACCAAATCATTGGCAACATCAATGAAAGGGTGCTCAGAAGAAGTCAATCCCAAAACATTTGTCTTTTTGCTGGTTTCCTATCTCTCCATCAGCCAGTCAAGTACCAAGAGGCACTGAAAGACAATAGCTGGGTAGAAGCCATGCAAGAAGAGCTCCAACAGTTTGGAAGACAACAAGTTTGGGAGCTTGTACCATTGCAAGAGGGTGTAAGTCCTATTGGCACAAAATGGGTCTTCAAAAATAAAACTGATGAAAGGGGTATTGTTGTCAAGAATAAAGCTGGGCTTGTGGTTCAAGGGTTCATACAAGAAGAGGCATTGACTATGATGAAACATTTGCCCCTGTAGCAAGACTTGAAGCTATTAGATTATTTCTGGCCTTTGCTGTCAACCACAAAATCAAGGTGTATCAAATGGACATTAAATGTGCATTCTTCTATGGTAATATTCAAGTAGAGGTTTATGTTTGTCAACCTCCAGGCTTTGAGGATCCATTTAATCCAAACCATGTCTACAAGCTAAATAAAGCTTTGTATGGCCTGAAACAAGCACCAAGGGCCAGGTATGAAACTCTTTCCACTTTCCTACTATCCATTGATTTCACAAGAGGTAAAATAGATAAAACATTGTTTTTAAAATGGAGAGGAAATGATTTGATGATTGTCCATATTTATGTGGATGACATCATCTTTGGAAGCACATGTAATAAAATGTGTGAAGAGTTTAGAAAACTCATGACAGCTGAGTTTGAAATGAGTGCAATGGGTGAGCTCCAGTGCTTTCTTGGTCTCTAAGTAAGGCAACTGCAAAATGGCACTTTTATCCATCAAGGCAAATATGCCAAAGAACTTTTAAAGAAATTTGAGATGGATGATTGTAAACCATGTAGTACACCCATTGCAACCAATAAAATAGTCATGTCTGATGAGAAGGATGAGTTAGTTGATCAAACTTTATATAGAAGCATGATTGGGTCTTTATTGTACCTAACTGCATCCAGGCCAGACATCATGTTTGCAACATGTGTTTGTGCAAGATCCCAATCAGCCCCTAGAAAGTCAAACCTTATTGCTGTAAAAAGGATATTCAGATACCTAAAAGGTGCTCCCACACTTGGTATCTGGTATCCAGCTGATGGTAAAATTGAGCTTTCTCAGATAGTGACTTTGCTGGATGTGACAAGACAAGGAAGTCCACTTCAGGAGGGTGCCAATTCCTAGGCAATTGCTTAGTGTCTTGGCAAAGCAAAAAGCAAGCAGCTGTTTCCACATCCACTGCTGAGGCAAAGTATATAGCTGCTGTAAGCTGTACAGCCCAACTGCTTTGGCTTCAAAATCAATTGCTGGATTTTGGTATCACTGCCTTAAAGACACCACTCATGTTGGACAGCCAGGCAGCAGAAAATATCATCAAAAATCCAGTTTCCCATTCAACCACCAAGCACATTGACATCAGACATCACTTTGTGAGGGATTGCTATGAAAAAGGTTTGATTTCTCTGCATCATGTACCAACTAAGGATCAGCTGGCAGATGTGCTAACCAAAGCATTAGACACATCCACCTTTGAAAGCTTGATCTCTAGGATTGGCATGCTGAACATGGAATAACAGGCAAAATCCCATTTTTCTATGAATAAAAGCATTAAAATGTTTTCAGAAAATAAAAAATCCATCCTTAAAAATAGCTAAAAATGATTTTTTCATTAAATCCTTAAAAGTCTGCCATAACCACTGTTATGTTCAAAAGTCTGTTCTACTTAAAAGTCTGTCCACTGCTGAAAGTCAACCCCTGTTTTCTTATTTCCTTGATAAGCACTGTTGTTCAAAATCAGTGTTTCTATCCACTGATATGCTATCCACTGATAGTAAAAATCACCCACTACCTTCATTTGTTACCGTTACAACCACTGATCTTTTCCATCAGTGGTTTTCATAAAACCCTTGTCCTTCATTTCATCTGGGGTTAGCACGTGGACAGTACATAGCGGTCAGATCTTTTGTAACCGCTGCCACGTCAGCATTCACTTTTTCCTTTATAAAACCCTCTTTAAAACCCAAACAGGGTTTTACTGTCGAATCGAATTCACAAAAATTCCTTTCTCAAAGCAGTTTTCAACTTCTCTCAAATCCTTCAAATCCTTCAAATCCTTCATTAATCTTCTTCCCAAAGTGACAAAATCAAAGTCATCCGCGAAATCCACTTCAAAATCATCTTCTGAAAAAACCACTCAAATGGCTACTACACCCATCGAAATACCATACAAAGCTCCGCACAATTAACTAGGTCTCCTTACAAAACCCGGCACCACTGATGCCTTCGATTCCATCATTGACACTATGTCTGCATCAAAGTACAAAACTTTGTTAACAGCAGATGCTCCAATTTATCTGAAAACCCAGAGAGAGTTTTGGAAGAACATTACCCTTGAAAAACAAGGAGAAGACGTCATAGCCATTAACTCTTCTCTAATGGGTAAAGCAGTTAACATCACACCACAATCCATCTCGGAAGTCTTTGAACTCGATGATCAGCAAGGTAAAACTTCTTTTCCCAAAAACGAGTTAAAAACTGATTTTCTTGAAAGGGGGTATGCAGATACAATAAAAAAGGATACCTTACAAAAAGGTAATTTTCCACCTGCAACAAGATTTTTGTTCCATACCCTGCTAATGTGTGTTTCAAACAAAACAACTTCTTTTAATGAGATACCATTAAAGATTCAAAACCTGGGATATGCTATTCTACAAGATGAAAATTTCAATTACTCCCAGGAAATCTTTAATGATTTAGTTAAAATTGTTGATAAAAAGCCATTCCTACTTTTTCCAAGATTTCTAAGTTATTACTTTCAAAAGAAATTTGGAAAGGATAATGCTCATGTAATAAAACAAGGTGACTCTTTTCAAATAAACAGCTTAACTGCTGAAACTTTTACAAGAATGTTAACACCTTGCAAAACACAAGCAGAGGTGCCTGAGCAGACTTTAGCAGCTACCACTGCTCCTCAGGTATCTGCTGCTGAGCCTACTGCTCAAGGTGATCATAGCAGCAAAACAACTGCTTTGAAACCCACACCTAAAATCACCAAAAAGCCAAAACAAAAGAAAACTCAAAAGCCCCCCAAACCTATCAAAAAGGCAACTCTGGAGGATGAGATACCAGAGCAACTGCCAGTGACAGCACAAAAGTCACAACAAACCATTGCTACTACTTCCTCACAGCAGTTGGTAGAAATATCTCAACCCATGCCTGAAACTCCTCCTGATTCTTCTAAAAAAGAACAGGTTGTACGAATAGGGACACCACAATATGATGCTCTGGAATCACTTGCTTCCATCATCCATAGCCCAATGCTCGGGGCCAATTCTCTTTCTACACCCAACCTCACCTCCACAATTCCCCCACAAACAAAAATACTGTTGGATGCTTTTGATTTGAACCAGGCACAAACCATTCCTTCTCAATCACCTGTCAATGAGAACATACCTCAACAAATGACTGGGTCTGATGTATCAATCATTGCTAACCCACCAACAAGACCTGAGGAGGTTACACCCCTTGAGTTACAAGTAACTCTTGGTGGTAGTCCAAGTGAAGCTGCCACTACAAATGTTCAACCCACTGGTTTGCATTTGGACAGTGGTTACATTAATAAGACTTCCTTGGAGGCAATTTCTTCTCTGGGAACACTTGTGTATCCAGCCTTTACTAGTTCACTAAAAAGGGTTTCTCAATTTGAAGAAAGAAGTCCCTAGTACCAAGACAAAGGGGCATCAGTGGATGACTTTTGGAATACATTCCCTGAGTCAACCACTGTTACAACCACTGTCAGTGGGAAATCAGATGATCCCATTAAGTTGGGTGATGGTTAGTGTACCGAGAATTGACGGACAGAATTGATAAACTGGATACTTCTGTTGCAGAAATTAAAGATCTGCTGCAACAGTTGTTGAAAGTTCAAAAGGTACCACCCACTGCTGTTCCAGCTCAAGCACCTGCATAACCTGCACCTGCTGCAAATGAGTTATGGGCCTTATTTCAACCACTGCTCCAACAACAAAGACAATTGGCTGATCAGCAGCATGAGATACATGTACAAAAGCTGAGAAACATGATGGAGTCAAGATTTAAAGATACCCAAGCTGACATCAAGGCTATAAAGGCCCACATACTGAACACCACTGGCACTGCTCCTCCCACTGTTCTCTTTATTGATAATCCCCCACCAGATAATGCCAAAAAGGGGGAGAAAATCAAGCAGTGGAAGAAGAAGGGAATTGAAGATGGTCTTTATATTGAACCAGAAAAAGATAGCATGACTAAAGACATTCCTTTGCCAGATGGTAGCAAAAAGATTGATGTTACCACTAATGCTATTGCTGATGCATTAGCTGAGGTAAAAAGGGATAGAAAGGATAAGGATAATGCCAGATGGGAACAGGAGAAAAGAGAGTTTATGAAGCTGAATGTGCAGGGTCCTTCTGAACCTATGGATGATGAAAATCCTAAGGAAGAAAAGAAGAAGCCAATTAGACAAGTGAGGCAACCCAAACACACACCATCCAGACCCATAAAGCATGTCTCCAAACCACATTCCAAAGGCTCTAAACATCAAACCTCCACCCAAATAGCTGTTGTAACTCCTGTTGTATCAACCACTGCTGATACTTCAGAAGTTTCAACAACTGCCAGCCAAACACCTGTTATCACTTCAACACACACCACTTCAACACACACCACAACCACTGCCTTACCACCAAAAACAACCTCACCACCATCACCTCCTGCTAAAAAGCAGAATACATCAGATGTTACAACATCTGTTGTAATGACAACAGTGGTTGAAACACTAGTTGTTTCAACAACTGTTAGTCAGCCACCTTCCACCACTCAAATCACCACCACTGATCCACCCAAGACATCATCAGCCTCTCCTAAACAAAAAAGGAGAAGGATATTTATACCTGATGATGACTCTCCATCACCACCACCAACATCTTCACAATCTCTGGCACTTATTCCAAACCCTGTTCCTCTCTCATCAGCCCATGTCCAACAACCAATCACTGCCATCACTCCTACAGGTTTTCAATATCCTCTTGAACTTATTGCAGTCAGAGAAGAGATCAAATCTTTCTACTTTGAGGATGATCCTGCTAAAAGGAGTTTGCCATCAGTTGAAGGATATCCTAGGCCTAACAACATTGAAGAATACTTAAAAGTTAAGGCTCAACAGGCAGAGGATATTTCCAAAAGAAACTCTCAAGGAAAAACTGACAAAGAAATTCAAAGGCATTACCAATTTCTGTTCACTCAAGTCAGATCCTTAGAGTAGTTTGCAAAGAATGTTTGTCAGCAAATCTCAGAAAGAGCAGATGAAACTCTGAGAAAAGGCTACATTGAAAACATCATGGCTTCTAAGAAGTATAAGGGATAAAAACATATGTACAAAGAGTGGAACATTCCTGAGCTTGAAAGTGAAGCAGCCAGGATTCAAGAAATGATCAAGAATAAGGTCAAACACACTCCTCCTGATTGGTCAAAGTACAAAAGAATGTACCTGAAAAGACATTGGAGCTGAAGGGAATGAAAGAGGAACTAATTGTAGCTGATTATGGGTCTAAGAATCAAGTAATGAGATGGAAAGAAGATAAAGTCAGGACCACCTACAAAAGGTTGGAGGAACTACGAAAGAAAGATCCAAGAGTTCCACAAAAACCTGACTATCTTGAAGCAGAGGTTTCAACAAGACCACCAAAGATGCAAATCAGGAGATCCACTGCTCCAGCTGGTGCTGCCATCTATAAAAGAAGACAACAAAAACAGTTGGATACTAAAACAGTGGAAGAATTGATGGCAGGAGATGACCTTATAAAAGAGGGTATTAAGAGGATAATAGCAGAAACTCTTGGTCTGAATCAACCTGTAAGTACTACTCAGTCAGTCATTACAAGGCCAGCATCACCAAACTCCTCATCTAATAAAAATCTCCCTAGAAACCCACCAGACTCAAAAGTACTAAAGTGGAAAACTAACAAACAGACCCATGTACTGACTGTGATCAAGTCTAGTGGAAAAGTGAAGAAAATGACAAGTGAACAAGCACTTGGCCTAAGTCTTGAAGATTTGCAGGATCTCCTTGATCTTCCACTGTGCAGGGATGAAGATGACACAGATGCCTTAGACTTTGAGTTACAACTCAAAGGGAAAATAAGGGAACTGTTGATGAGGCAATAAAGATCTACAAATAATGAAGGGTTTTGGCATTATCTGTTCCAGGGGGAGATTGTTGGGATTGAACCCTATCAGAGGAACATATAATTAAAGCCAAAACTGGATCAGAGCATTGGATCCAGAATAAGCAGATGTTATGTATACAAGTCTCTCCCCTTGAAAGTGGTTTCAACATCTGATGACCTCCAATCCACTGATCATTACAACTGCTGACCTACAACTGCTGATAAAGTCAAAAACTAATGAAGACTAAAGCCCTGCTGTTCAATCTACTGCTATGGGTCAAGCTCTGCTGGTTTATATCAAGTGCTGCTGGAGTCACAACAGTGGAAGGATATAGCGGTAGTTTAGTTTGTTATTATGTAATATATTGTAGTCAGTAGTTAGCATTAGCAGTGGTTGTATCAGATCCGTTGTTAGAGTTTGTTAGGAGGTTAGATGTCACTTTCATGGTGACGTCAGCAAAGATGCCACAGTGGTTTGTCCGTGCCTATAAATAGAACAGTACCCTGTACTGTTCTATTAGCTCTTCACCATTTTTCTTCCTATACGAACAAATCACTGCGAGCTCAGGCTGAGGGGGAGTTTGTTACATGCATGCAATTGTAATCGTTGATGAAATAAATTCAATCATTCGGTTCTTTGTTGAAAATGTGTGTTGAAAGCAATTCTCCTGTTTGATTGTGAAAAGTTTGTTACCATTTTTATTCCGCTGCACTACTTGTTCATTGTTCATCTTAATTCAAACATAAAACACAATCAAAACCAAACTCAGATCCTAACAATATATAATATAAAAGGATCCTTATACCCTTTTCTTTCTTCTTAGACTCATATTCTAATACAAGTTTTATGGGAAGGGTATACATGTCATACATTTCAAAATGAGTTTATATGAAATTACAACTTTTTTGTTCATTCGGTAAATATGAAATTATCCCAAGAATTTATATACACTTGCTGGTGTGCTTTGAACATGGTTAGCATTTCAATATTTTGTTTACAAATATATAATGTTTTGTATTGAAATTTTTGAAGGCTATTGCAGGAGAAGCTGGGGTTCCTTTTTTCTATAGAGCAGGTTCCGAGTTTGAAGAAATGTAAGTGATATAGCCCGTACATAGCCCTAAACTCACCAACCTAAGTGATATGTTTCCCACCGCATCGCGCGGGTAAACGACTAGTAACTTTTATATTGATTTTCAAATGAAAAATTCTAAATTGTACTCCAAATCGCTTGAAATTTATGAAACCGGTTACAATGACGAACGACGCAATGAACATTTAGGACCCAACTACGGATCCTAGAAGGAAGTCACGAGATCGAAATGACGAAGGAGAGCCGTTCCTATATCACGTGTTATTAGAGGAACAACTGTTAAAGCACGACAACTTGGTCCCATATACAAAGCAACTATAGACATTAGTGCTCGAAATGCGAAGTGCTTTACGACACACACAAAATTAAGAGTAGGACGCGGAGCAATTAACTAGGATTAGAAGGATCGACGAAGACATTCACGTCCTTTTTATTCACGCAATTCTTTTCCCAATTCGAGTGGTCAGGCTCGTTCTCTCATCCGACTGATGATTTGGATTCTTGACAGTTGTCTAGAAGTGTCCTAGTAGGTCTATACTCCTCAGATTCCTGTTTGCATGCCTCGAATACGAGAAGCGTACGCGGTGTATACTTCTCATGGCAGTTCTAACATTCACATCGCATTCCCATCGATCACGAAGTTGTTTCTCCTAATTCCTTGTTACGTGGTTAATTCTTAGTCGAACCTAACCTTATACCTCCGCATACCTCAACTCAGCAAAGTGATATCGACCTTATAAATCAATGGGTTGGAGAATATATGAGGATGAAGACACAGATTAGTCAACTCACAGACGAGCACGATGATCTAAATGTTTACTCTATTGAAATAACCGTTATCCCATGATAACTTTGCTGGTGATGTAAATCTTATCGTTAGCTTTCGTACGAACCAACGTTTATTGTTTAAGGTGATGCCTTATTTCCATCACTAACTTGGGCAAGTCTATCATTCCTTTATCACGATACCACGACGTCCTTACTTCTTCATATAGAAACCCTAATAAGATTTCTCTCTAGTTTAGGGGATTCGGCAAGCTCGACTCCCGGTCGATAAACCTCTTGAACCCTGAAATTGATGACTTATTGATTTGATCATACCCTTTCAAACATGTTTTCGCATTCGCACATTGAAACTCCTCGACGACACAAGCACTACCTTGGACTCATCCGCACGACTTAAATAGTCCATCCGAAATTGGTTACTTACTGGTTTGAGAATCACAAACTTATTTAGAGATCATGAATCAAGGTGAACTACATCCCTTTCGTACACGACCCCGCTCAAAACATCTCGTCGGACATTTCAGTGAACCTTAACCCCTCAAACCCGTACGACGACCTTCCTTCTCTAGTTAGTTCTTGTTATGCTAACTACATTGACGTAACACTTCTTATCGATTAACGACGTTCTTTATTTCAACCTCATACAACTTGCGTACGACCAGCTATATCCTCGACATCAGGTAAACCCTTGCTACCGATCCTTAAACGTTTATGCATCGATTGCGACTACCCTTTTTGCATGTTTTCACATCTATTCACGATATACTTCTCGAATTCTATGATTTTTATCCCAACGACATTCTGCACGAACCCTCGCTTGGGCGAGCTACTCTCTATGAACGTTACTCGAGGAGTAACGAGCCATGGATACCATAGATATGAAGATATCACAAGCCACTATCCTTAGAACACAATAAGACCAATACAAGTTCCCAGTCACGACATTCTAATTTACCCTGCCTTGACAGATTTGTCACTTATTTCCTTTGACGACATCCGAATCTACTCCAAGAACCAGTAGGAGTCCGAACGACACCTAGGCCTTACCCTGGAACTTGTACAACAAAAACAACCTTACGTTAAGTTTTCAACGTATGACTTTTAATGTCACGAAGCCCGCTTTTCTCGATCGCATACACAATTCCTCACAGCTTTAACTCGAAAGATGCTCAGGAATTTGCAAGTCCAGCCATTAAAAGATAAGCTATGAGGTGCTTCTGTCCTATCCTATCATGTCCGGGGCATTGATGAATTTATTGCTCGCAATGCTACACCTATTCAAGTGCTCGATCGCAATAAAAAAAGCCAAAGCAACGCGAGAATAATCATTGCCTACGTAACTCGACAACTCACGGTTCGCAAGGAAAACTACAATACCCACTATCTGGAACTGGGAGCCATAGTTCTTGCACTCGAGATGTGGAGACACTACTTGTACGGTACCAAGTGCACGATTTACACTGATCACAAGAGTCTCCAACACATACTCGAGCAGAAGGAGTTGAACATGCGGCAACGCCGATATATCAAACTCCTAAATGATTTTGAGTGCACGATCAAATATCATTCGGGCAAGGAAAGTGTTTTAGCTGATGCCCTTGGCCGAAGGGAAACTAAACTTAAACGTGTTCGCGCGTTACAGCTTACCATTCATTCGAACCTCCCTGAGCAAATTCGAAATGCTCAAGTTGAACCTCTAAAGGAAGAAAATCTGATGGCCGAATCCATGTGGGGCATGGAAAAGCAACTCGAACTTAAGGAAGACGACATCCACTACTTCATGGAACGTATATGGGTTCCATCCTACGGAAACCTACGAGAGCTTATCGTGACCCGCATTTTGCATCTGAATTGTGGCAAACGGTACACAAATCCTGTAGCTCGCGTCTAGACATGAGCACTTCTTAACACCCGCAAACAGATGGTCAAACTGAACGCACCATCCAAACCCTTGAAGACATGCTGCGAGCATGTGTTATTGATTTTGGTAACGGCTGGGAGAGGCACCTGCCTTTGGTTGAGTTCTCATACAACAATAGCTACCGTACCAGCATTCAGGTTGGTCCGTTCAAGGCGTTGTATGGATGAAAGTGCCAATCACCTTCATGTTGGGCCGAAGTTGGCGATAGCCAAATCACTGGCCCGGAACTCGTACTCGACACAACGGAGAAAATTGCCTGGCAGCTCGTGACCGTCAGAAGAGCTACGCTGATAAGCGTAGGAAACCTCTAGAATTCCAGGTCGGGGACAGGGTTTTACTAAAAGTCTCACATTGGGAAGGTGTGGTTTGTTTTGGCAATCGGGGCAAGCTTAATCCGCGTTATGTCGGACCATTAGAAATCACTGAGAAAGTCAGCGCAGTGGCGTACAGACTAACCTGCCGGAAGAGCTCAACGGTGTACAAAATGTTTTCCACGTGCTAAATCTGAAGGAGTGTCTGTCAGATGAGACTCTCATTGTTCCTTTCAAGGAACTCACGATCGATGACCAACTACATTTCGTCGAAGAACCGGTGGAGATCATGGACCAGAAAGTCAAGACTCTTAAACGTAGCAAGATACCTATAGTTCGAGTTCGTTGGAACTCCCTTCATGGCCCAGAGTTTACCTGGGAACGAGAAGATCAAATGATGAGCAAGTATCCTCAGTTGTGTAAAAAGGATGCGTCTAGTGCTGAAGCTACTATTGAATTTCGGGAAAAAAATTCCAAACCAACATGGGGATGATGTGAAACCCCGTGAAAACGCTCAAAAGAACTAGCTTCTTCAGTGACTGCATGCTAAATTTCGGGACGAAATTTCTTTCAACTTGGGGATGATGTGACAACCCACACTTTTGAGATTAGCACCTCTCGTTTGCCCATTTACGTTTCACGCTCCGTTACACGTCACATTTAATTGTTATGTATTAAACTTGATTATTGTGTTTATGCTATTATACACTAGAGGTCTTCTTGATACTTGAAACTCGAAACTTGCGGCTCGCAATGAAACCCGAAACCGCCAACCTCTCCTCCTTTTTCTCGGTCCACATCCAAACACCTTGCACCGGCCTAAACCAAGCCCAAACCCCCTTATGTTATATGCATGTATATATGTGTGTTCTTTTGTGTTTAAAAAAAAACCTAGCTCCCTCATGGAGGTCGACGACAACAAGGACCCCCCCCCCAAACCGTCGCAATCCCCCTCACTCTCGATCTCTCACACTTTCGCTCGAACTCTCCTCCCCTTGCACTCCATCTCTCTCGGTATGTGTGTTTTTGTTAGTTTCAGCTTGAAGTTCTTTCATTACATGGCTGCGCTTTTTTATTTTTGATTGGTATTTGGATATTATAAGAATGCTTGTGACTAGGGTTGCTAGAAATTGGTGTTTCAATGTGGTTTTAATCGTATGAGCGTTTGAAGCATAATTAGGGTTTTGTGCTAACAATTGAAACTTGTGTTGGTGATGATTACTAAGGTTCATGCACGATCTATATTGAGTATCTTGGCTGTGATTATGTTTAAATAATGATGTTGATGTGTTATGATGATAAGGTGTGTCTAGGGTTCATGAGAATCAAGAATGATGCGTAGAATTATCGATTATATGTGTATAGGCATATGTATATGGATTACGGTTTAAATTCTTGATGTTTGAGCATGTTAAATCTGCTATAAATGACTGATAGTCTGCTGTGATTGATGTTTACGTGTCGCGGGTTCGCTTGATAATCGTTTGCGGGATCGGGTAACGAAAACAGGTTCTGTCCTGAACATTATAGCCGACTTGTATCGGCTGTAACGGGATCATAATTTAACGAAATTTGGATTTCTCGAGTCTATAATGTGTTATTTTGAAATACGCTTCTAATGGCGTTGGAATCATAATTTTTGGAGATTGGTTGCTATTTTAAATAAATTATTTCAATTCAGCAACTGAAGCTGCGTTTTTTCTGCAGATTTTACGTGTTATGTTTTAAATCATAACTGGATCAATTATTAGAGTTAGACCACGAAAGTTTTACTGTAGATGGTCTTTAGTGTAGTGCAAACCTCCAATTGGAATTTCGTCAATTGGATAACCGAGAATTTTAAATGAATTTTTCCGTGAGCTGTAGTCAGAAAGTGACGAATCAGATTGCAGCTTAGTAAATGAATTTTTATAAATTTTTGGTAAAGAGTTAAACTTTAAAAATTTAACACAAGACCAAACCCTCTGAGGGGCACGTCACATAAAAAGATTGTAATTTTTGAAGTCTCGTAACGGTAAACAGAAACTCCAAAATAGTCCATTTTCAGTAAATTGAGTTATGCATGTTTGTAAGTTCATAAAGTGTTGAATATGCTATATTGGGTACTTGTACATACTTGATGATTGTATAAATGGTGTATCACACATTGAATGGCCACACACTTCTATGCGTGTCGCACACTATAGTGGGCCGCACACTTGTATTGAACTGTTATATGTTATGGGCCGGATTATCACATTAAACGGGTTAAGAGTCTAGATCGCACACCAGTTGGGCTGTACACTTAAACCGTATACTTTGGGCTTTTGATGTGAACGTATGTTGTAACTGTTATGCTATACGTGTTATGTGAAGACCATGCTTGTATGAAACTTGTTAGAATACGTGTAGAACAATACGTGTATTACTTGAATATAAACCTGACTTATATGGTAATCATAATAGGACGTGGTTGACTACATTAGCTCAAGTGACATTTATCTGCAGAGCTAAGCTAAGGTGCGTTCACACTTTTATAAAAGCATGTATACCCGGTGGTTTGGGAACATAATAAAACAACAACTATGTATTCTCCTTGGGTAGAATACGGGAAACCTTGTCCCCCTTGGGTGGGACAACATGTTAATTGACTATTATACTGCATGTCTTAAGTGTACTAGACGAAAACTCTATCTGAAAGTCCCTACACATTTTATACCGATTAATCACCAGGCCAATGGCGAATGGGTTATTAGTTGAATAGTGCTCTTAGGTCTAACAAGCCTCACACCGTGCCGTAGAGGACGGGCGTGGAATAATATACTTAGGCACTAGTCAATGACGATTGACATTGACATGGGGCACTAAACATAACCACAGTTAGTAGTCGGTATGGTGACGGGTTTAGTAGCTTAAAAAGGTGGGGTAGATCCCCATGACATGTTTTTATAAAAACAGAGTAATTTAACAAACTTACGTTTTTGGAACAACACTAAACAACTGTGAACTCGCCAACTTTATGTTGACACGCTACTGCATGCTTGCAGATCTGCAGGTACAGCGGCGGACGGACGTTGTAAACAGATGGAGTGTGTGTGGTTTGGAAAGTGGTACATTTTATACATTTGTTGAAATTGTGGTTTCTAACCGGGATAAGTTTATTTTACATTTCCGCTGCAAACATAAAGTACATTTTTTAAACTTGTAAACTAAATCACCAATTGTATCATTTGGAATAGTTTTACACACTTCGAAAACAGTTCAAAATAATTAGTGGCTGGATCCTGGGCAGTCGCACGCCTCGCGGTAATACTCCGCATATGGAAATTTGAGGGTGTGACACAAAATGTGTGGATCTGACAAACTATATTCTGATTCAGAATTTTCGATTCAGAATGTGAATATGAATAAAGTCGAAAAGGTTTTTGAAGGGGTATGGTCCCAGATCTTGCACCAGGCTTAGGCGTAAGTGACCATAACCCGGTTTACTTTCCCACTCGGCAAGGAACATGCCTCAGTCCAAGCGGGCGCGCGCGGACCCGGTTTGCTTTCCCACTCGGATAAAGATAAGATTCTCATCTTGTGTATGAAAATGACTGTTTTAGGAAACATACACAGAATGTGGTGGTTGCTACTAAAGAACCCTTATCCCTGTATCTTGTAGTATCAGGGAGTGCAGTAAGTGCCGTTCTGGTAAAGGATTGTGAAGGTCAGCAGTATCCTATTTATTATGTCAGTAAAAGTTTATTAGATGCTGAAACTAGATACTCACACTTAGAAAAATTGATATTAGCTCTAGTTATGGCATCAACTAAGCTTAGACATTATTTTGAGACACATAGGATTCATGTTAAAACTAATTATCCTGTTAAAAATGTGCTTAGGAAACCCGAAATGTCTAGCTGGATGGCTAAATGGTTCGTAAAGCTAAGTGCATACGATTTAGTATATGAACCTAGAAATGCTATAAAGTCTCAGGCGTTAGCAGACTTTATGGCTGATTTTAATAGTGATATTCAAAATGAAGTTGACTTAGAAGTACAACAATTAGGTGAGAATTCAAAATATTGGATATTATATACTGATGGTGCATCTAATGTAAGAGGTGTAGGATTAGGTATACTACTAAAATCGCCACAAGGGGACATATTATCACAGGCTATTAGATGTGAATTTCCTGCTACTAATAATGAAGCTGAGTATGAAGCTCTGATAGTAGGATTAGAATTTGCTAGCAATATGAATATTAAATGTTTGCAAGTGTATGTTGATTCCTTGTTGATCACTAACCATTTCAATGGATCTTATGCAGTCAAAGGTGAAAGGTTAGTCGAATATCTTGAAATTGTTAAAAAATAGCAGGATATTTCGAATTTTTTACACTTGAATAGGCACCGAGAGAGGAAAATGCTAAGGCAGATGCCCTGGAAAATCTAGGGTCTACAGTCAAGATACCGGAAGGAACTCAGATACCAATACTACATATCCTGTATCCTCTGATTGAACTCTTCAAGTCTCAGGATAAGGAGGTAGCAATTATCCAGGATCCTGGGGATGAATATCCTGAAAAGAATCCTAAATCCTGGACGGCTCCAATTATAAAGTACCTCAAAGATGGTGACATCCCAAAGGATGAGAATCCTCAGGCTTTCAGGATGAAGGTATCTCGTTTCACTGTTATAAATAATGTTTTGTATAAGAAGTCTCTTGCAGGTCCATAACTAAGGTGCTTGGAGGATCCTGAAACCAAGGAGGTACTTCAGGATATACACGAAGGAGACCGTGGCAACCATACTTGGGGCAGGTCGTTGTTCTCGAAGGTGTTAAGAACAGGATATTACTAGCCGACTATGAGAAAGGATGCTGCAGAATATGCTCGAAAATGTGATGCATGTCAAAGGCACAACAATATACTACATCAGCCTGCTGAGCCATTATATCCTATCGTATCCCCTTGGCCATTTATGAAATGGGGTATGGATATAGTGGGGAAACTCCCAAAAGCTTCAGGAGGAAATGTTTTTATGCTGGCAATGACAGATTATTTCTCCAAGTGGGTCGAAGCCAAAGCCTTTGTCCAGGTCAGGGATCAAGAAGTGGTATCCTTCATAAAGAGGAATATCCTGACAAGATTTGGGGTGCCGACTGAGATAATTTGTGATAATGGCTCTCAATTCATCAACAAAAGAACTACTAATTTTTGCAAAAGTTAGGGAATCAAGATGATCACATCAACTGTAGTGCATCCTCAAGCAAATGGGCAGGCAGAATCCTCGAACAAGATAATTATCAACAACTTAAAAAAGAGGCTAGGTGCTAAAAAAGGAAGATGGGCAGAAGAGTTACCATTTGTCCTTCGGGCTGATAGGACAACTATGAAAAATGCTACAGGGAAACCCCCATTTTCTTTGGTATTTGGGGCAGAATCCGTGATCCCGAAAGAAATGGTGATACCTACAGCTAGATCAAGCCTACGGGATCCTGAATCAAATCCAGAAGCCTTATGTCAAGAACTGGGTACTGTTGATGAAACTAGAGATGCAGCAAAGCTGAGGATGGCATCATATCAACAAAGGATATCCAAATCATATAACAAAAATTTAAGGACTAGAAGATTTCAAGTTGGAGATTGGGTGTTAAGGAAAGCTTTTCAGAATACAACCAATCCTACTGATGGGAAGTGTTATGGGTGATTTTCCGCTTATATATCCTGAATAATATTCTGACTATGTTCTTTTTATTGTGATCAGGATACCAGATCAGGATATTGGTAACATCCTGATGCAGTATCCTGGTAGTGACTAGTTAATTCACTTGCAGATTAATGAAGCAAGTTTATAACGTTCAAGTGGACTTCTTCTCCCAAAGACTCGGGCCAATCTGTTGGAATAGGAACGTTGAATCCGGAAGACGTGGACTACAACGTTCACAAAGGGAATATTCGTTTTATCCTGGATTTGTAGGCTAGTTAGTTAGCTTTACTTTACTATAAATAGGATTGATCGGATCAGATAAGAACACACAATTCTTCGAACATTCTTGCTCTCTAGCTGCAATAACTCACAATACACTCACACTTGTATTCAAATCGCATTGTAACACCTAGTCGACCTGTATCATATCCTGCACTGTATCCTGATATTTGAAGTAATAAGAAGAACAAGGCAGCTACGATTGTCAGCCCCCGAGGTTTTGTGCCGGCGATCTAGATTAATCAAGGTCTTTCCCCGTATATCCTATGTCACCCTTTACCTTTTTGCTCATTGTTTGATTGTAGATACAACTCGATATCCTGAGCCGTATCCTGAAAACTGTTTTTGCTAACAACTTAATCAGCATATATTTTTCAAATGCTTCTAGCACACTACCTCACTTAACTAATTTGATCACTTAATTGCTTTGGTAATTTTTGACCAAAACAATTTGGCGCCCACCGTGGGGCGAGTGGTGCTATTTCTACTAAAAGCTTTTGCAAAGTAATTACTTGGTTTTCTATTTTCAAAACTTTTTGCCACACTATTTTCAATGGCCTCAAGATCAAACATGAGCTCTTCTACCGTGTCTGCTGCAACCTCTGCAACAATTGGTTTGGTGCTTTCACCACCTCATCCAAGGACGCAAGCTTCTTCACAGACTCTGGATATTATCCCCACTCGGAATGTTCAGGGATCTGCTCCTGTTCTGGCCTCTAATGAAGAAATTCTAACTTTGTTTGGTAGTATACATGATCATATGAAGCAACAGCAGGAGACCAACCAAATGCTGATGAGAGAGATACAACTCTTGAAATCCAGCTCAAGCAGGCCTACTGAGGATACTGTCACTCCCTTGTAGCCCAGGGCTTTGAACTTCAGTTCGGCAGTATATACCGAGGATAACAGGGGCAATATTGTGCCTAGTCATACTCAGAATCATACTCATGAGATACCCTCTTCGGTTAGGGTGTCAACTGTGAGAAGCTCAGGATATGCTTCAGGATATGGCCAGAATCCTCAGACTGGTAACGTGTCTAATAATAATAATACTCTTGCTACTAATGGTATTGGATCTTTGCAGGATGCAGGTATAACATTGGCATTTTCTAGGGAGCTTCAGAAATTGAAGGACATGATATCCAGTGTACCTGGGGTGGTCCAGCCAATTCCAGAAGTGTCCCAAGACAGCCACAGGATATCCCGGTTTGTATATCCTATTTGTGATGCTGAAATCCCAAAAAGATTTCAAACCCCCAACATGAAGCTCTATGACAGAACTACAGATCCTGAAGAGCATATTGCTCAGTATAGGGAAAGGATAGAAATTAACCCTATCCCTCCGGATCTTAAGGAAGCTTGCCTCTGCAAGGGTTTTGGTTCTACCTTAACAGGACCAGCCTTAAAATGTCTCTTAAACATTCCTCCTCATTCAATTACATTGTTTGCTCATTTAGTCAATTTATTTAATAGTCAAATTTCTTGCAGTCGAAGTTTCGAAAAGCTAACCAGTGATCTCTGCAGGATAACTCAAGGACCTCAGGAATCCTTGAGAGATTATGTGAACAAGTTTAGCAGGGAAACTCTGGACATCTCACACCTTGATGTTGCAAAAGCTGTGAAAGCATTCAAAATGGGTTTGCAAAAGGATTCCTAATTTTACCAGGATCTTGTAATGAATCCCTGCAGGAACCTGGATGAAGCTCGGAACAGGGCTTTAAAATATATTCGGCTGAAAGATGACAAGAAGATGCAAGAGAGGATGAATTCATCTTCATCCTACAAATCAACCAACAGGAAGTCAGAATCCTCGTACAAGCCATACCGCCCTAAGCCATATGGCAAAATGACAGCAATAAAGTGAATGCTGTTGAAGACGAGGATCCTGAGGAGTATCCTGAGTTATCAGAATATTATTTTTCTGTTAATATACCTGAACTGATGTATGTTATGCAGGGTTTAGGAGACAAAGCAAGGTGACCTAGGAAGAACCAACAGAAAGCTGATTGGAAGGATAAATCCAAGTGGTGTGCCTTCCATGAGGATTTTGGACATGTTACAGAAGATTGCATTGCCCTGAGGAAAGAAATAAGCTATCTGCTGAGCAAAGGATATCTGAAGGATCTCCTGGGAAGAAAGAAGAATAAGGGTCAGGATCCTGAGAAGGATCCTGAACGAGCAGCATCACCTCCTGCGGATGCCAAGATAATTAACTTTATTTTAGGAGGATCCGATATCTATGGGACCTCTTATTCTGCAGCAAAAAGACATGCAAAGGAGGCTAAGGCAGAAATGGGAGATAAGCCGACCAGGATGTCAACCCTCACAACTGATAAAGTGATCACGTTCTGTTAAGATCTGATGCTCTCATGATTGTGTTAGTTTGTGGTGTTTGAACAAATCAAATGGATATGAGTAGTTTTAAGTGCAGCGGTAATGAATAACAAACTTTGTGAACACAATCAAAGGAGAAAATAGTTTGATAAACATTTGCTTTTCATAGAGTCGAAAGATTACAATCAAAGCAAAAGATTACAATGCAAGCTTACAAACTAAACTCCCCCTCAGCCTGATACTCCAGAGTTGGTTGCACAAGATGAAAGGATTGAATTGAGGAGAAGAACTCTCTCAAAACGAATCAAATATAACAGTACAGAGTACTGTCATATTTATAGGCAAACCAAACCACTGATGTATCTCAGCTGACGTCACCATGATAGTGACATCTAATAGCCTAACAACCTATAAACACTGTTCTATACAAAACTACTGATGTCTAACAACTGATTGATAATAAAATACAAAACAAGTTTAAAACTGTTCACGTTCCACTGTTGTAGCCTAAGTACTGATTGTTTGAACATCAGTGCTTTCTTCAAAAGGTGATCAGTCTTTGAATGAGCAGAGCTTGAGTCTTCAGCAGTACTTAAGAGACAGCAGTAAATAGAGCTCAGTGTTTGTCTTTTAGCAGTCTTTAGTTGTTTCATCAGTGTTTGGTTCATCAGTTGTTCTTCTGAGCAGTACTTAGAGTGTATCAGCAGATAGGTAACCACTGTCAAGGGAAGAGCTTAGAGTAAACAACTGCTTATTGTGAATCCACTGTTGTGATCAGGTTTTGGCTTTACATTATCTGTTCCTCTGGTAGGGTTCAATCCCAACAATCTCCCCCTGGAACAGATAATGCCAAAACCTGTCATTATTCTGGATCTTTATTACTCATCAGAAGTTCCCTTGCTTTTCTTTTGAATTCTTCTTCAAATTCTTTAGAACTTGTGACATCTTCATCCCGGCACAGTGTAAGTTCAAGGAGATCCTGCAAATCTTCAACACTAAGGCCTAGTGCTTCTTTCCTTGATATGTACTTCACTTCGCCATTGGATCTGACCAAGGTCAATACGTGGGTCTTTTGATCAGACATCCACTTTAGTACTTTCAAACCCAATGGGTTTCTTGGGAGAGATTTATTTGTCGATGAGCTTTGAGATATTAGCCTTGAGAAGACTTGCAGACTTTCAGACATTCTTTTGAAGGCCATTTTAATAACATTGTTAGCAGCATCTATGTCTTCTGTAGTTTCTTGTTCTATCTGCTCCTGTCTCTTTTGTTGATCTGGCCCAATGTCTGAAACTTCTGAAGCAGATGGTGATACAGGCTTTGTCAATACCTTCTTAAAAAGGTTTTGAAGTTTTTCCGAGTTCTCTTCTTTTAGACCCATTTTCATGATGGTTTCTTTGAAGTACTCAACTTCTTTTTCTTTTACCTCTTCACTGGTCAGCTGTTTTCCTTCTTCTTGGTTTGTCACAAGAGTAGTCCGGAACAGTGTTTTGAGGTTTTCTATCTGCTGTTCAAGCTTCATCATTTGTTCACGCTTCTTTGAAGTGCTTGATACAGTTATCTTCCTTTTCTTCAGCCTTTCATAGGCTTCATCCGTTTGCTGCTTTGACCATTTTGATATGGCAGTTGCAGTGTCCACTTTCGCATCTACCAGCTCCTTTTTCTTTCCTTTGTACTCAGCAGTGAGGTCAGCAATGAGCTTTTTGTATTTGCTCCAGTTTGGAGCATTTTTCCTTTTTGTAGGATCATTCTTGATTCTTTGAATCCTTTCTGCCTCATGCTTTAAGGCAACTAATGGCCATTCTTTAAACTGTTGTTCTTCAGCAGGATAGAATTTCTCTTTAATGATGTAGGCTAGATATTGTTCTCTTAACCTTTTCTTTTGATCAGCCTTTTCTTTGAGTAGCTCTTGTGAAAACTCTTCTATCTGCTTTACTTTTGTGAAGTAGAACTCCAGTCTTTTAGCAATGCCTTCGTTACTCAGACCTTCACTTTCACTGTCAACCTTAGCTTTAACTTTGGCTTGCCTTGCCTTGATCTTGAGATAATCATCCATATCTTCTGGTGCCATGTAGCCTATGAGTGAGGAGAATCTTCTTTTTGAAGGATCCTCTTCTGTATAGAATTGCCTCATCTCATTTTTTATATCTTCAAGTTCCAGTGGATATTTTGCAGCATTTGGATCATGTATCCCTTCATCGGCAAAGATTGGCTTTCTT
The DNA here is from genome assembly GCA_030545235.1 of Helianthus tuberosus. Lineage (NCBI taxonomy): Eukaryota > Viridiplantae > Streptophyta > Magnoliopsida > Asterales > Asteraceae > Helianthus > Helianthus tuberosus. The sequence goes on along the minus strand of CM060427.1, from coordinate 65,164,481 downwards.
TTTCTACTAAAGAGCTTTGGTTGTGGTATAGGAAAGGTTAGAGCAGTGGTGGATAGTTGACTAACAAATGTTGAAATAACTGGTGTCTCAACTGCTGTTGTCATTACAACTACTGATGTATCAGCAGATGTCTTCAGCTTTTGAGCAGGGGTTGGAAGAGGTGAAGTAGTTTTTGATGGTGGTGATGGTGGTGATGACTCATTATCAGGGGTGAAAATCCTTCTCCTTTTTAATGTAGGAGAGGCTGATGATGTCATTGGTGGATTAGTGGTTTGAGATGAGATGGCAGTGGTTTGTGTTGAAGGTGTGTGTGTTGATGAAATGGCAGTTGTTTGGCTACTGACAGTAGTTTTTGTAACTACTGATGTATCAGCTGTTTGAATTGAAGTGGAAGATTTTGAGGTTTGAGGTAGTTTGGATGGCTGTTTTGCTTGTTCTGGTTCAACATACAGACCATCTTCAATTCCCTTTTTCTTCATCTTCTTGACATTCTCCCCCTTTTTGGCATTATCTGCCAGGGGGTTATCCATAAACAGGATAGTGGAGGGAACCTTTTCACCATGGGCAGTCTTTTGAATGCTGGCCTTTATAGCCTTGATATCTGCTTGAGTATCTTTGAATCTTGACTCCACCATATTTGTCAACATTTTTACATGTGTTTCATGCTGCTGATTAGCCATCTGCTTTTGGTGTTCAAGTAGGGGTTGAAAGATATTCCAGAGCTCATTTGCGGCATATGCTTGTGGTGGAGCAAGTGCTTGAGGTGGAACAGCAGTGGCTTGTGCTTTTTGAGCTTTTAAAATTTCTTGCACCATATCTTTAATTTCAGCAACTGAATCTTCAAGTTTTTCAACTCTTTCCGTCAATTTCTGATATTTTGAATCATCACCTACATTTGTAGGATCATCTGAGTCCCCACCATGGTGGTTGTATCAATGTGTGACTTAGGAACAGAGTCCCAAAAATCATCCATTGATGCCCCTTGTTCTTGGTACTGGGGACTTCTTTCTTCAGCACTTGATAGACCTTTGATGGTACCAGTGGTTGAAATCAACTCACTGGTGGTTACCGATGGTGCTATTGAAGAAATTGCCTTCAAGGGAGTCTTATTAATGAAACAACTGTCCAACTGAAGATCTGTTGATCCATCAGATGTAGTTGCTGCTCCACTTGAACTACCACCAAGAGTTACTTGTAACTCAGGGGGTGTAACCTCCTCAATTGTTGCTGGGATAGCAGGAGTAGTAGCATCAGACCCAGTCACTTGTGGGGGTATACTCTCAGTGATAGGTGATAGAGAGGAACTGGTTTGTGTCTGAGCTATAGCAGCTGCATGCAACAAAGGTAGCATGGATTGTGGCATTATGATTGGTGAGGGTATAGGTGTTGAGAGAGACATGTCCTTGGGATCAGGACCGTGGAAGATGAATCCGAGTGGATCCAGAGCTTCATAATTTGGTGTCCCTGTGATTACAACCTGATCCTTTTGTGAGGATGCAGGAGGAGTTTTAGGCATAGGTTGAGATCTTTCTTCCAACTGCTGTGAGGAAGTAGCAGCAGTGGTTTGTAGTGACATTTGTGTTGTCACAGGCAGTTGCTCTGGGATCTCATCTTCCAGAGTTGCCTTTTTCTTGGGTTTGGTGGGTTTTCTGGATGGTTTTCTTTTGGTCTTTTTGGTAATTTCAGGTGTGGGTTTCAAAGCAGTGGTAGTGCTGCCATGATCACCTGGAGCAGTGGGCTCAGCAGCTGATACCTGAGGAGCAGTTGTAACCGCTAAAATCTGCTCAGGTACCCCTGCTTTTGTTTTTATTGGTGCCATCATTCTGGAAAATGTTTCTTTTGTTAAGCCTTTTATTTGAAAGTAGGCACCTTGTTTAAGCAGATCTTCAGTTTCTTTTTCAAATTTTTGTTTGAAATAATAGCTTAAAAATCTTGGAAACAGCAAAAATGCTTTACTTTCAACGTTTTTCACCATGTCATTAAAGATCTCCTGGGAATAATTGTAGTTTTTATTATTCAAAATAGCGTAACCCAGGCATTGAATTTTTAATGGTATTTCGTTGAATGCTGTTGTTTTATTAGAAACACAACTCAAAAGTGTGTGAAACAAAAATCTGGGTGCAGATGGGAAATAACCCTTTTGTAGGGTATCTACCTTAGATTGTTCTGCATAACCCCTTTTCAAAAAATCAGCTTTTAACTCGTTCTTGTCAAAAGAAGTTTTACCATTCCGATCATCGAGTTTGAAGACTTCTGATATTGACTGCGGTGTGATTTTGATCGCCTTATCCTGTATCGACGAGTTAATGGCTACGACTTTATCGTCTTGTTTTTCAAGTGTCGCCTTTTTCCAAAACTCGTTCTGGGTTTGTAGATAGATGGGAGAATCTGCCGTTAACAAAGTTTTGTACTTTGATGCAGATAATGTATCAATGATGGAGTCGAAAGTGTGGTTATCGGTAGGTTTTGTGAGCAAACCCAGATAATTATAAGGAGATTTGTATGGTATCTCATTGGATTCTTCGGTCGTTTGAGCGATCTCTTTTGAAGGTGATGTTGATTTTGGTTGTGATTTTGATTTTGACTTTGATTTTTTCATTTTTGTGGAGAAGAGCGAAGAATGATTTTGAAGATTTTGAGAAGAAGGGTTGGAAACTGCTTTGAGAAGAGAATTTTGGAATTCAATTCGACAATGTAAAACCCTGTTTGGGGTTTAGGGCAGGGTTTTATTTAGGGGAAAAAATGATCGCTGAAGTGGCAGCGGTTATTATGATCTGAAGGCTAAAAACTGACCACGTGTCAAACACTGATGAAATGGATGAAGGATGGAAAACAGTTGTTTTAAGAGCCACTGACGTTTCAAGCATCAGTGGTTACAACGGTAAAAATTATGAACAGTGGATGATTTTTACTATCAGTGGATAGGACACTGATTGTGAATATTAGTGTTTGTCAAGATAATGAAGGATCAGAGGCTAACTTTCAGCAGTGGACAGTATTTAGAGATCAGACGTTGGAACAAAACAGTGGTTAGGGTAAATGGTACAGATTTGAAGGACAAGTATTCCAGCAACAGTTTTGAGAATTTTCATTCAAGGTTTTGCCACATGTCCATTTTGAAGAACAGTGGTTTAGTACCCCAGATGATGAGAACTTTTTGCTAAGGCAACTCATTTTCGTTTAATATTCAATTAAAACATGAGTACCCTAGTAATTCAAGCACAGTTAGCAATCAACCTTTAATAAGAAATTTGGAGCAAACCTGAGTATGACATGATCTTGAACATGTACCATTCCCTTTTGACCCATTCATGAGGACAATAATACCAACAAAAATAAGGTACTATGTCCTAACAGGTAATTGAAACTAATGCCAACAAAAACAAACAAAAGTTCAAAATATATTACTCCTAAAAAAATGAATAATATATCCTGATTATTCGAGAAAATCCTTTATAAAAAATCTTAAAGAATTATCTGAGAACAACATCAAAAAGGATCTGGTAAACTTTCAATAGAAAACATAATCATATCATTCTCAAGTTTTATTAAAATGGTCAGTGGTTTGACTGCCGTGGTAGAATATTTTGAAAACATTTTGACCACTGTTTGGTACCATTTTCTTTGTCAGTTGATTGCAAACATGAGGACACATGGACACATGAGTTTTGGAGATCCTGTTGTAGATCTAGTTACTATGTGATGATTTTAAAAATTTGTCTAGTCCTTTTGTAAGTTCAATCACTGGAAACACTAATGTCACTTGAACTTTCTTGAACCAATGATCACAAACAGTTGCTTAATGACCATTATTACCCCAAGCTTTGACTCTTAAGTGTTTTAAGTTTATACCCTTTTCTTCTGAATTCAAAAGTTTTGAGATAAACACACTTCAGAGTTTTTGTGAATATTAGTCCGAAATCATTTTGCAGCAATGTTTTGAGAGACTTGGTCATGTTTGCACAACTTTTTCAACGAATCTCACAATACATATGATACGGACTATGTTGACCCCTGATTTTCTTAATGTATTATTAACAAAGTTGATTTGTTCCTTTTGAGGATCTCAACCTGTTTCCAACACATAAGATCTGAATGACTAAAGTTTTAATTTCCCTCTTTTTGTGTTAACAAAACAACAACGTTTTTATGAACATAGGTTTTGTTAATATGAGGTTTGCACTTTAGTATTTAATGAAAACATCACATATTACACATCAACAATTGAAATCAATTTAGAAAATAGGAAATAATCTCATAGTTTACTCAAACATAATTTTCAGATCTGGAAACCATGAGTGTCTTGTGCATGAATTCACCCGTTGTGTGAAATTTGTGTGTCATATGACATCTTGGTTGATATACAGAGTTTTTGAATATCCATTTTGAACATGATTTACTCGATACTCTGTTTTTCAACAAAATGCAACCAACCTTAGTATCAATGAATTTTTGAGCCGAACTGTTATGTCAAATTGATTGTTAGATCGAATTTGACTGTCCAGGCTCTGATACCAATTGTTAAGATCTGATGCTCTCATGATTGTGTTAGTTTGTGGTGTTTGAACAAATCAAATGGATATGAGTAGTTTTAAGTGCAGTGGTAATGAATAACAAACTTTGTGAACACAATCAAAGGAGAAAATAGTTTGATAAACATTTGCTTTTCATAGGTCGAAAGATTACAATCAAAGCAAAAGATTACAATGCAAGCTTACAAACTAAACTCCCCCTCAGCCTGATACTCCAGAGTTGGTTGCACAAGATGAAAGGATTGAATTGAGGAGAAGAACTCTCTCAAAACGAATCAAATATAATAGTACAGAGTACTGTCATATTTATAGGCAAACCAAACCACTGATGTACCTCAGCTGACGTCACCATGATAGTGACATCTAACAGCCTAACAACCTATAAACACTGTTCTATACAAAACTACTGATGTCTAACAACTGATTGATAATAAAATACAAAACAAGTTTAACACTGTTCACGTTCCACTGTTGTAGCCTAAGTACTGATTGTTTCAACATCTGTGCTTTCTTCAAAAGGTGATCAGTCTTTGAATGAGCAGAGCTTGAGTCTTCAGCAGTACTTAAGAGACAGCAGTAAATAGAGCTCAGTGTTTGTCTTTTAGCAGTCTTTAGTTGTTTCATCAGTGTTTGGTTCATCAGTTGTTCTTCTGAGCAGTACTTAGAGTGTATCAGCAGATAGATAACCACTGTCAAGGGAAGAGCTTAGAGTAAACAGCTGCTTATTGTGAATCCACTGTTGTGATCAGGTTTTAGCTTTACATTATCTGTTCCTCTGGTAGGGTTCAATCCCAACACGTTCGACAGTGATGACAGGGATACTGTCCAGGATCCTCACCATGATGCTTTGGTAATAACTTTATATGTTGCTAATCATTTTGTGCTCAGGATACTGGTGGATAGTGGCAGCTCTGTCAACATAATTCAGCTGGAAACACTGAAGAGGATGAATGTATCCCCGATGGATATTACTTCGAAATCCACTGTGCTTGTTGGGTTCAGTGGAGAAGCCAGGAATACCGTGGGAGAAATAAAGTTGCCTGTGTATGTTGAAGGGGTCAACTCAATGCAACGCTTCTGTGTCATGGACTCCTTATCCTGCTACAATATTATATTGGGTAGGCCATGGATCCATGATATGAAAGCTGTGCCATCTACCTATCACCAGTGCATCAAGATACCTACCCCTTGGGGGGTTGTCAAAGTGGAAAGTGATCAACAAGAAGCGAATGAGTGTTATTCTTCTTCGATGAAATCCTCAACAAAGCCCAACGCAGCATAGAAATTAAAGATGCGAGCCCAGGCTATCGTGGAGGCTTCAGAGCAGGATGTTAAGAAAATTGTCCTAGATCAGGATAATCCAGATATCTCGGTGCTCGTAAGAACCAATATCCCTCAGGATATTGAAAGTCAATTAACTAACTTTTTGAAATGCAGGATGTCAACATTCGCATGGAAACATGAGGATATGATAGGTATTTCCAAGGATATTATAACTCACAAGCTCGGAATTGATAGGTCTTTCAAGCCTGTCCAACAGAAGCGAAGGAAGTTTGCTCCTAAACGGAACGCGATCATTCAGGAAGAGGTTGAAAGATTATTAAAGAGCAAGATGATTAGGAAAGTTAAATTTCCCAAATGGCTAGCAAATGTAGTTGTGGTGCAAAAGAAAAATGGGAAATGGAGAGTTTGTGTAGATTACACGGACTTGAACAAAGCATGTCCTAAAGATCCATTCCCTCTGCCTCATATCGACTCAATGGTGGAGGATACTACCGGTCATGAAATGTTAACCTTCATGGATGCATCCTCAGGATTCCAGCAAATACAAATGGAACCTTCGGAACAGGAGGATACCGCTTTCATGACACCAACATGTATTTATTGTTATACTGCTATGCCTTTTGGTTTGAAAAATGCAGGTGCAACATACCAGAGATTGGTGAACATGATGTTTAAAGACAAACTGGGGGACACCATGGAGGTATACATTGATGATATGGTGGTAAAGTCTAAGAAAGCTGAGGATCATCTCTGGGATATTGAAGGAGCATTCGATATCCTGGACCAGTACAACATGAAACTAAATCCTGCCAAATGCCATTTCGGAGTGGGGGCAGGAAAGTTTCTAGGATACATGGTGTTATGGGTGAATTTCTGCTTATATATCCTGACTAATATTCTGGCTTTGATTGTTTATTTGTGATCAGGATACCGGATCAGGATATTGGTAACATCCTGATACGATATCCTGGTAGTAACCAATTACCTCACGTGCAGATTATTGTAAGAAGTCTCTAACGGTCAGGTGGACTTCTTCTCCTCGAGACTCGGGCAAATCAGTTAGTTTGGAGACGTTGAAGCCGTAAGACCAGGACTGCAACGTTCATATGGGGAATATCCGCTGAATCCCGGAATAATATGATATTTAGTTAGTTTCCTTTTACTATAAATAGATTGATCGGATCAGATTAAGGCACACACTCTTTCACACACTTTTTCTCTCCTGTTGCAAACAATCACTACACACAAACACTTGTACTCGAATTACATTGTAACACCTAGTTGATCCGCATCATATCCTGCACTGTATCCTGATATTTAAAGTAATAGAAGAACAAGGCAGCTGTGATTGTCAGCTCCCGAGGTTTTGTGCCGGCGATCTAGATTAATCAAGGGCTTTCCTCGTATATCCTGTTTCACCCTTTACATTTTCGCTCATTGTTTGATCATAGATACAGCTCTATATCCTGAGCCGTATCCTGAAACTGTTTTTGCAAATAACTTAACTAGCATATTTTCAACACACATTTCTAGCACACTACCTCGCTTAACTAATTTGATCACTTAATTGCTTCGGTAATTTTTGACCAAAACACATGGTGACTAAAAGGGGGATCGAAGCAAGCCCGGAACAGATTAAAGCTATCCTGGATATCAAGTCACCTTCAAACATGAAAGATGTACAAAGATTAACAGGGCGAGTAGCAGCATTAAACAGGTTTATATCAAGATCCTAGGAAAGATGCAAGGAATTTTACGATATCCTGAAGAAGAATAGGAAATTCGAGTGGGGAGAGAAGCATGAAGCAACCTTGCAGGAATTAAAGCAGTATCTTTCAACTGCACCACTATTGATGAAGCCCGAGGATGGTGAACCATTATCCCTATATCTTGCAGTATCAAGGAACGCAGTAAGTGCTGTCCTTGTAAAGGATCACGAAGGTCAGCAGTATCCTGTATATTATGTTAGCAAAAGTTTATTAGATGCTGAAACTAGATATTCTCATTTAGAAAAATTGATATTGGCCCTAGTTATGGCATCGACAAAGCTTAGACATTATTTTGAGACACATAGGATTCATGTTAAAACTAATTATCCTGTTAAAAATGTGCTTAGGAAACCTGTCAGGCAGGATGGCTAAGTGGTCAGTAAAATTAAGTGCCTATGATCTAGTATATGAACCTAGAAATGCTATAAAGTCTCAGGCTCTAGCCGACTTTGTGGCCGATTTCAGTAGTGATATTCAAAATGAAGTAGACCTAGAAGTACAACAAGTAGGAGAAAATTTAGAATCCTGGACAATATATACTGATGGTGCATCTAATGTAAGAGGTGTAGGTTTGGGTATACTACTACAATGGCCACAGGGGGACATAATACCCCAGGCAATTAGGTGTGAATTTCCTGCCACTAATAATGAAGCAGAATATGAAGCTTTGATTGCAGGATTAGAGTTGGCCAGGAATATGAATATTAAAATCTTACAAGTATTTATCGATTCCTTGTTAATTACTAATCATTTTAATGGATCCTATGCAGTTAAAGGTGAGAAATTAATTGAGTATCTCGAAATTCTCAAAAAATTAGCAGGATATTTCGATATTTTTACACTTGAACAGGTACCAAGAGAGGATAATGCTGAAGCAGATGCCTTGGCAAATTTAGGATCATCAGTCAGGATACCGGAGGGAATCCAAATACCAATACTACATATCCTACATCCTGCAGTGGATCTTTTCAAATCTCAGGATAAGAAAATAGTAAGTATCCAGGATCCTGATGATGAATATCCTGAGGAAGATGCTAAGTCCTGGACGGCTCCAATCATAAGATATCTCAAGGAAGGACACATCCCAAAGGATGAGAATCCTAAGGCCTTTAGGATGAAGGTATCACGATTCACTATTATAAATGATGTTTTGTATAAGAAATCTCTTGCAGGACCATACCTGAGGTGCTTGGAGGATCCTTAAACCAAGGAAGTGCTTTAGGATATACACGAAGGGGATTGTGGTAACCATACTAGGGGCAGATCGTTATTCTCAAATGTATTAAGAACAAGATACTATTGGCCGATGATGAGGAAAGATGCAACAGAATATGCTCGAAGATGTGATGCATGTCAAAGGCACAGTAATATATTACATCAGCTTGCTGAACCACTGTATCCTATTGCTTCCCCTTGGCCATTCATGAAGTAGGGAATGGATATAGTAGGAAAATTGCCAAAGGCTCTAGGAGGAAAAGTCTTTATGCTGGCAATGACTGATTATTTCTCTAAATGGGTTAAAGCTGAAGCATTTGTTCAAGTCAGAGACCAAGAAGTAGTATCCTTCATAAAAAGGAATATCCTGACTAGGTTTGGGGTACCATCTGAGATAATTTGTGACAATGGTTCTCAGTTTATCAGTAAGAGGACAACCGATTTTTGTAAGAGTTGGGGAATTAAGATGATTACATCTACTCTGGTACATCCTCAAGCAAACGGACAAGTAGAATCCTTGAACAAGATAATTGTCAACAATTTAAAGAAAAGACTAGGAGCCAAGAAAGGAAGATGGGCAAAAGAATTACCCTTTGTTTTATGGGCTGATAGAACGATAGTAAAAAGTGCAACTAGGCAGACCCCTTTTTCCTTAGTGTTTGGAGCAGAGGCAGTAGTCCCGACAGAGATGGTAATACCTACAGCAAGATCCAACCTCCAGGATCCTGAGCAGAATCCTGAAGCCCTATGCCAAGAATTTGATATTATTAATGAGACAAGAGATGCGGTAAAGCTAAGGATGACAACATATCAACATAGGATATCCAGAGCATATAACAAGAATATAAGGACTAGAAGGTTTCAAGTTGGAGATTGGGTATTAAGGAAGGCTTTTCAGAACACTACCAATCTTGCTGATGGAAAATTAGCTCCGAAGTGGGAAGGACCCTATGAGATTGAATCGGAATCTGGGAAAGGAGCATACCGGCTTAAGGATATGGAGGGGGATATACTACCAAGATCCTGGAATGCTATACATCTCAAAACCTAATTCAAGTGAGTTTAGAATTTAATTTCTAACTCAGGATGGTATGAATTCTCTCTCTTTTAAATATAATTTTATTTTAATTTGTTTGAACCTAGAACTGACTTAAGCATCGGAGGGGTGTTAGCCAGGCCTACACCCACCTTAGTTTAAGGTTGTTTTGCAGAATATGCTTCGGGATATGACTCCAGGATATACACTCAGGATAATTTAGAAGATTAGAGGATTGGCCACCTCTCTCACGTTTAAGGGATCCTGATCCCTTCACAGGTTTAAAGGTATTCACCTTTCTCTTGAATTGAGTTTAGACACCCCGCCTGGAGTGCAAGTTATCCAGGAATAGTTCAAGATGGCGGGACCAGTTCATGTAAAAGTGGCTGACAATTTCGTTATCATTGGCTATATCCTGGATCCTTAAGGTATCACCCTCTCTCGCGAAAGGGTATTTTCATACTCTCTAAGGTTTAAAGGTTTTCACCTTTCTAAGTCTTGGAGTTTATACACTCCCGCCTGTAGCGCACGGAAACTTGGGATTTTCCCCAGAGTACCTATGGGTTTATCCCCAGAACACTATGGATTTATCTCCAGGATATTTTAGGGTTTATCCCCTGTAACACAAAAATCATACAAACAATTGCAATTGAAGTCTAGAAAATTTCTAAGTATTCAAAAACATAATGCACAGGGGACATTCCTACTAAGGCATTGTGAAGAACTCAGGGGATCAAGCTTGGGCGTAGTTCACTAAGTGTCCCAGACCGGGGACATCTCCGGTGGAAAAGTTGCAAAAGGCTTGAAGTCTGAGGATAGGGTTATACTCTGTATCTGGTATGATCTTTCCTTTTTATTCCTTCAAAAGCCTTATCTAAATTGTCTAAATTTTTGGAACTGTATTTGACAAAAGTTTGATTAAAACATTTATGAGTATAATACTTAGATTGAAGATATTCTGATTAGGGTATATTCTCAGGATATATTATCAGGATATATTCTTAGGATATATTTTAGGATATATTTTCAGGATATATTTTAGGGAATTTGCTCAGAATGTTTAAGGTATGATAATTAGGTTGAAAAATTGAAACTATACTTGAATCAAACATCAGTTATCAAAACAAGCTTTGTAAAAATAAAGATGGATAACAACAGATAAGGTCATAAAAAGTTATATTATTAGCATATCAAAAGATTGTTCTTTTGGTTTCATCTCAAACTGAGACCTATCCACCAAAAGCACAGTTAGTTTTCTACCATATTTACTTAACTGTTGAAGGTTTCATCTCAAACCGAGACCCATCCGCCTCCAACTGTTATATTGTTCAAAATAAACGATACTAACTGATGACCAAGGGCTTCATCCTGAAACTCAGGATCCCTCCACCTTTGGTCACCATATTGTCTAAGTGAAGGAAATATAAATTGTTTGAAAGACAGGAAATAGAAATTGTTCAACAACCACAACCAACAAACTTAAAAAAGTGGGCCCTAGCCTAGGCACAAACATCCATCATCACCCACTTCGCTGCTTTTAAGGAGCATCACCTTCTTCACCAGCAGCATTCTCTCCAGCACCCGCGCCGCCATCACCGTCAGGATTCTTTTCAGCATCAGCCGCCTCCTCCGCTACCTTGGAAGCCTCTTCACCCACAGGCTTAGCAGGATACTCAACAAGACTCCCCCCGAGATCTTTCAACTTCGCCTCCCAAGCACTTACATTCCCGGAGGGGCATTCAAAGCCCAAAGCTTTGGCTTCATAAGCCATCTTTAACCTGGATTGTAGGAGGGAAATTACAACTGATCCCTTGAGACCTTCTCGGTCGGTAGTCATATCCTGCTCAAATTGAAGATGAGCGGCATCCAGCTTGGCTTGGGCGTCTTCATTGGCCTTGTTGATGGCAGCTTTAGCTTCTTAGGTCACAACTTTGAATTTATCCTCATAGTGTTGTGAGTTAGTGGCGGCTATCATCCCCTGATTAGTAATGGTGGTCTCAGCTTTCCTCAGCTTCACTTCCAGCATCTTGTTTAGACCACAACTTTCTTCATAAAGGCTCGTCAGGCGTTCAAGACCCTACAAAACAAAGAAACATGTATTAACACATATTAACACACACACACACACACACACACACACACACACACATATATATATATATATATATAACCAGCATATGGTGCAGGATATAGGATGGGGATATGAACCTGGTTAAGGAAGCCGGTCATAAAGCCGCTGGATTCAAGGAACCCATGGTTTTCAAAGGGGAAGGTCTCGGATGAGGCTGGAGAATCGGTCTCCTTTCTTTTGCGGGAACTTGAGGCACGTGGCTTGGTAGCAGGAGAGGGCTTAGGAACGGCTGCCGGTTTAGAGCTGGATGCAGGCTTAGAAGTGGAAGCATGTTTGCTGGGTTCCTTCTTCACCTGGACCGGAATAGGGTAACTGTCCAGTTCATCAAGGTCAAAGACTTCTGGAACTTTGGCTGGTGCTGCAAAACAGGGAAAATATCTAAATCTTTACTCTTGTCTCTTATTTTATTAATTAAAAATATGCAAAGATTATGTGATTCTTACCAGACATATCTGATGAAGAGTATTTGCTTGAACTTGGAAGATGCCGTGTAAAGGATCTGTCACAATCAGGCAACTGGGAGATCCTGTTGATTCGTTCTTGGGATTCTTCAGTGGGAGGAGCTAACTCTTTAAAGTTTGCTGCATAAAAGACATCAGGATATTAGTACAGGATACATCACCAGGATATGTTTGGGGATATCTAAAAGCCCCAAACCCTACCGGAGGTCAACCATTTCAACGGAAGGCGTTTGCCCTCGGGAATGGAATCCCGTCTAACAAAGAAAAATTTTCGTTGCCACCCATCCTCATTTTTTGAAGCTTTGAGGATGAGGGGGTTGCTAGAGGTTGAGAAAAGCAGGAAACGACTATTGCGGTGGGATCGGAGAGGGTAAGCAAATGGAAGGTCTTCGATGCAAAGATCGGGGACGTGAAGGGTTTTGATCTGGTTAAGCATGATAAGTACTCTCCAGACCATAGGCATTGTTTGAGCAAAACAGAGGCCGGTAATTCGGAAAAACTCCATGATGAATTCCGGAAAGGGATATCGAAGACCAAGGGAAAATGGGTATGATGAGAAACAGATCCACTCCTCGGAAGATACGTCGGAACGAATGCTCCGGTCGAATGGACGGATAATCGCCGTGTTGGAGAAAGCACCAGAGGTTCTTAACGCGTTGACATCGGCGTTGTTGAAGGAACACACTTCCTTCTCGGGGTTTTTGAGCAGGTTCTGATTGACAAATGACGAGGAGGACTCGCCGGAATGAGAGCGTGTTCTGGTGGCCATCGGGAAATTTGGATGAAGAAATTCTAAGAGATAAGAAGAGAAAAGTACCTGAGAATTCCGAGAAAGATGATCGTTTATCAACAAAGAAGAGAGAAGATATAGGGGCTAAATGGATAGCCATCGAGTGAAAAATGCGTTGGAAGTTGTAGCGTGTCACTTCAACCGTCATTTCGACTTATAAACCTCGATTCACGAGATAAGTTTTAAAATATATCCGTTGGAATTGGTATACCAACAGATATATTTTGGGGACAATTGTTATTGGTGATTTCCGGCTTATATATCCTGAATAATATTCTGACTATGTTCCTTTTGTTGTGAACAGGATACCGGATCAGGATATTTATAACATCCTGATGCAGTATCCTGGTAGTGACTAATTAATTCACGTGCAGATTAATGAAGCAAGTTTATAACGTTCAAGTGGACTTCTTCTCCCAAAGACCCGGGCCAATCTGTTGGAATAGGAACTTTGAAGCCAGAAGACGTGGACTACAACGTTCACAAAGGGAATATTCGTTTTATCCCGGATTTGTAGGCTAGTTAGTTAGCTTTACTTTACTATAAATAGGATTGATCGGATCAGATAAGAACACACAATTCTTCGAACATTCTTTCTCTCTAGTTGCAATCACTCACAATACACTCACACTTGTATTCAAATCGCATTGTAACACCTAGTCGATCCGTATCATATCCTGCACTGTATCCTGATATTTGAAGTAATAAGAAGAACAAGGGCTTTCCTCGTACATCCTGTGTCACCCTTTACCTTTTTGCTCATTGTTTGATTGTAGATACAGCTCGATATCCTGAGCCGTATCCTGAAAACTGTTTTTGCTAACAACTTAATCAACATATATTTTTCAAATACTTCTAGCACACGACCTCACTTAACTAATTTGATCACTTAATTGCTTCGGAAATTTTTGACCAAAACAGGAAGCTTGCCCCAAAATGGGAAGGGCCCTATGAAATTGAATCAGAATCTGGGAAATGAGCATACCGACTCAAAAATATGGGGGGGGGGGGATATGTTGCCAAGATCCTGGAATGATGTACACCTTAAAGCTTATTTCAAGTGAGTTTAGAATTTAATTTCTAACTCAGGATGGTATAGATTCTATTTCTTTTTAATATGTTTATTTAATTTATTATTCTCTGAAACCCAATACTGACTTAAGCATCGGAGGGGTGTTAGCCAAGCTAACACCCACCTTAGTTTAACGGCGTTTTGCAGAATATGCTTCGGGATACTACTTCAGGATATATAGTCAAGATAAATCGAAAGATTAGAGGATTGGCCCCTCTCTCACGTTTAAGGGATCCTCATCCCTTCAAAGGTTTGAAGGTATTCACCTTTCTCTCGAATTGGGTTTGAACACCCCGCCTGGAGCGCAAGTTATCCAGGAATAGTTCAAGATAGCGGGACTAGTTCATGTAACAATGGCTGATAAATTCGTTATTATTGGCTATATCCTGGATCCTTAACGTATATGAGGATTGATCACCCTCTCTCACGAAAGGGTATTTTCATACTCTCTAAGGTTTAAAGGTATTCACCTTTCTAAGTCTTGGAGTTTATACACTCCCACCTGTAGCGTACGAAAACAAGGGTTTATCCCCAGGATATTAAGGATCTATCTCCAGGATACTTAGGGTTTATCCCCAGTAAAACTAAAGTTATTTACAAGTTCCAAAGATATGACAAACTATGATTGTGTTTACACACATTCCTTTGTGGATAAAAAAAGTTACTAAGTGAATAAATACTCAAGTATGCTATGAACTGATGTAATATCCTGCACTGATAGGGGACATCCATGCCGAGGACATTGCAAAGGGTTCAAAGGTTGAAAGTGGAGATTATTGCCTAAATATTTTTGGTATGATTTTATTTTTTCTCCAAGTCTCGGAGGCCTTATTTAAATGACCTAAGTTTATTAAGTCATGTTTTACAAAGTTTTAATGAAACAATTTTGACAAAGGTACTAAGCATAATATAAGTATCCTGACCAGGATATTTGGTCAGAATATTCAGAGTATGGTTTTCAAAATGAAAAGAGAACAATCTATGAAAGTTTATAAGTGAACACACAAAGTATAACTTTTAAAAGATAAAAATATGACAACAGTGGATAAGGCTAAAAGGTTAGTTTATTATTAACATACCAAAAGATTGCATTCTTAGCTTCATCTCAAAATGAGACTCATCCACCAAGAATGCAACTAAGTTTCAAAAGCATACTAACATTGATGACCAAGGGCTTCGTCCTAAAACTCAGGATCCCTTCACCTTTGGTCATCATATTGTCTTAAGTGCAAGAAATTAAAATTGTTCAGCACAGAAAATTAAATAGTTCAAAAGACACTTAACCAACAGACTTAAAAAAGTGGGCTCCGGCCTAGGCACGAATATCCATTATCGCCCACTTCGCTGCTCTCAAGCAGCAGCACCTTCAACCGCAGCTTCACCGTCTCCACCAGCACCTGCATCAGCTTCAACCATAGGATCCTTGTCCGCTTCGCCACCTGTCTCTGCCGCCACCTCAGCTGCCTTGGATGAAGTTCCAGTCTCATGCTTGGTAGGATACTCCACAAGATTGCCGCCAAGATCCTTCAGCTTCGCCTCCTATGCATCAATGTTCCAGGAGGGGCATTCAAAGCCCGCAACCTTGGCTTCGTAAGCCATCTTTAGCCTAGCTTGGTGGAAGGAAATCATGACATAACCTTTGAGACCTTCCCAATAAGAGTTCATATCCTGCTCGTGTTGAAGTTGGGCATCATCCAACTTGGCCTGGGCATCCTGGTTGGCCTTCTTGACAGCGATCTGGGCTTCTTGAGTCACTGCTTTGAATTTGTCTTCATAATGTTGTGACTTAGCGGCAGCAATCATCTGCTGGTCTGCAATGGTTACTTCAACCTTCTTCAACTTGGCCTCCAGCATCTTGTTCACCCCGCAAGCTTCCTCATAGAGATTCGTCAGGCGTTCAAGACCCTACAATCCAAGAATGCAGGTATCAACATATATTATCTAATCAGCATATATTATCGGCATATATGTGCAGGATACATGATAAGGATACTTACCTGGTTAAGGAAGGAGGTCATGAATCCACTGGATTCGAGGAATCCATGGTTCTCATAGGGGAAAGCCTCGGAAGTAGTAGGGGAGTCTGTCTCTTTTCTCTTGCGAGAGCTGGAAGCACGTGGCTTTGTGGCAGGAGAAGGCTTAGGCATGGCCGTGGCCATGGAGCTGGTTGCAGGCTTGGATGCAGTGCATGGTTTGCTGGGTTCCTTCTTCACTTGGACTGGGGCAGAGTAGCTATCAAGTTCTTTGAGATCATAAACTTGAGGCAAATTCTCACTCTTAACTTTAAATTCATAATTAAATAAGTATGTACAGAAGAATATGCAATCCTTACCGGATGTGTTCGAGGAGGAGTACTGGCTTGAACTTGGCTGATGAGACGAGAAGCTTCTATCACTTTCAGGTCACTTGTATATTGCTTTGATTCTCTCTTCGAACTCTACAATGGGAGGAGCTAGTTCCTTGAAGTTTGCTAAATAAAAGACATGAGGATGTCAGTTTAGGATATAACATCAAGATATATTTGGGGATAATCTAAAACCCTAAATCCTACCAGTGGTCAACCACTTCACCGGAAGGCTGTCACCTTCGGCAATGGAGTCTCGTCTAATGAAGAAAAATTTACGTTGCCATGTATCCTCATTTTTTGTTACTTTAAGGATGAGGGGTTGGAGTGGAAAAAAATAAGAAACGACTTTTGCCATGAGATCGAAGACGGTAGGCTATGGGGATACCTTCAATGCAGAGATCAGGGACGTGAAAGGTCTTAATCTGGTTAAGTACAATCAACACCCTCTAGACCATGGGCATTGTTTGAGCGAAGCTAAGACAGGTAATACGAAAGAATTGCATCATGAACTCAGGGAAAGGATATTGGAGACCAAAAGAGAAAGGGTATGCCGAGAAACAGATCCACTCCTTGGATGACATGTCTGACCGGAAGGTTCGGTTAAACAGACGAATCACCGCTCCGTCAGGGAAGGCACCAGAGGCAATAAGTGCAACAATGTCGGTGTTGTCGAAGGAGCATATCTCCTTCTCGGGGTTCTTGAGCAGGTTTTGAACAGTGAAAGAGGAAACTGATTCGCAGAAAGAGTGAATGGGTTCTTGCGGGCATCAGAAAAGATAAACAGATAGAATTTCAAGAGAGAGAGAGGAAGAAGTTATACCTGGAAATTCTGAGAAGGATGGTGGGATTTCAAACAAGAAATGAGAAGATATAGGGGCGAGATAGATAGGCATGAGTGAATTTCGCATGGGAAGTTGCACATTGTCACATCAACCGTCACCTCCTATTAATTGCCTCGGTCGACGAATAAAGAAAAAATATATCCATTTGAATTTGGGGATTCCAACCGATATATTTTTGGGGACAATTGTTATGGGTTGTTTTCTGAACCCATATCCTGAAATTATATATTGACTTGATTATTTCTGATTATGGTCAGGATACCGGATCAGGATATTGGTAACATCCTGATGCAGTATCCTAGCAGTTATTAATTAGTTACTTGCAGGTCATAGCTGTAGGATCGTAACGTTCATGTGGACTCATTCTCCTGAAGACTCGCTCCATTTGGTTGGAAAATAAATGTTGAAGCCGGAAGAATAGGTCGCTAATGTTCATAAAGGAATATTCCGGAGCATCCCTAATTTATAGGAGAATTTGTTTGATATTTGTAACTATAAATAGAAAGGAATATTCCGGCACTTCAGTTTCTGCTCTCGAACTCTCACTTCTTTCTCTTGCAATCACGTACTAACACTCATCACTTACAATCATTGTACCACTTGGTAGCGATCTAAGCATTATCCTGCACTGTATCTCGCACATTCAAGTAATAAGAAAAACAAGGCAGCCGACGATTGTCAGCTCCCGAGGTTTTATGCCGAAGATCTAGATTGATCAAGGGCTTTCCTCGTATATCCTGTGTCCACTTTTACTTTTTCAGCTCATTGTTTGATTGTTGGTATAATTTCATATCCTGAGACTATATCCTGAAACTGTTTTTGCAAACGAACAAACCAAAATATTTTTCACAAGCATTGCTAGCACACTACCTCACAAACTAATTTGATCACTTAATAGCTTCAGTAATTTTTGACCAAAACACCCTCATTTTAGGAGTGTGTTCATAAATTAAGAGGGATTTTTTTTAATCTTAAAATGCCGTCCCTCATACATTATTATAGTACAAGCAGGATACCCGCACGATGCGACGGGAGCAACACATCGCATTGCGATACTCCTTTTTAATAGTTTTCTTATTCAAATAATATTTATTATAGCATTATTGTGATACATATACATCAAACGAAGCAATCGGGTAATCATTTCATTATGATGTGCATGGTTTGGTTATTATTCTCAACCAAAGCCGAAACCAAAGTGATCGGTTAGTCTATTTATTAACCAATCGGTATTCGGTTAATCACTTCGGTTTACTCGGTTTGATCGACGATTTTTGGGTTGGTTCATTCAATTTCAGTTAATAGCAAAAACCAAACTTGGGCTAAAACTTTTGCTTAGAAATATATGAAATCGAAGTATAAATACATGAAATGAAAGTATGAATATATGAAATGGAGATATAAAATGAACTGGAGGTATAAAAGATAGAAATATATGAAAATATGAATGATTCCGTTCAGTACGAGAGTACAAAAAAATTGATAACCGGTTTTTGGTTAACTCGGTTTCCATTTAATTAACTTTTGGTTGATTTCAGTTTGGTTTCGTCTGGTTTTGGTTTGGTTTAGGTTAACAATTTAGTTATTGCTCACCGATAACTCGTTTTGGTTAATAACTGATAGGTGCGCGCACGATGCGGCGGGAAACACGGACATTACCACAGTGTGCATTATTCAGTTGGTTAGATTATTACATCAACCGAAATCAAGGTCATTGATTAATCTATTTTATTAACAATCCGTTTTCAGTTAATCTCTTTTGGTTTATTCAGTTTTATTCATTTAATTTTTGTTAATAGTCAAAACCAAATTTGGGCTAAAACTTTTGATTAGAAATAAATGAAATTTAGGTATAAATACATGAAATGGATGTATATGTATATGAAATGGAGTTATAAATACATAAAATGAGGGTATAAATATGAAATACATGAACTGAAGGTATAAAAGCTAGAAATATATAAATATATGAATGGTTCGGTTTAATTATTTTGGTTAAATGAGGGTACAAAAAAGCCTATAATCGTTTTTTGTTAATTCGGGTTTTGGTTAATCAGTTTTCGATTGATTTTGGTTTACGATTCAGTAATTACTCACCCTTAGACACACGGTTAATAACGTAACATATCAATTTTTTAATTAGAAAAACAATGGCAATATTATACTCAAATTAAAACGAATAAAATACTTGTTTGTTTGATGTAATTTAGAAAAAAAACAATTTTAACGTATCAAAACGTTATGAACGTTAAAAAATCAAGGGGGGGGGGGGGTTAGTCTTTTATAAGGGGATAAGTGTAACTACTAATTAATTATCTATAATTTTGTTAATGATGAGGTATTAAAGTGTAATTTTGATGAGATGATTAAATTGACGGTATTTATCACTTGACATCTAGTAGCTATTAAACATTCCGGGATAAAGACTTCATCTACTACTTGTACACTAAGGCATCATATACTTGTACCTTTTAATCCACACGTCAATATTGACCAACGCAACTATCAAAACGTCGACAAAAAATGAGTAGGTTGTCACAGTACCTTTGGATTTAAAAAAAAAATATATTATAGTTTATAAGATATGACAACAATACATAAATAAATTATAAGTTTGTTGTAGAGGGGGAAAATGTAATTAATTATCTATAATTTTGTTAAAATAAAGGGATTTAGGTGAAATTAGATATGGGACTAAAATATAATTATTCCATATATAAACAAGCAACTTTTTAGTGCATCATGATGAGTTGTACATCGTGCTTTGGTCATTTTTCAAGCCCCGCCGCAACGCGAGGTTTGCTTTGGGGGTTTTTCAAAGAAAAAATGGTTATGCTTATGGTTGTCGTAACATTGGCTTTGGTGGTTTTCCAAAAAAAAAAAAATTACATTTTTTACTTTTCACCCAAATGTATTTCATAAATTACTTTTAACCAAAAACTATTTGTTTTATTACTTCTAACCCAATAATTTTTACCTTTTGCAATTTATCCTCATAACTTTTTTTACTTTCAATTTTGGTACTTTATAGTTTTCATTTTCCGCAAATTTTTCTTGGTTTTAAATTTTGTGACTTAACACATCGCAAACGTGCGTCTTTGGTTTAACGTTTTTACGTTTCGTTTTAAATTTTGCGAGTTAACACGACGCAACGTGCGTGTGTGGGTGAACGTTTTTACATCGTCTATTTTTCCCAGTCTGATAGGTTTAATATAACGTGCGGGTCCTAAATTGACTTAGTTATAACTAAAGAATTCTTGCCGCATTGCGGCGGGTCGCAATCCTAGTTAGTGTTTAAAAGACAATATTACCCTCATTTTAAGAGTGTATTTATAAATAAAAAGAGAAAAAGTTCTTATTTTGTAGATATCTGAAAATATCCTTCCTCACGCATTAGGCTGCTGGAAAGGGGCCCTCCTGTTTTGGATCGTCCTCAGCGTCGATATTCCGACGGAGAGGACGGGGACGGGATGAAGACGGGGATGGCGGGATGGGAGGACGGGCATCGCACATGGAGGATAGATGGGCGACGGTGCCATACCGTCTAGCCTTATATAGATAATAATTATTATAATATAGTATAGATTAAATAAATAGGGGTTTCTAAAAATATATTTCTATACAACCTGACCAGAGAAAGATAAAAAATAAAACCCCAGGTTCATCTTCATTTCATCATCATTGATGTTGACAATGATCGTTCTCGAAACTGGAGTTAACGTTTTCTTGTTAAAGATATAAACTTCCACTTTCTTGACTTCAAAACCGAATGTAGAATGATGTTTCATCTCTCAAACACTCAATTCCGACGGAAGATTCCACATCATCAACTTTCGACAATGATCTTTGGGTTAGTTTTAATTTTTTTTTCCATAATTGTTTACTCATTTATATATTTATAAGCAAATGAATTTCAACAACAAACCCTATTTGCCGTCTAGGGTTTTTTTCGATTTCCAATGGCGTCTTCATTTTCAACCAATTCTTGCATCCACTGCCACAACACTCCCACCGAGCCCTTGATCAACGGCTGGAGAAGTGTCACCGGTGAATATGTTCGGCTTTGTAGTAGCTGCTAGTAAGTTTCATCTCTCTATATCTTACTTAGATTTAATTAAAATTTGTTATTAACTGATTTGTTGATGGTTGATTTGTAGCAATTCTTGAGTTCTATGATGTGCCAAGAATTATTTTTAATTTATATACACAAAATTTGCCAAATCCCAGTGGGAAATTACGTCTGAAACAGAAGGAAACAGGCAATAAGATACCAAGATTCATTTTATAATCCTGTGAAACTAAATTAAAGGGTTTTGATTGGATCTATCCGATATTTTATGTGATTGTTTAGAGTACCTGTCTTGAATTTTAATGGTGGGTCTTGAGCAACTTTTTGCTGAACTCACAAGCCCTAAGTTCTATTATACTTGATATACTTTTTTATTTATAGAAATTCCCGATATCAAATTCAATGATACTAAAAGGTTTTCGATTAGATCTACCCTATTTTATGTGTTTATCTAGAGTAACGGTATTAGTTAAGTTATAATCGTGTTGATTCGTTATAGTTAAAGTTTTTATGTAATCTGATTATTCTAAAAGGGTTTTGTGTTGTTTTACTTATCTTTTTTTGTGATTATCTGGAGAGATTGTGTTGTTACTTTGTGGTGGATTAGTGTTATTTTACGGATTTCTTTAGTTCATGTAAGTTTCACCTCTCTCTCTATAACCCAGATTCAATTAAATTAGTTGGTAATTGATTTTTATTTAGCATATGAGCTAACTGTTTTGATTATTAATGGTGGATATATATGCAGTAGCGTGACAGAAGTTCTTGAGTTTTAAGATGTTCATCTTTGATACATTGCAAATACCAAACCAAACCCATTTTAAAATCCGATGATACTGAAAACATCCGGCCAGTTTGAAATCCTATGATACTGAAAGGTGTTTAAATAGATCTATCCTCTTTTTCATGTGATTGTCTGGTGTATCTGTCATGTTTTTTCATGGTGGATTTAGAGTAATTTTGTTGATGGTTGATTTGTAGTAGCTGATAGCAATTCTTGAGTTCTATGATGTTTCAAGAATTGTTGTTAATTAACACAATTAACCAAACCCGAAAGGGAATATACGTTAAAACAGAAGGCAACAAGATACCATCTTATAATCCTATGATACTAAAAGGGTTTTGATTGGATGTATCCTATATTTCATGTGATTGTTTAGAGTAATTGTCTTGATTTTTAAAGGTGGAGTTAGGGTAATTTTTGTTGAATTCACAATCTCTAAGTTGTATTGTACTTGATACCTATTCATTTATAGAAATTCCCTACATGAAATTCAATGATACTAAAACATTTTCGATTAGATCCGATCTACGCTATATTTTATGTGTTTATCCGGAGTAACAATATTAATTAAGATAAATCATGTTGATTCGTTATGGTCGACTTATTTTTGTAATTTGACTTGTTACTTTGCTTATGTAAACACCTGATTTGCAATCTGATTATTCTAAAAGGGTTTTTATTCTCTTTAACATATATTTTATGTGATCATCTGGAGAGATTGTATTGTTTCGTTGGTGGATTAGTGTTATTTTACGGATTTCTTTTGTTCAAGTATATCACCTCTCTCTCTCTCTCACACACACACTTAGATCAATTAAATTTGTTAGTAATTGATTTGTATACAACATATGAGCCAACTCTATTGATTATTAATGGTGGATTCTGAAGATCTAATCACTTCACATCCTTAAGTCTAGGGGTTGTTATATAATTAATAGATAGATAGGTTTATATTGTATATAGATTAGATAAATAAGTGCGAGAACCGGAAGCGACAAAGCAGAAGATTATAACCTACATCAATAAGGGAAGCGACATCTCCAGGAGACGTGTCGTTCCAATATGGCACCAACCCACAAACGACATCAAGAGTCACGTCGATAAAGGAAGAGATGCAACCATTAACGCATAGCAAGTCGATTAGTATAAATAGGTTTAGGATTTAAATTGTATTCATTCAGATGTACACATTAAATCATTCTGATAATCAAAGTTCTGTAGGTTCTGTTGAATTTATTTATTGTTTCATTATGTTTTCATTATTATCAATATCAATTGTGAAGATCGAGGCCAACATTTGGTATCAGAGCATCAGGCTACTGATATTGATTCACTGTATACAACAATTAGCAAGGCACAAAGAATGGGGCTGTGAGAATTCGAAGTTAGCAATCAAATTAGGGTTCTTGAGTGTATTGTACCGAGTACATGAACAAAGAACGGGGCTGTTCTATTTTGTTTGGAGTGCTAGGAAGAATAAAAATTCAATTCGGTGGTTACACGCGATCAATTCTGTTTTCGGGTAAAGGTGTGAAGGGCAAAAAGTGTTACCGAATACGAAGAATCATGATTTTTAAATACAAGGTTCAATTTAGGTTTGCGTATCTTATTTGAATTTAGATTTCTTTTGTGTTGGATAGTATTTTAGACAAGAAAGTATACAAGGTTGCAAAATTACAATTTGTTATAGTAAAATCATTCGATTGGAAATCATGTCTTATACACCGAGCGGTTCAGGTCAAAAAATTGTAATTCACAAGGATGTGGGATTTCTGACTCACCACCAATGTTTAATTTTAAAACCAACAAATTATACGGTATGGGCAATACGCATCAAAAACATACTAGAAGCGAATGGACTCTAGGAGATGGTAGAACTCACAGAAGCAACACAACAAGATGTGAAGAAAAACAAAGTAGCGATTGCATATTTGTTCCAAGGGATACCAGAAGATATGGTTTTGCAAGTGGCAAATTGCAAAACAACAAGAGAGATTTGGAACACATTAAGATGAGACACGTTGGTGTAGACCGAGTGCAAAAGGCGCGTTTTCACACATTCATGTCAGAGTTCGTGTTGTTACAAATGAAGGAAGACGATATTGTAGATTCGTTCTTTTCAAGGATAAACAATAGTGTTACAAGGGCAAGTGAATTTGGAACAAACTGAATCAATCCACTTTGGTACGAAAACTTCTATATGTCATGCCAGATAGATTTATTCAAATAGTTGCATTAATCGAGCAATACTTCATTCTAGGCGCGATGACTCTAGACGAGGCTATTGGTAGATTAAAAACTTATGAAGAAAGAATAAAGTTGAAGAAAAAAGAAAGCCCCGTGAACAATCTAGAAGAACTCTTGTATGTGGGTCATGTAAAACATGTTGAAAATCATGGACGAAGGAGATTCGATACGACACGAGGCCAAGGGAGAGGCTATTATCAACATAGGGGGTGAAGGACACACCTCTTATGAGTTGAAAGGGAGATTCCACCCGGATATGAGAGATAAGTTGAAAATCACTTGCTACAGATGTGAGAAACTTAAGCACTTTGTCTACGAATGCCCAACTAAGAAAACCAAAGAAAATGAGTCACTCTTGGTCGAAACAGAAGAAGATGCTGAACTGGCACTTCTGATGTGCCTACAAGTTGAAGAGAAGTAGAAACATAAAATTTGGCCGTGTGATATGATCAAAGAGAAGAACCATGTGATGCGGAGATAACCTTTGAAAGGTACAATACATAATCCGGTGAGTGGGTCAGATCAAAGCAAAGAAACCGTGAGTGAAGCAAACAATGATGAATAATCTGTTGTGGGAGACAGTGAAGAAGATAGATCAAGGAGAATACACGCGTGTGAAGGAAACAAATAATCATGTGATTGGGTTAGAAGAGGGAATTGTTGTGTGATACAACCACGAGAGAAATCTGAGTGGGTCATATTATCTAAAATTTAAGTGAGATGGATTCATGTCATGTAATGTGATGGTGGGAAAGTTAATCAAGACCGAGTGGAGTTCGTGTTGAGATAACTACACAAGAAGAGGTTTGAGTGATACAAATCAAGCGCAGTCAAGTTCGTGTCAAGCAAATTCGTTAGGAGAAAACTTCGTGAATGAAAGGATTCATGTGAAGTGTTGGATACCAAGGAGATTCGAGAAGATAAAACTACTCGGAGTTCAAGATCTACAACAACTCAAGGATGTTCGTGATTGGTGGGGGGGGGGGGGGGGGGGAGGATGAATGAAGATATAATCCCTTCACATCCTTAAGTATAAGGGTTGTTATGTAATTAATAGATAGATAGGTTTATGTTGTAAATAGATTAGATAAATAAGTGCGAGGACTGAAAGCAACAAAGTAGAAGACTATAACCTACATCAATAAGGGAAGCGACATCTCCAGGAGACACGTGTCGTTCCAATATGGCGGCAAGCCACAGACGACTTCAAGAGTCACGTCAATCAACGAAGAAACACAACTATATACTCACACCTATTCCATTAGTATAAATAGGTTTAGGATTTCAATTGTATTCATTTAGATGTACACATACAATCATTCTGATAATCAAAGTTCTGTAAGTTCTATTGAATTCGTTTCTTGTTTCATCTTGTTTCCATTATCATCAAAACAATTGTGAATATCGGGGCCAACAGATTTGTAGTAATGTGACAGAAGTTCTTGAGTTCTAGGATGTTCATCTTTGATACTTTGCAAACCCCAAACCCATTTTGAAATCCGATGATACTGAAAACATTAAGTTTGATATTCCTACCATACTAAAATGGGTTTTAAATGGATCTATCTTATATTTCATGTGATTGTCTGGAGTAACTGTCATGTTTTTTTCATGGTGGATTTAGAGTAATTTAGCGGAATTCACGAGTTCTAAGTTGTATTATATACTTGATAATTTAGTTATACAAACACCCAATATACTAAAACGTTTTTAACTAGATCTATGCCATATTTTATGTGTCTATCTGAAGTAACGGTATTAATTAAGTTAATTGTGTTGATTCGTTTTAAAGGGTCGATTATTATTATTTATTTTTTGGTAACTTGACTTGATACTTTGTTTATGCAAACGCCTGATTTGCAATCTGATTGTCCTAAAGGGATTTTATGTTATTTTCTCTATATTTTTATGTGATTATCTGGAGAGATTGTATTGTTTCTTTGTGGTGGATTAGTGTTATTTTACGGATTTCTTTAGTTCAAGTATGTTTCACCTCTCTCTGACTCAGATTCAATTAAATTTGTAGGTAATTAATTTGTATTCCGCATTTGAGGTAAGTGTATTGATTTTTGATGGTGGATTTGTAATGTGACAGAAGTTCTTGAGTTCTATGATATTAATCTTTGATACTTTGCAAATGCCAAACCCATTTTGAAATCCAATGACAATGAAAACATCCAGATTGAAATGCTATGATACTAAAAGGGGTTGTAAATGTATCTATCCTATATTTCATGTGATTGTCTTGAGTAACGTACAGTCATGTTTTTTTTATGGTCTAGTAACTTTGCAGACTTCATTCATAAGTTCGAAGTTGTATTATATACTTGATACTTCAGTTATACAAACACCTAATAGGAAATATAATGATAAGTACTAAGAGGTTTTTTAGTTAGATTTACGCTATAATTTATGGGTTTATTTGGTATAACGGTATTAAGTTAGGATTGTAATTTGGCTGATGTCTTGACCTGTAAGCAGTTTTTGACTTGATAGTTTGTTTATACGAACGAAATATACTGTATATTTCATGTGATTATCTAGAGTGATTGTATTGTTTCTTTGTGGTGGATTAGTGTAATTTGACACTTTTTCTTTTGTTCCAAGTTATTTTCAACTCTTTATTTCATCTGTATGGACTCAACCATAGGATCCTTGTCCGCTTCGCCACCTGTCTCTGCCGCCACCTCAGCTGCCTTGGATGAAGTTCCAGTCTCATGCTTGGTAGGATACTCCACAAGATTGCCGCCAAGATCCTTCAGCTTCGCCTCCTATGCATCAATGTTCCAGGAGGGGCATTCAAAGCCCGCAACCTTGGCTTCGTAAGCCATCTTTAGCCTAGCTTGGTGGAGGGAAATCATGACATAACCTTTGAGACCTTCCCCATAAGAGTTCATATCCTGCTCGTGTTGAAGTTGGGCATCATCCAACTTGGCCTGGGCATCCTGGTTGGCCTTCTTGACAGCGATCTGGGCTTCTTGAGTCACTGCTTTGAATTTGTCTTCATAATGTTGTGACTTAGCGGCAGCAATCATCTGCTGGTCTGCAATGGTTACTTCAACCTTCTTCAACTTGGCCTCCAGCATCTTGTTCACCCCGCAAGCTTCCTCATAGAGATTCGTCAGGCGTTCAAGACCCTACAATCCAAGAATGCAGGTATCAACATATATTATCTAATCAGCATATATTATTGGCATATATGTGCAGGATACATGATAAGGATACTTACCTGGTTAAGGAAGGAGGTCATGAATCCACTGGATTCGAGGAATCCATGGTTCTCATAGGGGAAAGCCTCGGAAGTAGTAGGGGAGTCTGTCTCTTTTCTCTTGCGAGAGCTGGAAGCACGTGGCTTTGTGGCAGGAGAGGGCTTAGGCATGGCCGTGGCCATGGAGCTGGTTGCAGGCTTGGATGCAGTGCATGGTTTGCTGGGTTCCTTCTTCACTTGGACTGGGGCAGAGTAGCTATCAAGTTCTTTGAGATCATAAACTTGAGGCAAATTCTCACTCTTAACTTTAAATTCATAATTAAATAAGTATGTACAGAAGAATATGCAATCCTT